>OX359287.1:3957500-5380000 GCA_947179155.2 Hedera helix
TAGAGTCATTTCGGTCAGAGTTGACTGAAGAAGATTGATCCATACACTAAAGGAGTACAAGGAGAAAATGATCAATCTTTAAGAGACAAAATGGGAGATCGATCACTTGCATGAATATCCTCAACCCAAAGCTATTCTATGATTTGGAAATCGATTAAGAATGATTTTAGAGCAGGGTCTGATCAGATAAAAGTGATGGCCCTAGAATCATTCTTTCACTACCAAGCTCTTTGAAATTGAGCTTAACGTTATCTTGGTAGCACCCCCAACAACTTCACTTAGTGACCCGCCAGATTTAGAGGAATTTGCCCCTATTGAGGGAAGAGAACTGAATATCCTATGGAGGAAATTGGGTGAGGCCCGTCTGATTATTAGTGAATCGACCCTTGTTGAGGGAAGATGACTTAGTGACCTGCTTAATTCTTAGTGAATCAGACCCTTAGTAGTAGTGAAATATCCCTGCTCATCGGAATGAATGAGATGAGTAAGAGTAGTTCAGGCTCTGAACCTCTTAAAAATACTGTGTTCTTCGCGTCTCTTTACTCCTTCTTAGTATTTAATGTTTATGCCATGTATGATGAGTTTACTGTGTATATAATTTTCCATTAGCAAATTTATGAATAGAACTGTGTATGAAATACAAATGATCAAAAAAGGCTTTACCAAATACTTTAATTCCACCGCGCATATAACTCTCTACTTATTTGGTAAAGATGCTCAAAAATAAAAAAGTTATATATGAAATGTATAATGATCTATTCAACCCCCCCTCTAGATTATATCTATGTACCTCTGGGAACCAACAACGGGTATTAGAGAAGGTTCGCACAAAACTTACTTAACAGAAATGAGTAGATCCTATGGTACAAACCAATTCTGTTATAGGTAAAAGAATTCACTTATGAGCTTTAATGTCTTATTGTTAGTGGTAAAGCTTAAATACATGCATATACATTAAAAAATACGAAGAAATAGGTTTGGGCAAGACCGTGTGCAACTATTCAAAGATGGCACCATCTATTAAAGATTCATAAGGAATGGTTGCCAAGTCTATTTCAGAATGGTCGAACACCGAAGCAGATTATCACTCTAGATAAGCAAATAATGTCTTATCAACAGATCTAGAGGACAACTGCTTAGAATATGCTTAAATGTTAAATCACTAAGGAAAGTTGGAGAGTCTTATCTGAATGCATGAAGAAACTACACTCAAATAATATTTTTTTAAAAATCTCAAAAGCCTTTAACCACGCAGGCTCAAGAAAAATGTCTACATCAAACTCATACAAACTTTATCCAGCATACAGATTTCTAAGACCCTAATCTTCTAAGGGTTCACTCAAGGCAATTATGTAGTAATTGTTTAAAAGACCAGTTCATAACTGAGCTAGAGCTTAAACGATAAAAGCTGTAGATGGGTCACTTAAGATTCTCTCTAAGATAAAGATGGTGTTCTTCTTGTCATGGATTCAATGAGTAAATATGAAAAAGGCAAAGACTACTTTATCTATTCTCCACCTACAACAGTAATTTGAGCATTCAAATCCAAAGATCTGCACTATTAGATCTCAATACTTACTGATTGTAGTAACCTCTATCCTCGAGAAAGATGTCTGATGAACTCTATTAATCACCAAAATCAAACGTTGGGCTTAGAGCAGGTCATTAGACTTGTCAATGTCTGGTGTTACCTAAAAGTGAGAGACGGGGGTATGCACAAAGGAGAGGAATGCATAACTCAGAGAGAAAAAGGAGAAATGAGGGGTGAATGTAATGAAGATCTCAAGCGAGGAAGGAATTAAAGTACAATTCAAAGTTATCGGACAGAAGAAAGAAAAAGCTACAGGGACATCACTACTGATATTCAATAAATTGATAGTAGTGAGGTATGAGTTAACATCTCTCTCAATAAATGTGTGCATAACTATTAATTGCTCTATATGTTATATGTGACCACTTGTATACACACAACACTATTCAGAATGTCTTAGTCAAGATTTGTCAACCTCAAATTAAAATATAAAAAAAGCACTAACTGATTTGGAAACATCTCAGGAATTTGCTTTCTTTTTACTTCAATCTGAGGAGGAAAATAATATTCCAAGACCAACCCCGGAATAGTGTTTCCTAGGAGTCTTTAATCTTGAAAGGACTGCAATAATGTCTGCATATTATACTGATCTCTGGTTTTGAAAATACAAACTAAAATGAATCATACGGTCAAAATATCGAAAGATCGTAGAATTAGTCAAAAACAGACCCTATGAATCAACCTGATGAACATCGTAAGATTAAAATATACTTTGTGAACTCTAAAACCTGAATTTAGTATGGCAGTGGCAGGAACAGGAGAACAAAGAATGTCTTTCAATGATATAAATTCTTAGTCACACATACAAAAGCATGGATCATTTTTAAATGCTATAATTACCTTTAATAATTGAAAAAAATATTTTTAAAATAAAAAAAAATTCATTACATTTCATCTTGGTGTTAAGTTCTTCCAGAGAAAAGAGAATCCAATAATTATTCATAGACACAATATGCTTCAAGCAAATGATATCATAACCTATATGTAGTCGTTGTTGAAGGATTAATGTTCAATCTTCTGCTTATCAGTCATCTATGTGTCATTACATTACAAATCTATTTTCCTAAACAACCAAAGTTAATAAAAGTGATTATGAGAAGGAGTTCGACTCTTCTGAGAATATTAAGTTCTAATTATTAAAACGAGCTAATGATTAATCTCTTTGCACTAAGAACTCCTCTTACAAATGGGTGCAAAAGAGAATAAAACAAGTCTTAAAGAAGAAAGGACACTTCTGACCACCGGGACATTAGAATGTCATCAACGCTAAATCTATCAATACTACCTGCTCTGCTCAGAAGAGGATTCTCAATCACTATACTTTCAACTATGGCATTCCGCAATCTTTGGAAAGAAAGACAAATCAAAATTTTAATGTTTGCACATCCTTGACTGTACTTGTTCAAATCCTCAACATATAGTAAGACTTAACTGATCATTTTATCGAAGACTAAGTCAAGGCATGATCAGTTAATTATGAAACTTACTAAGTTCAAGGTTGTCAAAGAAATTTGTACAGCAAAATCATTTTAACTGAAAATCCTAAGAAGGCTACTAAGCATAATGATGAAAAATAAGACGATATCACAATCTATGATTCTTCAATTTCAAAGAAAGAACTGACCAACCCTATGATTAAAATATCTTATTAATCGTAAATTGAAGTGATGAAATAGGAAATTATCAAACTACTGAAAATTTGAACTCTGTAATAGTTGAACCAAGTTAAAAATCGTAGAGTAAACTTCTCAAATCCAATTACTCTACAAAACAGCAAGCCATTAATAGAACTCTTTTCTAAGGATCACAAATAAGAAAGCTCTAACAAACATTTTTACGAAAAAGGACAAAGGATCATTTACACAATGATCCTATAACTAAGAGTCAGTACTTGATTCGGTGCTAGTAATGAACATTTCCACATTCAAAGGAAATATGAGATAAATCAACGAGACTCTTAGGGATGCTGGCTGGACAAATGCATAAAATGAGTTATAAGATTTGAGAGCTGGTTCTCAGTTCAAACAAAAGATCTGGCCCATGCATCAAGAGAAAACTTCAATTATGATTTGATTGAAAACAGAGCAATGAAAAAAAAACTAGAACAAGCTGGGAGCATGATGAAATCAACCGTGATTTCATGTCCTAGAAGTTTAAGTAAAGGAAATTCAGATGTTTCTTGCTCTAACTGTCCTTATGAAATTCATAAATAGTTACATGAATGTCTGAAAATGTTTTTCTATTTGTTATACTTAGAAAGATTATGATAAATCATTCTAAGGCTTTGCTAACTTAAAATTCTAAGTTGTATTTTAGATAAGACAAATTATGACTCAGACAAAGTTTAACATTTGATCGTAACAATTTAATTTATGTACAAAAGAAATGAATGGGATTATGTACTTATCAAAAATTACAAGTTTGTATAGAAAATATAACTTGTGAGTTTAATGTCAAAAAGTTATGTGAGAAAGTACAACAGGTAAATACAGAATAAAATAAATTGAGCATAATAAGTGGACTGAGTACCCTATTAATTATGATGAATAAAATTCATCAACCAAACCAAATGCATTAATGATCTATGAAGGAAGATTGGTTTGGAATGTAGCCACTATCACAAAGCGTACTGCATTGAAAGCCTGACAGGAAATGGAAAACGATAAATGTAATGATTATAATCATTATAAGAATAGAACTAGTTCTTCTCATATATCTAATTGATAATAAATCTGAGGTTAAAAATTCTATATATAATGTTTTAATCCCAAGAAAGCTGTTGAATAACATAAGGAGTTATTCTTTGATATATAGATGTTAATATTAAAGAATGCATATCAAACTACTATGAATGGGATGTACTATTATGGCCAAGAGACAAATCTAATTCTTAGTCAACAATTTGACATGATTAAATCAATAAAAAAGCTGAATACATAACAGTTAAATGCTGCTAAAATCAAAGGATGGAAAATCAACTAGTTGACTACAATCATGATTTGAATTTATTAACCCATCATACTGTCAAGCATTCTTAAGATAAATTTTCATTAAGCATCTGTACGTGTTGAGATAATGTGTTCAAATGATGATATAATCTTAAAAGATATCTCAACAAGTGTAATAAAATACTCATTACTTAATTTATTAATCTTTAGTATGACTGGATGCAAATGTAATGAAGTATGTCTGTCTAATCATAATGAAAGGATTTTGAGTATCCAGAAAAAGGATCGTATTGTAATTAAGAATCGTTGAGTAAATACAAGTTTAATCTCAATCCTACGAAAGGTATTAATCAATGAATCATTCTTTGTTCAAACTTCAAATTTTTAAAAGGAATAGTCAAATCGATCAGTTAAGATAATTATATAATGGCTGACCTCAGAAAAAGGTGAAAAAGTTAGGAGGTACATTTAAGATGAAATAAATCTCCTAAAATTATTGATGCACGTAACTGCTATAGCCGAACTAACAACTTGACTAATCACTAAAGGCTTGGCACGTGTTAAAGTCGTCATTAGAAGTATAAGGAATATGTTTTGTAAATCTTCGTTTCATCTGTCGAGAAATTTGTGATGATTGTTTACGTTTCTTAAATAACTCCTTTTAAATATCTTCTTACATCTAAAGAAACCACATATTTCATATTATCATTAAATCAAAACAAAAAACATGTTTTCTTTTCTAAGTGATCTTTAAAACTTTTCAAGCCTACATCTCAAAACTAGACTTCATCTTCAAGTTGCGAATGCTAAATTTTTGATCTATGAAGTTAGAGAAGGCTATGATGAATCAGAAGAGTGAAGGATAAGAATTAGAGGCTTCAAAGCGTTCGTTGCGAGAGATGAACTAGGACATAACCTGGAGAAAAGATTTTAGTATGATGTATCATATATCATTTTTGATTTTACTATCGTAAAAGTTAGAATTCTTTTCATCATAACTGTCATGCATAGCCCACACTCCTTTTTCTTTGAAATACCCATCAGAATGAGTGATCTTTTTCTACTAGTTTGTCTTTCAAGGAAATCTATAGAAAAAGAGGCAAGAACTGTTGAGGATGGAGTGCTTAAAGAAAGAAAGAAGGTGAACACAAGGATGACACTCACAAATAAGTTGTTTATGCGAGTGACATGCTAAGAATCCGTTTTCACAACAAAAGCCTCCTCGATGTCCTTCTAGCGGACTTGTCCATGGAGGGCTCTAATGAAAACTCATCACCCTATTTGCTGCTGATAAAAAGGGGGGAAAGTGAAATGGATAAAACCATAATGCTCTCCCAAATGTCAGTATCAAATAGGGAAGAGAAGGAGGTGCAAAAAAGATTTGTATATAACTTAAGGGGAATTAGGGAGAGAAACTTGTAATATGTTTATGATCTGATATGTACAAAAAGAAATTGAATAAATAAGTTATCTATTCTTAATATACGTCTTGTTGCATTTTGTTTTGTTTAATTGTTTTGTCATCATAAAAAATGAGGAGATTGTTAGCAAATTTATGTACTCACCTATTTGAATTTAATGATAACAAAACAATAATAAAATGCTTAATTTAATGATTTTGTTATGCGGTTGTTAAATTTTTATGCCTTTATATGTTTGCGTAATATATGATTACATTATTATCTGAAAAGAACGAGAAAGTAATTTCAAACCGACAATTTTACTTACTTTCCCTATAATTTATTGTTGTTCATTCCAGTTATAATGACTCAACGAATCCACTGTTGGTCGAAATTGGAACTACTTATTTAAATCTTATTTATTAGTTATGTTTCGACTCTAAAGATTGATTGAATCAAATCACGTGCAAGCATACGCGACCAACAAGTAATATAATGAAAGTAAAGTATCGATCCCACAAGGAATTACATCTAACGCTTTCCAAATACTAATTCTATCAAGTCGATTCTTATTTAAACGACACAAATGTAAACTAACTAACAACATAAAGGAGATGATAGAACCTAAAATTACAATTTCCCACCATGATGTTGAGCAAAATTAGGATATGAGACTCGTACAAGTATTATTTCTAATTTAATCATCCAGATTTCTCCCAATAAGTCATTTAAATCTCAAACACTCTCCCTTTTATTGATTAAACCAATCCTATGATTCCAACATACATTAGCCCCAAGGTTTCGAATCACAAAAACATGCCAAAAATAAAATAACTTCACTTAGGCACATTATCGAACACTTGGCGTGCATAATGCAATAAAACAATGAATGAAATCAACCAATTAGGATTAAGCCACCCCATTAAGAGGTTTATCTAGCACAACAATGAGAAGAGAGATAATTAATCTAAATAACACACTAGGTTCCATATAAACTAAAGGTTTATGCTAAATTCATAGAAAATGTAACAAACTCTAACCAAATGAATACAACAATCCATACAAGTGAGTACACGCACATTCAATTGAATTAAACATATTTCATGGACAAGTTCTTCAATACTATGATCAATACATCAAATAATATTTGAAAGATTATACAAAATCAAGCATCCATGGTTCCAAAAATACTTCAAACATATGGTTTACAACAAAAAGGAAAGATAAGAGAGAAGATACAATCCATAGAAGGAATCCACCATCGCTTAGCAATCATTCAATCCATAGCTTCCATTATGATGAGTGTTGTTGCACTAGAGACTCATTTCTTAGCTCTAGCCGCTGCGAAAATGAGAGGTTTTTTTATGTGTCTGGCTTTCCTTCCTTTTATTTCTTTTCCTGCCGAACAGTGGCCTAGAGGGGTACTAGGCGCCTAGGCGCTTCTTATTCTTCTAATTTGGGCACCTAGGCTCTTAGGGGCTTGGGCGCCTGGACACATTTTAAAGTTATGTCATTATTTTTTAGTTCGAGCTCCTTCAGTGTTTTAGTCATATCTCTTTCGTCTGAACTATGATTGACATGATTCAAGATGTTTCGGAAATTTAAGAAGTAGATATACAACTTTTATGTTGCATGAAATGAGAGATGATGGTTGTATCAATGTCTAAATTGGGTTTGAAGTGGTTGCAACGTCAATGGCACACTAAAAATCAAAATCTTGCAACTCTATACTTTAATACTCATAGCTCTTATTCCAATTATTGTAAAATATATAATAATATATATAAGCAATATATAAAACCTAAACAAGATTAAAACACAATAAAAACTAAATAAATTGCTAAAGAATTCACAAATTATAAAGGTCAAAAGTATTAAATAAATATGTATAAAAACCAATGATCAAATACCCCCAAACTTGAATCTTTACTTGTCCTCAAGCAACATAAAGATAAACTATAAAAACAAAAATAATAAACAATAACACGAGCAATGAGTCAACATGAAAAACAATTGGCTCCACAGATTATTCAAATTATACCTACAAGAAAATTTTAAAATATCACAAAGTCTAGAATTTGAACTTATATGTTAATCATACATTACTCATGAACCACAAGTGTGTGTGTGTGTGTGTGTGTGTATACTATTTGCAACAAACTAAATATAGTTTAAATTAGCTTAAGCGACCATATTACCTTATTGAAAGAAAATAAAAACTCCTAAACTTGTTATCACATCATTCGCCAAAAAATTGTATGTTAGTGCATTTTATGCTCCTTCTCACTTAATCAAGCGTTTATTAATGAGTGCATTTTATACTCCATCACAATCTACCATATGATTACTATTTAATTTATTTTATTTTATTTTTATTTAGAGGTCAATGTGTTTTACGTTCTCACCTAAGCATGTGTTTATGAGTGAGTGCATTTTACGTATCTTCTTATCTAAGCACATGGTTCGCTATTCAAACGAGAGTGTTTCGCTTCAAGTGATGTTTAAATGTGATCTAGAGTTTAGTGATATCTCCCACAAGCATTCGGTCATATAAGCATTCTCTAAGCATATAACTAGTCTAATACAAATGGATACGTGCTCAAAGTGAAAGGGATCACAAGAAATATAAAAATTAACGACAAGTTAAGCACACAGACTAAGTAACATTAATTCATTTTCTACAAGTTATAATCCAAGCAATCATAGCCCGATCCTCTATTAAAGTTCAAATCACATCAAAACAAAGCTCAATGACACTTAAATAACTAAACAAAACACATAAACAACACCTATACTATGACTCTTAAACAAAACACACCTAAAACAAAACAAAAACAAAAAAATGAAACAAGTACTATCCATTTTCGTAGGAAATACGGTTGTACTTAGCACGTGTAACAAGCCGTTAAACCCCAAAGTTGCCCGAGAGGACGAGTTGTATTTCTTGAGGGTTTGCAGAGAATATACCCACAAAATTCAAAACACAACAAAACTTGTTTAAACTTTTATTTATAGTGCATCAAAATGCACACTAACACAAAAACATAAAACTAAAAAAGAAAAACAACATATCAACATATCAACACCAAGTATATCAAAACAAGTCGTCGAAGACCCCCAAACTTGAAACTGACAAAGTCCTCATAATTTAAAATGAAAGAATTTAAAGCAAAGGACTTCCCTGATTATTAGCCAGCTGTCGTCCACAATAACAACCATCTCCAAACATTTTGCTAAGATATGACCTGAACAAGCAAGAAAAAAACTAAACAATAATTAGTAACACTTAGGTAGCCTTAGGTAGCCTCTCAATTAGCACTTGTTTTATAGTCTTCAGTCTGACTCCATTATTATTATTATTATTATTATTATCATTATTATTATTATTATTATTATTATTATTATTATTATTATTATGATTATTATTATTATTATTATTATTATTATTATTATTATTATTATAATTATTATTATTATTATTATTATTATGTACCTAAGAATTTTTTTAAAAACCAAAATCAAACAAAAAGAAAGTGTTATGTGAAATTGAACCTCAAGTCCCCAACAATTAAGTCGCGCTTCAGACAAGTATTATTGCTAATCTTGCCAGCACAATTTCCCAAGCAATGGTGATAAGCCGAACAATAAGGCACCAGAAGTTAAGCCAGGCTCGGGTAAGCATTATCGCTAATCTTGCCTGCATAGTTTATCACACTTGACAAACACAAAAATCTAAACTAGTATCAACACGAATGAAATCAATAATGGAAAGAAATTAGAAACTAATTTCTCAGCAACGGTGCCAAAAACTTAACGGTCGTTTTCACGATTAATATTAGCGTGCAAGTATACACGGCCTTCAAGTAGTATAAAGTATTTATATGTCGATCTCACAGAGAGTTAATACTAATAATTTTCAAATATTAAACTTATAACAATCTAATCTTATTTAAACAACAATTAAAGTTGTTTATTTTTTATTAACACAGAATTTTAAAATAAGTAATGTGTGGCAACAAATATCAGTTCTAAACAAACTAAGACCATAACTTCTCCTAACACCTCATTAGAAAATCATCCCCTGTGAGGACCCGAAATTTCAAGATTTCTTTAATAAAATTAAATGAGAATTTAATTGATAAAATTATCAAGATTGTTAAATTAATTATTATTTTATGTGATTTAATGTATGAGATGAGATTTAATTAGTAAATTAAATCTGTACAGAGATTTTGATGAATGGTATGGAATTAAAGAAATTGAAAAACAAATAAATTGTTTAAAAATAATTTATTAAGAATAAGAGAAATTTCATGTAAATGTACAATAAATTGTACAATTAAATTATTATGAAAGTGCAGAAATTATGTTTTAAATGAGGTTATATGGAAATGTAAGAAATATGAATTATATATGTATATATATGTGTTTATGCTTAATTGTTATAATTATAAATGTTATTAATTATGAAAATTAAGGGATTAATAATTAAATTAATCCGAAAAATTTATGAAAAGTTAACGAGGAAGTTAGTAAAAATTGTAATTATTGATTTTAAATTAATTATGAATTATGGAGGAAGTTTAGAAATTAATTGAGAAGAAATGTAATTATATAAATTATATAATAATAATTATATAATTTATATAAGGAAATTAAAATGTTGTATGAAGGAAATAATAATTATATAAATTATATAAGAATAATTATATAATTTATATAAGAGAATTAAATTAATTAAGGGTGGAAGAAAATTTTATAAATTGTATTTGTGTAAAATGGAAATTGTTTAAAAAGGAATAATGTAATTATATAAATTATATAATTTATATAAGGAAAGTTAATGTGAATATTAAAGAAATTGAATAATAAATAAGAAAAAAGAATGTTTTAAGTTATTAAAAATTATATTTATGTATAATGGAATTATTATGACTTTTATGAAAGATAATATTTTGGAAACGTGAACATGTTAATGTAACATGTTGTCCAAGTAACGGAGTGAAAAATTATGAAAAATAATTTTTATAAGTTATATGAATTATTTTATGATTTTTGGAGGTATAAATTACCTCATATAATTACATGCATGACGTTATGCGTGTACAAAATTTGTCAAGTAAAGTACCCAAAAATGGTATAAATATTAATAATAAATTATGTTATAATTTTTAGTAATTTAAAATAAATATTTTATATACATTATATAAAATTTTTATTACACGAAATGATTTCATAAGGTATTAAATTAATTATTTATGCATGAATTGTGGCGTTGGAACTTTCGGGAGAAAGCAAAGTCGGTGTATTTTTTTAAAACAAAAAAAAAATGTTAAGTACCTTGGCTTATAAAAGGAAAAGGAAAGTAAGAAGAAAAGAGAAAGAAAAGAAAAGAAAACAAAAACATAGCCACCACCTTGCTCCATCCGAAAACCCTGACCACCACTACTCCACCGGCAACCGCCATAGCCACCACCATGGGAAAGGAGGTTTATGCCATCAAAGGAAGGATTTTTAAAGCCAAAGAAGGTATAATTTTGCATGTTTTGTACTGTTGCCGGAAGAAATCTGGAGGAAGAAATAAAAAGGCTGCTGCGCATATAGCCATTTTTTTTGCCAGACGCGGTATGAAACGGCGTCGTTTTACGCGCTGAGGGGAGGTAGGTCGCGCCATGAGCGGAAGAAGAATTTTGTCATGCCAAACGACGTCGTTTGGCGAGGTGGAGCCGGGGTGTGACGCCCCCAAATCCGAGTCCCTTGAACCTCGGGTTCGGTGCTCACTATTCATCACTTGACAAGCATTCATAAACTAAAACTTCAATAACTCGCGGAAAACATACATAATTTCATTACCAAACGTACCTTCAATCCCAGGTTCCACTAACCTTAATACTTCATCATTACCTTATAATAAAAAAAAAGGTTTGCACATATAGTACGACTAATTACGTCTACTCGTTCATCTTTCCTTTGCCGTGGTGCTCCTTAGATCACTCGGCTTAACTGAAAATAGTTCATGATATAGCAAGGGTGAGCAACTACTTTGCCCAGCAAGTTTAAAAAAACAAGAAATGATATATCATGAATGAAAAAGATTTATCTTCGAAAGTTTCAACAATAAATAACAATTGTGAAATAACAAGAATCAATGTTCAATAAAAGAATAGATTGACTCTTTACTGCTGAGTGGTCTCAAAGGACCATGAACTGCTACTAAGGTAGAACAGACATACAATGACTGACACCTCGTTAAAAATAACGGGACACTCGAGGGGATCAGTCCTCTCATGTCCTATGTATATGCATAACATTTAGATTTCTTGCGCGCATTCGGTTTCCCGACAAATAAAAATCCCCTTTAACTAGGGTTGTTCTTTCTCAGTCTTATTGTAAGAATCCGCACCAGCCAATGGTTTGGATAAGCTTTCATAATATTCAATTAGATGAATTTAAACATGCATTTGTCTAGCCGAAACAATTAGCTTAGACATTCTTAAACAGTTCGTAAATTACTGAACTATAACATTTGCAAAGGCACTATGTGCGAATACAATAACCAATAATGAGGTGGAGTAATTTTAGATAATTAATCCACTTTAAGTTCTGTCAAATAACTACGAGTGTAGAATTTGCTCAACAATAATTTGAATAGCTCAATGTACATAAAGTTGAAGGAAACTTGCAACAATAAATATAAGTTAGGGTTAAGAAGAACTTGCCTGTTCTGCTGACTACTGCTATTCAACTTAAAAATACTTCCTTTAGGTGACCTAATATTCAATAACATTGATCCTCCAATTAGCATAACACATATAGGTTTATTTAACATTAATAACCTTAACATATAAGTCTTAAATCATCTATCACTTAATCATAACCTTAAAACTCTTAATAATATTATCAATCACTTGATAATATTTTAACTCACATAACCATCACTTCATTGCTTTATAATATTATCTCCTTTGATAATATATAAATACTACATATAATATTATTAATCGTATAATAATATTTTAACCATTTATTATTTCAAAAATAAATCACTTAGCTCCTCAATATTATTAACCATATAATAATCCTCTTAATCTCTTTATTATCTCAACCACTTATTAACATTATTAATAATTAAATGATGCTTTACAATATCCCCAATGATATTAATTATCCAATAATATCTTAATCGTTTATAAATATTATTAACCATTTAATAATATTTTATCCTCTCAATAATATTATTAATCCTTTAATAATATCCTTATCCTTAGTTAATATCATTAATCATTTAATAATATTTCAATCATATGTTAACATTATTAATAATGTCTTACTCTTCAAATAATATTATTTATCAAATAATAACTCCAATAACTTATAAATATTATTATCCATTTAATAATATTTTACACTCAAAATAGTATCATTTAATACCATTTTCTTCTCTCATTAATATTATTAACCATTTAATAATATTCTATTCTCATACTAATATTATTAACCATTCAATAATATTTTAAATCCTTAAATAATATTATTAATCATTTAATAATATTCTACTAACTTACTAATATTATTAATCATTTAATAATATTCTATTAACTTACTAATATTATTAACCATTTAATAATATTTTAATCATTCATTAATATTATTAACCATTTAATGATCACTTATTAATATTATTCATCATTTAATAATATTTTAATCATTTACAAATATTATTCACCATTTGATAATATTTTAATCTCTTATTAATATTATTAACCATTTAATAATATTTTAATCACTTATTAATATTATTAACCATTTAATAATATTTTAATCTCTTACTAATATTATTAACCATTTAATAATATTTTAACCAATTGTTAATGTTATTCATCATTTAATAAATTTTTAATCATATACTAATATTATTGATCATTTAATAATATTTTAATAATCTTCAAATAATACCAATAGTTAACCTTTTAATTGTGTTAACATTAGTCTTTATGTTACATATTTAGCTACCAATTAGTTACTAATAAACTTCATATATTGGTTTAGTATTCAAACCCATTCATTTTACACTTATTTCAACTTAAATTTTCATTAAAAACTCGACCCGGGCCGACCCGACCCGACCCGGACCGAACCGACCCAGAAAACTTACACATTCTGTTTTGAAAGCCGGGGCGCTCAACTGGGCGCCGGGGCGTCCAAAACAGAAGCAAAACCCTAAAAATTGGTTGTTCGACCCTCCGACGTTCCGACAGCCATAACTTCTTCATTTTAAAACATTTTGGGATGATTCTTGAGTCCATTCTCATCAGAATTTCCCCCTCTAAAACTTCTCTTTAGATCACAAATCCAAATTCCAAACGGAAGTGGACTAAAAACTGCTCACAAGGACAAAGTGAAAACTAAAATCACAAATACTTGGTTTTAATGGTTCAACCTTAAATAAAATAAAATCTACACATCCAAATGACACCAAATCAGTGTTGATGTGTTCCTAACCTCTTGTTTTACAATATTCCACGGTTGGATTGTCTTTTTGAAAACGTTTTACACGAAAATTACGGATCGAACCATCTAGGGTTTAAAAACGACATCTTTTACGGTAAAAGCTATAACTTCTTCGTTATTCAATATTTTTGAAAGGTTCCAAAAGGGTTTGTCTTTAAAACTCATAGATCTAGCTTTCTAGACTTTTAGATCACAAAAATAACTTGTACATCTTAAATCATAAATCAACAACCTAGACATTTAACTAGGGCTTTAAAACCAAACATGTTCATACTACCATTTCTTCCATCATCTTTCATACCAAACATGTTAGAACACCCATCTAGCATATTTAACCATATATCTTAATACGTAATCAAGATCTAACATCACATGGGTTTTTTATTTATTTCTTACATAACAAACTAACTAACAAGTTAAGGTTCAAAGAAACTTTTAAACCTTTAATGAAGATCTTCTTCTTGGAAATGGTTCTAGCTCTTCTTTGATCTTCTTGTATGGACCAAAAATCACCCACACTTGATAACACTCAAGGTGTTTGCTCTCTAGAACTCTCACAATTGCTCTAGCTTCTCTCTACAACCTTCTCTCTCTAAACTTTGGTGAATGGAGCAAATGAACCAACATTTGCACAAGTGTTGGTCATTTCTATTTATAGAACTCTAGGATTTTACCATTAGTTCTACTAATCAACTAACATTGGTTGATTAAGGCTCTAATCTTGCTTACTATGCATGGAATGACCACTTGATGGACATTTTGATTGACCCATTGATTGACTAGGGTGGTTGGGGCTTACTTGCACCACTTTACACTCCAAAATCAACCAACAAGCTACATTTATATCAATGTGGGCCCCAAAATTCGGGATTGACCAAATATTTATCCAATTTGACTTTATTTTTAAGTCCTATATAATTATATAAGTATCCATATATATATACATCAATATATGTATACATATTCACCTATACAAACTTATTGGGCTCCACTTTGGATCTTAGTATTAAATTCTATTGGGCTCATTCAATTAAATTGTTTGGGCTCAATTTATATCACACATTGGGCTAGCCTTTACATAACTATGCTATCTTTAATTAAAATAAACATTGGGCTTATTTAATAAATTACATGGACTAGTAATTAAATTAATTACATGGGCTACTAGGTAAACTTAATTGACCTAGTTTAACAACTCATTTGAATTTAAATTATAATCCAATTAGATTTGCTATTTATAAGTCCATTGGACTCCTTAATTAAATAACACTATTAATTGAAAAATCTTGGGTTTGTTTTTCATAAAACCCTAATACATATTAATACAAGTACATTGGACTTTGATTGATTTAATTCATTCACTAACCCCTATCATCAAATTGGGTTTATAAAATAGTTAACCGTACACAAACAATTATTCCCACATTGGATTATCTCAAATAATTCACTTGCTTCTTCTTTCGCATTATTCATACAAGTAATTAACTTGCTTAATAAAAATCTTCTTAATTATCATACAAGGCCAACATTCAAGCTTTGTGATTTTATCACATAAGCTTCTCTTGCAATCTTTTTCCTTCTTTAGTTAATTAATTTAATTAACTAATTTAATACATCTCATCATACCACTTATCACATATACACATACTTCATACATCATATTTTCTTATGGATATAATTAAATAAAAAAAAAAAATTGGGTTCGTAATTTTGTCGGTCATTACACGGGGAAAGGGGCCGCGCGCCATGCGCGACCGCGTTTTGAGCAACGAAATTACTTTTTTTCCAGAAATGTCGGGCTTGTCCTAGACGCGCGGTAATTACAGAAATGCCCTCGTTCTTTCTGAAAAATACCGAATATGTCCATAGGGGCGCTGAAATGACGGAAATCCCCCTGGACTTTCCGAAAAATTTCGGTTATGTCCCTAAAGCCGCTGAAATTACCAAAATGCCCCAAGAAAGCGATTTTTAATTAAATAAATGTTTAAAAATTGTTTAGAAATTATAGAAAATTATAGAAAAAATAGTAAAAATATAGAAATGATGTTTGAGCATTAAATTTAATATTTTTGTAAAAATATTAAATATTGGGGATTAATAATTAAATGTTTAAATATTAATCTAATAAGGTTATAATTTAGAAAATGGTTAAATAAAATTTTTGGACAACCAAATGTGTTAAATTTTATCTTATGAGCCGGGTTGTCCGTAGTGAAGGCATTAAATATTAAGTTAAATAAGGAACGAGGTTAATATAATTAACCATATAAATTAATAATTGGCCTAGAAATGATATTAATTAATCAAATTAATATCATAAGAGGATAAATAATTGTTATTTGATTATTTTATGATCATAGGTTGATTGAGTTAAGCATTTGAGCTATCAATTTATTAATTGGACGTTCAGACAAGTTGTTCAGTCCTCTAATGTTAATTGTTGCATGTTATGATATGTAAATACTTGTTTAAATGCATATAAATTATGTGTTATGTAATCTGTGGTTAACATGACAACTATGTGTACTTTGTGCAATGATGTGGGATATACTGCTATAATAGAAGCACAAGCACATGAAGTATGACACACACTAAGTATGTTAAGGTATGTGCTATGTGAAATATAAACTGTTGAACTTGCTGAACCGTTGTGCTCATTACTTGCTTAAAATAAACTTTTGTAGGTTAAGAAATGAATTTCAGAAATATCGGATTATATTAGAGATGGATCAATCTAGAATGTTGTAAATGAAATGGTTATATTCAATATGGTAAATTGCAAAGTTTATTTAGACGTTTTTGTATATTCATATATGTTGGATCCGAATTGTACGAGTAGTGTTAAATTGTGAACCGTGAATGTTCAAATTAATTGTTACGTTAGAAATTATTATACGTTTGATTATGAACGAATGCAACAAGGAATAATTGTATGAAAATAAATAACTTTAGAATGTGAATATGAGCATTATGTTATGGGTAGCAGAAAGAAAAATTAAAGGTTGCGATCCAGGGACTAGGATCCAGATGTAAAGATTTTAAATATCCAAATGTTGTAATAGAATGATTGGATTGAGAAAAGAAAAAGAAAAAAAATTTATATCGAAAAATTTGGTAATTGATGATTTTAAAATCAGTTAATAGATTAAAAAAAAAAAAGGGTGAGCAAAGATTTATTAACGAACCGAAATTTGGACGAAAGGAAGATAATGCATATTAAATACAAAATTTAAGGTAAGAATAAGGTTCGAATTTCGGGGTCGTTACATCCCCCTCCTTTTAACTAATGAATTAACGAATGCCAGCTTGAGAATAAAAATAGTCCTAAACCTCTTCTGATAGTTATATGACTCGCACCAAACTAACTAGAACACTATATTCCTATGTGAAACTAGTTAAGCAAGATGGCAAACCCAGATTCTTAACAAGGCTATACAAGGTATAAATATATATGTTTATCCTTTATACAAGTTAGGCAACCGATCCTAAGATTGATGATCCTACAAATATTATCAAGTCTAGGTCAAGCTCTTTACTTCATTTTTCAATTTTATAAAAAAACACCATAATGTTTACAAAGTAAGCAATCAAAACAATAAGCATACAACATGATAACCATTCATTTACATCCATAAACATTAAAAGGAGGGAGAATCAATTAAAACTAAGTATTAAGATCCATTATGATCTTAGAATGGAAGTTAGTTCATAGCTTTTGAAATAACTTTCATTAACACAAGATTAAGCATGTTTGGATTACAAAAGCTAAGAAAATATTAAGATAAAGACTCATAAATGAAGTGAGTTCAATCTATAATAACTCCCTTCACTTTGTTGGTATCCAAGAAAGATAAAATCCTTCTTCTTAAGCTCCTCGTTGTCTCCAGCTGCTTGATCTGTCTTTGTTCTTATATAAAAAAAATGAACGATTCTTAGGTTTCCCTCCTTTTTCGGTTATAACAACAAAGCAGGAATTTTTCCACCTCTTGGGAGCGTAAGCGCCCAATTCTTGTACTAAATAGGTGCCTAGGCACTTCATTGGGACACCATATTTACAACAATGTCATAAAGACTCTAAATGTCCTTTTTTACTCTTCTTTGCATCTTCTGAGATATTTAAACATAAAAATCAATAAAATATCCTAAAAACTTATAAAGATAGCAATAAATTAATTCCGAGAGTATTAAAGATTGTAATAACCTTATTATTTTCTTCTAATAAAGTTATTACAATCTATAATAACTAGAAATAGAGTCTAGTATTAAAAATACATTAGCAACACATGGGAAGTTGTTAGTTAGAGTGTAGGATAAAAGAAGGGTGTAAGATAACAGTAGGAGTACTTTTAGCATTTCAGGAGATTACCATATAAATATATGTAATAGTCAAGTGATGCATGTATATGAATGAAATGAAAAGTGATTTATCTTTCTCTCTCTATCTTTTTCATCTCTATTTCTTATTCCTCACGAATTTTTCTTCCTTCTTCTCTATCTACTTCTTCTTTTAATTCTGTTATTTTGTTTCTACTTCTTCTGAATTTCTAGACAGTTCCTATAATTCCTGACAATTTGGTATAAGAGCAAATTGAGTACTGAACCATCATATTCTTCTTTCTCTCTACTCTATTTCTCTAGAATTCTTCAATCTCTGAAACTCTACTCCAATCTGAATTATGTCACCTCTATCTACTTGATCCCTCTAATAACCACTGGAAACAACCCTTACACACTGGTAACATCTACATAATCCAACCACAACAGCAGCAGAAATGGAACATTAGAGACTCTATTTCGGTACAAACCTGCAACTCCATCATTTCATATGTTAGCTTCAACAAATTAGGTAATAAACACATCCAACCCACTCGTTTCTAATATACACAGATAACCCAAACCATAAAACTCATTTACTACAACACCTAAACCTTTTTCAGCCAAAAATTTGCAAGTTGTTCTCGATTGGGAAATTTTTCTAGATTCTAGAAATTAAATCTATTGGATTTGTTTTGTTCAAGTTTAGTAGTTGCAATTAGTTTGTTTAACACATATAGAAGCAATTTAGATACTCAAAAAATCAAAAATAACATAGAATCACTTCCGCCAATGGCACCAAAATTTGGCGTGTTATCACAAACAACCAAAAATAAATTCTTACTTTGGTAAATAAATATGTAGTAATGCAAGTAAGAGTCGATCCCACGGAGAATGATCAATTTAATTTTATGTTTTTGTAAACCAAAATTGGAGGATTTTTAATTTAAAAAATAATTTAAATAAAAGTACTAAAATAAATAAATATATAAGTAATTTAATAAAATAAATGAGAAGAACTAGCCTTTGTTTAAGTTAACATCCACCATTAAAAATTTACAACTGATCATTGATGCAAAAATAACTCAATTCATATTTTGAATATTCACCGTAGAAATAATTAACCGCAAGTGGAATAATTTTCGTCATCTCTCCTTAATTTTAGTTAAGTAGAACCATTTGGTCTAACTACCCATACTACTAAACAACCTCCAGCACTTGCTAAAGATTTAATTTCATTTCAGCTTTAAGAATTAAAAAGATTATTAAACTAAACAACACAAGTCACTCGTTTGCATTTAATTTAGATGAACATTCTTCCAAAGATATAATAATATTTTGATCTACAAAATAATTATTAAACTTAGTTGCTTCACAAATAGCAGTAGATTAATGCAAATAATAAACTAGTAGGCCTCCTAGCAACTCAACGAATCAATCATAACAATTAAGGACAGAAGAATATTCAATACTTAAAATATAAATTGAATAATTAAAATAAATTAGATCTTACAATATATTAATCTTGATGGCTTCAGTTACTTAAATCAAGAAAAATAATTTAGTTATACATAACCATAAAAAACACTAAAGAATAATAAAGAGAATTTTTCTAGTAAAATGTGCTCTCAATTGTATCTCAAGCCCTCTATTTATAGGCTACATAATTTTCATAACCCTAATAGGAACTATTATTTCCAAACCTTAATATGATTTAAAATATAAAATAATAAATATAAAATTAGTATTTAATTCATTTTCTAATTTACTATTGGAACAAATAATATTCTTTCTAATCTCAATTTGGAACCCACATGATATAATGTTGAAAACAATCTACCAGGTTACCATTAAAGAGGGACCCACACGAAAACCAAAAAAAAATCTGTTGAAAATAATCAAAATCGCCAGACTTTGTATTGCAGTGGGACCCAGTGTTAAAGTAAAAAGAAATAAGCAAGTTGCAACCGCCCCACGTCCACTCCACGCGCCTTGATACTTTAGTAATACCCCGCACATTGCGCGAACAAACCTGACCTACTCCCTTACCAACTAAACGACATCGTATCTAAAGCTACTGACCATTATTCCTCATGCGCGCATTCTGCGGACAGTCTTTCTCCTGTTATTTTACCAAAATGTCATCAGCTTCATTTTTTTTCCTATAAACAAGATAAAATAAATAAAAATAATATAAGAATAACAAAAAATTATAAAATTAAATAAATTACCTAAAACACTAAAAATACTTAAAAATTCACAAATAATTAAGCATAAAATGCCAAATAAATAGACATAAAATCTACTTATCAAATACCCCAACACTTAAATCTTTGTTTGTCCTCAAGCAAAACAAAAATAAAAACTATAAAAATAAGACTCCATTAAATAAACTAACTAACCCGGTGAACGAATCAATATGAATTTCAACATTAGCCTCAAAGATTTTTTAAAATAAAAACTCAAAGAAAATTTTAAAATTACGCTAAACCCAAATTTTAATATATTTATCAATCTTACTTTACTCAAGACCTTTTGTGCTTGTGTGAATCTAAATACATCAAACTAATCAGAACTCAAATAATTTTATATAATCAAATTTCAAATAATAGATAATCAACACTCTTTACACTCAATTTTAACATATCTCAAAGTTAATATAGACAAAACGAAAATTAAATAATCAAAAGTTTCACCCTCTTTTTTCTTCTCAGTGAGTGCTTTTTATGCTCCATCTTACTTTTCTTTTACATATTTGACTGTGCATTATTTAATTTTCTTAGGCTTTTCAGAGTTATCCATGTAGCAAGCTTTTGACAGTAACTGTAGAGACACCCTTAAGAATCTATTAACTCGAGTACCCAAGGTCACAAAATGAAACTAGTCAAATTAATGTTTTTTTTACTTACTATTTTTTTTTCTTAATCCCCCAACCATATATTTTCCCATATCAGACTTTAAAACATGATCAAAATAAGGTATAAAGAAAATTCACATCTTTCACAAGCAATTAATCACATAAACTTTCTCCAAGTTAAAACCAGTTCAACATATATGGATATGTGCATAAAAAAAAATTAAAAATCTCAAATACAGTAAATACTAATAATATGTCAAAAATTCAGACTAAGAAAAATTTATCATTTTCTAAGAGTTATTAAATAAAAATAAATTTTTTATCATTGGCCATAAATTAAAAATTCAATTAACTCGTTACTCAAGTGACTCATCCTAAAAATAAAAATATCATCCAATTTTCGTAGGAAACACAGTTATACTTAGGATGTGCAATAAGTCTTTAAACCCCAAGTGGATGAGTTGTGTCTTGTGAGGGTTTGTAGTGAATATACCTACAAAATTCAAAATTTTAAAAAAATTTAAAAATTCTCTAAAAATAACAAATATCCTAAATCCCTTCCCCCATACTTAAATTTTACATTGTCCCCAATGTAAAGTAAAAAGTCAAAGAAAAAGGCACAAATAACTAAAATATAAACACAACAATAAAAAGAAAAGAAAAGAAAATTATACTCCATTTGAGTTGTCTCTCAAACAACGCCTTTGTTTATTGTCATTGGCTTGACAACATGCTCAAATACTACATCACTCCAACTTCATAAATTTTGAAAATCTCATCCATCTTTACTTCATTTATCATAGACATGTTCAATCTCCATTGCAGTTAATATAAAGGGTTTACTCCATCCGCCTTCGGAGAATCATTTAGTGTTGCAACAGCATCCTTCAATTCGGTAGTTGAGGCTAAATCTTTTTCCTCCTCAAGATTCTTACTGATTGTCGTTTCTAACTCATCATTTCCATCAAGTTCAAAAACTTCCTATGCTAATGAGTCAATCACATCAATAGAATAAACAGGGTTAGCATTATTAGGATATTGCATGGCATCATAGATATTAAACTTAACAATTTCGCCATCAAATTTTATTGAAGTGTACCACTATGAATATCTATCTTAGTCTTGGATGTATTTAAGAATGGTCTTCCTAACAAAATAAGAGCATTTTGATCACCATTCACCCTCATCAAACACATAAAAATTAGTAGAACAAATTAAATTATATACTTGCACAGGAATATCCTCTACTATACCCTTTGGATAAGCATTAAATCCGTCAGCTAACTGAATGACAGTACTAATTTTATACAAAGATTCAAGTTCTAAAGAAGCATATATAGAATATGACATGACATTAATAGATGTTTCTGAGTCTAACATGGCCTTTTCAAATCTCGTGTCGCCTATCTTATAAGGGATAGAAAGCATTCCTGGATCTTGGCACTTAGTATGGAGTTTTCTTTAAATTACTGCAGATACATTTTTTTCCTACTTTTACCTTTTCATATCTTTTAAGTGCTTATTTCCTCTTATGTGTACATAATTCTTTTAAAAATTTAGCAAAACGAGGTACTTGTTTAATAGCATCTAATAATGGAATATTTACCTCGCATTTATAAAAAGTTTCATATAAGTCCAAAATTTTCTGATATTTATTTTTTCTGTTAAAGCAAGAGGAAAAGAGGGCACTGTTTATAATCAGAAAGAGGTGAAAATTTACGCGTAAGGGTACCATTGTCACCTAGAACACTATTATCCTCTTTACTGTCATCTGCTTCCGTATTGTTCACTTCTGCTTTACTTTGCTCTTGTGGTGCAGACTCTGTCTTTTTCGGAGTTTCTATCTCTTTACCGCTTCTTAAAGTGATTGCACTTGCGTTCTTTTTTGAATTCACCACTGTTTGAGAGGGTAATTTTCCAGAACCTTACGCCTCTAATCGACTAATTGTAATTGTCATTTGCCTATCCGCGTTTCCAAATTATGTATATTTGCCTTCGTGTCTTGTTGAAATTGCAAAGTGTTATGTTGAATTTGCACAGTGTTAATGGTAAGTTGTTGAAACATATCCTCTAAAGACATATTAGAATTAGATGAATGACCTTGTTGTTATTTGTTAGAATACGGTTACTTGTACTATTAGTAGCTTGGGAAATTTTTAGTTATAGACTGATTCATTTGTGGATTTTCATAGCTGAAATTAGGATAATCCCTCCATCTTGAGTTATATCTATTTGAATAGGGATCATATCTCCTTTGTGGTTGAAGAGGAAAATCACCTGCTGTATTCACTTGTTCATAGGACTCCTCTTGAAAAATGGGGCATATATCAGTTGAATGTCCTACTGTTGCACAAATCCCATAATTTTTCACTTGTTGTGGATTACCTACATCCATTTGACGAACAAGAGAAGTTAAATTACCCATTTGTTGTTTAAGTGAAGAAATTTCTATCTCATTGACATTCTTGGATGAAAAATCAAGCTTAGTGCTAAATTGTTGGGAATTAGCTTCCATGTTTACAATCAAGTTCCTTGCAGCTTCGAGAGTTTTGTCCACCAAAGTTCCTCCATTAGCAGCATCAATCATGCTTCTATTAGTAAACATAAGTCCTTAATAGAAATATTGGATAAAAAGTTACTTACTTATTTAATGGTGGGGATAGCTTGCACATAATTTCTTGAAACGTTCCCAATATTTCTTGTGGGTTTTGCATAATTCAACTAAGCTTAGTCTAATTGAGTTTAAAACTTACTTGAATTATGTGATGACCCCAAAACCCAGGCTCATTTAACCCCGAATCTGGTCCGCCAAAAGTAACCTCAATCCTGAGTTTAACTAACAATAGCACAACCTTCAATATCTCATGCATAAAATTACAACCATAATATGATTGTTTAAATAGAGTTATTTAAAATTTTAACATAATCCTGTCTCAGAATCGCAATCTTTAAATTCTATTACAACTTTGAGAACATAAGTATAATGACCTCAACATACCATCCTACCATCCTCACACATAAAGGACAACATCTGAAAATGATATAAAATAATCTATACATGTCCTTTCAACATTTAGGTTTGCTAATCTATAGCACAATAAAATATAAATTTTATCACATGTATTACACAAAAAGTAGTTTATTCTCTCGCAGGGTTTGACAATAAAAGCACCTACGCTTCGATCTTGTTAACTCGGTAGTCAATCTTCATCTTGGCCTCTCCCAGAATAATCGATTTCCTCAAGCTTTTCTGTAATGTTTTGTTTTAAGCAAGGGTGAGCACGACGGCTCAACAAGTCTAACAGTTTCACATAACACGTAATCGCATTTCATCATGCTTCATGCATCTTATGCTTTGCAGTGAATACATATCTTATGCATATCATGTTTTGCATTAAATCTATGCTTCTTGCTTTTAGGCATGTCATTTATCAAACTAAACTAGTTTTTCATAAAAACCAATATTGAGCTCATTAGTCTCATTTCTCATATCTACTAGAACAAGTCACTCATAACCTTTCTAGATTAATATTAATCACACGTGAATCTATACATACTTCATTTAAAGCCATTTTTGTTTAATTGAAGTATTTACCAACCAAACTAGTTTTATAAAATCAAAACGTAGTTCTTACATCTCATTTGACACTAACATGCTATATATTACTCAAAGCACATAATACCATTACTTCGACACTTTTAATATCAATGT
This sequence comes from Hedera helix, assembly GCA_947179155.2. NCBI lineage: Eukaryota > Viridiplantae > Streptophyta > Magnoliopsida > Apiales > Araliaceae > Hedera > Hedera helix. The sequence continues at coordinate 3,982,834 of OX359287.1, forward strand.
TTAGAAATACAATTTCTCTTAGGCATTTTATCGAGCAAATTATGTGCACACATTAACTTATCTCAACTCTTGATCTTAAATGGTTGATTATGCATAGAATGTGATAACACCTATCTATACTCATTACATATGTCAAAACATATAGATAAACATCAAAATATAGCATCACCCAAAATCTTAATTCAATAGAATTATAAAACTCATTTTCGCAATTTCTTTAACAAAACACTATTTTCGTTTTTACCGTAACTCCTTCGTTACATGTCCGTTTTTGTTCTTTCTTATGTCAAATTAAACCTTACTCAGTGTACTACAACCTCATAAAGGCCTTAAAGTCAGACACTTATCCATTTAAAACAGATTTTGCAATTACTTCAACTAGTCCAGAAAATTTCATTTCCTGGATAGCTTTCATAAACAATTTATTTCGGACATGATCCGTTCAATAAAATGGCACAATCCCACAAGTCTAGCTAGAAAACTTCCATATCTACAACTTTACAGTTTTAAGTTTCTTCAAATTCCAAACACAGGAATTTATATGAATTTTGCAAAGTCAAAAATTGTAGCTTTTTTTCACTTTCCAGCAGACTACATTTACTTCAGACCAACCTTACTAAAACAGACACTGCGATAAATCTACAAGGAGTTTTTGAGTGAATATACTTTCAAAATGTAGCTTACTTCCATACCTTTCTTTTGATATAAGACTCACTTTCTAATTCATTATACCCAAAAATAACTTTTACAAAATTAGTGTTCATTTACTCAAAACCTACAAATTTTATTCTTCAAAATTTCTTTTCATTTCATTTTCTTTCTTGAATCCTCTTGTTTGATTCTTGATAATCAAAGATTAAACCATCATAAACAAGATTAAGCATTATCTACTACCCTAGATCTCATAAAACATATCATCTACCCATGAAAATTAAAGAGTATACAAAGTTTATGAATTACTTTTTTCTAGCTTTTGTTCTTCTTCTTCTTCCATGGCTTGCTCCATGTTAGCTTCTTCTTCCCTTTCTCTTTCACCTTCCTGTAGCCTCTTCTTCTCTCTCTATTTTCTGCTGAAAATGGATGCTAGCTACAAGTGAGTTTGGTCAAAAGGGTGGGAGTAGACAAAATAATTGATGAAATTAATCAAAGGAGCAAAACCATGTGCTCCTCAAACCCCTCCCCAAAACCGCACATCTCTTCTTCCTCATTTCAGCAATTAGTTGGCCCACATGTCAAAAAAAATATTTATATAATATTTCTTTTGGGTCTTACTTTAATTATTTGACCCGCTCTTTGACTTTCGGACCCGAAAAGTCTAATTTTCAATGTTACAGTTGTTTTCTACTAATTTCGACGTCCTCGTTGTCATGATCACGTCCATTTTATCAAATTCATTTATGAACCCCAAGTTTGACTTTTCACTTTGACTAAAAAGTCAAACCGACACTAAATTTTACTCATGGCTCTTAATTACTAATTTCGATGTTCTCGATTCAACGATGAAGTCCGTTTTTCAAAATTCATCTCCAAACTCACATTTTGACGGTTTATCATAAAAGTCAACCGTTGAATTTGACCAAGAAGTCAATCACTACACCATATCGTGTTAACAGTCTGTACTAACTAAATTCGATGTTCCCGTCCCAGCGGAACCGTTTGCATCTCAAAATTCATCTTCAACCTCGAAGTTTAACTTTTTAATATAAAAAGTCAAACAGTTGACTTTGACCAAAAAAGTCAACCACGACATAAAAATAGTGTTTATGTCTATTCTTACTAAATTTGTTGTTCTAAACTCAATATTCCAGCCTGTGTCTCAAATTCCATATTAAAATCCAACTTGAGCTTTTGACTTCTTTTCTTTTCTTTAATTAAACTTTCTATTTAAGGAAAGTTTCTTAAATTTACCATTTATGAAAAGTTTCTAATCTCTTTTAGTCCAATAAATTCATCGAACTTTAAAAGTATTATATTACCTTATTATTAATATACCTCCAAGTATACACATAATCAAATTCTAGATTTTAAAATTTAAATACCTCCAATCACTTACATTTAAATCCTAACACAATATTAGGGTCAAATGTTTACTCCTTTCTACACCTTTTATTTCTCTAAATCTAGGTTTTAAACTCCAACCTTTATTTCAACATCAAGATCTTATTTAAAAATCTTGTGAAATATCCGGAATATTACAAATTCAGCTACTCAGGTTATTCCCGAGGAAGTCCATTTCTTCTAAAAATAACTAATCCAGTTAGCATATTCCAATTCAAGTAGTATTGCTACTGTTTGAACTTTCATCAAATTCTAAACCATAATTGCTTTGTGGTTCCTTTCATTCTATTCTGAAAACATGGCTGGTACTTTGTAGCTTTTGCAGCAAGATTTTCTCAATTACTGAGAGTATACTAATGAGAGATTACAACATATTGATGAGAAAATGGATCACTTCATGGAAGGCATGAATAAGTTATTAAGGAAAAGGAACTTTGATGATGGTGAGAGGTTTGAGAATCCTTTTGGGGGTAATAATAGAGGCAAGAGACCAGTACACTTGGGACAGAGAAGTGACAGATTTTTTTTAGGGACCCTATACATGCTGAACAGGAAAGGGTTAGGAAATAGGAAGAGGATGATGCCTACTGGAGGAGGAGGAATCCTACTAAGGAAACTGGTGAAAAAGAGAAAGAACTGAGACATCTAAAGTTGGTGTTCCCTTTATTCACAAATGGAGAAGATGTTAAGAGTTGGATACAAGATTGTGAAGAATATTTTAACACATATGGTGTGACACCCCCAAATCGGGCCTACACCATGCAATATGAGTCGCTAAAAATACAAACAACAACTATTACAATACAGTACTTAAAAAATACATAACTAAGTGTTCACTAATATTGTCACACTATTTTATAATATGTGAAGACTACTACAACTATCACTTGGATCTTCACTCCATTCTCCGACTAGTCCTAGCTACTCTCGCATCTCATGTTGAAGAACAATGGAATAAAAAGGATGATCTCAAATAGCCCAGTAAAGAATAACATGACTAAGATAATGATGAGTAAATTATTATTAGCATTCAACAGTTGAGTTCTTGATAGAATATAATAGACAATAATTTTTAGATCAATAAAAACAGCGAAATGAACAATCCATTATAAGAATCGTGTAGATTATAATGTCCATCAACTTTTCTTTTTCAGAAAAATCATCAACAACTTTTATTATCTGAAACACCACTGTCGACGCCGGGTTTTCGTTTCCTTTTTTTTAATAATTACCCTTTCCAATTTTAGCCTTTGCACTTAAGATGAGATTTTGAAAAGGGTCAGCTTGAGTGTTGACGGGGTTTGAAAGATTGATTTTATGATGAGCCAATTGACTAGAATCGCCAGTTGGTATATTTGAAATGGATGTACCAACTCATCCGATTTTTATTTTCGTAATTGCTGGCTCATGTATGACTCCGAATTAATTGGTCTGCGAACCGAGATTCATAGAGTTCAGGGGCTTGCTTAAGCGAGGGGAAGGTGTTAGGCACCCCCCCGACTTTCATGAAAACACGATTACCGCAATCTTGATGTTTTCCTATCCTTTTAAAATCCTAAAACGTGTGTGTGTGTGTGTGTGCCTAAATGTGATGGAAAAAAGCCGTTCTGATTCTTTTTGTAGAAAACGCGTTTTTATCTTAGAAAGCGTTTTTAGAATATCTTTTGACCCAAATGACAAGACTTTGTTTTATAATAAAGATTGATTTTAATTTTGAAAACTATGAGATTTTATTAAGTGTCGTTTTTAGAAAACAAGAGTTTTTAAACTTTCGTCAAATAGGAATCGAGATTATACATTGCCTTTTAATAGTAAAGTCAAATAATATGAAGGCAACTTCTAGGAGCTCTTTAACCCTATGCACAAAGTTTAATGAAAACATTTATCTATTTTTACAAAACCATTTTTTGATGTTTAAAAAAAATGCTTGTAGCCTTCTCGTCAAACAGGAATCGACATCCATTAAAACTCTTAACTTTAAACATCGTGATTCTAATACCCTAATTTGATCACTTTTAGAAAATCTTTGTCATTTGCTTTATTTTTTGAAATCGTTTTTTTGTGTCGGGACTATCCATGGGCATGTGAGCCGTCTAAATAACCCCAAACACCCACAATCACGTACTTCACTATTACGGGGCCTTAAACCCGACATTGATTCGATGTCGTTTTAAGGCCCGATATTTACATATGTACAAAAATGGCTTATTGCCGTGACTACATACACCAAAATTTGTCCATCTTCGGGATTTGATCACGAGGATCTCATCCCTAGGCTCACAATCCCCAAAATCACAACATAACCATACAACGGAAAGCTTAACAACACTAGACTTGTTACTATACCACAAGAACCAAAAGTTGCAAGCCCAACAATATGAACTATCCATTAACACAATGAACTACATATTACCGTACGGATATCATCGGGACATTAGGTGGAAATTTCGTTCTGATGGAACCCTCACTAATAATCCCTAATCCACGGATCCTCATTGATATACCAAAATATTACATCCAAACAACTCAACAACAAAAGATTACGATAATGAAATAAGCTAAAACTTAAAGGAAAACACCATTTTTTCACCTTGCAATACGCCAATAAACGCTTTATATTTCACTATCGAGCAAATAACACGAGAATACCTAAGTATTTGTGCAAGAAAAACTAATTTCTCACTATATTTGGTGTAACCCGAGCCTCTCTCTCTCTAAACTCGCCTTCTTTCTCTCCCTCTCTCTCTTTTCATAAAATTGCTTCTCTTCTTTTCTCGGCAGATCAAAAATGGCGTTATATAGGTGACTGAGAGCAGCCACAGGTGCATCTGCAGCTGGCCGCAGATGCATCTGTGGCTGCCTGCTGTAGCCGTCTGCACCGAATCCTCGGCTACCGTGTTGTCTCCTCGAGCCATAAAAGAGCCCACTTGTCGTTGGCCGCAGATGCATCTGCGGCTAGCCTGTTTATTTTTCTCGATTTTCATTTTACACAGTCTAAAAATATCATTTTTTGCTGTATTATTTCGGAAGGATGTTACTTGATATAGAAGCTGCTCTTCGTGCTTGGCTTCCAGGGGCGCTGCCCCCTTACACCCCAGCCAGCTCACCGGCGAGCTGGGCAGCCGCTCGCTCACCGGGGAGCGAGACCCCCGACTACCGTAAACGTAGTGGCCATTTGTCGTCTTTGGTGATCCAAACAGGTTTTTCTGGATCAGCTGTTTGTCTTGTCTCAAGTAAACTGATGCTCGTTGTTCGTTGTGGCGGCTTTGACCGTAAGTTGTTATGGTGGCTTCGTGTTGGGGTCCACCTTCCTTTTCGCATGTCGGGTAAAGTAATGATTTTGCCCTCCTGTCAGAGTTAGTATAAAAGTGCAAAATTTGAGTGTCTACAACCACTGGTCATGATCATGCTAAACAGCAGTTCTTCTTTATTCCAGGCCAAAGAGAACATTCACCACGTTCCCTAAAAGACAATCAAAAATTATATCATCTTTGCCCCAGGCCAAAGACATTCACCAATCATATCATTTGTGTCTCAGGTCATAAATATTCATCAATTATATTATCTTTGTACCTAGGACAAAGATATTCATAACAACTTGATTATTGATTATTAGAATAAATAACAGTGATATAATGATGAACAAAAAAATATGATAAATAGTATATATCAAAATTTTACAATTTTACTTTGTCCAGAGTTAAATAATGTCCAAATTATCAACATGATATGGAGTCAAATTTAAAAATAATATTCACGATCCATAGTTCAAAGATAACGGTTAAAGTTCAATAGAAAGGTTTGGGTAAATAGGAATGTTCACGTGAAATGATATTAAATGAAACACAAACTATTAAGGAACATGTACTCATTTCAGGAAGTGTTACCGAACAATACTTACCATAGTAAGTTTAAAAGTATGAAAGAAAATGATATCCCTTATCTTAACACTTGACTGAATATTGATTAAAATCAACCTATATTATATATATATATATATATATATATATATATATATATATATATATATATATATATATATATATATATATAATTAAATTAGTAACTACCATATATAAATTTCATGGTGTATAACAACTCATATAAAATCATCATAAGTGATTTGATAGAATACAATAAAATAACTTCAATATAGTTTTTAAAAGAAAATAATATTTTAAAATAAAATCTTCCAAATAAAGCATTTCAAAATAAATCTTCTAAATGAAGAATCATAAACACCTTGTGATGTGTGTGGTTACTTAACTAACTTTTATGAAAATACTTACTTGAACAGTACTTGTACTCTTACAGATGTTCACAAATACATACGATAGCTTAAGCACACTCAGAGATAACTTACACAAAGTAATATTTAGAGAGCGACAGAAAGAATAAGTAAGGAAGTTATGAAAACTCCTTATGTTTAGGCCTATAGTTATAGCCAAAATTTAACCAACATCAACCACACATCAATTATCACACTTAATAATTATTTATATTATTAATCCATTATACACATCTTTTTAATATATTATTCATCCATTATTTACATCTTTTTAATATATTATTCATCCATTATTTACATCTTTATCATTAATTTATATTATTCATCCATTATTCATATCTTTTTAATATATTATTTGCCCATTATTTACTTCTTTATCTTTAATTTATATTATTTATTTATCATTCACACTTATTTAATTATTCATTTATTCATAATGTTTCACACCTATTCATCCATTATTGACAATGATTTACACATATTCATCCATTATTGATTAATTATTTATAATAATTTACACATATTCATCCATTATTGATTAATTATTCATAATGATTTACACATATTCATTGATTAATTATTCATAATGATTTACACATGTTCATCCATTATTGAATAATTATTCATAATGATTTACACATATTAATCAATTATTCATTAATTACTTTTAATCTATACCATTCATCAATTATTTTTATATCTCATTATTGTGAATGCAGAAAATTAAAAAAAAATGAAAGAACACACTACTGTGACAATTATTAATTCATTAATATGAAATAATGTACAATAGATATGATGAAGATTTTTGATTCAATAATATGAAATAATGTGCATTTGCTACTGTGACAATTATTGGTTCAATAAAGTTAAATACTGTGTAATGACAATTATTAATGAAATACTATGCAATAACATCTTTATCAGTTCAATAATATGAAACACTATGCAATGTCATGTTCTACTGATTAATATCATGTACTATTATTCTTTTATCACCGGTTACTGTAACAGTGATAATACTGTTGATAAATTTTATTTAAAAAGGTTACTGTTGTCGTTTTCTACATCCGATAATATTCCGTTGTGAGGTTTATCAATAATTGGTTATTTCTACATCGTAGTACAAATATTCTCTGAAAAAATGAATATTCTTCGATAAAATATAATTTGCATAAAATATTATTAACTTTCACTTTTAACAATTTAATACCTTACTATTTCAGAATAATATAAAGAAAATTTTTATTTTATTTTGTAAAAGTCGGGGCTTTACATAAGGAATTCATTCTCACAGAAGAATTGTCATAGCTGGAATGCATCTTCATAGTCCTCCAAAGTATTGGTATAAAGCATATGCAAGTGGTAGAGAAGAACTGAATTGGAAATAATTTGTCAGAGACTTTATTATCATATTTACTGAGGCAGGAGTAGAGAACATCTATGAGCAGTTCAAACTATTGAAGCAATCTGCTATTGTGCATGCATACTATGATGAGTATGAAAGGTATATAAGGGGAAGCTGCTTGAGAAACTACCATTCTTGACTGAGGAGTTCTTTGTAGGCAACTTTGTAGGTGGATTGAAAAAAGAAACCAAAAAATGGTGAAATTACTTGACCCGAACACATTATCCCAGGCCTTCAAGCAAGCCAAGTTCTATGAACAACTAGTTTTCAAACTTGCCAGCAACTCCCAACAATCAAGATTACAACCCAGTTCCTTTAGCAACCAGTATCCCAGCCATAAGAAGGACCTTATTGCTCCACCTCTAACCAAGGCTCCTATACTCACTTACCGAAAAAATAACTGTAATAATCCTAAACCTATCACTGCTACTCAAAGGGATGAAATAAAAGCTAAGGGACTATGTTTTCTACCGTGATGAAAAATACACCCTAGGACATCAATATAAGGCCCCCAAGAACTTTATGATTAATTGTGAAGATGTTTTAGAGTGCAAGGACCCTTAAGAGCCTGCAGAATATATTGGACCACCACTATATGATGAGAAGCCTAAGCATACTCTACTAGAAGAAGGTGGAAAAATTGATGGAAAGGCCACCCTGTGTAACTTACAACTTCAAAATGAAACCGGTTAGGAACAAATTTTGGTACTTGAAAGGGAAAAAGGAGAAAAGTTGTTACTAATGCTAATTGATAGAGTTAGTTTCTTGAACTTCCTAAATGAGGATACTACTAAGTCCCTAAACTATCTTATGCAAGTCATAGAACCAGTTACCATCAGCCTTCCTAATGGAGAAAAATTTCTTAACAAAGCATGGTGTCCTAAGTTCACCTGGAAATTTGGTACCTACAGTTTATGCACACATATGTGGATCATTAAGTTGCAGCATTATGATGCTATTTTGGGAACTACCCAGCTTAAGCGGCTAGGAGAAATACACATGGACTACAATAATCACGTCCTCGACTTTATGCAGCAAGGAATGAGAGTGCAAATACAAGGAAGGACTAATGTCATAAGATATACAAAACTTAATTATTTAACCATAGCACAACTAGCTTAGATGTCACAGATAATTGAGAGCTATAAAGGTGACAACAATGTTTCTCAAGTAACAGTGGAACTAAAAACCTAAAAAATAGGTCCAAATGAATTTGAGTTGATCTATGGATTATTAAAGTATAAAGGAAGATGGGTAATAAGATTTCAAGGAGAACTTAGAAGGCATCTGTTTGAAGAACTTCATGAAAAGGGGGTAGGGGGCCATTCAGGGGTGAGAGCCACTTTCAAAAGGATAGTGCAGTATTTTTATTGGGTAGGAATGAAGAATGATATTACTAGATAGGTGGCAGAATGTCCTATATGTCAGTTCTCCAAGCCTGAACATGTGAAAAAACCTAGATTGCTTCAACCATTACTCATTCCTAATCAACCCTGGAGGGACATAGCTATGGATTTTATTAGTGGCCTACCTAACTTAAGTGGCTATGAAGTTATATGGGTTGTCACTAATAGATATAGTAGGAGTTCACATTTTTTACCACTCAACCACCCAGTCTCTGCAAAGGCATTGTCACTATTATTTTTTGAGAACATCTTTAGACTCCATGGCATTCCTAGCTCGATTGTAAGTGACATGGATCCTTTATTTCTAAGTGATTTCTGGCATACCCTGTTTAAACTGGCAGGGACAAGACTACATATCAGTACTTCTTATCATCCCCAAAGTGGTGCACTAGTACAAAATAGTAAATATATAACACCTAAAAAACGTTACAATTTTCCCCCCAGAAACGTCAATGTTAAGGGTGTCATCTATTTGACACATTTATACAAAGTTTTAAAAACGTTGTAATTTATCACGTAACACAACGTTTTTTAACTAAAAAATGTTATAAATTTGGTTTAAATAAATATTAAGATGCTTGAAAACGTTGTAGATGGTATGACTCCACAACTTTTTTTGGTTTAAAATGGTTGTAGTTCACCCATATTTGAAAATACATACACAGTAGTGGTGCACCTGCAATGTTGTACTTGTAGAACTGCTACTATTAATGCAATGATATATAGCTAAAAAAAAACTCTAAATTCTCATTTAAAGCCAAAAATGTATTAACCATTCTCAGTTTCAAAATAAATCCAATAATACCATACGTTTACAGTTTCAAATTACTACATCTACAAAATATACCAACTATCTACAAAATATACCAAATTAACTGTGGTGCACTACTACCTAATCATGTGTAAAAAAGCATGCCTAGTTGTATAAAATGTTAAAACATTATGCTGATGACTTTTTACAAACTTTACAAGTTATATATATCAATATCCTTATAAAAAATACTTGAATTGAACTTAATAATTAAGTTTATTACTCCTATTTTACAACTTAAAGTAGAATTAATGTGAGGTATAGTGTGGATATTAGGTGTGTATATCATTGCTTTACTCTAGTTTACTAGCACATAAATAAGAAAATAAAATAAAATCAAGTCAAGACGAAAAATCCCATTTTAAACAGGACAAAATATAAAAAACTGAGTATCATTATTAGTACAATACAAGATAAATACATTCAGTCAAAAACTATAACCCCTTGAAACCTAAAAAAGAGAACTACTTATTGGAGTAAAAATTGAATCAAGACAACATAAGAAATAATTCAACAGCTCAACAAACAGGAAGGCAACTCATCACTCTTAGACATTTAAACAAACACTTTATAGGCAACATCCGAAAACACAAATAACTTTGTGCAAAACCCCGTCAAAACCATCACAACTTTAAAGGATGAAATAGAAAAAGAAAAAAATAAGAATGATGAAGAAGCAAATTAGTTACCTTAGTCGATATTGAAATTGAGACGACAACCACGTACCCATGCGGTGTATATATATGGCCAAAATTAGTGGCTGAGGAAGAAAAAGAAGAAGATTACAAGATGATTAAAATGAGTCATGGAAAAATTAAAACCCTAACTTTTATTTCCATACCTGAGCGAAAAATCTGGGGTAGAGGCAACAATTAACATTCTCTTGCCCATAGTTTCGTGATTTCGAGTCTAGATTGAGCGCGGAGGGATGAGCGCGAAGGGAAGAGAGCTAAGTTAAGGATGAGTAAGGTAGATGAGTTCAATCAGGGATGAGAGAGAGCTGCTTCACTTGTAAGGATGAGTGAGGTAAATGATTTCTTTAATTTGGATCGAAGAAGTTTTTCTTTAATTGTTATGAAATTTGTTCATTTAATAATCAAAAACTATATATGCTCCGTGTTTTAATTTCAAGTTTTCACTCTCGCGCGGTTTTTTCAAGCTCTGTGTTTTTTAAATAGATAATGTTTTCCTTAAGAAAACATTATAACTTTAAAACCAAATATTGTCCCTTATAAATACATAACGTTTTTGCATATGTATCTATAGCGTTTTTCGAAAAAACATTATGAAAAAAAACACCACAACGTTTTTTATAAAAACTTTATTGTTTAAGTGTTATCTTTTTACTGTTTTGTAGTAGTGATGGGAGCACTGAAAGGATAAATCAATGCATGGAACAGTACTTCAGGAGAATGTGCAGTCACTCACCAAAACAATGGAGTTCATGGTTACCTATGGCAGAGTGATGGTTCAATACTACCTACCATACTTCTCTACAGACCACCACTTATAAGATCCTCTATGGACATAACCCTGCACACTTGAATCTCCCTCCAAAACTTAATACTAGTATTGCATCAGTTGAAGAAATTCTTGAAGACAGACAACAACAATTGGAAATCTTATAGGAAAATTTAGCCAAAGCCCAGCAAAGGATCAAAAGTCAAGCTGATAAGGGAAGAACTGAAATTGCTTTTGAAGTAAGGGAAATGGTATATCTGAAGCTGCAACCTTATATGCAAAATTCAGTTTCAATAAGGAAGCTAGCCCCAAAATTTTATGGGCCTTTTAAAATTTTAGAAAAGTATGGGACTGTAGCATATAAACTAAAGCTACCTATTACTTCAAGAATCCATCCTACCTTACATGTCTCACAATTAAAGAAGCATCTGGGAACAGTTCAAGTCAATAGTCAGTTGCCAAAAGTAAACCAGGAAGGACAGTTTGATGTTGGGTCACTCAGAACTCTAAAGCAAAGGAAGATTTACAAGTGAATCAAGGTTATATATCAACAACTGGTACAATGAAAATATTGCAGCATTGAGGAGGCAATCTGGGAAGATGAAAATCCCCTTAGACTTCACTATCTAGAATTAAAGCTACCTTCATGAGGACATGAAAGCTATTAAGGGGGAGGGAGTGTCAGGACTATAAGGCTAAGGGGTAAATTTGTAATAACTAGAAGTAGAGTCTAGTATTATAAATACATTAGTAGCACATGGGAAGTTGTTAGTTAGAGTGTAGGATAACAGTAGGAGTACTTTTAGCATTTCAGCAGATTATTATATAAATATATGTAATAGTCAGGTGATGCATATGAATGAAATGATAACTGATTTATCTCTCTCTCTCTATCTTTTCTATCTCTATTTCTTCTCCCTCACGAATTCTCCTTCCTTCTTCTCTACCTGCTTCTTCTTCTAATTCTGATATTCTGTTTCTGCTTCTTCTGAATTTCTGGACAGCTTCTGGTTCCTGATACAAACTACAGAAGCACATAATCATGTGTCAAATGACAATCTTATAGAAACCAGTTATGGGGAGCTCCAGTCACTTGTTCTTGAATCTCCTGCCTTAGAAGTGCATTTAGGTATAGATCACTAGATGCGTTTATTTGAATATACCCAGTAATTTATTTGACAGAATTAGATTCACTTGTGCTCTATACTTTAGAGAGGAGGGTAACTAGATGATCCCAACATATGGTACTTTTTAGTTAACTTTGTTGGATTTAATTATATTGAAGAAATGTGATCAAATGTTTGTAATTCGTTTGATGTATGAACTCATTAGAAAACTGTAATATCCTGATCTCAGTTGAGACTCTCTGTGATATTCTTTTTCACTGATGAAAATTAAGAGATGATGTAGCTTAAAGATTATAGGAATGATATTTACTATAACCATTTAATATTCATTTTTAGAAGAAATATATATGCTGTGAAGATTCACCACAATTTTTGAAATATATTTCCACTTATCACCAGTGTGTGCATATAAATGTTTATGTACTCACATAATACATAACGTTAACATCTGAATAAAGGTTATGTAGATACATAATTTAAATTTTTTGGATCTATACAAAATAATTATTTCAAAAATCTACTTTTTTATATATTCATGAAACATATTCATGAAATTGTGCATTAAAATTTTTATCATTTCATCGAATGATTATTTATATAAATGTGTATATGTTAGACAAAAAAGCAACGCTAACTTTTTCAAATGAAAGGGCAAAATCAGGAGTTTTTTATATTATATATATGTTACAGTCCTGTATTTTTTGGTCAATGTACATCATCTTCATATTATGTATGCATCTATTGTTCTGTCTTGAAAAGCATATAATTAGGAGCATATTTTTCGTTAATGAAAGTTTTGGAGAAACTTGCTAGTTAGTTATTCAGCTAAACATGTATGGAAGTTTTAGAGGAGGGAATGGGTGCTTCAAAAAGTCAGAAGCAAATCAGTAGAAAATGAAGAGTATTTGGCATGTTGCTGGAGTTTTGATTTCTTCCATGATCTTGTGTACAAGTATTTGTTGTGCAGTTGCAGTTGTACCATATTAGTGCCCTAAGCTAGTTCTATAAACAGTTAGAATAGTTATGGTTTATTCATGTCATCATGTGGTCTTATTTTTGTTCTAAACCTGCGTTGAATATGAGCTTTTGGGATTTGAGTAGTTGATGATGCAAATATGTGAATATTTTTGCTGAATGCTATTTTTTTCAACACCGGACCGTCATGAGTGAGCTAAATTAATTGAGACTTGATTGTTCATTTTCATTATTGCATACTGTCGATATGAAGAGTTATTATCTTTTGTATGTGGAAATCAAATCCTTTACTCCCCTAAGTTGTAGTCTTCATTATCTATAGAAAATTTCACATGTTATTTTGAATATTGTAGTAAATTAGTAATAACAGTTTGCCATCTATTTTGATGATTACTGCTGAAATGTTATAACAACCGCCACCAAGTAAAGTTACTTTATAAATATTCTTGGAGGTTACAGACTTACAATACCCTTGTTACCGATAGAATGTTTCCCTCCAGAAAACTAAAAACACAATTTTTGTTGATATTGCATAAACCTTCAAACTGAATGATCTTAACTTTGACACAACCTTATAAAGTAGGAGAAACCAAAGTACGGTTTCTGTATTAAGTTCAATATCCATTCACCATCACTCCATCAAGATGATCCATCTCCAGTAATCTGAGAAAGAACTGAACAGCAAGTTAGTTGTTCCTAACTTTAGGATACTCCTAAAAGTGGTAGCGTAAACTGTTGATGGATTATAGGTCACAAGTTACTGACGTTATATCTGCATGATCTTAATTAATTTACTTCTTTTGTTGGTTAAACATAGTTTGCAATGAAATTATTAGCTCATCTTAAAGAAAGAAATCAATAAAACAAGAAATATGGACTAGGAAGTCTTATGTTCACCTTAGTAGCCATTGAATCATCTGCAAGCTTGAACAGTTCTTGCGTGGATAAAAGCTGCTGAGGTATGCCTCAGATGGGCTTCATATTTGGGTGTTGGCAGAACCTTTTCAAAAGCTTCAACAAGCAAAGCCACTTTTCTCTTGCGAGCTGGGGCGAGTTTTGTGACTGCTTGCCGGAGAGCATAGTCTACCATCCACTCCTCTGCATTCTTCCTTTCATCCATCATTTGATGCCTTAGATCAACCTTTTCTGACTCTGGATCAGGCTCCAGTGGCAGGTAATTCGGTTCTCGTGGGTTGAAGTTTCTGCTTTCCTCCAATTCCTCAACAGGTCTCTTGCTTCTAACTGTCCAACTTGGATTCTTGCAGGCCAGGGGCATTTCTTCATTGGCATTGCTTCGTACATGGGAGTGTTTATCTTTTGTTTCTGTGCTAGATGCATCATTGGCCTTGGAACATGTTTCTTCTGCATCTAAATTGCTTGTGTATTCGCCTTCCATTGTGTCAGCCTCTTGATCTTTATCATTTGACTGGAGTCTTGCAGTCCCTGAATGTGTATTATCTTCAGAATTCATTGAAGTCGTTATCTTGCAATTTTCGGCTCCATCTTGATTTATTTCTGACTTGTCCTGAGTTTCAACATTATTGCTCTGAGATTTGTTATTGGAAGAGTGATCTTGAATTTCATCTGGAAGAGCATCATCAACCAAAGTTTGGTTTGTTTCACTTTCTGTGGTGACATCATCCAGCTTCCTTTCGTCATTGTCTTCATCTATCTTCTCCTGATTGGATTCAGGGAAATCCTGCAATGATTCAAAAGTTTGGATTCCAACAAAGGACTTAGCACCAAGAAGTTTATCGTTTTCCTCCATTACATCTCTGGTATCAGCAGAAGATATTTCTTGCTCATAGTCTTCCAATAATTCAGGAATTAGGATTCCAACAAAGGAGTTAGCAGCAAGAAGTTGCTCTTTTTCCTCCACTCTGTCTTCGGCATCAGCTGTAGGGAGTTCTTGCTGGTGGTCCTCCTGGTCTGCTTCTGCATCTTCGCTTTCATCAGATATCTCATTGCTGAATCTGCTTTCATTGGTAGAATCAAACAGGTAAACTTCAATGCTGTCGTGGCTTGCATTGTAGTCGTTATATGTTCCTTCTTGATCTTGTTGCGTTGAGTCGTGAAAAGAATTGAAATCTTCACCCGCCAGCAACCCACTTGCATACTCATCTAGAGCAGATTCATTCTCCTGATGTTCAACCAAAGCTGCTTCTTCAATTTCACTGGTGCATTTTGTTTCATCAACTATTAGTTGAAGATCTATTTTTGAGATTTCATCGCTTGCTCCATTCTTGTCTTCAATTATTGCCTTAAATTGCTCAATCGGATCCTCAATAGGTGTGCAAGTGCTTTCTTTGCCGAGAGTCTCATCTGATTCCCAGTTTCCATCTTTTTCATCTGTGGTTGTTAACTCCTCAGATGCATCATGAGTGGAATTGATTTTGTCCCGACTTTGTTCGTTGCACACCAAAACAGATTCATCGCTCTCGATATTTTGATATGAACCATCCAATTCAGAATCACCATCATTAAACCATGCATCAGAACTGACACTTTCTTCATCATAGAATCCTACAAGCACTTCATCCGATAGGATGTCTTCAAAGCCACTGCTAATATTTTCATCCGACTTAGATACCGATTCATTGTAGATACTACGATGATCAATTCCCTTCAACTTGAAAATTGGTACATCGTGAAGACTTGGTTCATAGTAATGCCCTTCTTCCCACTCCATCTCAAAAGCTTCAGAATCTGATTGACCAACTTGATTGCTTATCTGCATTTCTTCATCTGAGTTGCACTGTTTGCTCAAGCATTCAAGTGTTGTTTCTTCTTCAGCCATGGAAAGTGGATAGACTTCTTCTCCCGCTTCAACGTTCTGATCTTCTTCTGTAAACAACTTGATGTTGTTCATTTCTGTTGTAGCACAATAACTGTTTTGACTGAGATTGTCCTCAAAATCAATGTCAGAGCATTGTGAGGTACCTGAAAAGGTCTCTTTGCTGTAGATTTCTATAAAAAAATCAGTTTTCTTCTCTTGTATCGGAGGAGTTATTGATGTGCTATTCAAGTCCATTTCTTCAACAAGAGGTTTCTCAGCGAAGATCACATGCTCGGCATCATTAGCTGCAGTTATACTATCCCCTGAGGGTTTAACTCGACGCGGAGATAGACATCCCAGCTTGATACTCTTCTGGGCCTTCAACATGCGCCTCTTTGCTGACAAGAAGGCCTTTAATGGAGGAACAGGAGCATGATGATGACCATTGAGAGAACAGTATGTGTATGGGCAAACCTTCATAGCTGAAGTTCCTTCTGATTCCGTTGCCCCAGGGCTAAGCGTGAGGTACGCAGGAAATTTTGAATCTTTTAAAATTGACGAACATGTTGGCTTATGAACATCTATATTTTCACATAGAACAACAGGAGAATATTTTTTTGTCGAAGCTCTTGCTGGTTTAAAACTAGGCGTCTTTGTTAAGGTCCTCACTAGTTTTAAACTAGATGTTCTATTTAATGTTCCTACTGCTTTATGACCAGAAGCTGAGCTATGCCTCAAGTTGTTTGATTTCTTTGGGCTCAAACTCTTACTAATCGTAGGAGTCTGAGGAGTTGGAGAACTAACCTGAGAACGCTCTTTTCGAGCTTCAAAACTGCTTGTGGACTTCATATAATTTGGTGATGATTCTGGTGCTTTGGTAGGAGATTGCCTTTGTGGGGTTGCTGCCCTGGTTGGGACATGATGATCAGGAGGTGGTGGCTTTCCGGGCTGTGGAATTTCCTTCCTCAAAGGTGGTGATGATCTTAAGCTCTCAAAATCGTGTTTTTTCATTGATCTTGATTTTTTCATCTTCTTTTTCAGGTCAGCTCCTTTGTTCTTGGCATCCTGGTGCTGAAAAATAGATGGTTTGAGGTGGTTGACCAACCCCTTTTCGGATTTAACATGATCAGCTTGGATACCAAGCTTGTTGAGTACCTTCCTTTGAACCATCTTCAAAGGAAAACCACCAGTAGAAGCATAGGAGAGGAAAATTTAAGGGTGAGTTTTTTTCTTTGGCTTGAAAGTGGGAATTCCAATTATTTTTTATTTATTTTTTAATGGGAAAAACTCAGCGGAAAGAAAAAGAAGTCTTGAGAGCCCTTAAAATCAGAGATTCTAAGATAATGGTGTGATGCTTTTCTGTTATGCATATCAAATTTGAATAAGGTTGAGATAAGTGGTTGATGCTGACATGCACTAATGGAAGGTTTTGGGGCCCCTCTGTTTGGCAATTTTCTGTGTTGTTAGATGGCCATCAGTGACAAAGAAACTGAACATATGGCACCGTCTTATTTCTTATTGATTGTGATTGTATTAAATAATTACACAATTATTTATCTATTTTATGCTTTTGGCGGAAGGGCTGATGTTAGCTTAATTTATAAATAATTGAAGGCAGTTCTAAATTATTTATGATAAGGTCATAAGTTTTGAAATACAAACTTACAGCAAATGACTGTGAAAAGTAGACGACCTAGTGCTGTAAAACCTTTTGTATCTTGTAATACCTTTTGTTGCTTAATACAAGTATTTGTATACTTTTAAGTAAAAATGTCAAAAAGTGGTTGAATTCCAAAAACAACTTTGCAATTCTTTCTTTCGAATTAAAAAAAAATGTAAATTCCATATTATTGAAATGTCAGTATCAATTTTTATTTTTTTTTGGAAGTAATAAAAGGGGAAATTAATTCATATTATTGGTTTATTAGCTCTCTAGATACAAAAAAGTTGATGATTTTATTAAATTTTGAAACTTAAAAATATTATAATCAATAGTACTTTTTAGCTATTATATGATAATTATATTTTTTTATACTAAAATTAAATAAGTTTATATCAATTTTGAATTTTAGGGTTTCGCAAAATGATCTTAAGAGGTCAAAATATATTTTAAGGATTCAGATTCAATCTATTATACGTATCTTTCAATTTTTTCTAATACAAATTTAGTAATACAAAAATTAGTGTAACGGAGGATTTCTATTTCTAATTTTATAATGGAGGAAGTATATACTCTTACTTTCTTAAAATTTGTATACATAATATTTTTGTTGAATTTTTATGACCATAAATGTGTATATTAAATACCACTAATCATCTTAAATTTAGAGTTTGTCATGTTTTTTTGGGGAAAAAAAAAACTATGCCTCAAAAGCACATGTTTGAATGCAAAAA
The DNA here is from genome assembly GCA_947179155.2 of Hedera helix. NCBI lineage: Eukaryota > Viridiplantae > Streptophyta > Magnoliopsida > Apiales > Araliaceae > Hedera > Hedera helix. The sequence continues at coordinate 4,001,538 of OX359287.1, forward strand.
TAAATAAATAAATAAAGTGTGTAATTTGTTGAATTGTATTAGAGAGAGAGATTCTATGTTCAAAGTAGTGGTGCTTTTCTTTTGTGGAAGCAACTACTGAAAATGGGCGGTTGAACTTGTAAAATAGGGCAGGTGGTCGGCAGAAATGGGCCGGTTTGTGGGGCCCAATGGGAGCGTAAGGTGACAGACCGGAGACGCTCCTCTTTCCGTCTCCCGAAGTAAGAAATAATTAGAGAACATAAAATACCCACTAATTTTGACGCCGATGGCTTTTTAGAAGTTTTGCTTTTTACAAGGTATTCATCAAACTCTCTACCTTCTAGTTTTTACCCCACGTATGTTTTTTACTGTGTTTCAAAGTGAAAGTCATATTTATATTCTTATTGTTTTATATAAAAATTTACTATGAAAGTTTTTTACCATGGAAATTAAGAGAAGGCTCAAATATGTATATTTTCTTTATTAATAATAAAAGTAATTTATTTGGCCAAGGAAAAAGAGAGGTTAAAGGACTTAAAAATAGTAACTGCAAATCATTTTTGTTACGTGTCTTGAATTTTTTGTTTGGAATTTGACATTTAATCCGACCCAAATTATATTTTGAGATGACCCCGAGGGAAAAAGAGAGAGATGAGATTTATGTTACGTTTGGATTGAAAGAATGAAATACAAGAAAAAATATAATAAAAAATAATGTATTGGATGATCATTTTAGAGAATAAATCATTCTGGTGGAATAAAAATTTATTTCATCTCTTTGATTTTTATTCTATGTGAAAGATAATGGAATAAAATTCATTCTAATGGAATGAATATATATGATAATTTTACCATCATATTACATCACTCACTTCCACCAACAATCAAACATATACTTGAAATATTTTAAAATCATTTCATTCCTTCCTCTATTCTATTTTTTCAATTCAAATGCAACATTAACGGTGGTTATGATATTTGGGCTCATTATATTTTTAGTCTAGTTATATATATATTATCGTAGTTAAGATTTCGGTATATTTTTTTATTTCTCTGTTTTAGTCACCTTCAGATTAATTCACAAATTATATTATTCACATTTTGATAATAATCTTCTGTCTCTTACCCGTATTTTTTCATATTTGGCTTTTTCACTCAAATTTTATGTTCTTATCTTTATTTTCCTTCTTCGATTTTATGTATTTGTCATTTATTTATTATGAACATAGAAGAGTTAGATTCTAACCTTATCCTATTGGAACTAGATCTCTTAAAACTAAAAAAAAAAAAATGTTCCTAGGGGGATGAGAAATGTACTACCAGAGCTGCAGCTCATTATTAGTACTAAAAAACATAAACTATTTCACTCAGAATTACAATAATCATTAACCAAGTCTCATATCAAAGAGAAATAAATATATGACATTAAAAAATAAAAATAAAAACCTCATATATTTGGAATGAATGTGCATGCACATCTAGTGTAAATCCTTTCATGGAATATATACTTTCTTTTTTACTTTTTCATGGCAATGATGTAAAATGGAGCAACTTGAACCCAAATAATCATTAAAAAGAATGCAACTTTTGCAATTCCTGCATTCTCTAGGCAATGCAACAACATTAAAGTCTGATCTGATGTTTGATTATCATTATTGTGTTTTGTTTCCATTGCACGTTATACAGCCCAAGGCTTAATAAACAACTTCAAGCTATGATGCGCATACACACCATGTGGGCAGCAAACAAATGAAATTAAGACAGCTCTTTGTTTTCATCATCATATTTATCTTCATGTGTTCATTCCTTGCACCAACCCTATGCTTCCAAATTCTCATGCATAGCTATATTATTTTGTTCCCCTTTCAATATGGTCCATGGCTCCATGTACCATCCTTTGTATTTGTGTGCTTTAGGTATAGAGAGACATTTCCTCTACATTTGTGTGTGCTTTTTTTCTATTTCCTTTTTTTTTTAACAAAAAACCCTTTTATGTTTTTTTAACATTTGAATCGGAGAAATAGAATTAATAAAGAAATGGAATGCCGAAAAGAATGAAATAAAAAAGAGGAATGATTCATTCGATTCGTAACTAGAATGACTCATTGCATACAGTCCCATAATGAATAAAATTTAAAATTTTAAAAGGAATAGAAATGGTTTATTCTACTATAATGGAACAATCGAACATACTTTTTTCCATTACACATGGTTGACTTTTTTAAATTGATATAAGACATTTTCGATTCAAAATTGATATAGAAACATTTAATTTTAATGAATATCATAAACTATTTAAAAATAATTTCTACTTATAAAATTTATTATTTTGTAAGTTTGATGAATTACAGTAGTTTTGTATTTAAACATATCTCATACTAATTATTGTTTTTTTTTCGACCCTCAATTGACCCTTGCTATAGGTAGTATTCGGCTTGAGTACTCATCATCTCGATTTTGAAAAGTCAATAATAATTTTATAAATAGGAATCGACGAAGTATTTTAAAGTTGCATCCTTCATAATGTCAATTTTGAGTTCATTTTTTCTCAAATGTGAACTTCTTGGTATATACTGAACATAATACACTTATTAAGTAATTCCTATTTGTACTTATAAAAATACAAAGTTCCCCCTATTCATAGAGATTTGATGTGCTACAAAATGAAGTTAACCATCCCCACAAGTAAGAGAAAGCAAGAACAAGTTAATAAGATACTTGGATGACCATTTGATATAAAGTTTCTGCACTAGTGATTGATGTATTAAAACACCAAATATGACAGCACTGTGACAGAATTAAAGATGTTTTATTAGGATATAATTGCATCTTTGGTAGTTAATCTTTAACATCATCGTTGGTTGAAAATTAAATATATGCCAATAAATATGCCGGGGAATCTGCTTTTCCCAACAGGGGAAGAGAGATCCTTAGGGCATGGACACAAAAGGACATTTACATTTAGTAAGAATAGGTTTGGTATCGCTTGAAATATATAATTAGTGATTCTGATTATTATTTTTTATTTATAATTATTTTTTTTTTAAAATAATTTGTGTTTGGTAAAAAATAATAATTAAGGTACGAAACTAGTAAGAAGTAAAACAGTGTTTGGTATATAAAAAAAATGATTCACTTATTTCAAGTGTAAATTACAAAAAAAGATGATTTTGAGAAGTAAAGATAAGTCATGGGTGCAATTGTTAAAATAAACAGGGATAAATTAATAATATACTCAGTTAAACTTAATTATTAGATTTGATAAATAATTAGAAGATATTGGAGTTTCTAATTATTTTTAGAAAATGTGCTTATAAGTAGTTTTTAAATCAAGTTACCAAACACTTTCTATTTTTTTAAACTGATTATAAAAATATTTTACTGATTATAAACGATCTGAAACACCCTCTATAAGTATTATTCTCTCCGTGCCAAAATTAATATACATTTTTAAAACAACATATATTTAAAACTAATTTTAAGTTAATAAATATTATCTAATATCATTCACGTATTAGTAATAATTGTGTGCGTTAAAAATTATAGTAAAAAGTACAATTAAGAAAATCATATAAAGTCAAACAAACTAAGAAAAAAATATCTATAATTTTTAAAAGGATAGAGTATGCATGCTCACAAAAAAAAAAAAAAAAAAAAGTCTGAGTTTTTACATATCTTCACATTTCATTTATAATTTCATATCAAACAAAATACAAATCGCTTATTGAAAAAAGGAGATAATTAACGTCCTAAGAATTTATAAAGAAATTTTGGGATCAATAATATTAGAAAACCAAAAGAGATAGTAGCTGAGGGTTCTTCCAAAAATTTAAATAAATAATTGAGGGTTCTTAAAACAATCAGTGAACAAATGAACCCTTATTCAAACTATTAGGATTCACATGTAAAGTGTCCTACCAAAGGTCTGAGCTGCCCATTTTATGTAACCTGTAACAAGGCCAAGAATTCAAACTATGGTCACATTATTTCTATGTTCAAATAAGTATAGCCCTTTGGAGTCCAAATTTTATAATTTTTCTTTAAAAAAATAAATAAATCAGAAAAGACAACGTCAGCAAACAACAAAGGGATTACCCTCTTCATTAAATTTATTCTTTAATTTTTAATCATTTTTATATTTAGCGACACAATAAAATTCATCGCAAACAATTAGCGACACAATAAAATTCATCACAAATAATTATGTGTCGTTGATATAGTCATTAAAAATAATATTTATGCCACTAAATATATATCGGGAGAAGTTAGAGGATATGAGTTATATAAGGAAGTGAAATCTATAGGCCAGAATGGTTTCCAATAATAAACACCCTCATAAAACATGTTTATGTTTCTCCATTACTAGTTTATTAAATAAATATGTACACTATCCACTGTCATCCTGCATAATTTGATTAGCCTACTTATTACTTTTGTTAATCAGCAAAAAAGACTAAAAATACTTGCTCCTTTTGTTAACAAGCAAATATATATATATATATAAATACTTATTCCTTTTCTTAATCAGCTAAAAACGATTAAAAATATTTTTTCCTTTTGTTAAAGGAGTTTAAGCTTCTGCCAAAAGCAAATGTATCAAAGATGAGAAAGCATAAAAATAAAGATGCTTCACAAAAAGATTTGCTTTCACAAAAGCTAAAACTTCCATGTCAATATGAGTGACTAGTAATTTATCAAGGAATACTTTTACAAAAAAAAAAAAAAAAAAATTGGCCAAAAAGACTCCAGTCATAATAGTAAACTAAGCACTCACAGATTTAAGCTAAACTATTCCCTCCCTTCCAATACTAGAGACAATTTTTTGTAGTCTGTTTCAAAATAAAAAATATATTTATTATTAAATTATAAATGATATCAAGTTCTTGAAAGTCTATTATTGATCATGCCTTTCAAGACACTACTAATATATTTCTAATAAATATTAAAGATATAATTCAAAATTAAACTTATTTTCAGAACTTGTCGTTTTGAGAAACTCGTTGAAACTAAAAATTTGAAACCTTTAACATTACTCTATCATATAATAGTAGACATATAGTTGTTTTCCCAAATCAATATTTCCTTCGTTTAACCAAAAGAGATCTATTTGCAAAATTATAAACTTAAAGAATATTTTGCTTAAGGCTTAAGTTTAAATTTAATAAATGTTTGTTTTAATAGTGATAAAAACATGTTAATAAATGAGAATTGATATTTCCTTCCCATGTATATATGATTTTCACACAAAAATGACTCTCAATTGGGGATCGTAGTTAATTTAACTCGTCTTCACGGTAATCTCCAAATTCCCTCCTCAAATGGAGAGGTGATTTTAACTTAGGTCAGCATGACAATTCACCGAATTATTAGCTGTGGGGGATGACGAGCGGTTGGTTTTTACTTCACTCATCCCATTTTCCGCTCGAATGCTCCTCAAATTGTTATATATAAATAAAATTAATATTTATACTCTTATATATAATAGGTGAAAAGGAAGCGAGTACAAAGAACATTTGAGACTGAAGATAAAGTAACATGTGTAATCTCCGTCCACGCTCTCTCGGATCGTCATTTATGGTCCCAGTCTATGTAGAATTAACAAAAATCACACACACACACACACACACACACACACACACACACACACATATATATATATATATATATATATATATATATATATATATGTTAATGCTAGAATCAGTCTACACGTTCAACCTCTTGCTCTGGATCAATACATGCACAAAAAGTCCTGGGGGCTAAGGCCGTCGCCGTCGGTGGATTCCTTCGGTGTGAGAGTAAGTGAGGGTTTCAAGATGGATTAACAATGAAGGCTTCAAATATTTAGTTGGGTAAAATTGTCCTATGTACCTTCATCGTTAACCCGATATTTATAACCCCTATTCGACTCTTTATCATTCCTATTAAGATTGTCCTCTGTGGAGATATAACCAGAGAGTGTAACTACCATCTTATTCCATCCAGGATAAGTATCTCTCATTCTAATTAGGATTAGATGAGGTAAATAACTAGCGTCCGGATAGGATTAGGATTCTTAATCCCTGATCTGTCGGGCTGAGGAGTCCTCTTAATCGTTAAGCCAGATGGGTCACTGGGCAGAGCCCAATACGAATTCCCCAATCAGGCTTATTAACATATACATCCCAACATAACTCTCACTCCTCCAGTACATAAAATGTGTTGGGGGAGTAAACTAAAAGTTTCGGGAATCTAAAATTTTGATTATCGAAGGGGAAATAATTCTCTGGGGTCCCGAAGGTCTCAGACCGAGGGGGTTATCCTTCTAGGACCCAGAGGCATATATCAAAAAGAGATGCTGCTTCAGGTGCTCGAAAACATTAATCCGGAGAGCATTGGCCCTATTGTGTTGAGCTTTTATAGCGTGACCCTTTCTCCCAGTGGACCTACATATTTAGACGTTTGGGCTCTAACACTTATCTCAAGCCCAACATTGTTGCCCAAGTCTACACGGCCCAACCTTATCACTTGTTCAAATTTAAATCAGATTGGAGGACAACTGGCAAGGGGCACATATACCGGGGTGATTATTGCGTCGCTGTAAAAGCTAAGAACAACCCCCATTCGTTGGATCACAAGAGTCTGAGCCGTTAAACATCGATTCATATAGAGAAGGTAATTATGATTGTCATTTTACTAGAAGTTTTATTTTTAGAGAGAGAATCATCCACGTTCAAGAACTTCTGCTCCGACCTCCAATCTTTATCGATCGTGGTCCATTTGATCCTCTTGGCAACCCAAGTAAGTTATCGATACCCCCATCTTTAATTCTTAAAATGGTTAAAAGTGTTAGGACCAAGGACGCACGTGCTTCGTCTTCCTAAGTTGAAGGCGAGATCACTGTCACTGAACCAGGGATCCCAAAGGGTCAACCATGGAAACTGATGAGTAAATTTTATACTTGCAAATTGAATGCTTTAGGCTTGTTGATTTGTGTTGTTTTCATTCATTTTTATGCTCTATAGTTTCATTTTACTTACTTTTGGTATTTTTCCTATGTTTTGCAGGAAAAGGAGCTCAAAATGGCAAAATGATAATTTTCTCTATCAGACAAGCGCTTAGGCGCTTGGCTTAAACTTCCAACTAGATCAGATAAGCGACTAGGCGCTTGGTAGGGGCTAGTTGGGAAATTTCACTAGCGAAGAATTCTTCTATGGGACCCAGGCACGGTTTGAAATGACGGACATTCTTCTATTCGTGTGTAACAGTTAGATTTAGTGGTGGTTCATGTAAAAAGGAATATACTGTAAGATCCCGAATTTTATGAAATACAAAATTTAATTTTTCTTCATATATATTTTACCTAAAACAGTAAGTGGTTAAATTGATAAAGTTAAAAGTTAAGGATGTTATGTGTAAATTATATTATGTTGGATAATATTCGTTTGGTCGGGGAATATTCGTACAACGGCGCCGTACGAACCGGTCATTGGTGGACCCCACAACGAATAATTGTCGGATATAGAAAATGACATAAATAATTTTTAAATGGTCAATGGTACTATCACTTTTAATTGTTAAAATATCCGATGGTAAAAGAATAGTAATATATGGTATTACAAGTAACATACGGTATTACACAGTGGCACACGGTATTGCACAGTAGCACACGGCATTGCACAGTGTTTCGTATTATTAAACTGATAAAGTGGTTATCATATAATATTTGACTTTATTGTCACATGCACAATAATTCATATTATTAAACTGACAATTGTCACAGTAGCATATGCACAGTAATTCACATTATTGAATCAATAATTGTCATGACACAATAACGTATTCTTTTTTTTACATATTTTCTGCATTATTGTTATTTCTATTATGATGTTATTTAAACAGTTTTATTTCATTAATTAATTGACTTGATATCTAACTCAGAGAGCCGACTATACTGTATTTATAACAATTAGTTATAATAATGAATAAGTGTGAATTATTGTTGAATAATTGAATTGATAAAGTTATTTGTTTATTATAATAAATAATATAAAGTTAGGTCATATAAAATGAATGGTATAAATTAAAATTTGAAATGGATGGTGTAGATTAAAGATGATCTTTAAATGAATGGTTTAAATTAAAGAAATCTTAAAAGATGAAATGAATGGTATAGATTAAAGATAATATAAAATTTGAAATGGATGGTGTAGATTAAAGATGATCTTTAAATGAATGGTTTAAATTAAAGAAATCTTAAAAGATGAAATGAATGATATAGATTAAAGATAATATAAAATTTGAAATCGATGGTGTAGATTAAAGATGATCTTTAAATGAATGGTTTAAATTAAAGAAGTCTTAAAAGATGAAATAAGTGGTAAAGATTAAACATTATCTTGAAATGAATGGTTTGGATTAAATTAGAAAATCTTGGTTATGATAAGATTTTTGGCTATAAATAGAGGCCTTAACTTAAGGACTTTTCATAAACTTCCTTACTTGTTCTTTCTTTCACTCTCTAAATACTTCTTTGTGTAAGTTCTCTCTAAGTGTGCTTAAGTCATATTGAGTATTTGTGAAGATTTATAAGTGCACAAGTACTGTTCAAGTTAATCAACCTCATTTAAATCAATATTCAGTCACGTGTTAAGGTAAGGAATATCATATGCTTTCATATTCTACTATTCAAACTTACTACGGTAAGGGATTATCATTCTTTGATTCTCGAAAATAATATCGTTTCTCTCTTACTAATAAGATGTGTCATTTATTTTCATGTATTAAATTGTGGGAATAACCTTACGGCGCGGATTACCGCATGTTGGTGAATAACCTATCGTATTCATTCTTTATTAATCTCTGAGAATAACCTTACGGGGTGGATTACCACCTGTTTGGTGAATAACTCTTCGTATTCAAATTTTATTAAATTGTGGGAATAACCTTATTGCGCGGACTACCGCCTGTTGGTGAATAACCTTTTGTATTTATTTCTTATTTGTCTCTTGTGGAAATAATTTGTCTACACGAATTATCACATGACACTTTTATTCCATATTCGTTTGAAATATCATTTTCTTTCATATTCGTAAGTGATATTATTTTTCTTTATACTCATAAGGGATACCATTTTTTTCATCTTCTATTATTCAAACTTACTATAGTAAGGGATATTAATTTTCTTCACCTTTTGTTAATTAAACCTGCTACAGTAAGGGATATTATTTTCGTTCATACACCTAAATCGAAACTTATTATGGAACTATTGCTTCTATAATTCCTGAAAATATTATATGTTCCATAATAGTTGCACTTCATCATTTTATTTGAACTTTCCTATTTTCTGAACCTTTCTATTGAACTGTAACAGTTATTCTGAACTGTGGATCTTGAATATCATTTTTGAATTTCACTCCACATCATGTTGACAATTTGGACATTATTTGAATATGCACAAAGTAAACTTCTGATACTTATTGTTTATCTTGTTTCTTCTGTTCATCATTTATATCATTCTAATCATCCAAAATCAAGTTGCTGTGAATATCTGTGGCCGGGGGCACATATGTGATATAATTGTTGAACAAATGATAGGTTAAAGGCGATATAATAGGTTAAAGGCGATACATCTGTTCGGTGTCTTTTATGGCACGTGGTGAATGTTCTCTTTGGCCCGAAGTGTAAAGATGAACTGTTGTTTGGTATGATTATGACCAAAGGCTAAATTTGGTATAATCATGACCATTGGTGTTATATTGAATATCTTTGGCCCGTAGTGCAAAGATGAACTGTTGTTTAGTATAATTATGACCAAAGACTGAATCTGGTATAATCATGATCGTTGGTGTTATATTGAATGTCTTTAGCCCGTAGTGCAAAGATGAACTGTTGATTTGCATGATTATGACTAGGAACTGTGAATTTTTATTATCTTGACTAATGGTATTTCAGATGATAAAAGTTGATGATGTTTTTCCTAAAAAGAGAAGTGAGTGGACATTATAGTCTGCATTATTATTCTAATAGATTGCTCATTCCGCTGCTATTATTGATCTGAACGTTGTTCAAGAATTTAACTGCAGTTTTTGATATAAATCTTGTAGTCTATTGTATTCTATCAAGAACTCAACTGTTGAAGGCTAATGATAATTTATTCGTCATTATCTTAGTCATGATATTTCTTACTGGGCTATTTGAGTTCACCCTTTCTTTTTGTTCCATTATTTTTCAACAGGAGATGAGAACGTAGCTGGGCCTAATTTGGAAATGGAGTGAGAGTTCGAAGGATAGCTATCGTAGTATTCACGTGTTGTAAAATAGTGTGACAATAATAGTGAAGACTTAGTTGTGTATTATTATACACTGTATTGTTAAACGTTGTACTACCTTATAATAATTTTGTTGTAGTCTTTTGACAACTCAAATTTGGGCTGTGTGGACCCAGATTTAGGGTGTCACATATACAACCTTGGAGGAGGCAGCACGGAAGAACGGGAGAGGAAGACAGAGAAGAAAAGAGAGAGCTAAGGATTCAGGGAGTCAGCTGAAGAAGGAATCAACGTTGGAGGTTAAAGGAAAATTCAGTGTCAACTGAGTTCTACCTTCTCTTACTTCTTTTACTTTGATTTATCTGTATGTTGCTAGAATTGTATCCATGATTTTCAAATTAGTGATGAACTAAACTTCATATTTAAGGTTGTAATGGAACCTAGCATGTAAATTGAAGATAATTCATTTCCTTTTAATGTTAATTGATTGTGTTGGAGTTAATTGACATATCTTATGCTTAAGTTATAATTACTTGGCCAATAATTAGCTTGACAGTTTTTATGAAATTGACAAATGGAATATAAACTTAGGTCTGGGTATGTTTACATATGCTTTTATCATTCTACACGTGGTAGATTGTATGATTGGTATATAGGATAGATATATACCTATATACTATATGTAACCTACAAAGACATTTGAATTCAATGACTCCTATTTAATGTTAAATCTCATGGACACATAGTGATTTATTTGAATAATTGATATTCGCTTGATCATCAACAGGGGCTAGTGAATACATATGACTTTTTGGTTAATAACTCCACATGTTTGATTACGTAAAGAGAGAATGAAAAGGTTCAATTGAAGTGTCAGGAAAAATTATAACCTTAATGTTTTACAACTTGATAACAAATCTTGGTAATTTAGATTTCGTTAATTCTATTAATTTAACTCATTCAATTAATCTATGTTCATTAACTTTGAGTGATCGTTTAATTAGGATTGGAGTGATTTATGATTAGTATTGTAGTGTATTAATAATAGAAAGTCCTAGTGGAAAATGATACATTGCATGCTATTTTACTACAATTAGACCACGTATACTTGCGTGTTTTACTATGTCAGATGTAGGCAAACAAGTTTTTGGAAAAGTCCCTGGCAACGGATATGTCAATTAATTCTAACACAATCAATTAACATTAAAAGGAAATGAATTATCTTCAATTTACATGTTAGGTTCCATTAAAACCTTAATCTGAAGTTTAGTTCATCACTAATTTGTAAATCATTGATGCAATTCTAGTAACATATAGATAAATCAAAGTAAAAGAAGTAAGAGAAGGTAGAACTCAGTTGACTCTGAATTTCCCTTTAACCTCCAGCGTTGATTCCTCCTTCTGCTGATTCCTTGAATCCTTAGCTCTCTCTTCTCCTTTCTATCTTCCTTTCCTGTTCTTCCGTGCTGCCTTTTGTAAGGTTGTAAATTCCTTTTTACGTGAACCATCACCAAATCTAACCGTTACCCACGAATAGAAGGATGTCCGTCGTTTCAAACCGTGCCTGGGTCCCATAGAAGAATCCTTCGCTAGTGAAATTTCCAGACAAGCGCCTACCAAGCGCTTAGGCGCTTATCTGGTCTGTTGGAAGTTTAAGCCAAGCGCCTAAGCGCTTGTCTGACAGAGAAAATTACTATTTTGCCATTTTAAGCTCCTTTTCCTGTAAAACAAAGGAAAAATACCAAAAGTAAGTAAAATGAAACTATAGAGCATAAAAATGAATTAAAACAATACAAATCAAGAAGCCTAAAGCATTCAATTTGTAAGTATAAAACCTACTCTTCAAATACCCCCAAACTTAGTTTTTTGCTTGTCCTTAAGCAAATTAAAAACAAAACAAAATAAAATAAAGCAAAACACGAACTAACTAACAACCTATAAGCTAAACAATGAACCAATGGTTATCCCAACATATGCCTCAAAGATTCCTTAGTTACCATTTAGACAAAACTTCAAAATCATGTTTCATCCATTCCTAACATATTACTAGCATCGTATTACTTTCCACCCTTATCATGTGTGTGTGAATTCAATGCGTCAAACTCACCAAAATTCAGGTAAGTTAATTAACTTCAATACCCATAGATGATAATTAACAGAAGGACAGGCATAAGTCCTTCATATGCTTACCTGCACATAAATTTTTATTTATTTATTTATCACGAGTGCGTTTTACGCTCCGTCTCGCATCTAATCTTGGCATGTGCAATGTCTACTTTTATTAGGTTTTTCAAAATTACCCATGTAACGAACTTTCCACCAATGACTCTCAAACCAGTTGGTATTAGGGCATTAAGTGTAGAGACACTCCTAAAAGCTAACTTGTTCGAGTAATTAAGACTACATGCAAATAACTATATGCATCTATACAAGACATGACAATATGACACTTATCCAAGCAAGTTATCCCGCCCCCAAACCTAAACAGTGAAATGTTCTTAATTTGCAATAAAAAAGGAATGTAACACAGAGGACTTCCCTGTAAATGTTCAATTATCATCAATCGGCGTCTGGCTATGGGAACGTTGGGAGCAGAGGAATATCGGGAAGCTGCATGTTGGAGAGTGCCTGAGCTAAGGCCTGAGCGACATTCACATTAAATTCGTGTATCACATCTTGACACTGGGCTATTGTCGTATTTTGACGAGCTATGTCCTGGAATTGTAAATCCACATGTGATTGTAATCTCTGAAGCTTAATGCTGAACTCATTTTCGATTAGTACTGCATTAGTGGACAGTGCGGCTGAGGATCGTCCTACTTTGTGTGAAGAAAGTGACTCAACGAAAAGCTCATCGGTGTCTGGTGACTGCGGCTCATCCCTAGCTAGAGGATTTATAATAAAACCAACTCCTAGTGGATGTGTAGGGGCACCATCCCATTGCTTTAACTGTCTAATGATTCGTGCATCAATAAGAACCTTAGGTTGTTGCATCAGTTCATTAGCAGCCCAAGTTACATCAGCCCGTGTACATAGTCCGCATATAAGTGATGGGTGTGACAACCCACTAGATGACCCTCCTTCTTTTGCATGTTCAATAGATTCTGGAATCACTTGGCCCACATTGATAGTTTTTCCTTTCACCAAACAGTATAATAAAATGGATCTTTGATGATTTCACTTACATGTGTGGTGGGCATAAGCTTCACACACAGAAAGAAATGCCATGCTTTCCCGAACCTACTCAAATGACTTGCTGAAAACAGCACCAGTTCATTCCCGTTAACCTTCCAGGTTGCACCGGGACGACACAACCCATGGATCACCTTATCCAAATTTAGCTTATTCTGTTTAGAAGTTATGTACTCATCCACTTCTAGCTCAGTAACTAGTCTATAGTACTCGGTGATTTCTATTACATTAAATGATACCTCTTTATCGCGTACTTTCACCACATTATGTGTAGCCTCAATCGCATTGGCATAAAATTCCCGCACAATAGACTCCACTGCTGGTTTGGGTTGTGCAGCAAAAGTGGTCCAATCTCTTGCATGGATCATATCAAAAAGTTCCCCCTAAGTTACACCTGGACTAATCCCCCTTTCTGGAATTATGGTTTTGGTAGCAATGACCCCATTGAATCGGTCAGACACTGCCTCACTTATAAATTTCTTTGTGTCGTATGAGGATCGAGAACTCTCACCACATTGCCTTTTTGGTCCCATGAGTCACTGCCAAACTGCGAGGTAATTACCCAACCTAATTCCAAAAAATTGCAGCCAAATAAGCACACTTTATTCTTTCAAGAATTTTAGCAAACACTTGGTGTGCACCTTTAAAATCATGAACCAAATATGCTCCCCTAAACTTGGATTCTACCACCCACTGTGAGTTTATCTATATGAGAAACCCAATCACAGATTCAACCCCAATTGAAGAGTAAATTCAAACTTAAAAACAACACTTACTCTTTCAACTTGTGTTAGAGAAGCTTTTCACATACAACCTTACAAACCCTTGAGTTAATGGCTGAATTGAATATAATCCCTTGAAGTAGTTCAAAAACTCAGTGTTAAGGATGGTGCTCTTGCCTTCAATGTAGCTTCCAAGACTTGAATTGAAGTAGTTGGGTCATGAGTGGGCAAACGAACAAATGGGTAGAATTTTCGGTGAGTCCTCTTTGATTTCGGTGAGTCCTCTTTGATTTCGGCAATATGGAGGCTTGAATTTGGAATGAGTTGGTTTGAAACTTCCTTGTTGCTCTTAGATTGTAAGATGAGAGGTTAGGAGTGTGCTCTAAAGTTCGAATAAATGTTGGAGTGCACAATGGAATCAATCCCCAGCTACCTCCCTATTATTCCCCAAGCTGCACGTGCGTTCCATTTTCTGAACAAACTAGTCAAGCGCCTAGGCGCTTAGTAAGCGTTCTCCCAACGCTTTCCAAGTGCTTAGGCGCTCTTAGCTCCTATTCTCAGCCTTTTCGTGCTACATTGTTTCCTCTTTTGTACATGTTGCTTCTATCTACAAATATGTCATATAATAAGTATTCATCAAAACATGAATTTTTCCATAACAATGTGACTATAACTACTATACTTTAACATAATTTGTTTCCTAAAATATAAAACTAATAAAAAATAACAATTTGGGTTGCCTCCCAAATAGCGCTTGGTTTTAAGTCAACAGCCCGACTTTGTCATTTTTAATCAGCGTTGGCGAAGATGATTGAGGTTTTCTGACGATCAAAATCGCCACCCCAATAATGTTTCAACCTTTGGCCATTCACTTTAAAAGTTTGCTTCGTAGCTAAATTCTCCAGTTCCACCGCTCCATGCAAAAATACTTGAATGATGGATAACGAACTTGACCACTTCGACTTCAATTTTCCTGGTAAGAGTTTCAAGCGGGAGTTGAAGAGAAGAACTTGTTGCCCTGGCTCAAAATTCCTCGAGATGATCTTCTTGTCGTGCCATTTCATTACCTTCTCCTTATATAATTTAGAGCTTTCGTAGGCCTGGAGTCGAAATTCATCAAGCTCGTTTAATTGCAATAGTCGTTTTTTACCTGCTAATGTTGCATCAAAATTAAGCTTTCAGATCGCCCAATACACGTTATGCTCAAGCTCAACTAGAAGGTGACACGCTTATACAGGTTGAAACAGAGACATCCCGATTCGTGTTTTGTAAGCGATCTGATATGCCTAAAGTGCATCGTCTAATTTCTTTAACCAGTCCTTTTTGTTTAAGTTCACCATTTTCTCCAATATCCGTTTAATTTCCTAATTGGATACCTCAGCCTGTCCGCTAGTTTGAGGATGGTAAGCAGTGGCAATCTTATGAGTTACCTTATACTTAACTAGGAGTGTCTCAAATTGCTTATTACAAAAATGCGTGCCCTAATCACTGATAATTGCCCTTAGTGTGCCAAACTGGGTAAATATGTTCTTCCGAAGAAATCTTAAAACCACTTTTGCATCAATGAATGAGAGATATGGAAGAGTATAATAGGGACAAATATTTTGGCCTCAAATATAGTCTGATCACAGAGGCATGCCCGAATGAAAGATGTATAAGAGTATAATAGGGACAAATTTTTATTGGAAGAAGAACGCGATGCCACGGTGATCAAACTAGCTACCTACCAACAATGCACGGCGAGGCACTTTAATAAGAATGTCAAGCACACATCATTAAATATCGGTGTCCTTGTTCTTGGTAGGCCAAAGCCTCTACACCACGCGAGACTGAAAAACTGATGCCCAATTGGGAAGGACCCTACCTGGTCATCGAAGTACTAAGAGCCGGAATGTATAAGCTTCAGAGCATAGACGGGAAGATTATCCCCAATTCCTGGCACACTATTTGGCTCCTTAGATATTACTAGTAGATAGGATACTTAGTTAATTTTCGAGGCTATGATTTAGCCGATAAATTATTTTCAAAATAAGTGAGAACATTTCTTATTTCTTATCTTTGTGTTACTGTTTTAATACATATGCTTTAAATTCAACATCTAGCCTTATCGACAATTCACCCAATAAGGCTAAGGAAGGATAAGGAAGTATAAACAAACAGTTATACTTGCACAGATAGTAAGAACTTAACTCATGAGAAAAGATAATTTCCTTAACAAAACTTAGTCATATTACAAGAAAAATTACAAGATCAAAGTACATTATCAAGAAACTACAGCTAATCATCAGCGATAACAATCCTAAGCTCATCAGGGTCATGACCTTTCTCTCTCACAAGCTCCTGAGCAAATTCGAAGTCATCATTAAACTCATTTACCACTGCAGAGTACATATCTTTGTGGAAGTCATCTGAGGCTTTGTATTCTTCAATAACTTTCTGTCGAAGCCCTAAAGTTAGGACGCTCGGGGAAGCAGAGGCAATAAGTCCTTTTAACCAATTGGTCTACTTTGCAGACCAACCCTTAATAATCAGCTCGATGTCTTCCTTGAGATTCTTCATTTGCTCAATTTGAAGCTTCACGACATTTTCTGATTGTTCAAGCTATTCTTTTTTTATTCTGAGCTTGGATCTCGAGCTCTTGTTAATTTTTCCAGAAGATAAGCCTTTTGTTTTCCTCAACTTCGGCCTTTTTAGTAGCTTCTTCGGCGAGAACCGCATATTTAGCTCTTTCCTCCTTGGCGGTCTTCAACTCACCCCTCAGAGCACTCACCTCTTTTTCATTTGTAGCCTTCTCCTTTCGGGCTTCTTCATAGTCATTTTTCATTATATAAAAAGCATCGTGTTGGGCAAGCAGCTGACTACGGATTTTTTCCTTAGATTTGTTTCTCCTCTAAACATTCTTTAGAGGCCGCTGTCAGTCGACGCTCTAAGGCTTTCTGTTCATCATAAACCCGAAGGAGAACGGCATTTTCCTAAAAAAGGACATTCGAACGTTAGCAAAAAAGGATAACATAAACAACTATTTACTAAGAAGGGAGATCTAGTACCTTAGCATGGAATGAAAATAACATTTCCATCAAATCCTTCAGATATGCCTTCTCGATCCCGATTGCATCAAAGGGAATCATCGAGGAACCCAGAGTACCGTGATTTGATCCCGTTTCATCTACCTTTTTCTTTTCAATTACCACCGGAGGAGAAGAAGGTCTCTTCTATTTCTTTTGCAAAGTCTCTTACTCCTCGATGGTAGAGGATTCATTATCAATAGGTAATGATGCTGGAGGCTCCATACCTTGCTCATTCATGGGAAAATTAGGCGCTGAAATGCTCGAAGACCCTTCAACAAGCAAAACCAATTTCCGTTCCCACCTCAACAGACAAACGGGGAACTAATCTCTTTCTCTTAACCTTTGGTTTATCCGGTCTCGGTTCTTCAATTGAGACCGGCTCTTCAGTTTTTTTTATGATTTCTTCCGGTTGTGAGGACCCAGTAGCTCCCTCAACAATGGCCATTGGTTTGGTTGCACCTTTGGAACCTAAGGCTTTTAAGTTTTAGGCAACTTTGACCTTTTTAGCCCCACTCAGTTACAGAAGGCGATAAAGCTATTTAAATGGATAAAAGAGTTTGGGGATAATTGATTCAAGCTAAAACCTGTTATGTGCAGAAGCTCAAGAACGAAAGGTCGAAAAGGAAATCGGACCCCAAAGAGGAAAAGTTAGTGATGGATCGGAATCGATCACCCTTCAGGTTGCCAGTACACCCTCTCTTGAACTTAGGTCTCCTAACCTCGTATGAATCCGGAATATAAAATTCTACTTTTAACAATTGACAATAGTTCTCCCGAATTGAAGAAGGAATATTGGCAACCCTATATTTGAGGGAAAAATATTTGTCCCTATTATACTCTTCCACATCTCTCATTCGCTCGACAACTACAAGTTTCTATGGTTGACCCTCTAGGATCCCTTGTTCAGCAATGGTTATCTCGCCTTCAACTTGGAAAGACGAAGCACGTGCTTCATTGGCCTTAACACTTTTAACCATTTTAAGAATTAAAGATGGGGGTATCGATAACTTAGGTTGCCAAAAGGATCAAACGGACCACGATCGATAAAGATTAGAGGTCGGAGCAAAAGTTCTTGAATGATGGACGATTCTCTCTCTAAAAATGAAACTTCCAGTAAAATGACGATCAAAATTACCTTATCTATATGAATCGATGTTTAACGACTCAAACTTTTGTGTTCCAACAGACGAGGGTAATTCTTAGCTTTTACAGCGACGTAATAATCACCCCGGTATACGTGCCCCTTGCCGGTTGTCCTCCAATATGGTTTAAATTTGAACAAGCGATAAGGTTGGGGCATGTAGACTTGGGTAACAATGTTGGGCTTAAGATAAATGTTTGAGCCCAAACGACTAAATATGGAGGTCCACTAGGAAAAAGGGTCACGTTATAAAGGCTCAAAACAATAGGGCCAATGCTCTCCGGATTAATGCTTTTGAGCACCTGAAGCAGCATCTCTTTTCGATATATGCCTCCGGGTCCAGAAGGATAACCCCGCTCGGTCTGAGACCTTCGGGACCCCGAAAAATTATTTCCCCTTCGGTAAATCAAATTTTTATACTCCTGAAACCTTTAGTTTACTCCCCCGACATATTTTATGTATTGGAGGAGTGGGGGCAATGTTAGGATGTATATGTTAATAAGCCTAATCAGGGAATTCATATTGGGCTCGGCCCAATGACCCATTCGGTTTAACGATTAAGAGGACTCCTCAGCCCAACATATCAAGGATTAAGAATCTCAATCCTGTCCGGATGCTAGTTATTTACCTCATCTAATCCTAATTAGAATGAAAGACACTTATCCTGGATGGAATAGGATGGTAGTTACCCTTTCCGGTTATATCTCCACATAAGACAATCCTAATAGGAATGGTAAAAAGTTGAATAAGGGTTATAAATACCTGGTTAACGATGAAGTACATAGGACAATTTTACCCAACTAAATACTTAAAGTCTCCATTGTTAACCCATCTCCTTCACTTACTCTCACATCAGAGGAGTCTACCGACAACTCTAGCTGTCAGGACTTTTGTGCAAATACCGATTTGAAGTAAGAGGTTGAACTTGTAGACAAATTCTGGCGTTAACAATATAAAAATATTAATTTCAATATATTATCGATATTTCCGCACAAAAGTTTGATTTATATATGTGGAACCCACCTTTTTTGGAAAACGCCTAAGAAACAAGAACTCATATGCGGAAACATCATCTTTCATGTGAATATATCAATTTTAATTTTATTGAGATTGTGATAGTAAACTTGAAAACTTTTAATAATTATTATAATAAAAAATGGGGAAAAAAATTAAATTATAATAAAAAAATTAAAAATGAGTCGCTTTTAACTAAATAGAAAGATTATATCGTTTGCGGTAGCTAGTCATCTCAAAGTAGTTAAAGTACAACGTCATTAATGGAGTATCCAAATACAAAGCTCTAGTCAACCAATCCACAACTATAGTAAAACTTTTCAAAATAATGTACGGACAAATATAAGAAAAAGTATAACTAAAATAAAGCTTTTGCACCAAGTAAAAAAAAAAAGTAAACAGTAAAAACAGAATTAAATTCAGAGAAGTTCATTGCGCACAAAATCCCTTTAGCGATATTTTTATAATTATTTTAGGTATAATTAACACTTTAAGTAATATTTTTTAAAATATTTATTATTTTGACAACATCATCAACCGCCTTAATTAAGGCCCCCACAAAAAAAAAAAAAAAAAAAAAAACCCATGGTTTTATAAAAGATAACAATCAGCTTATACTTCTGTAACATAGCTTGCATAGATATATTAATGCTTTAAACATGAAGAGCCTAAACTCCATTGGAGACCATTATAGTTGAGGCACCAAGTATAATAGATAAAGATAACTGATGAGAAGCTTTTCAAGATCCTGTGGAATTCTATGTTTTATTTGAAGAAGGAAAAGAGCATAGAGGGTATCTGCTGTTTGTTTCTTGCAACACAATATCGAGGACGCTTTCTTTATGACCAGAAAACAGGGAAACACAAATAAAAATAGGACCATCTTTCCATTTTGCTCCTCCACTAACTGCATGTTTTGGTTATACCAAGTTTAGAGCGTTTGAAGTGTTTAGAAGTTAAAATGTGCTGGTCGAAATAACTTATTCTATACGTAATTTATTTAATTTATAAATATAGCATTTAAAGTTCAAACACAATGTACTAAAAATGATGGATCAAATGTAGCATTTATTTATTTTTGTAGCCTAACGTTGCAATCTTAGTAACCAAACATACCGTACTAATATGGATCAAATTTACTACTCTCTATTTTTTAGAATTTAGAGTTACGTTTCTATTTTAGTTTCTTTCAAAATTAGAGATAAATTTTTCTTTTAATACTATAAAATGACGTAACATTCCTTATTTGTCATTACCTTTTTACTACTCTTTCTGTCTCAGGATAAAAATTCTCTATTGACTTTTGTGGTCAAATTGATTGTTTTTAAAATTAATAATTAAACGTGTATATTTAGATTTTAAAAAAGGTAAATATTGAAATTGATACTAAATTATATATAATTTATAATGTTTATACGCTTTTTATATATATTTAAAAGAATAATAAAATCTATTAATTTAAAAAATGGTTAACTTGATCATAAAAATTAATAGAGAATTTTTATCTAAGGGCAAAGAGAGTACTATTTTTAGTATCACACCACCACTATTAAATTATTAACTAATATTAAGGGTACATTTGAAAATTAAAATTATTTTAAAAAAATCGTTATTTTATAAATATATCTCTAATTTTAAAACAAATCAAATATAAAGCAGTCAATAGAATAATGATTATAAAGGTCAACTGTGCAAAAAGATCATTGTGCACATAGAATACTAAACTGTTTATATTAACATGATCAACTATAAAGCTATAAATTAGTGGTAAACCACTAATCACATATAGGTGAATAATCAGGCAAGTGTTATCACAATGACGGCAAGAGCATGAAACCAAGGATTTGGAAGTTGTTTTAGTATATTATTGACATGCCGACAAGTTTATGTATTAAAAATGAACAGACATGACTCGTGCACTTTAACATCACCACATAAAACTATTGACCCGGAAACTCATATATATATATATATATATATATATATATATATATATATATATATATATATAGTAACATTCAAGCACATACCTTCTTTAGTAACGGACGGGATGACGGTTTGGTCCATCACTATAGGTTCGTCCGTCGCTATAACTTTTAGCGACGGACAATATATAGTGACGTACAAACATATATCGACGAACGAACCTATGACGACGGACCAAACCGTCACTCAATCCGTCGTTAAAGGCGATATATTTGATATGCTCTTTAAGAGGGTATGTCCTTGAATCAAGTCATATATATATATAGTCCGGCTCTCCAACAAAACGAACCAGCTATAACGACGGTTTTGTTCGTCACTATAGCATAAAAAGCCGACGTCATAGCTATGGTGACAGTTTGAACTGTTGTCATAACTCAAAGACGTTGACTTTCTGTGATTTAGCGATGGACGAACCGTCGCTATAACCGGTTCGTCTTTGGTTCGTATTTTTGGGTTCGTTGGAGAATTTTTTTGTATATATATATATATGGATAATAATTCATAATATGTATTTACTATGGATCAAAAATGGACATAAACTATTTATAACATCCATTCCAAATATCAACGGTCGAAATTAAACTGAAAAATACAACGTTCGCTACTATTACTAGCGAACGTAAACCATCAGCTACTAATAGTAGCGGATGATGACCATTAGTAGTTGACGGTTTAATAATCCGTTAGTAATAATAACGGAAGGTTTAATATCCACTAGTAATAATAGCGAACGACGAATTTTAATTTTTTAATCTCAGCCTCTGATCCTTATAATGAATAATATGGATATCATTTCCCCTATCTTACTCCATAATAAATATTTATTATAGATTATTGTTATATATATATATATATATATATATATATATATATATATATATATATATAGAGAGAGAGAGAGAGAGAGAGAGAGAGAGAGAGTAAAACTCAAGAACATACTTTCTTAAAAGGCATACCTAGCATACCCCTTTTAGCGACGGACCCGGCGACGATTTGGTTCGTCGCCATAAGTTCGTCCGTCGCCATATATATATCTGACGCGATATGCTGTCCGTCGCTAAAAACTTTAACGACGGATCAAACCATGGTCGGGTCCGTCACTAAATAGGATATGTTTGATATGTTTTTTAAAAAGGATATACCCTTGAATCAAGTCATATATATATATATATATATATGTATGTATGTATGTATGTATACTTGAACAGTATCTCCACTTAAAATCAATGAATTTTAAAATGGACGCTTGATCATGATGTCAGAACTCTCTCCAAGACATTCTCATCGTTCATTTTAGCTATAATAGTCATAACATCCGTGCCCACTTTCTCTCAAAATTCTTCCACCACAGTTTTTAGACATGCAATCCTATTATCAGATCTTGCAATATACTCCCTACGTTCCTAAATAGAGGTATATTTATAAAATAACAACTTTTAAAAATAATTTTATTTTTTAAAAGTTATTCTCAATATCAATCAGAACTATAATAATAATGACATGATAGTAATCAATTAATTATAAATAAACCAAATGATATGATACGATAGAAACATTATGTCTTTTTATAATCTAAAATATAAATGTATTTTTAATTTGGGGCAACATAAAAAAGAACTATACAACCTCAACGAGCAACCACGCCCCACACCCCTGCTCTCGCTGCAAAAGGAGTCACAATATCTAATTTTGGAACGGATGAAGTAATTAATATTTTAACGTCACCACACATCGTCATGATGACCAAATTCCAGTAAAATTATGCACTAACCGTGCAATGCTAACTAACATGAAGACTCCATGTTGATATAGGTACATCATATAAGACATCGGTTAGTTATTTCTTAAAATTATTGTACTTGACCAAGCTATAAGATGAGGTTAGATACAACCAAAAGTACACACAGATCCTGTCGAGATTACAGAAAATTATTTGTCAACTGTAAGTTGAACTTCATCTATCAGTCATATCCGGATCATGGTAATAACTAATGAAAATGTACTAGGCATGCGCAACAAAATCGGGTACAAAATATACTATGCACTTCAGACATCCAAATGTAATACCACCTTCGTTTCAAATGGTAAGATCATTATTAACGTTTAAAAATTAATTTAAAATATTTTTAAACTCAAAATTAATATGATACATCAAAAATTATGATATAATAAATCTTATAAATATAATATTTTTGAATAATTTACAAATTTTATCATTCTATTGACTAAAAAAAATCACGCCAATTTTAAGTTTCAAAATACCTTTAAGGTGACAATGAATTCTTATAAAAGTACAAGATAAAACAAAATTCACATAAAAAAAAGAAATAAACTTACACAAACGTGAGAATCAAACCTAAAAGCTAAAAGTCACATGCCCTTGGTCTTAACCATCCGGGCTAAGACTTCACTGACAATGACACTTTGCAATCCTCACATTCAGCTTTAGCTTTTAAAACAGTGAGTTGTGAATAGTTCAAAAAAAGGCTTTACTTTATTTTTTTTTATCTTGTCCGACGGAATACCCCATTTATAACCCCTATTATACAGAACCATAATGCTGCTCCTGCTGCTTTTTTCCCCTTTATTTTGGCCGGTGGGATTTCCTCCTGATCAATTTCCGATAATCATATAATAAAAATAGTAGAAAATTGTTGCAATTTTAACATACTTATTCACAAAGAAGCTTCTATGGACTCAATATTGCACTTGAGCAAAACTATCACATCAGAATGAGGCAAGGAATATTTTTTTTTAGGAAATTTGAAGGATAAAAACTTATTAATTACATCCTAGTTGCAGTTGCAAATGAATTCTCAAATAAGATCCTTTTCTGTACAGCAATGAGTAGTATTATAAATATAGAAGAAACTAGAAATACAATATATGGGAGGGCTTGATTCAGTGCACCTTCGTTATCGTCCCTCTCTTCTTGAGAATAGGTGGCTTTATCTTTGACAAAAACATCAAAGCAATTTTGGTAACCTGTGCTCATCCGAGAACGCGACGATCTCCTTACCTTCAACATCTCCATGGCCTGCCCTCAACCAAGTTGTTTTAGCAGGAAGACTTGTCAAGATGAATGTGATAACAAACCATTTCATAAAGAAATCCAGAAATCAAAATAAGATTTTAAAAGTATGTGCATAATTTTTCAATCTACCAAAATTATTAACCATTTTTCAGTCCATAGCATATACTACCTGACACATCTTCTTCTTTAAAAAAATTTACTTATCATTATTATTCACGGAGCTGACAATATCAAACTTTATAAGACAAATAAATTCAAGCTCTTGTTCATGTTACTGATCATTTTGTTTTAAGATCACAATGTCAGCATGTCTAATACCTCATAACTTAGTACTCTTTGGCCCTAGGACCATGCATATAAACTAAATTATAATCCTATTAGAATTTTTTTTTTACTTTTTAGGCAGGGCTCATAACAAGTTACCTGGAAGCCAAACATAAATTCCTTTGCTTTCTTGCTTACTTCAACATTTGGATATTTGGATGAGACTGAAGCTTCTCATACATAACTCGAGCCTCGTTGAAGCTGTCAACGTGAAACAGGTTACAATCTCTCCCATAAGAGAAGGACACAGATGATACTATGAGAAAAAAAAGTCAAAAAGCATATGGACTCCCCAATATAGTCTACGTAAGCAGAAAAAGTGTGCATTTTCAAATAGAAACGGGGAAAACATAATAGATATTGCAAGAATATATGTTTCTATGAATGCAAATATATTTTGATCATGGTATTTTGCTTCTGTGGTTATGTCAGAATTTTGTTATATATATGGAACATTATGACACAAATTATTATTTTATTTTATTTTGCTAAATTAAGACACATAACTAAAGATTAGAAGAAAGTTATTAAACAAGAAGTTCATATATACCTAGTAAGTGAGTCTTGACAAATAGACCACTGCAGAGCAGCTAATCCATGAAGTTCAGTCTGCAACAAAAAATGTCACGTAACTAAACAAGAAACATTTGGAAGAAGAGAACCATGAACTATAATAATAACCAATCATCTACAACAGACACAATACCGAGTTACCAACTGATTACTAGTCTCTTAGTAAACTACATCTAAATCTAATATGACTAGTTTCTAAAACCGCCAATACCTAAGACAGTTGATAGCAGATTAGCAAGTGCTACAAATATATTCTATGATTTCATTGCAGAAAATTGCATGTGTAACAACTATTTCTCAATACAAAATGATGATACTTCAGTCATCATCAATTATCTTGGATGGTCAGTGGAAAAGAAGTGATTAAGTACGCAACTCAAAACCAATTTGCAATGAATGGAGTAACTCACAAAGTCACAGGTCTTTTATTTAGGATCACAAGGCTTAAATTTTCCAACGTGGGGAATAATATTTTCAACACCTTCCCCCATACCTCATTTTTAGGCAAATTTTGAGGCATGCACAAGGAAAATTTATATTGGGTGATTTGGAGCACATTGGCCCTCTATAAACTGTACATTTTAAGTAATTTATCGCTTTATGGATGACTAGTCAGGCCCCTAGTAGACTAGTCGCTTTAGCGGTTGGACATAGACTCACCTTGACTTGGCGCCTTAACAACTATAGGAGGAAAATATAAGAAGAGGAAGAGGTAAACCTAAAATTACTTCAGGGAAAGTGGTTCAAAGAGACATGAAGCAGCAGCAGATAACTGAAAACATGGCTTATGATTGGAGCAAAAGTGGAGAAATGCAGTCCTCAAAGGCCAAGTACGGTGTTAGTGTTACACCTTTTGTTGTAGTTTACGATTTCTCCTTTTCCCTCCTTTTTTCCTTTTGTTTTCACTTTTGCTTTGTTGGGTGTGTTCATATTTTTATTTTCATTTTTTTCTTACATTCTAACCTTTTTACTGTACGGCAGTTATTTACTAGTTTCTTAAATCTTTTTCGTCTATTATTGTAATTATTTTTATTTTATTTATTTCCTTTTCCTTTTATTTAATTATTGCGCTTATTGTCTTTCTACTTTTTCGTAGTCATATGCGATTTATTTGCAACTTAACCCCAACTAGAGTATTTGGTGACAAAGGACTAAAACAATGTAATAGACGAATTGATGCCCATCTCCGTAGAGAATCGGTCAGCCCCCGCAGCATATTTGAGGTCACACTACACATAAATTCCTCACATCCACAGAGAAAAGAGGATAACTCACAATTTAGAAGGCTCAATAACAAAAACAATCTATATGTACATAAACAAATAAATCTTGCTTGCAAATTGGTGCTTGTATGTGAAAGATGGAGAGGGATGATGGATCATCACTTCAGCATCCTTTATTGACTTCCTATTTTGAATCACATAACTTGCACCTTTTGCATGGGCAGAGCCTAAAAAACGTTGTTACATGTAAAAGATTCTGATGACGGCTTTGTCAGGAAGAGTAAAATAGACTATGGAAGCTGCCAAGTGCCCATATTTGGTTTGTGTGCTGCATAATAAAATGAACCTCCATAAATTTTTTAGTACTGGAGTTCCTATGGCATAACCTTAACTATTTTCCAAAAACTTTCTCCACATGGAGGTTTAAACATTTATTCTTTCAAATATTTTACAGGCATTTGGTGGAAGAGTATTAGCTGATGTAGGTTAATTTTCTTTACTTGCTGCTCCCTTCACTAGAGAACTTCACATGTACTTAGCTTTCACCCGTTTAGCTCATTTTCACAGTTTTATGATCACACCGACTTTAGACTGGCTCACAGTCGGGTGGGGTGGATAAGTTTGGATGCCAACACATAGTGTAGACTTTGAAGCTCAAGGGAACTTCATTTAACTTCAAAAGGGAACTTTCAGGCAAAATCTTTCTGCTTTCCAATTATAATAATTATCTTCATAATTTTCTTAGTATTATTCACTTCAAAAGTAGCACTGAAAATTATAAAATGGGAATAAGTAACATGCTAACAGTTTTGCATTGTAAAAACAAAATTCAGAAGATAAGATTCTTTCTTCTTTAAATGAGGCTGTTCGGTTTCTTTAAATATAACTAATAGTTACCTGAAATGGCAACTTATCCATAACACTCTCATAAAAGGGCAATGCGTCCTTAAGCTTCCCTTGATCCATCAAAGAGTCCCCATCCTTCAATACCTATGTATAACAGCACTATTAATGAGAAGAAACATATGCGATAAAACTCTATTTCTAGGAGAGTAAAATAAATTTTCTTTTTGAAATTGGTAAACACCAAGTATTAAGCATACCTTCTCACATTCAGATTTTAACTTTGGGTCAATGTTTAACCCAATTTTCTTCTTATAGGCAGCAAGTAATTGTCTTGTACGAGCTTCTTTAGCAGCCTTATCTTCTGCTGTTTCAAGCTCCTCCCCAGGGCAAATAACTTTTCCACCACCATACTAAAGAACAACCCAAAAAACAAATCTTGAAATAGCTTTGGAGTTTAAACTGGGTTCATAACATTGTGAGAATGAAAAGGGGGAGACGGGGCCTTTTTTATTCCCGTGGCCTGACCTGGCTTGGTTAGAACCTAGCCGGGCCTTTTTTTTAAAAAAAAAGAGAGATATTAAATTCAAAATGAGATCTTTTCAAGTCTAAAAGTTCATGTACACAACATGTAGCCAACAAAGTTGGTTGTTAACTCATCAGCTGGTGGCAGGCTCGAGGATCCTAATCGGCTAGTCCGGAAAATCGTTTTTCAATTCTTTCTACTGTTTCTATTTTCAGAGGAGAAGGGTCCTCAAAGGGGTAAAGAGAATCTGAAAAGCAATTAAATGTCTACAACAAGCAATTGACACATGATGAGATGAACTCAAATCTTGCTTTTTCATAATTTTTTTTGCTTAGCAATTGTCTTTCATTAACCTTCCGATATGTAATACGTAGAAAATTACAAACAATTTCTCCCAGACTTTGGTAACTTTTATCACCTAGAGCTTTTGTTCTCTAGTAACTGCCTCATTGCATGGAACAATTTACAAGTTTTTCTTTCAGAAACATTGACAACCTCTTGTTTACTGATTAATTCAAATAGAAAAACTAGAAACATCACTCAGATAACATTCAATATTCCTATATCTTCTGGCAGAATCAGTAGCGT
Source organism: Hedera helix (assembly GCA_947179155.2). Lineage (NCBI taxonomy): Eukaryota > Viridiplantae > Streptophyta > Magnoliopsida > Apiales > Araliaceae > Hedera > Hedera helix. Next base: position 4,030,001 of record OX359287.1, read on the forward strand.
TTAACAAAAACTCTAATATGGTCAAAAAATAAATTTCTTACTTGATCCTTGATCACCAAATCAGTAAATCCTGTACCTCTGGTCAAATCCCTAAGTGTTAAGGACTGCATATGTTTTCTGTTTCTTTCTTATTGCGGATTTAAAGGCATTTATATACATAAATAGGTACGTACGTATAATATATATATATATATATATATATTATATGTATGTGTGTGTACAACTTCTCTAGTTTGGAGTATTGCAATGAATCTGAGTAAGTTTGTTTCTTTCTTTGCAACTTCGTAAACCAAAGGTGTTGTAATCCATTTTACAAAGTTTCAACGACAGAACAAACTATTAAGTGCTACAGACAACTCCCAATCTTCTCAATAGATATATAATCAGCAACCTAATCAAAAGCATATAACTATTACTTAATATAATAGCACAAACAAAGTTTTATTGTATAAGTTAACTGGGATGTTTGGGTTGGTCCTCAACTAAGTTGACTCATAAAATTATACTTCAATTTTATTGGTTGACATTTTTACTTTTATTATATTTGTGCTATCTCATAAAATTTGTATCATAATTGGTAGATTCCATCTCTTTGTAAGAAACTCATTCATAAGATATATAATAGAATTAGTAAGCAATTCAATGTACATGTAAATTGGTAGTTTTCTTTTTGTAGGCATTTAATAATATATTATACATTCATTTAGCTCCCCCCCTTTTTTTTGGGGGGGGGGGGGGGGGGGGGGGTTTACTTAACTCTAAAAACGAGTATGAATGCCACTGTTAGGTAAGATTATATGTCCAACTATTTAAATAAATAATGATTAAAGTAACATTTCAAAGTCATTTTATATAGGATTTTTAATTAATACTTGCTCTGATTTAAAATTACGGATACAATTTTCTATTTAGGTCGGTCTAAAATTAGAGATGGTTCTATTTTAGAACAATAAGTGACATGATGGTGTTAATTTGTGATTATTTTTTCACTATCATAGATAACATCACACTACAATTACTTAGCTAATATTAAGTGTACATTTAATAATATATATTACAATTAATAAATAAAATACAATTGTAAATCTCTTGGCACGAGACACCAAGCTAGTAATTAGTATATAAGAGCATAACAAATAAAGGAATATTACCGTTTTTGAAATGTTGCTAGGTCTAGGGAAAACTCCCCATGTAGAAACCCTTGGTTTGTACAGATTCGGATTTTCTTCCACAGTTGTCGTGGGCTTTGATGCTGTTGCATCTTGAAACTTGCTAGCATCCCCTACAATTATCTCCACCTCAGACAAGTCAGTATCAGGAAAAGGGTCTACAACTGGAACCAAACTGGGCGGCAGTCCCCTGCTATTCTTCTTATCTGAGAAATTGAACCCCACAAAATCAATGCTTGAAACTTTCAGTTCTTCCTTCTTCTTAGCTCTCTTCGCATTTCCCAAATTTTTGCTCTTTCCTCCTTCCAGTCCTACACATCAAATATAAATAATTTTATTAGTCCAAAATTCCATTTCAAAACATCTACATAAAGAGGCAGCACTAATATACATTTCTAGCTTCATTTGAGCAGAGTAATCAACTAAAAAATATTAATCCTTCTCCAACCAAGAGAATCTTCAAATGTATCTTTTCTCTTATAATTATTCCACACCAGTATACAAATTATACAAAAATGAATATAGAAATCTTGAACCAAAGAATAATCTACTATCCCAATTTTAAATTAACAAAAACTCTTCTCTTTTTTTTTTTCAATAAAACACAAAAAATACCTGAAATTGCTTCACTACCCTCCGCTCTTTCACTGCTATTCAATCCCCCTATATTCTTTTCATACTCTTTTGCTCTCTCCATTGCAACTTTAAAATCACCCGTAATCTCTTTACTGTCACCACCGGCAACTTCTGGGCCTGACCCATCAATTTTCTTCAACGTGTCAGCAGATTCCGGAACTGGGTTTTGATTAATTTGTGGAGTTGGGTTCGATTTTGTGGACTTCTTGTAAGCCTTAGCTTTTGCAAATGCGAGCTTAACAGGGTCCAACTCTGCCTTTTCGGGTTCTAAAGATTGATCCGATGAGTTAGCTGAAGTGGGTGACGAAGATGAGACCTTGAGGGACTTGAATGCGCAGTTTCTGGTATTTGTATAGGTTGAAGAGGGAGGAGTTTTGGTGAGTTTGAGAGAACAAAACCATGGAGAATTGGGCACAGAGGCCATCACACTTTTGTGTATATAATCAAATTAGATTTTGAAAATGTTGTTTTGGGGGATGAGAGGAATGGCAAGCCTATTGCCCCTGATTCAGGACCTGTATTTTATTTTCTAGTTTTGCTGTTGGATAAAGGAGGATTAATATTTCAATTTTTTATTTTTTATTTTTTTTATGGTGGGGTGTTGAGTTTATGTTTTTAAAAATTCTGTAAAAAAAGGTACTTTGATAGTTTGACTAACATCTCTGTAGTTAAAATAATTCAATAATTGTTAGTGAAGTTATTAATTATAAAAATAAATTAAATTATTATTTATTAATTGGGAATTAACACTTCCTCTAAATGAAAAATCCTAAATAACTGCATTTCTTGCGTACTAGAAAACATTAAAATTTAAAAATCACATATCGAATAAACTTTAGAAATTATATATTTGAGTAAATATTTATAATAATAATAATATTTTCAATTTTAAATGAGCCATTACAATATGTCATTTTAATCTACATAATAAATATATGTTACATTTAATATTTTTGAATTGTCCTGCGAAGTGCGATTTTTTTATAAGTTATGTTGTCATTCAAAATAAAATATTTATATCTTGAGATATCATCGGATAGATTAAAAAAATAATGTATATCTCTCCATCTAATAGAATAACATTGTTATTAACAATTATTTTTATATAATAAAATTATCTCTTTGAAAAACTTGTAGAAATTTTGAGTTTAATTCGGTGTGTGATTAGAGTCCTGTTTATAGTCTATTAAAGCAAATTGAATGAGATAGTTTTATACTCCCTAATTAGGTGGGTGAATCAGAAAACTAATAGTCATAATATTATAATATCTTTTTGTTAAGTCCAAAAGTAAAAATTAGAATAGAATGCATATATTAATATTAATGTATTATTACATTACATGTTAATTGGAGCAAAAGACACATTGCATGTTAATAAAATCAAAAAATAATAATCTTAAATTGAGTTGACAAAAAAAATACTAAGTCAACTTAAAATTAACGAAAACGACTCGATTTTGATTTATTATATTTTTGTATTATATTAGTTGTATTCAATATAAACAAAATACTTCCACCATTCCTTTTTAATTGACACTTTAAGTGAAAATGCACATATTATATATGAAATACAATTAATATTTTGTCTGATTGATCATATAAAATCTCAATATTAACCTTCTTAAAATTAATTAGAAAGATGAAAGAGAAATAAATTAGTATTTAATGTAAAAAATATATGAAAAATTATGTCATTAATACTTTCTTGATATCTACAAATAATTAATAAAAAAATAAATTTTACTATATAAAAAGATAAAAATAAAACATGGAGTGAGTATTTCTTAACTCAATTTTTGTTTACAATAGTCAAAGGGGTTGTGTGTTGTGATTCGAAGTATTCAGTGGTTCGATATCGTATCATCTTCAATAAACTTTCATCTGAAGCACACTGCACTGCCTCCAATTCAAAAAATAGTCTACAATATAAGACAAATGATAATAGTTTGCATAACAAAAATAATTTCCCACTAAAAATAAAATATTATCTACGAAAAAGCAAAAATAAATAACATAAATGACTAGAGAATTTAAATCAAACAAAATTACGACCACAAATCTCAATTTATAATCTTTCAATTTTAATCCATTTTTTATTGCACAAGATAATGTGTGTGTGTGTGTGTGTATATATATATATATATATATATATATATATATATATATATATATATATACACACACACACACACACGTTGGAAATGAGTGATTACCCCAACGCACATCAAGACGTCCATTTCATGATCAAATAATTAAGAATTAACCTGTCGACGCAACTGTTACTAGGACAAGTACAAATAGTTGTGCGAATTGGGTTCCACCTAGAAAATGACTTAAATACCCTATAGCTTAAAAACAAGACCGTCCGCACAATAGTTATACGGGTTGTAGTTTTTTCATCAGAATGTTGAATTGACCTTTCGCATAATAGTTATACGAATGGTAGTTTTTTTTAAATAGTTTGTATGCACAACTACATTGCGAATTGGACTTTTCTTTTCCAAAAGCCTGTTTTATCCTCATTCCCTTTGTACTGTGTTCGTTGTGGATGATAGACGATGTTATTTCCAAAGGCACTCAAAAAAATCTAGAAGGAGAGTTGAATAGATTTTTTAAAAAGTTATTACCAAGTATTTAAGCAAAATAAATTGCACAGCGGAATATAAGTTTGAAACCCCCTTCAAAGATTGAATGAAAATCACAATTCTAAATTTAGTGAATGTGCAAAAATAAGTTGATAAAGAAAACATAGAGTGATAGAAAAATAATATTTAGAAAGTAAAGAACACATACTTTTAAGAAGTTCAGAGCACAAAAGTCTCTTAATCTCTCTTCTAGGTATGATCCATTAAGTATGATTTTGGTTATACAAACCAAGGTTCACTAATAACCTATACAACAAAGATTTACATATAATTTAACAAGTCACTAAGACTTGATTTTAATATATCAGTAAAAACTATACTATCACTAAGAAAGAGTGAGGTGTTGCTAAGTTGCGTTAAGTCCTTCTTTAATTGGCTTAGCAATAATTTGTATTTTTTAGAATCATAGAGTGAAACTTTTGAAGACTTAGACTTTCAGCACTTTAAGTATTAATTAATCAGTGTCTTCAGCATTTGATGTAACAATTCTTTTATAGTGTCTTCTTGAAATTTGTCTGTTGAATTGTTACCGTTGCTTCATTCCGAATGTAGTGGCTCTGCGATTTTGGTTCTAAGAATTGACATTCACTCTACGATCGTGGAATGACCTCAGTTAACTCTATGATCTTTGAGTGACTTTGACTTTTGCTCTACGAAGAACCTTTTTAGTCTTGGACAACTAAACTATTACAAGAATTACAATCATATCCTCTATGATTTGGATCAACCTATCAAATTTAATCCCTAATTAAGTCCTTTTATATAAAATATTTCAGAAGAAATTTACAAAGCTTACTTATTTTTATAAATATACATTAAACATAATCATCATTAAATTAAATAAAGAGATCATATCATATGTACTAACAATCTCCCCTATTTAATTATGACAAAAACAAGTAGTTTCAACAAGCATCAAATTTTTAAGTGTGCGATGCAATAAATTTAAATGTGACTTAATATACAGTGAACAACTATATTGTCTAAGGAAAGAGTGAATTTTATTGATGATTTAAAGAATAGTTTGCAGAAATAGTCGAAGAAAATTACAAGAAATTTACAACAAAAAAAAATAATTCATTAAGCTACATGTTAGTGCAAATGGTTAATGATTTGATGATGATCGTATAGTTAACATATGATAATTGAACAATGTCAATGATCGTATAGTTAATAATGATCGTATAGTTAAACGTATGGTTAATGATTTGATGATTGATTGTATAGTTAAATATATGATAATCGTAGAGTGATAATGGTATTCGTATAATGATAATCGTAAAGTATAATGCATGATGATGTTAAATGTACTTTCGTTTAGTCTAATACATAAACTGTAAAATGATTATGTTAGTATAAAAGGAATTTATACAGTCCTTATAAAAAATCGTATTGTACAAAGACTTAGAATTAATACGAATGATAGTGTATATTTGTAAACTGTAACTCTTGTAAAGTTCTTATTTAATCCATATTGTACAAGGACTTAGTTTAGAAAAGATTAAACTTGTTAAGTTGATTTATGAAGAAAACCAGATGTATAGACTGTAGGAAATCACAGGTGTCTTAAACGATTGCTAGATTCATTCTAAGTTCGCAGAGTATGCTCAAAAAGTGTAAGGCAAGTCATAGTCGAGAAAGTGATAGCAGAATAAAACATTTGTATTATTTTACTATTATCCATGATCTTTATTTTGATTTATTTACTTTATGGTTATTTTCAGGGTATTACAGTTTTTTCTAAGTATTCACCACTTTCTTTGCACTTGGCATATATAAGCAATAATTTTTTTTAAAAACTAGGACAAATATATTCTTTATATCCCACATTTAAGGTTGATTTTAGATTATGTGTGTTTAAATCTTTAAGTATGCAAGAGTTTAAGAACCGTTGAGAACTATCAGTGAAAGATTATGATTTGCGTGCTCATGAATGTTTTAGAGATCTTTATGAAATTCAAGAAAAATGGGTGTCGACGCCGGGAAAATCGTCTCCTATTGATAATTACCCTTTTCAATTTTAGCCTTTTGATTACAATGTGATTTTTGGAAAAGATCGGCACAAGTATCGACGAGTTTTGAAAGATCGATTTCTTGGTGAGCCAATTTGACCAGAGTCGCCAGTTGGTATAGTAGAAATGGATGTACCAACTCATCCGAGTTTTAATTTTCGTAATCGTGATGGCTCATATGTGACTCCTAATTAATTGGTCTGCGAACCGAGATTCATGGAGTTCGGGGGCTTATTTAAGCGAGGGGAAGGTGTTAGGCGCCCCCGACTTCCGTGAAAACACAGTTACCGCAATCTCGATGCTTTCCTATTCCTTTAAAATCTCAAAACACGTGTGTAAGTGCGTGTGTGCTTAAATGAATGTGGTGTTGAATTTTGCATAAGAAGCCGCTTTGATTTGTTATAGAAAATGTGTTTTATTTGGAAAGTGTTTTAGAACGTCTTTTGACCTATACGCAAAGGCTTTGTTTTGTAATAGGTATAGGTTGCAAGTAATGAGAATAGATGTCGTTTTAGAAGATAATGGTTTTTTAAACTTTCGTCAAATAGGAATCGAGACTATACATTGCATTTGGACAGTAAAATAAAATCGAATAAAGGCAACTTCTAGGAGCTCTTTAAACCTATGCACCAAAGTTTAATGAAAAGACCTTTACTTTTTCAAAATCAATTTCTTATGACCTTTAAGAAAACATTTGCAGCCTTTTCGTTAAATAGGAATCGACGCTCATTAAAACTCTCGATTTTTTAGCCTTGTGATTCTAATACCCTACCTTGATTTACTTTTAGAAAATCTTTCCCGTTTTGCCTTTTCCTTTTTTGAAACCGCTTTTCATGTCGTAAATCGAATCAAGCATTCACAAAACGTGTCGGGGCTATTCATGGGCATGTGAGCCATCCAAATAACCTCAAACACCCACGATCACACATTTCACTATTGCGGGGCCTTAACCCGATTTCCGATATGAATATCATTTTAAGGCCCGAAATTTACATATGTACAATAAAAGGCCCATTGCTGTGACTACGTTACCAAATTGTCCATCTTCAGAATTTGATCACGAGGATCTCATTCCTAGGCTCACAAACCCCAAAATCATCACACAACCATACAAAGGAAAACTTAGTGACACTAGATTTACTACTATACCACAATAACCTAAAGTTGCAAGTTAAACATTATGAGTTACATATTAACACAACGAACTATATATCACCATCCGGATATCATCGGAACATTAGGAGGAAATTTCATTCTGATGGAACCCTCACTAATCGTCCCTAATCCTTAGATCGTCACTTAATATAGAAAGATACTACATCCAAGCAATCCAACAATAAGAAATCACAAGGAAAAAATAAGATAAACTTCAAGAAACGCCTTTTTTCACCTTGCAATACTTCAATAATCGCTTTATACTTCACTATCAAACGTATAACACAATATTTAATGAATATTTAAGCTAAAAAAAGACAAACTCCCTCTTTTTAGCCCAATCCGAACATTTCTCTCTCTGAATCTCACCTTCTCTCTCTAACTTTTTCCTTTTTCTTTTCTCTCTCCCTCTCTCGGCTGAACAAATGGCGTTGTATAGCTAACTGAGAGCAACCGCAGATCCATCTGCGACTGCCTGCTCTGGTCGTCCGCGCCGACGCCTCGGCTGCCGTGTGTTTCCTCGAGCCACGGAAACGCCCATTTGTCATTGGTCGCAGATGAATCTGCGGGTGCCCGACTCCCTTTTCTCGATTCTCATGTCACACAGTCTTAAATCAACATTTTCGCTGTATTATTGGTATCTCGCAATCTGGGGACTGTTGGTAGGATATATTAGTCATTTCGGTCTGTCTGGATTCGCTTCGCATCCCTAGATCACACAATTTGATGTCGATTCGTTTCCATGTTTGCTTATCCTGACCATGCTAAAGTTCATCATCCCTTTTCATAGTCCATGCGAAGTGACGATTTTGCCCTTCTGCCTAGGTTAGTGTACAAACGCAAAATTCGGGTGTCTACAGTTGCCCCTCTTTATCATGTTTGTGCAATGCAATATGTAATGAACATGATAAAGAAGTAAACACCCGACGCATGATAATGACGACATATATTAATGATGCAACAAGATATATGAGATGATGCAATGCCATATGCCACATTCATGTAGAGGTCAGTTCAAAGTTATGAATGAATACCGCTCGGGTTTCATCTTCGATTGACTTGGGACTATCGGATTTCGTCTCCGACTGATCGCCTCGTAGGCGTTAGTCTTATCACCGATGAGTCGTCTTGTGAACGCTAGGTTCCGTCTCTGACTGGTCTTTTGGTAAATGTCAGGTTTCGTCTCTGACTGGTCGTTTTATGAATGTTAGGTTTCGCCTTTGACTGGTCGTCTTGTGAATGTCAGGCCTCGTCTCTGACTGGCCGTCTTCTGAATGTCAGGCCTTATCTCTGACTGGTCGTCTTATGAATGTCAGGCCTTGTCTCTGACTGGTCGTCTTATGAATGCCAGGCCTCATCTCTGACTGGTCGTCTTGTGAATGTCAGGTGTCGTCTATGACTGGTCGTCTTGTGAATGTCAGGCCTCGTCTCTGAATGGTCGTCTTGTGAATGATAGGTTTCGTCTCTGACTGGTCGCCTCGCAGCCATCGGGTTCCGTCTCCGACGGCTTATCTCGTAGATGTCGAGTCTCGTCTCCGACGGGTCGTTTCATTAAGTTCCGTAATTAGGTATTTCAGCCGTAATAGGCTTTATGCGGGTTCGGGATAACGAAGGAGACATTGGGGCCCCACCGAGACCAGCCGTAGATCCATCTGTGGCTGGGATCGGCACTATTCCAGATCGCGACCCCCCCCCCCCCCATTGTTAGTCACTTTCAACTTTTTCTTTTTAAACAGTTCCGATTTTTCTCGTCCCACTTTATCCTTTTGCGTCTTTTTGGATCTTTCCCGCAAAATCCGTTCTGGTTAAACCACTCTACATGCTTTGGGTAACGTTTTGACCCCTTTTATTTTATTTTCGCTTTCGTTTTGCTATACATTTGCTTGTTTACATGTTTTAACTTAGCCATGCATACCCACATGGGATAGTCATGTTTATTGTAGTGTACGTACACGGCGGGTCTCGTAAACTGCTTTACTATCTTGAGAATATTTATTGTTTTAGCTGTTTTATGACCGTGATGCATTATTTTCACTTGCATTTGGGATTTGTTGGCTGTATGATTTTATTAAACATGCCTAATTGTGCATGAGACACCCATTTTACAGACGAAACTCTGTCAAAATTTTGAGAAATCTAGCGCATCTCTAGGGACTCATTTATGCATTTCAAATCTCATATTATCATAGATAAACATGCGATGCTGCCCTATTATCACTTAGCAATATATAGTAAGTTTTTGAAAAGTAATGGGCTAAGGATATACCTCCTTTTCATGGTGCTGTTTCAGCCATGGATCCTGATGCCCCGAGCAGTTCCACGATGCCCTAGGTTGTTGGGGTCCGTCGGCGTAGAGCGGTCACATCGGTTCCAGCTCTGGTTTTGACCCATCATTCTCGTAGGCTGGCGGAGTCTGTCATTCGCCCCGTCCATCCTGATGTCGGTGACGATGCCCCAGCTGAGATAGAAGCAGAGGCGGGTCCTTCTGGCACAGCAATCCCTCCCCCCATGCGTCGGATCTTACCAGGGGCCCGTGTTAGGATACCGGATTTGCTCGGTCCTGATCTTAGTTGTCACCCATCAGCATATCTGGCGGCTAACGAGGTATATCCGCTGTTGAAATTCATTCAAACTCACATGGTTAGCCTGACTGACTGTTTGGTGGTTGTCACAGGTTCCTGAGTTTCCCCTGTCTCAGGGTAATTAGTTCAGCATCTACGCACTCTATCATGCGTTGCATGCTGATTATCAAGGGATGGTGGACTCCTGGGTTTCAGCCACTTTTTTACCATCGCCCCCCGCCGATGTCCATGGGGCTACATGCGGGCATTATCTGAGATGTGGTTCCATCAGACCCAGTCGCTTTATCTTCTGGATTGCGAGCTGGTGTTGACACCCATTGACTGGCGATATATTACCGGAGTGGAGTTCTCCGGACCCCGTGTTCCCTTGGAGCCTAACATTACTCCTGCCGCTGTTCGATCGTTGATGGGGTACTCTCCTCAGGACAGGGTCTTCAAGACCCGTAGCATTCGATCGGGAGCTCTAGCTGTGGACGTCATTGGAGGGGTTCTTTCTGAGTCGTTCCCTGAGGACCGATCCGTCCGGGATTTTCTGCTCCGAGGTTTATTCTTGACGATCATGAGGGGGTTTTTTTGGGGAACAACTCCTCGACTATTCATTTCAGCATTGTCGGGGTTACTCGGAACGTCGATCGGATCGGGGATTATGACTGGGGTTCCTTCACGTTTGCCTACTTCCTCCACAGTCTTCGTCTTCGCTCAGAGGGGCAGACAGATGCTTGGCTAGGATTCTATCCTTTTTTGTTGGTAGGTCTCATTTCTTATACCATCTTCTATGTTGTTTCATCTCTTTGCCCACATACGGTACTTACGCCATTTCTGTTTTATTTATCAGTTATGGGCTTATAAGCGGCTTCCCTGCCTACAGCCTGTTACCGCCCTCGGTCTGGAGACTTATCCTAAGGGTCACCGGTGGCATCACAACACTCTTGAGGAGACCCCGGTGTCTGACAGCTTTGCCCACTGCCGACTGCAGTTAGAGCTGATCACATCAGCGGAGGTGACCTGGACCCCTTATACCGCAAAACATCTGGCGGCTGGCTTTGCCGGTGGTTTTTTCGCGGATCACGAACTTGCTTTGTCCACTCGCCGCATTTCGCTGTTGACTTACGATGGATGGGAGCTCTATCTGGGGGGCGTGCCATCCGATGTGTGTCTGGAGAGGTCCGCATCCCTTTTGCCCCCCCATCCGGGAGGTTTTGGCCCATGGATGCTCAGCTCTCAGCAGCCCTGACGGTCGGGGACGATGGATTCATACTATCCAACGGTCCTCATACGAGTGATAGTTTCAGTTCTTGGTGGAGACCTCGCACCATCGGACCTCAGACCCGGGCCACCTTCTTTCTCGGAGACCTGGTTCCTAGGTCCGTAATGATGACGGATTGGTTAGAGTGCGTTCGGGCCCCCACCCACTTGGATCAGATTGCCTCCCTGACTCGGCAGTTGGATCAGATTGCCTCCCTGACTTGGCAGTTGGATCAGATGTTGTCCTTTATTCGTAGGCTAGGTCGGGATCTGGAGGAAGCCTATGCTGCAGACCCTGACGTACCAGATTTTGGAGCGGCTCCTGGCTCATCGGGTGTTCCAGTTCCTCCCTTTTCCTGCCCAGACCTGAACTTTGACGCCGAGGCTTCTATTTCCCGGGACTTGGGTCGTGTGGACCATTTCGAGGATTGTACATTCATCGATGACATGGATTTTACGGATTAGACTCTGATAGGCTAGGACCTATGTATTTACCTGTTCGTTTTATATATATATTTTCATTTTATGTATCATGTACAGAATTATCTTTTATTTATGCACAATTCTATATCTCTGATGTTTCATTTATTATATTATAACTTGCACGATGCACTGATTTATTATATGCATGGATAAAGAATTGACCCCTGTACAGTCTTTTTGATATTATTTTTTTCAGATGTCGTCCCTTGATATAGTTCGCTTGGACGTCTGCACCTCCCCAGGGATCGTTGGCAGGCTTCGCCTGTGGTTGGATGGTTTATTGCCCACCGACCGGATTATCGCAGAGGGTCTTTTGGGTCACTCATTTTCTCTTCTGTCATTTCAAGTGCCGCCGGGTTTTGTTGACGGCATTCTCAACTGTTGGATTCCTGATAGACATGTGTTCAGGTTTGGGCTAGAGTATCTAACCCCCACCCTTGAGGAGTATGCCCGCTTTACGGGTTTGTCGGTGGATGGCCCCTGTGCTAGGGTTACTTCAGGCCATATGCGCCGTCAGTTTTTGACTTTTACGGGTCTGCGGAGGACAACTCTGCTATCGATGATCTCTTCGAGCCACTTTGTTCCTCTTCACTTCTTAGTTGACCGATTTGGCTCAGCAAATAGCTTCTCTTCATTTTCTGGTGACTTTTCAGTATCTGAGGAGCGCTGGGGTGCTTTGAGAGTGGATGTCTTGATGGCTTGTGTCATATCGGTTCTATACATGCCTGCCGGAGGCGATCTCTTGGACATGTGAGTTATTGTGGCGGTCCAGGCCCTTCAGGAGGATCATACCATCCTTCCTATGACACTCGCAGAGACTTACATGTCGGCCTCATATTATCAGTCCTTCCCAGGCAGGATATTCAGAGGAAGTTCTACTTTATTGTTCATATGGTTTATGAACCACCTCAGGCCCATCGGACAGTTCCGTCAGCACGGGTTTTGCTTCAGCCACAGCTTGACCATGCAGTTCTCATTCCGCCCCCGGCGATGCACTGATGTGGCCTCGTGGAGGGAGTTCTTGTCGGCCATTAAGGAGCCCTTCCATCTTCTGACCTACTCAAGTTATTGCTCCTTCATGAGTTTCTTAACTCATGTGCCCCCTTTGGATTTTCTCCCTCTTCCCGGTTTGAGAGGGGTGACGACTTATCATCCCTTAGCTGTTATGGGACAGTTTGACCAGACGCAAGAGCTTCATCTTTTCATGGGTGCAGCTGATTACCGGTTTCTTATATCACTTCAGACAGAGAGGGATATGCTGAGGGTATATGATCTTTGGTCTCACAGGGTCTCGACCGAGTTTAGGGACAGTCATCTTAGTCAGACACCCGATTATCTGCGATGGTTACGGGGAGATTCTGAGATTGCTGATTTTGACCAGATTGGGGTATTGGATGATTCTCGAGGGTTTTCCCCAGATGAGATAACTTCAGATGCTGCTATCCCCCCGGAGTTTTCAGAATTAGCGTCCAGATCTGATATTGAGGACGTTCCTGCTTCAGTACATGTCTCTTGCCCTGATTCGGCAGATCGTATCCAGAGACTAATGATTGAGGTTACCAGACTCTGATCAGCATTGAGTGCTACTGAGATCGAGAGGGATACTGCCCACGCCGAGCGGGATGCTGCTGTACTAGCTCGGGATGCCGCTCTCTCTGCCAGAGATAACATTATAGAGCAGGTCAGAGTTATCATAGATGCCCATTCTGCGACTGTCAGTAGTGCTGCTGCTCTTTTGGCTCGGATTGACATGATGGGGCAGCAGATTGTAGGCGAGCCTGAGGTTTATAATGCATTGGCTATTCTGTCTCTCCTGTTTCAGCTGGTTTCTGACCTGTAGATTATTTTACTCCCTGCATAGACTATGTCAGTTTCATCATTATTATTTAAAAGATAAACTTTGTAACCAAAATGTTTTGTATACATAGAGAAATATTTATGGTTTAGTCATTTCCCTTTTTGATGTATTGTCGCCCTCCATTGGATCATCATTTTATCCAGCCGACTACGATTTTGATATATTGCCTTCTTTCTTTTTTGAGTCTTGATTTGGGATCCAACCGATATCGCCGCACAACCCTCTGATTTCATCATAGTAGATCTCGGATTTTGGGCTGACTATATGACTGGTTTTGGTTAAGATCTTGAAGGTATTTTATTTAAGGAGTTTTCTGGGCTTTTGGGGAACGGGTTTCATATAGGGATAGGATTTATTATTTTGTAGAGAACAGACCGCGCCTTGATGGCTGCCTACGTACTCCCACAAGGTCAGGAGATCAGGTCCTACGTAGTTCGAATTACAAGAAGAGAGAGGGAGAGATTTTTCACCGAGTCAGAATTCAAGGGCTGCAGAAACACCTCGTCGTCCATTTCTTGTAGAACGAAGGCCCCTTCAGATTGGACTTTCTTGATCACAAAGGGTCCTTCCCAATTTGGAGCGAACTTCCCTCTCGCTTTGTTTTGACAGGGCATGACCCTTTTCAGTACTAAGTCATTTTCTTTAAACTTTCGGGACCGTATCTTTTTGTCGTATGATCGAGAGATGCGCTGCTGATACAACTGACCGTGTAATATAGCAGTCACCCTCCTTTCATCTATCAGGGCTAATTGGTCGTACCGACTTTGCATCCAGTCCTCCTCGTTAATCCGAGCATCGAGCAAAATTCGGAGGGACGCCATCTCCATCTCCAATGGCAAAACAGCCTTCATCCCATATACCAAGGCGTAAGGGGTTGTCCCTGTAGACGTACGAACTGATGTCCGATATATAAACAGTGTTAGGGGCAGCAAATCCGGCCATCCCCGATGATTGGCGTACATTCTTGCCATAATCTTCTTTATATTCTTATTCACAGCCTCCACGGCCCCATTTATTTTGGGCATATAAATGACGGAATTGAGATGTTTGATCTTTAATTGGTCGCATAACTCCTTCATAAGGGCATTGTTCAGATTCTTGGCATTATCGGACACCAAGATTTTGGGCTGCCCATACCGGCAAATGACATTGTTCCTGATGAAACTGACTATGATTTCCTGCGTTACTTTAGGGAAAGAAGCTGCTTCCACCCATTTGGTGAAATAATCAATCATGACGAAGACGAAGCAGTGGCCGTTGCTCGTTTTGGGCTCCACGGGTCCAATTACGTCCATACCCTACATGGAGAAGGGTCAAGGGGAAGTCATACAGTGTAGTTCATTAGGAGGCGCATGAATCACATTACCGTGCGCCTGACATTGGTAGCATCGCTTGACATGATCATCACAGTCGGCCTTAAGTGATAACCAGTAGTGTCACGTTCTCAAAATCTTTTTAGCTAACATCGGTCCACTCATATGTGGCCCATATACTCCCTCATGCACTTCGCCCATGATTTTCTGTGCTTGAGTTTCATCCACACATCGCAACAATCTGAAGTCAACATCCCTCTTATACAGGGAATCTCCGCTTAAATAGAACTTCGTCGCCATTTTTTGGATTCTTTGCCTTTCCGTCCGATTCGCTCGGTCAAGGAGAGTTCTATCCCTCAAATATTCCCGGATGTCATGATACCAGGGCTGATTTGGGTGAATCACCTCATCGGATAATTCCGCAACGTGTTCTTCATAAGCGGGGGCATTTTGTACTGTTATTTCAATATGGGGAGTGGCTTTGCTTTTGAGTATGTGGACTAACGAAGCCAGGGTGGCTAATGCATCGGCAAAGTCATTCCATCCCTGGGGAATATGCCGAAAGGCTATCTCTTCAAATTCTTGCATTAACCAGACAACACACCGGTGGTACGGGAGTAATCAAAACTCCTTAGTGCCATACACTCCCGTCGCCTGTCTAATTACTAACTCTGAGTCTCTGAACACGACTAATCTTTTCACTCCCATATTGCGGGCGAGTCTGAGTCCCAGTATATATCCCTTATATTCGACCGTATTGTTCGAATTACTGAATTGTAATTTGGCGAGAACAGGGTATTGCTCGCCCGTAATAGAAACCAGGACCGCTCCGGCTTTAGCCCCTTCAGCATTCATGGCACCGTCGAAATACATTTTCCAAAATTGCCCTTCGTCCTCACACCTCGTATGTTGAACCCACAATATGTCTTCACCTGGTAGAGAAGTTTCTAAAGGTTCCATTCCTCCAGACGGCATTTCTGATAACTGATCTACAATCCCCTGCCCTTTTACAGTTTTCTGGGTAACATAAAGGATGTCGAACTGCTGTAAGATTAACTGCCACCTTAATAATCGACAATTCAACATTGGCCTTTCAAATATATATTTCAGGGGATCAATTTGAGAGATCAAATAGGTAGTGTGTCCATGAAGGTAATGTTGTAATCTCATAGCAGCCCACGCCAAGGTGCAACATGTTCTTTCGATCAAGGTGTAATTTTGTTCACAGCTGCTGAATCTCTTGCTGAGATAATAAATGGCATGTTCCTTACCCGATTCATTTTTCTGTCCTAACATACAACCCATCGCCATGGCATTAACTGATATATACATGAACATAGGGATCCCATCTTTCGGGGGTACCAGCACTGGCGCCTCCGTTAATTGCTTCTTAATGGTCCGGAAGGCCTTTTGGCACTGCTCGTCCCATTCTCGGGAAGCATTCTTCCTTAATAGTTAAAGATTGGTTCGCAGGTGGTCATCAAATGGGATATGAACTGACTGATGAAGTTTATTCTCCCCAAGAATCCTCTTATCTCCTTTTCTATACGACGTACTGGCATATCCACAATGGATTTAATCTTAGCTGGATCCAACTCAATGCCCCGGTTGCTCACCAAGAACCCAAGGAGCTTGCCCGACTGAACTCCAAAGGCGCACTTTGCTGGATTGAGTTTCAAGTTGTACTTCTTGATCCGATCAAATAGCTTCTTGAGATGAGTTACATGGTCAGATTCAACCCTTGATTTCACAATGATATCGTCCACGTAGACTTCTATTTCCTTATGCATCATGTCGTGGAATAGGGCCATCATTGCCCTCTGATAAGTGGCTCCTGCATTTGTGAGGTCGAAAGCAAGTCGTCTGTAACAAAACGTGCCCCAAGGGTGATGAAGACAGTCTTTTCTCGATCCTCCTCTGCCACCATTATCTGGTGATATCCCGCGAAGCAATCGACAAATGAATACATTTCATACTGAGCCGTATTATCCACCAAGATGTGTATGAAAGGCACCGGGAAATTATCTTTGAGACTGGCCTTGTTCAGATCCCTATAGTCAACGCAAACTCTCATCTTTCCTCCGGGCTTCGCCACTGGGACTATATTGGAAAGTCATTCTGGGTAAGTGGACACCATGATGATTCCAGCTTTAAATTGCTTGACTATTTCCCCCTTCACCTTCAAGCTCCACTCCAGCTTTAATTTCCTCAGTTTTTGCTTAAACGGCTTGAAACCCTCTTTGATGGGCAATTGATGCACCATAATATTCGTGGACAATCCGACCATGTCGTCATGTGAACAAACAAACACATCCTCATATAGGCTCAATAACTTAGTTACCTCTGCTCTTTGGTTGGGGGTCAGGTCTGCCCCAATTTTCAGCTCTTTGGGATTTTCAAGGGTTCCTATGTTGATGGTAATGGTTTGGTCGAGGTTGGGTTTGGGTTTATCCTCGACCCACTCTTTAATTTTGTCGGGAGTGTCGTCATTACCTGTCTCGTCCTGCTCAATTCCCATCAAATCGAAATTCAGTTCTATATCAAAATCATAATCGTCTTTCAAATTTGGAAAATCGTTTGTTAGGCTAGAATAATTCAAATCGGGACACCTGACATAAAACAAAATATTTGTCATATATATAAACATTCAGTACACGAATTTCTTTTCCAATAATTATGAGAAAAAAATGATATAGACGTGCAGGTACATAAAACAAAAAACAGCGTAAAAAAACCCTTTGATCCCCCCATTGGACGGGATTCCTTGCCATTCCCGGATTTACCCTTTTCTAGATATTACCGGCTGCATGGTCCAATTCGTGGTGATCACTTCGGTTTTAAAGCGAGTGATGGAGGGGGCCTCTGCATCTGGAACCTCCTCAATGATCGCGACGACTTGGTCTTGGCTTTCATTCATATCTCCCTTGGGAACCGCTAATCCGACCCAATTGATGAAAGGCATGATCTGTTCGCCTTCCGACAGTTTCTTCCCCCCTTCTCAATGTGTGTCGACTGCCCCGGGAGGTGGCACTTTATCTCGAATTGTTCCATGATTTCTTGCAAGAATTCCTCCTGCTTGGCCAATTCCTTGGCTAGGGGAGCCTCCACTTCACCTTCTGCTTCAGACGCAGGCTTGACTGTCTTCGAGGAATGTTCCTTGTTGGTTCCTGGAATTGGGACTCCGGCTAGCCGAGTGGGCATCTTCTTGTACGGGTTCTTTTGCCCTATGCCTCCGTAATATCCCAGCACTGCTTTGCCCAACTGCGTTGGCATCTGAATGGGCTCGGTGATCCCCTGACCATCATTTCCCAATCCTTACCCTGGCTGGAATTTCATCGCCATCATTTTTCGAGCGACAAATGTGAGCTCCGGAGATATTCTAGGCTTCAAAGTCAGAGCTCCCAGCTGTCGGTATTGAGGGGTACTAATTTCGAATGCCTGGTAGCTGATTGGTTCGACTGATTCATCTAGATTGATCACAGGCATGCCTTTCACAGAGGGAAGAGGGTAGTCGGGCTCTGCGGCAATTGTCACCAAGTTCCTGTCAACGACGAATTTTATTTGCTGATGCATGGTGGAGGGGACTGCCCCTGCCATGTGAATCCAGGGTCTCCCCAGCAGCATGTTGTAACTGGCAACGATATCCAGCACTTGGAAAGAAATGTCAAAAGTATAGGGCCCAATCTCAACTGGTAATTCTATTTCTCCCACAGTGTCCTTTCGAGATCCATCGAAAGCCCGAACCACCAATTGGTTGGCCCGCAGGCGCTTGGGGTTGATCTTCATTTTTTCCAAGGTACTATACGGGCAAATGTTCAGAGCCGATCCACCATCAATTAGTACTCCGTTCATTACATACCCCGAGGAGACGACCGCAATGTGCAACGGCCTTCGGTGCCCTCTCCCTTCCTCAGGGATGTCGTCATCGGTGAACGATATCACATTGATGTCCAATAAATGGCCCACCAAATGGTCGAATCTTTCCGTGCTGATTGACTTAGGGACGTGAGCCTCTTCCAGGACCTTGCTCAATATTTGATGATGATCATTGGACGCCAATACCAGGTCTAGGATCGATGTCAGGGGCAGTTGCTCCTCCAATGCCTTAACCACCTTGGCTTCGTTGTGGTTCATTTTCTTGAAAAATTCCAAGGCTTTCTCCTCCGAGATCTTCTCTTTTCCTTTTCCCGGGCCCTCCAAAACTCGCCTAAGTAGATATAAAGGATTTCCTTTGGAGGTAACTGACGCACAACTGGCTATTTCCTCTGGCTTTCCTTCTTAACTCCATGGAACCGATTTCAAACTGGTAATTGGCATTTGCGATCTGGCTGTTATAATAAGGGGTCTCAGAGCCGATAACCGGATAGTTGCCCCTTTGGTACCTTTGATCACCCCAGGCAACTTGAGTGGTTCACTTTGCGTGCTCTCTTGGACATTGGCCATACTAACCACTTCGTCGATTTTTCTTACGTACCTCAGTTTCAAAGGCCCTTCCGCCCCACTGGTTTCAATTACATTGACACCTCCCCCATTATGCTCGGGCAGAGGGTTGACTTTGACGTTTGGGGATTCCAGTTGTTCTACCACAATTTCTCCACTATCAATCATATTCTGTATTTTATGCTTCAGCGTCCAGTATTCCTGAGTGTCATGCCCCGGGGACCCCGAATGATAGGCGCATTTTGTGCTCGGATCGTACCTCTTACCTTTCGGGTCAGTCGGTGGTACTAGCTCCGTAATCTTCTTCTGGGTTATCAACACAACCAAGATTTGTTCTAAGGAATCCCCTAACGGGGTGAATTCTCTATCTCGGGAATTTTCAAATCTCCTTCGCCCCTCAGATCTCTGATTGGTGAAAGTTGGTTGTCGAGGGGGCATACTCCTTTGCATGCGAACAGGAGGGCTATTCTTTGCTTTTCCAGACAGCCCTTGCAAGACTAGGGATACATCTTCCTCTTTTCGCTTTTATGTCCTACGAGAAGTACTGCCATAATTTTCGCTTTGAATCTGCTCTGCAACAGCCTCGAGAGCCGTGAAGTCTCGGATCTTTCCAGATTTCAATCCCATTTCGGCCATCTCCCCATGTTTAATCATTTCTGTAAATGGTTTCCTGATTTCAGCTATTACCCTCTCGTAATAAGGAGCCTCTTGGATATCTATAAAAGTCATCACCAACTCCGTTTCACTCATTGGTGGGTTTACTTGCGCGACCATCCTTCTCCATTGCTGGGCATAATCTCTGAAGGACTCCTTGGGCTGCTTTTGAATCTTCGTCATTTGGTATCGATCATGAGCCATTTGTGACTGAAAGTTGTATTGGGTCAGAAATGTGTGGGCCAACTCCTCCCAGTTGTGAATTTTTGCATTGTCCAGCCTGGCATACCAAGTCCTAGCTTCTCCCATTAGACTTTTTTGAAAGAGCTGCATCCTTAATGATTCATCCTCAGCGTACGCCCCAAGCTCTCCAATGTAGACCTTTAGGTGAGTGTAGGGGTCCCCCGTCCCGTTGTATTTTTCAAACTCTGGGATTTTAAACTTTTCGGGATATCTGGTTCCCGAAAAAACACACAAGTCAGAATAATTGACATTGCCGTATGATCCAATCCCCTTCATGGTCTTGATGGCTTCCTCCATCTGTTTCATCTTTTTGCTAAAATTACTTGTACTTTCGTCTTCAAGAATAACAATAACTTCCTTTGACTGCTCGATTTTAGGAGTTTCTTGGGTCGTGTCTTCCCTTGTGATGATGGCCCTGGTGGATCCTCGGGTTGCAGACCTGGTTTTAACCTGAAATGCTCCTTTAGTAACATGGTTATTTCAGTCATTTGGTTTTTTACGGCCTCAAACTCTTCTCGAGATATAGGAGCCGGGTTAGGATTAGGATTTTCGGCCATCTCGATTGTTGAATCCCGGGTTTTCTTAGATCGAAGGCGGGTTTGAGGAGCAATCCTACAAATAAAACGACCCAAGTTTAGTTTTGTGGAATGACGTAAATGGATGCATGCTAAAGCAAATATCTCTGTGTTTTTGGGTTTTTTAATCTTTTCTTGCAAAACAGTGTCAGCAGTCCTTTATTTCAACCAAGGTATGCAAATGTGAATTCATGATGCTCTTCAAGCTCTCCCTGTAAAACAGAGGTTAGCACCTTATTTTGGCAAGATGGGAGATATACAAAACATTTGATTTTAAGCATGACATCATGTGTGTAAAGCGTAATAGAGTATGAAAAGACTTACTACGCGTCGGGTTTATCTGAGGCTGACCTACCCTAAGTTACTCTCACAGGCTTTTCGGCATGAAGGTTCCCAAATCTTCGCAACCTAGTAGATGGGAATAAATCCGGCCTTTCAATTGGATTGGATCTGAGTGGATGCTTTTCCTGAGCCTCGCTGGGGAGCGTCCATTTGAATCCAGTAATCCACATCCGACGGGTTTGCCTCAGGAGGAGGAACTGCTCAATCATACATTCATCATACATTCATCGTACCTCACCGTATGCATATGATGACAATAAAATAAAGCCTTGAAAAGATAATGCAGTCATAAAACTTGCGCATTCATTCATACGCATACAAAAGGTAAATCAACGCAAATAACGCAACCACACATTTTCAGATTTTTTAAAGGATAGGAAAGCATCAAAATTTGAACGCGGCTTAAGCCCTCTAAGCTCCCCAGCGGAGTCGCCAGCTGTCGACGACGGGAAAATCGTCTCCTATTGATAATTACCCTTTCCAATTTTAGCCTTTTGATTACGATATAATTTTTGGAAAAGATTGGCACAAGTGTCGACGAGTTTTGAAAGATCGATTTTTTGATGAGCCAATTTGACCAGAGTCGTGAGTTGGTATAGTAGAAATGGATGTACCAACTCATCCGAGTTTTAGTTTTCGAAATCGTAATGGCTCATATGTGACTCCTAAATAATTGGTCTGCGAACCGAGATTCATGGAGTTCAGGAGCTTGTTTAAGCAAGGGGAAGGTGTTAGGCGCCCCCCGACTTCCGTGAAAACACGGTTACCGCAATCTCGATGCTCTCCTATTCCTTTAAAATCTCAAAACACGTGTGTAAGTGCGTGTGTGCTTAAATGAATGTGGTGTTGAATTTTGCATAAAAACCCGCTTTGATTTGTTATAGAAAATGTGTTTTATTTGGAAAGTGTTTTAGAACGTCTTTTGACCTATACGCAAAGGCTTTGTTTTGTAATAGGTATAAGTTGCAAGCAATGAGAATAGATGTCGTTTTAGAAGATAATGGTTTTTTAAACTTTCGTCAAATAGGAATCGAGACTATACATTGCCTTTGGACAGTAAAATAAAATCGAATAAAGGCAACTTCTAGGAGCTCTTTAAACCTGTAATATTCCGAACTTCCGAGAGAGTTGTAATCCGACTTTATGTGAATAAATAAAGCTTGAATTACATCTTATATGTGTTATGGAATCTTCGTTATTGCTTATTCATGTGTTTCGGTTCAAGTATACAGCCTTACCACGAAAAAGGAACATAAAAGTTTTTTTTCAAAAATCTGAAAAGAAGATAAAACCTAAACCCTAAACCCTAGGGTCTAAATCCTAAGAAATCTAACCTAAGCTCCCGAGCGAAACGTGTACGTCGAAATGACATTCTGTTTCAAGATTCAACCTTCCCACGATTTGAAAACACGTAACAGTCCATAAAAGTTTTTCTCGAAAAACGTGTAAAAGCACTATTCACAAGGTGACGTTTTTCATTCGTTTGACTGTTTCTTTCATCTGTAGGACTTCTTACATTTCACAACATAGTGATAATACGAGGTTTAGATGTCAGGGAATCAATAAAATTTTCTTGGGAAAAAGACAAAAAAGACACAATTTACGAGAAAACGTTTGTCGTCTTTTTGAACGTTCTTTTCAACGTTTGGACTTTTTCCATTTCACGATATAGCATTTATACGGGGAATAGATACCAGGGAGCCACTGATATTTTTCCCAAAATAAAACGTAAAATGCTCTTCAAACGAAAACGCTTTCTATTTTTGAACGTTCCGTTGAAGAATATTGTGTTTGTATTAGACCACCGATGCGTAATATGCAATAAAAGTTTTTTAAGAAAACCTAATTTTAGGGTTTGAGAAAACCTAACCCTAAGGGTTAGAAACCCTAGAGAGCACTATTCATAAATACGAAAAGAATACGAAAATTATACGGATAGAATACGAAAATAATACGATAATAATACGAAAATTATACGGTATAAATACGAAAAAGTCAAATGTGAATAGTAAAAGTCAACTATACTAATTAGTATATTAATCAAGATTAAGGCTAAACTAAGTAAGTTTGATTAGTTAAAATGATTTACTAATCAACCAATCACATGTTAGCTTAATTAAGGACTAAACTAACCTTGACTAATCATGGTTAAGAAAAGAAAAACAAGTTAGATTAACTAAACTAGATAAAGAAACACTAGTTACACTAACTAATTATCAACTAAATCCATGTAAAATTAAGTTAACCAATCAAAATCCAAGCTAGCTATCCATGTTATTAATTTTTGACCAATGAGCACAAAGTAAAGCAAGATGGAATCTAGGCCATTGGATCAAAATGTCCAGCCATTTTGTGCTTTTAATGAGGTGTCCTAAGTTCTTAAATATGTGTCCAAGTCCCTATGTAAACTAATAATAACTTCAAGGACTAAAAGTGTAATTAAAGAAACTTGACTTTTCCTATAAATAGCAAGCTTAGTCACTTGATTCACCATTCATTTTCAAAGCTTAAAATCTAGTATCAAAGCTATACATATATTGAGAGAGAGTTACTATATTGGATATTGCAAAGAAATAGTTAAAGCTTGCAAACACCAAAGGTACAATCTCTTATAGTTTTTATGTTTGATTTTTCTTTCGTCTTTAATTTTCAAAAGCTCAAGAACGCGAGTTGTAGCCATGTACGATTGTCGTTCTCCGTGTTCTTCACGTGTTCTTGAGCCTTTCTACATTTTGTAGTAGTTATAATGTCGAATTTCAATTCGTAGTTTAAAGTTCAATGAACATACGTAGTGGTCATGTACGGTTCATCCGTTCTCCGCGTTTGCGTATGTTCTTGAGCATTTTTATAAATTGTTTTAATCAATTATGCAAGCCGTTATAATGACCAATTTTTGTCAATTATAAAGTGTTATAATCACTTATGTAAGCAGTTATAATGCTCAAATTATTTCAAGTACGAAAACCAAAAGCTCAAGAACATAGTCGTTACCATGTACGGTTTAACTGTTCTTCGTGTTCTTCGTGTGTTCTTGAGCAAAAGTCATGAATCTTTCTATGAGAAGGTTTTTGATTTGTTATTTTTATGTTATAAAGTGATATTGAGTCTTACAACATGATTTCTTAAAGAGTTAAAGCAAGCGGTACCATGTTTCACATGGTTAACCCTAAAAGTATTGTTCAAAGTAAGCATACTGACCTTTCTGCTAAAATTACGAAATTTTAAAGTCAGAATATGTCTTAGTAACCTAAATGAAAGTTGTAGATCATGAAATTATAAGCAATTTAGACTCAAAAATCACTTTAAAATGTTTCCGGATGACAAAGTTATGGCAGTTACCGAAAAAGACGTCGAAGCTGAAAATTTTAAGGGGCATTCGGGTGGAAGCACTAAAATTTGAGTATTTGAGTTAGCCAAATTTTCTAAAAATTCTACCAATGAAAATAGTCTAGTTTAGTGATAAAAACACGTATAGAACGAAAAAATTCGATAAACTAACATTCGGTACGCGAAACCCTTTGTATAGGCGCTTTAAACGATTACCGGGAAACCCTAAATTGTGCTAAAGGCAAGTTTTCTATCCTTAAACCTTGTTTACTTGCTTTCTATGTGATTTATACATTTTGTGTATGCAACGTGTTATAAATCTTTGATACGAGAGTTATTGCTTTTTGTTTCGGCATAACTTGCAAAATGAAATGATTATTCGTGATAAATTCGAATCATGCTTTCTTATATCAAACCAAGTCGTCTTGGGGCGATCCTGACATGTGAAGTAAACTGAGATGAACAAATATGTATTACTGTTCTTGATCTGTCCAGTGTATTGTATGTTATGCATAACATAGGATGTCGTTAGGTTGATCCTCTTTCTATATCCACTGTAAAAGGTTCTAAGTCGAAAGACAAAGAACAGTTCAAGGTCTAACCACCACTCAGTCTTGCTATGTTAAAACATTTGTAAATATCAATTGTTATTCCATGAGTCCTTACAATCCTTATCGGTGTGAGTTCACTTATATGTTATGTGTTTAAGACTTGCTGAGCATTTTAGCTCACCCTTGCATATAAACCTAATGTGCAGACAAACCCGAGAGCTCCGGCTCGAAGAAGAAAGGAAAGAAGAAATGCGTAGACTAGTTTACTGCTTTCCTTAACTGTTCTTAACTGTCGTCATAATGACATTTTGTAATAAGAACAAGTTCAACACATGTAACCGAATATTATATAAATATTATCAAGTTTTATCACATTCTCTTGTTACGTCTTTACTTTGATTAAACTTAGAATTGTTAAAACTTAACATAGTATTAATAATGATCTATTTATCTGGATGAGGATCGGTAAATAACTTGTGAGTGTTGTACATCCGAGACAGGACTAAGCGATGTTGACTAGTCAAATCCATCGTTAAGGTTCCTCGGACCCAGGTATAACTCGTTATTATTATTCTGAATGTCGGATAAGTAGGATTATTAATATGAAGAGATATCACTATAACCAAATATGTTTCGAATGGGGGTTTTAACTATTTGGGTAATGTTCTGTACGGAAAGAGAATTTTGCACTGGACAAAGATACAACCATTTGTCACGGATAAAGATGCAAACATTTATCACGGGTGAAGATGCAAACATTCACCGCGAGATTCTCTGTTCCCAAGAGCCGTCCTAATGATTTAATACCGTGGATGTTGAAACATGTAAAGTTATAGAATATCTAAATATTAAGGATAAAAAGGTTATGTTTGAGTATTAAGTCTCTTATATCAATTATAAGGACTTGATATAAAATAATGAAAGATCTTTGGGAATTAGGATGAGAACTTTGTTTGAGAATAAAGGAAATCATCTATAAACCTATTGATTTAGTATTTATAGTGAGCACCAAGTCATCTATAGTAAGTATAGTGATTTGGGGGCGTCACAAAACCTATGCACCAAAGTTTAATGAAAAGACCTTTACTTTTTCAAAATCAATTTCTTATGACCTTTAAGAAAACATTTGCAGCCTTTTCGTTAAATAGGAATCGACGCTCATTAAAACTCTCGATTTTTTAGCCTTGTGATTCTAATACCCTACCTTGATTTACTTTTAGAAAATCTTTCCCGTTTTGCCTTTTCCTTTTTTGAAACCGCTTTTCATGTCGTAAATCGAATCAAGCATTCACAAAACGTGTCGGGGCTATTCATGGGCATGTGAGTCATCCAAATAACCTCAAACACCCACGATCACACATTTCACTATTGCGGGGCCTTAACCCGATTTCCGATATGAATATCATTTTAAGGCCCGAAATTTACATATGTACAATAAAAGGCCCACTGTCGTGACTACGTTACCAAATTGTCCATCTTCGGAATTTGATCACGAGGATCTCATTCCTAGGCTCACAAACCCCAAAATCATCACACAACCTAGTGACATTAGATTTACTACTATACCACAATAACCTAAAGTTGCAAGTTAAACATTATGAGTTACATATTAACACAACGAACTATATATCACCATCCGGATATCATCGGAACATTAGGAGGAAATTTCATTCTGATGGAACCCTCACTAATCGTCCCTAATCCTTAGATCGTCACTTAATATAGAAAGATACTACATCCAAGCAATCCAACAATAAGAAATCACAAGGAAAAAATAAGATAAGCTTCAAGAAACGCCTTTTTTCACCTTGCAATACTTCAATAATCGCTTTATACTTCACTATCAAACGTATAACACAATATTTGATGGATATTGAAGCTAAAAAAAAAGACAAACTCCCTCTTTTTAGCCCAATCCGAACGTTTCTCTCTCTGAATCTCACATTCTCTCTCTAACTTTTTCCTTTTTCTTTTCTCTCTCCCTCTCTCGGCTGAACAAATGGCGTTGTATAGCTGACTGGGAGTAGCCGCAGGTGCATCTGCGGCTGGCCACAGATCCATCTGCGGCTGCCTGCTCTGGCCGTCCGCACCGACGCCTCGGCTGCCGTGTGTTTTCTCGAGCCACGAAAACGCCCCTTTGTCGTTGGATGCAGATGCATCTGCGGCCGCCCGGCTCCCTTTTTTCGATTCTCGTGTCACACAGTCTTAAATCAACATTTTCGTTGTATTATTGGTATCTCGCAATCTGGGGACTGTTGGTAAGATATATTAGTCGTTTCAGTCTATCTGAATTCGCTTCGCATCCCTAGATCACACAATTTGATGTCGATTCATTTCCGTGTTTACTTGTCCTGACCATGCTGAAATTCATCATCCCTTTTCATAGTCCATGCGAAGTGACGATTTTGCCCTCCTGCCTAGGTTAGTGTACAAACACAAAATTTGGGTGTCTACAATGGGTTAGATCATACACGAAAAGATTTTTTACACTTGGAATGACCACGACCTTAAGGAGTAGTTCTTTATATAAATCATGTGGTGGATCCATCGTTGATGATTGTAGATATTGGATTAATATATAAATTCAATATTATGAAAACACATATTGTTGAGGGCTGAAAGACTTATCGAGGTGATTAACCAGTAAAATATGTATTGTTGTGTGTGTGAAAATGAATTATGATATTTATTAATGTTGTTAAACTTGTATGGTTATTCACAATAAGTGTTTTTTAATAATGTGATTTTTAGTAGAACTCTGATAAATAATTGTAGAATCAATTAAATGTGTTATTCCCAAATGGCACAAAGAGATCTAGTATGTGGGTTGAGTTATTTTTTTAAAATCTCATATTAGAATTATTTATCAAACAATTAATCAGGTAACTTATTGTAGTTTATGCATAGTAGAATATTGTGGTTTAAAAAACCATTCAAAGATTTAAATGAAATGTTTAATTATAGATTTAGTGAAAGTGTGGAAAGAAGTCCCAGTTGGTACTGTGGTTAGTATGGTAGTTAAATAAAGCAATAAGGAGACACAAGATTTTAACATATTCGGAGCCTAAAATACTCCTAGTCCTCTCTTCCATTCCAAATCACTAAGGATGGTGGTTACAATTCACTAAGAACCAATACAACTCTAAATCATTAATAAACAGATAAGAAATTAAGTCTTGATAAGTTACTAAGACTTAACCTCGCTAAGAGAATTAATTAACTCATAATCAAGAAAGTCGCAAAAACTTGTCTTATGAAGATCACTAAGATCTTGAAATGATTGTTTAGTTGTTGTTTGGGGTACTACTAAGTAACATTAAGTATTTCTTTAAAAGACTTAGCGATTGATCGATTTCTCTAGAAAAATGTATACTAGCTTTGGATCGGAGGGTGAGCTTTTCATACTTGTAATCATGAATACTTGCATCGTTTAATTTATCGATCAATTATTTTTATGTCTGAAACGGTAATACTTTTTATAGATGTTCCTTGAAATTTGCCTGTTGGAAAGTTGTCGTTGCTCCACTCAAGCTAGGAAACTTGTTATCGTCTAATTGTTTTAACTCTGCATTGTTATCTGTTGGATCAGTCAGTATCACTTTTAATAGTAGGCTATTTGGTGCAGTAGCGGACACGTGTCATTTTGCTCTATATTTAGTGTAATGACCGCGAAAACTACATGTTTTTAAGAACCTAATTTTTTTTATATCTTCATGAGAAAATACTATGTGTGATAATGTGGATATATGTATATGTGTTTTGTGACGACCCCGAATCCGGATTCCCTTAACCTCAGACCCGGTTCAACACTAGTACTACATTTTCCTCATTGTTCATGAATTACAACAATATTATAATTGCTAAATAATCATTTATTTATAATTCTACAACATCTCTTTCTATTCCAGAATCGCAATCTTTAAACAAACCCAATATGTCTCAATATCATATACATGATACGACATTCTATTACAATCATTTTGAGTATTTAACACTCATATTACATACCAACTAAGTCTTACACTACACAGTCATTTTACCCGTCCAATTCGGACTGATATCTACAATAGACATTTATACCTTCAGTGAAAGTAGTATGCATTCCTGTTTCTTGATCTTTATCAAAAACATCGAATAATTTGCACTATCTGAAAATGTTGATTTTAAGCAAGAGTGAGCACGACGGCTCAGCAAGTTTAACAGTTACACATAACACATTACATGCTTCACATATTACACATGCTCTGCATTTTATTCTTACATCATATATTTCATTTTATGAATGCTTCATACTTCTTATAATAATCAACTAGCATCTAACAATTCATGCTTCATATTTTCACATGTAATCATACCTCATGCTTTTCACATAACACAAATATCATCAATATATCTCCATATCAATAATATAGTATCAAATTGTAGCATATTAATGCACATAGGAGCAAGTTCTAAAAAACTTGTCTGGTTCGCTTCTACCAATTACGCTTATTTGCGTCATTCGTTCAACCTATAATTTATATATAAAATTGACATAATCATTAGTTATAATAACTATAAATTAGTCTTGACTTAAGACCTTAACTTCTATCTATTAACTTTTAAAATGTTCGACAAACGAACTTTTGACTTCCGGACAAAAACCCTAGCCCAAACCTAGTTAGACATGTCGGGTAAACTTATCCAACTTTCACCAATACCTTGCGTTCTTCATACAACCTATAATTTATAAGTTGTCTAATGTTTAGTCACTAATAGACTCATACTTTGGTTTAATTCAATTAAACTTTCTTCTTTTACATAGCTTAATGATTCAGACATTTAATAATGTAGCAAATACCTTAAAATATTATCTACCTTTGATAATATACAACTACATGCAAATATTATTAACCATTTAATAATATTTTAATCACTTATTAATATTATTAACAATTTAATAATATTTTAATCTCTTACTAATATTATTAATTATTTTATAATATTTTAATCATTTATTAATATTATTAACCATTTAATAATATTTTAACCTCTTATTAATATTATTAATCATTTAATAATATTTTAATATCTTACTAATATTATTAATCATTTAATAATATTTTAATATCTTACTAATATTATTAAACATTTAATAATATTTTAATCACTTATTAATATTATTAACCATTTAATAATATTTTAATCTCTTACTAATATTATTAAACAATTTAATAATATTTTAATACTTATTAATGTTATTCATTATTTAATAACTTTTTAATCATATGCTACTATTATTCATAATTTAATAATATTTTAATAATCTTCAAATAATACCAATAGTTAACTTTTTAATTGTGTTTAGGGGTGCAGACGGTCGGTTTGGTCGATTTTTTGGGGAAAAAAAAATAACCAAACCATTTAAGTCGATTATAAAAAATTAAAAACCAAAATCACCCAAATTTTTACATCGTAATCGGTTATTGGTTTATTTGATTTTGGTTAAATCAGTCGATTTATTCGGTTATTCGGTTCCGTAATTGATAATTTGATATTTATTATATTGCCAATTTTTCATAACAATTAATAAATCACTAACTTAATAACTACTAATTATAATAGAAGTTCTCTAAATCCGAAAAACAAAAATCACCTAACTCACTCACTAAAATAGAAATTTTGCAAATTTGTCACAATAAAGGCATATAATAAATATATAATTATATAAAATAAATATTTATTAGAAAAGTATATAAATTATATTATAATTTTAAATTATTCGGTCGGTTTGGTCGGTTTCGATTTTTAAAGAAGTCAAACAAAATCGGCCGAACTAGTCTCGGTTTTTTAGTTTTATAGTGTTCGATTTTTTTGGTCTTATATTTTTCGGTTTAAAATAGTAACGGTTTGGTTCGGTCCGGTCGATTTTTTGGTTTTGGTCGGTTTTATGTGCACCCCTAATTGTATTAACCTTAGCCTTTATCTTAAACATTTAGCTCCCAATTAGTTACTAATAAACTCTCTTACAATAGTTTGTCTTTATTTCAATTGTGTAATTACTTTTTGTTAAGTTTTACAATGTCCGACAGGCGAAACTTTCAGTTCTGAACAAGTCTAGACTAAAAATTAAATTTTTCTACAAGCATGGGCGTCAAGACGCCGTCCCAAGGCATTTCTTGGGCGTATCTACGCCCATGGACAGAATCAAAAAGTGACCGGGCGTAGACTTGGGAGTCTAGATGCCGATGTTTGGCTGTCGGAACCTCACGCTGTAGTTTGAACATAACTTTGTCATACGAAAATATTTTGAGGTGATTCTTGAGTTTAAATTCATTAGAATTTCATTATCTATAACTTTTATTTAGATCACAAATCCAAATTCCAAACAGTAGTATCCATAAAATCGCTCACAAGGACAGAATTAAAAACTAGTTTCATAAATCCTTGGTTCGATTGGTTCAAACTTGAATAAAATGAAATCTATACATTCAAATGACACCAACTCAGTGTTGTTGTCTTCCTAACTTCTTGTTTTACAATATTTCATGGTTCGATCATATTTTTGAAAATGTTTTTACAAGAAATTTAAGATCGAACCATCTAAGGTTTTACCGGTAACATAGTATAGAATTTTCTTTTATTTATTTACATACCGCACATACTTATACTTGTATTAAACATACTAAACCATGAATCTACCTATATATCATAGATTTAGACTTCTAGAGTATCAAAATAAATTTTGATCAGTTAAAAATATATTTCAACCGTTTAAAACTTATATAGACTATAAAAATACACTAAGGAATGGTTAGAACACTTTTTAACCTCTTAGACATGGATGATCTTCTTCTCATGACCATGAACTTCACTAGGGACTCCACCTTGATTATTCTCTAGCAATCTTCCTTGATGAAATCTTAACTCATAAGAGTTTCCTCTCTTAGGAGCTCTCTCTTATCTCTCTTTATATTTCTATAATTAGAAGCTAGCAAATGACCAAACTCCTACAAAAGAACTAATGAGTTATATTTATAGACACATTCTATCATCCAAAAATCTATACATATATAATATGTATTTCTACAATATCACCAGTACTTGCAAAAGATCAAATCAAGTTTAATTATTAAATGAATGACATTTGCTTGGATTGATTTATGGAAGTTGAGTGAAGCAACTAGGAGGAGTAAATTTGAAGCAACCATTCTCCAACACTTAACTAATGTATGGTTAAAGCTTTTACTCTTGTAACCTATATTGACCTAACTATCAACCATGGTCCAAGCTCATCAATTGATCATACACACATCTTCCAACAATTAACCACAATGTGGTTAACTTACTAACACATCAAGTGACCTAGGGTTGATCTACCAAATCCAACCTTAGTTAAAGATTCTCATCCTCCACCAATTAACCAATGTTTGGTTAACTCTAACCAAATATGTATACATATTTTATATATCTACACATTCTACACAACTTAACCCAAAGAGGGTTAATTCACGCATTCAATATCACTTAGGGTCTATTCACTAACTCCCATGTAGTTAACTCTCTACATATATATTCAGTATATTTATATATTTACTAACACTTAACTCTAGCATTGGTTAATGTTTTATTTTTTTATTACCACTTAGGATTAACAACTAACCCAACAATGGTTAGTTCTCTACAAACTCAAATTCATAAATTTAAGGAATTGACCATCTTCATTGACTAGGGTTGGTGAACCACCCATTGGTTAATTCATTTAACCAACATTGGTTAACTCTCTACCAATCTATATACTTACAACACGTGTATCTCTACATATTCACCAATAACCTTTTATTTAAATCACATCCTAGCTTGAATTGACAAAGTGAATGACTAATTAAATTTTGAATTCAAGTAACATGCATCTTCACTCAATCCCCAAGTGAGATCCCATATTTGGTCAACACTCCACCATTTTTCTTTATTTTTATTATATATATATATAATACTTACAATTTTAACTAACCATTAACCAAGGTATGGTTAATTATCTACAACATGCAACTCATGGTTACCTATCAATTCTATCTTGGTAAATTATATACATACATAATTGTATTTATAATATTCTTCCACCAATTAACTCATGTAAAGTTATTCTCTTCTAACAACTAACCCAAGGTGAAACTACCAACCTCACCTTAGTTAGTTCTTATCCATCATGTATATATATAATTATGTATCTACACATTTTGCTAGCAACTAACTCATGTATAGTTAAAGCTTTAATTTATTTACCATATAGAGTTACTCAATTAACTCATCCATAATTAATTCGCATCATCACATTCATTCACCTAGCAATTAATCAATGTTTGGTTAATGCTCTCTCTTGTCTACCAACTAGGGTTATTCAATTAACCCTATATTAGTTAATTCTCTATACTTAACAATACTTGAAATTATTCTCCCAACACATTGACCATCATTTGACTTTTAATTGTTTGGGCTACATATATTACTTTGCATTGAGCTCTCTTATTTAATTACTTGGGTTACCCAACACAACTCACACATCTTTCATAACTTGGGCTAGGTAATTTATTTAATTGAACTACCACCCCATTATATACAATACTTGTCAACATTAATTAATTGGACTTATATTAATTACCTCTTGGACTATTAATCAACATAACATTTGGGCTTATTATTTAATTACCCACCTTCAAGCAAATATTTCCATATTGGGTTTGTTTTAAATTCATTAATGAACTCTATATAACAACTTAATAATTAAGTTAATTATTTAATTAATCAACTTCTTAATATTGTCATTCTAGACAAACATTCAAGTTTTTAATAACTTTAACTCATAACTAATATAATTAATCCAATTAATTATATTTCATATCTTTCATTCTTGCTTCATATTTAAACTAATTAATTTATTAGTTTTATTGAGTATTTATTTTACTCATCTTCTTGTTTGGCTAACAAACACAACTCTAGGTGTGTGTGTGTGTGTGTGTGTGTGTGTGTGTGTGTATATATATATATATATATATAACCACATTCACTTCTCAATTGAATTTATTTTCTTAATAAATTCTCTATATGCATCATTAAAATATTTTCACATTTAATTTCTAACAAATAAATTATGTTAAAAAAAATATTTACCCATTTTCTACACATCTCACTTCTCCAACTCTAGGTTTTAAACCATAACCTTTAATTGATTATTTAAAATCTCATCTACAAATCTTGTAAATGTATGGGATATTACATGTTTCGTGTTAATAATTGGGTAAGTTAAAAAAAATGAAAAGAAAAGCCAAGATGAAGAATTAACTAAGTTAATTAATGAAATGCAAGAGGAGCTTTTATGATGAAGTCATAAAGCTTGGATGTTGGCATTAAATGACATTTACGAAGAGTAATAATCATTGAGTGATTTACTTGTACGATTAATAAAGAGAAAGAAAATAAAGTTAACCCATTGTGGGAATACTTGTATGTTATATGGATAATTATATTAGAAACCAAGGAGATGATATGTGGTACCCCAATGAGTTAGATTACTTAAGTAACTCAAACGATTTTAAAAAAGCAAGTCTAATTGGATTATGTGTTAGCCTAAGTCTTATTGATAAAAGTCTTGTATGTGTGTGTATTAAATGAGCCCAAGGATTTAATCAATTAACCTAGTGGACAATTAATGGATTTGCTCAATTGATTGGTTCAATTGAAGCCCAACAATTAAGGTATGTTAGCCCAAACGTAGTTAAAGCATTCAAATTTAAATTTAAACATTTAATCCACACAAGGCACATTTTACAAACGTAGTTATATATATACATAGGCTACTTTCAGTACATCATATATCCAAACCTATAGCATACTGCTACATACATATCTATCCCGCTTAACAAAATAAAAGCATGGGATTTACAATACATCCTACTATGAACATCAAAAGTTAGAATTTACAATATTTACATACCCAACCATAGATATATAACCACATTCATCCACTTTACCCCTATTGAAGCATGCCACATCTAACACATAAGTGTTAGTTGCTTCACAAATAACCTTGACCTTACAATTAAATCCATTCTATCATATTTATTTCACATTCTACACTGTTGATGCACATTACTAATTATATAACATAGATGATAACATTTTTATTATTAAGGATGCAACCCACAATCAAATCCCTCAGGATTCACATTACTTTAATGTTAATTTTTAAAAGTTATTTTTACCCCCAACTACTCGTCAATAATTCAAGTAACTCATATAAAGATGTTATTATTCAAGTTATGCCCCCACATTTTTACTTATAATCTCATAACTTAGTTTTAGGTCCCACTCAAATATATTATCTCAGATTCTCTTACGATCCACATTTCTAACACATTTCTAACACATTCTAACAATTAACATAATTTTGTTAATATTTTATTATCTAAGTTAAACTTCATTGTTCTACAGTCAAGTCCTTTTAGGATTTCACAAAAAAAAAAAAAATAGGTCAACCATTTCTAGTTTAACTCCACTTAACTCAGTTTAAACATTACTGAGTCCACAACCCAACCCAATATCCATTCTTTGTGAGCCCCAAAACTATTCATTACTCAATTATACTAAGCCCTCAATCCTATTATACACTCAAATCACATAAATCTTTCATTTACAATTTAGTTCTAGTTTTACTAGAATAACCACTAGTCCCCAATATTCATTCAAATCTTAAATTAGATTCAAACTCTTGTTAAATTAAATCTATAGTTCAACTCTATAATTCCACAAATCTAATAACCTCAAATTCCTCACAACTCCATTTTCACTCAACTCCAATTCCAATCAGCCTTGGCTCTTTCAAGTTACGAGTTCTACTCAAAAATCAGTTCTATTCTATCATTCAACCTTGCATAACTTTCATCCTACAAATTCTCATTTTTTTCGAAATTCTTATTAGTCTCTCAATTCAGTTGATACCATCAACCATCCACTCTAATACCATTTGTGATAATCCAGACCAGGGTAATCTTAGAAAAACTCAACTTGGAGTCAATTAATCTATATACCCTCATAACATACCTGCAATGTCATCCACCGAACTTAACTCTTATCGCCTATCTTACAACTTTTATCGCTTCTACACTTACTTGTGAATCATAAAGAAATACATTCACATAAGCAAAATAATTGCTCAATAAGTATATACTACTACAGTTAACTAAGATTTTATAATTATTTATCAGAGTTTTAATAAGATTTTAGATGATGAAATAAAGGTTGAAGTTAAAATCTAGATTTGGAGAAGTAAAAGATATAGAAATTGAGTAAATATTTTACCTTAATCCTTGTGTTAAGATTTGAATGTGAGTAAATATGTTTTTTTTTTTAATTTTAAAACCTAGAATTTTATTAATATGCATACTTTGAGGTATATTAAGAGTAAGGTAATATAATACCTTTAAAACTCAATGAACTATTTGACATATAAGATTATGTAAGAATTTTTATAACGAGGTATGTGAGAAATTTAATAAGTAAATAAATTTCAAATGGAGAGTTGTGTTCTCGAGCCACGTAAAAATTATGGAGAGTTGTGTTCTCGAGCCACGTAAAAATTATAGAGAGTTGTGTTCTTGAGCCTTATACTCATTTAATTGTGTGATGTCTAGAGCTTTGTGCTCATTGAGTAATGTGTGAGATATATGTATATATGCTAAATAAATTGAGGTATGTGTTAATAAACTAGCTATGGTTAATATAACCATACTTGGGTTAAGTGTAAGAATTGAGGGAAATGATTATATTGACCTTAATGACCAATTTGTCTTTGGAGAATCTTATTAATGACACATATTGTAATAACCGTAATTATTAATGTACTTTGTAAATTAAATTAGGAATTTATTTTCAATAGAATGAACCTTAGTGAATTTAATTAAACTACTGTGTGACTATATGATTATGTGATTTGAATGTTAATTTAATTAAAGGTAAGTCTAATAAGTGAATATATTAATTTCATGGACTAACATAAGGATGTTAACATCAATACATTGATAACACAAGCTAAGTAAATATTCAAGTAATTCTTAAATATGATAAGTTTAATTGGATTAAATATTCAAGTTAATTAAATTGATTATTAATATGAGACCATTTTATTAATTAAGCTAGCTACTATAAGCATTAAATTGCATGTATGCTAGTAAAGTTATAATGGCCCAATGTGTAAATTAGATTGAGCCTAATTGGATTGTTATTAATGGTCTAACATTTGATATATAAATTAATTTAAGTGAAAGTCAAAAAGGTGGTCAACATTTATTTTCAAGCTTTTTGATTGGTGGGTTTAAAAAGGAGATTCCAAATTGGTTAATAAAGGGATGAGATTCCTAAAATTAAATTAGATTATATATCTTTTCAAGTCCTAGTTTTTGATTGATAGATTTGAAAAGGAGATTCCAAATTGGTTAATAAAGGGATGAGATTCCTAGAATTAAAATAGATTGTATATCTTTTCAAGTCTTAGTTTTTTATTGGTGGATTTAAAAAAGAGATTCCAAATTGGTTAATAAAGGGATAAGATTCCTAGAATTAAGTTACATTGTATATCTTTTCAAATCCAAGCTTTTGATTGATGAACATGAAATAAGATTCCAAAGTGGTTAAGTAAGTGTTGGAAGAAGAGATTTAGTTAGAATGCATAATATTTTAAATCCATTAAAATAGATTGTATATTTTTCAAGTCCTAGCTTTTGATTGGTGGATTTGTAAGGAGATTTCAAATTAGTTAATTAGGGGATAAGATTGGAAGACTTAATTGAAATTAAATCTAGTTTCAAGTCCAAAGACTTATGTCATCATCTTCTTTCCAAAGGTTCTAAGAGAGAGAAAAGAAAAATATTTTCTAAAAGGGAATAGAGAGAGGAGGGTCACGATTTTGGAAGGAGGAGATCATCCAACAAAAGGTATAAAACCTTTAACTATAATTTAGTTTATGTATTTAATTTTTGGTTGTTTTGAACCACGACGTTATGATTTTGAACTCCAAAACTTTAGATCTACATGTTTATAAGTGTTATAAGTTTAGATCTATTCCTTTGGAGTATCAAAAGTTGGATCAAGGAGAAAGAAATAAAGACTATGTTTTGAAAAAGTTAGAAAACCCTAGCTTTCTAATACTTTAAAAATCTACCATTTAAATTCTACACCTTCTTTTTATGATCCGTCAAAAGGGAGTGCTAGATATGTGAGTTAACTAATAAAACCAAGTGGTATCACTCAAAAATATTGAGTTTACAAACTGTGGTAGCTATTGGAGTGAAAACTGTCTAGATTTTTCAAGAAAGGGTGAAAAAACTTGCGGGCTATCTGTTTCCAAGGGCTGTTTTGTCTATTTATTCTACTTTAAAAATTTTGTAAATATTTGGAGTGATAATATGAGAAGTTATGTGAGTCTTGTAAAACTTTGAGAATTTTTGGCCTAGTAGAATGAGAGATATTGGTTTTACGGTAAGTGACTACTTTTAAAAGTACACCCAAACAACTATTTTTTTGTAACTCCAAAAATTATGAAATTTTTACTGGAAGTGTATATGTATTACAGGATCATACCCTAAAAATTTTAGAATTTTCAAATGAAGTTTCTATTTATGATAAATGTAGCAATATTTGGCTGCTTTGAACTATTTAAATATAGTAAATGAATTTTAAAAAAATTCCAAAAAAAATATATGTTCATAAGGGATTCATATTATATCAAATATCAGAAAATAAAATTTTTTGAAACTAATTTGGTATTTTTCATGAAAATGATCTAGTTATGAATAAATGTATTAAATTAATTATGTGATTTTAAAATTTTGAAAAATAGGATTTTATAACTTGAGACCCCTAGATATACTATATTCAAATTTTTGGAGGGGTTTTTTGGTTATTTTTGATGATATATTATGTTTATGGCCTTTTATGGATATTAAATAAATGAATTAGTGAAGATTAAACAATTAAAACGAATTATTTATTGGTTTAATAAATGATTAAAATATTATTGAGATATTAATAATATTAGATTAAGATATTATTAACTGATTGATAACATTTATATTAAAGTTTTATTAAATCATTGATTTAAAATATTATTTAATAATTAATAATATTAGTAAGTAATTGAATATTATTAAATAATTAATAATATTAATTGAAAATTTAAAAGTTAAGTTAAGTTATGGATTGGACATTCAATATGCTATATTGAATAGCATAATGAATTGGAAATTCAATACGTTAAAAAATAGGGGAATATGGTTTAAATCCTGCTTGCTGGATTGTAGTATTCGATTTATTGTATTATAAAGAAAAACTTATAAAATGAAAGACTTAGTATTAATTCATAAGGTTTATGATAAAATAGTGGTATACTCGTACTTTTTAATGGTTGATGTATTGTATCTTGGCTAAACGATTTCTTCAGGGAGCGGAGGTATACATGAACTAGCAACCAATCTAACTCATTATGAAAACAGTGTAGACAAAACGAAAACTAGTTTGTTGGTTGTTTGTGGGAAACCACTCAGCATACTATATTGAACATTGTTAAAGACTCAATGTGGACTAATTTTAGAATTATGAATATGTATGGTGTTAAGGTGTTATCTAATATTTGATTATGTGCTTAAATATTAGAAGTAGTGTTATGAGGTATAATATGATATGCTAATTGAAAGATCAATCTTATAACTGATAGGTCTTTCATAAGAGGTTAAATTAGATTGCGTAGCAGTAATCGACGGACAAGGAAAGTTCCCTTTAACTCAAACTTGAGTTGCTATGTTTCAAGCATGCCAGTGGGTTAATTCTTTATAATTATTCCACCTCTTTAAATTATTTATTCGCAAATAGTGCATGTTGCATATGTTCATCAAGTATGAAAGACTGATCACATTCATTACCATAAGGTTCAATTAAATTTGTTCATGGTCATTATTTACACTCAACATTAATTGATTCAGTCATTCAATTATTGAAATTATGATTCGTACTCTTTCACAATTATTATATTATTGAAAATTCGAAAGCTTATTCTTTCTTTCAATCATAATATATCTTTATTGTATTTAAACTTGCTGAGCAAAGTTGTTGCTCACCCTTACTATATCATGATAACAAATTTTAGATTAATATGAATGTTCGAGGAAAGACGGAGACAGAAGCAAATGCCA
This sequence comes from Hedera helix, assembly GCA_947179155.2. Taxonomy (NCBI): domain Eukaryota; kingdom Viridiplantae; phylum Streptophyta; class Magnoliopsida; order Apiales; family Araliaceae; genus Hedera; species Hedera helix. The sequence goes on from OX359287.1 coordinate 4,070,452, forward strand.
AGATTATAGTGTTATGTATGATAACTAATTAGTTATTTGATGTAAGTTAACTGTGTAAATATAAGACCCCCACTTTTCTGAAATACAAATTAAATTTTCTTTATATATTTTCTTCTGAAAACGATAAATGAATAAATTTACAAAATTGAAATTAAGAAATGTTTGTACAAATTTTATCTTGTCGGAGAATATTCGTTTTGTCGGGGAATATTCGTTCTGTCGGGGAATATTTGATTCGTACGACAGCCTCGAAATAACCAAATATTGGTGGACCCCCACAACGAATTATTGTCAGATATAGAAAGCAACATACGTAACATTTCTAAATAAATATAGTTAACGGTACTATCATTTTTAACTGTTAAAATAACCGGTGGTAAAAGAATAGTAACATACGGTATTGCATAGTAGTATACGGTAATAACGGTATTACACAGTATTTCATATTATTGAACTGATAAAGTGGTTATTGCACAGTAGCACACGGTATTGCGCAGTATTTCATATTATTGAACTGATAAAGTGGCTATTTTACTATATTGACTTTATTGAACCAATAATTGTCACATGCATAATAATTTATATTATTGAATTGATAATTGTCACGGTAGCATATGCACAGTAATTCACATTACTGAATCAATAATTGTCATTACACAATAACGTGTTATTTTCTTATTTATTTTCAGCATTATTGTTATCTCTTTTATGATGTTGATTAAACTGTTGTATTATATTATTAGTTAATTTCTCTACTTATGTAACTCAGAAAGCCAACTACACTGCGTTTATAACAATTAGTCATAATAATGAATAATTGTGAATTATTGTTGAATAATTGAATTGATAAAGTTATTTGTTTTTATTATAATAAATTATATAAAGTTATTTGTTTTTATATATAAAGTTAATTGATTTATATAAAGTTAGTTGTTTTATATATAAAGTAAATTGAATGGTATAGATTAAAGATGATCTTTAAATGAATGGTTTAGATTAAGAAAATCTTAAAAGATAAAATGAGTGGTATAGATTAAACATTATCTTGAAATATACGGTTTGGATTAAATTAAGAAATCTTGGTTTATGATAAGATTTTTGGCTATAAATAGAGACATTAACTTAAGGATTTTTTATAAAAAATTTCTTGCTTATTCTTTCTTTCACTCTCCAAATATTTCTTTGTATAAGTTCTTTTTGAGTGTGCTAAAGTCATCTTGAGTATTTGTGAAGATTTGTAAGTGTACAAGTACTGACCAAGTTGATCAACTTCATATCCAGCCACGTGTTAAGGTAAGGGATACCATCTTTTTCATCTTCCATTATTCAAACTTACTACGGTAAGGGATTATCATTCTTTGATTCTCAAAAATAATATCGTTTCATTCTTATTCGTAAGATGTGTGATTTATTTCCTTATTAATTTGTGAGAATAACCTGACTACGCGGACTACCGTATGTTTGGTGAATAACCTTTCGTATTCATTCCTTATTAATTTGTGGGAATAACCTGACTACGCGGACTACCGCATGTTTGGTGAATAACCTTTCGTATTCATTCCTTATTAATTTGTAGGAATAACGTGACTACGCGGAATACTGCATGTTTGGTAAATAACCTTTCATATTCGTTCCTTATTAATCTCTGAGAATAACCTGGCTACGCGGACTACTGCATGTTTGGTGAATTACTCTTCGTATTCATTTCTTATTTGTCTCTTGTTGGCAAAGTTTCCTGAAATGATTATATATTCTTTAATAGTTTGCGCTTCATCTAATATCATTTCAATTGAGCCTTCCTATTTTTCTAAATCTTTCTATTGAACCTTAACCGTTATTCTGAAATGTAGATATTGAATATCATTCTTGAATTTGAGTCCACATCATGTTAACAATTTGGACATTATTTGAATCTGCACAAAGAAAAATCATAAACTTTCGATATTTATTGATCATACTATTTCTTCTGATTCATCATCTATATCACTATTGTTATTCTAATCATCAAAAACCATGTTGTTGTGAATATCTATGGCCTAGGACACAAATGATAAGATAAATGCGATATGATTGTTGTGTCATTTAGGGCACGTGATAAATGTTCTCTTTGGCCGGGGGCAAAGAAGAACTGTTGTTTGGTATGATTATAACCAAAGGCTGAATACTGGTATAATCATGATCGTTGGTGATATATTGAATATCTTTGGCCCGTAGTGCAAAGATGAACTGTTGTTTGGTATGATTATGACACAAGGCTAAATACTGGTATAATCATGACCGTTGGTGATATTTTGAATATCTTTGGCCCGTAGTACAAAGATGAACTGTTGTTTGGTATGATTATGACCAAAGGCTGAATACTGGTATAATCATGATCGTTGGTGATATATTGAATATATTTGGCCCGTAGTGCAAAGATGAACTGTTGACTTGTATGATTATGACTAGGAACTATGAAATTGTATTAACATGACCAGTGGTGTTTCAGGTGATAAAAGTTGATAACATTTTTCTTAAAAACAGAAGCGAGTGGACATCATAGTCTACATTATTTTTCTAATGGATTGCTCATTCCACTGCTATCATTGATCTGAACTTTGTTTAAGAATTTAACTGTAGTTCTTGATATAAAGCTTATGGTTTATTATATTCAATTAAGAACTCAACTGTTAAAGGCTAATGATAATTTATTGGTCATTATCTTAGTCATGGTATTTTCTTACTGGGCTATTTGAGCTCACCCTTTCCTTTTGTTCCATTATTTTTTAACAGGAGATAAGAGAGTAGCTGGGTCTAGCCAGGGAATGGAGTGAAGGTCTGAGAGATAGCGATAGTAGTTTTCACATATTGTAAATAGTGTGACAATAATAGTGAAGACTTAATTGTGTATTATTGAGTTCTGTATTTTTGTGCTTTGCACTGGATTGTAATAATTTAGTTGTAATCTTTTGGCGTCTCAAATTGGGCTGTGTAGGCCCGGATTTGGGGGCGTCACAGTAAACCTTTTAGTGAATCTAAAGGTATATATGTAAGTTAAGGTTAGAAACCTTGAAAAATATTGTAGAATACTCTAAAATAAACAATTTATGTTTATATATTCTGCATTAGTTATAGAACATGTATAAAGATGATGTATCGTGACGTACCAGGTCTAAGATTCCAGGTACCCGAATTTAGGGGCGTTACAAAAACATTTATTACGAGTAACCATCTAAGTCCCACAATGTTAATGGATATCATAACCATTTTCACACACACAACACTATGTATTCTATTGGCTTATCACCCCAACATGTTTATTTGAAGTCATCGTTTGTGTCTTCACTATCTAATTTATTTATTAATTCAATATCCACAACTATCATCGATGGGTCCATAACATGATTATTTAATTATAAATCAATTCCATACAACAACTACATAATCACAGGATTGAGTCAACCCACTCGATCTATCCATACATTATGTATATCACTTTTAGTGGTCTATTACACCTGATTTATCAATAATAAATATAATTTAACTCAATACAACAACTCAGTCACAGTTGTGACAACGCACACTAACTACATACACATACACGTAATTCAATTATAATTACGCAATTCTATAATTGATACATAATAAAAGCATATAACGTAAGTAGTTTAACTTCTATTATTACAAACATCCCCACTGAACTTCCGGCATTTGAATTAGGTCAAATTCCCTCGTTTCGAATCAAAACCCTAATTCAAAGTCCACAACTATATTTTAGTGATATATTAACACTAAACACTATATTATACTATAGTATAATCAAACTCTCACGATTAACTCTAGACCGTCGTGTTAAAAGACCATTGTGCCCATTGTGCCCATTAGATAGTCAAACACACGATTCACAACGTCTTAACACCTCACTAGTCCACTAACCCTTCTAAATTTTTTAAAATTTATCTGACTTTTCTATGAATTTTTATAGTTTTTAGATTAACCGACAATTTTTTGTAATTATTTATATTTATAAAAACTATCACTTAATAGCTTAAATAAAAATAATATCTTAAGTCACTTTTCCACCCTCATAACTTTAGAGGGAGAGAGAGGAAAAGTTACAAATGAATTAAAACTGATGTTCGTGAAAAATAAAAAGATAAGATGCGGTGAAGTGGGTAGTGGTTTGTTGTTTTTTTATTTTATTTTATCATTTTATGGAGTTTATTTCTTTATCATTATTTTATTTGTTTTAATATAACTTTATCTTATTATAAGGTGTGATTCAAAATCACCAAAAATAATCGTTCAAAGCCTTAGATTTTATAATAAGACTAATATTTGTGACATATACTATGTGTAAACAATTAAAAAAATAAATACTATAAAATATGAGTGAAAAAATGTGTAAGAGATTTTAGAAATTAGTTTAGGTGGCACAAGCGTTGTGTGTGCAATTATCATAAAAAATAATAACAATTTTATTAAATTTTGGGCATAGAGTAAAGAAAATAAGAAAGACAAAATTGTTACAAAACTAAATTTATAGGGGTAAAAAAAAACAAAAAACTTTGTACTACATTTTAAGAGAGCGGTTATTTTCTACTCTCTCTCTCTTAATATTATCTTAATATTGTGGATATGAAAAATTAAATTTTCACCAAACATGCAAAAGAAATGACGTGCTCAACGCGTGGAGTCTCCTTATACATAAAAAAAAGCGAACACTTAAAGCCAAAACTCCCTCAGAAATAGGGCTAAGCAAGAAATTGAATTTGGCTTCGAAATAGCACAAAAAAAGATCAAACCACGCCAATAGAACTAAACCGACAGTTCTGGTGTATATGACGATTTTAGAAAGGTTGAGAAACCGTATATGTGATTTGGTTTCGAGTTCTGCAGTCTACTGTACCGTCAAAACCATACCACATTAATAATGTTTATTTTATATATATATATATATATATATATATATATATATATATATATATATATATTTATTTATTTATTTAAGTTACATAAACCAAAACGACGTCGCTTTGACCATTTATAAAAATTAGAACCGATTCACTTATGAAAATAGTACTCTTTGATCATTTTTTGTTTACTATTTTTTTTTTGTGTAATCAGTAATGTGATATTTGATTATTTGAATTTTTTTTTGTTTAGTTTTTGACAAAGTAGTGTTTTAGCAAAAGAATTTTTATTAACGACTTGTTTATTATAAATGCGTGTGTATTGTATATTTACTTAATAAGATTTTGTATTTTTGTACCTTCACTTTGAACTTTTGTTTTCAAAATTATAATCTAATACAAACTCTTTTTTTCTTGTGGAAAATATATTTTTTAGCATTTTCAATTAATTTTAAACCCAAAATGGCGCCATACATTTCAAAATCGCATCATACCAATCACAAATGATTTGATATATGATTTTGAATTTTTCAGACTGCACGTTTGTTTACAAAAAATATACTTGTGATTGAATTATTTACTTTAATCTAATACTACTTTGGACTATTTTATCCCATAATGAAGATTGATAATCTCTTAATATTAGAATATTAGTCCCATAAAGTCATTTAATTAAGGGAGACTATTAATTTTAATTTTTTTATAAGATTATATAATTTTACATAAATAACCTTAAAATAATAATAAAAAATAGTTCATAAGACTATTCAAATAACTATTAATTTCTTATTATAAAATAAAATAATATTAAATTAATATATATATATTTTAGATAGAAATGTAGGCCTGCAAATCACCAAACCTACTCAAAAACATTACATCTACTAATCTAATAATAGTTTCAAATCCTTTCCAATTCAAATCTAAAACCCTAACTCCGGGCCTGTTCGGGAATGACTTTTTTTTTGACTTAAAGTTAAAATTTTAGTAGATTTATAAGTTAAAATTTTAGTAGATTTATAAGTAAAAGTGTTCGGGAGTATTTTTACTTATAAGTCGGGAATTATAAGTAATAGTTGTGGATGTGTTCGGGTAATAATGACTTATAAGTTAAATAAAATGTAAAGATTACTAAAATGTCCTTTAGTAAGAAGAAGAGAAAAAAAACAAGGAGGGGCAATTTTGTCATTTCATGACAGTTGACCAACTTAAAAAAAATGACTTATTTTAAGTCACATATACTTACTTTTTTTTTTTAAACTTTTTTTTCGACTTATAAGTCAAAAAAAAAGCTGCAAACGAACAGGATTATTGACTTACTGACTTATAAGTTCGTTGACCGACTTATAAGTCGCTAACGAACAGGCCTCCATCTTTCAAAAGTCTCAATGATATTACCCTAACAAATACATTGAGAATTTGCGATAACAAAACCCTAGCGTAGTTCATTTCCTAGCTACAATTCTAGATTTAGAAGCAGTATAGATGACGAAGGTGTACGGGACCGGCATTTACGACTTCCGGCGCCACCGCGTCGCCGAGTACCCACTGAACTCACTCCCCGACAAGCCGCCGGAGTCGAAGCCGGGTTCCAATATAGGGAGCTCAATAACCCTAGTAGAGATCCAGCGAGACCGGCTCACTAAGATTGCGGAGGAGAATTTGGCGAAAACTGATGAGTCGAAGAAGCCGAAGAAGGAGTTTAGTGCAGATTTGGTGAAGGAAATATATGAGACGGAGTTGTTGGTGAAGAGTGGGAGGAAGACGGTGCCGTTGCAAAGAGTGATGATTTTGGAGGTGAGCCAGTATTTGGAGAATTACCTTTGGCCGAATTTTGGTCCGGAAACAGCGTCATTCGAGCATGTTATGTCTATGATTCTCATGATTAATGAGAAAGTAAATGCTAGATTTTGTTTTGTTAGTGATTGTTGTTGGCTTTGGTTTTTATTTGTTTTGTTGGTGAGAAAATATAGGAAAAAATGCAGAGTTATTTATGCTCATTAAGGGTAGAGATTCTTAATGAAAAACCAAAATAGATGAAATATGACGAATGCATTCATACTAATTTCACTTACACGATGAAGAGGGGTTTGGCTGCAATAATGGTAGAAACCGGAGATAGGTAAACACCTAATTCTTTTATGGTACCAGTTTAGTTTCTGAGAAGCTGTGGGGATCTAGAAATCAAACAGCTTCGAGTGTGTTAAGAGAAATGGGTGCTGTCCTGTGTTTATTTTCACATATTTTCAAGAATAATTGCTCAAATTCAACATTTAGGGAAACTGTATTATGAATTTTGTTGTTATGGAAATCAAATGGAACATTGTGTTTTATCGTAAAAAGGAGAACTTATTGGCTTGCCCTTCGGAAAAGTATTAGGTACACCAATTACTTTGAAGATTGATTAACTAAGCCTTGAAACTTATGAACTATGATTTTAAACTTACAGTTCCGGGAGAATGTAGCTGCGTGGATGTGCTTTTATGATAAGAAGGATTTATTCAAGTCATTTCTTGAGAGGGTTCTTCGCTTGAAGGAGGTAAAGTTTCAAGTGTCTAGGATTTACTCCTAATTCATAGACATTTTTAGTCTCTTCCTTTATTGTTGGTGATTTTATGGTTATCGTGATTGCATGTGGAGCTGTTAATCCACTGTTATTATATTCTTAATTCTAGTAATCATATGAGTATTTCAAACTTGTTGACATATATTTTTGTCAATTTTACCCTCTTGCTCTGAAGATTTGAGTTCATAATTCTATAGTGCTAATGTATCCATCTGCATTCCTGCCCCTTGCAGATTATCTTCTTACTTTATTACGTTTGAATATCACATTATATACGAGTCTCAAATTTAGGAAAGAAGTTACTGTATTCTTACTAATCTGTTAATCCATCACTGATATATCACCTATCAATGTTAAAATTCCTTATAAACAATCAATCTCATTATACTAGTGCATGATGCTGCTACAGCTACATGGTGATATTTAGGGGACCACTGAATGTACAATTCACAAATCTACCTTGTGTCTATTACAATGAATTACAGTATACATTATACAGTATGTACCTATAACTTTTGATAGGTGGTCTCTATGAATAAAAAACGTGTTTTTCTACCCTATTTAATGTAAAAGATGTGTTTTTCTAAATTAGTGTTCGAGTTATAAAAGGGGCTTTTAGCCATGAACAGACCAAGTGATTTTCCACTAGAGAAGATTATTAATGTCAAGGAGCTAATAGGACAATTTTAATGCACCATATCAGGGTTACCATGGTTCACTTAAGCCCCTGGTTCTTCTGCGTACAGATAAGTTTGTACTGAATCACGGATATGGAACGCTGGGGTTAGATGTGTACTACAGAAGAAAAAGAAAATCTGAAGGAAGTGTAAGGTAAGCATGATTGTGAACATACATGGATTTCTCCCATTTCTTGATCTATGCTGACCATCAATCTCATGATGCTTATCGTTATGAAGGGAGGTTATGCTTGTCATCTGCATCTCTATTTGTCTTTTCTGCTTCGGTGCTTATGGTCCTTGCTTGAATCTCTGTCTTTCTCTCTTTCTGGATCAAATTCTCTCTGTTTCTGGTTCTGTATCTCCTTCTTTGATGACCTATCCATGTCAGGTCGGTGCTTATGATCTTTGCCTATACTTCTTCGATTACCTATCCAAGTTAGGGTTTCACTCTATTCATGAAAAACTCACTCTCTGTCTCTGTCTATGTCTCTCTTCCTCTGCTTGACTATAATTTCCTGAAATTGAGGAGTGAGAAGATTATGTCAATAACTTAGGAGTTACTCGTGCTTGTGTCATCATAAATATTGACTTGCGGCATAGGCTGCTTTATGGGTGGATTCCAAATGGTTGACTGTTACTTTTATGCCTGTTCACATTCATACAACAAAAAAACTGGGTCTACTTAAAAACATATGCATATATTTTGATGTATGATTTTGAGCTGAATAATAGAACTATAATTTTTTAAACCAAACAGAATGAAGTTTCATGATTTATTCCAAGTACATATTTTAATTTGTTTGGATGTTAAAAAATCAAAGAAAAAGGATTTATTGAATTTTGTAATAATCTGATTTTAATTTTATTTATATTTTAAATTTTAGATTTACGCATAATTCTGAGTTTTTTATTTATTTGAATTTGAATCCTGTTCACAATATTTACACAATTTATGTTATAGGTTAAAGCTAAACACAATGTTTTGTGTTTTGGGCCGATTTGAATGAGCCTTACTACATTGTACTGCACTATGCCATAGATAGAGTCCCTCGTACCCATTTTTGATCCACGTATCAAATTGACCTATGATCCAGGTAACTGTTGTCCTTAGCTTGTGTTTGTTTTCATGCTTCTTAGCTAGATGATGACCTAGGTCAATCCAGACCCCAAAACAACAGTCCCCATTTGTGTCTAAATAATATTGTCACATATCCTATTTTTTTCAACATATTTAATGGTACTCCTGGTCATATATTATCTGTCCATCTTAGCATTTCAGAAGTCCCAAAGGGTTTGTCCATGGTAATAGAATTTTAAACCACTTTAAACTTGATATTCCCATGTCTTACCCGCCGTAAAATATCATACTGAAAGAAGCAATTTATAGGAAGGGAATAAAGATACAAGTATAGTTAAGTAATGAGTTGTGAAATTTCCTTGAGTGTCCTTTTAACGAGGACAGCCGAATTTGGGATAGATGGCATAATTTTCTCCATATAATATTGTTTAATAAGTTTCTGTTTTGCCATTTTAACTTTGGCTGAGGGTTTGAAGAGCTGTTATTATTGGATTTTTACTTGATATTTTAGATGAATTCTTGTAAAGATAGTTAACCACTGTGGTAGGTTTTGTGAGAGAGAGAGAGAGACACACACACACATTAAACCACACTCACACTGTCAAGCAATTTAATCTTAATCACTTGTTCAGAAAGTGGGATGCAGTAAAAGATCTTTTTTCATAGTGCTTGTTAATGCATTATGATTTTAATATATTTTTTTTGAAATATCTAACATTTTGAATTTGGTTGTAGGGAAGAAGCTTAAGTATTGCTGAGAAGACTAATTACCTCCTTTTCATGATTAATTCCTTCCAGGTATTAAACAGCATTCTAGCATTGCATGTGGTCAGCAGTTGGTCGGTGACGTGTTTATTGCTGCTTTTTCATAGCAAAGATTTGTTTAATGTATTCAATATATTTAGAATTCATTATTTAAGTTATCCTTTTAGGTATGACTTGCGAGATTTGTATATCACGCGTTATAGTAGAAGATAGACCGAAACAGAGCCAATCACATCAAGGAGATATAAACTCAAAAGATGCTGAAGGCAGCGCGTTTGACTACAGCTCTGGTCTTAGATACAAGTATACAACGGATTGGATACTTTAATTTTTGACTACTTTAATATGTTTTTTGTTTTATTTTATAGAAAAAATAGTAGACTTGTCTGGATATTAGATATATAGGTGATATTTTATAGACATCCCCCTCTTAAAGCATGTAAGTGGTTTTTTCTACTATTTCCAGAAAGAGAACAGGGAAAATGGAAAGAAAATGATGGATGTAATTGTAAACCAATTGTGCTACTTTTGAAATGATATTTTTTGGGATTGGTTTAGAAAGTGCTCATTTTCAGATAATTCCAAGAACAGTAACTAAGATTTGATGTCTAGACTCTAACTTAGTATGGGGCCACAATTACCTCTCCCAAAAAAAGAAAGAAGACTTGATGTCTGGAACAGGATTCATAAAGGAAAAGAAGTTATGAAACGTAGATTTTCTTTTCTTGCTTATGTTTAAACCTTATTTCATTTATTATTTTCTTTGTTTTGCGTGCGAAAGTGTTCTGGCACTGCTGGTTATGTGTTATTTTGATTAGTCATTCTCTGTCTTCTTATCATAGAGATTAGAATCTGAGAATTCTGGTAAAAGACTTTCCACTGCAGCAAGTGTCAGTTCTGAATAAGTTATCTTGTGCATATGATGTTCTAACCTTTCTAAGTTTTATTAGTTGCATATATAGTAGCTACAGAAGTTGGGGCAGTCCCCCCCCCCCCCCCCCCCCCCCCCCCCCTCACCCTCTCATTTCTGGAAGCTAGTTTTGGTTTTTTCTCTTCTTTTCTTTTGCCTTTCGCATGTAATATTTGATTCGAGAGGTGCAGAAAACAATGATGGAACTGTAATGAACTGAATGATTAGAAGACAGTTTGCAAGAATTTTATCCTTTCTTTTATACCAAATTTCAATAAAAAAAAAGAAAAGAACAAAAGTTAATGAAGATGAAGTTGTCGTCATAATTTCTTGCACTACATTCGAATTGCAGTGGACTAACTAGTTCCTTTTCATTATACTTTATTTGAAATGAGGGTAATGAGATTTTTTTCTGTCTTTCATTAATATTTTGGGCCCTAGAGCTTGGAAGATGAGATAGTCAGTAAAAAGTTTTTGAGGTTAGCAAGTCTGCAGTACTGTCATAGCCTATCATATGGTCGTTTTCAGGTAACCTTTGATCCCACTTTTTATTATCTTTTAAATATTTTCCTCCTATCCATTGGCTTCTTGATTGATTCTCATAATCGAGCTTTGCCTCAACCCAGATCTGATTAAGAAATGGAAAAAGATATCAAAAAGAATGAAGGAGGCATCAAAACGGGGAGAGTCATTTGATTTCTCAACTGTGCTGGAAGTGAGGTTCTTGAGAAATCTTGTTGAAGAGTTACAGTAAGCTATATAGTGTGCAATTTGTTATATAACTCATGTGGTCAAGATATGAGACACTCTTTATTTTTTCAATTTCCTGTCAGGTACTTCATTCTAAGGTTTTTCCATGTAAACATGGCGGTGAAGTGGATGATGGACTTGATGTTGATGGTTTTGGACAAGTTGATGATGCTTGTGTCTTGTATTGTGAGAGGTTTATGGAATTTCTTATTGATCTCTTGAGCCAGTTGCCAACTAGGAGGTACGTTTGCATTAAATTATCATTCTTTAATTAAGTAGACATAATTGAATTTTAGCCGTTCCTTTTACAATATCATGGACCATTTATTTGCTTTTGTTTCTAGAGTTTATGATTTTCTTGTTGGGAGGGGGTAAGTATTTGTACTTGAGATATTTCTTGCTTGCGCAGATCAACTATTAAGTGCTCAATATGGCAGATGCCTCCTACCAGCCAAAAAAAATGATTTTTTTTAGAAGAATAGAAAAATAAATAAGAAAAGCAAATAGTCAAGTCAGAAATTATGTGCCTGCCCTATTATGAAGTTTTTCTTTTTGGCAAGTTTTGGTAAGCTGCATCAGCTGAGTGTATTACTAAGACTTGGTTGTTCGTGTTGAGTGGTTACCAGAAACTCGACTGGGTACGTGAAACAAAAATGAGTATATGGAATACTACTTACGGTGGAACAGAAGGGCATGTAGTTCTTGTATTACGATTCTGAATGATAGTACCTGGTTCGGAGCACATGAGAATAAGATTCCATGGTCTGGTTGATCCTTGGGGGGTAGAGTTACTCTTAGTGTGTATATGTTTAGAATGACCCTTTTTCTATCTTTACACTTAGATGCCTCAACCTCTGACCTATGTAGACCCTGTCCCCACTGTACTAAATCTTTGAGTACGTGGTTGGCTGTGTATGGGATTATTCATACTCATTCCAAGATATAAATCAGTTTGCTAACTGATTAACACTAATTGTAATGCATCTTTTAGTGCATGGTTTACTGCAATTATGCATACTCATTTTGTCGATAAATTGGTCTGGCTGATTAAAACTATAGAATTCATGTACTTGTGAATTTGAAAACCACTCCCTCCATCCTAGAAAGAGTGCTATTCCTTTTTTTTTATTTAATAATAAGATTTGCAGAGTAAAGTTTTCTCATCTTCTTAACTTTTTCCCTCTAAATTTAAGGCTTTTATGTGGTCCTTAACTCTTGGTTGGCTTAAAACTAACGATATGCATCAGAGGAGCAGGCTTTACAATTTTTTATCCCAGTTGTGTGTGTTGTGTTTGCAAGATAACAAGTCTCATTCTCATTTATTTCTTCAATGTTTGATGGCTTGGCGGTTATGGTGTTGTTTGTTTAGCGTGATGGTTGAAAGTTGGATATGTCCTCATACATTGTAATCTCCTCTTTTAATCAATACAATCTTCTTTTATCTAGAAAAAAAAGTTTGGTAGGGAAATAAATTATTGAGTATTTATACCAAAGTATGTCCTAAAAGCTTAATAATTAAAAATAAGTCACCAATGACGGTAATACTTTGAAAAAAGTAGTACTCTTCTTTTAGGAAGGAGGGTGTATATGTATTATTTTTAACGTTTCATTTTTTTCTATGTATTTTTTTGGTTATAAAACTGTTAGAATTTTCAAGCCTCCTTAATTGCTTTTAAATAACCTTATGCTAATGTGTAGGCCTAATTGGAAATAGAGCTTCACCCTTCAAGTAAAAGTGCAGGGATCAAAAGCAAGTTAGACTTGTACTTCTTTGCAAACCAAGTTCAAATTAGTTAAATTAGCTTTGGCTCCCATTTCCATCTTACACCATGCATGCTTGGGAGTTCGACTTTGGAAAGAAATGAAGAGAAATGGGAAGATAATTCCCCACTTTCTTTCCATTTATCTTACTTATGAGGAAGAGAAAAGGAGAAAAAAATAACTTCCCTCTCTTTTCTTTCTTCCAAAGTTGGAAACACAAGGAGAGAAGTTAAAATCTTTAATGTAATTTTATTTAGTTCCTACTATACCCTCCCACTTCCTTCTCTTCTGTGAAATTTTACTATCATTGTAAAAAGAATAACACTCTTTCTTTGATTTTTCAACTTACAAACTTCAACTTTTTATTCTCTCTTAAACTCTCAAGCAAACATATTAAAAACAGAGTAAACTCTCAAGCAAACAAAATATGTCTTGAAGGCTATTTTTGTGCAATATATTTTGTTTGTTTAATGAAACTGGTGATGTTTTTCAAGCCCCTTATTTGCTTATTGATATTCTTTTTACTAGAACATATAGGAGAAGAATTTTGTAATAGAGCTTTCAGTGCCTCAGTGGTGTTCCTCCTTGTGGGTTCTTGCCAGTTTGAGGGGTCAAATTCATGTTATCCTATCTTTTTCTTCTCTCTGAAAACTGTGAAAGAAGGCATGGTGGATAAAAATAAGTTAAATTTGTGCATTCTTGTAAGTAAGACCTGATTATTTCACGTTTTACTCATTAGCAACTCCCCCTTCCTCTTCTTGTAAGAGTTTAAATGATCATACCTATGTGTGTTGTTGGTATTGTTGCCAAATCTTAATTAAACTCTAGGTAATACTTTAAGTCTTGAGGGTTATGCTTATACTGGTATCTGATGCTGTTTTATGTTCTTGCGATTGTGCTGTCACAGATTCTTCAGGCCTTTAGTTGCTGATGTAGCCGTTGTTGCCAAATGTCATTTAAGTGCTCTTTATAGACATGAAAAGGGGAGGCTCTTTGCACAATTGGTTGACTTGCTACAGTATTATGAACGTTTTGAGATTGATGATCGTTTAGGGAGACAAATGACTGATGATGAGGTTCTTCAAATGCATTATGACCGTGTCCAGTCTTTCCAGCTTCTTGCATTTAAGAAGATTCCCAAGGTCTGTTGTCTTTTTCCAGGGTTTGGCCTATTCAATGCGAAGTTTATGATTCTTTAGGGATATTTTGTGCAATCTTATTTCAATAATATTTTCTTGGTCCTTGTAGCTGCGAGAAGTTGCGTTGGCGAACGTTGGTGCGATTCATAGGTGTGCTGATCTCTCAAAGAAGCTATCTGTACTTACTTTGCAAGAGCTTAGGGATTTAGTCTGTAGCAAGGTCAGTCAAATGGTGGACTTTGTGAACTTCTTTTACCATTTAGCAATTTAAATAAATATTATAAATAAATATTATACAATGTGAATTCCATTATTTTCAACCTGAATTAGTATATTCTCATTGGAAGTTCCTACTGTTAAGCAGATGACCACCATGTAGAGATAATGGCTTGAGCCAAGTAATTTGGTGGATGCCATTATGCTTGAATATCAAATTGGGTACATGTCCATGTGGGTAAATAAATGCGGTGTTTACCCTGCACAAGTTTGCCTTGTGCTTTTTCTTATAGATCGTGGATCCTCTTTTTATTTGTTTTGAAGGCAATTTTCAGTAGTTGAACTTTAAAAAATTGTAGAACAACAATTAGTATGATAAGATATTGTGTATATGGAAGATTAGTAGCACAAGCTAACAAACAGTACGTAAAAAATAAAGAATCAACCAAGTCAACACCTATCACACATTACAAGTCTAATAAGTAATAAAAGTACACCATGTAGTTAGTCCATGTGTTATGATAAGTCATGGGTACAAAATGACTTAATCACTTGGACCAACTATCAAGGTGTGAGCTTTGGCAGCTCGGCGTCCAAGGCGTCGCTTTATCCTTCTCTAGCGCCAGGACGCCTAGACGTCGCCTAGGCGACGCCTTGACAACTATGCATTGAATTGGTAGTTTGGTATTATCGCTTTATTCCATTGTTCAATTAAAAAGTTCTATAAAATCATTCTGATGGTGCTAGTTTTTGACTGAAATTTCCTCAAGATACCTGAACCAAATTCTAGTTCTAGTAATTTTGGACCCATTGTAAATTTTATTTATTTTCAATTTCTCAAGTTAGGTGGTTGGTCAGCACTCTTGGTAATTTTGGCTTCGGTTTGACTACATTACCTCACATCTTTACATGATTATTTATACGAAAAGGAGGATTTATAGACCTCGGATCTACTTAAATTGTGGGAATCTGATAATATCTTGCATGAGTTATTAGAAACTGACCTGTATTTGATGTACTTTGAGACTCTCATAAAGTATAGTTTCTTTTGGCCAGTGAATTTATTCCTAGTGCCCTTACATTTCTTTTTCTGGTTATGTAGGTTGGAGCTATCATCTCTGGTATTCAGCCTGGGTTAACTATGGTAGTGGGTCCACCTGGTACAGGAAAGACTGAAAGGCTGATACGGCTGTGCAAATCTTGAATGTGCTTTATCAAAATCGTCCTTCTCAGAGAACATTAATAATTACTCATTCAAATCAGGCTTTGAATGATCTTTTTGAGAAGATAATGCAGGTTTGAGTCATTTTCCTTCCATTTGCAATTTTATCCCCCCCCCCCCCCCCCCCCCCACACACACACAAATTGTTCCTTCTCTTTCCATGCGTAAGAGACTGTTCAAACTTCCTCTAGTAGTATTTTTACTGTCATCTTCATCAGCATGTAGTTTCATTTGATAAAGCATGTCATTGTTTACATGACAGAGGGATGTGCCTGCTTGCTATCTTCTTCGGCTAGGTCAAGGAAAAACAAGAATTAGCAACAGATCTTGACTTTAGTCGTCAAGGCCGGGTAAATGCAATGCTCGTTCGCCGTTTAGAATTACTTGGTGAAGTAGAGAGCCTTGCAAGATCTCTCCAACTGCCTGAGGATGTTGGTTATACTTGTGAAACTGCTGGATACTTTTGGTTGCTTCATGTTTACTCTCGCTGGGAACAATTTCTAGCTGCATGTACCGAGAATCAAGATAAACCAACTTTTGTCCAAGATCGCTGTCCTTTTAAGGACTTCTTCACGAATAGTCCTAAGCCAGTTTTTACTGGCCAGTCCTTTGAGAAAGACATGCGTGCAGCTAAAGGGTGCTTTCGTCATCTTAAAACCATGTTCCAAGAGCTTGAAGAGTGTAGGGCATTTGAACTACTCAAGTCAACAGTTGATCGAGCAAATTACCTGATGACCAAACAGGCAAAGATTGTGGCAATGACTTGCACCCATGCAGCTCTAAAACGGAAGGATTTCCTTCAGCTGGGCTTCAAGTACGATAATTTATTGATGGAAGAAAGTGCACAAATTTTGGAGATCGAAACGTTTATTCCGACGTTGCTACAAAGACAGGAAGACGGATATGCTCGGCTGAAGCGTTGCATTTTGATTGGTGATCATCACCAATTGTCTCCGGTTGTGAAGAATATGGCTTTCCAGAAGTACAGTCACATGGATCAGAGTCTATTCACAAGGTTTGTTCGACTAGGAATCCCTTATATTGAGCTCTATGCGCAGGGTAGAGCCAGGCCAAGTTTGGCCAGACTTTACAATTGGAGGTATAGGGATCTGGGTGATCTTCCTTATTTAAAGGAGAATGCTGTTTTCCATAGATCAAATTCTGGATTCTCCTATGATTATCAGTTAATAGATGTACCTGATTACCATGGGAGAGGTGAGAGTGCCCCTTCTCCTTGGTTCTATCAAAATGAGGGGGAGGCCGAATACCTTGTCAGTGTGTATATATACATGCGTTTATTAGGGTACCCTGCAAACAAGATATCCATCTTGACAACTTACAATGGCCAGAAACTTCTGATTCGTGATGTCATAAGCAGACGGTGTGTACCATATGACTTCATTGGTCCACCAAACAAGGTAACCAGCATTTGAATGTAAACTTGGAACAACTAGAATGGTTGCTCGTTTTTTTTGCAATTCTGTGGAATGTGGAAACAGTATGTTGGTCTGCCAAATGAGCACCCCCAAGTAGTTTCTCCTGCTTATCTAACAACCTATGAGATCAAATGCTTTATGAGTTTGAAAGGTTTCAGAATGAAGTCTGGTTCGACCAGTGTGATTTGGCCTGTGAACCATGCGTGGTGCTGAAATGTGCAGGCTTTTAATTTATTCACTCTTCTGATATACATGTTTTCTTTCCACATGAATCTAATAAGCTTCTTTTGTTGTTTTTTTGTAGGTTATGACAGTTGACAAGTTTCAAGGTCAACAGAATGATTTTATTTTACTGTCTCTTGTGCGTACTCGCTTTGTGGGACACCTTCGTGATGTTAAAAGATTGATTGTTGCAATGTCTCGTGCACGTCTGGGGCGTTATATTTTCTGTCGACGTTCTCTGTTTGAACAATGCTATGAATTGCAACCTACTTTTCAGCTTCTTCTACAGAGACCAGATCTGCTTGCTCTTAATCTGAATGAGGTCACACCATTTGCTGACCGTCATGTGGAGGACACTGAACCATTCCAACTTATCCGTGGAGTTGAAGAGATGGCTAATATTGTCAATTATAGAATGCATCACGTGTATCAGGTACCTTCAAATTTTTATATCCTTTTAAATACTTTGTTCATAGTTGATCATGGAAGTATGAAGTTTCTTGGCAAGTTAGGAGTTAGCTCTGAAAGCTTTCATTCGGGGGAAACACTCAAATTAACATTCTTTCCTTTGCTTTCTGGAGGATGTCTTATCCACCTGCTTGAGTATATATTTCTTCTTTCTAAATAAATTTATTATTTTTAATTTTTAACAAAAAAAAATTCTTTCTGTATTAGAAATATAATTTTTGAAAATTAATAGACTTTCTGTTTATCCATCATATATATAATTACTAAGGCATATTTTTCTTATTCTCTTAATTTCTTTAACTTTTGTGTGAACTTAGTAAGTTTATCTTCCTCCATTTCATGAGTTAGAAATTTCAATGAATGTGCCGTAATCTGTAAGTATTTTAGGCTAAACACTTTTACAGTAATTGCACTTGAAATCATGATTTGGTTAATTCTCTCTCTCTCTCATCCCCATCTTTTTTAGCTTTAATTTCTTAATATAGGTTCTTAGTTGTTTGAGGAGTGCTGAAAAGCCTTTACATATGTCCTTCTCAGTTACATTGGAGTTTTGATTTAATAATAAGAAACTTTAACTTGCATAAATTATTTTTCTAAAACACTTTGTTGTTAAAAGTGCTTGATACTACACAAGTAAGACCTGCTTTTATGTTTAGCACAAAAGCCCTTGTGTCCATGGTTGTGTCCTTTGTTCACAGATTAAAATAAATGTATTTTCTGCCGCTGACTTTGAAGTTTTGGCTTATCCATTGAACCATTACCATATTCTGGATGTTTTACTTGCATAGCTGCAATAAACCGAAAGTATGAAATATGTAAAAATTCTTTCGATAAGTTTTTTGTTTTTCATGTTATTCTTATCCACCTGTAAGAAGACCAAATTCAACATTTTTATATATAGATACAATACTACAATGAATCCTGGGAGAGTCTGTTAGACTGTTTTCCCATGTGGTTTCACTTTACATAACTTTTTATGCAAATAATAGTGATTAGAGGTTATTTATCCATCCTATAAAGTGTAATCACCTCTGCCTGGTCATACCATAGAAGTTTGTCAACAGGTACGAGTTTTTCTTTAAAGGGAGTTTAATATCTTTGAGATGTGTTATTTTCTAACCACTGGGAAGACGTTTTGTTGTTTTCATGTATATCGTGAGTTGGCACTATGCCCCTCTCCCTTATCCCCATTTTCATGTCTGTTTAAGCACACACCTGGCAGTTCTAAAATATACAATCATTTTGACCTTTTGGAGTCCATTCGAGATATTTTCCAATTTGAAATTGATATAAATGCATTTAATTTTAGGCAATACAATTCTGGAAATTGTGAACTACTCGTTACAAGATTTATTATATTCAAAAGTTAAATGAATCACATCAATTTTGAATTTAAAAATGTCAAATTGATTTTGAAAAGTCAAACTTGATCTTATATTAAAATGGAATAGAATTTTTTCTTATAATAAAATGGAGTAGAATTTTGCCCTACTGCACCAAAACTCCACAATGTTCAGACGGGTGAATGCTGCTGGGGGTAGTGCATTCTCCTGTTATAAATGCCAAAACAAACACTAATTCAGTCTCCACATTGTTCAGACAGAATGCTGCTGGGGGAGTGCATTCTCCTGTTACAAATGCCAAAACAAACACTAATTCAGTTACCTGTTTTCATTTTATTCTTGATATATGTTTGTTAGGGGTCTATTGCAATATATTTTTAAGGTAAAGGTGTTAGCACAGGCCATTAGCTTTTTCAGTGGTTGCACTGGACTGGTTTAGCCATATTTGCAAGTTCAAAACTGTTTTTCATAGCACTACCATTCACCATTTCTCAATTCTCATATTTGAATTCACTATCAAGTTATGTTTTTGTGAATATTCCAATTGACACAATTAATCTTTTCTTTATGTCAGCCACGAATTATGAGCCATCAGGTTCCATCTCATTCAGAACAATTTGCACCAAGAATGGATATATCCAAGTAAAATGGCCTGCAGAATTCCTTGTCCTCTGATGATATGATGGACACCGATACACCTGGCTTGGCAAATGGGGCAGATGAGGATGTGCCAGGTGAAAGAAAGTCAGACAACCCTACAAATGTGGAACACCATTCAGTGGAAGATGGAGATGTGCCACCTGAAAGCCATCCCAAATGCGAACACAGAAACAGTAGTACTAGAAGATGACGGAAATAGCATAGCACCTGTTAGCAGTTTAAACGAGGAAAGCAAGATGGGCGAGTAATTTCACTAAGGTAGCTTGTCTGGAGTCTGGACTGTGTCGGGATGTTGAACCTTAAGAGGCCACTAGTGTTGCATAGGTGCAACAACATCTACTAATACTGCTCGAGAATTAGTCTAAATTATGCATAGAACTGCTTGGTTTTACACTGAGTTTCTATGTGAAGAAGCGTGAAAAGCCACGTCTATGGACTTGAAGCTTCATTAATGTCCAAATCTTAAAGCGTACCGCCTTGTACACATATCTTGGTAAAAGCCAATATTTAAATATAGTACAGAGAAAAGATCATGGTTGCTTGTTGGTGTGCAAAATGTTAAAAGAATTACTAATGTAGAAACATAATGAAGAAAAAACTCGACATTTTTGTCTACTTTATCTAATGGGCGGGTGAGAAATTCCCACTGCAACATTAAGAAAAAAATGCAGGTTGGGTTAGTTGCGGTTGGTGTATTGAGATTCAAATTACTCACTGTAGATATATTTGGTTTCTTTTAGTAGTTTAGGCTGTTATCTTTATGGCAACAAAATATTAATTGTGGAATTTTTACCATTTTTTTGGTCTCACGGCTGTTTCATTTAACCTCGATGAAGTAGCCTACAAATGGAGCCTATAAAGAGTGAGCAATAATACAACAGAGTTGATCAGTTCGAACATTCTAGTGGAAAGAATACTTGGATAAACAGGTTAACAAGCCATAGAATAAAAAATAGGAAATGGTTAAATTGATAACAAAAAATGATATTTTCACAGTAACTTTCACACACGAGAGTGGAGTTAATTTATTGTTCATGTGAGAGGATAGTTGTGAAAATATAATTTTTTGTTGTGAATTTATCAATTCTCAAAAATATCGTTCATCATAGTAAGGCGCCAAGTAATTAAATTCAGTAACCTGTAGAGAGATGCTAAACGAAAGAGTGATGTTAGTAGTTCTTATGCTCATTAGATAGGTAAATGATATATATTGTGATTTTATGTAATTGATATTTTTATAATATATTTTGATATTTTTATATGAAAACTGTCGTTATAGGTGTATAACGATAGTTTTAACTTTGTTATAAATCTATAACGACGATTTTTTTGTGAAAATATCAAAAGGTACTGTGAAAATATTAATTTTTTTTTAATTTTTTTAATTTATTGATAAATATTAATGGTAATCTTGTTAATGAGATATGTTATATGATGAATCACTTTTATAATTTTATTCAACCCCTTGATATATGTCACGATTATAATTCGGTAGAAAACTTTTAGAATGCGTAGCATAGTTCCATTACCTAAGTTTATAATTGAGTGAAGTTTACTACTCATTAGCATAGTGAATCATTGAGTGAAGAAGTTTATCCAACAAAAAGAATGGACTCATTCAGGAGCTAACCAGCACAGTAAAGTTTTTATTTTAATTATTTATTTATTTTTTGGAAATAGCATAGTAAAGTTCAATACTTGCTTTTTTCAAACGGTCAAGTAATACTGACGTAGAATGAGCCCAACAGAAGAGAGAACAACTATAGAGTTGATGCATAGCGTGATGAGAGAACAGTAGAGTTGACGCATAACCATTGCGTGTAAATAGTACTCTCTCATTGTATTTATTTTTTAATGTCCCTGGATACATATTTATTAATATAAATATTATATTTAGAGATATTTTTAACGGCATAATTATTTATAAATTTTTATATTATGTCGTTAATTATTTGTGATGAATTTTATTTTATCAATAAATATAATATTTATATTGTTAATTGTATATTAAAAAAAATAAAAAATAAATATAATTAAAGAGATATTAATTCGTTTCAAAATATAAGATTAATATTATTTTTTTATGGTTGGTTGTAATGAAGTATCTCCTCAAGTATATGTGCTTTGCTATCATTTAATGTAGCTAACAGTACTATTTTCAATTTTCAAAATAAGACCACGGATTTAAATGTATTACGACAACTTGGTTTCACAGGTTTAACTTGGACTTTTAAAATGCATATGAATATATGATATTTATATTTGGGAAAATGAATGTAGGAAGAATATTGTCAACAACTACGTCCTTTTGACTAGTCGCTGCTAGAGTAGCAGCTGGGTCAATTTTTTTTTCTCTTTCCTCCGCCAATGAGCAAGAAGACGATGAAGGCACGATTTTAATGGTATATAAGTAACATGGGTCTGCATAAATACCTAAAATATGTGCTCAATTGAATGATATAGAACCAACTAACATGGTGTCATCAGTAAAAAATGGCTGTGGTGGTGGTGATGTCTACGGTCAGCCAATCTGAAGCACTGCAAAACAGGGTAACAAGCAGCGAACAAACACCTCCCAACCATACTGCAAATTAGACAGGGACAGCAACAACATGCCAGGATGGATCAAATGGGCTAACCCTTTCTTGATCATGACCCATCTCCTTTTTTCACCAAATCACCCAATATCCAAAAATCAGCCGGCAAAATTAAGCCTGCCCAGGAAGTGGTTGGATGCGTCAATCGAGAGGTGGTCCGTCAGAATTATTAATGTAACCGGAGTTGAATTCGTTTATGTAGGAATGCCATTAAAATCCTGCCTTCATCGTCTTCTTGCTCATCGGCGGAGGAGATGCACCAAAAAATTAAAATTAAAATTGGGTATTAGTAGCAGCTAGTCAAAACGACATCGTTTTGACTAACTCAATGTCATTTTGACTAGTTGAAGAGTACCGGCTAGGTTGGGCTACATGTTACTAAGAGTAGTGGCTAGGCCAACAACGTTATTTTTTTTTTCTTCCTTTTGTACTGTTAGATTTTCAAATAGACGGTGTAAGATCAGTTTGTCGATATAGTACTCATAATAACCATTTGCTATGGATCATTCTCCATATAGATCCATAACAAATGGTTGCTATGAGCACTGTTCCAATAAACTGATATTATACCGTCTGTATAAAGTTCTAACGGTGAAAAATAAATAAATTGTCAAGCCGTTAATAGAAATAGCGATTGAGCAAATTAGGCCAAAACGCCATCGTTCTTTTTTTGCTCTAGTTGATATTCCTACTAGCGGCATGAGAAAACGAAGACGCTTTGGCCTAATTTGTCTAGCTGCTAGTAAGAGCAAGGGACAGAGTAGAAAAAATTGATAAGTAGGTTTTATACCTATGTATTGATTATTTTTAAGCTTAATAATTTGTGAGTTCTTAAGTATTTTATAATAGTTTTAAGTATTTTATGTGTTTTGACTTTGTTTTGTACGAATTGGAATAAGGGTTAAGTGGGTCAAAGTTTGGAGTTGTTGTAGTTGAATTTTCAACTTGTCTTTTGCATATCAGTCACTTGAGGCCTGTGACGCCCCCAAATCCAGGTTCCTTGAACCACGAGTTTGGTGCTCACGTTACTATTCTACCCTGTTATCACATTCATTCATTCTGAATAAAATATTAAAACTTAATTTACATTTACACATATCTAATCCCAGGTTCTACATACCTTTATACATACACACATATCCGTACTTGACATATTATAAAAAGATAATATTTACAATACAGCTGTTCTCTTCTAAGTCTTCACTGTTGACTAGCTTTTCCTTTTTTTTTTTTTATCAATACTTGATCCCTCGGCCTGCTCAGATTTAGCTAAAATATCATGTTCAAAAGCAATAATGAGCATAAAATAGCTCAGCAAGTATATAAACAAATGATGATATGATATTTCGAAATGGTGAATTAAAATCATTTAAGATGATCATGAATCATTTACAATAAACTGAAACATTTACAATAAGCTGAGTTATAAACCATGAAACATATCATTTTCAATACGCTGATCAATATCAATATGCTGAATCATTTGAAATAAGCTGATCAATATCAGTTCAATGTATGAACATGAAAAATATGCATAACTTTACATGATTAACTGGAAACGTGAAACTTGCTTGTTGTATGGTCACAAGACCTAGAACTTGTTAAGAACAATACCAATCATAAACATTGATATTGCCCAAGTTAGTCATAAGACTGCTGTTCAAATTAGATGTGTACTTTGAGTGATCAGCCCATCGTACTTTTATATTGTGCACAACATAAACCTCTAGCGACACAACCGCGCCATAAAAATTACATTTTTCTTTGTCCTTTATTCCCCTTCTTATCAGGGTTGTTCTGTTACAGCATATCATAGAATCTGCACCACAGTAATGTGGATTGGGGCACATAACAATAACCAACTGAATACAACATGTGTTATCATATGTGTTTAGCCGAAATCAAGATTGGCATCAACCTTTTTAAAGTAGTTCAATAATGAATGAACTCTACACAATCACGTGAATGCATAACATGAATAGTTTTGAAATAATTGCAATGAGAGTTTAGATAGAAAACTTGCCTTTATCTCCTTTTTTCTCAACTGATAAAATACTATTCCGTTTATAACCTACATGACCATAACATTGGTTCATGCATTAGTTACATACACATGCATGCCATAACTTGCTATACAAGCTACCATTTAGCTTTACATAGTCCTTAACATATAACACCTTGATCTTTATGCCTTAACGTCTACCACATCGATCATTTTTATCAAATTATGGCTTACATCTCGCCGGTACTCGCCCCGGCGAGATATTTAGCCTTGAAGATTTTGTTAGCCGCGAGATCATCTCAGCCAGACCGCTCCTCGGCGCCCCCTGAATTCGCCCCGGCGAGCTTCTTCACAGAGCATTACGCCCCGACGTAGTTTCCAGTTCAAATAACTGCGCCCCGGCGTAGTACTAGTTTTTCTAAAAAAAATTTCTTTCAAAAATCTATGCTATTTTTGGCCCTTTTTTTGTAAAACTTGATTCCAACACTTCATATAACACATATAACATATATATGACTTGCATGGGCCTTCAAAACATTTAAAAATCATAAATTGGACTTATTTTTGCAATGTTTTCGTTTCGGTCGTCGGCGAACGTTTTAAAACG
Organism: Hedera helix; assembly: GCA_947179155.2. Classification (NCBI taxonomy): domain Eukaryota; kingdom Viridiplantae; phylum Streptophyta; class Magnoliopsida; order Apiales; family Araliaceae; genus Hedera; species Hedera helix. The sequence goes on from OX359287.1 coordinate 4,095,766, forward strand.
TTTCAAATAGACAATTGTCGCCATACGAACCAAATGACTTTCAATTCTATTCTAACATGTGTATATACATAAAACTTAGATGTTTGGCCTCGTTTTACCTTCAATTACACCAATTGGCCAAAAATCACATATTGGTTGCAATTTATCATTTTTAGCAAATTTTAAACTTGAACTCACTTGACATCTTGAACCTCATGCATCACATAGACTACCATAAACACATTTAGCAACTTTGTATGCTTGTGTAACTCCTACATGCACCTTTCAAAACACTTTACAGATTATAATTTGATTTACATACAAATCATAGGCTAATATAGCAATTTTCCTTAAATAAAACATGCTCTTGAACCATTAATGATCTTATAATGCTATCTAACATGAATTTTCACATGTACCCAACATGATCAACACTTTAAACTATGTTTTCATCATTTTTGACAACACACAACACATGATCATCCATGAATCATGCTTCCTAACTTTGAATATAGACATGAATAGTGCACCACCTTTGTTCTAGCCAACTTTGAGCTTAAGGTTTCATGATATATCCAACATGAAGCACATAGATCACATAATCAACACATATAGCCAAAGATTCATGCATGACTACTCTTATTCTAGCATTTAAGCACATAGATAACAAGTTTCATAACTTAAACATGATTATACATTCTATGTGCTACTTTCCTTCTTGATATAAAGCTTCTTAGAGCTTGATTCTCCTTGATAGCTTAAAACACTTCTCTAGAACACTTGTTGGCAATCCTTCAAGGCTTTTCCTCAAACCCTAGCTCTTCCTTCTCTTCTTCTCTACAAGCTCTCTCTCTTGCAACTTGAATGCTGAAAATAATTTAACTTAGCTTAACACACTTAATACACATGTATAAGTTGGTTAAATTATCCGACAACTAACCATACATGAGTTAACTTAACTCATGCATGGTTAGGGCTAAACAAGTCTGTAAGACCCCGAATTTTAATAAATAAATTTTAAAATTTTCTCATAATTTTATGCTTAACAGTAAGGTGTTAAATTAATAAAAATTAAAGTTAAGGATGTTATATGCAAAATTTTTATGTCGGACAATATTCGATTAGTCGGAAAATATTCGTTCTGTCGGGAAATATTCGTACGATGGCACCGAAATATTCAGTTATGGGTGGACCCTATAACGAAATATTGTCGGATTAAAAAAATGACAGCAGTAGCCTTTCTAAATAAAAATGGTCAACGATATTATCACTTTTAACTGTTAAAATACCCAGTGATAAAAATATGGTAACATATGGTATTTTACTGTCGTACGTAGTATTTTACATGGTATTGCACTGTAGCACATGGTATTAAAGAATATTCAAATTATTGAACTGATAAAGTGGCTATTGCACAGTATTTCATCAATAATTGTCATTACACAATATTTTACATTATTAATTGCACAGTGTTCTATATTATTGAATCAATAATTGTCATAATCACCTTGCATTATTAGGCTTATAATTGTTACAGTAGTAGTCACAGGTATTAAACAGTTAGACAAATTTATTATTTGAAAAACACGATATGTTTAATAATTGAGATATTAAATCAATAAATAATATGAAAATGTGTAACGCGTGTACGTGTACAACACGTGTAAATGTGTAACACGCGTAAGTGTGTAACAAACGTAAATGTGTAACGCATGTAAATGTGTAACACGTGTGGGCATGACACGCGTGATAGTCATTGAGCAGTGTAGATTAAAGTGTGAAACGTGTGTTGGTTGATAAATGATTCAGATTAAAAGATGAGATTAAAATGTGTAACGTGTGTGTGAAAAAGTTAGTTAGGCTCTGGCTATAAATAGGGGGCTTAGCATAAGCTGTTTCATACATTCCTCACTCAATCTTCTTTCCACTCTCTAGATATTTCTTAGTATAAGTGTCTCCCTAAGTGTATTAAAATTATCTTAAACGTTGAAGATCTGGAAGGGTACGAGTATTGTTTAAGTAAGTTTTTCTTTTAAAAGTTATATAAACACTCACACACACATCAGTTTACAACTCTTCCTTTAGAAGACTCTTCTATTAGATGATTTATTTTGAAAATTTTCATTTGAAAGATGTTACTTTGAAAATTTATTTTCTTTAAAAATTATTTTGAAGTATATTCACTTGGATGATTTTATATACATAAAATTGGTATGTGTTACTTACTAATTAAATTATGAATATACATATAGGTTGATCAACCTCATAAAAGCTGTATTTAGTCACGAGATAAGATAAGGGATATCATTTTCTTTCAAACTCTTAAATTTATTTAGATAAGGGATATTATTCTTTTCATCATCATAAAGGGATATCATTTTCTTTCTTACTTGTAAGGGATACCATCTTTTCATCTTCTATCACTTAAACTTACTACGGTAAGAAAGTATCTCATTTGTACCTTTAATATTATTAAATGGTGAAAATTCTTGAATTAATAATTCATTAATATTCCCTTAATAGTTTGCATTTCATCTAATACCATTTGACAAGAACATTCTTATTAAATTTCCATCGTCATATTTGAACTGTGAACTTATGGACTTTGAACTTTTGAACTGTGGACATTTATTTAGACTGTGAACTTATGGACCTCGAACTTTTGAACTGTGGACATTTATTTGAACTGTGAACAGTTTGGACTAATTCCTTGTACCGTAAACCTTACCATTGAATTTCTCCGTATGGATCTTGGACATTACTCTTGGACACATTTTTCTATACATCATGTTGACAATTTGGATATTATTTGAATATGGACAAAGTTAAATTTGTTAACTCCTCATGTTATTGTTTATCTTGTTTCTTCTGTTTATTATTTATATCTCTATTGTTATTTCAATCATCAAGTATCAGGTTGTTCTGAATATCTGTGGCCTGGGGCACATATGATATGTTAAAGACGATATAGGTTAAATGCGATATGATTGTTGGGTGTCTTTGGTCAGATGACAAGGACACGTGATGAATGTTCTTTTTGGCCGGGGGCAAAGAAGAACTGTTGTTTGACATGATCATGACCAGTGGTGTTTCAGATGATAAAAGTTGATGATGATTTTCTTAAAAAGAGAGGCTAGTAGACATCATGATCTACTTGATTCTATTAGTGGTGGCTATTTCGCTGCAGTGAAGCTTTGTTTAAGAACTTAACTGTTGTTGTTAATCTTGCTGTTTATAACTCAACTGCAACTGTTGATTTAAAACTTGTTGTCTATTATATTCAATTAAGAACTCAACTGTTGAAGGCTAAGAATAATTTATTTTTCATTATCTTAGTCATGGTATTCCTTATTGGGCTATTTGAGCTCACCCTTTCCTTTTTGTTCAATTGTTCAGGAAATGAGAGCGTAGCCGGGACTAGCGGGGAGGAAAGGGGAATGGAGTAGCGGTCCGAGATAGTTGCTATAGTAGTCTTCACTGTATTGTAGAATAGTAATAATTGTGAAGACTTAGTTGTGTATTATTGAATAGTATATTATATTAATTTTGTTGTAGTCTTTTGACGACTCTAATTGGGTGGTGTGGGCCCGATTTGGGGGCGTCACAAAGTTAATTCCCAACACCCTTTTATGGTATTTTGGACAATTCATACATGAAAAGGATATCATGGTAATTCTTTTTATTGTCAAGGGTAACATGGTCCTTTCCCCAAAATCAAGATAATTTAATTCTCTTTAATTGATAAATTGCTTGCTTTCAACCCAATTCAAATCCTTTTTGATTCAAACTTATTTTATTAAGCTTGAATTTTATTCCTCAATCAAATAATCCATAAAGAGTTTGTCTCAAAATACTTGTCACATTCCAAAACATTAAATTTCCATTAATTAATAATAATATTTTCAATGATGCCAAATTTTCATATCATTACGTTCTTTCCTCCTTACAAGGATTCCGTCTCCGGAATCATCATTACAAGATTACATAAACAACTTGGATATTCCTTTTTCATTTTCTTTTCTAACTCCCTCATCGCTTCTTCAGCATTGTGGTTTCTCTATACTACCTTTACAGAAGGTTTCACCTTGTTCCTTCCTGTCTATGATTTGAATAGGAGTTTCCTCATATGTTAGATCCTTTTCAATCTGAATCAGCTCATACTCAATCGCATGCTTGTAATCCGGCTTATACGGCCTCGGTACCAATACATGGAACACATTATGGATATGTTCTAATTCCAGATGTAATGCCACTGCATAGGCTACCTCTCCTATTCTTCTCAATACTTCAAAAGGTCCAATAAATCTTGGACTCAGCTTTCCCTTCTTTCCAAATCTTATCTTCCCTTTCCAGGGAGATACTTTCAAAAATACATGGGATCCTACTTCAGACTCTCTTTTCTGCCGATGCTGGTCAGCATATTTCTTCTGCTTATCTTGTGCTACTATAAGTCGTAATCTTATTACTTTGACAATTTCGGCAGTTTGATGTACTATTTCTTGTCCCAATAACTTTTGTTCTCCTACCTCATCCCAGCAGAGAGGTGTTCTGTATTTCCTTCCATACAACGCCTCATACGACGGCATACCAATACTCGCATGATAACTGTTGTTGTATGTAAATTCAACTAGTGGTAAATGATCATCCCAATTGCCCTTAAAGTCCATTATACATGCCCTCAGCATATCTTCCAATGTCTGGATCGTTTTGGCCATCTATTTGAGGATGATACACTGTGCTCAACCTCAAGTGTGTGCCCATACGTTCCTGAAAACTTTTCTAAAAATTAGACGTGAAACGCGGATCTCGATCTGAAACAATCGATACCGAAACTCCATGCCTTGACACAACTTCTTTCATATATAACTTTGCTAACTGATCCAAATTGAACTTGATCTTAATCGGTAAAAAGTGTGCAGACTTCGTTAGTTGATCCACTATTACCCATATCGTGTCATAACCTTTCTGTGTAGTTGAAAGTCTTACGACAAAATCCATTGTGACGTGCTCCCACTTCCATTCTAGAATTTTCAATGGTTGTATAACAACCCACTTGGCCTTTGATGTTCTGCCTTAACTCTTTGGCAAGTCAGACAGTTACTAACACATTCCGCCACATCTTTCTTCATGTTGGGCCACCAAAAATGCAGTCGAAGATCTTGATACATCTTTGTGCTTTCTAGATGAATTGAATAACACGAACTATGCGCTTCTTGCAAAATCTCATCTTTTAACTTAGTTACCATTGGCACCCAAACTCTCCCATCAAATCTCATCAACCCACTGTCATCTATCTTGAACTTTGTCTCTTGTCCAACAACTATGCGGTTCCTAATCTGACCGCATTCTTAATCTTACATTTAAGCTTCCTTCACTCTATCCAATAATGTTGGATGAGCTTCGATAGCATATAACTTCTCTTTTGTTTCCATCGGATACCTTACTTTGAGTTCCATCTTTTTCATTTCTCTAATCAGTTTTTCTTGAATCGTTAACATTTCTAGTCTTTCTTGACCCTTCCTATTTAAGGCGTCAACCACAACATTTACTTTTTTTGGATGGTACAAGATCTCATAGTCATAGTCTTTAATTTACTCTAACCATCTTTTTTGCCTCATATTCAAATCCTTTTGAGTGAAAATATACTTTAGACTCTTGTGGTCTGTGTATATCTCACATTTCTCTCCATACAGGTAATGCCTCCATATCTTCAAGGCAAATACCACTGTTGCTAACTCCAAATCATGGGTTGGATACCTCTTCTCATAATCTTTCAGCTAACTTGTCATATATGCTATGACTTTGTCGTGCTGCATTAACACACAACCAAGTCCTTTGTGAGACGCGTCACTGTAAACAACAAATCCTCCCGTATTATTAGGCAACGACAACACAGGTGCTTCACTTAACCTCTTCTTGAGTTCTAGAAAGCTCTCTTCACATTTATCTGTCCATACAAATTTCACAGCTTTCCTCGTCAAATTAGTCAGAGGTCCTGACAACTTTGAGAAATCTTTAATAAATCTTCGATAGTATCCAGCCAATCTAAGAAAATTTCGTACCTCTGTTGGTGTCTTTGGCTATTCCCAGTTTATTACTACTTCCACTTTGGCTGGATCTACTGATATCCCTTCTTGATCGATTACGTGCCCCAGAAATTACACCCTTTCCAACCAAAATTCACATTTCGAGAATTTTGCATACAGCTTTGCTTCTTTTAACTTTTCCAATACAATTCTCAAATGTTCCTCATGCTCTTCCTGAGTCTTTGAATAAATCAAGATGTCATCAATGAACACCACCACGAGCTTGTCCAAATACGATTTGAACACTTGATTCATTAAACCCATAATGTAGCGGGTGCATTCGTCAATCCAAATGACATTACCAGGAACTTGTAATGACCATAACGAGTCCTAAACGTTGTCTTTGGTATATCTTCAGGCCTCACCTTCAACTGGTGATAACCACTTCTCAAGTCAATCTTAAAAAAATATTTGGCTCCTCTTAGCTGATCAAACAAATCATCAATTTTTGGCAATGGATATTTGTTCTTAACTGTCACTTTATTCAATTCTCTATAGTCAATACAGAGTCTTAGCAATCCGTCTTTCTTCTTTACAAACAGTACTGGTGCTCCCTAAGGAGACACACTTGGTTGGATATACTTTTTGTCCAACAACTCTTGCAACTGAACCATTAACTCTTTCAACTCTATTGGAGCCATTCTGTACGGTGCCTTTGAAATTGGCATTGTTCCTGGTACAAGGTCTATCACAAATTCGATCTCCCTATCTGGCGGAAGACCCGATAATTCATCTGGAAATACATCTGCATACTCCTTTACCACGGGTATCTGACCTATTTCTGATCCCACTATTCGCGTATCAACCATATGCGCTAAATATCCTATACATCCTTTCCTTAATAACTTTTCGGCCTGCAACATTGTCAAACAACAAGATTGTTTAGGCGATTTGCTACCATAGAACACTACCTTAGACTTGGAAGGAGTCTGAAGGTTTACACTTTTCTTTTGGCAGTCAATCACCGCCCCATAGCTATGTAACCAATCTATTCCCAGTATTATCAAATTCTCCTAACCGGATGGGAATTAAGTCAACTAGCAGCTTATGACTTCTTATTGTCAAACAACAATTCCGATGAATATTTTTCTCTTGGATTACTTCCTTGTTGGCTACTTCTATATTCAATACATGTTCTAACTTTACTTGAGGCAATTTCAATTTCTTAGCAAATTCATCAGATATAAAGGAACAGGTAGCATCCGAATCAAATAACATATATGCATTTATATCATTGACATGAATGATACCTGATACCACATTCTTTGATGCCACTGCATCCTGTACTGTTATTTTAAAAGTGCAGGCTGTTGGTCTCCCTAGCTGTATAGGTCCTCCTATAGTCAATTTTCCACCAGTAATTCCTTTACTTCCACTTCCTCCATCCGCTTTCTTCTTAGGACAGTCTTTAATCTGATGTCCCACTTCTCCACAATAAAAACAACCTTTGTTCGTCTTTGGTATTGGGCAATTTGTTGCAATATGCCCTTCTTTGCCGCATCTAAAACATACATTTTCCCCTTTTAACCATACTCCTGAGTGCCCCTTGCCACAGTAAGGACACAGTTCCATTTTCTTCTTCTGTTCACCTTGCTTATTCCCAGCTGTATTACTATTGCCACTCCATTTCTGCTTGTTAGAGTTGCTTCCTCCATTGTTCCCTTCCCTATTGGCTCCATCCTTTTTCTTGCCATGCTGCTCTTGCTTGTATTTTGCTAAGGCATCACTGCCTCCTTCTGCTAAGATCACCTTTTCCATAACTCCAGCAAAAGTTTCAATCTAAAACATGGACACCTTATTGTAAATTCATGGCTTCAATTCACGCTCAAATCGCCTGGCTTTTCTTTGTTTTGTGTCCACCTGGTGTGGAGCAAACCTTGCCAACTCATTAAAGTTAGCCGCATACTCGACCACAGTCATATTTCCCTATTTTAGTTCTAGGAATTGAACCTCCATCATATCTTGCGTTAATGGAGGAAAATAAGCCTAAAAGAAAATCTCTTTAAACCTTTCCCAGGGTGCAGCTCCTGTTCCCAGTCTTCCTTTATTGACAGTCTACTGATAATTTGCTTCCCCTTTCAACATAAATGTAGCGAAGGCAGTTTTCTGTTCTTCTGCCACGTTCGCTACATCAAACACCTTTTTCATCTCAATCGCCCAATTCTGGGCCTCTATTGGATTCATCGTCCCCTTGAACTCTGGGGGTCCTACCGCCTTAAAGTCTTTGAAGGTAACAATTCTGGCAGCTACCAGTTGGTCACCCACAGGATTCACATTCCTATTCTGGAAAGCTCCCATCAACAAATCTATAAATTGCTGTATGGGATTAACTGGCTCCTTTGGAACATTTACCGACTCATCTGGTGGAGGTTGAATACTTGGTCTGCGTCTAGGCGACATTTCTATTTAAGAATTTTCATCATGATTAATATATAACAATTTTATATCGTATTCTTATGAACTTTAAATACATGGCCGTGTCAACACACATTAATAACTGGATTTGTATTCATAATCAACTTGACTAGTGTCTAGCACATTACATTACATGTAGCACATTGCTATTAGCTTTTCATCCCTTTGGACCATATAAGTCGGGATTCACATATAACTTTATATAACAAACTTAGACCTTCCCTCCTTACAAAATAGGTTACATGAGACTTTCTATTCATTCTATAACAAAACTAGGGATTCACATTACATACACACATAATCATATACATCTATTACAACTTCCTATGGAAGCATTCCTCGCCTAACTGCATCTTCATACTCTTCATCTATGATCGTTATCATTCTTCACCGGCTCAAGGTATTACTCATCCGATCATACTCCACCGGGTAATAGTACACTCTATCCCGCGCTCTTCCAAATGCCGTACAAAAAGCATAACTTATGTCATCATTTCTCACTTCCATGCTATCAATCCTTGCCTTCTTGGTCCTAACTTCCTCTTCCACTAGATTTATCCTTCTTATTGCTTTAGCCCCGACATGTTCATACCTGGCTATCTCAGCAGTTTCCTCACTAAGCTTAGCCTCTAAGGCTTCCTTGTCATTCTTCAATTCTTGGACCTTATGTTCTTCTTCTCTTACTTTATCTGCCAACTCCATATTCCTACTAACCAACACTTGAACTGCATTTTCATTTTGCTCTACAGCTGTCTGCCGTTCAGCTGCTTGAGTCTCTAATTCCAATATCTTATCCACATATTCACTATTCTGCTGTATTAAACCATTCTCCCATTCCTGGTCTACTTCTCTTTGCTCAGATGATGCATTATCCGGCAATGCCCCATCCGAGTCTCATTCTAACTCATCTGGATCTTCCTCTTGTTCATTGTCATTAGCTAGTACTACTGCCATAATTGGTACAATAGTTATTACATTAACCTGTATGTCTCTGGGCTCTTCTTCTATTGCCCGACTAGATTCACCAATCTCTGGCATGCTATAAAATCACAAGAACAACTATTTCAGTTCAACGTAATTTTTTTTACTCTTAAAACACGTAGCACATAACATGTAACACATAACATATATTGTGGAAATTGAATCCTTGACAACTTCCACCATACCCATCTTAATACTCTAAATGAGTTTTACTATTTTTCTTAAGGTCATATTCCTAAGGTTTTCCCACCTAAGGTTTATAACCTAACAGCTCTGATACCAACCTGTGACGCCCCCAAATTCGGGTTCCTTGAACCACGGGTTCGGTGCTCACATTACTATTCTACCTTGTCATCACATTCATTCATTCTGAATAAAATATTAAAACTTAATTTACATTTACGCATATCTAATCCCAGGTTCTACATACCTTTATACATACACACATCCGTACCTGACATATTATAAAAAGATAATATTTACAATACAACTGTTCTCTATCTAAGACTTCACTGTTGCCTAGCTTTTTCTTTTCCTTTATCAATACCTGACCCCTCAGCCTGCTCAGGTTTAGCTGAAATATCATGTTTAAAAGCAAGAATGAACATAAAATAGCTCAGCAAGTACATAAATAAATGATGACATGATATTTCAAAATGGTGAATTAAAATCATTTAAGATGATCACGAATCATTTACAATAAACTGAAACATTTACAATAAGCCGAGTCATAAACCATGAAACAGATCATTTTCAATAAGCTGATCAATATCAATAAGCTGAATAATTTGAAATAAGCTGATCAATATCAGTTCAATGTATGAACATGAGAAATATGCATAACTTTACATGATTAACTGGAAACATTAAACTTGCTTGCTGTACGGTCACAAGACCTAGAACTCGTTAAGAACAATACCAATCATAAACACTGATATTGCCCAAGTTAGTCATAAGACTGTTGTTCAAATTAGATGTGTACTCTAGGTGATCAGCCCATCGTACTTTTATATTGTGCACAATATAAACATGTAGCGACGCAACCACGCCATAAAAATAGCATTTTTCTTTGTCCTTTATTCCCTTTCTTATCAAGGTTGTTCTGTTACAGCATATCATAGAATTTTCACCACAACAATTTGGATTGGGGCACATAACAATAACCAACTAAATACAACACGTGTTATCACATGTGTCTAGCCGGAATCAAGATTGGCATCGACCTTTTTAAAATAGTTCAATAATGAATGAACTCTACACAATCACGTGAATGCATAACATGAATAGCTTTGAAAGAACTGCAATGAGAGTTCAGATAGAAAACTTGCCTTTATCTCATTTTTCCTCAACTGGTAAAATACTATTCTGTTTATAACCTACATGACCATAATATTGGTTCATGCATTAGTTACATACACATGCATGCCATAACTTGCTATACGAGCTACCATTTAGCTTTACATAGTCCTTAACATATAACACCTTGATCTTTTTGCCTTGACGTCTACCACATCGATCATTTTTATCAAATTATGGCTTACATATATGTTTCTATCATTTAATATTAAAATATTTTATTTTAGATTTAAAATAAAATTTCTTGGCTGGAACAGTACATCTCGCCCCGACGAGATGTTTAGGCTTGAAGATCTCGCTAGCTATGAGATCTTCTCGGCCAGACCGCGCCTCGGCGCCCCCTGAATTCGTCCCGACGAGTTTCCTCACAGAGCACTGCACCTCGGCATAATTTCCAGTTCAAATAACCGCGCCCCGGCGCAGTACTGGTTTTTCTGAATTCTTTTTCTAAAAATTCATGCTATTTTTGGCCCTTTTTTGTAAAACTTGATTCCAACACTTCATATAGCACATATAACATGTATATGACTTGCATGGACCTTCAAAACATTTAAAAATCATAAATTGGACTTATTTTCTAATGTTTTCATTTCAGTCATCGGCGAACGTTTTAAAACGTTTGAAATGGACAATTGTCGCCATACGAACCAAATGACTTTAAATTCGATTCTAACATGTATATATACATAAAACTTAGATGTTTGGCCTTGTTTGACCTTCAATTACACCAATTGGCCAAAAATCACACATTGGTTGCAATTTATCATTTTTAGCAAATTTCAAACTTGAACTCACTTGACTTCTTGAACCTTATGCATTATATAGACTACCATAAACACATTTAACAACTTTGTATGCTTGTGTAACTCCTACATGCACCTTCCAAAATACTTTACAGATTATGATTTGGTTTACATACAAATCATAGGCTAATATAGCAATTTTCCTTAAACAAAACATGCTCTTGAATCATTAATGATCTTATAATGCTATCTAACATGAATTTTCACATTTACCCAACATGATCAACACTTTAAACTATGTTTTCATCATTTCTGGCAACACACAACACATGATCATCCATGAATCATGCTTCCTAACTTTGAATATAGACATGAATAGTGCACCACCTTTGTTCTAGCGAACTTTGAGCTTAGGGTTTCATGATATATCCAACATGAAGCACATAGATCACATAATCAACACATGTAGCAAAAAATTCATGCATGATTACTCTTATTCTAGCATTTAAGCACATATAACAAGTTTCATAACTTAAACATGATTATACCTTTTATGTGCTACTTTTCTTCTTGATATAAAGCTTCTTAGAGCTTGATTCTCCACCTTGATAGCTTAAGACACTTCTCTAGAGCACTTGTTGGCAATCCTTCAAGGCTTTTCCTCAAACCCTAGCGATTCCTTCTCTTCTTCTCTACAAGCTCTCTCTCTTGCAACTTGGATGCTGAAAATGATTTAACTTAGCTTAACACACTTAATACACATGTATAAGTTGGTTAAATTCTCCAATAACTAACCATACATGAGTTAACTTAACTCATGCATGGTTAGGGCTAAACAAGTTAATTCCCAACACCCTTTTATGGCATTTTGGACAATTCACATAAAAAGGATATCATGGTAATTCTTTTTATTGTCAAGGGTAGCATGGTCCTTTCCCCAAAAATCTAGAGAATTTAATTCTCTTTAATTGATAAATTGCCTGCTTTCAACCCAATTCAAATCCTTTTTGATCCAAACTTGTTTCATTATGCTTAAATTTTATTCCTCAATCAAATAATCCATAAAGAGTTTGTCCCAAAATATTTGTCACATTCCAAAACATTAAATTTCCATTAATTAATAATAATATTTTCAATGATGCAAAATTTTCATATCATTACAAGGTCCGATTTTGACCTTGAGTCAACCAAAATGTCACAAATCCTAAAACATGAAAGTTGTAGGGCTACTTTTCAACTTTTTAGAACATCTAAAATCATATCAATCGAAATTTGGATGAAAAAATTATGATCATTTTTCCAACAGATTCTGAAGTTGATGTACCAGCGCGGTAGCGCCCAAAATGGCCTATAAACCGGCATCGCAGCTCCAATAGGGCAGAAACGAAATATAAGGAGGGCACGACAGTGCCCAAATCCTTCACAAAAGTGGCGTGACAGCACCAGGTCATCAGCGAGCCACATGAAAATTGAGTTTTGAAGCTTTTTTGCACTCTTTTTGAAGCCCATTTGGATTTGTACTTTCATATATGCTAGGGATGAGACTTGTAACCTAAAAATACATGTCAAAACACATATTTTAGAGAGATCAACATAGTTAGGAGTAAATTAGAATAAAGAATCAAGGATTCTATCAGATCTAAACAAGGATTCACGTAAGGATTCAAGATTTAAGAAAGAATTGGAGAGCGCGCTTCAAGAATAAGATTTTTCTCCCTAAATCTTTTCTTTTAATTATTTTAATTCTTGGGATAATGATATCTAATATTATGAATGCGTTTTCTTCTTTAGTTATGAGTTAAATATTTATTTAAGATTGCAATAGAACCCAATGTTTAGTTTATATTAATTCTCTTTATTTTTTATTATATTTAATTATACATGAATTATTTATCATATTTTGCGCATTAAAATATTAATTATCTACAATAATTAATGTATTAATCTTTATGAAGTTGACGAATGGATTATAGATTTAGATTTACATATTTTGTGCTAAGTATTTATGTGCATTCATGTATTAATTAATTATTTGTGGATAATTATTGGGATACTTTATATGAAATTGAGAGATGAATTATAAATTTAGATCTGAGTATGATAACATATGTTTGCGTTTTTTGTGTTGATGAAATTCTTGATTCGTGTATAGAATAGAGATATACCTATATATGTCATATGCAACATTAAAGAGAATCTAATCTTCAATTCCTTGTTAATTTAATTCACATAGAGATGTAGCGATTTAATTAATTATGATGTTCTTTATAATTTTGTTGCCTTAGTGTCAGATTTATAGGGATTTGTTTATATGTCATTGAGAGATGCATATAAATATTATAAAGAATTATCGTTTAACAATTCTATATAATTAATTAATTAAATAGGAATTGAAGAGATTTAAATGAAACATTGAGAAAAATTGTGATCTTAAGTCTTTAAAATTTGATTTTTATCCTTGTCATTAGTTTAGTTGTTAATTTTAATTAGATTCTATTTTATAGTTTTAAATAAATTGTTTAAATAAAATTAATTTGATATAAAATTAGTAATTGGTAATTATTATTATTTTATTATCTGTGGGAAAGATACATTACTTGTCGTTATAGTGTTATCTGATCGTGTATATTTGTGTGTGAAATCCTAAGTTAAAAATAGGCAAACAAAGACGACAACGTTTTGACCTAATTTGCCCAACCGCTACTCCTACTAGTAGCTGAACAATTTTTTTTTCACTGTTAGATTTTCATATGGACGATATAAGATTAATTTGCTGGAATAGTGCCCATAACAACTATTTGCTATGAATCACTCCTATATGTATACACACACACACACACACACACAAAAACATTCTACTTTTCTTCACATTAGCTGTAATCATGCTTTAAACTCAAGATAATTCCATTTTCATTTACAATTATTTTATTATGTTACATGTTCTCTACATTCGTTTCTATTGTTTATTGATTATGTTATCATGCACAAATTTAATTACTAAATACCTTTGGTTATTTTTAGTTATAGCCCAGCATTTTGTAATAGGATTACATTTTCGCAATGCTTCATATCTTTATGTTTTAGTTATATAAGTATCTTTTGGCATTAAACTTGAATATGAGATGGTAATGAACCTCCTGCTATTATTTTTAAAGTTGTCAATTCGGTAACCGTAACTTTGGCTTGTAAAAATAGTTGCAAATACAGTTGTATTTTAGAACAAGTTACGTAATCAGAAGCTGAAAAAAAAAATATTGGCAAAAGAGAATTGTTATTTTTGCAAGTAAAAATTAATATTTTCACAATATTTCTGTAATATCCCAAATATTTCCAAAGTGATATAACAAGATCTAAGCAGGGTTGTCAATTCAAAACCTAAGATCGATTGCTCAAGCATACCTTGAGCTATCTTAAAGAATATATACGACTTGAAACTACGATCGTATATAACAAAGAGGTTAAACTGTTTAACCTAAACTATGTGTTATGTGATTAGTAAAGCTTGAATTGAGCTTTTAAATGTGATATGTGAATTATCTATGTGTAGGATTTTGTGTTTTGGTTTGAGTAGTTAACCTTAACACTTATTAAAAATCAGAAGTCAATTTAGGGCAAAAACGTAAATTGGAAAAAGAGTTAAAACCTAAACCCTAACCCTAGGGTCTAAACCCTAGAAAATAACCTAGGCCCTTGAGCAAAATGTGAAGGTCAAATTGACATTCTGTTTCAAGATTCAACCTTCCCACGATTTGAAAACACGTAACAGTCAATAAAAGTTTTTCTCGAAAAACGTGTAAAAGCACTATTCACGAGGTGACATTTTTCATTCGTTTGACTGTTTCTTTCATCTGTAGGACTTTTTACATTTCACAATATAGTGATAATATGAGGTTTAGATGCCAGAGAACCAATAAAATTTTCTGGAGAAAAATACGAAAACGTCACGATTTACGAGAAAACGTTTGTCGTCGTTTTGACTGTTCTTTTCGATATTTTGATATATCGTATTTCACGAAATAGCATTTATATGAAGTATAGATATTATTTAGCCAATAAAAGTTTTACTCGAAAAACGTGTAAAACACTATTCATTTGGAAATTTTTCTTCCGAATTTTGAAAATTTACATTCCTGAATAGCATTTTCATTGACAGTAGATGCATTTTGACCAACAAAATTTTTACCCAAAATAATTTATGGAGATTACTATTCACGTATACGGGATGAATACGTAGCGAATACGGAAGGAATACGAGAATAATAAAAGTATATTGTAATGTATAATACGAGGATTATACGAAAGATTATACGAGATTAATACGAGAATAATACGAGGTATCATACCAGTACAATACGAATATTATACAATGTATTATACGGAAGAAATACGTATAAATACTAATGTATTATACTATTTAATTAATTAGTTGAAATAAAACTAGTTTATGTGTAACTAAGTTAGTGTAACTAAATTAGGGAGAACTAGCACGATTACACTAACTGAAAAAGAACTAGCACGATTTGTTTGGAACTAAATCCAAGTGAAAATGAATCGACCAATTAGAAGAAGGGTGATGTAAGCGATGATGCAAGCGCTAGGGAGAAATGACTAAAATGCCCTTGGCTTTTAAACTAATGACCAAACTACCCCGACCCTCGGTTTTCCTATAAATAGAGAGCTAACCTCATTCATTTCTTGAATAATTTTCAAAGCAAAATTCCTATAATCAAGAGATTGCAAAGAAATAGTTAAAGCTTGCAATAATAAAAGGTACGATTCTTAATCGTTATTATGCTTAAAGTTTTATTTTATCGATGAGGCTCAAGAACATAAGTCGTAGCCATGTACGATTTTTCGTTCTCCGTGTTCCTTATGACTTGAGCAAGTCGTTGTTATGTCAAATTTCATTTCATAGTTTAAAGCTCAAGAACATACGTACGTCATAGCCATGTACGGTTTATCCGTTCTCCGTGTTCTTCGTATGTTCTGGAACATTATTATAAATTGTTATAATTAAGTAAACAAGTCGTTTTAATAACCAAATTTTGTCAATTATAAAGTTTTATAATCACATATGTAAGCAGTTATAATGCTCAAATTATTTCAAGTATGAAATCCAAAAGCTCAAGAACATAAGTCATTACCATGTACGATTTTTCGTTCTTCGTGTGTTCTTGAGCAAAAGTCATAATTTCTACATAAATAGGTTTATGATTTGATAATTTAGTGTTATGGGATGATGAAACATGATGGCCTTGCTAAATAATGCTTGTGGCATCAAGTTTTAGTAGTCGAAACGAAGAACGATGAAACTTTGTTCTTCGTGTTCTTCGATTCGTTCTTCGTGTTCTTAAGAAAAAGTCATGAAATCTTATATAAGTAGGTTTATGATTTTGTTATTTTTATGTTATGAAGTGATACGGAGTGTTAGAACATGTTATCTTAGCAAATTAATGCTTGAGGTATCATGTTTTACCAATCGGATCAAAGAAAGTTAAGTATAATATACTAGTAGAATATTTTTTCAAATTTCCGAAAATTTAAAGTCTGAATCTGCCTTAGAAACCTAAATGAAAGTTGTATATCATAAAATTCTAAGCAATTTAGACTTAAGAATCACTCAAAAATATTTTCGTATGAAAAAGGTATGGCTGTTACTATCAAAGAGGTCAGAAATATGAATCAGTTTTAGATCAGTCCCATTACTGGCGAAATATGTGTAAATAAGTAAGGAATCTCGAGCTTTGGTCTGAATGAAAGTTGTAGAGACGGAAGTTACGAATGCGTGAAATTTTGAACGACTCAAAAATGTTTTAAAACGAAGAAGTTGTGGCCGTTTGATCGAGCCGGGGTCTAGCAGCCATACATGCTGCCTATTTTTTAAAAGTGACTTAAAAGTGAGTTTTTGAGTTGGACAATTTTCCAATTAATTCCACCAATGAAAATAGTCTAGTTAAGTTATTCTAAGACTTATTCAAAAGGAAAATTTAATAAACTAACGTTCGGGGTCGTGTAACCCTTTTTGAAGGCGTTTAACGATTTCCCGGGAAACCCTAACATGGTTTTAAGGCAAGTCTTCTAACTCTTGCTATGTGCTACTTGTTCAGTATTGTTAAAATGATAAATGAGATGTATAATGTCATGTTATTATGCAATAGATGATATGTGAAGTCTTTAACTGATGCTTACAAGCCTTCTAACTGTTATGCGTTATGTTTACGATGTATGAACATGATTTATACACTTTGTGTGTCAATGTGATATAAATTATAGGAACGTGAGTTATATGTGATATTAAATGGAGAATTATGTCCAGTCAATGCATGTTAAAGTTTATATGAAAGCATAAACTGCGTATGTGCTGTATGTTAGACTTGCTGAGCCATCGTGCTCATTCTTACGAATAAAACCTTATTTGCAGATTAAAGATGAACGTTAAGAAGATCATCAACGTAAAGATGAAGCGTAGATTAGGTTTTCATGTTTATTACTTGTATTTGTATAAGTCATAATGACTGTTGTAATACGAACAAATAAACATGTAACCGAATATTGAATGAATGATATAGATTATTATCATCAGAATGTTGTTATGTCTTTATTTTGATATAATGTAGAATTGTTAAGACTTAACATAGTATTGGTAATGATCTACTTATCTGGATGAGGATCGGTAAATAACTTGTGAGTGCTGTACATTCGAGACAGGACTAAGCGATGTTGACTGGTCAAATCCATCGTTAAGGTTCCTCGGACCCAGGTATAACTCGTTATTACTATTTTGAATACCATATAAGTAGGATTATTGATATGAAGAGATATCACTATAAACAAATATGTTTCGAATGAGGGTTTTAACTAGTTGGGTAATGTTATGTACGGAAAGAGAATTTTGCATCGGACAAAGATACAACCATTTGTCACGGATAAAGATGCAAACATTTATCACGGGTGAAGATACAAACATTCACCGCGGGATTCTCTGTTCCCAAGAGCCGTCCTAATGATTTAATACTGTGGATGTTGGAACATGTAAAGTTATAGAATATTTAAATCTTAAGGTTAAAATTAGACCGTTATATATGGTTTTATCCATTTATACGGATGAAATACAAGTTGATACTTGTATACTTATGAGACTGAGATCAAGTTAAGATCCAGGGACAAAGTTAAGAGAAAATTTTAATGTATAGTCTAAAATAAGACTAATTTAACCAATATGATTATGAGATCATTGGTTAAGTCGATAGATGTACGAAATTAACACACAAGGTCCGCCGCATCGAAAGCGCGGGGATTTTGGGGGCGTCACAATTTCTTTCACTTTTTATTATTTATTTGAGAAAGACCTTGTGAAACTATCACTTTTACTCATGAAAATATCAATTCCCTTATCAAAATAGTTATTAAAGATTTTTTTTATAAATTATTTATGTTTCTTTGTAATAACTGGCACTTTAAAACAAATGTATTAAGATATATACCTGTGTGCCTCTTGATACAATAATAGTTAATTACATTTTTACTATTAAATTATATAAGTGTAAGTATTTGAGCTTAATTAATATTTTATTTTTACACACATAGATGAATATATATCATACACAATAAAAATCTATTATTATTATTATTATTATTATTATTATTATTATTATTATTATTATTATTATTATTATTATTATTATATAACAATAATTTCATATTAAGTAAGACGATCTTTGTGAGAAAATTTTTTACTTCTCAAATTATATATATTTTTAGTTACAGTAATAAATTATTATTAGGTTAGATTTATTATCATATGATTATTTCTTATAAAATATACTATTAATCGGACATTTAATCAAATTGTGCTTTTAGTTATGTGGTTGTTTTTGTTAGAATAACAAAAATGTTTTAAAATAATAAGTGTCGTTTAAAATATTATTATAAAACAATTACAAAAGCATGTCAAATGTATATTATTTTGATAAAATTATTTTTACTCTAAAAATATCAATCACTTATTTTTTTTTTTAGAACATATACTATTATAACCCAATTTTAAAAATACTATTATAAATAAATATAATAAAAAATACAAATGATACAATAATTTTATAACAATAGCACGAATTAGAGTATTTAAAGACAAATGAACATGCAAAAAGTGAGGTTAGTTGCACTTCGTCAGTCACCAAAGCTGCCAACTCTCCCTCTCCTCCCTCTCAATTTTCCATAAATGTGTCTCACTCCCTCTAACATTGGCTTTGTAGTTCTCTTTCTTCTCCATCTTCAAGCAACAGCCTTCCAACGCCGATGTATATTACGCCCACTATATCTCTCTCAATGATAATGATGATAATATTAATAATATTCCGGTGGTCGAAGGACGTCTCACTTTCCGGTGATTCGTGCCGTCCGTTCAGTGGATTCGTGACATTCTGGAGGTGACTGAAGATCGAATCCTTGAGACTTGCGGCCTTGATGCGCTCATCCTCATCGATGAGACTCTTCAGATTCGGGTAATATTTGTATTTGTGTTTGTACTCTTTCACTTTAACAT
Organism: Hedera helix; assembly: GCA_947179155.2. Classification (NCBI taxonomy): domain Eukaryota; kingdom Viridiplantae; phylum Streptophyta; class Magnoliopsida; order Apiales; family Araliaceae; genus Hedera; species Hedera helix. The sequence goes on from OX359287.1 coordinate 4,115,871, forward strand.
TGATAAATAACATTGATAAACAATGAAATGGAATTGGTGATATATATATGGAAAATGATTCATAGTAAATATTTACTTTGGATACTGTTTTAACAAATTCTTTTTTCACCATTGGATTAAATAGGTGATGGATGGGATTAAAACCTTCTCGCCAACTAAGATGATTAGACATTAATTTTTATTTTTTCCCCCTTCTCGCTAGCTTAGATAGCGGGTAAGTAATTTTTTTTTTAATACTTAATTCCATCCTGTCACCTTACCTAGCGGATGGGAGGGGAAAAAAATAAAAAATAATTTTAATCCTTCCAGTCACCTTAGTTGGCTGGATGGTACAAAAAAAAAAGAAAAGAAAATCATTTCCAATCACTTTACTTGGCAGGATGGGAGGAAAAAAAAAATAAAAAAAAATTCATTTCCAGTCACCTCATCCCGGCTCCTTAGAAAAAAAAAAATAATTTCGAGCCGCTACCTTAGTTGGTGGGATGGGAGGGAAAAAAAAATAGCAATGCATCCACGTTTGGGAGGGTGCCAACTCTCATGTATCAAATATCTGTTGCAAGTCTCTGTAATCAGAGACAGCAACATATATATATATATATATATATATATATATATATATATATATATATATATATATATATGTATCTATATGTATATATCTGTTGCTTGTTTCTGGTTACAGAGACTTGCAACATATATTTAATACAAGAAATTTGGCCTCAGTTTTGGAGAAAATTTTCTTTTCTTGTTCAATGTGTTAGCCATACACATGCAAGTGAACAAAATACTTTTTCGTCAAAAGTTTTTTTCTTTTTCAGTGTGTCAGCAAGCATGCTATCTTAGTTGGTGGGATGGGAGGGAATTTTTTTTTATAGGGCATCAGGGTTTTGGATAAAATTTTCTTTTCTTGTTCAGCAAGTGAATAAAATACTTTTTTGGTCAAGGCTTTTTTCTTTTTTAGTGTGTTAGCAAGCATGCTATATGTTAAACAAAAAGCTTCACGGGTTAAACAATGCGCCCAATTTGCTATATGTTCAGTTTTTTCCAGGTTTACTCTTACCATAAATTCTTTAGCTGCAATACCATTTGTCACCCGAAAGTCGTTGCTTATGTGAAGGAAGAAGGAGAAAAAATTCCATCATATTCTTATACATAATCTCTCTATAATATTTGCAAGTAAGCTTTATTTTAATCGAATATTTTATTATAAAATGTTTGCTATATTGAAATTTTTTATGAAATATATTTGAGAAAAATAGACAAATTTGCTATTACAAATTATTAAACTAATTAGTACTCTATAATATAATGTTAGTGTATAGTGTTGTTGATTGACAATTTTTTGGTGAATTATATTTTTTAAACTATTATATCAATTTGATTATGTTAAATATTAAATTAATTAATAGTATATAGTATAATGTTTAATGTATGGTGTTGTTGATTGTGAAATTTTTTGTTTAAATATGTTTGTTAATAAAACATATCAATTTTATTCAGAAAATATTAAATTATTTAGTACTATATAGTATAATTATTTAGTTTTTGAACCTTGAATTATTTATGAAATATATATATTTTTTATTATAGGTCAAATATGAATAATTGGAATCCTAGGCCAGTGGATAATACTGTACGTTTTGATCAAAATAATCATATGTCGAAGGATATATGGGAGTTTTTGATCAAAATAATCACGTGTCGAATGATATATATAGGACAATGATAGGGATAGATTAAACACAACCCAATCAACATTACAGACATATGATCAATGGGAGTTGACTGATGAGCGAAAAAAATTACTTCGTAAGTGTGGATTTTATGTTTTTACCCATCCGGCTATTATCACATTAACCAATCGAAGTCTTGTGTCTGCCTTATTTGAAAGATGGCGACCAGAGACAAACACATTTCATTTAAACTGTGGAAAAATTACTATTACATCGGAGGATATTCATTTTATACTTGAGTTGCCTGTATTGGGAGAACCATTAACTACTCACCTTTTTGATAACCCGTTATATTATTTTAATGAATGTTTTGGTTCTGTCGCTGAATATCAGGCAGTAAAATAAATAAATGGTATTTCCTTAGTTTGGCTGTAGGAAAATTTTAGGTGATGTCCTACAAATGTAACTAAGGAAGAGGTTGGGCGTGACGAAGGCATACATCCTTTGGTTGTGTGGGGCAATATTATTTCCAACAAGGTCAAAGAATAATGTACACCCCAGGTATATGTATTTTATAACTAATATAAAAGATTGTGTAACATATGCTTGGGGTGCGGTTTTATTGTGATATTTGTATAGGGGATTGTAAACAGCTAGTATGAGATCTAGTAATAACCTAAATGGTAGTGTTTAAGTTCTACTAATCTGGGCGTACGAGCGACTAATTGTTGGAAGGCCAAACCCTAGTAAAAATTCTGATTCTTGGTTACCTAGGGCAAGTGCCTAGGCATATAATCATCCCGGTAGAAGGCTTAATCCCCATCATCATCTACAGGTCTACCGGGGAGAGCTAGATAGACAGCCTACGTGGGAGGTAGTATGGAGGCCTTTCGAGAGATGGGATCAAATTATGGAGGACAATTATAATTTTGATGGGATATTAGTGGGATCAGCTCGTATCCCATTAATTCACTTCGATATTATTGAATACCAAATGCCGGTCAGGGTAATGAGGCAATTTGGATATTTACAAGTCATACCTTCTCTAGCTGAAGATCACACTGATCTGAAAAAAAGGCTAATGAGTATAAGTTTTATGCTGATGATAATATGCAATTGAGGCGGCCTTATATCGATCACTGGCACCTATATATGGATCATTTTCAGGGTCAAATTGAAGAGGCTTTAGAGACAATACCCATTGAGACATATATGAGGTGGTACAACAGAATTACACGTAGACGAATTCATAGGTCTCGACCCGAGAGAGATACAGACAATTTATACGAGCCTTGGTCCGTCCATAGTTGTATCATCTTATAAATATGGCGAGCATGTTTTATTAATTTAAATTATTTAATCTTTACAGTATTAAATATATTTATTTTATTTAAATAACTTATCGACTTACTAATGTACTTTTTTTTTTAATTACAGGTTAAGAATGTCAAGTCCCTTCTTGACAAATGTTTCAAGTTCAAGATGCCTCCTCCGTATGTTCTCATGAAAGAGGGATGAGATCAACAATATGTTACATATGACATCGATGTCAGGGGCCAGTAGGAGTCTCAGGCAATGTCAGACGTACAAAAACCTTTGTCACCGTCCGATGTCTACATCCCTAGCCTATAGGCTACTGATGTGAAATTTTTTACAATGTCCGATGTCTACATCCCTAGCTCCCAAGCTAGTGCACCTCAACCTAAGTGGTAGAAGGGTTTATTAAATTTCATTGACTTGGAAGCTGAAGTGGCTACATTGGCTGAAGCCACTGCTCCCAATCTTCATATAGAGATAAGGGCTTGCCAACAAAGTTACTGCAGGACTATAAAGTACAATGGATTAATAAAAATCTGTTCAACAAGACTCCTGTGAATGATGACATTTTCCTTGTATCTCACCCATAACAGTTCTACATATTACATCATGCTGATTTTGTAAGTTTGTGCCTTAGTAACAGGTTGTACGAACATGTAATGGAAGCGTATATCATATTTCTAAGGGATAGATAGGATAGGAAAACTATTGAAGAGTAGGGATTAGAAGGTGGGCTCGATTTGGTTTTATGCCGTCCTTCTTTCTACATTTGGGTTTAAATGTCCTGCCTATCAGGGATCAAAATCAAGCCCATAATTTCTACAGCAGTTACATTGAACAGGCTGTGGGCCCCCTATTGCATGACTGCAATTATATTTTTATGCCTCTGTGTGTTCCGCGTAATCATCATTTTATTTTGTTAGTATTTACGGTACAAGAGTGAAAGATTAATCTCCCTGGTCCGTTGTATAATGACACTCCTTACATGAAGTTGAGTACTATGTATAAAGAGTACATCGACCTAACGGTAAGTTTAATTTTTGTACGTGATAGACTTACATTATACGATATTTTTATTCCCTAATACTTAGTTTTTATATTTATTGTGTGCTTAAATGTTTAATTATTTAGCTTATTTTGGTTTTAATAGGTTTTATAGAATTTTAGTTAATTTATGTTAATTTAGGTAATTTTATAGTAATTTTATATTTCTTTTTATTTATGTGTTTTTATTTATTTTAGGTGTTTTATTTATTATTATGTGTTTTTAGGATTTTTAGTATTTTTATAATATTTTTATTTTTTTTAATTATTTTATATTTTATTTTGTAGGAAAAATAAGCTTGGGGGCAAATCTGTAAATTCTGAAAAGATCTGATGGCATAATGGTAATTAACCGGAACACGGACGTCCGCGCATTGCGCGGTAGGCTTCAGCGTGCAGGATCAGAACGACGCCGTTTGGAGATTTAATGGAAAGCAGTCCGCGCATTGCGCGCGAAGAAACGGGCGCATAATAGAAACGACGTCGTTTGGCGAAGCGGCAGTTGAAGACATCTTCCGCGCAATGCGTGGCTTAGGCGGCGGTCATGCTGACATCAGTAAGCGCGGCTAGCGTGTTGACCCGGTCAAGGCCCTGTTTGGTTGCGCGGAATTTGTCCAAAACAGGATTATTTCGGGATTTTGCTACTTTTTGATTCTAAATTGGATTTTAATTCCAACTAGGGTTAGGATAATAATTATTTTATTTTTCTTTTATTTTTAATTGTAAATCCTATTAGGGTTTGGACAAGTTAGAGGCCTATAAATAGAGGGCCAACCTCTCATTATTCAATGTAAGTTTTTGGGAGTTCTTTCTCTTAATTTTTTGGAGAGAGCTTTTCAACTAGTGGAGATTATTTTGAAGGATGTCAAGCTCAGTTTTTATTTTCAGTTCTAAAGGGATGTTGAACCTTATTTTTAATTGATGTTTTAATTGAGTTTTATAATCTATTCCTTCATGCATGAGATTTATTCTTGATAATCTGTTTTAATTGTTTTATGATATTTGCTTGATTAATTTGATAATGGCCTGATAAGTTAATCAATAATTTATCATATGCTAGATTAAGATTTGATATTAAGCAAACGATATTTTATTTGATCATAAGTAACAATTAATAATATTTGATGGTGGACAAACTTTTGAATATTGTTATGATTATCAAGATGACAAGTTAAATAATCTGCGATGTTATGATTGTTGCTTGGAATAATCTAATTCTCTAATTTTTAATGTAACTGTTATATTAAATCTAGACTGATAGTTCTAGGTTGTATGATATTTAGGGTCTTTTGTGAGCGATTGCTGCATTAGATTTATAATTTAAGGAGGATTTCGGGTGGCTTGACGATTGTCGGTTATCTAGGATTATTAATTTCAATTGAAGGAAAAGATAATAATAACTTAGTTAATTTGTTGATTAAAAGAAGGGGATACTGAACTAAGGAACTGAAGTTTGTTTTAATTGATTTTTTTCTCATCTTTATTATTTATTAGTTTTATTTGTTTGAATTTTAATTAGTTAAATAATTAATTCAAAACCCCCCAATTCTGGTTTACGAAAACATAAAATTAAATTAATCATTTTTTGTGGGTTCGACTCTTACTTTCACTACTACATTAATATTTTTCAAAGTAAGATTTTATTTTTGGTTGCTTGCGACAGCATCCCAAATGTTGGCGCTGTTGCCGGGGAATGATTTTAATTTATTTTTGTGTTTTTGTAAACTTTATTTTAATTTTGTAATTTTTCTTATATTTTATTTTTATAGTTTTTATAGTTTAATTGAGTTTTGCAGGTTAAGGATGAAAGACATGCCTAATTATGTTAATGAGGTAAATATTTCTTCTCATGTGCAACAAACTGATAGTCTAACTTCTTTTGTTTATCAAATGGCTATAGGTACGTGTAGGATTTGTGCGGTAATAGGACACCCAACTGATTTATGCCCAATGCTTCGAGAGGAGTCCTATGAACAAGTCAATGCAACTGGTGGTTTCCTTGGTCAATTAAAAAGGAGATATGATCTATATTCAAACACATATAATTCCGGATGGAGGGATCATCATAATTTCAGCTATGAGAATTCACCAGTGAATTGGCACGCAAACCCAAACTTTCCAAATAATCAACAGTACATGCAACTATATCCCCAACAATAACATGACCAATTATCTAATTCTGACATATATTTAGAAGATATGTTTAAAGCTTTCATGACTCAAGCACAACAATTCCAACAAGAGATAAAAACTTCCATATATAATTTGGAGAATCAACTGAGTCAGCTTGCTACTACAATTGGTCAATTAGATTCTCAAGGGTCAATCCTTCCATCACCGATGCAAGAGGAAGCAAACAACATCAGTGCAGAAACGGACAATATTCATGTAGAAAATGATGTTCTTTGTGGTGATGTCATGCCTAAGGTGGAGAAAATTGTTGGGAAAATAGATAAAGAGAATTTAGAGGATGCAAGTACAGACAGTTTGAAGTTAGAGAAGGAAGAAGAAATTGAGCTAAAACAAGATTTGAAGGACGCTGAAGCTGCATTCAATTCTTTACCAATGATTTTAGATAGTCATGCAATTATTTCCATTCCATTACATGTTACTCCCGACAAATTTTTATGTTTTGTTTTGCAGGATCCCATTCCGAATATAAAGACTCTCCCTAATCATCTTAATTACTTTTTTGTTGAAGAGGGAGTAAAACGTTCATGTCACGTGCAAGCAAGATTAAATCTACCGTTGAAGGATAACGTGATGGATGGGGTACTCAAAATTCATGAAGTAGGAGTGATGTAGTACTTTGGCCTGCTGTCGAGCCAATGACAATAAATAAAGGCGCTGCTTAGGAGACAACCCAAGAAATCAGATTTGCATTTCTTTTCCTTTTTTATATTTATTTGTGCCTGTTTCTTTGCATTATAGTTTACATTGGGGACAATGTAAATTTTACGTGTGGGGGAAGGGATTTAGGAAATTTTTAAAAAAAATTTGTTTTATTTTTAGGGAATTTTAAAAAAAAATTATTTTTTTGGAATTTTGTGGGTAAATTCACTGCAAACCCTCACGAGACAAAACTCGTCCACTTGGGGTAACCTTGGGGTTTAAAGGCTTGTTGCACGTGCCAAGTGTAACCGTGTTACCTACAAAAATAGGATAATTTTTTTTTATTTTTAGGATTGAGTCAGTTGAGCAATATCTTGATTTGAATTTTAATTTTTAATCGATGATAAAATTTTAATTTTTATTTAATAACTCTTGAAAAATTGATAAATTTTGCGTAACCTGAATTTTGACATTTTTGTTGGTCAGTACTTTGTTTGAAATCTTTTATTTTATTATTTTCACATATCCATATGTTTGAACTAATTTTAATTTGGAGAGAATTTATTTGGTTAAAAGCTTATAAGATATATTTTTAATTCTATATCTTATTTGAACATTACTTGAAGCGAATATAAGGTAAATATAATGTGGAGAAATGATTAAGGTAATTTTTCTGGAATTATTAGATTGACCTTACCCGAAAAAAAAGTGAAACAATTGTCATGTGGTGGGTTGAGATGGAGCGTAAAACGCACTCACTCATAAACACATGTAACGAGATGGAGCGTAAAACGTATTCGCTGGTGAGATAGAGCATAAAATGCACTCACCGTGAAAAAAAAATTAATGAAGAAAAAAAAAACAAGGAAGAAAAAAAAGTCTTGCTAGCAGATTTTAATAATACTTGGGAAGGTATGTTATTAAAGTTAAATCCTAGTGTGGTTAAAATATAAAAAACCTTTTGATCTTCTAGTTTGTATTTATCTGTATTAAATGGAAAGTCATGTGAAAATAAATGTATAGAATTTTAATATATTTTGTGATATATTTGATTAGATGAATTGATCTAAATTTTTATTAGTTTGATATATATGGATTTGCACACATACACGAAGGATTGAAAATAAAGTGGAATTAATAATTAAGTTAAAATTTTAGATGATGTATTATTTTGAAATTTTCTAAGAGTTGTTGATTATAATCTTTGAGGTTGATGTGAAGTTCATATTAATTTATTGCTTGTGTAAATAGTCGAGTTAGTCGAGTTGCTTTAGTCTGTTGGGCTGGTTAGATTTATTTTATTTTTGTTTATTTTTATTTTTGTTTTACCCGAGTACGAGCAAAAGCTAAGTGTGGGGATATTTAATAGAGTTACATTATACGATATTTTTATTCCCTAATACTTAGTTTTTATATTTATTGTGTGCTTAAATGTTTAATTATTTAGCTTATTTTGGTTTTAATAGGTTTTATAGAATTTTAGTTAATTTATGTTAATTTAGGTAATTTTATAGTAATTTTATATTTCTTTTTATTTATGTGTTTTTATTTATTTTAGGTGTTTTATTTATTATTATGTGTTTTTAGGATTTTTAGAATTTTTATATTATTTTTAATTATTTTATATTTTATTTTGTAGGAAAAAATAGCTTGGGGGCAAATATGTAAATTCTGCAAAGATTTGATGGCATAATGGTAATTAACCGGAACACGGACATCCGCGCATTGCGCGGTAGGCTTCAGCGTGCAGGATCAGAACGACGCCGTTTGTAGATTTAATGGAAAACAGTTCGCGCAATGCGCACGAAGAAACGGGCGCATAATAGAAACGATGTCGTTTGGCGAAGCGGCAGTTAAAGAAATCTTCCGCGCAATGCGTGGCTTAGGCGGCGGTCATGCTGACGTTAGCAAGCGCGGCTAGCGTGTTGACCCGGTCAAGGCCCTGTTTGGCTGCGCGAAATTTGTCCAAAACAGGATTATTTCGGGATTTTGCTACTTTTTGATTCCAAATTGGATTTTAATTCCAACTAGGGTTAGGATAATAATTATTTTTATTTTATTTTTAATTGTAAATCCTATTAGGGTTTGGACAAGTTAGATGCCTATAAATAGAGGGCCAACCTCTCATTATTCAATGTAAGTTTTTGGGAGTTCTTTCTCTTAATTTTTTGGAGAGAGCTTTTCAACTAGTGGAGATTATTTTGAAGGATGTCAAGCTCAGTTTTTATTTTCAGTTCTAAAGGGATGTTAAACCTTATTTTTAATTGATGTTTTAATTGAGTTTTATAATCTATTCCTTCATGCATGAGATTTATTCTTGATAATCTGTTTTAATTGTTTTATGATATTTGCTTGATTAATTTGATAATGGCCTGATAAGTTAATCAATAATTTATCATATGCTAGATTAAGATTTGATATTAAGCAAACGATATTTTATTTGATCATAAGTAGCAATTAATAATATTTGATGGTGGACAAACTTTTGAATATTGTTATGATTATCAAGATGACAAGTTAAATAATCTGCGATGTTATGATTGTTGCTTGGAATAATCTAATTCTCTAATTTTTAATGTAACTGTTATATTAAATCTAGACTGATAGTTCTAGGTTGTATGATATTTAGGGTCTTTTGTGAGCGATTGCTGCATTAGATTTATAATTTAAGGAGGATTTCGGGTGGCTTGACGATTGTCGGTTATCTATGATTATTAATTTCAATTGAAGGAAAAGATAATAATAACTTAGTTAATTTGTTGATTAAAAGAAGGGGATATTGAACTAAGGAACTAAAGTTTGTTTTAATTGATTTTTTTCTCATCTTTATTATTTATTAGTTTTATTTGTTTGAATTTTAATTAGTTAAATAATTAATTCAAAACCCCTCAATTCTGGTTTACAAAAATATAAAATTAAATTAATCATTCTCTGTTGGTTCGACTCTTACTTTCACTATTACATTAATATTTTTCAAAGTAAGATTTTATTTTTGGTTGCTTGCGACAACATCCCAGTACGTAATTTGCGGTGAAATTGAAGAGCATGTAGTCAATATGTTTTATTTGATTTCATATTTAATGTCAATCTAACCGGATTATTTTTGTAGGCACAACTCATACAATTCACATTGCGTCTGGGTAATCCAATGGGCAACCAGCTGACGAAAGCCCTAAAAGTTAACAATTCTCAAGCAACGATCGATGCAAGATAATGATTCTGCTTGTGGAATATTTTTTTGCAATACGTGGACTACTATGTACGGGGCGATATTGACGTACAACAACAGAAATGGCTGGCTCAAGATGTTGCTATTTTTAGGTATAGGATTTGTCATGAACTTCGTAAGTGTAAAGCGAGAGATATACCTACTAGTGCATTATTTTCGGATAAGTAATTTTGTATATGGTTTGAAATATTCAACCATTTTACCCAAGTAATGACAGAAAACACTAATTTTGGGGTTCATTTTACACACGCCACTTTTATTAGACCTAACAATACAATACAAGTACAAATAACTTGCGAGTAATACATATATGACAAAAACATAGGTGTATAATGATTTGTCGCATTGAAACAAAGTTCTGAAATACATTACTGACAGAAGTGAAAAATATTACAAGATTTATTTCTTAGGTTCAGGAATTCCTAAAACTCTATAATGATTGTGCTTATCATGATTGGTTTCAAAGCCACATATGACACATTTTCTGTGAGGCTTACTACCAACTATTTTCTCAAAAGCACTTTTGATTCTCGATTCTTTTTTTTGACCCTTTGTTTGAGAAACAATAGGTGGAAAAAATTCTTTGTCTTCTTTTGCAACCTCTTCCTCTACATCATCGTCGTCTAATCACATCTCCTCAGGTGCATATCCGTTCTCACGTTCAATATCATCGTCTACTATATCGGTATTATTCTCATCCAGGTCATAGTGATCAGTAAAGGCTTTTCCACGTGCATTTAGTTGTAGTACAGTTTTGTAACCTCAGATTGAGCAAACAACTTTAGTAGCTAATTCTTGAAAGTCAGTCATCAGATGGTTGTACCGCATTGTTTGATTCTGTTTAAAGTCGGTAGTCATTGGAGGAGGGACAACTTATTCAGCAATACTCCTGTTTGCATATCTTGTCCATCGATAAAGTATCATGTCTTTCAGAATTTCAAAAATATTTTTGAACGAGAAAAATCTTAGAATGTGCCTGCAAATTTAGTTGGAATGTGGAAACAGTTGGTAAGTACATGTTATGGTGTTAGACTGACGCTTGTTGGTGACCTCATGATATCTTCGGGAATCTTCAATTACATCTGCTTTGTACACTGTATATACCTTTGTGTCAATAATGCAAAGTTCACTTACTTTGTGAATGTTGTATTTCATAGAATAGAGAAGTTGAACTTGAAAACGTCTAAACATCTCTTTAGTATACACTTTCACAGCATGAACTTCCAAAGATGACCCGCAAATTAAGCTCCATTTCCAATGGGCGGTTACGTAGTCGGCTTTTCTCTCATTCAATAATTGTTTATCAATAGTCTTTTGACTTTTCACGATAAATTCCTTTATGCCTATTGAAGCATTCTCATGTCCATTAAAAAAATTATTCATACCTTCGCTTCTTCCGGTAGTTGTCAAGCCAGCAGCAAAAAATCTCTTTGTGTAAAATTGTATCCATTTTTCTTTGACATCATACAAACTTCTGAGCTACTCATTGTTATGCAATTCATAGTCCCTCAATAGGATATCCCAACACTCCTCAAATTCGCCAATGGATAAAGAATTGTAGATACAATTATTAAATTATGATTTAAATGATGGGTTTTCAGCATATTATGGTGTAACTTTTCATAAAACTTATTACTAATATGCCAAGAACACAGTACATGATGAGTGTTTGGTAGTACTCTCGCAACAACATTACTCATGGCTTTATCTTGGTCAGTGATGATACTTATAGGTGTTTTGTAGTCCATTGCTTGGAGCCATGTTGGTAAGACCCAAACAAAACTTTCCTCAGACTTATCTCTTAACAATGCAAATTCAAACAAAATCGACTAATAATGGTGGTTAACTCTAGTGAATGGAACAAATGACATGTCATACCGATTTGTCCTATACGTAGTGTCAAAAGTCACCACATCTTTAAAACGTTCATACATTAATCTTGATCGAATGTCTACCCACAAAATGCACGTAATGCGGTTGTTATCATCTACTCTAACATTGAAAAAAAATTGACTCGCACTTTTGGATTGAAGTTTTTTCAAATAATTGATTACAACTTGACCATCATTTTCATCTTCCAAATCACGCCTTAAATCCCTGACAACATTCCTTATATCTTTTTCACTAAAGCCTAAGTTTTGCATCCCACCACCCATTGTGATCAAAATATTCATCATCTTACTAGGCCCAATACCAGACTGATTTAAAATTTCAATTAATTTTCTTGCTACTGGAGTAATATTCTTGTGTGTTTCAATCAAATCTACTTTGGTGGGTGCCACTAATTAATGGTTGTGACTCAACTCCAGAGTTGAAATATGCCATTGCTCTTCTTTTTTATTATGAACAACAAACATTCTAGCATTTCATAATGTGCGTCTTATATAATCTCTTCGTCTTGTTATTTTCCCATTAGGACATTCATCATCTGGAATATTTTTTAAAGACGTTGGTATACCAGCTTTTTTACAAACATATAATCTAGCAGATAAATTATCAGTACCAACATGTTTATGACTAGTAGCAATTCTAATCTGAAATCCATTTTTGTGTGCATAAGCTCTTTAAAAATTTTCTGAATCTTCTACATTAGAAAATAATTAACCAACATATGGGACCATTTCGGTTCTACTACTTTTACCTTCATTCACAAACTCATATTCATTTGTACACTGTAAACTAGCATGCAATTTAGATGAACTAGATAAAAACATATTTACAGTAGGCATTGAAGTTATTGACAAAGACTTACCAAAATTAAGAATGGATGTTGTTTTGCCGAGATGTCAAAAATGCTCAAATTCTGCAATTAATGAGAAAATATAGTCGCACTTGGGTTGGAATGAAAATGCAGCGGCGGGAGCAAGCATCCATCAAAATGCTTATGTTTAGGGTTGTTTGGGGTATTAAAACGACAGGGCGGGTAGCGACACACTAACCAAGTAAAAAGCTTTTAACCAACAAGCTTGCTGTTCACTTGCATGAAAAAATGTTTTTGTTGTGTTTTATTCTATCCCGCTAACTAAGGTGACTGGAAGGATTAAATTTTTGTTTCTTAATTTTTTTCCTCCCATCCCGCTAACTAAGGTGATTGCAAATGAAAAAAATAAATTATTTTCCTACCATCCCGCTAACTCAGGTGACTGGAAATGATTTTTTTTTTCTTTTCGTACCATCCAGCCAACTAAGGTGACTAGAAGGATTAAAATTATTTCCCCCCCCCCCCCCTCTCATCTCGCCAACTAAGGTGATTGGAAATGATTTCCCCCCCCCCCCCTTCCATCCCGCCAACTAAGGTGACTGGAAATGAAATATATATATATATATATATATATATATATATATATATATATATATTTTCACTTCCATCCGCCAACTAAGGTGATGGGATGGAATTAAGTAAAAAATAATAATTGTACTTACCAGTTATCTAAGCTAGCGGGATGGGGGAAAAAAATAAAAATTAATGTACAGTCATCATAGTTGGCGGGAAGGTTTTAATCCCATCAATCGCCTGTTTAATCCAAATGGTGACAAAGGTTTTCATCCCATCAATTGCCCATTTAATTCAACGGTGATAAAAGAATTTGTTGAAACATCCATAGAAAATATTTGCTATGGATCATTTTTCTATATATATATATATATATATATATATATATATATGTATATATATATAAATGTGCACGCGTACATATACTATTTTTTATTATATGTTTATAATTATAGCATTTGACATTTGTTTATATGTAAGCTAGGTGTTTTTGTTTAAAGAGTGAAATTTATTTTTTTATGTGTTATTTGTAGATTTTAAGAAAGTATTAATGTCTTAATCTTTTATATTATTCTTTTATCAAATAATAATTTATTTGTTTCTTATTTTTTTGATTAGTTTTACAAAAGGTAATATAAAAATTTTATATTCAATTTGATCGATCAATATTAATTTATATTTTTTAATTTTTGTGATTTTTTATTTTGAAAATATTAATTAAAAATAATAAAAAGAGTATTTCTCTATGCTATACGCATATCTTACGTAATTAGTTGAAGAATAAATAAAAAAAATTACTTTCTCGGTCCCCAAAATGATGTTTAAGTGATTTTTCCCCCTCAAAAGCATGTATAAAGTAAATAAGTCAATTAGATAAAATTAACTAATTTATCTTTGACCATGATACATCTTACCCACAAAGTAAATTCATCGCATCACAAATGAATTACTCAACTTAATTCATTACGTATTTACAAGCTCGAGAGCCAATTAAAATATTTAACATTGATATCAATAAAAGGATAAAACTGAAAATAAATTTATACTCTCTCATCTTATATAACTATCTTAATTTGGGTGAAATTTATCATTAAGTCAGGGCGGTGGGAGTATCAAATTTGGAGGATAATTAAGAAAATTTAAAAAAATTAAACTTAAAAATCTAAAATACTAATTATTAATGAATAATTTTATGCTAACAAAATATGATCATGAAAAATGTATAAAAAATAAGGTGTCAAAATATAACTAGTCGATGGTTCAAGGGGGCCACAACATTATTTATAAAATATTGTTAAGGGTTTCAAAATTTTGACTTCAAATGATTCTCAAATGACATGATATTGAATATTTTAATGATAATTTTTGGCATAACCAATCACGTGAAATTTATTAAATCAATGTTATGATTACCCATCATTTGAGACATATTTTGGGATAAAAAATTTGAGACCCATAGCATTACCCGTATTTATATAATTCTCAAAATTATTTAGTATTGGATAGTGCTAATGGTCTCAATTTTTTTTGTCTCAAAAGTGTCTCAAATGATGTAGCATCAATATATTGGTTGGGTAAGTTTCTTGTGATTGACTATGTCATAAAATATATTTTATCTTATTCAATGCCAAAACACATTTGAGATAAAAAAATTGGGACCCTTAGCATTATCCTTTACACACACTCTTTATGAGTTTTTAAAACTAATGGAAGATAGGTAAGTTAAGGAAAATTATAATTTTCCTTAGAAATTTTGTATTTGTGAGTTTTTTAAGTCAAGAAATGTAAGGAAAGTAAAGAAAAGTTAGATCCAATTTTTTTTAGATATTTTTTGATCAAAATGGTAGGTGTTGGGCTGTGTATTTTTACTAAAACAAATGGGCTGATATGATTGGGCTTTATGCCCTTGAAATAAGAAGGTTAAGAACAGAACTTTCAAAGTGGGAGACATGGTCCTTCTCACATATTTTAAAAAGTTTTGGGCAGTAACGGTGGAGATTTAAAACAGCAAAACGCACTTTTGCTACTTCAACTAGCGGGCGGTTTAATCATATTTGATGGACTCTCTTACCCCTCAGTATTGTGAACGACGTCGCAGTGCGAAATTGTTACCCAAACTACAATTTATACACCATCCGCTAGTTCGACTAGCGGATGTAAGCGTCACAGTCCTAATTCTAATCGAATGTCTTATATTAAACAGGGGACTCACAGTTCTAATTCTAATCGGATTACATAGCAATTGAAATAGTTGCTGGGTAAATCATAAACGGAATACAATTGATTCAGATTGTGTACGTTAATGTACAAAATCTAATTTTAATAGTAGTTATTTTTAGTGTGTTTTCAGTACAAATTATTTTCAACACCAAGGAGTATCCATAATTCTCAGGGTTTTTTGTATATTCATAAACAGAACGCATTACATATCAGATTTGTGGTGGTAAGTTTTCTTCTTATGGCTGACAATATGTTTAATTCTACTTCTTCAGATTCTTCTCATGATGTGATTGACTTGGATAATATTGGTTTTTGTAATATGCATTCGTCTCATATTAATGATTCAAAAACCCCATACGAGGGTCAAATCTTTTCTACTATCCAAGAGGCATAAGAATTTTATAGAGTCTATGCACGTAGTGCTGGATTTGAAATAAAAATTGGAGCAAGTCATAAATATGCTCGTTCCGACATATTGTCCAACAGACTATTTACATGTAAGAAAACTAGAAAACCACTTGAAAAAAAGAAAGAAGAAGTTGATGAAGTTGAGGGTAATAAGGTGGAAAGTATAAGAGATTCTATAGGTCGCACGATGTGTAAAGCTAGAATGTTTGTTGTTCATCTGAAGAATGAAAAAAAGTGGAAAGTCTCAAAAGTTGAGTTGAGTCATAACCATGATTTAATTACTCCAAGCAAGGTCAACCTCATTGAAACACGAAGAAATATAACTCCTGTTACTCGAACTTTAATTGGAACATTAAATAGCGCAAGAGTTGGCCCAAGTAAGATGATAGGTTTTTTTAGTGAAATAGCAGGAGGGATGGATAATGTGGGTTTCAGTGATATGGATGTTCGGAATGTTGTGCGAGATATAAGACGTGAGACATTAGATTCAAATGATGCCCAAGCAGCATTGCAGTACCTGAAGAAACTTTCTACGAAAAATCCTCTATTTTTTCACGATATCAAACGAGATGATGATAATCGCATTGCATGCATTATGTGGATAGATTACAGATCAATTATAGCTTACAAGAATTTTGGAGATGTAGTTACATTTGATACTACGTATAGGACGAATAAGTATTCAATGCCGTTTGTTCCTTTCACAGGTGTAAATCATCATTATAATTCAATCTTGTTTGGCTTTGCTCTACTAAAGGATGAAACGGAGGAAACTTTTGCATGGGTTTTTCAAACGTGGCTTGAAGCGATGAATAATAAACCACCAGTTACCATTATCACTGATCAGGACAAAGCTATGACCAATGCGATTGGTAGGATTCTTCCCAATACACACCATGCTCTTTGCACATGGCATATTAATAACAAATTCCCTGAGAAATTACACACGTTGTATGATGAGTACCCAACATTTAAAGATGATTTTAATTGTTGTGTGTATAAATCATTAACAACTGAGGATTTTGAGGAACGATGGGAGAAGTTAATGATTGATTATGAGCTGCATGATCACGAGTGGCTCTAGTCACTTTATGCGGTGAAATAGAAATGGGTGAAAGCCTACACAAAGAAGTTTTTTGCAGCGGGAATGACGACTACATCAAAGAGTGAGGGAATGAATAGTTTATTCAATGACTATGTGAATCCTATGACGAGTATTAAGGAATTTATTGTCAACTCACAAAAAGCCATTGAGAAGCAAGTTATTGCAGAAAGAAAATCTGATTACGCAACTTGTCATCGGACGTGAAGTATGACTATAGAATCTCCATTGGAAACACATGCTGCGAGGGTTTATACAAAGGAGATGTTCAGACACTTTCAGGTTGAAATTGTAAAGTATCATAAGTTTATAATGCAGAAGATTCAACATTTAACGACACCGAAAACAAAGTCGTATGCAGTGTACAAGCCAAACAGCGGTGAATATTCATACAGGGTACTTTACTGTTGTTAATAATGTTCAAACTGGAGATATCACATGTACTTGTCAAAAATTTGAACATTCAGGTATACTCTGTAGACACATTTTAAGACATATGATTGCCAAAAGTACTGAACAAATACCTGATACATACATTTTAAGCCGTTGGTGTAGAGATGGGAACAAAGTTAATGTTGAACTACCAAAGCTTTTGACAGAAATATCTAACTATGAGGAATCATAGACAATGCGATACAATTATTTAGTAAAACTGCTTTTACGCTTAGCTTCTACCGGATCTTGCTCAATCCAAGGTTTTAACCATGTTGTACAGCTGTGCATTGACAATCAATCCATCGTTGAGCAATTTGACCCCAATAATATTAATGCAAAAATTGTTCTAGAAATTAGTATTGAAGAAGATGAAGCAGATGATGATGAGCCATTATTGGATCCTATTTGTTCGCAAACAAAGGGTCGCAAAAAGCTAACAGAATAAAGAGTGGGATCGAAGAGGCTGCTAGTCATAAACCATTACGAAAGTGTGCAATATGCGGTATAATGACCAATCACGATAAACTAGATCACTACAAAGTATTAGGACAAAAAAAGCCAAAGTTTGATTTTATTCTTCTTATAGTACTTGATTGTTTCTTGATATTGTAATTAATTATTATAATTTTAATTGCAGTACAGTTATTAATTATGGTTGTAATTTTTTATTCGTAAAAAATTAATAATTACGGTCGTTATTAATTATGGTTGTTACAATCACTAGTATACTCCATATAACTCTATAATTGGTTCAGAGATGCAACAAGAGTTTATGTTATATCCAAATCTCTAAATTTACAAGCTTGGTTTATTTCTCCATGGTCCAAATGCTAGGGAAATTGTTGCAGTTACCAAAAACAAGGCCATTATCATTATTAGGAGGAAATTAAATAAAGTCATCAATGTGATCACTGTGTATATATCCCCAATCAAATATTCATGTTACATCACTGTGTATATATTCATGTTACATCACTGTGTATATATTCATTGCCCCATATAGATATTTCAGTCAAATAATACTAGAAAGAAACAATAAAAAATGTGAGAAACAATACCAGAAAGATCTTGGGCTGAACTATCATTAGTGAGAACCCTTCTTCAGAGATGAGATTCCCCACTCCTATAGTTACTGGCATCCCATTCACCTGCATATGAGTTTGACTTGATTTTTTTTTTCTCTCTTTAAATTATAAATGTAAAGTTCAGTTCATCAGATAGCTCATTTTTTGTCCACTTTTGACCATACAAATGCTTTTATAAAACTTCCATACATGCAGCTTGTATCAACTAAGTATAATAAATTTTGTCCACTTTTGACCATACAAATGTATAAGAACTTGATGTTGAATAATAAATTTGGTAGTTAAAATACTAAGACATTTGTAGTGCTTCAATTAACTGTATGTTATATTTAACTTTACTATTAACAAATATTTTATTTGATAAGTAATTTAAATTAAGCATTTGGACGATTGGATATTTAGTGTCTTCAGCCCAATGTGTTTTAAGGTTAAAATTGGCTTCGAACAATGTATTCAAGGCAATCTTTGTTGGAGTTTGAACTCAAAGTAGTGAACTTAATATCCTTCATTCGAATGGGACTTTGACAGCTAAGAGTTAAATCTGTCAAGTAATAAATCTCAATTTGAGTTTAATCCCCTTCCCATTTGCACGTTGTTCTAAATAATCTTAATCATATCTAACCTTTGGTGAGGTTGGTTCTACAATGTCCACTTTATGATGCACATATAAGCTTCTGCTATTCAGATTTCTTGATAATTACTATAGGATGGCCTATGATATAGTAAATTTCGCAACTGTATATTAATGTTTTCTTTGTTTTGGCATGCCTTTTACTTGTAATAATTCGAACATGGAATCACTTTTCTATTTTGATTGTTTTCTGAGACATACAGTGGCAGAACCAGGACCACATTATAGGGGGGGTCAAAATCTTTCAATAAAAAAAATTATTCATTGGCCCCGTACTTCCTCAATTGTAGGCAATCGCATCGGCTCCGCCATAGGCCTCTGTTCTGCAGCTTCACTTGAGCTCGGTAAATTGTTGGTTTCCTTTTCTGGACTGGAATTACTCATTTTGGCTTTGGGATGCACACCGTGGAATAGAAAAGCCTATAAAATTGAAATTGGGATGAAAGAGGTTTAATTTATAGAGAGATGATTGTTGGGTTAGCCGCCATCGGCAACAATGCATGCTCTTCTTCTTCCTCTAAAACTTCACACCTTTTGTGAATCTAACCCCCCTTACAAGACTATTTTCTTGGATTTTCTAAATCTATATTGAAAATTTTCTGTAGTTTTTTGTTCATTCACTGTAAAATCTTAAAGCCCCCAGCCCCAGATCTGATGGGTTCCACCCAAATCTGTTAAAACCTCTGAAAAGATTGAATCTTTATCTCAAAAACAACCTAAAACCCATTTAGGAACAATCAATTAATTTTTTATTTTATACTATTAGTAGCTTAAAATAAAGGGGATTATTAATCATATTTTTTTTATAAAATTATATAATCTCACATAAATAACCTTATGAATGATAAAAAAATTATTTATAAAATTATTTAAAGGACTATTAATTCTCATCATGATATAAAATAATTCGAAATAATATTAAATTAATATAATAATTTAATTTCAAATATAATTTTTATAAACAAACATAACCCTAGAGTCTAAACCTTATGTGTCAACTTTTGTTCTATTTATTTTCCCACTCTATATCTTGCTGTCAAATGTTATTTACTTTTTATATAATAATTTTGAGAAAGATAAAATATATTTTTGTTACACTAAGTTTTATTCTTTTTATAATTTGGCCCATAAAATAATTAGCATTTTATACATTTGTTATATTAATTATCTAATTTCATATAATATCTCTTAAATTCAAATTTTGATTAAAATTGACCAAAATACATAATTTTTCAGTAAAATGAATAATTTTATTCGATTTGATCATATTAAACTATAGTTTAACTTTTTAAAAAATAAAATATTTTTAAATACAATTAAAAAAATAGCTCCCAACTCTCTCTAGCTTTGCACATCCTAATCTCATGCGCAATTCTAAACCTAAATACATTAGCATCGTTTGCACTCCACCTCAGTTCTTTTGTAATGTCAATCCGGTGCAAGAAAAAATCAATGTACTTGGCTACATATATACCGCAGTCGTCTGAATTCCATTGCGTTGGCCTATTCACACATACTTTAACTTTCAGCTTCGATTTAGGCAAATTTCCATTTGGATTTGCCTCACGAAGCAGCAAAGGAATTACATCGACCTATATACCACAAACGCACAAATTAAGTATTCCACTACTCGTCTTTGTTATACCAAAAAGAGAGAGGATAATAATAAACTTACCACAACTTTGAAATATTTTTGGTATAATTGCGACAATGGCATGGCTGGTTTGTCATCATATAGAGGATCCAGTAGTTGTATTTTCCATTTTTTCACACTCTAAACAAATAATAAAAAATGTGAGTTTCTTTCGTTCACCACTGGAATAAATATGTAATCACACTCGTGTAGTGAACCAACTTCAGGGTTAATGTAACTTCTTAAAATTTTTCGTGTGGTTGCCTTAATACATCCCCCACTCGGCAAGTGTTCGGTAGCCAACTCCGCAAAGTATGTAGGCATGAAATAAAATAATGCCCATCTCTCGATTCCTTCGGTCCACATATTAGCTTATCTATCTCTCAAAAGCACTAAATATACATCCAAGACGTTTGACCATAACCAACCAGTGGGCCTCAAAGAGTTCACATCTATAAATTGCAATTCGTATAGACCACGTGGATGTATATGTGGAAAGACTGAAGGATCGTAAGTTGGACTAAACCAATTAATATTCAACCACGTAATTTTCTCAATCTTTAACTCCTTAATGAAATGAGGGTGTTTTGTGCCCTCCATCCTCCTTCTGAGTGGGAGTTTCATACCCTGTCGAGTAAAAGGCCCAACGACAGGTTAAGACTCTTCAACCGGAGGCTGCGATCCCGTCATGTCCATCTCTATTTGTCCAAAGTTAGGTTTGTTTGAATTTGGATTTATTGGAACCCCTTTGTAGTTAATCATGACAGGTTGGTAGAGTGTGTTGAACCATGTCTGATACATGGTTCTAAATTCTGGGGGCTGTTCAATTCTAAACATCTTTTCAAATATATGATTTGCAGACTCAAGCTACAAAAAAACAAAAAATAAAATTTTATATTACTAAAATAAGATAATCAATGCATCTCTCAATTTTTTATAATAAATATTATAAATTGAACAACTTACACTGTTTACAGCAACATATTGGTCAATGAATGCCCGTGGCTCATAATCTGCCCCTTGAACCCTGCAGGTTAGAGGATGGTGTATCTGTCTTCGAGTAATCTCCCTGTACCATCTCATATAATCCTCAGTAGATATATGTTGCAAAGCTTCCAACACTTGCCCTTCTAAAGTCTCTATGTACGCCTCCCACATTCGAATGTAATTGGCTCTATGATTTTCATAATTTATTTTCTCAAACAATTTTTTTTCCTCCCTTAATTCCACCAAGTTTTCAGCATTAGATGGATAAGACTGCAAATATCCAAATTGCCTTATGAATCTGTCAGGCATTTGGAACTTGACAGTATCATAGTGTATTAAAGGTATACGTGCAGTTCCACCTAACATTGCTTCAAAAAAGTCCCAACCCAAGTGTCTATCAAATGACTGATATGGATGCCACTCATAATCTGTTTCCAACATATTATCAAACTCTCCTCGGTAAAACAGAAGATGGTGTTGCAGATTTTTTAGACGCTGATAATCTTTTGAATTAGGATCAAAATAATAGTATGCCCAAGATAATGCCCTAGGTATCAACTTCTGGGACTTAGGCGTAGGGTTTGGACGACCAATGTTGAACCTTTCATGTGCCCACATCAGAAGAAGAGTTGCACATCCTGCGAATTTTGTGGCTGTTTTGCAAGTAGCTTCATGCAACCCCCTATACAAATGCCCTAAAATTGCTGCCCCCCAAGCATATGTAACTATCTCATCTAATCTTTCCAATAACAACAAATATCTAGGATGCACAATATTTTTACTTTTGGTTGGAAACAAAATAGCACCACATAAGTATAACAAATATGCCTTAGTGTATTTTACCACATCATCTGGAGTAGCATCCTCAGGTAACTGTCCATATCTATGTCTTAACCAAGTCAAACTTATGCCACCTCTTTTATAGCATTATTCGCAATCATCTACAGTAGCTTGTTGCCCCAAAACCCTTATAAAATAGTTTTTTGGATACTCAAGGTCTCTGCAAGTTGGAGGTTTTCCTAATATGGGCAGCCCGAATAAAAATCCCACATCCTTTAATGTAATGCTAATCTCTCCACAATTTAAGTAAAATAAATTTGTTTCACTTCTCCAACGCTCAAGTAAAGCAGATAAAAGAGATGCATTGTGCTTTGAAACTACATCTTGGTGGCAAAATATACCAAATCCTAATTTTTCCAGAAGAAATTCTTGTTGTTCAGTCAAATTCCATTCATGTAATTTTGCAGACATTTGACATATGTCTAAGACTTGTAATGCGTCAAATTGTGACTAATATTAATATGTCAACCACATTATGATTGTAGGTTATTCGAGGAATGTAATGTTAGCGTGTGCCGGATAAACTTATCAGGCAAGTTTTTCAGAACGTGTTGCATTATGTGCATGATTTATAATTTTGTTATTAAACTATTATGTGCGCATATGATATTATGTGCAATGACGTGCTAATGTGCCTATGTACAATGAGGTGAAATGAACTGTTAATATGCAGTAAATGACTTACTATGATTGTTCTGTATTGAACTATATGACATGATAAATGACATACATAAAAGCATGAAGCGCAGATTTAATGCAAATCATGATATGTATGAGATATGTATTCACTGCAAAGCATAAGATGCATGAAGCATGATGAAATACGATTACGTGTTATGTGAAACTGTTAAACTTGCTGAGCCGTCGTGCTCATCCTTGCTTTAAATTAACATTTTCTGCGAAGTAAATGAAGAAATTCTTGAAGACACTGGATTATGAAAGATGGATATTGTAACGTTGTCAAATTGCTATTCAATGTAATTGTCTTGGTATTTAAACTTATTGTTGTTAAGTTAGTAAAGCTGTTAGCTATGATAAATAGTTTGTAAATGTTGCAAGTTTTGAATGAACAAACTAAGAAGGTATTGAAGATATTCATGAAGTTGAATTGTGAGCTACAATTAATCATATTGTTGTAAGGAAAATAAATTAAGTTGAAATAAATTTTGAGAAAATGAATAAAGGATATTCATTATGAAAATAAGTTGTATACTTTACATTTTATTAATGTAAACTTATACAAATGAAATACTTTAAGTAAATTAGCATATGTCAAGTTTTCGGTGTGCTAAAATAATGAATTCAAGATGCTGAATCGGGAATGTAGGATGCTATTTTGGATATATGACATGCTGAATTGGAAATTCAGGATGTTGAAATAGGAAAATAGCTTGCTATTTTGGTAAACAGTTTGCTGTTTTAGTAGTTCAGCTTGCTGTAATGGTTTTCCATCTTGCTATTTTAGTAATCTAGTTTGCTAAATCATGTATTTAGCTTACCAGATTATAAAGAATAACTTATAGAAGTAAAGATTATATATTGAATCATAATGTATATGATCTAGAGTTGTAAATGAGCAATGTAAAGATTGCGATTTTGGGAATAGAAAATTGTTGAAAGTTTTAATTAATTAAGTTTATCAATTAAATTATTAATAAATATTGTAAATGATAAGAATGAGAATGTACTTAACGAACCAAGTCTGTTGTAGTATAATTGTGTTTTAACAACTATAATATTGTTGTAAGATATGGATTTTATAAAGAAGGTTTTGCAGTTATGTATAAAAGTAACAGGTTGGAAATAAGTTATGATCAATAAACAAACTTAAAAGATAATGGTACTGCTAAGTGCAGTTAATCTGCATACCTTTTGTATTGAATTGGATCATGGTATTTATGATCTTATATTATAATGGAATAATGTAAAGATTTCGATTCTGAGGTAGAGTTCAAGGAAATATTAAAAAAGTTTACATTTATTAAGTTTTTAGGAGCATATTATTATATTATGTTGTGGATATTATGAGAAGGTCGTTCGTTAACGCCCGTGGCCAGCATGGGGATTCCCGGGTCGTCACAGTTGGTATCAGAGCTGATAGGTTATAGTTCTTAGGTAGCAGTACCTTAGGCTATAATCATGATAATATATTGAAGGCAGTGAAAGGATAAACTCATATGGAGTTTAAGCAATTAAGAGTTGAATATATGAAATTCATAAAGGAGAAAATAAGTTTATGTTTGAGGATATTAAAAGAAGGATCTTTATGGGTGTATTTCAAATGAATGGAAAAGAATCAGGGAACACTTGATTCAAGAATTTAAAAAGAAGGATCGTAATGTAAAATGATCAAAGATGAGGAAGAAGATTGTAGAATTAAACGATCCTAGAATAAACGAGAAATTGTAAAGTGAAATCAATTGTAAAATAAGATCATGGTGATTAGAGTAAAATCATGGAATGTCAGATGGTCTGTTAAATGATTAAGAGGATGTGTAGATAGCATGATGCTAGAAGAAGGAAGATATTATGAAATAGGAAGAGGTGAACTCGTAAAGCGTTATGTGTGATAAGGTATGAATTGGAAAAATTCATATCAAGTTAAGAGAAGTTTGAGGTTTGTGGGTTTTTAATTGAGGACTCATGTTAGTGGTTGGGTAGTACAATTCCTTGTATGGGCGGGGAATTTGTGCTTGGTTTTAGAACCGCTTAGCTTCCTATATTAATATAGTGATTGAGTTGAACAGTTCTTTGTATGGGCAGGGGATTTGTTCTTGGTTTAACGACCGCTTAACTGCCTATATTGAATAGTGGTTGAGTTGACCAATTTCTTATATGGGCAGGAGATTGTATTTGGTTTGACGACCACTTAACTTCCTGTAATGATAATTAATTGAAACCTGGTGTTGCGCTATTCGCTATATGTATGTTGAGAAGGTGATTCTTTTCTCATGTGTATAACGGATAGGTAGAGGATGTTAAGATAAGTTCGTGTTCTGAGAACCGACACGTATGGTAAGTTCGTGACTCATAGTCATGTGGTGGAGCCCCTCAGTGAATGAGCGACTTTGGCCTGACTAGGACAAGTTCCTCAAACCATATGATTGTGGTAAGTTCTTGAGCCCAAATACGTGGTAAGTTTGATGAACAGTGAGTGTGAGTAGAGTTAAGTAGCAAGATTAAAGCTATAATAGATATAGTTATTGAGATGAAAAAGATGAGGAGTAAAATCGGTGATTATTTGAGGTTTTAGGATATTCCAAATGTTCTAGCTATGCTAGACCTTAAATTCTTAAAATCGTGCCAAATTCACACTTGTGTGTCATTAAAAAGGACTTTTAAAATTTTTGAGTTTTATCAATAAATTGTAGTAACTCGAGTTGTGGAAACAATTTATTGTTACCTGTGGTAGTATGATAAAACTTAAAATGATTTTTAAATGATTTTGAAACGTTTAAAGAAGAGTCTATGCTATTTGATTTGGCTAGACCATAATGATTTGAAGACATCAAAATGTATTTCTAAAAGCGTCAACACACCATGTGGTGTGGATATGACAATAACTGAATCCTCAACGTATTTTCCGTGAAGGTACGATATCATGATATCATAAAGTAATTTGCACCATAAAGATTGCGTCAAAATTACTATTGATAGAATCCTCAACGTACTATACCAAAGATGCGGTATCATGAAGTCATAAAATGATTTTTCATTTTCACTTAAAATAGTTTAAAAAATTCTAGAGTTCATGGTTCATGAATAATTTAATTATGGTGGTCTAGGCCATTTGATTCGGCTAGACAACTTTTAATCGAAAGTGATAAACTTCAAAATTTTATTGCACGTGTGTGCTCTTGAAGTGTTTTAAAGTTCTGATTGATATCCGAACTTTTATTGTAAGTTTATGCCAATTATTTCAGCTAGACGTTTGCATGCTAGACATTTAAAAAAAAAAAAAAAACTATCCAAACATGTTGTTGGTACGGATTCTTAGACTGAGAGAACAACCCTGAACGGGGGAAAATTTAAGTATCGATTATCCGATACGCGCAGGGTTAAATGTTATGCGTATACATGGTGTACGAAAGGCTGATCCCCTCAAGTACAACTGATGGATTTTAAGTGTCGGCTATCCGATACAGTCAGAGTTAAATGTTATGCATACACATAGCGTTCAAGAGGGTAATTTTCTCCAGTATGTATCTTGAGCTAGTAACCAAATGGTCAATCAGCTATTGATTTCATTGGAAGTTTATAGTTCATGATCTTTATGACCCCTCAGTCATATATAAATTTATTTTAAAGGAATTCTTTTTACTTCCTAGTTATTCAAGCTCCTTCACAATTATTGAACAATTTTTGAAGACTTCTGGGAAATATCCCAATATTCTGGAAATAGAATCGGTAGAGGTGTAAATTTAAGAGGTGATTGGTCATAGAATTAAATGATCAATGAAGAATCCTCAGAGAATGGGAAATTTGATAGGTTAAATTGAGAACCTAATGGACAGAATGAGCAGAAATAAGTATGCTGTAAATTTCGAGGACGAAATTCTTATAAGGAGGGGTGAATGTAATATCCTGGATATTTCAGAAGATTTATAAATAAGATCTTTTATGATGAAATAAAGGTTGAAGTTAAAACCTAGATTTGGAGATGTAAAAGGTGTAGAAGTGAGTAAACATTTGACCATAATCTTGGTGTTAGGATTGAAATGTGACTGAAGGTAGGTTTTTAAAATTTTAAAACCTATAATTTGATTATTATATATACTTGAAGGTATATTAATAAATAAACTAATATAATACCTTTAAAGTCCGATGAATTTATTTGACTGAAAAAGATTTTTTTGTAAGAAGTTTTAATATGATGTATGTGAAAATTTATTATGGAAATAAATTTCAATTAATGAGATATTTTTAAGTTAACGTGAAAGTGTATATGTATAGATACGTATATACTTGGAGGTGTGCTTATTATATTTTAGCTTATAGTGATAAATGATTAATGGAATTAATCATTAAGAATAATGTAAAGCTTAATATATTAATTAAGCAAGCTTTTGAAAGTTAAACCTTGAGTGGTAATTTAAGATAGCCCAAATTAGTAAATTGGGAAGAGATAAGTTAGGTATTGTGGTGGTAATTAAGTTTAAATCCAACCTAGTGGCCAAGTAATTAGAAATTAAAGAATAGTCCAAAATGGATTAAGTTTATGGCGAGTCAAATTGATATATAAGGCAAGCCATATGAATATAGTGAGCAAGCCTACACAATTGATAATTATAAGATTTATATGTGTGGTCAAGTTATTAAGGTGACAGTCTAAGGTTAAGAATGAACCATGTGCGGTTGTAATTTCGTGGAATAGTGATGTGAAGTGAATGAGGTAATGGATACCTGATAAAACGAGTATACTTATATGTGTGGAGACAAGTTAACAAATTGAAAAATCAATAAATGACCAAGGTGGTCATATAGTCAAAGTTTGACTAAAATAGATGAAAGAGGTTAAAACCCCAATTTGAAGTTTGAAAGAGAATTTGGAGACGTGGACTGCACCGTTGAATTCAGAACGTCGAATTTGACAAGAAGAGATAGTAAACACAATTTGGTGTCGGTGTTGACTTTTTGGTCAAAGTCAACCGTTTTACTTGTAAAGGTAAAAAGTGAAAGTTGGAGTTTGGAGAAGAATTTTGAGGAACGGACTTCACCGTTACGACGAGAACGTCGAATTTGGTAAGTATGGACCGTAAACATAATATGTGTTCTGGATGACTTTTTTTTTTCAAAGTTGACCGTTTGACTTTTTCGGATAAAAGGTCAAACTTGAAGTTCGAAAGTGAATTTGAAGAAACGAATGTTACCATGACGTCGGGAACATTCAAATTAATAGGAATTGACTGTAATATTGAAATATGATTTTCGGGTTAAACAGTCAATGAGCGGGTCAGATAATTAAAAGTAAAATCCAAAATAAAAATTAACTCTCCAGATATTTTTTTTAAAATGGCGCCAGCTATATTTCTCAGCAATTTAGTGGTTGGATAATTAATTAAGCCACTTAATGTTTTATCCTAATGTAATCCAAGTTGACCAATCATAATTCAACACAGTTGTTATCTCTTATTATTGGATATATCACTTAATTGCCTAACCCACGTTGGGAAGAAGAAAGAAGTTAGCAAACATTAGAGAAATAAAGAGAGAGAGAGAGAGCTGAACTCACGGCAAAAGAAGGAAAAGAGAAGAAGGAAAAATAAGGATTAAGCCAAGAAAATGTATAGCTATGAAGGTATATACACTAACCTTGTTTAATCTTTAATTTTTCTTGGGTATATGTTGTGGGTTGTAAAATTTATGGTTTTAGATCATGGATTACCATGTGTACAAAGGTCTAACCATAGATGGTCTTGAACCTAGTATTTGATTCACAGATTAAATGAAAATGAAAGAAAGTTGAAAAACAAAAACGAAATTCGCAGAAAAGGGGGTTTTGTTGCTGTTGGTTCACGATTTTTAAAAAATTGAATATTTGGAGTTAGAGAGTGGGTAATATATCAAATTAAACTTACGGAAGTAAGCTTTCCACAAACATTTTTAGATCACGGAAATTCTTTGTGGTTTGTGCGTAGTGACTGAAAGAAGCAGGTTGGGTCGGACGAATATTAGTCTGCCCAGAAAATTTTAAAGTTTGCAGCGAATTCTGACTTGTTAAAAATCATATAAAATCATGTGTTTGGAATTTGAAGTTGGTATAAACTACAAAGTTGTAGATATGGAAGTTATCTAAAAGTACCCAAAAGATTTAATGATTTTATGGTGTAGAGCATTTTTGAATGATTTAATGTTGTGTGACTGTCCTGGAGATTTCATTCTCTAGGCAGGTTGTGTAAAATGTTAGATCTGTATTGTTTGGTACATGAGATGAAGTTAATGTCTAAATAAGATTTAAAGTAGACTTCATAAGGTTTAATTTGATATAAATTTGATCAAAACCGGATATGTAACGAAGAAGTTATGAATTTTATAGCGAGCTAGGGTCTGACTTCCAATTTTTCTCGGGACAGTTTTTAACGTTGCTATTCTTTGAGGTGTACAGCCTTGTGTGTACTAAATTAGGTTCTCAAACCTAAACAAAAGTTGTAGATATAGAAGTTATGAAGAGATAGCAAAAAGAATGACATTAAAATTCCTTATAGATTATTTTATATGAATTTAACCGTAAAACAGGTTGGGGACAAATGTGCACTGCCACTCACTGTTTTGAGTGAGCTGTTTTGGAACTTTTTGAGTTCGAGTAATTTGGGGTTTATGAAACCTATCGGGATAGTTAGACCATGTTATAGATGGGTCACTGGCCAAAGATGAGTCAATTCCGAGTTGGTATGAAGGAGTTATAAATTAACTAAGATTTAAAATCGGTTAATGTAAAAGTTAAAACAATTGGAAGCTAGGGTCATAATTAAGACTTGTAATGAGTCAAATTGTGACTAATATTAATATGTCAACCATATTATAATTGTAGGTTATTCGAGGAATGTAATGTTAGCGTGTGCCGGATAAACTTATCAGGCAAGTTTTTTAGAACGTGTTGCATTATGTGCATTATTTATAATTTTGTTATTAAACTGTTATGTGCGCATATGATATTATGTGCAATGATGTGTTAATGTGCCTATGTGCAATGAGGTGAAATGAACTGTTAATATGCAATAAATGACTTACTATGATTGTTCTGTATTGAACTACATGACATGATAAAGGACATGCATAAAAGCATGAAGCGCAGATTTAATGCAAAACATGATATGTATGAGATATGTATTCATTGCAAAGCATAAGATACATGAAACATGATGAAATGCGATTACGTGTTATGTGAAACTGTTAAACTTGCTGAGCTGTCGTGCTCATCTTTGCTTTAAATTAACATTTTCTGCGAAGTAAATGAAGAAATTCTTGAAGACACTGGATTATGAAAGATGGATATTGTAACGTTGTCAAATTGCCATTCAATGTAATTATCTTGGTATTTGAACTTATTGTTGTTAAGTTAGTAAAGCTGTTAGAAATGATAAATAGTTTGTAAATGTTGCAAGTTCTGAACGAACAAACTAAGAAGGTATTGAAGATATTCATGAAGTTGAATTGTGAGCTACAATTACTCATATTGTTGGAAGAAAAATAAATTAAGTTGAAATAAATTTTGAGAAAATGAATAAAGGATATTAATTATGAAAATAAGTTGTATACTTTACATTTTATTAATGTAAAGTTATACAAATGAAATACTTTAAGTAAATTAGCAGATGTCAAGTTTTCGGTATGTTAAAATAATGAATTCAAGATGCTGAATTGGGAATGTAGGATGCTATATTGGATATATGACATGCTGAATTAGAAATTCAGTATGTTGAAATAGGAAAACAACTTGCTGTTTTGGTAAACAGTTTGCTGTTTTAGTAGTTCAACTTACTGTAATGGTTTTCTATTTTGCTGTTTTAGTGATCTAGTTTGCTGAATCATGTATTTAGCTTTCCAGATTATAAAGAATAACTTATATAAGTAAAGATTATATATTGAATTATAATGTATATGATCTAGAGTTGTAAATGAGTAATGTAAAGATTGCGATTTTGAGAATAGAAAATTGTTGAAAGTTTTAATCAGTTAAGTTTATCAATTAAATTATTGATAAATATAGTAGATGATAAGAATGAGAATGTACTCAACGAACCAAGTCTGTTGTAGCATAATTGTGTTTTAACAACTATAATATTGTTGTAAGATATGTATTTTATAAAGAAGGTTTTGTAGTTATGTATAAAAGTAACAAGTTGGAAATAAGTTGTGATCAATAAACATACTTAAAAGATAATGGTACTGCTAAGTGTAGTTAATCTGCATACCTTTTGTATTGAATTGGATCATGGTATTTATGATCTTATATTGTAATGGAATAATGTAAAGATTTTGATTCTGAGGCAGAGTTCAAGGAAATATTAAAAAAGTTTACATTTATTAAGTTTTTAGCAGCATATTATTATATTATGTTTTGGATAATATGAGAAGGTCGTTCGCTAACGACCGGGGGTTGCCCGTGGCCAGCATGGAGATTCCCGGGTCGTCACAACTACAATATTAAATACTAAATGTGTTGTTTTTGTCAAAAAACTAACCCAACCAGTTTCATATTCAATGTAATGCATGCATTCCTATAGAGGTACAACATGGTTTCAGTTCAACAAAGCTTGTGTATCTACAAAAATTTTCAGTTTTATTTATTCACCAAAAATTAAACCCTTTAGATCTTGGTATATTATCTTTTCCGTCAATGCATTATGAGCAAGAATAATCAGTTACAACTTAAGAAAAGATGCAAAATGCAGTATTATTTTGCAAATAACAGGAATAACTTACCGATTAAATATTGAGAAAGTTGATTTGTATCACAAATCTTCCACAATTTAAACACTCCAAGTAATAGTCTTGTTGCCGTCGATGGGAAGATTGATGCTGAATTCGCCGGAGTGTTGCTGTAGTCTGAATTTTATCCCCAAATCTTTTAACATGGCAGTGAAAATCGACGCAGCAACGACGTCGTATTTGGCAAAACTTACGCCCGCTAGTTGAAATAGCGGATGGTAATTTACTCAGTTGTTGCTCGACGTCGTTTGATGCTATGTGTATAAATTGTAGTTTGGGTAACAGTTTCGCACTGCGACATCGTTCACAGTATTGAGGGGTTAGAGAATCCATCAAATATGATTAAACTGTCCACTAGTTGAAGTAGCGGACGTGCGTTTTGCTGTTTTAAATCTCCACCGTTGCTGCCCAAAACGTGTGGAATTGATGGTATTTGCCCCAAAAAAATTTCATAGCATCTATTTGCTATGGATCGGCCCCTATATATATATATATATATATATATATATATATATATATTTAAGAATAGTGATACTTTATGTTAATAAATTTTAATATGTTACTGTATTACCATGTGATGTGAATTGTACAAGACCCTTCAGTTATTTGTCCGTCCCTCTTTGTTTCTTCTTCTCCTCCTTTCAACACTTCAATGTATATATATATATATATATATATATATATATATATATATATATACAAAGTTGGCTATGGATTGCCAATATACCCATATTACACCGTCTATTTGGCAGTTCAACGGATGTGATTTAAAAGAAAAAAAGAGGTTGCACTATTATGGTGTGAAGGGGTTGTATAGGCGAAATCACTATTTTTCTTAATTTAAAATTTTCACACTCCATCCAAACCATTATGTTGCGTATAGTACAATATTATAACTTACATGATATCATAAAGTTTTAATTAGCCCCGCACCAGTATAATATTACTCGATGAACTGGTATTATATTGTATTTTCAAGCACTTATTTTGCATGTGAAGATGATAAGTTACAGTCTCTGTTTTTCTTGGGTGCCAAGTCATGCTTAGGTAGGTGGGTGGATAAGTATGTCTTGAGTACAGTTATACCTGCAAATTAGTGGACTTTGAATTACATTTAAAGATAGGACTTAAGGGAAAGACCCTTAAAGACGTGTATTCCCAAATCTTATAATGTGTGACTCACCCACTTACACACTGATCCAAAATCCTTGATTAATGCAGTTTTAATGTAGGAAAGTAGTGGGGAATAGACAACTTCAATGAGAAACCCAAATAAGAAGTGTACCGCATGGTACAAATCGAGGGATACTGATGTGATAAAAAATAGTAACTGCAAGTGCACAGCATCAAATTGAAGAACGGGCAAGTACAGGTCGAACCACAGAGACTAAATTAATTTTAATGTTCCCTTAATTTATATTCCAATCAAATTAAAAATAAAACGTGGTGGAGATGATTAATTAACTAAATAATGCAAAATTAAATTAATAACGAAAACTAATAATGAGAAAAACTACCTAGGAATCCGAATCCATTAAATACTAACATAATAATTAAATTCTTCCTTTCCTTAATTAATTTCTAATTATTTTTCCTTCCCTAAAAAAAAAAATTTAAATAATTAATATGGGCAAGCATAGATTATGAAAATTTAAGGATTAACTATAACTCATCAAAACTTCATTGAGCAAGCATGAATTATGAAAAACTCATATCTTAACAATAACCTATCAAAATCTCATAATTAATTTAGAACCAAAACGAATTATGCGCAAAGGTAATTTTGAAGAAATAAACAATTAAACACTAATATCGGAACGAAAATAATATAATTAATATGCAATATTTAATTTCATCTTCATCCTAGATATTAGAAATTTAGCTAGCCATGAAATTTAATTATGAGCAATATTAAAATTAAACTGAAAGTGGTTGCATGTATTTAAGAATAATAATGATAATGAAAACAATAATTAATTAAAAATTATTACTAATACTAATATGGACAAAAAGTAAAACAAGTAAAAAAAATTGAAATATTATTACTCCCTTTAAGTAAAACCTTGCAATGTTGCTATCATGTGTAAAGATGAATCAAAAATAAAATAAAAAACTAAAAAGAACTCCCTGACTCCAAATCCATGCAAAGCTACTGCGGAACAAAAGTAAGAAAAATACTTTCCGCCTCCTACCGAAACTGCGGAACTAGAAAAAGAGAAAAAGAAAAATAAAATATGACACACCCTTTACTCTAAAATAAGACTTCTATTTATAGAGAAAATAAACTAAACCCTAATCTAATTTCCTTGTTGACTTCAACTTGTGCATGAGTTATCTTCAAAGAATCCTTTCCTTGCACACCTCTTAATTGTAGTCCAAATAAAAATCAACTAGGAAGCTTTTAGAAATCATTTTCCAACTCAACTTTATTTATTTCTTTATTTCCTGCAAAACAAAATAAAACTAATTAATTAAATAAAATAAACAAATAAAATAATAAATATGGGAATATAAAATATACAAAATTACGTGACTATCAAATACCCCCATACCTAGCTTTTACTCGTCCTCGAGTGAAACAAAAAGAAAATAAAAATTAAACTACCCCATTTTCGTAGGAAACACACGATTGCACTTAGCATGTGCAACAAGCCTTTAAACCCCAATGTTAACCCAAGTGGACGAGTTGTGTCTCGTGAGGGTTTACAGTGAATATACCCACAAAATTCAAGAATAAAAAATAAAAATCTTTTTGAGTTTAACCAATTATGAAATCGAAAGAAAACTTCTAAGTATCCATGGGCATTACACATAAGCAAGATCAAATTTAAAATCACACTTTCACCTTATCAAAAATACTCCATCTTCATTCTCAATACCACCCTTCATAAAATTATTTTCATGTGATGCATGCATGTGTCTGTGATGTAACTCTTAGTAGGGACTTTTACCGTGAAAATCAAGCAAACTCAATATATTTTTCCCTATTTTTTATTCTTGACTTGTGCAATGTCTATTTTTCTTAGGCTTTTCAGAGTTACCAATGTAACGAGCGTTTGACCAATGACTCCCAAACCAATTGGCTTTAGGGCACTAGGTGTAAAGACACCCCTAAGGGTTTACTAACTCGAGTAACAAAGGCCACAAAAATCAGACTAGTCAAACTACTTATATCCATTATACTTTTCAGCTTGATTTTTCTTTTATTCAATGGATATTGAAGCAGTATTTTTCATTTTTTCAATTTTTTTCTCTTACAACGAGTGCGTTTTACGCTCCATCTCGCTGCTTCTTTTTCCTATTTTTATTTACCACGAGTGCATTTTACGCTCCATCTCGCTGCATTATTATTTTTTTCCTTCTAATTTTTTTTCTTGAAATTACTTAACTCATAGTTTATACCCTACAACCAAGAATTAGTACGAACGTGAAGTGCAAAAATGCATGTGAATTCTAATTTTATTCAAGATGGCATTTCAAACTAGGATTTTGTATCTTATTAAAGGTTCAAGCATTCTAAATCTTTTAACCCTACTTAAAGAATTTTACTCCACAGACACTTATTAGAATTAATCCAATTCATAAAAAGTCAAACTAATTTTTCCATTTTTTTCAATTTTTTTTATCTTTATTTTTTAAAGAAACTTTTTGAAAATAAAAAGAAAAGAAAAGAAAAGAATAAAATAAAATAAAACGCTAATAAAAAAAAAATAAAAAAAAATGCAATAGATAAATAAAAATGTTAAAGTCCCCCCATACCTAAATCATGCATTGTCCTCAATGTATGCAAATGAATAATAGAGAACAAAGAAATAAAAGAATTGTACCTCGTATGGTGGGTAGGAACGGGACGAAAAGAAAAATATATATACAAAACTTACAATTACAAGTGCAGTTTCAGTCATTTGGAATAGTGTGGTTCAATAAGGTCCACCACCTCCTCTGTTTCGGTCGACATTTCTAAAAAGGGTTTTAGTCGTTGACCATTAACTTTGAAAATTTCACCACTTTTTGGATTTTCAATATCAACTGCCCCATGAGGGTAAACTACCTTTACTACAAAAGGTCCATCCCATCTAGAACGCAATTTGCCAGGAAATAGATGTAGCCTAGAGTTATACAAGAGAACTTTTTGACCAGGTGAAAATGATTTTCTCAAAATTGATTTATCATGAAACACTTTTGTTCTTTCCTTGTAAATTTTAGCATTTTCGTAAGCATCATTCCTAATCTCGTCCAACTCATTCAATTGCAATTGTCTATGACTCCCACAAGTGGACATATCAAAATTTAACTGTTTTATGGCCCATAAAGCACGATGTTCAATTTCCACAGGTAAGTGACAAGCTTTTCCAAACACAAGCCTATATGGTGACATTCCTAAGTTAGTCTTAAAGGCAGTACGGTAAGCCCTCAATGCATTTAACAATTTAAGAGACCAGTCTTTTCTATTAGAACGCACCGTTTTTTCCAAGATTTGTTTGATTCGCCTATTCGAGACCTCTACTTGACCACTTGTTTGAGGGTGATATGGTGTGGCAAGCTTGTGGGTGATGGAATATTTTTTCAACAAGGATTCAAAAGGCTGATTGAGAAAATGTTTTCCTTGATCACTGATTATAGCCCTAGGGGTACCAAAGCGAGAAAAAATATTATCTTTCAGAAATTTGACAACAACCTTATTGTCATTGGTCTTGGTTGGTATAGCTTCTACCCACTTAGACACATAATCAACTGCAAGTAAAATGTACAGATTTCCAAAAGAATTTGGGAATGGACCCATGAAATCTATCCCCCACACATCAAACAACTCAATGACTAGAATGGGTTGCATTGGCATCATATTCCTCCTAGTGATCCTTCCTAAATGTTGACACCTATTGCAATTGGCACAAAATTCTGTGGCATCCTTGAATAGACTAGGCCAATAAAAACCACACTGAAGAACTTTGGCAGACGTCTTTTTACCTCCAAAATGTCCTCCACAAGCTTGGTCATGACAAAATGATAGGACACTCCTAAACTCATGGTCGGGGACACATCTCCTAATGATTTGATCAGGGCAATATTTAAACAAATAGGGGTCGTCCCAATAAAAATATTTGACTTGTGAAAGAAATTTTGACCGGTCTTGTTTGGACCAATGGGAAGGAATGTCACAAGTAACTAGGTAGTTCACAATATCAGCAAACCAAGGTGCAGTGGATATGGAGAAAAGTCGCTCATCTGGGAAATAATCATTTAAAGGCAGTTCAGAATTAGACTCCACAACTAAACGAGACAAATGATCAGCTACCACATTTTCAGACTCTTTTTTATCCCTTATTTCTAGGTCAAATTCTTGGAGCAATAAGACCCATCGAATTAATCGGGCTTTGGAGTCTTTTTTGGAGAGAAGGTGTCTAAGGGCTGCATGGTCAGTGTAAACGATGATTTTAGATCCAATAAGATAAGATCAAAACTTTTTTAGGGCAAAAACTACAACTAGAAGTTCTTTTTCAGTAGTTGAATAATTTAATTGTGCATCATTCAAAGTCCTACTAGCATAGTATATAACATGGGGAATCTTATTAATTCGTTGCCCTAGAACAGCACCAACTGCATAGTCAGATGCATCACACATTAACTCAAATGGTTGATTCCAATCGGGTGATTTGATGATAGGAGCTGAGGTCAACTCCTTTTTAAGTTGTTCGAATGATTGGAAACATTTGTCATTAAATTCAAATTTTACATCTTTACTTAGAAGATTGGTTAAGGGTCTTGCTTTCTTACTGAAATCTTTTATGAATCGCCTATAAAAGCCTGCATGTCCTAGGAATGAACGAATTTCTTTGACTGTCCGAGGTGGTGGGAGATTGGAAATGAGGTCAATTTTGGCTTTATCTACTTCAATTCCCTTTTCAGATATGATATGACCAAGAACAATTCCCTTTTTAACCATGAAATGACATTTTTCCCAATTTAAGATTAAGTTAGTGTCCTTACATCTGCTTAAAACTAAGTCAAGGTAATGAAGACACTCAGGAAATGTAGACCCAAATATGGAAAAATCATCTATGAAAATCTCTAGGAATTTGTCTATCATGTCAGAAAAAATGCTCATCATGCATCTTTGAAAGGTGGAAGGGGCACTACATAACCCAAATGGTAGACGACGATATGCAAAAGTTCCATAAGGACAAGTGAATGTGGTCTTTTCTTGGTCTTCTGGGGTTATGGGAATTTGAAAGTAACCCGAGTATCCATCAAGGAAACAATAGTAAGCATGGCCAGCTAACCTTTCTAGGATTTGGTCTATGAAGGGTAAAGGAAAATGATCCTTCCTTGTGGCCTCATTGAGTTTTCTATAGTCTATGCAAACCCTCCAACCAGATTGGACACGAGTGGGAACTAACTCATTATCGTCATTTTGAACCACAGTTAAGCCCGACTTTTTAGGCACCACCTGAACAGGACTTACCCAAGAGCTATCATAAATGGGATAGATGATCCCATTATCTAGACATTTAAGAATTTCCTTCCTAACAACCTCTTTTAAAACTGGGTTCAACCGCCTCTGTGGGTCTCTCACGGGTTTAACATCATCTATTAAATGGATCATATGTTGGACAATGGCAGGACTGATCCCCTTAATATCTGTTATGCTCCATCCTATGACTTCTTTGTTCTGTCTAAGGATGGTCAATAATTATTCCTCTTGTGGGTTTGTTAAATCGGAAGCAATGATCACAGGAAGAGTTTTGGAAGGACCTAAATAGGCATATTTAAGATCATCAGGAAGAGGTTTGAGTTCTAACTCTGGTGGACTCGATTCTGAAGATTGTAAAATTGGCTCGATCACAGGTTCCCATTTAGAATATATTGATGTAGAGGGCTCTAACAATTCATTCACCTCATGTACATATTCTGTATCATCCCAATTTGACCAAAGTGATTTAAACAAAAGTTAAGAATTTCATCTTCCCCATTAAGTTCATTTTCAGACATTTCTTGAATCATGTTTGTTTCAACGGGTTGGTCAGAGAAATCACTAGGTTGTTTTCCCACATTGAACACATTTAAATCAATTGTCATGTTTCCAAATGTCAATTTCATTAGTCCATTTCTACAATTGATTAACGCATTAGAGGTTGCTAAAAATGGTCTACCTAAAATGACAGGAATTTGACCGTTGGGATTGACAACAGGTTGGGTTTTAAGAACAACAAAATCGACGGGGAACACAAAATCGCCAACCTTAATGAGTACATCTTCAACTATTCCCTTTGGCACTTTGATAGAACGGTCAGCTAGCTGGAGTGTGACTCTTGTCTTTTTCAACTCCCCTA
The DNA here is from genome assembly GCA_947179155.2 of Hedera helix. Lineage (NCBI taxonomy): Eukaryota > Viridiplantae > Streptophyta > Magnoliopsida > Apiales > Araliaceae > Hedera > Hedera helix. The sequence continues at coordinate 4,155,344 of OX359287.1, forward strand.
AGCCCAAGGTTTGGTACACAGAAAATGGTAGAAGGTTAACACTCGCTCCCAAATCAAGCAAAGTTTTTTCAATTAAGGTGTCTCCTATGATGCATGAAATAGTAGGACAACCGGGGTCTTTGTACTTCACAGGGACTTGGCATGACAGGATAGAACTAACATGGGTTGTTAGAAAAGCTTTCTTAGGAACATGAGTGGTTCTTTTGTGTGTGCACAAATCTTTTAGACATTTAGCATATGAGGGAACTTGTTGAATGGCATCTAGAAGAGGGATATTAATTTTCACTTGTTTGAACACTTCTAGGGCTGACTGCTTGTTTGAAATTAGTCTTTGGGGGAATGGGGCTTTTGGTTTAAAGACTTTTTCATTAGATTCCGAAGATATGGTTTTCTCATTTTTTAACAATTGTTTGTTAGATGGGCCTACTGACTCAGAAGTGGTGGGCTTTTCACGCTGGGCTGATTGTGAAGATAGATTATTAGATTTATCAATTAAATTTTCCTCTTCTTCATTATCAATACCAGCATGATTGTTAAAATGATTTCCAGACCTTAAAGAGATTACGGAATTCACATGATTGACTTGGTTGTGGTTGTTTTCAAGTGAATTAGCATGATAAGGTTTTTGATTAGGGACTGGAAATTTCGGGTTGGTCTCGGGTTGGCTAGGAAACTTTCCCTTCTCTCTTTCACTAACTATAGTGGCCAATTGACTCATTTGAATCTCTAACCGAGATATGGCTTGGTTACTGTTTTGCATGAAATTAGTTTGAGAGTTTATTAAAGTTTCCTGAGATTTCATTAAAGATTCCATGCTTTTCTCTAAATTGCTAAGTCTCTTTTCACTTTCATTAGGGAAACCTGGTGGACATTGAGTTACTGAATTTGAATTTTGGTACGGACCAGGATTCGGCTTTTGATAGGGTTGAAAAGTTTGATTTTGAGACCGATTAACCTGATTTGAAGAGTTATTTGGGTATGATCCTTGGTCCATGCAAAATTAGGATGATTTCTCCAACCTGGATTATAAGTGGGTGCAAATGGGTCGTTCCTAGGTCTTTGAGACATTACATTGACTTGGTCAAATTCTTCAAGTTGGTTTACAGGTGATGTATCCCTAGTTTCTAAAACTTCAAGTCTTTTAAGTACACTTGCCAACTTAGCTTCGATAGCAATTGAATTGTCAATTGTATGAACACCCCTAAATGAGCTAGATTTGTCGGTCTTTCGGGTGGTTTCCCATTGCACGATTTTTTCTGCTAAGTCTTCTAAAAACTCCCAAGCCCTTTCCTCATCATTTTTTAGAAAATCCCCTTGACACATTGACTCTAACATCATTTTAGTGGAAAAATCTAAACCTTCGTAGGCAATTTGACACAATCTCCATTTTTCAATTCCATGGTGTGGACACTGGGATAACAAATTTTTAAATCTATCAAAATATTTCCAAAACGACTCGTTTTCAAGTTGGTAAAATTGATGAATTGCAGTCCTAATCTCGGAAGTTTTGTGATTTGGAAAATATTTATTTAGAAATGTAACAACAAATCCCTTCCAGGTTATTATGGAATTATTCGCTAGGCTATATAACCACTTTTTAGCATTATCTTTTAAAGCAAATGTGATAAATCTTAGCCTAATCGAGTCTTCAGACAATTGTTGAATTTTCATTAAAGCACAGACTTCCTCAAATTCCCGAATGAATAAATATGGATCTTCTATTCCAGTAAACCTAGGTAACATATTTATAAAGTGCGGTTTTAGTTCAAAATTATTACCATTTACTGGTGGTAGACTGATGCATGAAGGGTGGGCAGAGCGAGAAGGATAACATTGGTCCCTTAAAGAAACAGTTTGTGCAACTTCCATGTTTGTAGAAGTGATGTCTTTTAAAGTGAAATCTGAAAAATCAATTCTTCTCACTAACCGAGATGTTTTATCCCTAACCCACACTTTTTGCATATACTACTTAGCAGATAAGCACGTAAACAAATAAGCACACAAAGATGAATAAGGAAAATAAAATAAAATAAAAACTACTTCTAAGGTTAACCTAAATAAAATCTAGACAGCTCCTAACTGTTCCAAGTTACTCTTTAAGGTCCACCAAATTCAAAAGTAATCACACCGCTAGCCAGGTAAGTGTAAGAACGGCGGGAGTCTCTCCGTGGGTACGGTGACTAATTGAATAACCGCGCGTCCTTTAGGCGTTTACCTTTTGAACCACTTGCCTAGACACCAGTAATATGATTAATTAGGAATTCAGACTCCTCTCAGAATTCCTTGTCCTAATTGAGCTCGAGAATCTTAGGGGCCAACGTCTACTTGATTTTATTAAGTCGGTTATGCAAAGTTAGGTTGTTTGTGGGCCAAGGAATGGTGATGAAATCCCCACCTTATCTTGTTAAGGTTTGTGCCCTTAAAATCAAATTAAACATAAGAATAAACAAATAAAATAAAAACTGTAAACAAATAAAATGTCTTAAAACTATGTGAATTACGAAAGAATGAGAAATTTAACGTACCTCAATTCGCCAGCAATCACCACAATTTATATTTAACAAAAACAAAAATAAAATAAAAATAAAAACCTAAGCAGGATGTGCTCTACGTGAGTGAATGCATGAATGCGGCAATTAGTTTTTAAACTAAAAATAATAAACTAAACTACTATTTTTTTTTGTTTTTTGTTTTATTTTATATATATAAAAAAATTAATTAAAAAAAAATAAGAAAAATTATGGAGATACGAAGTACCAAGAAAGCGCAGCAACAAAATGTCTATGTTTTTGCTCCTTCGATCCGCTTCGGTAATCCTGAAAAATAAAAATAAAAAATATTAGTGGTAAAAACTAATTCGAAGAAATAAAAATTAAGGAATAAGAAATTAAATCTAATCCCCGGCAACGGCGCCAAAAACTTGATGTGATAAAAAATAGTAACTGCAAGTGCACAGCATCAAATTGAAGAACGGGCAAGCACATGTCGAATCACAGAGACTAAATTAATTTTAATGTTCCCTTAATTTATATTCCAATGAAATTAAAAATAAAACGTGGTGGAGATGATTAATTAACTAAATAATGCAAAATTAAATTAATAACGAAAACTAATAATGAGAAAAACTACCTAGGAATCCGAATCCATTAAATCCTAACATAATAATTAAATTCTTCATTTCCTTAATTAATTTCTAATTTTTTTTCCTTCCCTAAAAAATAATGATTCAAATAATTAATATGGGCAAGCATAGATTATGAAAATTTAAGGATTAACTATAACTCATCAAAACTTCATTGAGCAAGCATGAATTATGAAAAACTCATATCTTAACAATAACCTATCAAAATCTCATAATTAATTTAGAACCAAAACGAATTATGCGCAAAGGTAATTTTGAAGAAATAAACAATTAAACACTAATATCGGAACGAAAATAATATAATTAATATGCAATATTTAATTTCATCTTCATCCTAGATATTAGAAATTTAGCTAGCCATGAAATTTAATTATGATCAATATTAAAATTAAACTGAAAGTGGTTGCATGTATTTAAGAATAATAATGATAATGAAAACAATAATTAATTAAAAATTATTACTAATACTAATATGGACAAAAAGTAAAACAAGTAAAAAAAATTGAAATATTATTACTCCCTTTAAGTAAAACCTTGCAATGTTGCTATCATGCGTAAAGATGAATCAAAAATAAAATAAAAAACTAAAAAGAACTCCCTGACTCCAAATCCATGCAAAGCTACTGCGGAACAAAAGTAAGAAAAATACTTTCTGCCTCCTACCGAAACTGCGGAACTAGAAAAAGAGAAAAATATAATAAAAATAAAATATGACACACCCTTTACTCTAAAATAAGACTTCTATTTATGGAGAAAATAAACTAAACCCTAATCTAATTTCCTTGTTGACTTCAACTTGTGCATGAGTTATCTTCAAAGAATCCTTTCCTTGCACACCTCTTAATTGTAGTCCAAATAAAAATCAACTAGGAAGCTTTTAGAAATCCTTTTCCAACTCAACTTTATTTATTTCTTTATTTCCTGCAAAACAAAATAAAACTAATTAATTAAATAAAATAAACAAATAAAATAATAAATATGGGAATATAAAATATACAAAATTACGTGACTATCAGATACTTCGTAAAATTGAGGCCCAAAATGCTCAAAATCACTAGTACGGGCCCCTCCACACCATTATTGTGCGTGCTCGCACCATTAAGGTGCACAGATACTTAAAATTTTAAAATCATGTCGGTTGGATTTTGGGATGGACGGTGTAAGAAGGCTTGGCCATTTAACACCCTAAGCCAACCTTGGCTATGGAACTCTCTCTCTCTCTCACACACATGCACACACTATTGTTTAATAGTCTTTTAGGCCACTAAATACTTAGAGAACGAAATAAAGGAATATACAGACTTGTAGAGATCGAACGTTTTGATAACTGTTGCTAATTATATCATTCGTGGATATTTTTCTTACCTTTTCCTTTCTCTATATACCCTTGTGTTGTTAATATAAAGTGGATAAGGTGGCTAACTATTTGTTAGTAAGACTACGATGCCTGGACATTTAAAACCTTATAGTGGCTGAAACATATGGGATATTGAGCTTCCCCTTGATACTAAAATGTTAATTTTTCTCCAATTTTTAACCTCCATTGCTACACTGTTCTGGACTTGATATGATCTAAACTAACAGTCATTCTGTTTTTGGTCCTCTTATGAACCAACAGTGATGCTTTTAAAGCAACAAAATATTTAATTGCAATCCACAGAGTTTCATTCATAGCTCAATTTAGAGTATTATGATTCTGTCATCGATCTTCGGTGTCTAGTTTTTGATATTAATTATTAATCACTCTATGCTGGTCGGACTGGTTGATAAATATATGCCCTCTGATATATATATTTTTTATGATTAGTTTGTTTACATTGCTCCTTTCAAATAACTTTAGTTTAAAGAATAAAAAAGTAACTTTTAAAGAGGAATTTTTTTTTTATTCAATAAAATAGAAAGGAGAAGCTTGTTGAATAGATTTTATACGTTCAAAGTAATTACTTCTTTACTTATATATTGTTAGTTCTTAGGCATTTTCATTTCAATTTTATGCATTTTTGTGTATTTGTTTCAGGTTTGCATGGATTTCTTGCAATGGCATTTTAGTGATTTCGAAGGAAGGTTACGCAGCTGCATGACAAAGTGAAGCAGCTGCGTCACAGGAGCAGTCTATTCCAGAATGTTTAGACGCAGTTGCGTGAGAAAGTGAAGCAGCTGCGTGACTTCAACGCAGCTGCGTGACAAAGTGAAGTAGCTGCGTCACAGAAGTAGTCTTTTTCAGAATGTTTAGACGCAGCTGCGTGATATATGAAGCAGCTGCGTGATTTATGAGGCAGCTGCGTCAGGTGATTTCAACGCAGCTGCGTGATGGATGAAGCAGCTGCGTCAGGTGATTTCAACGCAGTTGCGTGATGGATGAAGCAGCTGCGTCATGGTCACTTGCCTGATTTTTCCCACGATGTTGAGAGTTGCTAAGGCAGTTTTTGGGCAGTTAACGCGCGGAGAAGCGGGGGATTTTAAAATAACAAAGAAAAAAGCCAGATATATGATATATTAAGGAGAGTCAGTCAGACAGAAAAAAAACGTAGAGAGTAATAGAGAAAAAACATACACAGAGTGAGACGGAGCGAGGAGAAACAACTCCGCAGTTTGACGGAAGAAGTTCTAGTCGTGGTGCAGAGAAGGGCAAGGATACATTATTAGTTTATCTCTGAACTCTTGTACTTTAATTGTTGTCAATTTATTATGGCTGGACCCTGCTCTTGTGTATGTTATCTTAAATTGAATATGAGCTAAATTCTGTTGTTTAGGGTTTGTAATGCAAATATTCTGTATAATCTGAAGTGAGTTATTACTTGTGCTTGTTAAATACATGTGGGGTTGACTACCATGTCTGATTAATTGTTCTAATTACTTGGTCAGTGATTTAACCTAGTATTTCATATAGAATCGAGAGAGGATGTATGAAATTAGACCCTTACATGGTAGCATGTGAACTTTATTGTTAATGTAAATTGTGATAGAGATAGAAATATACTCTATTTCCACATGTAATTGGTAGAGAACCTGAACTTACTATCTCTTTAAATTCAGCAATCATAGAAATATAGGTTGTTGGTTTAAAAGTGATGTTCTTCTTCAAACTATTCCATAATTGGTAGAATTGGAGAAGATTTGCTGTATAATAATCGAGAGATATTATTCTGTACTTGAGAGTTCTTAATTAGCAATTCATTGCGTGTATTCTAACTGCATAGTGATAACCCGGTTCAGTTGATAACAGATAATTAAGTTGTAATCCCTAAGCGTCGTTTAATATAGAGATCTTAGTTTGGAGTAATTTAACTGTTGAAATTTAACTTCAGAACTTAACAATATTTTCAATTCACAAAATTCAATTGATGCTATTTCAATTATTAACTATTAATTCAATGCTTTATTTGCAATTCCTCGTGGGAACGATACCTTGCTAGCTTATACTACGATTAAACTACGTGCACTTGCGTGAAGTATTTTCTGAACGGAAAAAGGCGAACAAGTTTTTGGCGCCGTTGCCGGGGAACTGTTTTTAAATAAAGTGTTGATATTAGTTTTAATTGTAGTATTTTCTTGTGAAGGTTGATAAATTTTAATTAGTTTATTACCCTTCGTTTTTAGGTAATCTTGGTTGTATATGCAAACACGTTCACAGGGTAAGGATACAGTTCCTTTCGAAGACGAGAGTGAAAGAAGGTTACGTCGGATTCAGAACTATATTCAAGAAACAACGCAACACCAGGATCAGGAACAAGTGGAGCAAATAAGAATGACAGAGGAAGAAGGGCAAAAGCCCTTACGGGACTATGCCACTTCGCAGATGACTGAGATACAATCGAGTATTACAAGACCTGCTATCACTGCGACACAATTCGAGATAAAGCCGGGAACAATTCAGATGGTTCAGAATTCTGTACAGTTGGTGGGTTATCAAATGATGATCCTAGCATGCATTTGAGGAGTTTCTTGGAAATATGCGATACTTTCAAATATCGAGGGGTTTCGGATGATGCGATTCGTTTGAGGCTTTTCCCGTTCACATTGAGGGATAAGGCAAATAGTTGGCTTCATTCACTGCCCCCGGGACCAATTACTACATGGGATGATTTGGTGCAGAAATTTCTGGCGAAGTTTTTCCCTTATGCAAAGACAGTGAAGATAAGATTTGAGATCACTACATTCGCCCAGCAGGATTCAGAATCATTATACGAAGCATGGGAAAGATTCAAGGAGTTATCAAGAAAATGTCCGCATCATGGGATTCCGAAATGGCTTCAAGTTCAGACATTTTATAATGGGCTGGGACAAGCAGTGAGATCAAGCATAGATGCAGCAGCGGGGGGGGGGGGGGTGATATAATGGTCAAGAGTTGTGACGAGGCATAAACCTTACTAGAAACCATGGCAGCAAACAACTACCAATTGCCGACAACAAGAATGAATCCACCTAGGGCAGCTGGAGTTATTAAGTTAGATTCTGTTACGGAATTGTCAGCACAAGTGTCGGCCCTTGCTAAGAAGATAGATGCAATGGGGAGTCAGAAGGTACAGCAAGTGGAGATAATTTGTGAACTATGTGCAGGGAGTCATTCAAGTGATCAGTATGCAATTAATCCAGAGTCGGTGCAATTTGTGTCCAATTATAATCAACATCAATGGGGGAATTCTAACAGCTACAATCTGGGGTGGCGTAATCATCCAAACTTTTCTTGGAGCAACAACCAATCTCAACCCCAAGGACAGACTTCGAGAAATACTTATCCACCAGGGTTTCATAATCAGCAAAATCAACAGCCTCAACAGCAGGATAAGTTGGCTCAGATGGAAGATGTACTAGCTAAGTTGGTTAATCAGTTCGATTTGACAGTGAAGACTCAGGTTGTAGATATAAGGAATCTGGAGAACCAAATGGGACAAATAGCTAATGCATTGAACAATAAACCTCAACGATCATTTTGAAGTGATACAGAGGTAAACCCAAAGTGAGACGGTAAAGAGCATTGTAAGGTTGTTGAACTCAGGAGTGGTAGAGAATTGCAGGGTGCGAAGGAAAAGCAAGGTGAAGTTATTGAAGAAGAGAAAGGAGACAGGGGTAATTCAGAATCTCAAGTTACGGAGAGGTTTAAAATGGATAATAAACCTAATGAGGTACCTAACGTCCCGTTTCCATAGAGTTTACAGAAACAAAAGGTCGATAAGCAGTTCTCAAAGTTTTTGGAGGTTTTCAAGAAGCTGCAAATTAACATACCTTTTGCAAATCCATTGGAATAGATGCCAAGTTATGTAAAATTTATAAAGGACATCTTGTCCAAGAAGAGGAGATTGGGCGATTATGAAACCGTTGCATTAACTGAAGAGTGCAGCGCCATTCTACAGAAGAAGTTGCCTCCAAAATTAAAGGATCCAGGAAGCTTTACCATACCATGTACTATTGGGAGTCAACATTTTAGCCGTTGCCTATGTGATTTGGGGGCAAGTATAAATCTCATGCCCTTTTCGATTTATCAACAATTGGGTCTTAAGGAAGCATCTCCTACAAATGTAACACTTCAGCTAACGGACAGATCTCTTACATATCCACGAGGTATAATGGGGGATGTGTTAGTTAAGGTCGATAAGTTCATTTTTCCAGCGGACTTTATTATTTTGGATTATGAGGAGGATCGAGATATTCCTATCATCTTAGGAAGACCGTTTCTTGCTATTGGGAGAACTTTGATAGACGTTTAGAAGGGGCAATTGACTATGAGAGTGCAGGACCAGGAAGTGACGTTCGATGTGCTGAAGGCAATGAAATTTCCTAATGCGGATGCTGAGTGTTTAATAGTTGATATTGTGGATGGTATTGTGAACGAGATGTTGTTGGGAAACAGTATCAGTGATCCACTAGAGAAGTCAATCAGTATAGAGGAAATTTCGGGTTGTGAGCAAGCGATGGAGTACGTGCAATTAATGGATGCTGCACCGAGGTTTACAAAGTTCAGACAACATTTTGAGTAACTTGATTATTCGAAAAACTCAAAGGCAAATGGGAAGTCCTCATTTGAGGTGCCACCAATATTGGAGCTGAAGCAATTACCTAACCACCTCCGGTATGCTTATTTGGGCGAGGCGTCTACTTTGCCTGTCATTATTTCAGCATCGTTGGACGAAGTTTAAGAAGAGAAATTACTATGGGTGCTTCGGGAGTGCAAATCAGCTATTGGATGGGTCTTAGCGGATAACAAAGGTATTAGTCCCTCATTTTGCATGCATAAAATTTTAATGGAGGATAATGCAAAGCCAGTAGTTGATCAACAGAGAAGATTAAACCCAATTATGAAAGATGTGGTGAGGAAAGAAATAATTAAGTGGCTAGATGCTGGGATTATCTACCCAATTTCAGATAGTGCTTGGGTAAGCCCTGTTCATTGTGTCCCGAAGAAAGGTAGTATGACAGTTGTTCCTAATGAGAATAATGAGTTGATTCCGATGAGAACAGTTACGGGGTGACGAGTGTGCTTGGATTATAGAAAGTTGAATAAAGCCACGCGTAAGTATCATTTCCCCTTGCCGTTCATTAATCAGATGTTGGATCGACTTGCAGGACGTGAATATTACTGTTTATTATACGGGTATTCGGGGTACAACCAGATAGCCATTGCACCAGAAGATCAAGAGGAAACGACTTTTACTTGTCCATATGGAACATTCACTTTCAGGAGAATGTCGTTTGTATTGTGCAATGCTCTTGCGACTTTCCAACTGTGCATGATGGCTATATTCTCAGATATGGTTGAACGGAATTTAGAAGACTTTATGGATGACTTCTCGGTTTTTGGTGATTCATTTGATGTCTGCCTGGAGAATCTAAGTTTAGTGCTAAGAAGATGTATGGAGACGAATTTGGTATTTAATTGGGAAAAGTGCCACTTCATGGTCCAGGAAGGGATTATTCTGGGGCATCGGGTTTCAGTAAAGGGCATTGAAGTTGATAAAGCAAAGATTAAAGCTATTGAATAGTTTCCTCCTCCGAATTCAGTCAAGGGTATTCGTAGCTTCTTGGGTCATGCAGCGTTTTACCGAAGGTTCATTAAGAATTTCTCTAAGATCATAAAGCCGTTGTGCAGCCTACTAGAGAAAGAGGTCCCGTTTGAGTTTAATGAAGCATGCCGCACATCATTTGAAATTTTGAAGCAGAAATTGATTACAGCCCCGGTGGTAGTAGCTCCAGATTGGGATCATCCTTTTGAGTTGATGTGCGATGCAAGTGACTTCGCAATTGGGGCAGTTTTGGGCCAGCGTAAGGACAAGGTATTTCAAGCTATTTATTATGCCAGTAAGACTTTAACTGATGCTCAGCTAAATTATACAACCACGGAGAAGGAGTTGTTATCTATAGTGTTTGCCTTTGATAAGTTCCGTCCATATTTCATTGGAACAAAGGTAATTGTTTATACGGACCATTCAGCAATAAAGTACCTTGTTGTAAAGAAAGATGCAAAGCCTAGATTGATCCGTTGGATTTTATTGCTTCAAGAGTTCGATCTGGAGATTCGTGACAAAAAAGGAACTGAAAATCAGATAGCAGATCATTTGTCTAGAATGGAACAGCCCAGAAACAAAGAGATGACAGTCAACGATAGCTTCCCAGATGAACAGTTGTTTGTAATTACGTCTGAGGTACCGTGGTATGCCGATTTGGTCAATTATATTGTTGGGAAGGTCTTACCTTCAGAATTGTCAAGTTAATAGAGGAAGAGGTTTCTACATGATGTGCGACAATATTTGTGGGACGAGCCATTTTTGTACAAGAGTTGTGCTGACCAGTTAGTGAGACGTTGTGTTCCTCAAGAAGAGATGGGAAGCATTCTTCAGCAATGTCATGCACCAAGTTATGGAGGCCATTATGGAGGACAAAGAACAGCTGCTAAGGTTCTTCAATCAGGTTTTTTCTGGCCTACTTTATTTAAGGATGCTTATTCATTTGTTCTACAATGTGATCGATGCCAAAGGGTAGGTAATATTTCTAAAAGACATGAGATGCCCCTTAATTCTATTTTAGAAGTTGAAATGTTTGACGTTTGGGGTATTGATTTTATGGGACCTTTTCCCTTGTCTTTTAACAACTCTTATATCCTTGTAGCAGTCGATTATGTGTCTAAGTGGGTGGAAGCAATTGCAACCTCCACTAATGATGCTAAGATGGTAACTAAATTTTTGCAACGTAATATCTTCACAAGATTTGGGACGCCTAGAGCAATAATCAGTGATGGAGGATCTCATTTCTACAACAGACAATTCAACGCCCTACTAGCGAAATATAGAGTCAAGCATAAAGTTGCTACTGCTTACCACCCACAAATAAGTGGACAAGCAGAGATTTCAAATAGAGAGGTGAAACGGATTTTGGAGAAGACAGTAAATCCGAATCGTAAGGATTGGTCCATTAAGCTCGATGATGCACTCTGGGCTTATAGAACAACTTTTAAGATACCACTTGGAATGTCGCCTTATCGGCTGGTTTTTGGGAAAATTTGTCATTTGCTAGTGGAATTGGAACATCATGCATATTTGGCAACTCGGAAATTGAATTGGGATTTTAACTTAGCTGGTGAGGAACGGTTGCTACAACTAAATGAGATGGAGGAGTTTCGACTTCAGTTTTATGAAAACGCAAAAAATTACAAGGAACGAGTCAAACGTTGGCATGACAAACACATTGTGGACTGAAAGTTTGAACCAGGTCAATCGGTGTTATTGTTCAATTCCCGACTACAACTTTTTCCAGGAAAGCTGAAATCACGGTGGTCAGGTCCTTTGACAATTCAAGATGTTTATCCGTATGGAGCGGTAGAGTTAAAATGCAATGATTCAGAGGCCACGTTTAAAGTGAACGGTCAAAGACTCAAACATTAATGGGGAGACACATTCGATAGGATGAAGTCTTCGGTTTCTTTCTCATCTTAAACAGGGAGTAATGTCAGACTGATGACAATAAAACAAGCGCTGTATGAGAGGCAACACAAGTTTCATTTCTTTTAAGTTGATTAATTTAGCGAATTTTTTTTTTATTGAGTTTAGTCATATTTATATCTTAGTTTTTGTTGTTGTATCCAATTTGAGCAATATATGTCAGGTACAGTTGTACAAGCTTGTCAAATGTTCAGGGAAGAAGACAAGGAATTGAAAATTTTAAAACAGAGGGTGACGCATATGCGTCTGAAAGCACGCCCCTGCGTCAGACTGTACTGGAATTGATAAAAAATCGTTTGAGACGTTGACGCACCTGCGTCCGAAGCTGAAGCAGCTGCGTGAGAATTGACGCCCCTGCGTCAAAGATCACTCCCCTGCGTCAGAAGTTACTGGAATTGAGTCACCACTGGACGCACCTGCGTGACATCTCAACGCAGCTGCGTAAAAAGTGACGCCCCTGCGTCCAACATCACGCCCCTACGTCACATATTAAAAATCAGGTCTGACGCAGCTGCGTCAGTATCTTACGTAGCTGCGTTACGGGGAATTTTCAATCTTAAACGGCTGAGCGTTTAAACCGTGTGCCACTTCGTCTGCCCCTCTTTTCTTCAGCAAGTCTCTTCCGTTCAGCCCTTTCGTTGCACCGCTCAGTACGTCTGTTATACATGCATTAAAGGATGAATGTTGCATCTTGGCGATTATAGATAGAATTCTCAAGCTTGCAACACACTCACAATCCTTCTATTTCCTTACATTTCTCAAGAAACGCAAAGTTGGGGGTCCTCTCCTACATCTTCAAGTAAGATTTCTCTTTGTCAACTTTCATAACATTAGTCTTGAGGATAGAATTGAATTCTTGCACTATACAAATTGGTGTGTTGTGGACTTCTTATTGCTATTGGGGGTTTAATTCAAGAATCAAGGTTATAAGTTTGGGGGTTGTAAACAAGGTGCCCGCCAACTGTTTGTTAAAATTCCTTAACGAAAAAAACAATTTGTTCTTGGAATTGGTTGGTGTTGCAAAAAGTTTGGAAGGCTTGTGAGTTCAATGGCACCAAAACATCATCAAGGAGAGAGCTTAAGATCCACCCCTCCATATGATTCAAGCCGGTTTGTGAGCTTTGAATCGACCAAGTTCTATGAGGAACATGTTGATGCCAAGAAGCTTATACTAGAGTGGGGTATTGATCCAGGACCTTTGGATGGAGAATTATGGAGAATGATCAACCAGAATTGGGGAACATTGCCTCACCAGCCTAAACCGGCCGTCATTTCAATCGTTAAAGAGTTTTATGCTAATGCCAAGGCAATTAAACATAATAGGTCGTCGTTCGGGGCAAGAAGGTCTCCTTTTCTCCTGCGAAAATAAACGAGTATTATGGTATTCCATTGCTTCTAGAAGCGGATGAGTATTCAGCATTTGCTAAGGAGCCGGTAAATTATGAGGAGGTTATTAGAGGATTGTGCCAACCGGATGCCGTCTGGAACTATAGAGATGGTGCACCCAAAACCTTCAACTACACATACATGAGCCGATATGGGAAGGCATGGTACTATTTTCTGTGTGCTAAACTAATGCCAACAACACATGTCACCGAGGTAATTAAAGAACGAGCGGTCCTCTTATTCTACATCGTCAATAAGAAAACCATTGATAAGGGACAAGTGATCAACAGCTCAATCAAGTATGCTATCAAAGGGAAACCAATCCGGGGCCTACCTCATCCGTCTTTAATTTGTGGGCTTTGTGAAGAAGCGGGAGTAGTATGGGATGAAAGTGAACCAATTCAGCACCCTCAAGTCCCCATAGATTCTAAAATCATCAAGAACTTCAAGCAATGGAATGGGGCACCTCCTGATCCAAAAGGAGCATAATTTCTTTTGGGTGATCCGCATTCTCCGGATACCGAGGAGTTATTTGCTGCTGAGCCGGACCAAGATGCAGCTTCATCGTCAAACACAATTAACACGTTAGTGGCGGAAGTAAGGCAGCTTTGGAGAGAATCTCGTCGACAAGCTAGACGGGATGCCCATTTGGCACAAGCAATGGGTTCTATGATGCAATACCAAGCAGCATTCTCAACAACTTTAGCGGAGGCGTTTAATCGCTTGGAAATGAATGCTGGTCGTGAGCCCTTGCACTTTCCATCTCCTCCGATGATGATTGCATTACCTCCTGATTCACCTGACGACGAAGCAGAGGAGTAGTGTTCACCGAGGGAAGTCCCGTTATTTCTTATTTCTCACTGAGGGCACTGAGTTAGACAAGTTTGGGGGACGTTTGCATGTTTTGTTATGTTTTGTTTATGTCTTTTGTTTATGATTTGTTGTTTCTTTGTTAAAGTAAAAAAAAAAAAAACAAAAAAAAAAATTAGGAATGTAGATGAATTTTGAGGGTATTTTCACTGCAAACCCTCACGAGACTTAACTCGTCCTCATAAGGTAATTATGGGGTTTAAAAGACTTGTTACACGTGCTAAGTGTAACTGTGGTACCTACGAAAATGGTTAGTTGTAGTTTTTGTTTAATTCTGATTAGCAAAATTTCTTGTTAAGGTAACCATGAAAACAAACTAGTGCAAGGCCTATGATAATATTGTTTGCTATTTTCTAGCCTTTAATGAGAAATGGATGAACATGATGAATTTCAATCTTACAGTCGAGTAGTCTTGCGCTATTTTTGGTTCCTATGTTTTTTTATAAGCACAAAGTTGATTGTTTTGAGTAGTTGAGAATTAGAAAACTTACCAGATTGATTCTGTGAGTTTCCTGTGTTGAACTTCAATACTTACTTGAAACTTCTCGTATGCTGAGTTAAGGCTTTTACATAAGTTTGGGGGGATCACAACTAAAAAAAATAAAAAAAAAATACGTACATACATAAAAATAATTGACTCAGTCAGAATTTCGTGGCCTTTGCTATTCGAGCAAGTAAATCCTTAGGGATGTCTTTACATCTAGTGCCCTAAAACCAACTGGTTTGGGAGTCATTGGTTAAAAGCTCGTTACAGGGGTAAGATTGAACAGCCTAATGGAATTGTGCATTGCACGAGTCATGGTTAGTGAGTTAGGGGTGAAATGGAGCGTAAAACGCATTCACTCCTGTATTTCTTATGAATAGTATGATCCCTAATTTATGTGACTGCCTGACTTAGTTAAGTGTTGTAAAAGTAAGGGCGAAAATTCAAACTGAAATTCTGCTTGTGATTAATCTAAGAGTTTATCTAATTTTCTGACTAGTTGAAACTACGGAACACACACACAATTAGGAATCTTAAATAGGGCTTGATTGTCGATTATGGGAGATTTGTGAATTCTATAGTTCTTGAAAGTTCTGTAAGGCTATTACGAGTTGCTTTGAGGCCTGAATCTAGTGTGTGGTAATAATGATTCATGCTATGCTAAACATTTCATGGTTGCTTCTAGTGTTCAGTTCTGTTAAGTTATTTTTGCTTGAGGACAAGCAATTAGATAAGTTTGGGGGTATTTGTTGAGTAGATTTTATACGTTCAAAGTAATTGCTTCTTTACTTATATAATGTTAGTTCTTAGGAATTTTCATTTCAATTTTATGCATTTTTGTGTATTTGTTTCAGGTTTGCATGGATTGCTTGCAATGGCATTTCAGTGATTTCGAAGGCAGGTTCACGCAGCTGAGTGATAAAGTGAAGTAACTGCGTCACAGGAGCAGTCTATTCCAGAATGTTTAGACGCAGCTGCGTGAGAAAGTGAAGCAGCTGCGTGACTCCAACGCAGCTGCGTGACAAAGTGAAGCAGCTGCGTCACAGAAGTAGTCTTTTCTAGAATGTTTAGACGCAGCTGCGTGATATATGAAGCAGCTACGTGACTCCAACGCAGCTGCGTGATTTATGAGGCAGCTGTGTCAGATGATTTCAACGCAGCTGCGTGATGGATGAAGCAACTACGTCAGGTGATTTCAACGCAGCTGTGTGATGGATGAAGCAGCTGCGTCATGGTCACTTGCCTAATTTTTCCCACGATGTTGAGCAGTTGCTAAGGCAGTTTTTGGGCAGTTAACGTGCGGAGAAGCGGGGGATTTGAAAATAACAAAGGAAAAAGCCAGATATATGATATATTAAGGAGAGTTAGTCAGACAAAAAAAAAAACGTAGAGAGTAATAGAGAAAAACATACACAGAGTGAGACGGAGCGAGGAGAAACAACTCTGCAGTTTGACGAAAAAAGTTCTAGTCGTGGTGCAGAGAAGGGCAAGGATACATTATTAGTTTATCTCTGAACTCTTGTACTTTAATTGTTGTCAATTTATTATGGCTAGACCCTGCTCTTGTGTATGTTATCTTAAATGGAATATGAGCTAAATTCTGTTGTTTAGGGTTTGCAATGCAAATATTCTGTATAATCTGAAGTGAGTTATTACTTGTGCTTGTTAAATACATGTGGGGTTGACTACCATGTCTGATTAATTGTTCTAATTACTTGGTCAGTGATTTAACCTAGTATTTCATATAGAATCGAGAGATGATGTATGAAATTAGACCCTTACATGGTAGCATGTGAACTTTATTGTTAATGTAAATTGTGATAGAGATATAAATATACTCTATTTCCACATGTAATTGGTAGAGAACCTGAACTTACTATCTCTTTAAATTCAGCAATCATAGAAATATAGGTTGTTGGTTTAAAAGTGATGTTCTTCTTCAATCTATTCCATAATTGGTAGAATTGGAGAAGATTTGCTGTATAATAATCGAGAGATATTATTCAGTACTTGAGAGTTCTTAATTAACAATTCATTGCGTGTATTCTAACTGCATAGTGATAACCCGGTTCAGTTGATAACAGATAATTAAGCTGTAAACCCTAAGCGTCGTTTAATATAGAGATCTTAGTTTGGAGTAATTTAACTATTGAAATTTAACTTCAGAACTTAACAATATTTTTAATTCACAAAATTCAATTGATGCTATTTCAATTATTAACTAGTAATTTAATGCTTTATTTGCAATTCCTCGTGGGAACGATACCTTGCTAGCTTATACTACGATTAAACCACGTGCACTTGCGTGAAGTATTTTCTGAACGGAAAAAGGCGAACAAAGCCTAAGTTAGAAACATTAATGGCAACTAGTACAATGGTTTGTTATTAATGAAGCCTAATCCAACTTTAATTCGGAGGTGATTGTAAAGCTACCCAAGAGGTGATCCTGTATTGTATTATGTATGAAAATTTTGAGATGGCGAGATTGATTTGCCGCCAACAGTGGAGTAGGCCAAGGTCCCAACTTTAGGTGAACCATATAAATTTTATGTCTTGTGTGGTTGTTTTTTTTGTCTGATTTCTCTTTACTATTGTTTTCATTGCGTTATTCTCCAACATGGTTGTCATGCAGCATTGGTCGTTTCTCTATTGCATTAGGTGATCTTACATGCAGTTTGTTAGAATGCCTTTACATGCAAAAACCAATTTGTTTTGGTGTTTACGGTCGAGGGACAACAATAATTTTGATATCTTTCTATCTAATTTTTATTATGACATTTTCTTTACTCCATGCATATCACTTACCTACAGTGTTAAATGTAGAATCGGGCGAAAACTATATCAGAAAAGATTGAGAGCTTGAAACAACGTTCTTTAACTAGGAAACATGTTGGTGGATCCTCTCTGCCAAAAAGCATACAGAGATGATGCAAAAATAGAACAACTTGAGGAAATGCTTCAAGAACTTTGTATCAGGAAACGACAAACCCGGTGCAAAAAGATGCTCGAAGAAAAGGTAAGAATTTTTTGTAGTGGTCCACTATTACATGTATATTAGAAATTTGACTTATGAGAGAGCATGCATTTGGCTAATGTGTATTATGTGGTTGGATATACTTCTTTTTCACATGTTCTCTTTATCGGCTAATGTTTACCTTTGTCCTCTGGCCTACCATTTTATTGCATAGAACAATGTACAGTTCTTTTTGTATTTTCATTCAACTTTCTTCTATAGTTTTGATTGTGTTTGGTTTCTGGGGTGGGACCTGGGGTTTGAGTTGGTTCTAATATATGTTGTGGATTTGATTCTTGTTTATGCATGAAGGAAATTATTATTTATTTGATAAGGATACATTAACGCAATTATTAGGTCCATATTGCTGATTTTTTTGCTTGAAGTTATATTATAAAAGAAAACATAATCAAAGTATTTTTTCCTAAGTCCCATTTTATTTCAGAAAAGTTGAATTTCATGGTTAAATAAACCATTTTTTA
Source organism: Hedera helix (assembly GCA_947179155.2). Classification (NCBI taxonomy): domain Eukaryota; kingdom Viridiplantae; phylum Streptophyta; class Magnoliopsida; order Apiales; family Araliaceae; genus Hedera; species Hedera helix. Next base: position 4,173,654 of record OX359287.1, read on the forward strand.
AATTAATGATTAAGCATATTTATTTATAATTTAGAAATCACAAACCTTTGGCTTAGTAGGAAAGTCTATTTAGAGTATTGTGAGCCTAGGAATAAAATTAGGGTTCATATTAAATAGCCATAAATGAAATTAGGGTTAACATTGAATGACCTAAAATAAAATAATAGATAAATAAAGACCGAAAAATATAATTTAAGAGTTGTTGTCATGAGTCCCAAGGCAGAAGGCTTGTGGGGACTACTCGTGTTTGGGAATCGGTTGAGGGATTGGATTGGTGGCTAGAAGAATTGGGTAATTTGGGCATTACCTGGGTAACCAGGGGTATTCCAGGAATTTCGTTATCATTAAGGGCATTTCTGTAAATTCTCCTCTTGACATTTGCCTGGCACATGTCAAGGACCCTATAAATATCCTTCACCAAACAAGTGAAGGGGGGAACATTTTGGAAGGAAAAAGACTTGAGAATTCTAGCCATATAGAATCAATCTCTCTCTCTCTCTCTCTCTCTCTCTCTCTCTCTCTCTCAACAAGAAGGACGTTGGAAGGAATTGAGAATTTGTGATCGACTCATCATTGAGTGAATGAAAGTGTTGGCTTGCCTATTTGGAATTCACTCGAAACACTTGTCACGGCTCCGGGACACCAGCGGTTAAACCGTGATCCTGGAGTTCTGCCACGTGTTACTTTGGTAGTTGCTCACCGATTCTTCTCCCCTCTCCAATCTTTCAACCGATTCCGTACTCTTTCCGAATTTCTCGTCTCCACTATAACTACGAACCTTAACCCTAGCAAGGTACGCAATTTTTGTGCCTACATTATTTTGGTCAGTCCGCTGGGGAGGTGAGAATTTGTGAAGGGTATGCCCACGACTCAGAGTGGGAGAGCTACAAGAAAAGATCCGCAATCAACGAGTATTACTTCACAAGAGTTTACAGATAGACGGGTGGATCTTGATCAACCGATTGTTGAGGACGCATTAGACAACAGTTTTTCTTCTCTGATGGCTGAACAAAGACAAGCTGACGACATGCAAGGAAATGGTGGAAGGCCAAATGAAGAGGCTTCCGGAGAACAGATATAGTGACAATGAATGTGCAAATGGAAATGCTGAAGGCACTAAAGGAGGCAAGAGAAGGACAGGGGATGATGATGAACATGATGTTGGACATGTAAAAGCAACAGGAAGAAATGACCAATTTTTGACAACAAATGTTGCAAATCCCTGTCTTAAAAGCAATGCTTCTGGGAAGTTCACTACAGAATCAGTCGGTGGAGAAAGATGATCGCAATAGAAACCATCATAATGTGACCTCTGGGGCAGAACCCCAACCAATACCCGTGATAAACCTTGAAGCACCAAATAGTGGGGAAGGGATACAGAAAAGGGTAGAAGTAAGTCCCACACAACAGCTCATTGCACCAATCAACCCACAATCATTCACACATCCACATGTGTCTATGGTTCCGAACCCACAGCCAAATGTAAGTGTGCATCAACCTATCTCCACACTCCAGATGAATCAATTTATGCCCGTGTCAACACCAGGAACGGGTCAATATGTGACAAAAGAAGATATGATGGATTTGATTAATCAAATGAAGAGGTAGGTGTCTAGGCATGCAGAGTTAGATTTCATCCCACCATATCTAGTGTACATAAGAAAGCAGATGTACCCTGTAGGGTACATCGAGCATCCCCCACAATTCTCCAAGTACAGTGGAGAAAAAGGAAATGCAAGGGAACATATCGCATGTTTCGTGGAGTCGATGTCCCCGTGGTTAGGAATTGATGAAGTAAGCAATCATAATCTTTTACTAAGAGAGTTTAATAAAACGCTTACTGATGTTGCCTTCAGTTGGTATTATAATTTGGAGAAGGGGTCGGTCAGAGATTGGGATGATATGAAGCTTCAGTTCTTCAAGAAGTTCTTTTATGTTCAGAAACAGGTGACAATTGTGGAACTGATGAGGCTTCAGCAAAAACAGAATGAAGAATTGACTGATTATATTGATAGATTTTGGGCTCAGGCGCAGAAATGTATAGAGCCGATTGAAGAAAAGAACCTAGTAAGTATATGCAACAATGGTGCAATGGATACCTTCAAGCCCCACCTGATTACTAAGGCTTGTGATTCATTTGCAACGCTGTCTGTAATATCCGCAAAATTTCGAATTTCATTATAAATAAATTGTGAATTTATTTCTTAATGAAATGAATATTTTATGAACAAATTTAAATTTTGGTGTGACTAATTAGTAAATTATTATATGATGAGAATTAAATTAAAGGAAGTCCAATTAATGAGATAATTAAATTAGTGGATTAACCTAATATCATTAATATCAATAAAATTGATAGAATTTTGGTTAATTAAATATTCAATTTAATTTGAATAGAGCAAATATAATTGGCTTATGTAAATTAATTAATAAAATTATTAATTAATGGTATTGGACATTTTAAGTTAGCCCAAACATTTAATTTGCTACAACCCCAAGCCTAGTTGCCCTTTTAATTAACCAAATGGGCCATTAATGGTTTGGCAAACAAAGACAAGGAGCAGCCCAGCCCAAACCATAACATAACCCGGTAGGAAATAATGAGAGTGTCACTGATTTTGGGACCGAAACAGAAAGAAAGCTGAGCACACATGAATTGTGCACAGCTCAAGGAGTTCAGTGCTGAGAAAAGAAGGAGCAAGGCAGACGTAGGGGGGGGGCTATAGGGTCCAAATTTCAGATGTTGTCTAGAGGATAAGGGAGTATATGTTTAACATTTCTCCATTCCTTCTCCTTCCCGTCCACTGCTGAAAGAAAGAAACCGAGAGCAAGAGAGGAAAACAGAGAGCTGAGACAGAGAGCAACAAGAGAGAGATAGTTAAGTAGCTCTTGAGTATTTGATCTAGGAAGCTCAAGGAAGGCTTGTGGATGTCCAAAATCTTTGTTACCTACTTTGGGAGGAAGAGGAAGCCAGCCATAAGATCTCGAAGGTAGTAAACATCTCATAACTTTAGTATTATGCTTCCATGGCCATTGCTCTATATATCATGTGGTAGAAAGCTAGAATAAGAGCTCTCAATGACCATATCCATGCTATAATAGTAAATATACATTTCAAGAAGCTTTTCATGTGTTATTATGCCCACCTATGTGTTTAAAAGTGAAAGAATGCATGAAATCCTCATTTTCGGGAAAACCGTGCGAGATAGTGTGGTTTAAGGCCATGTACAACTAAGCTATTCAACTTGTTTGTGTTTGTTATTATTTTTCCTTGATATAACTATGAGTTTAGAAGAAAACCCAATTTGAATAACCAAAAGGTATGGTGTATACATTTAGTTATGTTTTTTCTACCAAAACAGTCCACTTTCTAGCACCATTGAGAGTAGCTTCATAATTTCGGTATTAAATTTTTCTGAACAATTATTTGAAAAATACCTTGATGTTGAGGATCAACTTAGGAATCCATAGAATCCGACCCTGCATGATTTGGAGGTGTATAGCTCATTCTAAAATTGTTCAAAGCAAGGTACCTCCCAGATTTGCACAAAACCAGAAAATTGGATTTTTTTTTTGGCAATTAACAGAAGGCCCAGGCGCCTAGGCGCCTATTTCTATGCCTTGTGGAGCACCTAGGCACCCTCCAGGTGCTGTAGCTTCCTGTTGAGCACTTCCGAGTCGGGTGGTTTCACGGTTCGGGTCGCGGATAGTTTATTTTAGAAACGGGTATTGTAAAAAATCGTAAAAATTAATATAATTAACATATGAGACCCAAATAAAATAATTATTTATTAATTAAATAAATTTAATTAATAAATAAGATGAATAAAAATAATTGAGATAATTAATTATTATTTAATTGGTATTAAATAATAGTTAAAGTAACTAGAAATAGTTAATTAATTATCAATAAATGATAATTTATTAATTATTTGATATTTAAATATATTAAATGAAGATAATAAATTTATTATTTAATGGTCATTAAATAATAAATAAGAAGAGTTATGTAATTAATTATTGTTTAATGAATATTAGATAATAATTAAGGAAGAATAAAGTTTATAAAGGCTTAATTACTTATTATAATAAGTAAAGATGAATAATTAGTTATTATTAAATAATAATTAAAGAGAAATAAAGTTAATAAAATAATTACTTATTATTTAATGTTTCATTAAATAATAAGTAAAGATAATTAATTAATTATTATTAAATAATAATTAAAGAAACTAATTATGTATTATTTAATTAGAGTTAAATAATAAATAAAGATAATTAATCATTATTTAATTAATATTAAATGATGATTAAGAGAGAGATAAAATTAATTAATTATCTATTATTAAATAATAATTAAAGAAGGATTAAAGCTATTAAAATAATTACTTATTATTTAATTGAGATTAAATAATAAGTAAAAGTAATTAATCATTATTCGATATTAACTAATGATTAAAGAGTAATAAAAGTAATTAATTAATTATTATTTGATTAAATAATAATTAAAGAAAGATAAGATAAAATAATGCAATTACCTATTATTTAACTTATAATAGGTATAGATAATTAACTAATTTTTATTTAATTAATGATTACTTATTATTTAATTAATAATAATTAAAGAGATGTAGAGGTAACGAATTAATTATTATTCAACTAATATTAAATAATAATTAATTAAAGGAAATTGCAATTAATTAGTTAATTATTTATTATTTTATTAAATAGTAAATAAGATAATTAATAATAATTGAATAGTTAAGGTTATCATGTAATTATTTATTATTAAATGATAAATAAGAGAGTCAAGGAAAATTATTTACTAATTAAATTAATAATTAGAATAACTAAACAATTATGATAAATTGTTTAGGAGTTTAAATAGTATGAGATAATTAAATCATTAACCTTAGTTCGATGAATATTTCATTGAGGTTATTTGATGTGGAATTGTATGATAATTCGAGGTGATTATGTGTTAGTAAACTTAAATACTTAAGTGAAGCGATTATGTGCTGTTCTAATTGTTAGGCCAACATTTTCAATGTTAGGTATTCAAGAGGAGTTTAAATTAAGCAAAATAGACGTAATTCCCGCACCAGGTAAGTTCCTTAACCTTACACAATTCTATATTATGCAAGTTTCAAATTATATATATTGCAAGTTTCTTAACTTTAAATTGAGTTACCATTTTTCCAAGCATAGTAGTGGTTTAATGTTGATAAATTATTCCACCTTATAATATCCTTGGCATTCTTATTTAATAGTATTTCGAACTCTGTTTTCATTATCGAACTGTAAGGTAATTTAAAGTTCTTTAATTCATGAACTGGTTAAAATTAGTCTATGCCAATTGTTCTGTCTGGACGAATAAATACTATAGTAAAGACTGTCTAAACCAGTAGTTGATGCAGATTTCTAAGACTGAGAGAACAACCCTAAATTTGGGGAGATATAAGTGTCGGTCACCCGATACAGTCAAAATTTAATGTATGCATACACATGGTATACAAGAGGCTGATCCCCTTAAGTACGATTGACGGTTCTAAAAGGGTCAGTCGAATGACTGATGATGCCTTGGCGTTCACGGTCTATTGGATCACTCAGCAGTCAATAATCAAGTCTTCATTGTTTCATCTAAGTCTTGATTATATTTTTCAGTTATTAATCAACTCTTCATTTATCCATTTGAATACTGAATATATTATTTAGTTTTATTATTGAGCCTACATTATTAAATCAACTCGATTATTACTTCGATTCATTCATGATATATTATATTGTTCACTTAAAACTTGCTAAGCAAGCTAGTTGCTCACCTTCCTATATCATGAAAACATTTGCAGTTAAACCTGAAGGTTCGAATAAAGATAAGGGCAAAGGAAAGATGAAATCTTAATTAAACTGGATAGCTGCCTGCCTGTTTCACATTTTGTTGTATAGATGTGATATGATACAAACCTTTTGTAACCTTTTGGTAGTCTGTGATGTATTTAGTAAAGGTTGTAGACCTTGGGACTAAAAAGCTTTTGTAATAAACAACATATTTTTTATTTTTATTGTCCGCATTAGTATTAAATGTTGTTTAGCATCATTGGATGTATTTTTGCGTGAGCACTGAATTCGAGGTATTGGTACCTGAATTTGGGGGCGTCACACTGTCTACCTTCGCACAAGACATCGGAGGCATTGTTACAGTATCAGTGAATCATCCAACTACTACATGGAAGGGAAAGCGAACGACAACTGTGGCTTTGGCAGATTCTCAGTCAAAGTCACAAGGGGGAAAAAAGGAGAAGACGGAGAAGAATGATTAAAGAAAAGACAAACCAGGAGACAAGTACTCGGGGTTACCTGTTCCAGGAGTAATTACTTGCAGTGAGAAGGCATTTAGAAGTCTGTATGAACAATGGATAGAACATGGGGTGACCAGGCCACCGAAAGCTAGATTTTCGATAACGGATGAGATGAAGAAAAATCCAAAGTTTTGTGTCTACCACAAATACGTAGGGCACTCTACCATGGATTGTTACAATTTGAGAAGAATTTACCATGAGAAACTGGCAGCGGGAGAAATTGAGTTGGGTCAGAGTAGTAGTGTACATGATAAGCTGCTACCCAACCATAAAGGCAAATAGACATGTAACACTGTTATTCATGTCGTAACATCATGAGTTAAAGAAGTTACGATGACAGAAAGTGTGAAAGTGTCAGAAGAGTCGGAGGTTCCCGAGCCAGGGATACAAGTGACGGCATTAATGAATGGAGTAAAGTTTAGAAATTTCTTTAATCAGATTGGGTTTTCCAAGGAAGCAAGGATTGAGGCAACCAAGGCGTTAATCAAAGTTGCCGAGGCACAAGAGTCATGTATGGCAGTGAACAAGAGTTTCGACAGGATATTGGAGCAAGAAGAGGGTAAAATTTCTTTCTCCAAGGTAGATAGGGAAGTAAAATATCCGCATAATAGACCATTGTATGTGACGGCAGTTATTAACGGCATGGAAGTAAGAAGGGCGTTTATTGACAATGGGCCTTCTGTGAACATTATGCCTTATAGTGTTTTCAAGTTATTGGGATTGTCAAACAAGAAGCTCATCAAAGAGAAAACAAACATCACAGGGTTCACAAACCAGTGTACTAGGACCCTTGGCCATATTAGGGTGGACATGCAGGTGGGGAAAATGAGGGGACCCGTGATGTTTCATGTGGCGGAGATAGATGCTGCTTATCATGTGTTATTAGGAAAAGCATGGCAGAACGATTATGGGGTTGTGCCGTCGGTATTTCATCAATGTATAAAGGCTATATTGAAAGGGAAAGAGGTTCGAGTACCTGCAACAAAAAACCCCTTTGCACCAGAGGAGGCACACATTATTGAGGCAACTTTCTTTGATGATGTTGCTGAAGAAGGAGAAAATACTATTGCCAAACCCGACTCCTTGAAGTTAGCAAGTTGGGAATATGTACAGACAGATAAGTTCATGATTGAAAAGAAAGAAAAGAAGAAGGTGAGTATAGAACAGGGTGAGAGCTCCAAGGGAAAACAATCAATATTGGTCGACTTGAAGAAAGAAGGAAAAGAGCAAAAGAAGAAGGAATTGAGTCCTGATGATGTTAGAAATATAATTAATGTCAAGCGAGAAGAAAGTGGAAATCAAAAGTTGACAGGGACCAAGAGGAATGATGAGAAAAATGTAAGTTGGAAAAGGGTTGTAAGACCCGATGGAAAAATTATATTTCGCTTATGACGGGGCGAGGGGGATGAGTCTGAGGATACACTCAGACCTGAGGACTCAGGAGAAGTCCCCCACTCCAACAGCAGTGGGAAAGCGGAGTTAATACAAAAAAATGTTGAAACAGCTCCAGAATGCTTTGAAGATCGACCTAGGCCCCAACAGAATGAATTGGAAGAAATAAATCTATCAAACGAGGAAGGGACGATGAGGCTGATCCATGTTAATAAGGAAATAGATTTTGATCAAAAAGAAAAATTAATTAAGCTGCTGCGAGAATACAGAGATGTGTTTGCATGGGGTTATGATGAGATGCCAGGGATTGATGCAAAATTAGTAAAGCATGAACTGAACATAAGTCCGGGAGTAAAACCAGTGAAGCAGGCATCTCGAAATTATGCCCCTGAAGTAGAAACACAGATTAAGGGGTAAATCAGAAAGTTATTAGAGGTGGGATTTATTAAACCAATACAACACCCAGTTTGGTTGTCTAGCATTGTACCAGTGAAGAAGTCTAATGGGCAATTACGTATATGTGTGGATTTCAGGGATCTGAACAAGGCATGCCCAAAAGATATGTACCCGTTACCCAACATAGATACATTGGTGGATGCGACCGCGAATCATGAAATGATGTCATTCGTGGATGGGTTTGTGGGGTATAATCAAATAAAAATGCCAGTAGAAGACGCTGAGATGATAACTTTTCGAACACCTTTCGGGAATTTTTATTATGTTGTAATGCCATTTGTGTTGAAGAATGCTGGGGCAACCTATCAACGAGCGATGCATGCTATCTTTCATGATATGATTCATGATATTGTGGAAGATTATGTGGATGATGTAGTAGTAAAGTCAAAGAAAGCAACAACTCATGTGGAGGACTTAAGGAAGGTGTTCAAACGGTATCGAAAGTATAAGTAAAAAATGAATCCAAAAAAATGTGCATTTGGAATGACGGCAGGGAAGTTTTTGGGTTTTCTCGTAAATAATAAAGGTTTGGAGGTTGATCCTAGCAAGGCCAAAGCAATCACAGGAATGACCCGATCAAGAACCCAGAAGCAGTTGAAGAGCTTTCTAGGAAAGGTTTCTTACTTAAGGAGGTTTATGCCAGTATTGGCAGAAGTGACAGAACCATTCGGGAAGCTACTAAAAGGAAATGCAGAATGGAAATGGGGGCAAAAACAGCAACGGGCCTTCGAAAAAGTGAAGGAGATACTGACCTCGTCAAAAATAATGGTAGTACCGAAAAGGGGAATTCCTCTACAATTATACATCACGTGAACAGTGAAATCTATAGGTGGAGTGGTTACACAAGAAGTGGACAAGGAGGAGAAGCCTATGTACTACATCAGCCGAATAATTAGAGGACCGGAGACCCGATATTCACAGTTGGAGCGACATTTTCTGGCGTTAGTGTTTATTGCGCAGAAAATGAGACACTACTTTTTGACGTATGAAGTTCAACTTGTGACTAAAATCGATCCAATCAAATACTTACTGACTAGACCTGCACTAGTAGGGAGGCCTGCATGGTGGATGATGATCCTTTCCGAATATGACATCAAGTGTGTGACGCCGAAAGCAATTAGATGTCAAGCTTTGGTAGATTTACTGGAACAGTTCCCAAATGGAAAGTTCGAACCCCCAGCTGAAGATCTTCCTGGAGAAGAAGTGGAGTTACTTGAAGCAGAGAATGAAGATTCAGAATGGTGGAATTTAGCATTTTATGGGTCATCGACTGAAGGAAAAGGAGGAGCAGGAGTGGTGTTAACTACTAGAAAATGGAAAGAAGTAGCCCTTTCCTACAAGTTAGATTTCCCATGCACAAACAATGAAGCAGGGTATGAGGCGTTTATACTGGGTTTAATGGCGACTCGAGAACTAGGAGCAAAACATCTCAAAGTAAAAGGGGATTTCAACTTGATAGTGCAGCAAGTACGAGGGCAATTTGCAGTTAAAGAGCCAATTTTGGCACCTTATAGAACTGTGGCGCAAAAAGTTATGGAGGCCTTCAGGAAAGTGGTGATCGAGTATGTGCCAAGGGAACAAAACAAGCAGCCTGATGCCTTAGCAATAGTAGCATCTCGAGTATATATTTTTGGCACCTTATAGAACTGTGGCGCAAAAAGTTATGGAGGCCTTCAGGAAAGTGGTGATCGAGTATGTGCCAAGGGAACAAAACAAGCAGCCTGATGCCTTAGCAATAGTAGCATCTCGAGTATATATTACTGGAGAGGACATGGATGTGAAAGTGATAAAGAGAACTCTTCCAACCACGGTATTGGAATCATTTCCCAAAGATATGACAGAAGATTGGAGGTACCCAATTTCCCACCAATTACAGACAAAAGAAGGGACAATACCATTAGCGGAACTTCAAAAGTGCAGAATCATTAAAGAGATACTTTATCATCGGGAAATGGATGGAGTTTTGGCGAGGTGTTTAGGAATGATTGAATCAAAGAGAGTGTTGCATCAGGTACATGAAGATAGCTGCGGGTTAGCAGATATTGGGTTATATCGACGACTACAGCGACAAGTGTATTATTGGCCCGAAATGAAAAAAGAGGTAGAAGAATTGCAACAACGATGTCTATCGTGCCAGGAATACCCTGGGGAAGAGGAGTGTGCCTTCATTAATGACATAGAGGATTGGCAGGTTCCGTACGAGGAGTTCTTACAGATTGGCATTCTTCCCGCTGAAAAGAAAGATGCAAGTATAATACAAAGGAAGTCACAAAGATTTTACTTGCAAGAAGGAGAGTTATACAGAAGGGGATTCAATGGAAAGCCTCTACGGTGTTTAGACTTGGGAGAAGTTAATGATTTGGTTTATCAGATGCATAAAGATGAGCACCAAGGAGGAGCTAAGTTGTATAAAAAGTTAATTGATCATGGGTACTACTGGCCAAAGATGGAAGATGATTGCTTAAAATTCATCAAGAAGTGTCATACTTGTCAAATTCACGAGAATTTAGTACACACCCCTACTGTAGACCTGAGAACTATAGCAACCCCGTGGCCTTTTTGTACATGGGGAATGGATCTCATAGGACCCATTCATCCGAATTCAAGAGGAAATATATGGATTCTGACTGCCACGGAGATGTATACGAAATGTGTAGAAGCAGCTCCCTTGAAGAAAGCTACAGGACCGGCAGTGGCAAACTTTATAAAATGGCACATCATTTATCGTTTTGGGATTCCAAAAGTCATTTTGTCAGATAATAGGACACCCTTCATAAATAGGGATGTTAAGAAATTAATGGACAGATACAAGGTGAAACACTACAAGTCATCACCATACTACCCGAAAGGCAATGGTCAGGCAGAGGCCACCAACAAAACCTTGATCAAAATTCTGGCCAAGACTATGGATGATCATTTGAAGGAATGGGCAGAATAGTTATCAATGGCATTATGGGCCTACCGAACTTCAAAGAGGAAGCCTACAGGAGAGACTCTATATGCCTTAGTGTTGAGCGAAATCGGAACGGTTTATTTAGTAGTAAAGTTCCGACATCGAGTTCGTTTGAATGAACAATAACGCGCAAGCATACGCGGTCAACAAGTAATAAAGTGAAAGTAAAGTATCGATCCCACGAGGAATTAGTTCTAACGATTTCCCAAATATCGAGCCTATCAAGTCGATCTTAGTTCGAACATTTGATTGAAGAAAGGAAGTGGAATGTAAATGGACATAATGCAAATTAACATTTAAACTACTAAAACGGTAAAGATAGATGAACCTATGATTACGTTTTCTCCCAATACTTCATTTAAATCTCCTCACTCTCCCTATTTGGTCTTACGGTCACGATGACTGGTTAACCGAGAATCCAATAGTATTTACACGCCTTTTTTGAAGGACATATAAACAAACCAAATCTAAACCTATCCCATTCGACAGAATTCAGACAAGGACACCCAAGCTAAGCATTTCACTATATGTCTATGAGAAATAGCAACGCAAGGATTTGAAGCACGTATTCTCACATTGGTTACATGTGGCACATAGGTATATGTCTATCCTACGCACAAATTATGCATACGCTCCTAAGAACACATAGCATAACACATGTTATCACATTCGGGTCAAAACACTATAATCCGTTTTCCAATTTCATATAGGTTACCAAATTAACCACTTGTCCAAGCAATTAAACATGAAAAACTAAATGTGATAACCCAATTCATATGGTGCCATCCAAGAGACTACAAACCTAAGCCAACGAAGCAAAACGATAAGCCAAATACAAAACAAACTTCACTTAGGCATTTTGTCGAACACTTGGCGTGCACAATGAAATCCTTCTCTCAAAGAACTCATAAATACAAGAACAACTAAATAAGAAAGAGAGATTCAATTAAACTAAGCATTAGACACCCAACACAATCATAAATTCCATGCTCAAGCCAAAACAAATGAGTAAAACCTCATCAAACATGTATACAATATATACATAGATAAATGAGATCAAAACAACAATCACAATGGCTTAAACATGTTATAGATTCAATACCAAACATAGATACAAGATCAATGGATAGATATTAATCCATATTGTTCGAAAAAGTAATCAACAACAATGGAAATACAAATTAAAGGAAAGAAGAAGAAGATAGTTGTCACCCATCTCCAAGCTCCAAGCATTCAATCCATAGCTTCCTTAGATGTTGAAATCCATTCCTAACCTCCATGGAAGGTGGCTCTCTTCATCCTTTGGCCTCCAAAATCGCCTCTAGCCGCCTCCCAAAGAAGAAGAAATGAGATTGAAATGTTAGGGCTGCAATTTTTCCTCTTTAAAACTGATTCTGCGCGTATGAACAGTGCCACCGCCGCGGCGGTCAAAGCCACCGCCGCGGCGGTCAAACTTTCTGCTAATTTCAGGTTTTGTACTACCGCTGCGGCGGTGGAAACCACCGCTGCGGCGCTAGTACAAACTGCACAAAAATATTCCTTTTTTGACTGCTGCAGCCTCCTTCAGTGTTTTGGGCATAACTCTCTCATCCGACCTCCGATTGAGTTGATTTAAGATGTTTTGGAAAGCTGAGAAGTATATCTACAACTTTCATGTTGGATGAATTGAGAGATAATGGCTGGATCAAGGTCCAAATTGAGCTACAACTGACTACTGCGTAAACGGCAAGCAAGAAATCCAAATCTGGCAACTCTAAGCTTTGATCTACCAAGCCCTTATTCCAAAATCCTACAAAATGAAGTAAAAACATATAAAAGTAATATAACACCTAAACAAGATTAAAACACATAAAAACTAACATCTAATGCTAAAGAATTCACGAAATATCAAGTCTAAAAGTATCCAACAAATAGGTATAAAAACCAATCATCAAATACCCCCAAACTTGAATATTTGCTTGTCCTCAAGCAACACAAAGACAAACTATATAAACAAAATAACTAAATAAATAGATCAAAATAAAAAATAAAAAAATAAAAAATTATTAGCTAAAAATCACAGGAAATTACTTGAAGAATCACAAATTATCAAGGTCAGGAGTACTCTAAGCATACGTAAAACATTAAATAACCAACATACCCCCAAACTTAAACATTTGCTTGTCCTCAAGCAAAACAAAGGCAAACTATACAAACAAAAATAAATAACACGAACTTGAGCAATGAATCGATATGAAAAACAAAATGACCACAAAGATTTACTTCAAATAATAACTACAAGAAAATTTCAAAACTATCGCAAAGTCTAGAATTTCAACAATACGTTAATCATACATTACTCATGATCCACATGTGTGTGTGTGTGAACCATTTGCAACAAACTAATTATAGCTCAGAGGGGTTCTTGTAGACAAGTTACCTTAACAAAGAAATCTAAAACTTAAAACAACATGTATAATACATCACTTTATACTAGTCCCAGCAGATAAGTCAAAACAAAATTAATCTTGACATGTGCAAGTCTCATTCCATTAGGCTCTACAGAGTTACCCATTTAACGAGCGTTTGGCTAATGACTCCCAAACCAGTTGGCTTTAGGGCATTAGGTGTAAAGACACCCCTAAGAGCCTATTAACTCGAGCAACAAAGGCCACAAAACTCGACTAGTCAAGTAATTTATTAACATCTTTCTTTTGTTTGTTTGTTTGTTTTTTTTTCTTTTTTTTCTTTTTTATAAATATGTGAGTGCGTTTTACGCTCCATCTCACGCTAAAGACAAATCAAACATGAGAAATCGTTTCGAGTGATGCATATACGAGTTTTAAAGTAAAAGATTATCTCAATAAGCATGCAGTCAAATACACTACCTCTAAGCAAATAATCAATTCATTAGAAATTGATATGTGCTCAAAGAAAAAGGGATCGCAAGTAATGTAAAAATCAACAGTAAGTCAAGCACACAGACGAAGCGACACTAATCAATTTTCTATGAGTTGTAGCTCAAATAATCATTTGCCTGATCCTCGATTATGGTTCAATTCAGATTAACTCAACGCTCAAGAGACTCAAACCTAAACTACAACGACTCAAAAACAAAAACACAAGAAAATAAAACAAAAACAAAAACAAACGAACATAAAACAAACAAAACAACATAAACCGCCGAAAATAAAACAAAAATAACACATATAAATCCATTTTCGTAGAAAACACGGTTGCACTTAGCACGTGCAACAAGCCGTTAAACCCCAAGGTTGCCCAAGAGGACGAGTTTTGTCTCGTGAGGGTTTGCAGAGAATATACCCACAAAATTCAAAACTTAAATACAAATAAAAGCAAAAATTAATAAAACTAAATACAAAATTTGAAAACAAAACAAAACAAACTAAAATAACATAAATCATACCAAAACAAAACCGCAGAAAACCCCCAAACTTGGAATTGACAAAGTCCATTCTAAAAGCAATGTAAGAATTAAACCACGGGACTTCCCTGAAAAAATTGGGCCAATTTTTTAGTCAATTGTTACCTTCCGCAACCGGCTCCAACGATTTGCTAAAATATGACCTGAAAATGAAAAAAACAAAACTAAACAAAACATTAGATAACCTGGGTTGCCTCCCAGTTAGCGCTTGTTTTATAGTCTTTAGCTTGACTTCTTATTTTGTTTATTCCGAACTTTGAAAATGTCGCGAACAAAATCAAGAGTCCAAACGAAAAGTAAAAGTAAAAAAGAAAGTTTAAACAAAGACCAACTCGAATGAAATCAATAGCGAAAAACAATTAGAAACTAATTCCCCGGCAACGGCGCCAAAAACTTGTTGAGCGAAATCGGAACGGTTTATTTAGTAGTAAAGTTCTGACATCGAGTTCGTTTGAATGAACAATAACGCGCAAGTATACGCGGTCAACAAGTAATAAAGAGTAAGTAAAAGTCGATCCCACGAGGAATTAGTTCTAACGTTTTCCAACACCGATTCGTTCAAGTCGATCTCATTTAAACGATTATCAATATTGGCAATAGAAAAGTAAATGCATAAAAACATCTACACTAGAAAGCAATAAAGATATGTGAATCTGAGAATGCAATTTCCCCCAATAGCTCATTTAAATCTCTTAACTCTCTCTTCAATTATACGGACACAACGAATTCTTAACCGAGAATTCATTATAGTACTAACATGCCTCTCTCGAAGGTCATGCAGCGAATCCACCCAAATCTGACACAAAGGCAACAGAAACAGGAAGGAACATCCTAATCAGGAAACTCACTATATCTCTATGAGAGTTTAACCTAACAAGAATTTTAAGCACAGATTCTCTAATTGGCTACACGCGGCACATAGGTATATTTCTATCCTACATACAAATTAAGCATTCAATCCTAAGATCAAACAATAAAACACGTGTCATTGTACTCAGGTCCAAACTTATAGTCCATCGTTCGATTTTATATAAGTTACCACATAAATTACTTAGGCCAAACAGGTATTACAATTAACACAACATATGAAAACCCATTCACATGGTCGTAACCGATGAATGGTCAACCGAGAACTCGTGAGTACTCACACGCCTCTTTCGAGGTCACATAAGCCTATCCCGTCTAAATAACCCACTATATGTCTATGAGGATTAACATTAAACAAGGATGATGAAGCCTAGGTTCTCAAATTGGTTGCACATGGCGCTAGGTATATGTCTATCCTAGCCACAAATCATGCATTCCATCTATGTAGAATAACACAATCACATGTTAACATATATGGGTCTAAACACTATAATCCCTTTGTCAAGTTCATATAGGTTACTAAATAATCGCTCGACCAAAGCATTATAAAGCACAAACACAATGAAGCAACTCCTATGGCCATCCAAGAGACAAAAACCCAAGCAACGAAGCACAAACATATGCGAAATACAAAACAAGCTTCTCTTGGACATTTCATCGAACACTTGGCGTGCACAATGAATTTGTTCAATACTAAACAACTACACATATGCAACAACAACCAAAGAGAAGAGCAAAATGATTATAACAACCTATTGGGCTCCTAAGCATTCAAAGATTCCATGTCAATCCAACATAATCGGAGAAAACAATATCCAACAAGAACAAACTAACCATTCAAGCTAAACATGTAAAACACCAATCATTATGAACAAAACATGCATTGGATTCAATACAATACATAGACATTACATCCATGGATTACAAATCATCCTAGTTCATCAATATCAAAAGATAAAGATTGTTTTCCAAAAATTCATCATTCAATATAATACACAAAATAGAGAGAGAATGAAAACATAAAACTCCCTCAATCAAGGCATCCGATTGATGAAGAACCACCAAGCTCATCCTTAGAAGCACCACCAAGCACTCCCAAATTGCCCATGGTCGCCTCCTCCAAGAGGAGAAGAAGTTATGTTAATTAGGGCTTCAAAAATGACTTAAAAACTGAAATCTGCGCGTATGAACAGTGCACCGCCGCGGCGGTCAAAGGCACCGCCGCGGCGGTCAAACATTCTGCTAAAATCTGGGTTTGTACCACCGCTGCGGCGGTGGAAACCACCGCTGCGGCGCTAGTACAAAATTCCCAGAAATGTTCCTTTTTTGACTGCTGCAGCCTCCTTCAGTGTTTTGGGCATATCTTCTTCATACGAACTTCGATTGAGGTGATTCAAGATGTTTTGGAAAGGAGACTCGTAGAGCTACAACTTTCATGTTTTACAAAATTGAAGATTCGGAATAGATCAAGGCCAAAATTGGGCTTTAATTGGCTGCTGCGTAAACGGAGCGCAGAAAATGCGAACCGGGCAATTCCAAGCCTTGATCCACCAAGCCCTTATTATAATTCCTACAAAATGAAATAGAAACACATAAAAACAATATAACACCACATCCTATACAATGTGGTATAAAAACACATACAACTAAACAAACACTTAACATATATAATACGAATGAATTACACAAAAACGACATAGATTACATAAAATACTTAAAAATAATATAATACACCATATTATACAATAACATAAAAACACATATAAAATCACATAAAACACTTAAAGATTCACAAATTATCAAGCTTAAATGTATTCAATTCGTAGGTATAAAACTCACTCATCAAATACCCCCAAACTTAAACATTTGCTTGTCCTCAAGCAAAACAAAGACACACTAAATAGATCAAAATAAAAAATAAAAATTTAAAAAAAATCTACTAGTTATTAATCATAGGAAATTACTTGAAGAATCACAAATTATGAAGGTCATGAGTACTCTAAGCATACATATAACTATAAATAACCACTTAGTATATAGAGAAGAAGTTGTTTTGTCCACAAAAATAGAAATTCCTTCAGCCAGAATGAAACTCCGAAGCCTAGTTGAGGAAGGGAATCGACTAGCTGCTCTAGAAGCCTTAGCTGACTTCCGAGACAAAGCTAAAGAGAAACTAGAGAGATACCATGAATGACTGCAGCGACAATACAATACTTCAGTGGTACCTCGACAGATTTTGGTGGGGGACTTGGTACTCAAGACCGCGAATCAAGTCATGAGGGGAACACCAACCACCAAATTTTCCCCCAAATGGGAAGGCCCGTACTGGGTACGAGAAGTCTCTGAAAGCGGGTATTGCAAAATATATCGTGTGGGATCTGATACTATCTCCGACCCCTTGAACTTGAAGTGGGTAAAAAGATATTATACGTGAGATAGTTATTAAAGAAATAAAAGTTACACTTTATCTTTAAAAAGTGACTGAGGCACCCTGACTTGACCAAGTCCTTGAACCCGACAAGTTACACTTTATCTTTAAAGGTGACTGAGGCACCCTGACCTGACCAAGTCCTCGAACCAGACAAGTTACACTTTACCATTTAAAGTGATTAATTTGAAATTTAAAATATCGTGAAACGTTATGCTTTTCGTAAAAAGCAAATGATTATTAATGATAAAGCTCAAACTTTTGCAAATTTGTTGATTATGGAATTATATTCGTGCAAAGTTTTATCTTAAAATATTAATTTGGATGACTTATGAGTCAAGGACCCATATTGATTCGTAACCAATCAAATTAATAAAGATGCATAATAAATAAAAATACTTTGATAATTAGAAGAAAGCAGTAATGACAAATGAGTTCTTTTGAAACAGGAAAATAAGTCCTACAAAAGGCCGTGAGATAAAGAGCATGTCATATCAAATTGTAATGGGGGCATGGCTAAAGCTTCTAATGCAGTAATAGCTGCATCACGAGCCTAAATGTCATTCTTCAGGTCTCCCTCAAAATGCTAAGCTGCTGACTCGTAATCTCGAAGCTTAGTCTCATATTCTTGGAGTTTGTTTTTCACTTCGGATATAGCGGTGTAAATCTCTGAGAGCTCCTTTGAAGAAGGATGACAGTGGTGATGTTGGAAGTCAACCTCAACCCGTAGTGTAGCAACATGATGATTCCGAGTAATGAGGTCCAATCTAGCACGGAAAGGGGACATGTCAAAACCGAGGGCGGCCAGATCAAGGACCTTGCAATGTAGCCTTTCCAAATCTTCATTCTGCAAGGTTTGAAGGGAGAAATTCAACATCTCAATAATGAAAGTAGCTAGCCGATCTAACAAGAAAGTCACCAAAGAAGTCTCATGAACGATTAAACCATCTAAAATTCGTGGGAATTGAATTGATATATGCTCGAGGATATCTTGATTAAAGTCTGTAATCTAAAAACCTCTCCATGCAACAAGTCTCCCACTTGGATTGAAGGAAGCTCCAGAATGAGCTATCTTGGAAGCCACCATGACATTTGGAGGGGAATTCATGATATCTGGATTTGTTGACTGACCTGCCAATTCTCAATCAGTGGGAGGAAGACCAAGATCATCTATAAAGGAATTTGCACAATCTGAATGAAGAGCGTCGAAGGTGGCAAATTCCTCGTGAGGTAAAGGCAAAAGATTTAGATGCTTGAACTGAAAACGAAGAATGGGCAACCAAATAAAAAATTATGTGAAAAGTATAAAAATAAGCAACGATGAAATAAGATGTACAGTTACAAGAAATATACCAAATATCCAATAGAAAAAGAGTCGTGAGTCGCCTCGCCCGGTGAATTCGGACTATCACCCTCTCTAATGACTACTCCTTCGGCAGAATCCCTCGGAGGATGAGGAGGAGAATCAGCAATTAGACTTTAAGGATTCTCCCTCGGAGCAGTGATTTCCACATCATGAGAAATAATCGTATTCCTCGATGAATCAGCAAGTGGACTTGAAGGATTCTCCGTCGGAGTAGTGATATCCACATCATGAGCAATAATCGTATTCCTCGATCCAGTAAGAACAGTATCTGCAGCAGGAACAGATCCAACCGCTAAAACAGAACCCGCATAAGATAATGTAGGACTGGAATTAACACTGGTATGGTGGTCATTTGTTGGAAGAAACTTGATAGGCTTGGGTTTATTTTTCTTGCTAAACACAAGGGGAGAATAATCTTCATCACCCTCATCATCATCACTAAGCTGAATCAGTAAGAGAAAACATCAACAAGCAGATAGATAAATTAAAATTAAAAATAGACAGGTGCAATGTATTGTTTACCACAAATTATCGATGTCTCTTAGAATGATCCTTTGTGACTGGCATAGTCGGAGATACTTCTTTTGGTGGATGTCTAATTGGACGCCTGAATATGAGGGTAGTACCATTAGCTATGCGCTTGACAACATCATTCTTCACAGGGCTCGTGGTGGATTTTGCAGAAGACGTAATCTCGTGGGTAGGAGTGATAATAAACTCCCTCGCTCTCGAGCGCGTAACTCTCTCTCCATCAACAGTAGAGGGAACTTGGGGAGGAGTTAGAGAAAGGGCTTGAGAGGGAGCCTGTGAAAGAGGACGAAGAGAGGTAGAGGTGACAGGTTGTGGATAAGGTGGATGTGTAAGAGCCTCACGATCAGAAAGGCGGATACTAGTAGGCCATCTTTCTGGATGTGCGTGTAACTTGGGAGTACATAGTAGCTTGGCCCATTCCAGCTGTATCTTAGGAGAGGCTGGTAGAGCATTCCACAGAGTTTCATCTATCCATATCCTCGTAACTCTACGCCAACGACCTCATTATTTGGCAGTGTAATATCCCTGTCTAGATGCACCAGGAATAATAAAAGGCAAATGATCACCAAAAACATCAGGAGGCCTAGGAATTTCCCATAAAAAAGTGGCAGATGAAGGGATGAAATCTTCTAAAGCTTATAATCACTGCTTTTAGATATGTTAAAAGTGCAAGGTTGGTCGAAACCAAATTGTCTCATCACCCTTTGAGGAGAATAGAACACAGTCCCGAACTCGTCATCCTCTATAAAGTACGGTAACTCGGTGGAACGAAGGATGAAGAACCAAAGAAGAGATGATCCTCCTAGGTTGTCAATGGTGGAAAAGTGGCGCGATTCACCTCTATAATAATAAGGAATAACATCTCCCTCAGGAACCATAGTAAAAGGACGAGTAATGAAGGCAGTGAAGTCATCAATATACAGTCACAAATCAGAAGTGCCTTTATGATCAATCCACCGTGAAAGACGAGGTGCAATGGTGGGTGACGAGAAAGGAGGAGGTACTGTTTTCTTCTTCTTTGAGATAGGCCATGCAACATGATTAGGAAAATGCTCAGAGATAAACATCTGGAGGAATGAACCCGAAGCAAAACAGTGTATGTTGTACCTGGAGATCGAAAGGAATTGATAAGTAATGAGTTAAAGAAATATGAAAGATAAAGGAACAAAAGGAAGGGTGCCGACAGATTCTTCCATAGCTAAAATAGTCTTCTCTAATCGACGGTATTGAGTTCCTAGAAATAGAGGTGCAAGAGGAATTTGTAAACCTCGAGCCAACAAAGTAGCCAAGCAAAACATACGGGTCGAAGGTCCATCAATTGGTGAGCCGGGAAAGATGAAACGGGATAACCACATAACAAGATAGGCGGCCAGTGGAAAAAGGCACGGGGTGCCGCGAATGGTAAGAACCGAATCACTCCAAGCAGAGCTATCCCAATTGGCTGGACTGTAGTCGCGGAAGAAGTAACGTACCCATGAGAGCCAAGAGGTCTTGTGACGATTGGGGGTGTCAAAGTTTGAAAGTAGTTCATTATCTTTATATCGCGAACCCAAATGCGAGGTGCGCCTAGAAGCTTCACCCAAATAAGTTACACATTCGGCATCCCTTTGTGACAAATTGGAGGGAGCACATGAGGATTCACCATAAATAAGAAGGCTGAAAGAACACAATCAGGAATCAGTTAAGACAGACGCGATGTGATGTGACTTAAATAAAACAGAGATAGAAAGAGAGAATGATGGAAAATGAAACTTACTAATAGATAACATGGACGTCCTCCAAGGTAGGGTTAAATTCTCCCCATGCCGTGATGAAAGTGGAAGTTGATGAAGCCCAACTGAAAACTAAAATACGGAGCGCGTTTTTGTCTTGATGAATAAGGAGATCCTTGCACAAATGGATGCATTGTAAGATGCCGGCACACTCGAGCAATCTCACATGCTCGAGGTTTTATAAAATTCTCTCAGTCCAATGTTTCCATCTTTGAAGCCAAATGGAGGAGTCTGGTTGAAAGCGAATCGGACTATATGGGTATTCTTGTCTTTCAATGCACATACGAGAAATGTCAGAGGCATAGGGATAATTGTCTTGACTATTGGAAGAGGAGACATAGAGAAAAAGACCCTCCTTTTTAGGACGTGGAAAGGAACGTAGCTCATAATTCTGGGAACGATCCCAAAAAACGTCACGATCCCCGAAAAAATGAGCTTTTTCCCAATACTTGAGGGAAAGGGGCAGTTTGACAGTTCTTGGATCTATGGAACGATCTTCGGAACTAGCCTGCAATGATTAAATATGAAAACGAATAATCAACATAAAAAACTTGTGGGGGAAGAAAAGTATATAGAAGACAAGGTCCTTACCATGATAAAGAGGTGAAATTCTTTGAGACAGTCACCAACAGGAATCAAGTTCAATATTTGATGAGAAGACTTGAATCGGGAAAGGTACCTGAAAAGAAAAGATGAAATATGATTTTAAAAAAAAATTCGAAAATACCCTAGGGTTCGCCAATTCCTTCTATTTCCAAAAAAATTGTTTGGCTTTATTTTGAGGGAAAATGTTTTTTTTTTTAAATTAAAAAAAAACCCCGAAAATACCCTTGGGTTCGCACCCCTAGGGTTCGCCACTTCCTCTTATTTCCAAAAAAATTGTTTGCCTTTATTTTGAGGGAAAATGGTTAAAAAAACATCGAAAATACCCTAGGGTTCGCCACTTCTTTCTATTTCCAAAAAAAATTATTTGGGTTTATTTTGAGGGAAAATGATTATTTTTTAAAAACCCAAAAATACCCTAGGGTTCGCCACTTCCTCCTATTTCCAAAAAAAAATTGTTTGGCTTTATTTTGAGGGAAAATGGTTTAAAAAAATGAAAATACCGAAAATATCCTAGGGTTTGTTTTGAAAAAAAAAAAGGTTTGAAATATATTGAAAACAACTGACAAAGAAATATAATAATCTTACCTCAGTTCATCGCTTGATAATTTTATTTCTCTCTCGAACGAAGAAGTGAGAAGAAGAAGTGAATTATGAAGTTTAGAGGGTTTAGGTCTCAATTTATAACACTTTAAAATAACTAGAGATCCTAAACCTAATAGAATTGACAATTCTTTCTTAAACCAAAAAGGGAATCATGTTTACTAAAACCAATCAGATACTTGAATGAAAATTTAGAAATATTTATATATTTTAAAGTTATGGGGAATGAGAATTAAACTAACAAGAAATAAGGAAACAAAAATCCCATATAATCCATCCAAGAATACAAATTGTAGTGTAGAAATTCGACAATACAGATTGTAGCTTAAATTAATGATTAAGCATATTTATTTATAGTTTAGAAATCACAAACCTTTGGTTTAGTAGGAAAGTCTATTTAGAGTATTGTGAGCCCAGGAATAAAATTAGGGTTCACATTAAATAGCCATAAATGAAATTAGGGTTAACATTGAATGACCTAAAATAAAATAACGGACAAATAAAGACCGAAAAATATAATTTAAGAGTTGTTGTCATGAGTCCCAAGGCAGAAGGCTCGTGGGGACTACTCGTGTTTGGGAATCGGTTAAGGGATTGGATTGGTGGCTAGAAGAATTGGGTAATTTGGGCATTACCTGGGTAACCAGGGGTATTCCAAGAATTTTCTTATCATTAAAGGCATTTCTGAAAATTCCCCTCTTGACATGTGCCTGACACATGTCAAGGACCCTATAAATATCCTTCACCTAACAAGTGAAGGGGGGAACATTTTGGAAGGAAAAAGACTTGAGAATTCTATCCATATAGAATCAATCTCTCTTTCTCTCTCTCAATAAGAAGGTCGTTGGAAGGAATTGAGAATTTGTGATCGACTCATCATCGAGTGAATGAAAGTGTTGGCTTGCCTATCTGGAATTCACTCGAAACACTTGTCACGGCTCCGGGACATCAGCGGTTACGCTGTGATCTTGGAGTTCTGCCACGTGTTACTTTGGTAGTTGCTCACCGATTCTTCTCCCCTCTCCAATCTTTCTACCGATTCCGTACTCTTTCCGGATTTCTCGCCTCCACCATAACTACAAACCCTAACCCTAGTAAGGTACACAATTTCCATGCCTACAAGTATTTATGTCAATATTCTTAAAATAACAGAGGTAAAACGAGTACGATTTATAATTTATTGATTTTAAAAAAGATAAATTTGACCCCATGAAAGTCAACTTTTGCCAAATAAAATGGGACAGCATGAAGTGTACTTAAATGTGTGGCATGCTCTATTTGGGTGTTCCATACTTCCATCTTTAATTTATTTTTTACAAGAGCTCACCATCTAGTAGTTTATCAATTGTTGTGCCAGGTGGCAGGACTATAGTGAGGCTTAATTTTTTAATTCTTGTAGTGTTATAGAAATTCAATTCGTAAGCTTGCCTAATTGTTTATTTGTTCATGGGTATGTAGATGTGCTCTAGTGTGATTAAGCATTTGTGTTAGGTTCTTTGTGCCTTGATGTTCAGTTTTCATTGACTGTTTGGACCTAAATCATATTCTTATTGTGTTTTATTTTTCCTTTATTTTTTAGGAGTTGCCAGTTGCTTTTGTTACATTTAGGTCCCGGTGGGGTGCTACCTTAGCTGCCCAATCACAGCAGCACTCGAACCCACTATTCTGGATCACTGAAATGGCTCCAGAACCAAGGGATGTTCTGTGGAGGATTTTGGCAATACCATATAAACGTTTGCCACGTTATGAAGTTAGAGTCTTTGTTGCTGCGTCGCTGCTTACATTTTTCTTTGCTATTCCAGTTGCAGCAGTTCAAGGAATAGCAAAATTTGAAAATTTATGGAAATGGTTCCCTCCTGCCATGGTTGTGCAGTTGATGTAAGATATACTGTTCTTAATCTTTTGAATATTCAAATTATTTGAGGAATATTGCTGTTAGCTTTCTTTTTTTTTGGTGTGGGGGTTTAGCAGGACCCTAGCAAGTTATATTAAAATAAATTAATCAAGATAGAGGGGAAACACAAATCCTACCCTGAAAGAGATACATAAATGAGGCTTGTATGAGTGTAAATCCTAGTAAATCATTCCTAAATGCTCTATTGGCTTCCAGAATAAAGGTAGAAATCATCCAAAGAATGACCAGAATTTGCTAACCGATCTGCAACTTGATTACCCTCTGTATAGTTCAGATATTGTTGTTGAAGGATGCGACCTATTGTCTTCTGATGATGTATTCGACCTCCTTTGTACCCTTTTTTTTTACACGCCTCTTTTGATATAATAAATTCACTTACTAAAAATAATACTCTTTAAAATTGAAGTTCAAGAATCATGGAACTTGAACACAATCCACTTGTTTATAACTTCCCAAAATTAATAATAGTTGAGTAGAATTCCCTTATTGATTGAATTCATACAATCCTATGTAGAAACTAGTTTTGTTTAACTACTTTTTTTTAATTTAACTTTCTAGAATTGATATAAATGCTATCCCAGGCCAAATAACTTGATTGATTTTTATGGATAAATTCTACTAAAAAAATGTGGATGGGTGAAACCCTGGCCGATGTTGTTCTATTAAATGACTTGTCCTTCTCCTTTAAAAAAAAATAAGTAAAATTTACTGACTAGGCATTTACCGAAGAAGAGAAAGAACTAACATATGCGCTGTGGTGATGGTTGAAAATGAACACCAAATGGTTTGAAACCCGGTTTGAGATTGACTCAAAAAATTCTAGCGAGATTTGGATTCGATACTTAAACGAGTCGAATTCGAATCCATTTTGATACTCAGACACTTAAACGAGTCGAATATGAGCTGCCTTCATTTAGAGTATCAAAATTTTCTTACCTAACTAATCCATACTCCATACAAGTTTGTTTATCCTTATTCGTATACAGTATCGAGTATTCTCGATTTATTTAATATATAATATTTAGCAATTAAATTCTCCATACACTTTGAGAAGTGGAAGGGATTTTTATATTTTCTGTACATGTCCATTAATTGATTCAAGAGTGATAATATTAATTCATTAACTTTTTTACAAGGCTTGATATCCAATTTGAATAGTTCAAATTTCAATCATTTCAAATAGTTGATTGAGTTAATTTTATCTACATTAATTGTGACGCCTCCAGGTCCCTCGAACCTCGAGTTTGGTGCTCACTATTCATTACTTGACAAACATTCATAAACTAAATCTTCAATAACTCGCGAAATATATACATAAATTTATTACAAAACGTATCATCAATCCCATGTTCCACTAACCTTAAATACATCACTATTACCTTATAATATAAAAGGTTTACAACATAAAATAAAAACTAATTACTTCTACTCATTCACATTTTCTTTGCCTTTGTACTTCTTAGATAACTCGAGCTTAGCTGAAAAATAGTTCATGATATAGCAAGGGTAAATAACTACTTTGCTCAGCAAGTTTAAATAAATAATAAGTGATATATCATGAATGAAAAAGAATCAACAATATACAATAATTGTGAAGACATACAACTTTGAATAACAACTTTAAGTTGATTTAACATATTGCTTCTTCATGCTGAAAGGTTACAAGACCGTGAACATACGTTTTGAGTATTTATAATACCCTATAGACATAAGACTTTCATTTCGTTTTAAATATTAACAACTATTTCAATTGCAATATTCGAAGATGGGTACTCTAGGTGATCAGCCTATTGTACGTTTATTTTGTATTGTACGTTTATATTGTGCATATTATAACCATCTAATTTCGTTTTGGCCGAAATTCTTTCATCCGACTGTAGTTTCATCATTTCATAATAATTTGTTTATTTCAGTTTTTCCCATCAGATTCCATACCACAACAATGTGGTTTGGACTAGTTTCAACAATATTCAGATTAATGAATTTGATACATACATGGTCTAGCCGAAACAATTGACATAGATCTTTCTCTTTTACTAGTTCATAACAAGAATAGTCATATTACACATGCAATATCTAGTCGAAACAAATAACATAGATATTGTGATGACCCCAAATCCGGGTTCCTTGAACCTCGGATCCGGTTCAACACGAGTACAACCTTTTCCTTATTGTTCATGAATTACAACAATATTATAATTGATAAATAACCATTTATTTACAATTTTACAGCATCTCTTTCTATTCCAGAATTGAAATCTTTATACATTTCTAGTATGTCTCAATATCATACATGATACGACATTCTATTACAATCAATTTGAGTATCTAAGACTCATAATACATACCAACCAATTCTTATACTACACAATCATTTTACCTGTCCAATTCGGACTAATATCTACAATGGTCGTGCTAGACCTTCAGTGAATGTAATATGCATTCCTGTTTCTTGATCCTTATCAAGACTTCAAATACTTGTACTATCTGAAAATGTTGGTTTAAGTAAGAGTGAGCACGACGGCTCAACAAGTTTAACAGTTACACATAACACATTACATGCTTCACATATACTCTGCAATTTATACTTACATCATATTTTTTATGCATTTCAGTTTATATCATACTGCTCATGCATCACATATAACATCTAGCATTTCATGCTTCATATTTTACATGTAATCATATGTCATGCATATCACAATTATCATCAATATCCTTCTATTAACAATTTAATATCACATCATAGCATGTCAAGGCACATAGGAGCAAGTTCTGAAAAACTTGTCTGGTCGCTTCTACCATTTACGCTTATTTGCGTCATTTGATTAACTTACAATTTATATAACAAATTGACATAATCATTAGCTACCAGGACTTTTAATTACTCTTAACTTAAGACCTTAATTTCAAATTATTAACTCTTAAGATGTCCGTCAAACGAACCCTTAAGTTCCGGACAAAACCCTAGTCCAAATACAGTTTGGACATATCAGGCATGCTTAACAAGCTTACGCTTTCATTATACAATCTTCGTACGACCCACTTTTAATAAGTTGTCTAAATTAGTCATAAATGGACTATTTACATTTGTTTAATTCAATTAAACTTTCTTCTTTTACATAACTTAATGATTCGGACATTTAACAATGTACCAAATACCCCAACATATTATCTATCTTTGATAATATACCACTACGTTCAAATATTATTAACTATTTAATAATATTTTAATCTCTTATTAATATTATTAATTATTTAATAATATTTTAATCATTTATTAATTAATATTATTAACCATTTAATAATATTTTAATCACTTCTTAATATTATTAACCATTTAATAATATTTTAATCACTCATTAATATTATTAACCATTTAATAATATTTTAATCACTCATTAATATTATTAACCATTTAATAATATTTTACTCACTTATTAATATTATTAACCATTTAATAATATTTTAATCACTTCTTAATATTATTAACTATTTAATAATATTTTAATCACTCATTAATATTATTAACCATTTAATAATATTTTAATCACTCATTAATATTATTAACCATTTAATAATATTTTAATCACTTATTAATATTATTAACCATTTAATAATATTTTAATCACTTCTTAATATTATTAACCATTTAATAATATTTAATCACTTATGAATATTATTAACCATTTAATAATATTTTAATCACTTATTAATATTATTAACCATTTAATAATATTTTACTCACTTATTAATATTATTAACCATTTAATAATATTTTAATCATTTATTAATATTATTAATCATTTAATAATGTTTTATTCACTTATTAATATTATTAACCATTTAATAATATTTTAATTACATATTAATATTATTAACCATGTAATAATATTTTACTCACTTATTAATAATATTAACCATTTAATAATATTTTAATCACTCATTAATATTATTAATCATTTAATAATATTTTAATCACTTATTAATATTATTAACCATTTAATAATATTTTACTTATTTAATAATGTCATTAATTATTTAAGAACATTTTCATCATATACAAATGTTATTACACATTTAATAACCTTTTAATCTTATACTAATATTATTCATCATTTAATAATATTTTAATATTCTTCAAGTATTACCAATAGTTAACTTTTTAATTTTGTTAACTTTAGTCTTTATTTTATATCTTTAGATACCAATTAATCACTAATAGATTCAATATAAATTGATTTAGTATTCAAATACATTCATTTTATATGTATTTCAACTTAAATTTCCACTAAAAACTCAACCCGGACTGACCTGACCCGACCCGACCCGGATGGCTAAAACAGGTTTCTGGCAGAATGTTTGACCGCTGCGGCGGTGGTTTCCACCGCTTTTATGAAACCCTAATTTGAGGACTACCCGTCCCTCCGACACTCCGACAGCCGTAACTTCTTCATTTTAAAATATTTTGAGGTGATTCTTGAGTCCATTCTCATCATAATTGCCCCCTCTACAATTTCTCTTTGTATCACAAATCCAAATTCCAAACGGATCTATGCTTAAATTCGCTCACAAGGACAGAATGAAAACTAGCTTCATAAATCATTGGTTCAATCGGTTTAAACATGATGCTACAAGCATTAGTTGCTAGACCATTATGTTTTATGACTCTACATACATCATATACATATCATACCTCATATATAACCTCTCTAGATCAACATTTAACAACATAAAATAGAAAGGATCTAGGTTAAGAAAACTTTTCAACCTTTAAAAGAAAATCTTCTTCTTGTCATAGCTTGCTAGGACTCCTCCTCTTCCTTCTTCT
This sequence comes from Hedera helix, assembly GCA_947179155.2. Taxonomy (NCBI): domain Eukaryota; kingdom Viridiplantae; phylum Streptophyta; class Magnoliopsida; order Apiales; family Araliaceae; genus Hedera; species Hedera helix. The sequence continues at coordinate 4,203,154 of OX359287.1, forward strand.
TGATCAAACCCTCTATCTTTTTAGAATGAACTCTCAAGCTATCACACTCCAACACTTAGTGAAATATGAGCTCTCACTTCTCTTTAGAACCTCTCTCTTGAACTCTTTCAAAATGACTAGCCAAACATAACAAATGGGTGGAGCATGTTATATATAGCACTCTCTTAATTACCATCAACTTCTACTAATCAACTAACATAGTCAAATTAGGAGTTAATTATGCTTACTATTGGATTGATTGACCACTTGAATGACTAGGTGATTGACTAGGGTTGGTGAACCACTTTGATATTGTGTACAAGTGAAGCAACCAAGCAAAATCAAGCCACCCCCTTGTGGGGACCACTAAATCTCAGCAAAATGGGATTTAATCCCCCATTTTTGCTTTATTTTTATAGCTTAAATATACATTTATACATCTATATATATATATATATATATAACCTGTAACGCCCCCAAAATCCCCGCGCTTTCGATGCGGCGGACCTTGTGCGTTAATTTCATACATCTATCGACTTAACCAATGATCCCATAATCATATTGGTTGAAATAGTCTTATTTTAGACTATAGATTAACAATTTCTCTTAACATTGTCCCTGGATCTTAACTTGATCTCAGTCTCATAAGTATACAAGTATCAACTTGTATTTCATCCGTATAAATGGACAAAACCATATATAACGGTTTAATTTTAACCTTAGGATTTAAATATTCTATATACGTCCACTTGTAACGGTCTCATTCGTACTACAAGTATCAATATACAAAGATATCTCTTCATATCAATAATCCTACTTATATGGTATTCAGAATAGTAATAACGAGTTATACCTGGGTCCGAGGAACCTTAACGATAGATTTGACCAGTCAACATCGCTTAGTTCTGTCTCAGATGTACAGCACTCACAAGTTATTTACCGATCCTCATCCAGATAAATAGATCATTATCAATACTATGTTAAATTTTAACAATTCTAGGTTATATCAAAATAAAGACATAACAACATTCTGATGATAATTATTTATATCATTCATTCAATATTCGGTTACATGTTTGTTTGTTCGTATTACAACAGTCATTATGACATATACAAATACAATCAATTTACATGAAAACCTAATCTATGCTGCATCTTTAAGTTCATGATCTTCTTAACGTTCATCTTTAATCTGCAAATAAGGTTTTATTCGCAAGAATGAGCACGACGGCTCAGCAAGTCTAACATACAGCACATACGCAGTTTATGCTTTCATATAAACTTTAACATGCATTGACTGAACATAATTCTCCATTTAATATCACATATAACTCACGTTCCAACAATTTATATCACATTGACACACAAAGTGTATAAATCATGTTCGTAAATCGTAAACATAAAACATAACAGTTAGAAGGCTTGTAAACATCAGTTAAAGACTTCACATATCATCTATTGCATAATAACATGACATTACACATCTCATTTAACATTTTAACAATACTACACAAGTAGCACATAGCAAGAGTTAGAAGACTTGCCTTAAAACCATGTTAGGGTTTTCCCGGGAAATCGTTAAACGCCTACAAAAAGGGTTACGCGACCCCGAACATTAGTTTATCAAATTTTCCTTTTGAATAAGTCTTAGAATAACTTAACTAGACTATTTTCATTGGTGGAATCATTTCGTTAAGTGGCGAACTCAAAATCTCAAAATTTAGTGCTTCCACCCGAATGCCCCTTAAAATTTTCAGCTTTGACGTCCTTTCCGGCAACTGCCATAACTTTGTCATCCGGAAACATTTTAAAGTGATTCTTGAGTCTAAATTGCTTAGAATTTCATGATCTACAAATTTCATTTAGGTTTCTAAGGCATATTCGGAATTTAAAATTTCGTAATTTTAGCAGAAAGGTCAGTATGCTTACTTTGATCAATATTTTTAGGGTTAACCATGTGAAACATGGTACCGCTTGCTTTAACTCTTTAAGAAATCATGTTGTAAGACTCAATATCACTTTATAACATAAAAATAATAAATCACAAATCTTCTCATAGAAAGATTCATGAATTTTTCTCAAGAACACACGAAGAACACGAAGAACGGATAAACCGTACATGGTAACGACTATGTTCTTGAGCTTTTGGTTTTCGTACTTGAAATAATTTGAGCATTATAACTTCTTATATAAGTGATTATAACACTTTATAATTGACAAAATTTGGTCATTATAACGGCTTGTAAATTGAATTATAACAATTTATAAAAATGCTCAAGAACATACGCAAACGCGGAGAACGGATAAACCGTACATGACCACTACGTATGTTCATTGAGCTTTAAACTATGAATTGAAATTCGACATTATAACTACTGTAAAATGAAGAAAGGCTCAAGAACACGTGAAGAACACGGAGAACGACAATCGTACATGGCTACGACTCGCGTTCTTGAGCTTTTAAACTACGAAAATTAATCGAACATAAAAACGACTAATGATTTACCTCTCGAAGTGCAAGCTTTAACTATTTCTTTGCACTTCCTTTGATTATAACTCACTAGAACTCTCTCTCATATTGTATATAGCTTTGATACATGCATTTTTGCTTTGAAAATGAATGATCAAACAAGTGAGGAATGCTTGCTATTTATAGGCCATGCAAAGCTAGGGTAAAAAGGTCATTATTACCAAACTTCCAAGCTAAGCTAACATGAAGTGCACCTCCCTTTTCCACTTGATATGAACGACCAAATCAGCCAAATTAATGCCATTAATGCTTGAAATCATCACATTTTGGTGACACCACAATAATCCACATGTTTGCTTCCAATTGGTCCACAACTTAGCCTACCAAAGGAATAGTTCTAGGGCTTGTTTGGTTGGTCATTTAATCATTTAATTGAGGGGTAGTCAAGGTCATTTACCAAGGTTGATCAAGGTTATATTAGTCCTTTTGATAATCTAGCTTAGTTAGGATTAGGTTAATTAGCAATAAACCTAGGAATTTGATTATTCGATTAGGTTATTACTTCACCGATTAGATTAACTTGTAATTTAGGTTAATCTTTAGTTTAATTAAACTTAATCCTATTTAGGTTTAGTTTAATTAATTGATAATTAGGTTAAATGGTCATCTAATTACCCTAACCTAGTTTGATTCCAACTAGGTTTAACATAACCTAGTTTCATTTTAACTAAATGTCATCTAACTTAGTTTTATATCAACTAGATTAGGTTAACTATTTCATAAGCTTAGTTAGTTTGTAACTAGGTTTAGTTCCTAGTTAGGTTCCTAACCCAGTTACATCTAACTCAGTTACATCTCAACAGAAATTAGTTCATCCTTAACTAATTCTAGTTCATTTCTAAGTCTTCCGGTTAAATTGACCTCAACTGATTTAAAAGTATGATATTCCAGAGTTTTGTTCCGAATAAACACTATTTTGTAAAGTTGAAAGTCCAACAGACTTGACACGTTTTTCGGTGAATAGTGTTTTTGACTACCATTTCTCAGAATATGCTTAAACGATCAAAAAGTCAAAAATAATATTTATTTTTGTCTTTTTCCTATTTCGTCTTATTCCCGACACACTTTTCGAGAAAATCTTTTATTGCTTATTACGCACCGGTGTTGCATACAAACACTGTATCCATCAACGGTTTGATCAAAAACGAAAAACGTTTTCGTTTGAAAAGCGATTTACGTTTTATCTTTGGAAAAATATCAGTGGCTCCCTGGTATCTATTCCCCGTATAAATGCTATATCGTGAAATGGAAAAAGTCCAAACGTTGAAAAGAACGTTCAAAAAGACGACAAACGTTTTCTCGTAAATCGTGTCTTTTTCGTCTTTTTCCCAAGAAAATTTTATTGATTCCCTGGCATCTAAACCTCATATTATCACTATGTTGTGAAATGTAAGAAGTCCTACAGATGAAAGAAACAGTCAAACGAATGAAAAACGTCACCTCGTGAATAGTGCTTATACACGTTTTTCGAGAAAAACTTTTATTGACTGTTACGTGTTTTCAAATCGTGGGAAGGTTGAATCTTGAAACGGAATGTCAATTTGACCTTCACATTTTGCTCAAGGACCTAGGTTATTTTCTAGGGTTTAGACCCTAGGGTTAGGGTTTAGGTTTTAACTCTTTTTCCAATTTAGGTTTTTGCCCTAAATTGACTTCTGATTTTTAATAAGTATTAAGGTTAACTACTTGAACCAAAACACAAAATCCTACACATAGATATTTCATACAACACATTTAAAAGGTCAATTCAAGCTTTACTAATCACATAACACATAGTTTAGGTTAAAGAATTTAACCTCTTAGTTGTATACGATCGTAGTTTCGAGTCGTATATATTCTTTAAGATAGCTCAAGGTATGCTTGAGCAATCAATCTTAGGTTTTGAATTGACAACCTTGCTTAGATCTTGTTAGATCACTTTTGAAATATTTGGGATATTACATAACCATTGACCAACATTTTGACTTCCTATTGGGCTCCACTTTGGACTTAGGAATTAAATAAGTTGGGCTCATTCATTTAATTTGTTTGGGCTCAATTTAATTATTACATTGGGCTAACATTACATACCCTATGGTACATTTAATTAAAACAAGCATTGGGCTTATTCAAATACTACATGGACTACTAGGTAAATTTATTTGACCTAAATTAAAACATCACTTGGACTTATAACATACTCCAATTAGACTTGCATTAAATTAATCTACTACAATGGGGTTACTAAATTAACTTATTCAATTAATTTTCAAACAGTCTGTACCACCGCTGCGGCGGTGATTACTACCGCTGCGGCGGTAGTTCTATTTTTCACATTCCAGAAAGTTTCACCGCTGCGGCGGTGAAACCTACCGCTGCGACGGTAGTTCTATTTTTCACATTTCAGAGAGTTTCACCGCTGCAGCGGTGAAGCCTACCGCTGTGAAGGCTACCGCTGCGGCGGTAGTGCTAATTTAATACACATTAATACAAGTACTTTGACTTGATTCAATTTAATTCATTAACTACCTTTTATCATTAACTTGGGTTTATAATATAATTACCCATACCCATATAGTTATTCCTACATCGGGTTTCACAATTAACTCATACATGGTTAATTCTCATCGTCATATTTATTTACCTAGCAATTAATCAATGTTTGGTTAATGTTCTCTCTCTTGTCTACCAACTAGGGTTATTCAACTTACCCTACATTAGTTAATTCTCTACACTCAATAATATTTCCCCACACTTTGACCCATATTGGACTTTTAAAAGTTTGGGCTACATAGCTTACCTTTCATTGGGCTCTCTTATTTAATTATCCACATTCATGCAAGTATTCTCATATTGGGCTACACATATAATCCTTTTGGGCTAGTCCACTAGTAGTAATTAAATTACTTGGACTGATAACTAATATAATTAACCTAAGTAATTATATTTTACAACATTCCTTCTTACTTTAGATTAAAACTAATTACTTTATTAGTTTTGTTGAGTATTAATTACTCATCTTTTTATTTGGCTAACAAACACACTTTAGGTATATATATATATATATATATATAATAACTTTCAATTCTCAATTGAATTTATTTTCTTAATAAATTCTCTACATGCATCATTAAAATATTTCCACATTTAATTTCTAACAAATAAATTATGTTAAAAAAAATGTTTACCCATTTTCTACACATCTTACTTCTCAAATTCTAGGTTTTAAACTATAACCTTTAATTACTATTTAAAAAATCTTATTTACAATTCTTGTAAATATCTGAGATATTACAGATATATCTCATTAAATAATTCATTTTGAGAACAGTCATACGAATGCACATAAGTGCGAATATCAATAACAATATAGATATAAAATAATTCTTAATAATTATTTCATCAGGTATTTTGAAACTAATTTTAACTTCTAGATACTTATCCTAATAAAAATAAGTATATGAAATTTGTATAATGAAACGAGTTTGAGTTACAGAATAACTTGCCAAATAAATACAAGTTAAGGTTTAGAGAACTTGTCTGTTTCGCTGACTACTATTATTCAACTTAAAATAATTTCATTTGAATGACCTAACATTCAACAACATTGATCTTCTAATTAGCATATCACATACCTTTATTTTACATCACTTAAATCATCTAACACTTACTCATAACCTTTAATCACTTAATAATATTATCAACCTTTGATAATATTTTAATCACATAAGTATCATTTAAGAACATATCGATCATTTCCTAATATTATCACCATTGATAATATATTATCCTTAAACAAATATTATTATCCATTTAATAATATTTTAATCGTTGACGAATACTATTAACCATTTTAATAATATTTTATTCAATCATCAATGTTATTAATCATTTAATAACATCTTAATCACATATTAACATTATTAATCATTTAATAATGTCCTACTCTTTCTAATAATATCATTTATTAAATAATATCTTAAATCATTTATAAATATTATTAACCATTTAATAATATTTTATTCACATACTAATATTATTAACCATTTAATAATATTTCATTCCTTTATTACTATTATTAATCATTTAATAATATTTTATTACCTTTCTAATTTATTATCCATTTAATAATATTTTAATCCTTTATAAATATTATTAATCATTTAATAATATTTTATTCACATACTAATATTATTAACCATTTAATAATATTTTAATCCTTTATTAATATTATTAATTATTTAATAATATTTTATTAACTTTCTAATATTATTATTCATTTAATAATATTTTAATCATTTTTTAATATTATTAACCGTTTAATAATATTTTATTCATTTATTAATATTATAATATTGTTAATTATTTGATAATATTTTAATCCTTTATTTATTGATTTATTGATATTATTAATCATTTAATAATATCTTATTAACTTTCTAATATTAATATTCATTTAATAATATTTTAATCCTTAATTAATATTATTAATTATTTAATAATATTTTATTCACTTATTAATATTATTAACCATTTAATAATATTTTAATTATTTTTTAATATTATTAATTATTTAATAATATTTTATTAACTTACTAATATTATTAACCATTTAATAATATTTTTTAATATTATTAGTCATTTAATAATATTTTATTAACTTACTAATATTATTAACCATTTAATAATATTTTATTCATTTATTTATATTATTAATAATATTTTATTTACATACTAATATTATTAATCATTTAATAATATTATAATCATTTACTTATTTAATTAAACATCTACAATATTTAAATTACATTACTTGTATCCCATATTAATATTATTAATTTTAGAACATTTTAACACTTTCTGACCCGAATCGACTCGACCCGAACCGCCAAAACCTGACCCGACCCTATAACGCCCAGGGAATCCACGCACTGGCCACGGGCGACCCTCGGTCGTTAACAAACAACATTCTCCTTATTAACCACAACATAATATAATACAATGCTGCTAAAACTTAATAAATTTACACTTTTATAATATTCCCTTGAACTCTGTCTCATAATCAAAATCTTTACACTACTCTAGATACTTAGATCATTTATAACATGACCTAGTCTATTACAATCATTGTGAGTACATAAAAGTCATTTGCTGATAATTACAGTGACATTAAGTCTATCTATTTATAACCATCTTCTCTTGTAACTAAGGAACATAATTCATTTGAAAGGTTTCACAATCACATGATACAATTTATGACGACGATAGTTTAAATACAAAACATAAGCGTCTAGCTATAATCATTAACTACTAGATAACGACATGACTTATTTGACCACAACGTAATTCTTAATTTTTCTTAAGCAACAATCATTCTTAATTTCTGGGCGCTACCGGGACTTCCGAATTTCTTCGTCCTCAGCTAAAAATGTTTGTTTTAAGCAAGAGTGAGCACGACAGCTCAGCTTCATATAAATAATTTGATATCACATTATAACATAATAATGCATATAGCAACAAGTTCTAAAAACCTTGTCCGAATTGATTCCTCGCTTATGCTTACACAATTCAATTTACCTAATTTAAAAGACCTAATATGATTATCTTTCAATTAGTAATGCACATAGGGATTCATTTATTATTCTCAAATAAATTGACTCGACAGCACATAGTTTCCTATTTACTAACTCATAATTTATATGATGATATTATCACCATTGGATAATATTTTAATTACCGATCAGTATTATTATACATTAATAATATCTCATTCAATTACAAACGTTATTAAGTATTGAACAACATCTTAATTAGTTACGAATTTTATTAAGCCCTTAATAATATTTACTCAATTACCAATATTATTAATCCTTTAATAATATTTCAGTACTTGCTATTATCATTAAATATTTAATAATAATTTATTCCTTTAGTAATATTTAAAGACTTAAACAATTAAATGTAAATTGTGTAATCACTTTAACATTTTCTTAATTTCTTCACTTTATTTATTTAATATTAAATAAATAAATAATTAATTTAATTAACTTTATTTGTTATTTATCATTATATAAACAATTATCTTTTAACCTTATTTTCCTTTATTTATTATTTAATATCATTTAAATAATAATTAATTATCCTCATTTCCTTTTAATTATTATGTAATATTAATTAAATAATAATTAATTAATTAATTAACCTCATTTATTATTTAATATTAATTAAATAACAAATGATCATATTATTCACTTCACCTCTCTTTAATTATTATTTACTATCCTTTAAATAATAATTAAATAATTAATCATCCTTATTTATTAAATAATAAATAATTATCTTATTAACTTTATCTTTCTTTAATTATTATTTAATATCTTTTAAATAATAATTAGATAATAAATCACCATTATTTATTATTTAATATTAGTTAAATAATAAATAATTATTTTATTAACTCCATATACTCATTTACTTTATTTATCATTTAGCATTTAAATAATAAATAAATAAATAAATTCTTTTTATTTACTTTATTTATTATTTAATATTATTTAGATAATAAATAATAACCTTACAACGTGTTTCAGGATAGGTGACGTGGCGTACGAGGTAGCCTTACCTCTTGAACTTGAGCACATTCGTAACGTGTTTCATGTTTTAGTGTTGTGGTCATATAAACTTGATTACAAGCATATGATATCCTACGAACCGATTCAAGTCAAGAATGATCTATCGTACGAAGAGGTTCCTGTCCAAATACTCGACAGGAAGTAGCAGACGTTAAGAAATAAGGTCATACATTTTGTAAAAATGCTTTGGAGAAACCACGCGGCTGAAGAAGTTACATGTAAACTTGAAGAAAAGATGAGAGCGAATTATCTGCATCTTTTTGAGTGACCTTATGTTGTAATTCTGGGGACGAAATTCTTCTGGGAGGGGGGGGGGGGGAGAATGTAAGGACGAAGAATTTTGAATTACATTATAGATAAAATTAGAAAATTAAATAATAATTAAATGAGTTATTGTGTGATTTAATTTAAAACTTTATGTGGTAATTTGGTTGTTGACTATTCTGTTAATTTTAGTAAAGTAAGTCCGATTAATTGATTTATTAAATTAACAGACTAACCTAAGATTATTTTATGAGGAACCCTAATTAAATATTCAATTAATATTGAATATGACAAGTCTAATTGACTTATGTAAATTAAATTAAATTTGATTATTAAATTGTTCCTTATTTATTTAAACAAGCCCAATTAATTAAATTAAGTGATGGACTTCTGGAAATTGTTATGTGATTGGGTATTTTATTAATCTAACCCAATTTATTAAGAAGTGAGTGAATTATTTTGGTAGCCCAATATTGATGAGTTATTATGCATTCTAGTGGCCTAAATAATTAAATTTTAAGCCCAAACTTTGATCTAATAAGCTTACCTTCTAGAAGATCCATTATTTACCAAAGTGAATATAAAAATAAATCAAAAATGGGTCAAATTAAGGGGTATGGATGGTTAAGGGAGGGATGTCCATGGACTCCAAATTTTATCAATTTTGTTGACTTGCATTAGTGTGTGGAACACTCAACTTTTTGGCTAGCAAATTTTTTAAAAAGGTTGAAGTCTAATCTATACATATATATGTTATATGTATAGATTTATACTTCTATAAAATAGAGACTAGCACATTTAAGTTAGAGTTTACAAAATTATTGCTAGAGTTCCTTATATTTTGAGTTAGTGAGTTGTAGTAAGTTAACTCGGTGAGTTAAAGAAAAATGTAGTGAGTTAGTAAGTTTCTTTAGTGAGTCACTACCGAGTCAAGCTAGATTACTTCAAGGGGTGTTCTTGGATGTCATCTAACTCCATCATCTATTTTAGAAAGGAGGAAAAAGTAGATCACAAGTCAAAAAGGTATAAACATCCCTTAAAAACCATAATCTTGATTTTCTTTTAATTTTCATGGTAGAAATATTATCTTTGAGCTTTTGTGCTTAGAATCTGGCTAGACATGTTTATATAAGATTCCATGTGATTTAAATGTGTAGTGGCATGAGTTTATGTAGAAAAATACAGCAAAATGCTTGAAAACATTTTTACCGAACAAAACATAGGTTGCACGAATAAATTGCACATTTTAAAATCTACATATTATTTTTGTTATTTTATATATTTTGGGAATATATGGGTAAATTAATAACAAAATCTCTTTGGAATCATGTGAAAATGATTTAAAATGAGCAAGATATGAATTTTTGAACCAAAGAACCTCCCTGTCGAAGGGTTGTGCAAAGTAGTCCACTTCATGGTCATTTTTATTAATCAAATCATATCCAAATTTATATTTTGATGATGGAATCTTGTAGTTCAAAAAGATACGAATCCAACAAGACCAATTTAAGTTCAATCGGACTTGTAGATTTCATTTTGTTCAAATTTTAGTGAAGGAGACAAAATCAGGAAATATTAGAAACATTCTGCCGATTTTCTAAAAAAAATCGGCCAACCTGTTTTTTTTTTTTAACTTGTGGAGTCCGGTTAGGGTCTTTCTAGGTCAGTTCATATGATAGTTTCAAAAGAAAAAATGTTTGTAATTTAATAAAGAATATTATAAAATTTGATTTGGATAATTATGATATCATTAAGTATTTATTAAAATTAATGACTGATTAATACCTTAGAAAATAATAAAAATAATAGATAATTAATTATTATTTTACTATAAAATAAAAATTAAAGTAATTATTTATTATTAATTAATATTAAATAATAGGTAAGGATAATTAATTGCTTAAATTATTATTTAAGTAACATTAAAAAATAATTAAGGTGTAATTAAGTTGTTAACTAATTATTTAAGATTAAATAATAAGTAAGTATAATTAATTAATTAATTATTATTTATTTAACATTAAATAATAAATAAAGATAATTAAAGTTAAAACTAATGATTTATTTTTTAATTAATATGAAATAATAAGTAAGTATAATTAATTAATTAATTAATTATTATTTAATTAAATTAAATATTAATTGAAGATAATTAAAATTAATTGACTAATTATTTATTATTTAATTAAGATTAAGTAATAAGTAAGGATAATTAATTAATTGATTTTTATTTAATTAATATTAAATAATAATTAAAGATAATTAAAGTTAATAAACTAATTATTTATTATTTAATTAAGATTAAATAATAAATAAGGAAAATTAATAAATTAATTATTTTTAATTAATATTAAATAATAAATAAAAGGCAATTAATATTTATACTTTAATGATTTATTATTTAATTAACTTTAAATAATAAATAAACATAGTTAGTCATTATTTATTGTTAAATAATGACTAAAGGTAATTATTTAATTACTCTTTAACTAATATTAAATAGTAATTAAATGATGATAGAGTTAATAAAATAAAAAGAATTTAATTAAATAATTATAATAAATTGTTTAAGTATTTAATAAGTGTTTAACACTTAAGAAAACTAATATTGATTAAGTAAATCATTAACGTAAGATCAATTACGTATCTTATACGATTAATGATAGTATATAAAATTATATATGTTATGTGATTGATTATTTGCTTGATAAATAGCATAAGTAAGTGTTTAAAGTGGATGATTATATGTAGTACTAATTGATAGGCCAACGTTATTAATATTAGGTCTTCAAGAAGAGTTTAAATCAAGCAAATTAGTCGTAAGTCCACGGTCAGACAAGTTCTCTAACCTTACTCAAATTTTATATTGAGCAAGTTCATAAACTTTAATTGATATGTATCTTGTAAGTTATTTTAAACCTAAAATTATTTTATTGTTCAAGCTGGATTAATTATTGATAATTATTTCATATCGTATTAATTATTGTTATTCGCACGAATGTGCATTTGCAAGTCATATTCTTAATAAGAATTATTTAAAGGAATAGGTTTATGCCAATTGTTCGGCTAGACATTGAATTAAAGTTGAGAAGTATTCTATGTCAATTGTTCGGCTATACATTGAATTGAAATTGAAAAGTAGGTCTATGCCAATTGTTTTGGCTAGACCATGTATATGGTAATTTATTGACGTGGATACTATTGAAGCTAGTCCAAACCATATTGTTGTGGTTTAATTATTGCAAGTTATTTCACATTAACATTAACATTCACATATAGTGCATGTTGAATTCATGTTCCATTACTGAACTGTGAAACATTTAAAGTTCTTTCATTTATGAACTGTTTAAGAAGAAGTTTAAGCCACTTGTTCGACCAGACACATTTAAAGTTATTTTGAAATCTATCCAAACCATAGTGGTACAGATTCTTAGATTGAGAAGAACAACTCATAATGGGGAAGAACCTAAGTATCTGATAAATGATACAAACAGACTAAATGTTATGCATACACATGTTGGACACAGGGAGGAAAATGTAACCTAAGAGGGTCAATCAAGTGACTGATTCCTCAAAATAGAAGTTCATAGTCTTTTGATCATTCAGCATTTAAATAATCAATTCCCACTCATTAAATTGTGCGTTGATTATATCAAATTCCTATTATCGAATCTTTCAGTCATTATTCTTATTCATGGCATATTTTGTATTCACTTTAAACTTGTTGAGCAAGCTAGTTGCTCACCCTTGCTATGTCATGAAAATATTACAGTTAAACCTGAAAGGTTGATAAAAGATAAAGGCAAAGAAAAAGTTAAAGCTAGATATTTTGTTTAGAATTAATATGATGTAACACAAACACTGTTATATTCTTTTTTAGTCTGTGATGTATATTTGGTAAAGGTTGTAGACATTGTGATTAGAAAGCCATTGTAATAGACAACATAGGTTTATGTATTTTCCGCATTAATATTAAATGTTGTTTAGCAGTGATTATTTTTATTATTGCGTGAGCATCAAATTTGAGGTAGTGGTATCTGAATTTTGGGTGTCACAACATTCACCCCTACTTATAAGAATTTTGTCCCCGAAATTATAGCACACATATCTCTTCTTATTTCATTCATCAAAACTAGGTTTTATCTCAACCTTTAATTAATCATATTTAATTTCTTCTACAAATCTCGTAAATATCCAAGGTATTACATTCACTCATTCTTCTAAGAATTTCGTGCTCGAAATTACAGCATACTTATTTCTGCTCATTCTATCAATTAGGTTCTCGATCTAACCTATCAAATTTTCAATTCTCTGAGGATTCTTTATTGATCACTTAATTCTATAACCAATCTTCTTAAAGTTTACACCTCTACCCATTCAATTTTTAGAATATTGAGATATTTTCCAGAAGTCTTCAACAATTATTCAATAATTGTGAAGGAACTTGAATAATTAGGAAGTAAAAATAATTCCTTTAAAATAATTTCATATCTGATTGAAGGGTCATAAAGACCATGAACAAATGCCAACGAATCAATCATTTGATTAACCCTTTCAGGTTACAAAATAATTCAATAATATGAGTTCTATATAATTAATGCACAATTTAATAAGTGAAAATGGATTTTAAATGCTGAGTGGTCACCTAGACCGTGAACGTCTGTTGAGGCATCAGTCTCTTGATCGACCCTCTTAGGTTACATGTCCAGACTGTATTTGAGGGGATTAGCCTCTTAGGTTACTCTTTGTATCATTTATCCGATACGTAGGTTGCTCCCCATTATGGGTTGTTCTCTCAGCCTTAGAATCCGTACCAACAACAGGTTTGGATAGCTTTTAAATGTCTAACATGCAAATGTTTAGCTAAAACAATTGACATAGACTTACAATAATAGTTCGGATATCAATCGGAACTTTAGAACTTTTCAAAAGCACACACGTGCAATAAAATTTTTGAAGTTCATCACTTCAAGTTAAAATTAACAATATCTAGCCGATACAAATGACATAGACCCTCATTTTTCTGTATAGTTTAAAATAACTAAAAATTATTTGATAACTTCATGATACTGCATCATCTTGACAGTGCGTTAAGAATTCCATCATTACTTTATGACTTCATGATACCACACAGTCTTGACAGTACGTTGAGGATTCTGTCATTGTCATATTCACACCATATATTGTGTTGACGTTTTAGAAATACATTTTGATGTTTTCAAATCATTTTGGTCTAGCTGAAATAATTAGCATAAACCTTCATTTAAACATTTCAAATACAATCAAAAATCATCATTCATTTTTTTTAAAAGGCACACAAGTGCAAATTTTGGCACGATTTCAAGAATTTCAAAGTCTAGCATAGCTAGAAGATTTAGAATATTCTAAAACCTCAAATAATCACTAATTTTACTCCTCATCTTTTTCTAGCTTAATGATTATATCTACTATAGCTTTAATCTTTCTACCCAACTCTACCCACACTCACTATTCATCAAACTTACCACATATTATGGGTTTAGGAACTTACCATAATCATAGGGGTTGAGGAACTAATCCTAGTTAGACCAAAATCGTTCATTCGCTGAAGGACTCCACCATACGATTATGAGTCACGAACTTACCATACGTGTGAATTTTAAGAACACGCACCTAACCTCAACATTCTCTACCTATCTGATGTGACACCCCAAAATTCGGATACTACTACCTCGAATTTGGTGCTCATTTAATAATACAACAATCACTGCTAAACAACATTTAATACTAATGCGAAATTTCAATAAACATATGTTGTCTATTAAATAGCATTCTAATCCCAAGGTCTACAACTTTTACAAAAATATATATATCGCAACCTATAAAAAGATATCAGTGTTTACGTTACATCTAGTAATGTCAAAACAATACTTTAAAACAAGAAATCAGCTATCTAGTTTAACTAGGATTTCATCTTTCCTTTGCCCTTATATTTATTCGAACCTTTAGGCTTAGCTGCAATAATATCATGACATAGCAAGGTTGAGCAACTAGTTTGCCCATCAAGTTTGAATTTAATAAAAAATTTGTCATGAGTAAGAATAATGACTGAAAGATTCAATAGTATGAATTTGATATAATCAACGCACAATTTAATGAACGAAAATTGATTATTTAAATGATGAGTGGTCGAAAGACCGTGAACGTTTGCTTTGAGGAATCAGTCACTTGATTGACCCTCTTAGATTACATTTTCAGACTGTACTTGAGGGGATCAGCCTCGCGTACCATATGTATATGCATAACATTTATTTTGTATATATAGTTTATCTGATACTTAGGTTCTTCCCCATTATGAGTTGTTCATCTCAGTACAAGAATCCGCCCAATAATAGGTTTGGATAGCTTTTACAAAAAGGTATACTGAAAGGTCTAGCCGAAACAATTGACATAGACTACTTTTTAAACAGTTCATGTGTAAAAGAACTTTAAATGATTTACAGTTTGATAATAGAACTTGAATTCAATATGCACTATGTGCGAATGATAATGATCATATGGATGTGGAGTAACTTTACAAGAATTAAATCACTTAGATCATAATCTAAAAATATAACTCGAGTTTGAGTTAGAGAACTTGCCTCAGTTGTCGATTACTGCTTACTCGACTTAAACTATTGTCCTTAAAAGACCTAGTATTAAATAGGTTTATCTTTCAATTAGAATAACACATAGGAGTCCATATATCACTATCAAACAGACTACCATTTAAGTACATACTTTCTTATTTAATAATACATAGCTTACGTGACAATATTATCTCCCTCAGGTAATATTTTAATTACCAAACAATCTTATTATTCATTTAATAAGACTTTATTTATTTATTTAAATACTTTAAACAATTCACTTAAATTGTTTAAGTACCTTATTTCTCTCTAATTATTATTTAATATCATTTAAATAATAATTAGGAATTTAGTTTTCCGTATCTATTATTTAATATTAACTAAATAATAAACAATGATTTTATTAATCTCACTTCCCTTTAATTATTATTTAATATCATTTAAATAATTATTTATTTATTTATTTATCCTTATTTATTATTCAATGTTGATTAAATAATAAATAATTAGTTTATTAGTCTTACCTTCCTTTAATTATTATCTAAATAATAATTAATTAACTACCTACCTTTATTTATTATTTAATATCCATTAAATAATAAATAATGACTTAATAATTTTATTTTTCTTTAATTATTATTTAATATCATAATAATTAATTAAGTATCCTTATTTGTTATTTATTCTTAAATAATAAATAATTATTTATTAACTTTATATTATCCTTTATTTATTATTTAATAATAAATAATTAGTTATTATCTCTTTTTAGTTTAATTATTATTTAATATTGTTTAAATAGTAATTAATCCCCTTAATGACTTTTATTTACCTTAGTTATTATTTAATATCCAAATAAATTATTATTATTATTATTATTATTATTATTATTGGGTCCCAAATTAATTATATTAATTATAAAGTATTTTTACCCATTTTGGACTTAAATGATCCAAGCCGACTCGATTAAAACGAGCCGACCCGACCCGGAA
This sequence comes from Hedera helix, assembly GCA_947179155.2. Lineage (NCBI taxonomy): Eukaryota > Viridiplantae > Streptophyta > Magnoliopsida > Apiales > Araliaceae > Hedera > Hedera helix. The sequence continues at coordinate 4,220,138 of OX359287.1, forward strand.
TTAAAAAGACCCGTCTGTGAACAGTGTTTGGGGCCCAGCCCCAAAATTACAAAGGAAATAGGGGCCCCGACCCCTACTTGGTAGAATCTACAGATTTGTCATTTTTAGATTTTTCAACTTTTACTCATTTGATTAAAACGTGAATAAAGTGGTTCCGGCCGATTCACCAAAGAAAAACCGGCAGTAGGTTTTTAATATTTTCAAATTCTGCCCAGTTTTGGGGTCTCTTACTAAAACCTTAATAACAGAAGTTCTATAATTCCGATGGTACTCTACTTTATATTGTTGGAATCATAACTTCTCGAACTACAATTTTCCAATATCGGATTAATTTTTCGGACAAGATTTGACCTCTGAAACCGGACTGTTCATGCAAAACTCTCGACAATGGAGTGTTTTGCTAGAAAAATCATATCTCACTCGTTTTAAATCGAATTTTAGTCATTCAAGTTGGAAAATTTACATAACTTCAAGATCTAGCTTACAAAATTGACGGATTATGATTTTGACTTACGGATCATGAACAGTAATCCCAGGAATGAGGCTACTCGGTTTTTAGTTTTTCGGTAAACATCATTTTACAACTTTTGCTAAGTTTTTCCACATAAATGCTTATGGATCCATACCAAAAATCCATGAATATCTAGCATGGATCTAGACTTAAAGAGCATAAAGATATTATTTTTACCATTTATTTCTTATTTAAATCACATAACAAGCATAACTAGGGTTTTTAGTGTTTTCTAACCTTTTTGTTTTGTGTGCTTGCTTTCTCTTCCTTCCAAAGTAGGAGATGAACCTCCAAGACTTGACCTAAGCTTGACTCGGTTGGACTCGGTGAAACTCACTATGAGCTCACTAGCTTTCTAGCTTTAAAACTCACTAGTTAACTTACTAGACTCACTAACTCTCTATAGAAGAACTCTTGCCAAATTTTTTGTAACCTCAAACACATAACCCCAAGTCTTCTATTTATAGTAGCATAAATTTATACATATAACACATATATGTATATAATGGACATTAACCATTTCCAAAAATACTAGCAAAAGGTATTGAGTGTTCCATACACTACATCAACCATCAATTTGAATAAATTTTGGAGTCTAAGTACTCCACCCATTCCACCGGTCATCCCCTTGAATTGACCCCATTTTTCATTTAATTTTTATTCCAAAATTTACAAATTAAAGCCTTCTAGAAGCTATTGCAAATTGGTCAAAAATTTGGGCTTGGAATTAAATTTGTTTGGGCCATGAATATTCATTTGATCCATTGAAATGTTGGGTTACTCAATTAATTAAAACATTGGGCTAGATTAATAAAATACCCAATCACATAGAAATTTCCACAAGTCCATCACTTAATTTAATTAATTGGGCTTGTTTAATTAATTAAGGAATAATTTAATAATCAAATTTAATTTAATTTATATAAACCAATTTTCCATATTCAATATTAGTTGAATTAGTAATTAGGGTTCCTTACAAAATAATTTTAAGTTAGTCCGTTAATTTAATAAATCCATTAATCGGACTTTCTTTACCAAAATTAACTAAATAGTCAAATAGTCAAACCATTATATAAATGTTTAAATTAATTCACACACCTTAATTAGAAATTAAATTCCAAAATTTATTTATAATGTAACTTAAAATTCTCGGTCGTTACAAAACACGCCCCTGTCACTTTGACTCAGTCAACGCCTCCACAGCGTGCATTGCGCGATGCTTGCACAGCTGCCAACTGGAACGACGCCGTTTTGTTACGGTATTTCTCTTCTGCTCCCGCGCCATACGCATTTCCTGCTGTTGCCATCCAACACGCCATACGACGTCGCTCTGTTGCTGCGTCGATTAACTTTAACGTGCGCATGACTGTTACCGTTATTACGAAAATGCCACCGCGCTGGATATTTACAATTAGGGCCCCTAGAATTTTCTTTATTATGATTTTGCCACCAGCTTCTTGCAGAATTACACTTTTGCCATCAGGGTATTGTAGATTTTATAGATTTGCCATTCCTTCTTTATTTTCTACAAAATAAAATATAAAATAAATAAAAATAATATAAAAATAATAAAAACCTATAAAATTAAATAAATTACCTAAAATCAATTAAAATACTTAAAAACTAACAAATAATTAAGACTAAAAATATCTAATAAATAGGAATAAAATTCAATTATCAATGCCTATGAAAATGCCAAATTGTATAAGGAGAAAGTCAAAAAGTGGCATGACAAGCGCATTGTTAAGCGGACATTCAAACCAGGCCAGTCTGTTTTGTTATTCAATTCAAAGCTTAAGCTTTTTCCCGGCAAATTGAAATCCAGATGATCCGGACCATTTACAATAACTAATGTTTTCCCATATGGAGCGATCGAAGTTATTGACCCACGTTCTCAGCAAACGTTAAATGTTAATGGGCAAAAGCTAAAGCATTATTGGGGTGGCAACGTAGATCGTCAGCGTACCTCAGTAACCCTTGTAGATCCTGCTTAAGCGAAAGGAGATAGTCAGGCTGGAAGACTCTAAATCAAGCGCTCGTTGGGAGGCAACCCAGCCATAGTTTAACGTTTAATGCATTTTGTTGTTGTTGTTGTTGTTGTTGTTGTTGTTGTTGTTGTTTTTGTTGTTGTTATTATTATTATTATTATTATTATTATTATTATTATTATTATTATTATTTAAACATTTTTTGGGTTAATTTATTCAATTTTTAGGAAATAAGAAATTTCTAACTTATGAGGAAAATTCTTATGTGAGCTTCACTAATTCTGGTGAATTTTATCTCATTGCAGCTATAGAAGATGATTATGGAGCTCAGAAGTCAGAAAATTGCAACAGAATTTTTTTTCCCTAGAAATCAGTACCTGCGTCCCGACGAGAAGTTTATACGGCTTAACTGCGCCCCGGCACAGTACTGAGCCCCGGCGAGATCAGAGTTCGCCTCCAGCGAAAAGCTTGTAGTTTTCATTCCGCCCTGGCGCCTTCAGAATTCGTCCCCAGCGAAATCCCTTTTATCCAACTGCGCCCCGGCGAAATTGGTAGGCTAATTCACTACGCCCCGGCAAAATGTTCCATTTTCAGTTTTTAAAAATTAAACCAACTCTCGATCAGAACATATATTTTATACCCTCATAAAACCTAAACTTAAACTTTCCTTCTCTCAACAGCACCGATTGTTCCTTCTATCACTTCTAAACCCTATTCCTCGCACCCAATCTGCCATACCATCCTCCTCGACTGATAAACCTCACATTACATAATTTTAGTTGGGTCTTTCAATCATTCAATTTGAGGTAACAACTATTGTAACTTACGCTATAAATTCATTACATTAAGTACGAGTTCAGTGGTTGTTCTTTGTGCTTCGATTATGTGTGTTGGGTTTGCCCAGTGGTTTGTGTTGGCCACTAGAGGAGCACTTGTGGTTTGGGTGGTGTGACCAGAGCTAGGGTAGTTGTATACGGATTGCCAATAGGTGAGGGTTAATTTTGATTTCAAATTCGACTTGAGTTTGGGGGAAATTTAGCTACACACCACCTGTTCGATACTTTGCCCCAAAGAGGCAGTCGTTTAGTTTGAGTTTCAGAGGGACAAATTGAGCAACTGATTTGCACTTGTACTGGAGTCGACGAGCATCGACCTTGATGTTGTGCTTATATAGCTCCGAAACGCCAACGGGGAGAAGGTTCATCAACTACACCTCAGCCGTTTAATCGAAAGAAATTTATTAGTGCAGAGGTAGAGGATAAGTTTAATCACGTCTTAGCTGGCAGGGCATTGATTCCAGAACGAGGGCTACGATCGAACCAATTGGAGGATGGTGAGATGCGTGAGATATTTGTGGGGCGTGGTTGGAAAACATTTACGGTTCATCTGGATCCGACAGTTACGGCTATCATAAAGGAGTTATATGCCAATGCTTTAGATACGCCAGACTGTGAGGTAATGGTCCGTGGTCAATCAGTGTCATTTAGTAAGGTCACGATTAATGACTATTATAATTTGCGGGGCGCCGGATATTTGTCAATATGCTGCCATGGGGACCCCAAATTATGGACAGATTATCAGTGATCTTTCTCGTCCGGGCACGGAATGGACAATCAATAAGTATACTGGCAAATTATCATCATTTCCGTTTAACGCTTTAAGTCGATACGACAAGATTTGGTACACGTTCTTGTGTGCCAAATTACTGCCATGTACGCATGTGAGTGACATGACAAGGGATCGAGCCGTTCTATTATATGCTATCGTCATCGGTTTGCCGATTGATGTCGGGGGTGTTATTGTATGATAGATAAAAAAGCAGTTGAATGGGGCGACGTCAGGAGGATTACCACACCCGTCCCTCATTACCGCATTATGTAAACAAGCTGGAGTACGGTGAGGTGCGGCTGAACCAGTGCAACCACCAACGACTCTCCTCGATCATAATTTGATTGTACGCTACAAAGTTTGGGAGGGGGGAGAGTCTCACCCGCATGGTTTAGGTTTTATTTTGCCACATTAATCGCCACCTCATACTGATGATGCATCCGAGAGTCCCGAACATGATGCTGTTGAGCCAAGGTCCAACCTAGCCATATGAAGGTTACAAGGGAGAACGGATCTCCAGTTTGATGAGGTGTTTCGCCAGAATGAGTGACTTGCGGAGCATCAGGATGCTATGTATGCTTACACCTATACTTGCACCTCTGCATTGGCAGCAATGTTGGCTCAGCTAAACCCAGATGGTTCAACGGATCAGATTCCCCCTCCTCCCCTGTTGCCAGAATACCCACCATAGTCAGATGATGATACTGCTCTAGAGAACGCTGAGTACAATGAGGTCGAGTCTGACGCTTGACTAATCAGGGCAGTCTCTCATTGTCTAGTCTTTATTTCTATTATCCAATAAGGACATTGTTTAATTTGAGTTTGGGGGTAGGGTAACATTCTTCTTATCATTTTTATTTTACATATTCTTTTTAGTTTGTGCATGATATAGTATATGCACATTGATATAGATAGTATAAAAAAAAAATTTAAAAATACAATCACAAAAATATTTACATATAGGAATCATATATTATTGCCTTTACGAACGCTTGAGCATTGAATTAATGTATGAAATTTAATGAAGGCCAATGATAAAGCTGTGATACATTATCTAATAATTTTTGCAAGACGGATAAGGATCGTTAATGTTTAAAATTTTACGTATTCGCTGATTTTGTTGAGTTTGGTACTCTTGTATCTTAATTGCACGTATTCAATGTATTAAGGCAGTTAAGTTTTGATTCAATTTTTGTGAAGTAGGTGCTCGTAAAGATTTAGATAACCTCTATCTTTTGTTGGAAACATAAATCATATGGAAAGAAATGACCATAGACAGATATGAGCAAAACGTAGCTAGTCTGTTTTCGCGGCCTCTATTGCTCGAACAAGTAAGCCCTTAGGAGTGTCTCTATACTTAGTGCCCTAACGCCATTTGGTTTGGGAGTCGCTGGTGGAAAGTTCGCTACATGGGTAATTTTGAAAAGCCTAAGAAAAATGGACATTGCACATGCTGAGTTAGTCATATACGAGATGGAGCGTAAAACGCACTCGTTAAATAAAGAAAATGAATAGAAACATGTGAAGACGAGTGTAAAAAGGGGTAATATAATGAGTAACTATCTTTTATTGAGCACTTGTATTTGTAAGTTTTATTAGAATGATGACTGGTTTGATATGTTGAATTCACACACACACGCGAAAGGGTCAAGGGTGAAATGAAATTGGTGATATGTCGGATTTTGGACTAATCATGAATTTGAAGTTTGGCTGAGTTATTATTTATGATCTTTGAGGCTTAATGTTTATGGATTATGTTGATTTGTGCTTGAGACATTAGATAGCATGCATTTGCATTTATGTGGGGTAAAATAGTTAGTTATCTTTATTTTACTGGTAGTGTTTTTGCTTGAGGACATGCAAAGCTTTGAGTTTGCGGGTATTTGATGAGTGGGTTTCATACCTGCGAATTAGATACTTTTAGGCTTAATTATTTGTTGTCTTTAAGTGTTCTTAGTTTTATTTTACTTGTTTATATGATCATTTTGCAGGAAACGGCTTCGGGAGGTCAAAAAAGGAAATAAGCCAGTCAATGGCAATTTTGTAATTCTGGAATAGTACACTGCGTCGGGGCGCAGTGTTATATAGTGGAGATTGCGCTGGGGCGCAGTCCGGCGTCCGGCAACTTCAGTTGGCCCAGTTGCTATGTTGCAGAATCCAAGCCCAGCTAGGAAGTATGATCTTGCAATTATTTAAGAGGGATCTAACGTAAGGAGATAAAAAGATAGATAAAAACATGTAATCAGATATAGAGAGCAAGAATTGGATCTAATGTAAGGAGACTTGAAGATTGATCGAGGAAGAGTATAGAAGCTGAAAGTGAAGGCCAAGGAGACGGCTTGGATTCGACAGAGTTTATTCTATTTCATTTATCCTAATTTTTGAACTTTGAATGTTTTACTATATTAATATGATGATGGCTTTCATTATGATGTGTAACTAAATTCTTCTTTGAGGTTACAATGGAACCATTGTTTGAACTTTAATTAATTCATCTTAATTTCAATTATTTGATTAATTATTAGATTGGTTGCTATATCTTGTGCGTGAATTATAATTGTCTGATCAGCAGTTATTTGATTTCGTAGATAGAATTGAAATAGGAAATCTAGGAATAGATATGGGTATAATAACGTGTGACTTTGTTTATTCTTTCGAAGAGGAGTATCATGATAGTGTGTAGGATGAAGATACATATATGCCACATGTAACATATTGAGAGTTTAATCTTAAGGAGTCTGTTTCAAGGTATTTTGCATTGAATTATAGCATTATAAATCGGAGTGGATCTTTTTATTAATTATCAACAAAGATTAATAAATAAATAAGTGATCTCAGTTAACAATCCATATGATTAAGTAATTGGAATCAAGATGATGATATTATTGTGATGCAATTGGGGCAATTGTAATCTTGAAGCTTTTTATTATCTAAAAATCTACTCTTGCTATTTAGCTTAATTTTAGTTTTAATTTTAGGTATTCCAAAATCCAAATTTGCTTTAGTTTAAATATAATTGAATTAATATAAAAGTTGATAGTTAAATTAGTTATTATTACTTGTTCCTCGTGGGTTCGACATCATTTTTACTACTATATTACTTGATTGACCGCGTATACTTGCGTGTGAATTCCATATCTATAAATCGGACAACACAACTCCTCAGCTAGTCGATTAGCAACAGAACTATTCAGTTGAAACTTCGGGCACTTCTACACAAACTCTTTTGCTTCTCGGAACATCGTCGGCCAATAAAAGACTTATCGAACTAACTTCTATGCCATAGATTTTTTCCCCATATGATCCCCACAAATACCTTCATGGACCTCTCAAAGAGCGTATGATGCTTCGGACGGAATAAGACACTTCGCCAAAAGTCCCGAATACGTTCGTTGAAACAAATCCCCATCGATCGGGTAAAAATAAGCGCTCCTATATTTTATCTTTTCCGCCAAAACTTTATCGATCTGTAACTTCCCATCAGCCAAGTATTCTAAATAGGGTGTGAGCTAACAATTAGACCTCTCCAAACACTTGACCTCCTTCCTCAGAATACTTGGCTCGAGTAACTCCTCAACATATATTGATCCCGAAAGAGAGTCATTTTGAGTAGTAGCCAGTCTCGAAAATGCATAGGCCACAGTATTGTCACTCCGATCAATATTCTATAATAAATAAGAATCAAAATGCGGCAGAATAATTTTTACCTTCGAGAAGTACTTTGTCATTTTAACTCCTCGGGCTTCGTACTCCCCTTGAATTTATTTTACCACCAACTATGAATCACAAAGAATTAACAAGTTTTTGACTTCTAGACTTCAAGCCAACCTTAAGCCTGCCAAGATAGCTTCATACTCTTCCTCAGTGTTGGTTGCTTAGAACTTGAACCTGATTGCCTGCTGGACCTTGAAACCCTCAAGGCTAGTCAGAATGACTCCTGCCCTATTTGAATCTGCTATAGACGACCCATCCATACATAAAGTCCACGAATAAGCCGAGATCGGCAACCCCCTAGCTACTAATGTCACCTTCGTCCCCAGGTAAGTATTTGGTTCTCCTTTAGAAAACATGCACTCCAACACAAATTTTGCTAAAGCTTGCCCCTTAGTTGTTGTTTCGGGGATGATACTCCAGTGAGAATTGGCTTAATTCGACTGCCCATGCTACCATCCTCCCTGATGAATTAGGTTTGTGTAAAAATTTCTTCAACAACTGGTTAGTATAAACAACTATCATCCGACTCTGGAAATAATGTCTAAGCTTCATGCTCGTGATCACCAAAGAGTAAACACATTTCTCCAAATTGGGGTATCTTGTTTTAGCATCCCTTAGAGCATGGCTAACATAATAGGCCGAATTCTGTTGGCCTCCCTCTTCCTAAATCAAAACTACCCCAACTGCTAACGAATTCACCGCCGAGTATAAAAAAAGCAACTCCCTGGGTAACGATTTCTGCAATAATGGAGTCGAGGATAAATATCGCTTGATCCCTTGAAATGTATCCTCACAATTCAAAGTCCAGTGGAAAGTTTATTTTGTTCTTAGGTCCTTTTAGTGTGTCAAAGAATGACAAACACCTTTCTGCCGATTAGGGCATAAATCGTCGAAGAGCAGCTATCCGATTCGTTAGTCTTTGTACATCTTTAAAGTTTTAAGGTGACTTCATATCAACGATTTCCTTGACCTTTTTTGAATTAGCCTCTATACCCCTTTTACTGACCAAGTATCCCAAGAACTTTCCTAAGCCGAGCCTGAAGGTGCACTTTGTAGGGTTAAGCTGCATATGGTAATAACGGACTGTCCAAAAGCATTCCTCCAAATCCTCCAAATGTTCGTGCAGCCTTGTACTCCGAATAATCATGTCATCTACATTTACCTCCATATTCCGACCAATCTGCTTACGAAACACCTTGTTCATCATCCTCTGATATATTGGTCCGGGGTTAATAAGCCCGAAGGTCATTCAGTTATAAGCATAAATGGACCGATAAGTAATAAAAGATGTTTTCGGGACGTCGTCCTTTACCATTAAAATTTGGTTATACCCTGAAAATGCATCGAGGAAACTAAGTATGATGTTCCTTGAAGTAGCATCAATCAGCTGATCTATGTGAGGGAGATGATAGAAGTCCTTTGGGAAAGCTTTATTGAGATCAGTGTAGTCAATACATACTCTCCACTTTCCATTCTGCTTTCAAACTAGGACCACATTAGTGAGCCACTCTGGTTACTCTATCTCCTCAATTATTCCTGCATCTAAAAATTTACCCACTTCCTCATCAATAATCTTCTGACGTTCGAGGGTGAAAATTTAACTCTTTTGGAACATTGGCTTCTTATCGGGATCAACTGATTGATAACCTATGGATAGCCACATCTTCTACCATCCCCGATATATCACTAGGTGTCCAGCCGAAGATATCTACATATGTTTTGAGTAGTTCTACCAACCCTTTCTTCAAAGTATCTTGCAACCCAGCACCTATTTTTACTAACTTTTCCTTATTGCCCGGTATGAGCTCCATATCTTCGGTTTCCTCAATAGGGAGTGCTAGAGGTTCTGCAACTCCTTCGGTGAAAGGCTCCACATCCACAGTTAGAGTTTGCTTCTGTTTACTAACCCCGATTACAAGTGTTGTCAGTGTATGCCGATAACATCTTCTAGCAATGTTAAGATCCCCCTCACTTTACCAACTCCATGAGAGGTGTAACGCCCTTAAAATCCCTGCACTAGCGACAACGGACCTTGTATGTTAACTTCATACATTTACTGTAACGCCCCCAAAATTCCCGCGCTTTCGATGCGGCGGACCTTGTGCGTTAACTCCATACATTATCGACTTAACCAATGATCCCATAATCATATTGGTTGAATTAGTCTTATTTTAGACTATACAATAAAATTTTCTCTTAACGTTGTCCCTGGATCTTAACTTGATCTCAGTCTCATAAGCATACAAGTATCAACTTGTATTTCATCCGTATAAATGGATAAAACCATATATAACGGTCTAATTTTAACCTTAAGATTTAAATATTCTATAACTTTATATGTTCCAACATCCACGGTATTAAATCATTAGGACGGCTCTTGGGAACAGAGAATCTTGCGGTGAATGTTTGTATCTTCACCCGTGATAAATGTTTGCATCTTTATCCGTGACAAATGGTTGTATCTTTGTCCGGTGCAAAATTCTCTTTCCGTACAGAACATTACCCAACTAGTTAAAACCCTCATTCGAAACATATTTGTTTATAGTGATATCTCTTCATATCAATAATCCTACTTATATGGTATTCAGAATAGTAATAACGAGTTATACCTGGGTCCGAGGAACCTTAACAATGGATTTGACCAGTCAACATCGTTTAGTCCTGTCTCGGATGTACAGTACTCATAAGTTATTTACCGATCCTCATCCAGATAAATAGATCATTATCAATACTATTTTAAGTATTAACAATTCTAGGTTATATCAAAATACAGACATAACAACATTCTGATGATAATAATTTATATCATTTATTCAATATTCGGTTACATGTTTGTTTGTTCGTACTACAACAGTCAATATGACTTATACAAATACAAGTAATAAACATGAAAACCTAATCTATGCTTCATCTTTACGTTCATGATCTTCTTAACATTCATCTTTAATCTGCAAATAATGTTTTATTCGCAAGAGTGAGCACGACGGCTCAGCAAGTCTAACATGCAGCACATACGCAGTTTATGCTTTCATATAAACTTTAACATGCATTGACTGAACATAATTCTCCATTTAATATCACATATAACTCACGTTCCAATAATTTATATCACATTGACACACAAAGCGTATAAATCATGTTCATCATCATAAACATAACGCATAACAGTTAGAAGGCTTGTAAACATCAGTTAAAGACTTCACATATCATCTATTGCATAATAACATGACATTATACATCTCATTTATCATTTTAACAATACTAAACAAGTAGCACATAGCAAGAGTTAGAAGACTTGCCTTGAAACCATGTTAGGGTTTTCCCAGAAAATCGTTAAACGCCTACAAAAAGGGTTACGCGACCCCGAACATTAGTTTATCAAATTTTCCTTTTGAATAAGTCTTAGAATAACTTAACTAGACTATTTCCATAGGTGGAATTATTTGGAAAATTGTCCAACTCAAAAACTCATTTTTAAGTCACTTTTAAAAAAAAGGCAGCATGTTTGGCTGCTAGACCCCGGCTCCATTAAACGGCCACAACTTCTTTGTTTTAAAACATTTTTGAGTCATTAAAAATTTCACGCGTTCGTAACTTCCGTCTCTACAACTTTCATTCAGACCAAAGTTTGAGATTCCTTACTGATTTACACATATTTCCTAGTAATGGGACTGATCTAAAACTGATTCATATTTCTGACCTCTTTTACAGTGACAGCCATAACTTTGTCATACGAAAACATTTTTGAGTGATTATTGAGTCTAAATTGCTTATAATTTCATGGTCTACAACTTTCATTTAGATTACTAAGGCAGATTCAGACTTTAAATTTTCGGAAATTTGCAAAAATATTCTGCGAGTAGATTAAACTTAACTTTCTTTGATCCGATTGGTAAAACATGATACCTGAAGCATTAATTTTCTAAGATAACATGTTCTAACACTCAATATCACTTCATAACATAAAAATAACAAAATCATAAACCTACTTATATAAGATTTCATGACTTTTTCTCAAGAACACGAAGAACGAATCGAAGAACACGAAGAACAAAGTTTCATCGTCCTTCGTTTTGACTACTAAAACATGATGCCACAAGCATTATTTAGCAAGGTCATCATGTTTCATCATCCCATAACACTAAATTACCAAATCGTAAACCTACTTATGTAGAAATTATGACTTTTGCTCAAGAACACACGAAGAACACGAAGAACGAAAAATCGTACATGGTAACGACTTATGTTCTTGAGCTTTTGGATTTCATACTTGAAATAATTTGAGCATTATAACTGCTTACATATGTGATTATAACACTTTATAATTGACAAAATTTGGTCATTATAACGACTTGTTTACTTAATTATAACAATTTATAATAATAATCCAGAACATACGAAAAACACGGAGAACGGATAAACCGTACATGGATACGACGTATGTTCTTGAACTTTAAACTATGAAATAAAATTTGACATAGCAACGACTTGCTCAAGTCATAAGGAACACGGAGAACGAAAAATCGTGCATGGCTACGACTTATGTTCTTGAGCCTCATCGATAAAATAAAACTTTAAGCATAATAACGATTAAGAATCGTACCTTTTATTATTGCAAGCTTTAACTATTTCTTTGCAATCGATTCTTATCTCACAAGAACTCTCTCTATATTTGCTCTTTAGCTTTCAAAATGGTAAAGAACTAATGAACATTAAGCCTTCTATTTATAGGACTTTCAAAGTTAGGGTATTTAGGTCATTTCTCCCTAGCGCTTGCATCATCGCTTACATCACCCTTCTTCTAATTGGTCGATTCATTTTCACTTGGATTTAGTTCCAAACAAATCGTGCTAGTTCTTTTTCAGTTAGTGTAATCGTGCTAGTTCTCCCTAATTTAGTTACACTAACTTAGTTACACATAAACTAGTTTGATTTCAACTAATTAATTAAATAGTATAATACATTAGTATTTATACGTATTTCTTCCGTATAATATTCGTATTCTACTGGTATGATACCTCGTATTATTCTCGTATTAATCTCGTATAATCTTTCGTATAATCCTCGTATTATACATTACAATATAATTTTATTATTCTCGTATTCCTTCCGTATTCGCTACGTATTCATCCCGTATATGTGAATAGTAATCTCCATAAATTATTTTGGGTAAAAATTTTGTTGGTCAAAATGCATCTACTGTCAATAAAAATGCTATTCAGGAATGTGAATTTTTAAAATTCGGAAGAAAAATTTCCAAATAAATAGTGTTTTACACGTTTTTCGAGTAAAACTTTTATTGGCTAAATAATATCTATACTTCATATAAATGCTATTTCGTGAAATACGATATATCAAAATATCGAAAAGAACAGTCAAAAAGACGACAAACGTTTTCTCGTAAATCGCGTCTTTTTCGTATTTTTCTCCAGAAAATTTTATTAGTTCTCTGCAATCTAAACCTCATATTATCACTATATTGTGAAATGTAAAAAGTCCTACAGATGAAAGAAATAGTCAAACGAATGAAAAATGTTTCTTCGTGAATAGTGCTTTTTACACGTTTTTCGAGAAAAACTTTTATTGACCGTTACGTGTTTTTCAAATCGTGGGAAGGTTGAATCTTGAAACGGAATGTCAATTTGACCTTCACATTTTTCTCGAGGGCCTAGGTTATTTCCTAGGGTTTAGACCCTAGGGTTAGGGTTTAGGTTTTAACTCTTTTTCCAATTTAGGTTTTTGCCCTAAATTGACTTCTGATTTTTAATAAGTGTTAAGGTTAACTACTTGAACTAAAACACAAAATCCTACACGTAGATGATTCATACATCACATTTAAAAACTCAATTCAAGCTTTACTAATCACATAACATATAGTTTAGGTTAAAGATTTTAACCTCTTAGTTGTATACGATCGTAGTTTCGAGTCGTATATATTCATTTAGATAGCTCAAGGTATGCTTGAGCAATCCTTCTTAGGTTTTGAATTGACAACATTGTTTAGATCTTGTTAGATCACTTTTTAAAATATTTGGGATATTACATTTACCCACTTAACCAATGATCTCATAATCATATTGGTTGAATTAGTCTATTATAGATTATAAAATTCTTTTACTTCGTCCCTGGATCTTAACTTAATCTCGATTTCATTATTTATACAAGTATCAACTTGTAGTTCATCCGTATAAATGGATAGCACCATATATAACGGTCCAATTTAAACCTTAAGATTTAGAAATTCTATGCTTGTATATATCCAAGGTTCACAGCATTAATAATAGGATGACTCTTGGAACAGAAGAATCTTGCGATAAATGTTTGTATCTTTATCCATGACAAGATTCCTTTTCTTACAGAACATACAATATTATTCAACACTCTCACTTAATGTATCTTCATAAAAATATCTCTTTATATCGATATTCTCTGTCTATCTAAAATTCAGAATATTAATCACACTTATACTTGAAATCGAGGAATCTTACGATGAATTTGCCTTCTTCATCAGTGATTCTGTCTCGAATTCTTACAGCATTCACAATGTTATTCAATATCATCATTCAGATTTATAGTTCTTTATCAACATTGTTTCAATGTTTAACAATTATACATTACATCAAATTTAAAGACATAACACTCCATTGATGATAATAACATGATATTATTCATATAATATTCGGCTACATGGTTTGCTTGTTCGTATTACAACAGTCATTATGACTTTAGACAAATACAAGTAAATAAAGCATGAAACCTAATCTAAGCTTCTTCTTTACATTCATGATCTTTTTATCATTCTTCTCAATCTGTAAATAAGTTTTATTCGTGAAAATGAGCACGACGACTCAGTAAGTCTAACTAATAACACATATACAGTTTTTTATGCTTTCAAATAAACTTTAACATGTTTTGACTTATCATACATCTCAATTAATAATCATGTTTAATTCATACTCAACAAGAATATATACTTCATGCATAGCCATATGTATTATCACATTAATATTTAATTAACTCCTAACACATGCTACTTAATCTCACATAGCACTTGCATGTATCATCTTCATATAACAACTATCACATAACAAATAAGGGATAGAAGACTTGCCTTGTGTTTGGTATAAACATAAGCTTAACGTTGTTCCGAAAACCCTACACAGTCATTTAGTGCGTAAGTGGTTAGATTCATCATATTATATAACTTCATAAGTCTTATATTAACTTGTTTAAACTATTTCAATAGGTGAAATTATTAGAAAAATTGGCTAACTCAAAAACTCATTTTAAAGCCAATTTTTTTTTTTTTTTTTGGCAGATTGTTTTTATTGGACCTCGGCTCGGTTAAACGGCCATAACTTCTGTGTTTTCAAACATTTTTTAGTTGTTCAAAATTCCACATGTTCATAACTTCTGTCTCTACAATTCATATTGAGACCAAAGTACGAAACTCTTGATAAATTTTCACAGATTTTGGCCTAAAGGTGACTACACAAAAACTGTTTCATTTTTCTTTGATCTAATTGATAAAATATGATACCCCAACCATTAATTTACTAAGATAACATGTTATAACAATCATTAACACGTAATAATATAAAAATAATAAAATCGTAAACCTACTTATGTACGCTTTATGACTTTTAACCAAGAACACGAAGAACTAAGTTTCATTATTCCTTTACTACAACTTGATATTGCTAGCGTATAAAGCTAGGACATCATGCTTTAGGACTACATAACACTAAATTACAAAATTATAAACCTAATTATATAAAGATTTATGATTTTTACTCAAGAACACGAAGAACACAAAGAACATAAAACATAATTACAAAAGTATAATTTTGATTACCTCCTGAAGTACAAGTTTTATTACTCTTGATCCTTCAAGCTCCCAACTAACACTTTCTATATAATTATAGTAGCTTTTCAAACTCTAGATTACTTGGTGAATTGGTAAGGATTATGAAGAGTGAAGGCTCCTATTTATAGGATTTTCTAAGTTAGGGTAAAATGGTAAAAAAGATAACCAAGCTTTGGCTCCAAGTTTGACTTGGCTTTAATAACTTTGGCTTGGCTCTAACTTTGTCTTCAAATTTAGCTTGGCTCCAAGCTTTACATTTTGGCACAAAGCCTTAAATATCTAAGACCCTAATGCCCTTCATCTAGCTTGCTATATGACCTTTCATGCCCTTCCAATATCAAATCTCATATGTTGACTTTTTACTATTTATAGTTGACTTTTTATATTTATACCGTATAATTTTTGTATTATTGTCGTATTTTATCCGTATAATTTTCGTATTATATGCGTATTTATAAATAGTGATTAAGGTTAGGTTATAACCCTTAGGGTTTTTAAGTTTTAGGGTTTAAATTATAACCTTTTCTAGGTTTTCTAAAAAATTTAGATTTTTTCCAAAATAACTTCTTAATTTTAACAAGTGTTAAAGTTGGATACTTGAACCAAAATACAAAATCTTACATATAGATAAATCACATAACACATTTGAAGCTCAATACAAGCTTTACTAATCACATAACACATTGTTTAGGTTAAAAGTTTAACCTATAATCATATACGAATCGTAGTTTCGAGTTATTTTTAATCTTTAAGATAGCTTAGTGTATACTCAAGCAATCGTTTTTAGGTTTTTAAGTTGGCAACCTTTAACAGATCTTGGCAGATCATTTTTGAAATATTTGAGATATTACAAGAGGTGGGGAACTTTATTTTGAAATAAGGAATCGAAGTAACAGCCTAAAGCGCAGACAAGATCATTCGTCCTAAGATGGCATTATACGCTGAATCCACATGTACCACAAAAAACGTCACATTGATTTTAACTTATCTAGGAGCTTCCCCGAACACTACTGGTAACTCAACTGTTCCGATTACGGGTACTACTTCATTCCCGAACCCATATAAGGGTGATTCCTGGCTGACCTCCAGTCTGAGTCCCTCGATATCCATGCATTGGTAGCATGGTTGTACAACACATCAACAGACGACCCATTGTCGATCATAATTCTCTTCATGTTTGTAGGCCCCACCTGGGTTGTTATCACCAAGGCTCCCTCGTATGGTTCCACCATATTAGGGGGAAGAGGGGTAGTCTTCGTCAAAAAATGAGATCACTGTCCCCGAAAAGAGTCGTTCTTTGTTAGTCGTTTGTCCAGCTAATGCCATCACAATCTCTGAAGTTGTACGTCGACATTTCTCTACCTGTTTCTTAGGTATTCCTCTGATGATGACATTAATAACTCGCCTCGGCCTGTCTGTGCTTGTCTCAATTCGGTTATCTATTTGTGCACGTCCTCGATATGAAACTTTACGTCCTGCTACAAAGTGTAATAACCTTCCATTATGAACTTTTTTCTCAATTAGCTCATTCAACTCGTAACATTTTTCGTGCTGTGCCCGGGTGTTTGATGGTAGTCACAAAACAAATTCGTATATCCTTGGCACCCCTGAGTTTTCACTCGGGGTGGTTCAAAAAATGGCTTCCCTCTGATATCCTCTAATATCTACACCCGATCAGCATTCAGAGGGGTGTATGTCTTTGGCTCAAATCTAGGTTGGACCGGTGGCCTATTTATTTGATTGTTCCCCTTCGAGTACAGTCGATCCAACACATTTGACTTTCCTTTTTTGGTTTTGTAGTGTTCTGACCCCTTCTGATTCCTTGTCAACATTGCCATCGCTTCTTCAATTGCAATAAAGTTCTCTACACGCTCATATGCTTTGGCCAAGTCCTTTGGTGGTTTGAACATGATATCTTTCATCAACTTCTTTGACCGACTAATATCCATCCCCGTAGTGAATAACCCCAATGCCTGAGTCATGTCCAAGTTAACTACTGCCCCAACAGCTTCCCTGAATCTCTACACGTACTGATTTAAAGTTTCATCACTCCTTTGTTTGATTTGCATTAGCGACGCCATCAATTTCCCCCTCTTCTTGTTGCTTCTGAATCGGTAATGAAACTTGTTACACATTTCTTTTCATGAATTGATACTCCTCGATTGTAAGGATACAATCCATTGCTTCGCCGCCTTCTTTAGTGTAGTTATAAAGATTTTGCACATCCCTGCATCAGAGTAGTTGTAATACCTCATGACAATCTCGTATTAATTAGTGTGGTCGTAGGGGTCCCTGGTTCCGTCGAAAACTCCAAATGTGGTAACTTCATCTTTGAGACGACTTTCTCCACATTAATCGTAGCCGAGAATGGAGACTTGGTGTTTGTTGGCTTAGTTCCCGACTTCACTTCGGCTAACTGATGTTCCAAATTAGCCATCTTCTTCATGACTGGATCTAAGTTGTCACGATGTACTTCCTAATTTACATTTTTAATGGTTTAGGTCTGCCTCGGGCCTTCTTCCCGATTGTTGTGTTCATCCATATGGCCAACAGATTGTGCCAGCCTTCTGCCATCATGGTATTGCTCTCCCCGGTCCCCCTCTCCACTCCGGGATTGAGCCCGCATTGTGTTGTCAAGATTATAGTTAGTGTCGCCCCACCCCCCACCCCCAACACGTCCTCGGGCATGTCTCATACCATCATCCTCCTGGTTGTAATAGCCCGTATGTGGAGACCTAGAGTGCCTTCGCGGGGATTTAGATTGTCTCCATCGGTCTGAATGAGTGGACTCCCTGTCTTGAGGAGGAGTCTGTCTTCTGTCTTTGTAATGCTCTTGGTTCAGTCTCAGTGGTGCGTAGTAATCTCTGACTCGCCCTTCTAACTGTGATGTAGGGGGGTTATTCACTCGTCCCCAACTCGCCCGACTCTATTGTGACGCCCCCAAATCTGGGCCCACACAGCCCAAACTTGAGTCGTCAAAATACTACAACAAAATTATTACAACAAAGCACAACGTACAACAATACAGTGTATAATAATACACAACTAAGTCTTCACTATTATTGCCACACTATTTTACAAAACGTGAAGACTATGATAACTATTCCTCGAACCCTCACTCCATTCCCCGGCTAGACCCTGTTATGTTTTCATCTCCTGTTGAAAAACAATGGAACAAAAGAAAGGGTGAGCTCAAATAGCCCAGTAAAGAATATCATGACTAAGATAATGACGAATAAATTATCATTAGTCTTCAACAGTTGAGTTCTTGATAGAATACAATAGACTACAAGGTTTATATCAAAAACTGCAGTTAAATTCTTAAACAACGTTCAGATCAATAATAGCAGCGGAATGAGTAATCTATTAGAAGAATAATGCAGACTATAATGTCCACTCGGTTCTCTTTTTAGGAAAAACATCATCAACTTTTATCATCTGAAATATCATTAGTCAAGATAATACAAATTCACAGTTCCTGATCATAATCATGCACATCAACAGTTCATCTTTGTACTACGGGCCAAAGATATTCAATATAGCACCAACGGTCATGATTATACCAGATTCAGCCTTTGGTCATAATCATACCAAACAACAGTTCATCTTTGCACTACGGGCCAAAGAGAACATTCACCACGTGCCATAAAAGACACCGAACAGATGTATCGCCTTTAACCTATTATATCGCCTTTAACCTATCATCTGTTCAACAAATATATCACATATGTGCCCCCGGCCACAGATATTCACAACAGCTTGATTTTTGGATGATTAGAATGATATAAATGATGAACAGAAGAAATAGGATAACAATAAGTATCGGAAGTTTACTTTGTACAGATTCAAATAATGTCCAAATTGTCAACATGATGTGGAGTGAAATTCAAGATCCACAGTTCAGAATAACGGTTACAATTCAATAGAAAGGTTCACGTAAATAGGAAGGTTCAGTTGAAATAATGAAGTTCAACTATTATGGAACATATAATATTTTCAGGAATTATAGAAGCAATAGTTCCATAATAAATTTCGATTTAGGAGTATGAAAGAAAATAATATCCCTTACCGTAGCAGGTTTGATTAACAAAAGGTGAACGAAATTAATACAAAGGGTTATTCACCAACAGGCGGCAATCCGCTCCGTAAGGTTATTCCCACAATTTAATAGAATTTGAGTACAAAGAGTTATTCACCAAACAGGCGGCAATCCGCTCCGTAAGGTTATTCCCACAATTTAATAGAATTTGAGTACAAAGAGTTATTCACCAAACAGGCGGCAATCCGCTCCGTAAGGTTATTCTCAGAGATTAATAATGAATGAATACGAAAGGTTATTCACCAACAGGCGGCAATCCGCTCCGTAAGGTTATTCCCACAATTTAATACATAGAAATAAAATGCACGTCTTATGAGTAAGGAAGAAACAATATTATTATCGAGAATCAAATAATGATAATCCCTTACCATAGTACGTTTGAATAATGGAAGATGAAAAAGATGGTATCCCTTACCGTAACACGTGACTGGATATTGATTTAAATGAGGTTGATTAACTTGAACAGTACACGTATACTTATAGATCTTCACAAATACTCAAGATGACTTAAGCACACTTAGAGAGAACTTTCACAAGAAGTATTTAGAGAGAGAAAGAAAGAACAAGTAAGGAAGTTTATGAAAAATCCTTAAGTTAAGGCTTCTATTTATAGCCAAAAATCTCATCATTCATTTAATCTAAACCATTCATTTAAAGATCATCTTTTAATCTACACCATCCATTTCAAATATTATATTATCTTTAATCTACACCATTCATTTCATATCACCTAATAATCACCTAACTTTATATTATAAACAAATCAATTTAATTATTCAACAATAATTCACACTTTAATCTACACCATTCATTTCATATTACCTAATAATCACCTAACTTTATATTATAAACAAATCAATTCAATTATTCAACAATAATTCACACTTTAATCTACACCATTCATTTCATATCACCTAATAATCACCTAACTTTATATTATAAACAAATAACTTTATCAATTCAATTATTATGACTAATTGTTATAAATACAGTATAGTTAGCTCTTAGATATCAAGTCAATAAATTAATGAAATACAACTGTTTAAATAACATCATAATAGAGATAACAATAATGTAAAATAAAGCATACGTTACTGTGTAATGACAATTATTGATTCAATAATGTGAATTACTGTGCATATGTTACTGTGACAATTATTAGGTTCAATAATTTTAAAAACAGTACAACAACAATTATTGAATTAATAATATAAAATATTATGCAGTGACAATTATCGATGAAATGATGCGTAACAGTTACGGTGTCAATTATTAGACCAATAATATGAGACACTATGCAATACCGTATGTTACTGTAGAGTACCGTGTGCTACAGAAAATACCATAAACTACCGTATGCTACTATTCTTTTATCACCGGTATTTTAACAGTTCCGTTGACTATTTTTATTTAAAAAGGTTACTTCTGTCGTTTTCTATATCCGACAAATATTCCGTTGTGGGGTCCACCAATAATTTATTATTTCGGCGCCGTCGTACGGCACGAATATTCCCCGACCAAACGAATATTCCCCGACAAAGCGAATATTGTCCGACAAAATAAAATTTGCACATAACATCCTTAACTTTCAATTTTGTTAATTTAACCACTTACTGTTTTAAAAAATATATATATATGAAGAAAAATTAAATTTTGTATTTCATAAAATTCGGGGTCTTACAACCTCCCCTCCTTATGAAATTTCGTCCCCGAAATTAACGTACCTGACATATCGAAGAGGTAAGGATACTTAGATTTCATCTCAGATTCTAGCTCCCAGGTCATTTCCTCAGTATCTTGGTTCCTCCATAAAACCTTAACTTGAGGTATAACCTTTGAGCGTAGGATCTGCTCCTTCTTATCCAGGATCTTAACAGGTACCTCCTCGTATGTTAAATCCTCTGCTATAACGTCTGGTTCTAACTCAATGACGTGGTTTGGGTCCTTCACATATTTACGTAACATAGATATGTGAAAAACGTTATGGATGCGAGACATACTTGGTGGTAGGGCTAGTCTGTAGGCTACGGTTCCTATTCGATCGAGGATTTCAAATGTGCCAATAAATCGAGGGTTGAGCTTTCCTCTCTTTCCGAATCTCGTAACCCCTTTCCATGGAGAAACACGTAAGAATACATGATCTCCGACGTTGAAATTTTCGTCTCTCCGATGAAGATCAGCATAACTCTTTTGTCCTTCCTGTGCGGTCTGTATTCGTTGTCGGATCATTTGGATCTTTTCGGTCGTCAAGCGTACCAACTCGGGTCCCAACAATTTTGCTTCTCCTACCTCATTCCAACATATTGGAGAGCGACACTTCCTTCCATACAATGCCTCGAATGGAGCCATGCCTATGCTTGCTTGGTAACTGTTGTTGTAAGAAAATTCCACCAATGGCAAGTACTTATCCCAACTTCCTTTGAAGTCTAATACACAAAGTCTCAAAAGATCTTCGAGGGTCTGGATCGTCCTTTCCGATTGTCCGTCCGTTTGAGGATGGTATGCAGAACTAAAACGTAGTTCAGTACCCATAGCTTTTTGTAGACTGATCCAAAAGCGTGAAGTGAATCTAGGATCTCGATCAGAAACTATGGAAACTGGCATGCCATGCAATCTCACGATCTCATTTATGTACATACCGGCAAGACGTTCAAGTGAAAAGTTTTCTCGTATAGGCAAGAAATGAGCAGATTTGGTCAATCTATCTACGATCACCCAAATTGCATCTAAGCCTTGAGAAACTTTTGGAAGACCCGTCACGAAGTCCATATTGATGTGTTCCCACTTCCATTCGGGAACTTCAAGTGATTGTAATGGACCTTTAGGAACTTGATGCTCTGCCTTGACACGTTGACAAGTTAGGCATCTTGAGATAAACTCCGCAATCTCTCTTTTCATATTGTTCCACCAAAATGTATGTCGAAGATCTCGATACATCTTGGTACCTCCTGGGTGGATTGCAAACGGCGTGTTGTGTGCCTCCATCATGATTTTATGCTTTAATTCAGGATCGTTAGGAACACAGAGTCGAGAGTTGACTCGAAGTATTTCTTTCTCGTCGATTCTTGCTTCGGGAATGGCACCTTCTTGTACTTTCTTTATCATGTTTATCAGTTCCGGATCGGTAGCTTGAGCAGCTTTAATTTTATCGATTAAAGTTGGTTCTACTCGCACGTGAGCAATCTTCGAGTGGGTCCCTGGTGTCTTTAGCTCTATCTCCATCTTTTGCAAGTCGTACAAAATACACTTTTGTGTTGTCAGCAGTGCACTTGTACTCGCATAAGATTTTCTGCTCAAAGCGTCAGCTACAACGTTCGCCTTTCCCGGGTGATACTGGATTGTGTGGTCATAATCCTTCAACAGCTCAAGCCAACGTCGTTGTCGCATGTTGAGTTCCTTCTGGGTGAAGAAATACTTGAGACTTTTATGATCCGTATAGATATCCACTTTTTCTCCGTACAAGTAGTGTCTCCAGATCTTTAACGCGAAAACGACTGCTGCCAACTCTAGATCATGAGTAGGATAATTTTTCTCATAATCTTTGAGTTGTCGAGAGGCATAGGCTATAACCTTTCCATGTTGCATAAGGACACAGCCTAGACCTTTGCCAGAAGCATCGCTGTAGATAACAAATTCTCCTGATCCTGATGGTATGGTCAGAACAGGAGCTGAAACCAGTCTCTTCTTGAGTTCTTGGAAACTTTTCTCGCATTCCTCGCTCCATATGAATTTTGTGCTTTTCCAAGTAAGCTGTGTTAATGGAGTGGCGATTCGAGAAAATCCTTCTACGAATCTCCGATAATAACCAGCTAGACCCAGAAAACTTCGGACTTCGGTTACTGTTTTGGGTTGTTCCCAATTTAGTACCGTTTCAATCTTCGCAGGATCGACTGATATTCCTTGACTAGAAATCACATGCCCAAGAAACGCGACCTCCTCAAGCCAGAACTCACATTTCTTCAACTTGGCATATAATTTGTTTTCACGGAGCTTTTGTAGTATCAATCTCAGGTGTTGTTCATGATCCTCGCGACTCTTGGAGTATATGAGGATGTCATCAATAAAGACAACCACAAAATGATCCAAATGTTCCTTGAATATCCGGTTCATCATGTCCATGAAAGCTGCAGGAGCATTAATTAGTCCAAACGGCATGACTAAGAACTCATAATGCCCATAACGAGTTCTGAAAGCAGTCTTTGGAATGTCCTCAGCTTTAACCTTTAACTGATGATATCCAGAACGGAGATCAATCTTTGAGAAATGTTGAGCGCCTTGCAATTGATCAAACATGTCATCAATCCGAGGTAACGGGTACCTGTTCTTGATGGTGACATGGTTCAATTCTCGGTAGTCAATGCACAATCTCATACTCCCGTCTTTCTTCTTCACAAAAAGGACAGGAGCACCCCAAGGTGATGCACTCGGACGAATGAAACCGGTATCCAACAATTCCTGTAGTTGGACTTTTAACTCTTGAAGTTCAATGGGAGCCATTCGGTAGGGAGCTTTGGAAATGGGCTTGGTACCGGGTTCAAGATCAATATAAAAATCAATTTCACGGTTTGGGGGTAAGCCAGGAAGTTCTTCAGAAAAAAAAACGTCAGGAAACTCATTAACAATGGGAATATCATTCAAGTTTGACGTGTTTTTGTTCAAATCAGTGACATGAGCTAAAAAGGCTTGACATCCGTTTTTCAATAAACGAATGGCTTTATGGCTAGAAATAACAGTTATAGATTTCAATGGTTTAGTTGCTTGAATTTGCATGACAGGTTGATTAGGAATATGAAAACTAATAATCTTATGAAAACAATCAATTTTAGCATGATGGGTAGTCAACCAATCAATTCCTAAAATCACATCAAATTCATGCATCTCTAAAGAAATAAGGTTAACAGGTAATGTGAGGTTGTTGATTTGAACTTAGGCAAGATTTATAGATAGTAAATGTAATAGGTATTTCTCCCAATGAGGTTTCAACTGATAAGACAAGATTTAAGTTTTCAATAGTCAAATTTAAACGTTGAGTACATATAGGTGAGATAAAGGAGTGGATAGAGCCAGTATCTAATATGGCATAGACTTCACGAGAATTTATGAATAGCTTACCGGTTATCACCTCATTCGGTTTCTTGACTGTTATCGTCAAATCGAATCCCGAATACTTCATTCGGATCTTCACGTATTTCAACCATGGGAATACCACTGAATAATTTTCTAGCAAACTGTTTCTCGGGTTCATCAACTTCATCAGTAGTAAGGTACCAATGATTTTCATTAAAATAGTATTTTCGATAGACTGCAGTTTCCACGATAGTGACTAACTTAACCTGAATTCCTCTAAATTGTAACGCCCAAAAGTATAGAAACATCATTTTTAAATAATCTTGAAAATCATAGCTGGAACACCATAAATCCCAAAGACTAATATGAAAAGTCCATATATTCTGATCATTTGTTATAGAGCATAACCAGGTGATATCACTCTCCCAATTAGTGAGTAAATTAAAGGCAATAATTTCCGCAAGTTCGTTACTTCCTTTAATTGCTTCTAAGAATGGATCTGGAACGACTGTAGCAGAGCTTTCACCTTCATCCTTACTGGATAGAACACGCATAATTTTTGCCTTAGGCAAATGATTCAACTCTGAGTTTGTAAGAAGATTATTCGTCGCCTCTTGTTTTGCAGCTACATTTGTTTCGGTAATTTCATAGTTAACCTCCTGATTTCCAGATGCCATAATTAACTGTGGTCACAAAATAAATGTTAGTTCAAATAAACTGACTCATCTCTTCATGTTCCTACATTCAAATCGACTCATTAGATAATAAAATCTATTTTAGGTAGGACACACTAGTGACTGATTCTATTCGTCTCTCCCCTCCTAGTTCTACCCCAGATCTCCATTAAAGACCATATCCCTAAGCTCTGATGCCAACTGTGACGCCCCCAAATCTGGGCCCACACAGCCCAAACTTGAGTCGTCAAAATACTACAACAAAATTATTACAACAAAGCACAACGTACAACAATACAGTGTATAATAATACACAACTAAGTCTTCACTATTATTGCCACACTATTTTACAAAACGTGAAGACTATGATAACTATTCCTCGAACCCTCACTCCATTCCCCGGCTAGACCCTGTTATGTTTTCATCTCCTGTTGAAAAACAATGGAACAAAAGAAAGGGTGAGCTCAAATAGCCCAGTAAAGAATATCATGACTAAGATAATGACGAATAAATTATCATTAGTCTTCAACAGTTGAGTTCTTGATAGAATACAATAGACTACAAGGTTTATATCAAAAACTGCAGTTAAATTCTTAAACAACGTTCAGATCAATAATAGCAGCGGAATGAGTAATCTATTAGAAGAATAATGCAGACTATAATGTCCACTCGGTTCTCTTTTTAGGAAAAACATCATCCACTTTTATCATCTGAAATATCATTAGTCAAGATAATACAAATTCACAGTTCCTGATCATAATCATGCACATCAACAGTTCATCTTTGTACTACGGGCCAAAGATATTCAATATAGCACCAACGGTCATGATTATACCAGATTCAGCCTTTGGTCATAATCATACCAAACAACAGTTCATCTTTGCACTACGGGCCAAAGAGAACATTCACCACGTGCCATAAAAGACACCGAACAGATGTATCGCCTTTAACCTATTATATCGCCTTTAACCTATCATCTGTTCAACAAATATATCACATATGTGCCCCCGGCCACAGATATTCACAACAGCTTGATTTTTGGATGATTAGAATGATATAAATGATGAACAGAAGAAATAGGATAACAATAAGTATCGGAAGTTTACTTTGTACAGATTCAAATAATGTCCAAATTGTCAACATGATGTAGAGTGAAATTCAAGATCCACAGTTCAGAATAACGGTTACAATTCAATAGAAAGGTTCACGTAAATAGGAAGGTTCAGTTGAAATAATGAAGTTCAACTATTATGGAACATATAATATTTTCAGGAATTATAGAAGCAATAGTTCCATAATAAATTTCGATTTAGGAGTATGAAAGAAAATAATATCCCTTACCGTAGCAGGTTTGATTAACAAAAGGTGAAGGAAATTAATACAAAGGGTTATTCACCAACAGGCGGCAATCCGCTCCGTAAGGTTATTCCCACAATTTAATAGAATTTGAGTACAAAGAGTTATTCACCAAACAGGCGGCAATCCGCTCCGTAAGGTTATTCCCACAATTTAATAGAATTTGAGTACAAAGAGTTATTCACCAAACAGGCGGCAATCCGCTCCGTAAGGTTATTCTCAGAGATTAATAATGAATGAATACGAAAGGTTATTCACCAACAGGCGGCAATCCGCTCCGTAAGGTTATTCCCACAATTTAATACATGGAAATAAAATGCACGTCTTATGAGTAAGGAAGAAACAATATTATTATCGAGAATCAAATAATGATAATCCCTTACCATAGTACGTTTGAATAATGGAAGATGAAAAAGATGGTATCCCTTACCGTAACACGTGACTGGATATTGATTTAAATGAGGTTGATTAACTTGAACAGTACACGTATACTTATAGATCTTCACAAATACTCAAGATGACTTAAGCACACTTAGAGAGAACTTTCACAAGAAGTATTTAGAGAGAGAAAGAAAGAACAAGTAAGGAAGTTTATGAAAAATCCTTAAGTTAAGGCTTCTATTTATAGCCAAAAATCTCATCATTCATTTAATCTAAACCATTCAT
The DNA here is from genome assembly GCA_947179155.2 of Hedera helix. Lineage (NCBI taxonomy): Eukaryota > Viridiplantae > Streptophyta > Magnoliopsida > Apiales > Araliaceae > Hedera > Hedera helix. The sequence continues at coordinate 4,247,688 of OX359287.1, forward strand.
TTAAAGATCATCTTTTAATCTACACCATCCATTTCAAATATTATATTATCTTTAATCTACACCATTCATTTCATATCACCTAATAATCACCTAACTTTATATTATAAACAAATCAATTTAATTATTCAACAATAATTCACACTTTAATCTACACCATTCATTTCATATTACCTAATAATCACCTAACTTTATATTATAAACAAATCAATTCAATTATTCAACAATAATTCACACTTTAATCTACACCATTCATTTCATATCACCTAATAATCACCTAACTTTATATTATAAACAAATAACTTTATCAATTCAATTATTATGACTAATTGTTATAAATACAGTATAGTTAGCTCTTAGATATCAAGTCAATAAATTAATGAAATACAACTGTTTAAATAATATCATAATAGAGATAACAATAATGTAAAATAAAGCATACGTTACTGTGTAATGACAATTATTGATTCAATAATGTGAATTACTGTGCATATGTTACTGTGACAATTATTAGGTTCAATAATTTTAAAAACAGTACAACAACAATTATTGAATTGATAATATAAAATATTATGCAGTGACAATTATCGATGAAATGATGCGTAACAGTTACGGTGTCAATTATCAGACCAATAATATGAGACACTATGCAATACCGTGTGTTACTGTAGAGTACCGTGTGCTACAGAAAATACCATAAACTACCGTATGCTACTATTCTTTTATCACCGGTATTTTAACAGTTCCGTTGACTATTTTTATTTAAAAAGGTTACTTCTGTCGTTTTCTATATCCGACAAATATTCCGTTGTGGGGTCCACCAATAATTTATTATTTCGGCGCCGTCGTACGGCACGAATATTCCCCGACCAAACGAATATTCCCCGACAAAGCGAATATTGTCCGACAAAATAAAATTTGCACATAACATCCTTAACTTTCAATTTTGTTAATTTAACCACTTACTGTTTTAAAAAAAATATATATATGAAGAAAAATTAAATTTTGTATTTCATAAAATTCGGGGTCTTACATCTATGGCGTGTGATCCCTGGATCCTTGGACTGTACTCTGAGGCTCCTCATCCCTTTTCAATTTTGCCAAAGTGTGGCCCATTCTTCCTGTTGGTGACAGAGAGATTACAAAGCCCTTTCTGTCGCCTAAATCTTTTGCATCTTAATAGCCTCCCTTTGATCACGAGGTCCTTCCTCCCTGAACCTTCGCTCCCAAGCAAAAGATTGATAGTTTGTCCCCCTCTCACGGACCAGGTTTGGAGAGTTAGGGGAGGAGAACAGTCGTAGCTTGACTGAATTGGGTGTGATGTCGCCGATCCTCTTCTTTGGGCGGAAGGGCCTAGCCTATCCTTCATAGAACCCCTCACAGCATGAGAAGATAATGGTGCTGGCGAACCGGTCATTTCCACCCGATCACCTTACGGTTCCATAACTGTGACGACCCCAAATCCGGGTTCCTTAAACCCTAGACTTGGTACGTCACGATACATCATCTTCATACATGTTCTATAACTAATGCGGAATATATAAACATAATTTGTTTATTCTACAACATTTCCCAAGGTTTCTAACCTTAACTTACAGATATACCTTTAGATTCATAAAAAGGTTTACAAAATTACTTACATCATATACCAATTTAGTTATAATGCATAACACTATAATCTTGTCTTTTGCTTCTGTCTCCGTCTCTCCTCGGACATTCGTATTATTCTGAAATTTGTTATCATGATATAGCAAGAGTGAGCAACGACTTTGCTCAGCAAGTTTAAATACAATAACGATATATCATGATTGAAAGAAAGAATAAGCTTTTGGATTTTCAACAATATAATAATTGTGAAAGAGTACGAATCATAATTTCAGTAATTGAATGACTGAATCAATTAATGTTGAATGTCAATAATGACCATGAACAAATTTAACTGAACCTTATGGTAATGAAGGTGATCAGCCTTTCATACCTGATGAACACATGCAACAAGCACTATGTTAAATTTGGACTCAATATTTGGGCTACTAGTTTATTTTGCATTGGGCTCCCTTATTTAATTATTTGGGCTACCCAACACAACTCACACATCTTTATAACTTGGGCTAGGTAATTAATTTAATTTGACTTATATTAATTACCTCTTGGATTATAATCAACATAACATTTGGGCTTTATTATTTAATTACCCACTTCATATCCATATTCTCATATTGGGCTAACATCTATAATTCTTTTGGGCTAGTCCACTAGTAGTAATTAAATTACTTGGACTCTATATAACAACTTAATAATTAAGTTAATTACTTAATTAATTAACTTCATAATATTGTCATTCTAGACAATCATTTTAGTTTTTCTATAACTTTAACTCTTAACTAATATAATTAACCTAGTTAATTATATTTCATGACTTCCCTTCTTACTTCACATTTTAAACTAATTAAATTATTAGTTTAATTGAGTATTTAATCTACTCATCTTCTTATTGGGCTAACAAACACACATTAGGTGTATATATATTAATATAACCACATTCACTTTTCAATTGAATTTATTTTCTTAATAAATTCTCTACATGCATTATTAAAATATTTTCACATTTAATTTCTAACAAATACATTATATTAAAAAAAATGTTCACCCATTTTTCACACATCTCACTTCTACAACTCTAGGTTTTAAACCATAACCTTTAATTTATATTTAAAATCTTATTTACAAATCTTGCAAATATCTGGGATATTACATTCACCCCTTCTTATAAGAATTTCGTCCCCGAAATTTCATCATACTCATTTCTACAAATTTTCATCTCTGAGAATATCTCTTTACTCATCAAATTATATGACCACCCTTTTTTAGGAAGTTCATACTTCTAAACTCATAATTCCAGAACAATGGAATATCTTACAAAAGAATAAATTGAAAATCAATATCTTACAGAAGAATAAATTGAAAATCAAAATATTCATTAAAACTTTCATAATATGCTGAGGGGTCATCAAGACTGTGAACATTCGAATGGAATTAACTGAATTCCGAATAAATAGTATTTATCCCTGTAAATACTTATAAACAGAGTGTTTATCAATCACAAAGACTGAAAACATTCCATAGGTGTACGCTAGGTGATCAGCCTATTGTACCATACGTCGTGCAGAACGTCTTAATTTTTAGGCGCCAGTCGGAGCTATATGCCGACAAAAATATATCTGCTTTAGCCGACAGAATATATTTGTTTTTGCACTTGTTCACCTCAGACTTACTACAAAATTCTGTTCCAAAATAATTTGGATTGGATAATAAAACTTGAGTCAATTCTGACCAAAAGTGTCCAGTTAAAATAAATGACAAAGACTCCCATCATTGAACTGTTCGTATATTACGATTCAAAAATCATTTCAGATTAGTTAAAATAACTAAAATTCATTTATAGGACTTCATGATACCGCATAATCTTGATAGTACGTTGATGATTCCGTCATTAATTCATGACTTCATGATACCGCACATCTTGATAGTACGTTGAGGATTCCGTCCTCTTCATCCCCACACCATGGCTTTAATGGCGTGTGATGATTTTATAAATACATTTTGATATTTTTAAATCAATTTGTCTAGCTGAAACAATTAGCATAGACTCTTCTTTAAACGTTTTAAAATACTGAAAATTATTTTATGACTTTGTCATACTACATCATACCATAGTGGGCTTTAAACATCCAACACTAGGTTACTCTGCATTGATGACTCCATCGTTTATCATCTCTGCACTATATGCATTAATGATTTCTAAAATACATTTGTCTTTTCAAAAGCACAAAAGTGCAAATTTAGCACGATTTTAAGAATTTCAAAGTCTAGCATAGCTAGAAGATTTAGAATATCCTAAAACCTCAAAATACCTCAAATTTCTCCTCCGCATTCTTTTTCAGCTTAATAACTATATCTGGTAAAGCTCCAGTCTTACTACTTAACTCTACCAATACTTACTGTTCATCAAACTTACCACACATTAGGAGTTCAGGTACTTGCCACAATCATATGGGTTGGAGAACTTATCCTAGTCAGACCAAACTCGTCCATTCGCTGAGGGGTTCCACCATACGATTATGAGTCACGAACTTACCATCAGTATGAGTTTTAAGAACACGTACTTATCTTAATATTCTCTACATATCCAATATATAATGAGAAAAGAATCACCTTCTCACCATATATACATCGAATAGCGTGACACCAGGTTCAAATTGATTATCACTATAGGAAGCTAAGTGGTTGTCAAACCAAACGCAATCTCCTGCCCATACAAGAAATTGGTCAACTCGGCCACTAATCAATATAGAAAGTTAAGCGGCCGTTAAACCAAGAACAAATCCTCTGCCCATACAAAGAACTGTTAAACCCAACTACTATATTAATATAGGAAGCTAAGTGGTTCTAAAACCAAGCACAAATCCATACAAGGAATCGTACAACTCAGCCACTAATATGAGTTCTCAATTAAAACCCACAAACCTTCTAATTTTCTTAACTGAATACGAATTCTCTCCATTCATATTTTAGCACATCTGTCTCATTACGAGTTCATTTATCTAGATCATTTCATGACCTTATTAGCATTTCCTTTATGCTTCTCAAAATCTTATCATAAGATATTTTCTATCACTTCTTCAAATTAGGTACAACATGACCTTTTTCATCTCTCTTATATTTTCTTAAATCCATCTTTGGATAATCTTCTATATATGAATTTTTCAAATTCATCTTTTATTACTTAAACTCTTCCGGAGTTTATTCATTTATCATTTTACTTATCTTCTACTACGGTTATAGCCTAAGGTACTCTTACCTAAGGTTTATAACCTATCAGCTCTGATACCAACTTGTGACGACCCCGAATCCGGGTTCCTTGAACCTCGGACCCGGTTCAACACGAGTACTACTTTTCCTTATTGTTCATGAATTTTAACAATATTATAATTGCTAAATAATCATTTATTTACAATTATATAACATCTCCTTCTATTCCAGAATCGAAATCTTTATACATTCCTAGTATGTCTCAATATCATACATGATACTACATTCTATTACAATCAATTTGAGTATTTAATACTCATATAACATACCAACTAAGTCTTATGCTACAGAATCATTTACCTGTCCAATTCGGACTGATATCTACAATAGATATTTAGATCTTCAATGGAAGTAATATATTTTCCTGTTCCTTGTTCTTTATCGAGAACTTCAGGTAACTAGCCTTATCTGAAAATGTTGGTTTAGGCAAGAGTGAGCACGACGGCTCAACAAGTTCAACAGCTACACATAACACATTACATGCTTCACATAAAATTTACAATTTATACTAACATCATATTTTTCATGCATTTCAGTTTATGACATACTGTTCATGCATATCATGCCTCGCATTTAATCTATGCTTCATGTCTAACCTCTATCATGACATATAGTTCAATGCAGAACAATTGTCTCAAATCAACTACCGCATATCAACAATTCAAATCAACTTATTGCACAAAGGCACATTAAAACATCTTTGCACATAACCACGTATGAGCACATCTCAGTTTAATAACAAACTTATAATTCATGCACATAATACAACACGTTCTGAAAAACTTGCCTGAACTTGTATAACCAGCTTACGTTAATCTTTCACGTTCCTTGCACCACCTACACGGTATGTGAGATCAACGGTGCACAATATCAGTCAAAGTTTGACTCAATACTAAATCTTATTTTAAAGATATTTATTTCTTCTTATCATCCCCTTTATTTAATAAGGTTAATTTCATATTTTAGTCTCTCTTTGACTTGACTCAGTGTTTCATATTCAACACCATAAATCTTTTGTTCGAAACTATGCAATTCTGACATTTATTAATGTCACTGCATTAAAACTTGGACCCTATATTTATTTAGGTCGATCCACCAATTAATCACTAATGTACCATACCCTTGGTTTAACTTAATCACATCATTTATCTCGATACTTATCATAATATTACCCACCTTGGATAATATTTTAAATTTTACTATCAATTAGTAATAACTTATAATGTTATTTAATTGTTAAATAACACTTTAAATAATCATTACTATTATTAATTTATTTTTAATAATAGTTTACCTTAATCATAATGATTAATCTTTTAATAATAATTTAATTGCTTGCTAATATTATTACCCTTTAATAATATTTTAATTGACTTCTCATTATTATCAATCATTTTAATAATAATTTAATTGTTCATCAATATTATCAATCATTTAATAATATTTGAAATCCTCACGTATCATTAGTAATTATTTAATAACGATTCAACCCTTAACTATTATTACCCAATAGTTAATTACATGTTAAACAATATTATTAATTCTTTAATAATATTCTAAATCTTTATTTATCATTATTATTTATTTAATAATGATTTAACTCTTAACTATTATTATTTAATAGTTAATTAAATGCTAAATAATATTATTAATCCTTTAATAATATTTTAAATTAATTACATATCATTATTAATTATTGAATAATGATTTAATTCTTAACTATTATCATTTAATAGTTAGTCAATAATATTATCAATATATTTTAATTACTTAATAATCTTCTTTCGATTAAGTAATAATTTATTCCACTTAATTACCATTTAATTATTATTTAATATGAATTAAATAATAATTAATTAACTAATTATCCAAACTCATTATTTAATATTAATTAAATAATAATTAATTAATTAATTAACCTTACTTATTATTTAATATTAATTAAATAATAAATAATTAGTTTATTAACCTTAATTATCCTTTAATTATTATTTAATATTAATTAAATAATAATTAATTACTTAATTAACCTTACTTATTATTTAATATTAATTAAATAATAAATAATTAGCTTTCTAACTTTAATATTCTTTAATTATTATTTAATATTAATTTAAATAATAATTAATTATTTATTTAACTTTACTTATTATTTAAGTGCAATTAAATAATAAATAACTAACTTATTCATCTTAACATCCTTTAATTATGATTTAATATTTATTAAATCATAATTAATTAATTACATAACTTCATATATTATTTAATATTTATTAAATAATATTTAATTAGATTATTAGCCTATTTATACACTAATAAATAGCTAATATATAGTGAATCACTCCAATAATTTCAAATTTTATTTTATAACACTTAACTAGCATGCCAATAGGTCAAATATTATTTTTCTGAAATTAAAAATAATTTTTCCATAATTATTAGCAATTTAGTAAGCTTTAATCCACCATTAATTCTAATAAATACCAAATTACAAAAACATCGGATTTTAAATTTTGATAATTTTCTTTATAAAATTATAAGCATTTTCTCTTTTGGAACCAACCCAAGAACCGGCCTAAAAATGCCCGAACCGGCCCTACCTAGAAATCATGAAAAACCGAAAAAAACCGAACCGGCCGGTTTTTTTAATAAAATAGGCAGATTACTTTCTTAGTTTTCCAGACTTGGGGTCTCCGACGGGAACTTGAATAAAATGAAATCCACAAGTCCGATTGAGGCCTATTTGGTATCGATGGATTCGTGACTTCCCGAACTACATTTTTCTGTCATCAAACATCAAATTTGGATTTGTTTTGGTTACGGAAATTGGCTCCAAACTGGACTGTTATGCACAGCCCTAAAACAATGGGGTGTTTTGGTAGAAAATCCATATCTTGCTCATTTTAAATCGGATTTTAGTCATTCAACTTGGAGAATCTTCATATTTCATGGATCTATCACCCAAAATTGACGGATCATAAATCCGACTTACGGATTGTGAACAGTAATTCCGTGAAGGGGCTGCTACGTATTAGATTAATTTGTTTTCGTCGGTAAAAATTTATTCAATGAGTTTGATGAAATTTTTCATCACAAACACATATAAAACCCATGTTAAACCCATCAAACTATGAATATACATATATTACATAGCTAAAGACTTCTAGAACATCAAAATGTGTTTTGATCGGTTAAAAATACATTTTAACCGTTCAAATCATATCTAAACTATAAAAATGAACTAAAGAAGGTTTAGAACACTTTTTAACCTTTTATACATGGATGCTCTCCTTCCTCTTGACTTGATCTTGGATTGTGACTCTCTCTTGTCCATTCTCTAGCAAATTTGCTTGGTGGATCATCAATCTCATAAGAGTAACTCTCTATATCTCTCAAGAAGCTCTCCCTTTTTCTCTCTAGAAAATGCTACAAATGACTAACAAACATAGCCAATGTGTGGAGCACTATATTTATAGCACACCCTTAATCATCATTAACTCTTACTAATCAACTAATATTGGTTAAATTAGAGACTAATTTAGGATTACTATTTGATTGATTGACTCTTGGATTGACATGTTGATTGACCTCCATCAAGTTTGCTTACAAGTTATCAATTGAGTAAAACAAAAGCAACCTTTCTCCAACACTTAACTAAAGTGTGGTTAAGACTATTGCTCTTGTAACCTATGTTAACTTAACTATCAACCATGGTTCAAGCTCATCAATTAAACATACACACATCTTCCACCAAATAACCCAAGTAAGGTTAATTCTCTACAATTAAGTATACATATATATCCAATATATTTATATATTTACTAACACTTAACTCTAGCATTGGTTAAGGTTTTATTTTTATGTCCTATATAATTATATAAGCATCTATATATATATACACCAATATATGTATATATATTCACTTATACATGTACAATACTTGTATTTTTGATATTTAAAATGTCATCCATCAACTTGACTACAAGCAACATAAATGGTGAAGTGTAACATAAGCAACAATCACCAACACTTAACCCACATGTGGTTAACTCTCTACAACATCCAACCCATGGTTACATATAAATTATACCTTGGTGAATTATATACATACACAATTGTATCTATAATATTTTTCCTACAACTAACCCATGCATAGTTAAATCTTTAATTTATTTACTACCTAGGGTTATTCAACTAACTCATCCATAGTTAATGTAGGTGAATTTGATGATGAGAATTAACTATGGATGAGTTAGTTGAATAACCCTAGGTAGTAAATAAATTAAAGATTTAACTATGCATGGGTTAGTTGTAGGAAAAATATTATAGATACAATTGTGTATGTATATAATTCACCAAGGTATAATTTATATGTAACCATGGGTTGGATGTTGTAGAGAGTTAACCACATGTGGGTTAAGTGTTGGTGATTGTTGCTTATGTTACACTTCACCATTTATGTTGCTTGTAGTCAAGTTGATGGATGACATTTTAAATATCAAAAATACAAGTATTGTACATGTATAAGTGAATATATATACATATATTGGTGTATATATATATAGATGCTTATATAATTATATAGGACATAAAAATAAAACCTTAACCAATGCTAGAGTTAAGTGTTAGTAAATATATAAATATATTGGATATATATGTATACTTAATTGTAGAGAATTAACCTTACTTGGGTTATTTGGTGGAAGATGTGTGTATGTTTAATTGATGAGCTTGAACCATGGTTGATAGTTAAGTTAACATAGGTTACAAGAGCAATAGTCTTAACCACACTTTAGTTAAGTGTTGGAGAAAGGTTGCTTTTGTTTTACTCAATTGATAACTTGTAAGCAAACTTGATGGAGGTCAATCAACATGTCAATCCAAGAGTCAATCAATCAAATAGTAATCCTAAATTAGTCTCTAATTTAACCAATGTTAGTTGATTAGTAAGAGTTAATGATGATTAAGGGTGTGCTATAAATATAGTGCTCCACACATTGGCTATGTTTGTTAGTCATTTGTAGCATTTTCTAGAGAGAAAAAGGGAGAGCTTCTTGAGAGATATAGAGAGTTACTCTTATGAGATTGATGATCCACCAAGCAAATTTGCTAGAGAATGGACAAGAGAGAGTCACAATCCAAGATCAAGTCAAGAGGAAGGAGAGCATCCATGTATAAAAGGTTAAAAAGTGTTCTAAACCTTCTTTAGTTCATTTTTATAGTTTAGATATGATTTGAACGGTTAAAATGTATTTTTAACCGATCAAAACACATTTTGATGTTCTAGAAGTCTTTAGCTATGTAATATATGTATATTCATAGTTTGATGGGTTTAACATGGGTTTTATATGTGTTTGTGATGAAAAATTTCATCAAACTCATTGAATAAATTTTTACCGACGAAAACAAATTAATCTAATACGTAGCAGCCCCTTCACGGAATTACTGTTCACAATCCGTAAGTCGGATTTATGATCCGTCAATTTTGGGTGATAGATCCATGAAATATGAAGATTCTCCAAGTTGAATGACTAAAATCCGATTTAAAATGAGCAAGATATGGATTTTCTACCAAAACACCCCATTGTTTTAGGGCTGTGCATAACAGTCCAGTTTGGAGCCAATTTCCGTAACCAAAACAAATCCAAATTTGATGTTTGATGACAGAAAAATGTAGTTCGGGAAGTCACGAATCCATCGATACCAAATAGGCCTCAATCGGACTTGTGGATTTCATTTTATTCAAGTTCCCGTCGGAGACCCCAAGTCTGGAAAACTAAGAAAGTAATCTGCCTATTTTATTAAAAAAACCGGCCGGTTCGGTTTTTTTCGGTTTTTCATGATTTCTAGGTAGGGCCGGTTCGGGCATTTTTAGGCCGGTTCTTGGGTTGGTTCCAAAAGAGAAAATGCTTATAATTTTATAAAGAAAATTATCAAAATTTAAAATCCGATGTTTTTGTAATTTGGTATTTATTAGAATTAATGGTGGATTAAAGCTTACTAAATTGCTAATAATTATGGAAAAATTATTTTTAATTTCAGAAAAATAATATTTGACCTATTGGCATGCTAGTTAAGTGTTATAAAATAAAATTTGAAATTATTGGAGTGATTCACTATATATTAGCTATTTATTAGTGTATAAATAGGCTAATAATCTAATTAAATATTATTTAATAAATATTAAATAATATATGAAGTTATGTAATTAATTAATTATGATTTAATAAATATTAAATAATAATTAAAGGATGTTAAGATGAATAAGTTAGTTATTTATTATTTAATTGCACTTAAATAATAAGTAAAGTTAAATAAATAATTAATTATTATTTAAATTAATATTAAATAATAATTAAAGAATATTAAAGTTAGAAAGCTAATTATTTATTATTTAATTAATATTAAATAATAAGTAAGGTTAATTAAGTAATTAATTATTATTTAATTAATATTAAATAATAATTAAAGGATAATTAAGGTTAATAAACTAATTATTTATTATTTAATTAATATTAAATAATAAGTAAGGTTAATTAATTAATTAATTATTATTTAATTAATATTAAATAATGAGTTTGGATAATTAGTTAATTAATTATTATTTAATTCATATTAAATAATAATTAAATGGTAATTAAGTGGAATAAATTATTACTTAATCGAAAGAAGATTATTAAGTAATTAAAATATATTGATAATATTATTGACTAACTATTAAATGATAATAGTTAAGAATTAAATCATTATTCAATAATTAATAATGATATGTAATTAATTTAAAATATTATTAAAGGATTAATAATATTATTTAGCATTTAATTAACTATTAAATAATAATAGTTAAGAGTTAAATCATTATTAAATAAATAATAATGATAAATAAAGATTTAGAATATTATTAAAGAATTAATAATATTGTTTAACATGTAATTAACTATTGGGTAATAATAGTTAAGGGTTGAATCGTTATTAAATAATTACTAATGATACGTGAGGATTTCAAATATTATTAAATGATTGATAATATTGATGAACAATTAAATTATTATTAAAATGATTGATAATAATGAGAAGTCAATTAAAATATTATTAAAGGGTAATAATATTAGCAAGCAATTAAATTATTATTAAAAGATTAATCATAATGATTAAGGTAAACTATTATTAAAAATAAATTAATAATAGTAATGATTATTTAAAGTGTTATTTAACAATTAAATAACATTATAAGTTATTACTAATTGATAGTAAAATTTAAAATATTATCCAAGGTGGGTAATATTATGATAAGTATCGAGATAAATGATGTGATTAAGTTAAACCAAGGGTATGGTACATTAGTGATTAATTGGTGGATCGACCTAAATAAATATAGGGTCCAAGTTTTAATGCAGTGACATTAATAAATGTCAGAATTGCATAGTTTCGAACAAAAGATTTATGGTGTTGAATATGAAACACTGAGTCAAGTCAAAGAGAGACTAAAATATGAAATTAACCTTATTAAATAAAGGGGATGATAAGAAGAAATAAATATCTTTAAAATAAGATTTAGTATTGAGTCAAACTTTGACTGATATTGTGCACCGTTGATCTCACATACCGTGTAGGTGGTGCAAGGAACGTGAAAGATTAACGTAAGCTGGTTATACAAGTTCAGGCAAGTTTTTCAGAACGTGTTGTATTATGTGCATGAATTATAAGTTTGTTATTAAACTGAGATGTGCTCATACGTGGTTATGTGCAAAGATGTTTTAATGTGCCTTTGTGCAATAAGTTGATTTGAATTGTTGATATGCGGTAGTTGATTTGAGACAATTGTTCTGCATTGAACTATATGTCATGATAGAGGTTAGACATGAAGCATAGATTAAATGCGAGGCATGATATGCATGAGCAGTATGTCATAAACTGAAATGCATGAAAAACATGATGTTAGTATAAATTGTAAATTTTATGTGAAGCATGTAATGTGTTATGTGTAGCTGTTGAACTTGTTGAGCCGTCGTGCTCACTCTTGCCTAAACCAACATTTTCAGATAATGCTAGTTACTTGAAGTTCTCGATAAAGAACAAGGAACAGGAAAATATATTACTTCCATTGAAGATCTAAATATCTATTGTAGATATCAGTCCGAATTGGACAGGTAAATGATTCTGTAGCATAAGACTTAGTTGGTATGTTATATGAGTATTAAATACTCAAATTGATTGTAATAGAATGTAGTATCATGTATGATATTGAGACATACTAGGAATGTATAAAGATTTCGATTCTGGAATAGAAGGAGATGTTATATAATTGTAAATAAATGATTATTTAGCAATTATAATATTGTTAAAATTCATGAACAATAAGGAAAAGTAGTACTCGTGTTGAACCGGGTCCGAGGTTCAAGGAACCCGGATTCGGGGTCGTCACAATAACCATACTACACCTCACTTAACTATGCTGTGATTTTTTAAATAGAAATATACCCTCCTTTTAGCGCTAATGTTAATGCCAAATTTTGTATCGCTCATTTAAATCACCAAACAACGAATAAAAAAGATGCCAAACACTAATAAATCGTAGGAAATTAATGCAAGAACACGAGAGATTTTACATGGAAACCCAATTGGGAAAAAACCACAGAGAGAGAAAGAGAGAGGAATTCACTAGTATAATGGTTGTGTTTACAGATTTCTCTAAAATAATGATCGAAGAGCCTAAGTGCTGAAAAATAATGGTTTTGTATGTAGTAGATATTTTCGCTCAACCCTTCATGCAGCAGCGTATATATATAAGTGTGTACTCATCCGAAAATAATTAAGAATAGGAGTCCCTTCCAAAGTCCTCTCCTAGCAGCAACCAATTAATACTAGATTCCTTTCCAAATTATATCTTTTCAAATAAGGAAGTAATATCCTAATCCAATAAGGATACTTCCATCCAACCCAAATCCATGCACAAACCGGGCCCAACTCTCACCAAACCCATAATTAGTTAATTGACATCTCAGTCCAACTCAAAATATTCATATCCTAACATGAGAGTGTATAAACTGTTTGATTCCGATTCTACTGTGATCTAATTCCTATTCTATCCATCATTTCATTCCATCTTAAAATGATTTCATCTAACCAAACCACCCATAATATGAAACATGGGAGTGTATAACTTCGCAAAGGGAAAATAGTAGGCGTTTGGTTTACCAAATAAGAAGCCAAAGAATATTATAAATCAAAGCAATAATGAGGTATAAACAAAAATAAAGATGACAAATGTAGCTAGAAGTAGTTCTAACCGCTTGATTTTACTTCAATAAAGGCTAAATTGATTAGATGGTCTCCGTTATACTTATCATTCAATTTTTGTTAATATATATTTAGCGACATAAATATTATATTTAATTACACTTTCAGCGACACAATTATTAGTGAAATTTTTTGTGTCGCTAATTGTTTGCGACAAATTTTATTTGTCACAAAATGTCATATTTGTACCGCTGTTGTATTAACAGAATTGGAGAATAGGTGTAATTTAATCCAAGGGCAAAAGCTATCAACCAAAAGCCTAATGACAAGTTTCTTACTTTATTCAGTAAAACCTAAACAATACCCAACATTTTGATATCAATTTCAAATACAATAATCAAACTTGAACAAGGAAGAAAATAAAAATAAAAAATCACGAGGCTTTAGGTGCTGTTTTATTCTTCCATTTGTTCACTAATTCAGATAGCGATTTTGTTGAAGATCCATCTTCTCTTAATACTTTTGTCGCAGCATTTTTTAGTTCCTCCATTCGGCTACGAACCTTCTTCCCTCCTTCTCCCACCATTAGACTTTTCACAACCTTTCCAATCTCGTCACGCTCCACTATACCATTTTCGTTAAGTTTTGGCCTCAAGGCTATATTTAGCCCCTCAGCTAACATTATAGCGTTCATCTTCTGCTCTGCATAAAGTGGCCAAGCGATCAATGGCACACCATGAACAACGCTCTCAACAGTTGAGTTCCATCCACAATGCGATAGGAACCCACCTGTCGAGCCATGGGCTAGAATTTTAATTTGTGGTGCCCAAGAAGACACCACTAAACCTTGACCTTTAGTCCTATCTAAAAACCCTTTTGGCAAAAAACTTAAAGGGTCATTTTGACTTCGGACACTAAAAAAAGCAGCACTTGAAGATTCGTCATTAGGGGCCCTAGCAACCCATAAGAACTTTTGCCCACTCATTTCTAATCCCAAGGCTAGCTCAAAAAGTTGATCATAAGACAGGGTCCCACCGCTCCCGAATGAGATAAATAAGACGGACCTACTTGGCTGATTGTCCAACCATTTCAAACACTCGAACGGCTCCGCCGCATCACTTGAACCGGTTTGAATAAGTGGTCCAATCGGATACACGGGTAATTTACCTGGTTCTTTCGCTTGTAAAGCTTTTATAGCTCCCTCTTCCAATTCTATAAAGCTATTCAACAACACACCTTCAGCTAAACTAAACTGCTTTGTATGGTGAAGAAGCAACTTATATACCTCACTGGTTCGGTCTTGAACCGGGTCCAATAAATCTCCTCCATGAACAGGAACACAACCCGGAATTATCACCGGATCGGGTAATTCCCTAAACTCACATGACAGTGTCTCATCAAATTTTGGCAACATATAAGAAAAGGCAAAACTCATAGCACTTGATGTGAAAAATAAGTATGGAGAAATATTGAACTCTTTAGCGACGCTAAAGACATCAGTCCCGAAAGGATCTGATATCAGAGCAACCAAAGCAGTTCTGGCAGCCAACAATTTTAAAGTGTCACGAAGAGATGAAAGAGACCGTGTCACTGCTAGAAAAATCATTGTTGCTACATTGGAATCCTTAGGCAAGTCTTCAAAGCTTACGGGTGCAAGATGGACATAATTTATGGTTTTTGATAATGATTCGAGGACCGCAGTTTCGGCCTTGGGCAGCATGCCGATGGTTGGAACTATGACAGTGACAGAAACATTGTGAAAGTTAACTAGACGCTTAGCAAACTCCACTAATGGTATGAGATGACCCATTCCAGGACTGGTGACAATAGCTATATGGGGTGTTTGTTCCAATTTTGACATGACTTATTTTTTGTGACAAAAGGGAAATAGGATATATGATGGCTTGTTTATGGTGTCAAGGGGATTTGATTATTTGATTGTGTATATTTTGGTTGAGTTGGTGCATATATAAAGAAGAAAGTTTGATGGTCCCTACTGTACGCTGACGTAAGTACAAACGTAAGCTCGCTTGAACTCCAGCATCTTCTTCTTTATTATGAAAATCAGGTTAAGTGAAATTTTCACCGCAAGTACTATGTATCAAACAATTATTTATTCTTAACGTATTATTAAAAAGACTTTCTATTCAAGAACAATATTTTGAAGTAAATTAGGAAAGTTAATATTTATTTTCTTACCATGGGCCTCGAAAATAATATAATATTCAATATTTCATCCATTTTAAAATATATGATTGATCAATATTAACTTTTTGAAATCAAACTAAAATATTTTAAAATTTAAAATTGATAAATATTACTATTAATATAATTATGAAAATTCTATACTTATAAAGTAATACTGAATTCATTTTCTATAGTATTCAAAACTTAAATGAATCACATCAATTTTAAATAATAAAATATCTTATATTAGCTTTGAAAAAATAAACTTCATTTTATACTTTGAAACAGATGGAGTATAAAATAATATTCGTAACAAACCACAATTAATATATATTTGACTATTTTAATATAATAAATAATTTTATATGGGGTTCACAAATTTATAATTTTGACTTGTATACGAAATATCTTTGAGGATGGAGGTAGTATATAAATATTTTGGCGAATAAGTCTAAATACATTACAATCGGATACAATATTAATCTCAATAATTAAAAAGTGTAGTCTAACAAAAAAATTCGTGTTAGACTTCACTTTTTAATGATTGAAATCAATGTTGTGTCCGCATATAATATATGTATATTTGTCCATTTTTGGCAGTCAATTAAATAAGGTTAACTAGTCATTGTCGCTGGTGATTAAAGTAAATGAATAATTATGGCGCGTCTTAAGTTTATTAGAGTGGAGGTTACTTCAGTAGTTTCTATTATCAACTGTCTACTTAATTTGTTTAAGCGGAAGATTACGAGAATCAGTTTATCAAATAAGTAGTACAAACATATTTTTAAACTGAAGTTAGAACAGCTTAAGTGGAGGTTATTAAATGAATTAAAAACTGTTCTCTTTCAATCAGTTTTATTTTTAAAATTTTAGAAAATCAAATAAAAATTCTAGCATGCCACCTATGCTATATTTCTAGTAAATGTTTGCATTACGTATATACTAAATAAATTGAGTACAACCATGTCACCGCTATTGTATTTTTAAAAAAATTAGGAATACATTTGAAAAAGTAATATTTTATTATAATTATTTTGAAAATATATCTGTAATTTTAGAATAGTTTATTAGGAACTACATATTTGATTTAATGATGACATGATCATGACCATCTTTGTTGATGAATGATAAAAGTATACTTGTCAATATAGCTTTTGTAAAGTCCTTTATTGTTTAAAAATTATACAAAGACGTAGTTTAGAAAAGATCAAATATGATAGGTTGGTCTCATAAGAAAAATTATTGTATAGAGTTTAGGACAAATCGTATTAATGACATCTTTGAATCGTATAACAATAGAAAGATCGCATTGCACGGTCAAATCGTATTGGAAGTTGAGATCGTATAATATAAGGAAGATCGTTGTACAAAGGCTGATCGTATTACAAATCAAGTTCGTGGAACAACAGGCGAATCACATTACGAAATCAAAATCGTATTGTAATTCTAATTCGTATAGCAAGATTTGTTCTCAAAGTAATGTGAAATCATTTATGTAGAGTTCGCAATAGAAGCCTAGATCGTATAGCAAGAGAAGATAGTATAAAAGTCTAGTTCATATTGAAGCATGTCTGATCATATAGTAATATACATTATATATGAGTAGCTCATTTCTTATAATAGTAAAAGCTGGCAGAATACTGAAAATGGAAATATTATGAGATGAAGGATGCAAATCTCTCCAAGTCAAAACAAAAATCTAAAGTTTGAAGATGTCTGCGTCTACTGGCTAGTTGACGTTGAAGGACCAGTCAATGAATTATTATATTTGAAAATCTGATAAGCTGACACAATAGAAAGACATTTTGCCTAAACATAAAAATGCTCACTGCAGATATCTCAAGAATCAAGGCAATTAATGAACGGCTATATTGCAACAGAAAGATTTCTAAAGCATTATAAAGGATCAAGCAAAATTCAAATAAAAAAAAAAAGGACAAGCGAAGAACAAGGAAAAACTCCTAAGAAATTCTGCAAGAATAAAAAGTCACTATACGAAAAGTAGAAGTGCTAAGTACCAAAGAGTAGAATCATATTGCAAACTTAGCAGCAACACATAAATATCTTTATCTCTACCAGTGTCTATGTGACAATCTGTCAAGTCTGTCTGACTTGAAGAGATCTAAGTGATCTGGACTAAGTGTCCTTGTTTCTTGAGACTAAGTGACTTAGAAGAACCTTAGTGGTTTTGTTATAATTAATCTGTGTGATTATATCTTTAGTGAATTTTTTACTCGTGGAGTAGAAGAGTGGATGTATAAGCTATTCAGTTTATGAACCACTTAAACTTTGTTGTCTCCATAATTTTTATTTCTGCACTTACTTTCAGTTATATTTTAAATTGTAATTATGTGTGACTTCATCCTAGAATTCTATTTGTTAAAATCTCATCTAAAGGGGATATTCAAAATTATATTCTGTTGTGTTTTACAAAAGTTGATAAACTTTTTATAAATCAATTTCAAAACAAATCAAAAGTTTTGAAAAGACCCATTCAAACCCCCCTCCCTCTAGATATTTTCTGTGCCTTTGAAAACCTTCATAGTTGTTAAGTTTATCTTCTTACCCTTTCATCCTTAACTTTATCTCCAAATCCCTACCATTTTCCAAAAAATAAAAAACAAAAAAACTTATGACAAGTCTACATACACAACATCCAAATACAAAATCAAACACCACATCCATCTTAACTATTAAAAAATATGGTATGACATAGATTTCAATGTCAAGTCTCACTTTTTAATAGTTAATATAGATGTAGTGTTTGAATGTTATGTACTTATATTTATTCATAAACTTATAAACATGAAATTTAGGATTTTAATTAGCTTTATTTCCTTCCCTTTCTTTTCCTTCCTTCCTTCCAAAGTAAACTTACATAATACATAGTGTTAGGTATTTGGTTCGATTATCATCTTTATGTGAATTTATGTTATGTTTGTTTTCTATTTTATGTGAGATTGTTTTATCAATACGGGATATTTGATTGATAACTATATTTATTGATTGTAATTGTAATCATATATTTGATTATGAAAATTAATTCTACTTAATTGTAATGTATCGATCACTAAATTTAATTTTAAAAATATAAAGGAGAAATACATGGTAGTGTGCCTCATCTTTATAAATGAGACACATCTGGGTCAATGTAAGAGTTAATGAAGAAATAAAATTGTTATCAAGTGAGCTGTACAGAAAGCAAATTCTTATCAAGTGGAAGTACGAATTGAAGAGTTTGTCTTTGCGTCTTCATGAGTAGGCCCGAGCAAAATTTGCGTAAAACCGAATAATGGAACTAAATTGTATTTTTTTAATTAAATTATTTTGATTATTTGATTATTCTAATATATTCAATTATAATTATTTTATAATTCATTATTAAATTTTGATTTCGGGTATAAAAATTAAACTATTGAAATAATTGATTAATCGAATTAAAAACTTAAAAAACTAACATACTATTTTTAATTAGACTTTTGATATTTTGTCCTATAGATTATGTATTTATGTATTATTAATTTAAAATTATTAAATTAGTTAATGAATTATTATGATTGTGGATTACAGTTAAATATCATTTGAAAATTGTAGTGTGAAATTTGAAATAAAAATTTTTGTTTGATAAAAATAAGTTAATATTTTTGTTATATACTGAATAATCAAATAGTATAATTCGATTATATATCGAATAACTGAATAGTATAATTCAAATTTTATCTATTCATTTAATATATATTTCAAAAATGTGTTTGACTAATAAAATTTTATATTTAATTATAAATAAATAAATAATTGGATTCAATTGTAACTAAATATTCCCCATATTCGAGAGTAGTGTTGGGTTGTACATGATTGGATTTAATTATTCACCATATTCGAGAGTAGTGTTGGGTTGTACATGATGGGATTTAATTAGAGTCGTTGGAAAGTGAGAGCTGATGTATAGTTTTCTACGGTTGTACATGTTGGATTTAATTAGAGTCGTTGGAAAGTGAGAGCTGATGTATAGTTTTCTACAGTTGTACATGTTGGATTTAATTAGAGCCGTTGGAAAGTGAGAGCTGATCATGTATAGTTTTCTTTGCCTGATGACGGAAGGAAAAGTGATGAATCAGAATTAGCACAAAATAAAAAAATAAAAAAATAAAAAAATAAAAAAATAAGAAGTGATGAACCATGGTTTACGCTCCTTAGTTTCTTCTTTAGTTTCAAAAATATAAAATTATTATTAGTTTTTTTAAAATTAATTTAAATTATTTTTAAATTTAAAATTAACATAAATTTATGTAAATATAATGATAAATATTACTATCTCATTTCCATTATATAAGTCGTTTATAACATAATCACACATATTAAGAAATCTAATTAATTATAATACTGAGTAATTAATATTTATTTGAAATTTTATTACTATTTATATACTAATTAATTACTCTTTCTCCTCTGTCTTAATTACTCTATTTTTTTAGAGACAAAATAAGAAATGATTAATTTTTTTTATCTTAAATATATGTAAAACGTCTTATATTATGGATAAAAAATTTTCTTATAAAATGACTTACATAATGAAAAAGAAGGAGTATAAGTTATTTAAAAAGTACTATCAATTATAATATTTATTATTTTTAAATTTTTTAATAAATCTTAGCAATTTAAATATTTAAAATTATTTTTTAAAAGTCAATAATAATTTTATAATTTTGAACAGAGGAAGTATTTATCTAGATCTGTCATTTTTTTGGATACTAGTTAGTAGTTACTAAATCTTAGTCCAGTGTTGGACTAAAGATGTATTTCTCTAATAAAATTCTTTCGATATTTTTTGTTTCACCTAATATTAATTAGCAAATTTATGCAAGTATACGCGATCGACTAGTAATATAATGACAAATAGAGTATCATTCCTACAGAGAATTAATAATTATTACTACCAATTATTAAAAATTAACCAAATTAATTTTATTTAAACAATTGAATTAAACTATAAAATAAAAACTAATTAAAATACTAATTCAATTAATCTAATAACAAGTGTAACACCCCCAAAATTCTCACACTAACTACGACAGACCTTGTGTATTAAACTTCATACATTTACCAACTTAACAAATAATCTCATAATCATACTGGTTGAATTAGTCTATTTTATATTATACATTAAAATTTTCTTTTACCTAGTACCTAGATCTTAACTTGATATCGATCTCATTATTTATACAAAAATCAACATGTAATTTATCCGTATAAATGGCTAATAACATATATAACGGTCCAATTTTAACATTAAGATTTAAATATTCTATAACTTTACATATTTCAAGATTCACGGCATTAAATCATTAGGACGGTTCTTGGGAATAGAGAATTTCGCGATGAATGTTTGTATCTTTATCCGTAATAAATGTTTGTATCTTTATCCATGACAAATGTTTGTATCTTTGTCCGGTGCAAAATTCTCTTTCCGTACAGAACATACCCAACTAGTTAAAACCATCACTCAAAACACATTTTGTTATAGTGATATCTCTTCATATTACTATTCTTACTTATCTATAATTCAGAATAATAACAACAAGCTTGTATTTGGGTTCGAGGAATCTAATGATGAATTTGACCATTTCACATCGATTAATCATATTTCGGATGCTTACAGTACTCACAAATATTATTTACCATTCTTATTCTGATAAGTAGTTCATTATCAATATTGTATTAATGTTTTACTATCTATCTAAAGTTCAGAGTATTGACATAACATGATCAGTCCATATTATCAATACCATCATTCAGATTAATAGATCCTTTAACAATTCTGAGTCGTATCAATTTAAAGACATAACAACGTATAATGATAATAATTAATATTATTCATTTCATTCAGTTACATGTTTTTCTTGTTAGTATTACAATAGTCATTATGGCTTTATACAAATTACAAGTAATTAAAGCATGAAACCTTATCTACCATTCTTCTTTATGTTCATGATCTTTTTATCATTCTTCTTAATATGAAAATAAGTTTTATTCGCAAGAATAAGCATGACGTCTCAACAAGTTTAACATATATATCACATACATAGTTTATGCTTTCATATAAACTTTAACATGCTTTGATTGAACATACATCTCAATTAATAATCATATTAATTTATGCTTAACAATAAACATATTTTATACTATGTATCATCAAATATCAATTAACATTTAACAGTTAATCAAGAACTAACACTTAATCATTTAATCACATAAGATCTACATTCATGTACTTTCACATATTAACTATCACTTAATAACATTAACAATCTTAGAACATACTAATAACACATAAATGTTTAGAACTTGACTCGAATCGAAACTAGGGTTTCCCAACGTAGCGTTAAAACCCTACAAAACAGTTTACATGTACCCGAATGTTAGTTTATTGAATTTTACTTTTTGATAAGTGTTTTTATAACTTAACTAAGCTATTTCCATAGGTGGAATTATTTGGATGAGTGGTTGTTTGCCTAATTTTAAATAGGAATTTATACGCAAGTATACACAACTCACAAGTAATAAAGTGATAAAGAGAGTGTCGAATCCACAGGAAATTAAAAATAATTATCACCAAACACTAACTTAATATCAATTTAAATAATGACAATTTAATTATAAAATCAACTAATTAAAATTACTAACTAAATTAAACTAATGAAAAAGATTAAATCAAATTAAAAATAGTCAATATCATAATTTTTTTTCAATGCTTCATTTAAATCTTTTCACTTCCTTTTTAATTAATTAATTATATAGAATTATTAAGTGAGAATGCCTAACTATTTATTAACCTTTATCAAAAATTAATAAAAAGACCTATTTCAGTTAGTTTTTTATGTTCATATAAACCACTTAAAATAAATTCGTTAAGAACAAACTCTCAATATGTTACATGCGGCATGTATGTATATATATATTCATCTTATACATTATCGTGCAATTCTTTCTAAAAAGAATAAACAAATTCGCATGTTATCATATCCGAATCTAAACCTATAATCCACTTTTGATTTCATATAGATTATCCCATTAAGTATTGCGCTAATAATTATACATGAATGTACTAAATATGATAAACCATATATAATCATTAATAATTAAAAAAAATAAAAAATTATACTACACATTGAGTTCAATTGCAATCTCAATAATAATTAGCCCATAACTAAATAATAAAGTATATATAAATAATTCAACATCTCAAAATTATAAAAATAAAAGTAAAGAAAATCAAATTTGTGTTGACATCTGTCTGTCACTCGGATCACAGTTTCTAATTCCCAAGCTCCCCCTTCAATTATTGAATCTTTCGCATTGAATATTTGCTTCTAATTCTACTCCTAAACTACTTTAATATAATATTCTACTCTAAAACTATGTTAATCTATATTAATGAATGTTAATTTCCTGAAAATAAGAGCTACGTAATGTATTTATAAGAGTACAATAATAATCCTAAACTAATGTCCAATTAAAATCTAATTTGAAATTAAATTAAAACAAATAATCGCGAATAATCTGTTCTGGCTAATTAACGCACTGCCAAAGGCGCCTTTCGCACCTTTACTTGGTCAAACCTCGCTCACTACGCGCATGGCACGCCCTTTTGCTGTTGACCCGCTTGGAACGACATCGCTCTTTTACTGCTATTAATCCCCCTTGCGCGCAATGCGCGGACGACAACTGCTGCTGCTTCAACGCGCCAAATGGTGTTGTTCTGCCTGGAGCTGCAATCATGCATACGCGCAAGGCGCTGAAGCTACCAGGCTGCTTATTACGATTATGCCATTGATCTTGCAAAAAATTACAAGATTGCATTCATTCTTTAATTCCTTCAAAATAAAATATAAAATAATTAAAAATAAATAAAACTAATATAAAAATAATAAAAACACATAATATTAAATAAATTACCAAAAATTAATTAAAATGGTTAAAAACTAATAATTAATTAAGTCTAAAAATATTCAATAAATAGGTATAAAAATCCACCATCAAATTTTCCCAAACTTAACTCTTTGTTTGCCCTCAAGCAAAACAAAAATTAAAAACTAAGACTCCACTAATTCAACCAAAATTACTCAAACAACGAATCAATATGAATTTTAATTTTAGCTTTAAAGATTTTTTTAAATAATAACTCAAGAAAAATTTCAAAATTATATAAAGCCCAAAAATTTCATATATTTATTAATCTTATTCTACTCAAGACCCTTCGTGTGTGTGTGTAAATGCAAATGTATCAAACTTATTAAAACTCAAATAAATTTATGTAATTAAATGTCTCATAAAAGATATTACACAATAAAAGAATTATAAAATAAAACTCTATAACTCACTTTTCTACATCTTTCAACTAACAGATAAGCAATATATAACAAAAAGATCAAAAGGTTTCAACGCGTTAAACACACTAGGATTATTATTTGTATTAACCACATAATTTCTCAAATATTTAACTAAAATAGGTGTCCATCCTTTTTAGTTTTTTTTTTTTTTTTTTTTTCCATTCTCTTTCTTTTCTTTTCTTTTATTAGGTGAGTGCATTTTATACTCCATCTCTCCTATTTTTTCAATACGAGTGCATTTTACACTTCATCTCGCTTTTTGCATGTATTCATGAGCGAGTGCGTTTCACACTCCATCTCGGCTCACCATATTTTTTCCTATTTTTAATTTAACTTGGAAAACTCAATATTTAATAATCCTAAAAAAGTTACCTAAATCATCTCTACCAAATTATATTCTGCCTAATATTTCGCTTTAAATTATGATTAAATAAAATATAGAATTCATAAATATCTATTATAAGCAATCAATTAAATAAATTTTCTCTAAGCTAAAACTAACTCAACAAATGGATATGAGTGTATAAAAATTAAGGATCTCAAATAAAATAATAATCAACAATATGCCAAAATTTAGAATAACAAAAATTTATCAATTTTTCAAAAGTTATTAAATCAAAATCAAAATTTTTGTCATCGACCAAAAATTAAATTAAATTAACTCATTGCCTATGGGACTCAACCTAAAAACTAAGTTACCCCATTTTCGTAGAAAACGCGATTGCACTTAGCATGTGCAACAAGTCTTTAAATCCCAAGGTTACCCCAAGTGGACGAGTTGTGTTTCGTGAAGGTTTGTAGTGAATTTACCCACAAAATTCCAAAATTTAAGCTAAAAAAACTCTTAAAAATCTAAAATTCTTTCAAAATTTACATACACCATAAACTTAAAACAAACATTGTCCTCAATGTATAAATTAAAGAAAAGTAAGAACAAATGACTCTCCTAAATATATAACATTTTTTTCTCTTACCTGCTAAGTTTGGATTGTATAGAATAAACCTGAAACAAAACAAAAATAAAAATATTAAAACAAATAACTAAAAAAAAAAAAAACTAACTAAAACTTACTACTAAAATAAAATCTACTAAAAATAAAAACAAAAACTAAAAAATAAAACTTAGGTTGTCTCCCAATAAACGTTTGTTTTTAAGTCTCAGTCTGACTACTCCATTATCTCTTAATCAGGCTTAATCGCAAAAATTATTTTTTTCATATCTCTTTGTTATCTTTTCTTTAATTTCCATGGCATTCTTAAAAAATTGTGAACCACCACCAAACTTGAATTTATCCTAGTTATCAAAATCTTTAACAAAGGCAACCCGATAGTATTCCTCAAAATTCTGAATTTGTTGAACGAAAGTCATAATCAGATTTTTCTTACTACCATTCAAATTCAAGACTTGATCATCCTCATCATTCTCTTCCTCTTCCTAAACCTTGCTCCTCTTCTTTTTAACCTCATCACCATCTTCCTTATCAAAACGAGACCTCTTTAGATTTATTCTCTTAACCATCTGTAACTATTTGCCATTTTTTAGTGCACCTGCCTCGCATAACTCTTTACATTCCTCCTCAAGATTTATCTATGTATTGCTAGGTAACATATTACGAAGGCAACTATTGACTAAATTGGCAACCTATTCCCTTTGAATCTCATCATATTCCCTTTGAATCTCCCACTCTCGCATTCGAATTTCCCAATCTCGTGTTGATTCTTCTATGCTTTTAGTATTCCTTTCGGAAGAATCCATAAACCTTGCAAAAAATTCCTCCAAATTTGATTTTTTTCTCTTGCCGCGGTGGAGGTTGCTGATACGAGAATTCGTAAGATTGAGGTTGATACGAAAATTTTGACGGGTATGATGAATTTGGAGCAAAAACTTCTTGATTATTCATTCTTGTCTCGGATCGCTCTAAAAGTCTATCAAGAATTTCCTCCAAATTAGATTTCTACTATTGTTGCTGGAGAGGTGGGTATAGAAAATCCTGATGATAATAATTTGGGGCGAAGAATTGATCTTGATTGTTATTCCATGAATGATTCGGATAATCCTGCCATCCTGGATGATAACAATTTGGGGTGTAACTAGGCTGCTACTGATAGTAAGCATTTTGAATAGATTGATTCCCAAGAGCGTCATTTTTTCTTTCAAGTTTCGCAAATTGTGCATTCAATTGGTCAGCTATTTCTACCATACTTGGTTGAATCATCATCTCAGAAGACCATTGAAAATTAAATCCAGCCATCGTACCTGAAAAAGAAAAATAAAAAATAAAAAAATAATAATAATAATCAAATAAATAAAAATATACAAGTTTAAATTAAAACTAATTTGACAAAAAATAATATTGGCAAAAATTATTAAATTAATTTCCCGACAACGGTGCCAAAAACTTGTTTGCCTAAATTTAAATAGAAATTTACATGCAAGTATACGACCCATAAGTAATAAAGTGATAAAGAGAGTGTCGAACTCACATGGAATTAAAAATAATTATCACAAAACACTAATTTAATATCTAATTAATTCTATTTAAACAATCACAATTTAATTATAAAATAAACTAATTAAAATTACTAACTAAATTAAACGAATGAAAAAGATTAAATCAAATTAAAAATAGTCAAGATCACAATTTTCACCAATGCTTCATTTAAATCTTTTCACTTTTTTTTTTATTAATTAATTATATAGAATTATTAACTGAAAATGTCTAACTATTTATTAACCTTTACAAAAAAATTAAAAAAAAAACCTATTTCAGTTAGTTCTTTTATGTTCATGCAAACCACTTAAAATAGACTCATTACAAACAAACTCTCAATATGTTACATGTGGCATATATGTATATTCATCCTATACACTATCATGCAATTCTTCCTAAAAAGAATAAACAAATTCGCATGTTATCATATCCAAATCTAAAACTATAATCCACTTTTGATTTTATATAGATTATCCCATTAATTATTGCGCTAATAATTATACATGAATGCACTAATATATGATAACCCCCCCCCCCCCCCCCCCCCCATATATAATCATTAATAATTAAAAAGAAAATAAATTAAATTAAACTACACATTGGGTTCAATTGCAATCTCAATAATAATTAGCCCATAACTAAATAATAAAGTATCCACAAAAAATTCAACATCTCAAAATTACAAAAATAAAAGTAAAAGAAAAGAAATCAAATCTATGTTAACATCCGTCTGTCACTCGAATCACAGTCTCCAATTTTCAAGCTCCGCCTTCAATTATTGAATCATTCGCGTTGAATATTTACTTCTAATTCTACTCCTAAACTACTTTACTATAATATTATGCTCTAAAATATTGTGAATCTATGTTAATGAATGTTAATCTCCTGAAAATAAGAGTTACATAATGTATTTATAGAAGTGCAATAATAATCCTAAGCTAATGTGGAATTAAAATTCAATTTGGAATCAAATTAACACAAATAATTGCGAATAATCCGTTTTGGCTAATTAACGCGTTGCTAAACGTGGCCTTCGCACCTTGACTTGGTCAAACCTCGCTCACCGTGCGTATGGCACACCCTTTTGCTGCTGACCCACTTGGAACGACGTCGCTCCTTTGCTGCTATTAATCCCTCTTGCGGGCAATGCGCGGACGACCACTGCTGCTGCCTCAATGCGCCAAACGATGTTGCTCTACTTAAAGCTGCAATCATCCATGCGCATAAGGCGTTGAAGCTGCCAGACTGCTTATTACGATTATGCCATTGATCTTGACAAAAATTACAAGATTGTCATTCCTTCTTTATTTCTTCAAAATAAAATATAAAATAATTAAAAATAAATAAAAATAATATAAAAATACTAAAAACACATAATATTAAATAAATTACAAAAAAATTAATTAAAATGGTTAAAAACTAACAATTAATTAAGCCTAAAAATATTCAATAAATAGGTATAAAAACCCACTATCAGTGGCTAACTCAAAATCTCATTTTTAAGCATAGAAATCCGAGAGCCATAAAAATTTCCCAACTTCGACCTCTTTTTCGGTAATAGCCATAACTTTTTCATAAGAAAATATTTTGGGGTAATTCTTAATTCTAAATTCATTAGAATTTTATGGTCTACAACTTTTCTCTAGGTTTATAAGGTATATTCTGAATTTATGCTTTTGAAAATTTGCAAAAACTGTCAGTGATCATACTTTGATCAACAATTTTAGGGTTAACCATATGAAACATGGTACTGTTAGCTTTAATTACTTAAGATATCATGTTATAAGACTCAATTACACTTCATAATATAAAAACAACAAATTTATAAACCTACTTATATACGATTTATGACTTTTACTCAAGAACACGTAGAACGAATCGAAAAACACGAATAACTAAGTTTCCTCGTTCTTAGTTTATCTTGCCAAAACATGATGCCAAAAGCATGAATTTGCTAGGACATCATGTTTCATAACTCTATAACACTAAATTACAAAATCATAAACCTACTTATGTAGAAAATTATGATTTTTGCTCAAGAACACACGAAGAACATGAAGAACGAAAAATCGTACATGGTAACGACTTATGTTCTTGAGCTTTTGGATTTCATACTTGGAATAATTTAAGCATTATAACTGTTTACATATGTCATAATGATACTTTATATTTGACAAAATTTGGTCATTAACGGCTTGTTTACTTGATTATAACAATTTATAATTATTGCTCAAGAACACACGAAGAGCATGTAGAACGATAATTATACATGGTTACGACATACGTTTTTGAGATTTTAAACTATGAATTAAAATTCGACATTATAACTACTATAAAATGAAGAAATGCTTAAGAACACGTGAAGAACACGGAGAACGACAATCGTACATGGCTACGACTCGCATTCTTGAGCTTTATTAACAATAAAGAAAATCGAACATTACAATGACTAAGGATTGTAACTTATGTAATTGCAAGCTTTAATTATTTCTTTAGAATTTTCTTGATAACGACTCACTAGAACTCTCTCTTAATATATGTATAGAGTGTTTTTGCTTTGAATTACTCTTGAAACTAATGAAGGAAATGAAGGGGGAGCTTGGTATTTATAGAAAACCAAGTTTCATTAATTGCACGTTAGGGACTTGGCTTATTACACTTTAGTACCTAGACAAATTACACTTTGGTACCTTAGCATATTCTTGGAATATTCTTTAGGGCTTGCATCATCATTACATCACCCTTCTTCTGATTGATCGATTCATTTTCACTTAGATTCATTTTTCCCCAGTTAGTGTAATCGTGCTAGTTTTTCCTAGTTTGGTTACACTAACTCGGTTATATATAACCTAGTTTGATTTCAACTAATTACCTTCAACTTATTTCATTCTTAAGTGTTTTGGTTTAATTGACCTTTACTAATTAAAAGTCTAGCATTATTAAGTTTTGTTTCGTATAAACACTATTCAGTGAAGTAAAAAGTTTAAAAGACTTGGCACGCTTTTTGGGAATAGTTTTTTTGGCGACCATTTCTCAAATAATGGTTAGACGATCGAAAAGTTGAAAATAATATTTTTTGTCTTTTATTAATTAATACGCATCAGTGTTTCATACAAACATTATATCATTCGACAGAATGTTTAAAAATGGAAAGGGTTTCTGTTTGAAGAGCATTTTACGTTTTATTTTTTGAAAAATATTAGTGGCTCCCTAGTATCTATTCCCCGTATAAATACGATATCGTGAAATGTAAAAAGTCAAAATGTCGAAAAGAACAATAAAAAATATGACAAATGTTTTCCTGTAAATCGTGACCTTTTCGTCTTTTTCCCCAATTTTTTTTATTGGTTTCTTGACATCTAAACCTCATATTAACACTATGTTGTGAAATGTAAGAAGTCCTACAGATGAAAGAAACAGTCAAACGAATGAAAAGTATTTTCTCGTGAATAGTATTTTTTACACATTTTTCAAGAATTTTTTATTATTGACTATTACGTGTTTGCAAAGCATGAGGAGGATGAATCTTGAAATGGAATGTCAATTTGATGTACACATTTCCCTCGAGAGCCTAGGTTATTTTTTAGGGTTTACACCCTAGGGTTTAAAGTTTCGATTTTAACTCTTTTTCCAATTTAGGTTTTTGCCTTAAATTGACTTCTTGATTTTATGAAGTGTTAAGGTTAATTACGTGAACAAAAATATAAAATTCTACATATAGAATAATCACATAACACATTTAAAAGCTCAATTGAAGCTTTACTAATCACGTAACACATAGTTTAGGTTAAAAGTTTTAACTTACAGTCGTATACGATCGCATTTTTTAGTCATATATATTCTTTAAGATAACTCAAGATGTACTCGAGCAATCGTTCTTAGATTTTGAATTGACAACTGTAATTAGATCTTGTCAGATCATATTTGAACTATTTGGGATATTACATTCATCCCAACTTACATGAATTTTGTCCTCGAAATTAATTTACAACTAACTTTAGTCATTTAATATTATATTTATAAATTCTAATAATATTTAGGATATTACATTCTCTCATTCTTATAAGAATTTCGTCCTCGAAATTACAATATAATCATCTCCAATTTACTCTTCAATATGAATTTTCTAAATCCACCTTTTACTCACATTAAATCCCCAATACTTTGATTATATCAACAATGTTCATTTATCTCTACACATTTTTTTATAACTCTAGGTTTTAAACCCTATACCAAACTTGACTTTTTGTCATATTCTTCCATTATTTAGGATTCTTCTAACTTATATTGTGGTCAATCAAGAACTTAACCTTTGTCAAATACTATGGATGTCATATGACCCACAATTGTTTGACTATCACTAGGACTGAAAAACACCCTTCAGTGTAACAATCAATTTAGACTGAAACACTCATGATAGTACTTCAGGTGATCAGCTTGTTATACTTCAGGTGATCAGCTTGTTGTACCATATTATTGTTTAAAGACGCGGTATGTTGCATCTACCGAATTTATACGTCCGTTACTTTATCATAACCAAAGATGTCTGTTGAACATTGAATGATTAAATTTGATGATTAGAAATAATGTACAAGGGCTGTATTAGATAAGATCAAAGCTGTTAGGTTGATCTATTATTAATTGTATAAAAGTCTTGTGTGTTGTACTAAGACTTAGATAGATCAAAACTGTTAGGTTGATCTGTTAATGTAAATAAAATCGTAGAAAGAACTCTACGATTTGTGTCAAGGAAACTCTACGATTCGAACAGACTCTACGATTAAGGCAACCAATCGTAGAATGGACTCTACGACTGTGATTCCGAAGACTATACGATCAAGACAAACAATCGTAGAATGGACTCTACGATTGTGGTCCAGAAGACTCTACGACCAACCAGACTGTTCTTTCCGAGAAACCTTAAATTGGACTCTACGATCAACATTCTAACAGTTGAGTAAACTCTACGATGATCAGTAAGAGATGATCCTTTACAGATCAATCACGTAAGCAAAGGTATTCGTAGAGTTGATCATATAAGATTGTTGAGCAAAAAGGCAAGAGACATCACGTTTCTCAGATCAGGAGCCATTCTATTCAAGCATTTAATCTTCATCAATGTAACCAAAAAGGAAGCTTCTGCAAATCGATCAAGTTAGAAAAGTCGGGAGTCTGACCCAAGCGCACTATGGAACAGAAAGAAGACTTTCAAGGCAGAAAAGTCAGAAGACTGTGTCCTATCAGACCTATAGTTTGGGAAGACCAAACGACTCTATAAAGTTAGTGGGAACCTATGTCTGACATTTCTGTCACAGAGGAAAAAGGAAAACAACCTTGCATGGACTAACAGGTCAGATCAAATAATATCTCGTCAGAGATTTAATGAGCTTTATTAATACAATATTCAGCAGCTCTCCTCTGTGAGGTAACGGGAAGAAATACACGATCAAACAGATGATCCAACGGGAAGAAATACACGATCAAACAGATGATCCAACGGGAAGAAATCTGAAGCCCTTACCTCTTAAATACGAAGATCAGCAGAAGAAAAGAATAACACTACACAAAAAAAGGAAAAACGCAAGAAGTGAAAAAAAGATTGAACTGCATTGCTACTAAGCCTTTCAAACATTCAAGCTGATAAGCAACTTAGTAGCACATCCAAATATACATCAATCCAGAAGAGTTCTCTGTGAACTGATATAAGCAAGTCTGTTAGACTTGGAGAGTTCTTTGTGAACTAGTGTAAGTAAGTCTGTTAGACTTGTAAAGTTCTTTGTGAACTAAAATTCCAAGACTGCGGGTCTTGAAGGAATCTTAGTGATTCAGCTATTGTAAAAGTATCCTTAGTGGATTTGCTGCTGAAAGAGCAGAACAGTGGAGTAGGAGTATTGTGTGCTCTGAACCACTTAAAACCCAGAGTCTCTCTCTTTGTGTCTTTCATTTGCTATATCTGTCATATAAATGTTTGTTGATTTATTAATTTAACATTTCAAGAAAAGATTAACTAAATCATATTCCGCTGTGTTAAACTTCTGTTTAAGAATTAATCAAGTGAGATAATTTCAAAGAGAAGAAATTTTAAAAGAATCTATTCAACCCCCCCTTCTAGATTACTATCGTGTCATTGGGAACTAACAATTGGTATCAGAGCAGGTTCTCACATTTAAAGCTTTACAAGCTTGAGCAGATCAAATGGCACTCAACAAGAATGGATTGGAACACGGTGGAGGTAACCGACCACCTATGTGTAATAAAGAAAAATTTGCTAACTGGAAAGTTCGTATGCAGGCTTACATGGATGCTATAGATGATGAACTGTTCGAAACAGTGTTGAATGGGCCATTCATACCAATGAAGCTTGCACTATTAACTGAAGATCCAAGCAAGCTAGTAGCAAAGAAAAGAGACGAATGGACAGACAATGAAAAGAAGGATGTTCAAAGAGACAAAAGGGCTAAGAACATCTTGTTTCAATCTCTGGATGATGATCTATTTGAGAACGTTGTCAACTGCAAGACAGCTCAAGAAGTATGGCAAACTCTGTTGATCATGCATGAAGGAACAGAAGAAGTCAGAGAAAATAAGCAATCACTGCTTGTTCAACAGTATGAGATGTTCACTCACATCTCTGGCGAAAACATTACAACCACCTACGAGAGATTTAACTTGATACTAAACTCTCTCAGATCTTATGGAAAAATCTATCCAAACAGAGATCTTATCATTAAATTCATGAGATCTCTGCCAAGCAAATGGGATGCCAAAACCACAGCCATCCGAGAGTCAAAGAACTTGCACGAGATGACTGTACAACAGTTATATGGAAATCTTCTCACCTATGAGCTGGAGCTAAATCAAAGAGCAGAAAATCTATCTGGTGAAAGAAAGAAGGAGAAAAACATTGCTCTTAAAGCCTCAACCTCAACTCACAGAAGCAATCACAAGGATATCTCTGACTCTGACAAAGATGAATCAAATGATGATGAAGGAGCTGCCATGCTAGTCAGACATTTTAAAAGATTCATCAACAGAAATAGATCTCAGAAGTTCAGAAGCAACAGCAGCAAAGAACAAGCAAATGATCTTTGCTACAATTGCAAGAAGCCAGGTCATTTCATTGCTAAATGTCCAAAACCATTGAGAGGAGAGGTGAAGAGGGACAAATCAAAAGCAAATCCAAAAAGAGAATTCAAAAGCTTTCACAAACAAAAGAAGAAGGACAAAAGCTTCATAGCTGAAGGCTCCTGGAGTGACTCAGAAGAAGAACTAAACTCTGAGTCAAGTGATGATGAAGAGCCACAGAAGGCCAATCTGTGCTTAATGGCAAATGAAGAAGGAAGCAGCAAAAAGGAATTCATCATAGATGAGGTATTTGATTTCTATTCTCCTGATTTAAGCATTGATGATCTTAGAGAAGGCATGCATGACTTAATGACAGAATTGCACAAATATATAAAATTGTTTAGAAGGTTATCTAAAGATTACTCTCATCTAAAAGATGATAAAGAAAAAATAAGCATGGAATTAGAAGCCTCAGTTCAAACTGCACAATTTTACTCTAATCTTGAAACTGAGAATAAAAGACTAAAAGAGATAAATGAGTTGAGCACATATAAAGAATCCTCACTAGTCTCCAAGATTCAGGAACTAGAAAATACAATTTCTATGTGGAACAAGTCTAGTTTGTCTATGGACACCCTGATCTCAAGTCAAAGAGATGTGACTGATAGATCAGGACTGGGATTTGAGAATTTATTCTCAGAACCCAATATGGAGAAGTCAAAGGAAATAAATGAAGGCAAATCCTTTGATTTTAATAAAGGAATTGTGTTCATCAAATCCTCAGATTCTACCACCTATCCACATTCTGCTAAACCTACAATCAGTTTTAACAAAACTCACACAGGTCTTGGATTCAGAAAATTGAAAAATAAGTCAAGCAAAACTCACTCTACGAATCATGAGAATCATAGAGTTGTATGGAAGCAGAATGTAGATCAGCAAAAGACTATGAGAAATCATAATCCATACAAGTCCTGGACGAACAAAAAGTCACAAATACACACATATCATTATCAATATCATATTAATCATAGGCACCCTCATAAAAATGATAAATATTTGTTAAGATATCATAGAAGGCAAGGATCTAAAATCAAACAGATTTGGGTCCCAAAGGTACTAACAAAACAGGACCCAAACAGATATGGGTACCAAAATGAAGATTGATTTGTTATGCAGGTAAAGAGATCCATCTGGTATCTTGACAGTGGATGCTCACGACACATGACAGGAGATAAGGCTCTTCTATCAGAGTTTAAAGAAAAAGATGGACCTACTGTTATTTTTGGAGACAACAACTCAGGGAAAACCAGGGGTTATGGCTCAACTGGGAATGGTGCAATATCTTTCAGTAAAGTAGCATATGTTGAGGGACTAAAGCACAACTTGCTAAGTATAAGTCAACTCTGTGACAAAGGACATCAAGTCACCTTCCTCAACAACCAATGTCAAGTTAGAGACTTGAAAACTAATTCTCTAAAGCTAGAAGGAGTTCGAGAAGGAAATGTCTATGTGGTCAATCTTGCTAAATTAAGTTCAGAACAAACTGTCTGTTTTCTTGCTAAAGCCTCTGAAGATATGTGCTGGCTCTGGCATAGGAGGTTGTCACATCTTAACTTCAAGAGCATTTCAAAGCTTGCCTCCAAAGATCTAGTAAAAGGATTGCCAAAGTTAAACTTCATTAAAGAAAAGCCCTGCAAAGCTTGTCAGTTTGGAAAGCAAACAAAGACGTCATTCCAAAGCAAATCAGCAAACTCAAATGATAGAGCACTTCAACTACTTCACATGGATTTATTCGGTCCGGTATCTACGACCAGCCTCGGAGGAAAGAGATACTCTCTAGTTGTAGTTGATGACTACACAAGATATACATGGGTATTCTTTCTAAGCTCTAAAGATGAAACCATTTCACATCTCATCAAGCTCTTCAGACTGATCATGAATGAAAAGGGAGAAAAGATAAAGGCCATCAGAAGTGATCATGGATGAGAATTTGATTTCTCAGAAATGGACTTGTTTTGTGAAGAAAATGGAATAAATCACAACTTCTCAGCCCCAAGAACGCCTCAGCAAAATGGAGTAGCAGAAAGGAAAAATAGAACTCTTATTGAAGCAGGAAGAACCCTCTTAGCAGCAGCTTCTCTCCCTGAATATTTCTGGGCTGAAGCCATCAGTATTGCATGTTATACTCAAAACAGGTCACTCATACACTCAACATTGAAGAAAACTCCGTACGAATTATGGAAAGGAAGAAAGCCAAATATAAGTTATTTTCATGCCTTTGGTTGCCTGTGTTACATACTCAACAATGGCAAGAAGCATCTAACCAAATTCCAGCTAAAATCAGATGAAGGAATCTTTCTTGGTTATGCAACAGATAGCAGAGCATTTAGAGTGTTCAACAAGGAGTCACTAACTGTTGAAATCTCCATCCACGTCACATTCGATGAATCAGATCCTGAAAAGAAAAGATCACCTTTCAACGAGTCGGCAGACACAAGCTCAACGATCGAAGAACTCAAAATCGTAGTGTCCGACTCTACGACCATGGAACCAGCGACAGAAATCGTTGAGCTAGGAGAGAAAATCGTAGAGCACATCACATCAGACACTGGAACTCTACGATCAGAACCAGAAGCTGATTTAGAGGAACTCAGACAAGAGGGCACCAGAACAGACGTTCCTAGCAGGATAAAATGGACCAAAGATCACACTCAAGATCTTATTATTGGAGATCCAAACACCGGAATCAAGACTAGAGCTGCAACCTCTAATGAATGCTTTTACCTAAGCTTTCTCTCTCAAGGGGAACCCAAGAAGATTGAAGAGGCCTTAGAAGATTCAAGTTGGATAGAGGCCATGCAAGAGGAGCTAAATCAATTTGAAAGAAGCAAGGTCTGGAGATTAGTGGCCAGGCCTCAGCATAAACCTGTCATTGGCACCAAATGGGTTTTCAGAAACAAGATGGATAAAAATGGTGTGATAACAAGGAACAAAGCAAGACTAGTGACCAAAGGTTATTCTCAAGAAGAAGGAATTGACTACGATGAAACATATGCTCCAGTTGCCAGATTGGAAGTCATAAGGATTTTCCTTGCCCATGCTGCTCACATGAAGTTCAAAGTCTTCCAAATGGATGTCAAGAGTGCTGTTCTAAATGGGGAACTCCAAGAAGAAGTTTACGTGGAACAACCTCCAGGTTTCATCAATCCAACTTTTTCAAATTGTGTCTATAAATTAGATAAAGCACTATATGGTCTAAAACAAACACCTAGAGCATGGTATGAAACCTTGACTAACTTTCTCATTGAAAAGGGATTTACTAGAGGAAGAATTGATACTACCTTATTTTTGAGAAAACATAAGGATAAGACACTGCTAGTTCAAATTTATGTAGATGATATCATATTTGGTTCCTCTGATGAAAAATTATGTGAAAGATTTGCCAAGCTTATGCAGAGCAAATTTGAAATGAGCTTGATGGGAGAACTCAACTTCTTCCTTGGACTACAAGTGAAGCAGACAGATGAAGGCATATTCATTAATCAAGCCAAATATATCAAAGACTTATTAAAGAAATATGGCATGGAATCTGCATCTATCATGAAGACTCCTATGCCACCTGCCACCAAGCTTGACAAAGATGAAAATGGTAAATCCACTGAAATTACTCAGTACAGAGGTATGATAGGTTCACTATTATATCTTACTGCGAGTCGACCAGATATAATGTTTGCTACATGTATATGTGCTAGATTTCAGGCTAACCCCAAAGAGTCACATCTATTAGCTGTGAAAAGAATTTTCAAGTATCTTAAAGGAACTCCAAATTTAGGATTATGGTATCCCAAGGAGTCCTCCTTTGATCTTGTGGGATACTCAGATGCTGACTATGCATGATGCAAAATAGACAGAAAAAGCACAAGTGGAACTTGTCAGATGCTTGGCAACAGACTTGTTTCTTGGTTTAGTAAAAAGCAGAACTCAGTATCTACATCTACTGCAGAAGTTGAATATATAGCCGCAGACAGTTGCTGTGCACAAATCCTATGGATGAAGACTCAGCTTGCAGACTATGGGTTTGAGCTAAAATCTATCCCTATATACTGTGATAATACTAGTGCAATTGCTATAACACATAATCCTGTTATGCACTCTAGAACTAAGCACATAGATATAAGATATCATTTCATCAAGGATCATGTACAAAATGGAAATATATCACTTCACTACATCCGAACTGAAGATCAACTAGCAGATGTCTTTACAAAGCCTTTAGATGAATCAAGATTTAATAAACTAATAAGTGAGTTAGGAATGCTAAATCTAGACCCTTAATGTATGTTTTCTTTAGGATACTAACTCTGCAGGAACAAAAGTGATGGACATGCTCAACTCAAGTCAACAATTATCAAGGATCGTAGAGTATGCTCAAGATCGTAGAGCTCACTCGACGATCATCAAGCCAAGAATTGTAGAGCTTACTCAACGACTTTCAATCCAAGGATCGCAGAGTATTCCTCAATCGTAGAGACAACCCTACGAAAAACAAAAGAATCGTTGTGTGACTAAGGATCGTAAAGCTCTGAGGAACTAAGGGTAAAATGATCATCAACCAACTGAAATGAGCCTATCAGAACGTGTCACGTATCTCAGCAAACATAGAGGGAAGTTTTAAATACTTTGAAAACTGCACGTCGTTCATTTCTTCAAAGTTCAAAAATCTATATCTCTCTCTCTCTCTTTTCTCTCTCAATCCCGAACCCTAAGTTATCATTTCTCAGATAAACCGTTCTTCTCGTTTCAGAAAAATTATCAAATGGCACCTGCTCAAGTTATTTCTGGAAATGAGCTCAACTTTGAAGCCTTCGATACAGCAGATAAGCAGTTCAAAAGAATAATCCAGCTGCTAGATAAAGCTGGACTGAGAGAAGCGTTGGGAACAAATACAAGGATTCTATCAAAGCTTGTTCGAGAGTTCTACGTAAATGGATCCTATGCTAACGGAACTTTAACCACCACTGTAAAAGGGGTTCAGCTCAACCTCACCGCTGAAGAATTCAACCTAGCCCTAGGGTTCAAGCAAGGGGGCCTAACATCTCTAAGTATGGTGAGCACCGAAGAAGGGCTGAGAAGAATGCACCATCAAAAGAATCCAGCACTGAAGGGGTTGAAGAAGAAAGAATTTCCTCAGAAATACGAGTTTTTAGCCGATGTTGTAGGAAAATGTCTCCTCTGTAAAGATTCAGCCCATGACTCAGTCAGTGAGATACAGCTGAAAATAATGACAGCCATAGTCAAAAAGACAAACATCAACTATGGCTCCTTGCTGTTGGAATGGATAGGGAATTGGGTACTAAATACAGAAAAGGCTAAGGGGACTAGAAAAAGTTCTATGGAAGATTCATCAGCATTCTCCTTAGATCATCATTGGGGGATTTAATTGAGCATGATGAAGGAGAAACCCTCAATACCAACAAAAGGATTACCCAGAAACTCTTTGACAACTGGAGGAGGAACCCAGTTGAAAATAGGAAACTATCTCGATCAGGGGATAGTGAAGGTACACAGAGTGGTGCAGGGCCATCACTTCTGAAAAACACTCATGCTGAAGAAGAATCTCAGGAGGTCAGCAGGCATTCTCCGGGTCTTGTCAGAAGAAGGAAAGGAAAAAGAACTGTTGAGCTTGAAGAACCTCAAGGATCTTCAAATGAGGCTCTTGTTACTGCTCCTGAAGAAAAGGCTGCTTCAGGGGATGAGAGTTCAGATCTGCGAAAAGAGACTCGCAGCAAATATGAAGTTGAAGAGGTCATTCCAAAGGAGCCAAGGAAAAAGAGAAGAAGGCTAGTAAAGTTAGCCGACAAAAGCTCAGTAGCTAAGGGGGAGGTACTTGAAAGACCTGACCTTACTCCAGGTGAAAAGGAGTCATCTGAAGCAGTTGAGCCTATGGATGCTCAAGCTGAGGGGGAGCTTCCAATTGTTCCTGAGCCAGCAGATGCTCTGGCTGAGGGGGAGACTCAAGATGACATTTCAATTCCTACAGCCACAATGAATGATGATGAAGAGGATGACATTGAAATAGTGGCCGTTGGAAGAAATGAGCAAAGGCACCTTAACTTCAACTGCCTGATAAAATTCTTGCCACTAATGCCATTTCACCGAGCTCTGGTCCACAATGCATGGGATCAACTCTTCTGGACCTTCAAAGCATATCCAAATGTGGTGATTATTGCTCAAGGCTATCCTCAGAATCTGTTCTTTGCCCAGAAGCTCATCTCTTGCAGCTCCTTTTCACAAACTTTAGGGCAAAAGGTACATTTTATTCCTATAACCCTCATTCAAAATCATACTCCTTCACAAATGTTCAATAAATTTGAGGAGTCCACAAGTACTCATCCTGCATCAAGCTCTACGACCCACACTTCCCCGATCGTAGAGTCCCCACCATCTACGATTGGTGGTCAAGAAAGCCTACATGATCAAAACGTAGAGTGTCCTCCAGACTCTCCTGAAATTCTGCCTACTCAGCAAACAATTCCTCCGGCTCCATCTTCAAGACTCCTGTTAACTCACGAGGATATTCCCTCCACCTCTGGTCACGAGTACTTTCATATTCCAAGCTCTACGGCTGACCAGGGACAATCATCTCAACTTCTCCAGGAAATTTTAGACAAGGTATCTCGGCTTCCTACATCTGAGGGCTTAACTGACTTGACAAGCCATATCCATACAGAGATACAAAACGACATAGCATCGAAATCCCACAACCTTCAACGTAGAATGGACGACATCATTGATGCTGCCAATAGTCTCTCTGCCAGTCTGAACAACCAATTTTCCACAAGACTGAAGCAGCTAACGGCAGCAGTCTCTAAAAATCTCCAAGAAAGGGATAGAATTATTCTGCAAGCCTTGAACTCACATCAGCAGGCCATTGTTATTCTTCAAGAAACAAATGATAAATCTATCACCTTCCTCAGTAATGAAATCATTGCCTTGAAGAACTCTCTCACAGAACAAAAACATCGGTCGAATGACACTTTGTCATTGGTGGAGCAAAAACAAATCATGGCTAACGAAAGACTCCAAGCCCACCAAGATGATGTAGCTGCCACTAAAACCCAACTTCAAGAAATTATTCAGGGCATCCAGCAGCTTTCAGAACAGGTAGCAACACTTAATGATGCCAACAAGGGGGAGAAGAAACTGAGCACAGTAGAGCAAACAAGAACTAGCTCAGATCACAGCAGAAGAGGAAGAGCACCTCAAGGGATGAGGATGGTTCAAACTTCAATATATCCTCCTAGATTCGAAGCAGTACCATCTCGTCCCAGACAGGAGGTGACAGCAAGACCTTCTTCCTCATCAATGAGACCTTCTAGCTCACAAGAATGGTTTCAAATTAAAGAAGAAGAAGCTGTGTTGAGGGAAGAAGAACTAAGAAAAGCTGAAGAAGAAAGGAGAGCATTCTTCAGGCAGAGGGAAGAAGAAGGCAGGAGACATCCTAGCAGAAGGAGATAAGTTTTTTTTTTTCGTTTTCTGTTGTTTTCTCAATTGTATCATCTGACAAAAACATCAATAAAATTCATATTTTTCTCTAGAAAATACAGCTGCTCACTGTATGATTAGGCATTCAATTACTCTTGCATTTTGCCTATATTAATATGCTCAAAATCACTATCTGATAATAATGTTGTCATCATCAAATTGGGGGAGATTGTTGAACATTGAATGATTAAATTTGATGATTAGAAATAATGTACAAGGGCTGTATTAGATAAGATCAAAGCTGTTAGGTTGATCTATTATTAATTGTATAAAAGTCTTGTGTATTGTACTAAGACTTAGATAGATCAAAATTGTTAGGTTGATTTGTTAATGTAAATAAAATCGTAGAAAGAACTCTACGATTTGTGTCAAGGAAACTCTACGATTCGAACAGACTCTACGATTAAGGCAACCAATCGTAGAATGGACTCTACGACTGTGATTCCGAAGACTCTACGATCAAGACAACCAATCGTAGAATGGACTCTACGATTGTGGTCCAGAAGACTCTACGACCAACTAGACTGTTCTTTCCGAGAAACCTTAAATTGGACTCTATGATCAACATTCTAATAGTTGAGTAAACTCTACGATGATCAGTAAGAGATGATCCTTTACAGATCAATCACGTAAGCAAAGGTATTCGTAGAGTTGATCATATAAGATCGTTGAGCAAAAAGGCAAGAGACATCACGTTTCTCAGATCAGGAGCCATTCTATTCAAGCATTTAATCTTCATCAATGTAACCAAAAAGGAAGCTTCTGCAAATCGATCAAGTCAGAAAAGTCAGGAGTCTGACCCAAGCGCACTATGGAACAGAAAGAAGACTTTCAAGGCAGAAAAGTCAGAAGACTGTGTCCTATCAGACCTATAGTTTGGGAAGACCAAACGACTCTATAAAAGTTAGTGGGAACCTATGTCTGACATTTCTGTCACAGAGGAAAAAGGAAAACAACCTTGCATGGACTAACAGGTCAGATCAAATAATATCTCGTCAGAGATTTAATGAGCTTTATTAATACAATATTCAGCAGCTCTCCTCTGTGAGGTAACGGGAAGAAATACACGATCAAACAGATGATCCAACGGAAAGAAATACACGATCAAACAGATGATCCAACGGGAAGAAATCTGAAGCCCTTACCTCTTAAATACGAAGATCAGCAGAAGAAAAGAATAACACTACAAAAAAAAAGGAAAAACGCAAGAAGTGAAAAAAAGATTGAACTGCATTGCTACTAAGCCTTTCAAACATTCAAGCTGATAAGCAACTTAGTAGCACATCCAAATATACATCAATCCAGAAGAGTTCTCTGTGAACTGATAAAAGCAAGTCTGTTAGACTTGGAGAGTTCTTTGTGAACTAGTGTAAGCAAGTCTGTTAGAATTGTAAAGTTCTTTGTGAACTAAAATTCTAAGACTGCGGGTCTTGAAGGAATCTTAGTGATTCAGCTATTGTAAAAGTATCCTTAGTGGATTTGCTGCTGAAAGAGCAGAACAGTGGAGTAGGAGTATTATGTGCTCTGAACCACTTAAAACCCAGAGTCTCTCTCTTTGTGTCTTTCATTTGCTATATCTGTCATATAAATGTTTGTTGATTTATTAATTTAACATTTCAAGAAAAGATTAACTAAATCATATTCCGTTGTGTTAAACTTCTGTTTAAGAATTAATCAAGTGAGATAATTTCAAAGAGAAGAAATTTTAAAAGAATCTATTCAACCCCCCCTTCTAGATTACTATCGTGTCATTGGGAACTAACAATGTCTAGTCAAAATAATTGACATTAACTCATATTTAAACCATTCAAACTTTTGGAAAGAAATCTTATGACTGTATACCGTACCTTGTAAAGTGACTCATCATGTATCATCTTCACACCAGGTTAAATGGGGTGTTAATGAATTTTTATTCTTCACATTAAATCCGTCTAGCCAAAACAATTAACATAGACATACAAATAACATAGCTAAAAAAAATTCTATTTTAAAAACTAATTTTATGACTTTATCAAACCCACATCAGGTAACAGTGAGTTGATGACTTACGATCATAATCCCACCATTTGACTATTTGTTCATGATAAAATTCAATAAATGTAACTTTGTCTAGCTTGAAAAATTTAACATAGACATAGCTAACAAAATTTTCCAGTTCAACTAGTGAACAATTCTTTTCAAAGGCACCCAAGTGTGAATATATGTATAAAGATCTTGGATAACTAGAAGATTTTTGGAGTACCCTCAATCTTCTATCCTTTCCATTAATCTCTCTAACCATAACACAAGTTTTACAAATATATAGTAATATAGTAAACTAGTTGGTTGTTTTAAACCAATAAGAACAAATATATCAATTCCCCTTCTTATCAACACGGGGTTAAAAATGTCTCAATTCATATAAGTCTGTTCCAATATTCTTATTGAAATTACATTTTTGTAACTGCGTCTCATAAGTCGGTTCGAGTGACATATCATAGCCCAAGCTCATATCAAGGGTTCATTCACGCAGTAACTAATATACAAATATCTTTAAAATCATAATTT
Source organism: Hedera helix (assembly GCA_947179155.2). NCBI lineage: Eukaryota > Viridiplantae > Streptophyta > Magnoliopsida > Apiales > Araliaceae > Hedera > Hedera helix. The sequence goes on from OX359287.1 coordinate 4,292,026, forward strand.
TAACGTAATAACTAATAACTAATCAATATACATATAAGAAAGAATCAACTTCTCAGAATATATATAAATAAGAGTTTGACACAAGATTTTAATTTACTTATCAATATAGTAAACTGAGTGTTTCCTCCACCCAAGAACTAATGAATCAGTTCCCCGTCTCATCAATACTATCCTCAAATGATTTCATTCAGCGTGTAACCCGCTTTGAGAATACTGACCATGAATTATTCATACCAACAGTATAGTTATATCATTTCTCTGAAGCATATTAAACTCTTTCCCATACAAGAGAGTCGTTCTACTCAATTTTGCTAACGCAAGTTTTTAATTGAAATCCATACTCCTTCTCTAACTATGAATTTTTCTTTATTCCTTTATCATTTACCTTTCTTTATGAGTTTACTTATCTCTTTCTAAGGCTTTTATGTACTAATAATATACTTACACATAATACCAGATATACCACTTCATTTTGATGAAATATTTTTCACACAAAATATTTAATATTATTTTATCTTATTACTTGTTTGAGAACTCTTTATGAGTCCATTCTTTTTTCATATATTCTTGCAACGAGTTTATCTTTCTTCAGTATATTTCTTTCACATAATATTTTTATGTATTAAGATTTATTCATATTTATGCATATCTTTTAATTATCTATAGACTCTTTTCAAGTCCATTTACTCTTAATCCACCAGATTACATCCTAAGGTACTTATTACCTTGGAGCTATAGTTCACTGCTCTAATACCAACTGTAAAGTCCCCAAAATTACCGCACTAGCTATGTCGGATCTTGTGCATTAAACTCTATACAGTTACCAACTTAACAAATGATCTCATAATCATATTAGTTGAATTAGTTTATTTTAGACTATACATTAAAATTTTATCTTAACTTTGTCCCTGAATCTTAACTGGATCTTGATCTTATTATTTATATAAGTATCAACTTGTAGTTTATCCGTATAAAAGAATAACACCATATATAATGGTCCAATTTTAACCTTAAGATTTAAATATTCTAAAATTTTACATATTCCAAGATTCACGACATTAAATTATTAGGATGGTTCTTTGGAACATAGAATCTCACGATGAATGTTTGTATCTTTATCCATGATAAATATTTTTATCTTTATCCGTGATAAATATTTGTATCTTTATCCAGTGCAAAATTCTCTTTCCTTACAGAACATACCCAACTAGTTAAAACCCTCACTCAAAACACATTTTGTTATAGTGATATCTCTTCATATCAATATTCTTACTTATCTAGTATTCAAAATAGTAATAATAAGTTTGTACTTGGGTTCGAGGAACCTAACGATGAATTTGACCATTTCACATCGATTAGTCATATCTCGGATGCTTACAGTACTCACAAATATTATTTTCCACTCTCATTCTGATAAGTAGTTCATTATCAATATTGTATTAATGTTTTACTATTTATCTAAAGTTCAGAGTATTGGCATAACATGATCATTCCATATTACCAATACTCTCATTCAGACTAATAGATCCTTTAAAAATTCTAAGTCATATCAATTTAAAGACATAAAAACGTTTGATGATCATAATTAATATTATCATTTCATTTGGTTACATGTTTTTCTTGTTAGTATTACAACAGTCATAATGACTTTATACAATTTACAAGTAATTAAAGCATGAAACCTAATCTACCTTTCTTCTTTACGTTCATGATCTTCTTGTCATTCGTCTTAATCTATAAATTAGTTTTATTCGCAAGAATGAGCATGATGACTCAGCAATTCTAACATATTATCACACACAGTTTGTGATTTCATATAAACTTTAACATGCTTTGATTCAACATACATATCAATTAATAATCATATTAATTTATGCTTAACAACAAACATATTTTATGCATACTTATATGCATCATTAAATATCAATTAACATTTAACAGTTAATCAAGAATTAACACTTACTCATTTAATCACATAAGATCTTCATTCATGTACTTTCAGATATCAGCTATCACATAATAACATGAACAATCTTAGAACATTCTAATAACACATAAATGTTTAGAACTTGTCTCGAATCGAAACTAGGGTTTCCCGACGGAGTATTAAAATCCTACAAAACGGGTTATGTGTACCCGAATGTTAGTTTCTCGAATTTTATTTCTTGATAAGTTTTTTTATAACTTAACTAATCTATTTACATAGGTGGAATTATTTGGATATATGGCTAACTCAAAATCTCATTTTTAAGCATAGAAATCCGAGAGCCCTAAAAATTTCTCAGCTTCGACCTCTTTTTCGGTAATAACCATAACTTTTTTATAATAAAATATTTTTGGGGTGATTCTTGAGTCTAAATTCATTAGAATTTCATGTTCTATAACTTTCCTTTAGGTTACTAAGGCAGATTCTGACTTCAAGTTTATGAAAATTTGCAAAAACAGTTAGTAGGCATACCTTTGATCAACATTTTTAGGGTTAACCATGTGATACATAGTACGACTAGCTTTAATTATTTAAGATATCATGTTATAAGACTTAATAACATTTCATAATATAAATATAACAAAGTCATAAACTTACTTATGTATGATTTATGACGTTTACTCAAGAACAAGAAGAACGAATCGAAGAACACAAAGAACTAAGTTTCCTCATTCTTGGTTTATCTTGCTAAAACATGATGCCACAGGCATGAATTTGTTAGGCCATCATGTTTTACAACTGTATAACACTAAATTAAAAAATTATAAACCTACTTATGTAGGAAAAGTTGCTTAAAATTATTAGCTTAAGACCAAATTATAAGGCCTTGAATTAGCCTGATTATCACAGTTTCAAAACTTGGATTGTTTTGGTTCAAAATTCTCTTAGCACTCCCTTTATCATGGAAAGTGAATACAAACACATTATCCATCATATAACTTCCTTATGCTACCATAGATATAAACACATGCATTTTCATGTGAGCAAATCACTTTTTTATTTGAACATTAATGCTTTAGAAGATATACTCTTTGAGTTTTATAAACATATTCTTGTAAATCAATACCTATAACCTTTTTGGATCACAATGCTACAAGTAACAAGTTATATAAACTCGCTGTAGACACCCAAATTTTGCACTTCTCTACTAACCCTGGCAAGAGGGCAAAATCGTCTCTTGACCCGACATGCGAAAAGGAAGGTGGACCCCAACACAAAGCCACCCCAACGACTTACGGTCAAAGCCGCAAATAGCTGATCCAGAGAGAACCTGATTTGATCACCAAAAACGACAAATGGCCACTACGCTTACGGTAGTTGGGGGTCTCGCTCCCCGGTGAGCGAGCGGCTGCCCAGCTCGCCGGTGAGCTGGCGGGGGTGTAAGGGGGCAGCACCCCCTGGAAGCCAAGCACAAAGAGCAAAATCTATATCAAGTCGCAGCCCTCCGAACGAGCCTCCCAGAACAATATGGCACGTTTCCCAGGGATTCCCGAATTGCAAAATACGAGCCTTTCAGCGAAAAAACGAAAGACCGACATCAGTACACGAGAATCGAGACAACACCGAAGCCGGCCGCAGATGGAACTGCGGCTGGCCGCAGCTGCACCTGCGGCTAAGATCTGAGTTCTACATCGCCACTTCCAGTATCATTTTTCATCAGACGAAAAGAAAGAAAAAGAGAGAGACGTGAGAGGAAGAAAAAAAGAAGAGGATCCGAGAGGCTTAAGAAGAAGAAAATAGGAAATCTTAGAGAGAGAAAGGTGAGATATAGAGAGAGAAGGCCACGGGTTTGGTCTAAAACGTGAGAGTTCTTCACCTTTTGTTCAATCTTTATACTAGGTATTGTATCCTATTTGATTTCCATGTGTTAAACGTTTACTTCATCATTTGGAATGTGAAAAGTCTGAGTTTCATAGCTTCATTGTGTTTTATATAGCAAATCTTGTAGATCTAGTTTTATTTCGTTCTTATTGTGTTTGTTGGGTGGATCTACTGTAGATCCGAATATTTGGCGCATTGTGATATTAAATATCTTGATTTTGTTTATTTTAAAGTTAGATCCAATGTAGTCAATATATGTTGTAGATCTGGGGATTATGGACGGTTAGAGAGGATTTATTGCGGATGAAATCTCCTCCTAACCTCTCGATGATATCATTTTAGTTTATTTTATAGCTTTTACATATGTAGCGATCGCGATGTGCCTTTATATAAATATGTAATTTTTTGGGCCTTAAAACGACATCGAGTCGAAAACCGGGTTTAAGGCCCCGTGATAGTGAAATATGCGATTGTGGGTGTTTGGGGTTATTTGGATGGCTCACATGCCCATGAATAACTCCAACGCCATTTTAATGCTTGGTTTTCCCTTTTGACGCGAGAAAATGATTGTGGCATGAAATGATAAAGATTTTAATAAAATCAATCAAAGTAGGATATTAGATCACTCGTAGGCTAAAAATAAAATCGAAAGTATCGGATGAGCTCCATTCCTATTTGACGAAGGATTCGAAAACCTTGTTTTAAAAATGTCATCATTAAAGATTTTGTTATCAAAACGAAAGCTTAAAAATGAACTTTTCAAAACGAATCGAATCCTTTGTGCATAGGGTCAACGAGGTTTCTGAAGTATTTTCGAAAATAAAGCATTCCAACGATTTTCATAGGCACACACGCATACACACACACACACGCGCGCGCATACACGTATTTTAGGATTTAAAGGACAGGAAAGAATTAAGATAGCGGTAACCGTATTTTCGCGGTAGTCGGGGGGTGCCTAACACCTAGTCGGGGGGTGCCTAACACCTTCCCCTCGCTTAAGCAAGTCCCCGAACTCTATGAATCTCGGTTTGCGGACCAATTAATTCGGAGTCACATATGAGCCATTACTATTACGAAAACAAAATTCGGATGAGTTGGTACATCCATTTCAAATATACCAACTGGCGGCTCTGATCAATTGGCTCGTCATAAAATTAACCTTTTAAACCCCGTTGACACTCAAGCCAACCCTTTTCAAAAAATCACATCTTAATTCAAAGGATAAAATTGGAAAGGGCGAATTATAAAAAACGAAACGACTTTTCCCGGCGTCGACACTCGCATAGACTTGTATTCAACTAGCTCATGTATTCATTACTAATTCATACTCTTAAAATAGCAAACTTAAGCAATTTTGTTCACTCGGGACTTTCATCAAACAATTGGTATGCATCTCTATTTAGCTAAGCATTTAACATACATACACACATTACACAACTAGCACATAACTCCAAACATTTTCCTAACCTTATACCTCCTAGATCCATCATGATCTACCAATCACAACAAAACAACTCCCACAACCAACCAACAATACAATAACTAGTAAACAAAAGTTAACTAGGAGTTTAATTGAAAGAATACATTTATACCTTGATTGCTTAAGATTATTTCTATTGAACTTCTTCTTCTCTTTTTCTATCTAGCTGATCCTCTCTTTTCTTTTCTTCTTCTACCCAAGTGCTTGCTCTCCTGAATTTTTCTTGGTGAGATAAGTTGAAATGAACAAAGGTAAGGTAAGTATTGTTTTGGTTGTGTATGTGTAACTCTAGAGCTAATCACTTTAGTCCACTCTAGTCCCTCCTAGCATAGTCTATAACTAGCTCCTAAGTTGTCCCTTCTATGACCTCTATATGGCCTAAGGTGTCTCCTCTTGTCCCCCCCCCCCCCCCCCCCTCATAGGGTCTACTAAAATGCCCATTAACTTGCACCAAAAAAGGGTTGCCATAATACCCTTCCACTTGCTTTAAGTGTTGCCAAGCATGACTCATGCAATCACTTCTCAATTTTCCCCCTCGGGGCTGTCGAATATGGCTTGTGTCATCCCACTCTTTCTCTTTTGTTCCTTGTATAAATATATACCAATAATGCTCTAGTGGTCCCTACTTTTCATCTAGCAATTGGTTTTAGTCTAAGGCTTAAAGGTAAGCAATACTTGCCTAATATTAATAATTCCCATGGACTGCCGAAATATACATAGTTATGTACACATAATACACTTATGGTCTCTACCTTTAATCTAACATGGCTCACTTCTTAAAACTTCCTCCTTGGTTGCCGAATATGAGTATATATATTATATATATACTCCTTTCTTCTATACATATAAATAAAGCTACAAGTAGTGCTCTTGTGCCCCACCTGATTCCCACTTCTTCTTTATTTGTTCCTTATATATATAAATACAAGTAACACCTTCTTAGATCCCACATATTATATTATCATTATAATTAGGTCTTGGGCATGTTATAAAAACAACATTCTTGGGCTTCTCTACACAAAATAAGAACTTAGTTTGGGCTCGGTTTAAAATAATACCATCGGTTTTAAATTAAATTGCCACCCACATTACACACACCCTTTGAAATAAATAAATATTATTTCTTAACATATTAATTAAGTGTAACTACTTAATTAATTCAAATTTAACCTAGCCTACAAAAGCCAATAATTAGGTTAGTGAATCAATAGTTAACTTTACATCACAATCCATGTGATTAATTTAAAATAAATTAAATCACTTGGCTTTCCCTGTTGTTCCATAATTAAATGAATTATCTTGACACAATTTAATTCAGCACATTTATTACATTAATTATGAATAAATAAGCATTTTATTCATAATATTCCCCTTCTTAATCACTATTCTCTATTTTGGTTTAAGACCAACCCTTAACTAATCTTCTTGGAGCCTTTTGTACTAAAAGTCTCTCTTTACGATTTTATAATATACTATATAGGTTCTTTGTAACATGTAAAATAAATAATAAGAACATTTAATCATATCTACACATTTCTCATCTCCAAACTAGGTTCAATCTCTAGCCTAATTTATTTATTTAGTATTTTCATTAAAAGAAATATTTTAATTTTTCGGATTATCATAATAAGTTCACTAAATGTGACTCGCTTAAGTAACATTTAATAGAGTTTTAATTATCTGTCAATAGGAGTTCCCAATGTGATAGTAGTACAACTCATCATTGGACTTGAGATCATCATAGTATCTTGTGTATAATGAGTTATACTTTGTCATATTTCTTAAGACTATTTGGGTATATCAAAAGATATGTTCAGATATAATAAGTTGTACATGGAGGTAGGTGAATAATCAACAAATGATCTTTCACTTTCAGTAAAGGAAGAGAATGTCCTATGTGATACGATAAATGACAACTTAGTACTCCTCTTGGCCAAGACAATATGCAAATTAAAAAGGAGTTTCTAATTTACATTAATCAGAGCTGTGCATTTGAGAATTGAAATATATATAATCAAATTACATAAAACTTGAAAGAAATTAATGTCTTATATTTGATTAAGACATTGTGTGGTAGACTGATTAAATTATATAGTAACTATTCGCGAAATAAATTCTTTTTTATCAAACTTTGAAATTCATATTATCCGGATAGTCATGATATGCTGAAAGGTAACCTTCATGATGTAGAATAAATATTTATTTATATAAATTAAAAAAAATATTTTTTTATTAATAATATTAAAAATTTTCTAATTTATTTATTCTACTACCGACTTAATATTGAACCTAAATGGTTACACCATAAAAAAGAAATATTTATTTTAGAAGTAAATGACATAATGGTAATAATAAATTAAGTATATTTAATTTATACTATGGTAATAAAATAAATTAAATAGCTAATATTTATAATTAAGTATTTTGGAAATACTAATTATAAATTAATAAGAGGAGTCTTATTATTATTATTATTGTTGTTGTTGTTGTTGTTGTTGTTGTTGTTGTTGTTGTTGTTGTTGTTGTTGTTGTTGTTATTATTATTATTATTATTTAGTTCCTTAATGATTTAGGAATTAATTAATAAATAGAAGTATTATTATAAGAAATTAAGTTCCTACATGGTTTATGAATTGTAATTATTATAATAATTAAATTGGTTTCTAATTAGGTTGAGAATTAAATTATAACCCTATTCCTAAAGCGTTTAGGAGAGTTGAACAAGTCTATAAATAAAGAGCTCCTTATTGTAGACAATGGTTACAAAAGTTGGGGGTATTAGAGAATACTTCATAATTCTCTACATCTAAGAAGTTAGAGAGAGAGAAAGAATTAGGGCTAGCTGCCAAAGATCTAGTTGAATCTAAAATTTACTTCTTGAATCTATATTCTCTCGGTGGATCACCTCTGGAGGCTGTACACTTGGGTAATTAACGTTGATCCGTGAAATTTCATTCAAGAAACGTGAAGGATTTAGGTGGTGAACTCGTAGATGATCAAAATTTCGTCGTCTACAAAGGTATAATCTTTTATCCTTCTTCAATTAATAAGTATCGCATAAGAAAGATTCTAAATTTTGGTTTGTAATTTTTTTTAAATATGATTTATGCCATGTTCCACTGCGTTATACAATAAGATTGTATGTATGTACTATTTTTGCAAACCAACATGATTAAATCAGATAAAAAGACTTAAGATCACAATATCCCACAATGCTTCATTTAAATTTTCTATCTTTTTTTTTAATTATACGGTCATGATGAATTGTTAACCGTGAATTCGTTAGTGTTTATAAGCCTATTTTGATGGTCATATAAACATATCCCTTCTAAATCCACCACTATGGGAATAAAATCGAGAAGAAACATCCTAGCTAAATAAATCACTATATTCGTGTGAGATTTATATTAAACAAGGATTCTCTAAGCTCAGATTTTCTAATTAATTACATATGACATACAGGTATATGTCTATCCTATATACGAATTATGAATTCAATCATAAGAAGAATAACATAAACACATGTTATTATATTCAGGTTTAAATCTATAATTCATCCATTGATTTCATATAAATTACCACAGTAATTACTGGGCTCTTAGTAATTAAGTATTTAAGCACAAAACATAATAAACTAATTCATACGGTGTCAATCAAAAAGAAAAAAAATCAATTTAAACTACATATTGGATTCAATTGCAATCTTAAATAAAAATTTAGCTTATATCTGAATAAGAAAACATTCACATAAAATTAAATATCATCCCAAGAATAAAAAAATTAAAATAAAAGAGTTTGAGAGAAAAATTTGATTTTATGCGCGATATCTAATTTCTTTCGTCAATTTTTGAATCCTCTTGAGATCTTCTAATTAATCCTTGCTTCTTATGTGTTTTCTATGTCTAATTCCTCTTCCAAATTATGTGTCTTGATGAGTATTTATAGGTGTTGTTCCCAATCACCGTTAGAATTTTAATCGTACATGAAATCAACTCCGTGACCCAGATGGATAAACAAACCAAACTTCCGCCTAGATCAGCGCTGCAGCACTTGAGATTTCTTGGGATTCTCTAAGTATGGCGCTACGGCTCTTCAATTGTTCTTTATTTTCCCCCAAGTTTATTACAATGTAAACCACACTCATTACATTAACTGTTCCAACCTAATACGTTATTAGTTAAAGGAAACTATCAATGATTCCTAGTTACCCAAGCTTAGTTCTATATTGTTATATTCGTCTAGCTCCTCAATCTATAACTGCAAAATTAATTGCAAGAATGAGTGCAATGGCTCAGCAGGTCTAACAGTTAACATATTTCATACTTGACGTAGCTTACATATCATGCATTGTAATCATGCGTCATGTATTTCATGTAGTGCATTCTATAATGCAACATACTTTTCATGATGTGCATTGTATACATGCCTTCAATGTATCATACAGTGTAATTTTCACAAACTATCCACAGTTGTTTAAAATTTATCACTAGAATATTTATTAGTTACAATCACGTAACATGTATCACCTGTTTAGCACGTATCATTTTCATTGAGTGCAACAACACGTATCATAGTTTCATGTTGCATATTAAATATGTAAAGCACATCCTCAATTAGCAAAAAGTTCACAAGTAACAAATAAAACTAAAAAACTTGTCTTTTCGATTAACCATTACACTAATTTTCTAGTTCCTCATACGACCTACACAAATAATAAGGTCGGCACACTAATTAAATAAAATCAATATTTCGTTATACCTTTCATTTTATGTATAACTTGTCCTTGTTTTAGTATACAAATTGGAGATTTGATACATACATACACATTAACGCATTCCACATTGGTTACCCTATACATATATACCTGTAACTTCATCACGGTTTAAAGCTCTAATACATTATTAGTTTACTAAACTAATCTTTAACTTGCTACTAAGTCCGATAAATCACACCTTAAGTTAGTTATTTAATTCATATCAAGACTCTACAATTCAAACCATGCGTCAAAAACAGCATGACGTGAACCAAAAATCAAAAATGGGCTGGACAGGGGGTTAGGGGCCTGGCGGCAGCCATGCGCACCCTGGTGCTGCCTTGGTGCCCCAGTGCCCATCTTCCTTGCCTAGGCGCCCATGAATTGATTTCCAGAAATTGAAATTTTGATTTTTCAGCGACTTTTGGAAATTTCTATCTCCTTCATCTTTGATCAAAACCAACCCAAATTTGGACAGTACCTAGATGACACTATGTAATATTTTAGAAAAATAATACATATACAAAATAATTTCTTTATGTTATAAATCTAATAGCTTGAATATATGTGTTCAGTACATTTTTCGTTTTGAAACTAATTTGATGAAAATCTTTCAAAATCATTTCAAACTTGTTTTGAAGTATCCAAAATAACTTGAGTTGATGTATAACTCATGTATGAACATAAAATTTCAATAATGATAAACCAATTTCATGTTTTAGCAAAGTAATCCTCATAGAGGCATTTTTTTCAAACATGTGACATGCATGGTTTAGAAATTCAGTTTTTTATGAACATGAAACATATAACTCAAACTCCATAATCAACCTAACCTTATATCAACAGAACCCTTCATGGTTCTCCAACTAAACAACCTCCCACAACCAATTTACTATACTAAATAACAATAGCTATCATTAAATTAAACTAATTCTTATGCATTATTAAAGGAAAAGGCTTATAGCTTTAGAAGAATTTTGTACGGCTGAGTTTCCTCTTGAAGAAAATTGACCACAATCTTCTTCAAATAAAAGTTTTTAAAAAGTTTTTAATACAAACTTTTTGTAACTTCTTCTAGTTTGATGAAGTTTTATTAATAACTCAATATTTTCGTGTTGGTAGCTTAGACCTTAGAAGAAAGGGACTGCAGTAACTTAGATTATGAATTGTTGAAAGGGATAACAACTTTGACGGGGAAATTCCACTAATGTGAATAAGTGGTCTTCCACTCCCAAAATTAGAATAGGTTGATCCTATGTTCTCATATTAACACCTCATGTTACCCACTAAACAAATCAACATTTCTCTTATGGGTAATACACTTCAGCGCACACCACACGCATTCTTATAAATTATATTACATACATTACTACAACATACATACATACATATATATTTATACATACATACATACATCCATATATATATATATGGATATATATATATATATATATGGATGTATGTATGTATAAATATATATGTATGTATGTATGTTGTAGTAATGTATGTAATATGTGTGTGTGTGTGTGTGTGTGTGTGTGTGTGTGTGTATAAATTTATTTCATTAAAAATAGAATTAATCCATTTATGAAATTAACGCTTTTTGTGTAACGAATTAACTTAATAATTAATATTTATTTTATTAACTATTTTAATTCCATCATTTAATTTATACAACTAATTTTGTATAATTTAATTATTTCCGTCGTTCCATAAAAATATCTCCAAACAATTATTTAAAATATCAAATATATTTTTATTTTTATTTTAAAAATATATTTTGCAGTTATAAGTATACACTAATTCTGTATTATTTAAAAATTTGTTATATATTTAAGCTTTAATTAAAAAAATAGTACGTGTATATATATATATATATACTATTCTTTTTTTGAAATTTTAATTATTATTTCAAAACTAAAAAAATAAAAATTTGGAAATTTGGAAAAAATGACGACTTTGAAAGTGGGTACTTAGAGGGACAAAAGTGTAATTCAACAATTTTGATAAATTGGGTAAAAGGATCGGATCAATGTGTCTAGTCAATTTTTGGTTGGATTTCAGTAAAATCGGGTAAAAGGAATGGAAACGACAAAAAATGTCACTTTAAGGACCAAATTGACAAAAAATAAACTTTAAGGACGACTTTAGAAGTGGGTGAAAACTTGGAAGGATACAAGTGACATTCGTCTTATATATATATATAAACGAAGGGAATATAAATTTATGATGTAGACTATTTTTTGTTTCCTTATATGTGAGATCGTGAAGTGAGTCATAAAGACCAAATGTGATGCTATAGTGGTAAATAAAGATGCCTCTTAGTAGAAGTTAAAATCAACCGAGACGTTACATAAATAAGGTAATTTTTTCCTCCCCCTAGTTCTCCTTTCGCAAGTTCCCTCCAGGCCGCTAAGATGAAATACATCCCTAGCTAGAATTAAATTATTACAGTATAGGTTATTAAAAAGAAAAAGTCAAATGAAGTGAGTCATAAGATTACCTCAATCTTCACTATATTCTTCCTTTTAGGGTTTCAATTGGGGAAGTGAACTACGAACTTAGTTATTTTAGGATGATTTTATTTGTTTTTTTTATGTCATTTTTATTTTTGTTTCACCCCTATCATATAGGAAAAATAGAGCTTGGTTTGGATGGTTGTTTGATTAATTTGACGAAATTGGTCAATTGTAGATTTTTCTTTAATTCAATTGATTTATTACGATTTTGTTTGTTGGTTCATTAGTCTCTTGCAAAAAGTGTGCCAACTATAACGGGAGTGTGAGCTCATGAACAAAAATTAGGGTTCACATTAAATGACCTAAAACAAAAAAATAACGGATAATGAATCACGGACAACGAACAAATAAAGACTGAAAAAGACGGAACGTTTTCCCCTAGGGTTCGCCCCCCTAAGGTTCGCTCCCCCTAGGGTTCGTCCCTAGAGTGGGCCCCCTTTTTGGGGGTGGTCCCATCTTGCTCCATGATACGTTTCATTTGCTTTCTTTGATAATAAATGTGCTTTTTTTTTTATTTGATCTTTTGACTTAAAATTATGCAACCTAAAAAATAGAATTTAAAAGGTGTTGTCATGAGTTACAAGGCAGAAGGTTTATGAAAACAACTTGTGATTGGAAATCGGTTGAGAGATTGGATTGGTGGCTAGAAGAATTGGATGATTTTGGCATTATCTGGGTAACCAGGGGTATTTTAGGAATTTTTTTATCATTAAGGGCATTTCTGGAATTTTTCCTTCTGACATGTGCCTGGCATATGTCATGGACCCTATAAATACCCCTTCACTTGACAAGTGAAGGGGACTTTTGGGTTTGGAAGAATTCTAGCCTTCGAAACTCTCTCTTTCTCTCCCGAAACAAGAAATAAGTTGGAAGGAATCGAGAATTTGTGATTGACTCATCATCAAGTGAACGAAAGTGTTGGCTTGCTTATCTTGAGTTCACTTGAAACATCTGTCACGGCTCTCGAACATCAGCGGTTACGCCATGATCCTAAGAGTTCTGTCACGTGTTGCTTTGGTAGTTGCTCACCGGTTTTTCTCCCATTTCCAATCTTTCAACCGATTCTGTATCTTTTGCGGATTTCTCGCCTCCACCATAACTACGAACCCTAACCTTAGCAATGTACACTATTTCTGTGCCTACATTATTTTGGCGACTCTGCTGGGGAGGTGAGAATTTGTGAAGGGTATGCCCATGACTTAGAGTGGATGAGCTACGTGAAGAATTTTGCAACAACAAGTATTACTTCACCACAGTTTGCGAAAAGACAGGTGGATTTTGATCAACCAATTGTTGAGGAAGCATCAGACAACAGTTTTACTTCTCCAATGGCTGAGCAAAGACAGACTGACAATGTGCAAGGAAGTGGCGGAAAGCCAAATAAAGAGGCTTCTGGGGAACAGACAGTGACAATGAGTGTGCAAATGGAAATGTTGAGGGCACTGAAGGAGGTGTGAGAAGGACAGGGGATGATGATGAACATGATGTTGGACATGCAAAAGCAACAATAGGAGATAACCAATTTTTCACAATAGATGATGCAAATCTCTACCTTTAAAGCAATGCTTTCGGGAAGTTCGCGTCAGAAGTAGTCGACGGAAAAATATGATAGCAACAAGAACCACCATAATGTGACCTCTGGGATAGAAACCCAACCGATACCCGTGATAAACCTTGAAGCACAAAATAGTGGCGAAGGAATGCAGAAAAGGGTAGAAGTAAGTCCCACACAACAGCCCATTGTATCAATCAACCCACAACCATTCATACAACCACATATATCTACCGTTCCACCCATAACTCTTGTTCTGAACTTACAGCCAGATGCAAGTGTGCATTAACCTATTTCTGTACTCCAGATGTATTAATCTACGCCTGTGTCCCAGAAAGCAACAGGGACGGGTCAATATGTGACAAACGAAGATATGATGGATCTAATTAATCAGATGAAGAAGAAGGCGTCTAGAACTGCAGAGTTAGATTTTACCCTACCATATCCAGTGTATGTAAGAAAGCAGCTGTATCCTGCGGGGTACATCGAGCATCCCCCACAATTCCCCAAGTATAGTGGAGAAAAAGGAAATGCAAGGGAACATATTGCACGATTCGTGGAATCAATGTCCCCGTGGTTGGGAATTGATGAAGCAAGCAATCACCATCTTTTACTGAGGGAGTTTAATAAAAGGCTTACTGATGGTGCATTCAGTTGGTATTATAATTTGGAGAAGGGGTCGGTCAGAGATTGAGATGATATGAAGCTTCAATTTTTCAAAAAGTTCTTTTATGTTCAGAAATAGGTGACAATTGTGGAATTGATGAGGATTTAGCAAAAACAGAATGAAGAATTAACTGATTATATCGATAAATTTCGGGATCAGGCGCAGAAGTGTATGGAACCGATCGAAAAAAAGAACCTAGTAAGTATATGCAACATTGGTGCAATGGATACCTTCAAGCCCTACCTGATTACTAAGGCTTGTGATTCATTTGCAACGCTGTCTACCTTCGTACAAGACATCAGAGGAATTGTTACAGTATAGGTGAATCATCCAACTGCTACATGGAGGGGAAAACAAACGGCAACTGTGAGTTTGGCAGATTCTCAGTCAAAGCTACAAGGGGGCAAGAAGGAGAAGATAGAGAAGGATGATGGAAGAAAGGAAAAACCAGGAAACAAGTACTCAGGGTTACCTATTCCAGTAGTAATTACTTGTAGTGAGAAGGCATTTAGAAGTCTGTATGAACAGTGGGTAGAGCACGGGGTGGTCAAGACACTAAAAGCTCGATTTCCAATAACTGAAGAGATGAAGAAAAATCCAAATTTTTGTGTCTACCACAAATACATGGGGCACCCTACTATGGATTGTTACAGTTTGAGAAGAATTTACCATGAGAAACTAGCAGCGGGAGAGATTGAGTTGGGTCAAGGAAGTAGTGTACATGATAAGTCGCTACCCAACCATAAAGGCAAAGAGACATGTAACACTGTTATTCGTGTTAGAACATCAGGAGTTAGAGAAGTTGCGATGACAGAAAGTGAGGAAGTACCAGAAGAGATGGAGGTTCCTGAGCCAGGGATACAGGTGGCGGCATTAATGAATGGAGTAACGTTTAGAAACTTTTTTAATCAGCTTGGGTTGTCCAAGGAAGCGAGGATTGAGGCAACCAACGCGTTAATAAAAGTTGCAAAGACACAAGAGACGTGTATGGTAGTGAACAAAAGTTTTGGTAGAATATTAGAGCAAGAAGAGGGCAAAATTTCCTTCTCCAAAGCAGATAGGGAAGTAAAGTATCCGCATAACAGACCATTGTATGTGATGACAGTTATTAATGGCATGGAAGTAAGAAGGGCATTTGTTGACAATGGGGCGTTTGTGAATATCATACCTTATAGTGTTTTCAAGTTATTGGGATTGTCAGAAAAGAAGCTCATCAAAGAGAAAACAATCATCACAGGGTTCGCAAACCAGTATACTAGGACCCTTGGCCATATCAGGGTGGACATGAAGATAGGGAAGATGAGAGGACCCGTGATGTTTCATGTGGCGGAGATAGATGCTGCTTATCATGTATTGTTAGGAAGGGCATGACAGAACGATTATGGGGTTGTCCCGTCAGTATTTCATCAATGTATAAATGCTATAAGAAAAGGGAAAGAGGTTCGAGTACCGACAACAAAAAATCCCTTCGCACTGGAGGAGGCACACATTATAGAGGCGGGTTTCTTTGATGATGTTGCTGAAGAAGGAGAAAATATTATTGATAAACCCGACTATTTGAAGTTAGCAAGTTGGGAAGATGTACAGGCAAATAAGTTCGTGATTGAAAAGAAAGAAAAGAAGAGGACGAATACAGAACGGGGTGAGAGCTCCAAGGGAAAACAGTCAATAGTGGTAGACTTGGAGAAAGAACGAAAAGAGCAAAGGAAAAAGGAATTAAGTCCCGATGATGTTAGAAATATAATTAACGCCAAGCGAGAAGAAAGTGAAAATTAGAAGCTGACAAGGACCAAGAGGAAGGATGAGGAAATTGCAAGCTAGAAAAGGGTTGTAAGTCCCGATGGGAAAATTTTGTTTCGCTTATGATGGGGTGAGTGGGATGAGTCTGAGGGTATACTCAGGCTCGAGGACTCAGGAGGAGTCCCCCACTCCAGCAGCAGTGGGAAAGTGGAATTAGTACAACAAAATGTGGAGATAGCTCCAGAATGCTTTGAGGATCGACCTATGCCCCAACAAAATGAATTGGAAGAAATAAATTTATCCAGTGAGGAAAGGATAACGAGGCCGATTCAGGTTAATAAGGAATTAGATGCTGATTGAAAAGAAGAATTAATCAAGCTGCTGCGAGAATACAAAGATGTGTTTGCTTGGAGTTATGATGAGATGCCAGGGATTGATGCAAAATTAGTAAAGCATGAACTGAATATAAGTCCGAGAGTAAAACCAGTGAAGCAGGCACCTCAAAATTATGCCCCTGAAGTAGAAACACAGATTAAGGAAGAGATCATAAAGTTTTTAGATGTGGGATTCATCAAACCAATACAGCATCCAATTTGGTTATCTAGCATTGTACCAGTGAAGAAGTTTAATGGGAAATTGCGTATATGTGTGGATTTTAGGGATCTGAACAAGGCATGTCCAAAAGATATGTATCCGTTACCCAACATAGATACATTGGTGGATGCAACTGTAAATCATGAAATGATTTCATTCATGGATGGGTTTGTGGGGTACAATTAAATAAAAATGTCGGTAGAAGACGCTGTGATGATAGCCTTTCGAACACCTTTTGGGAATTTATATTATGTTGTAATGCCATTTGGGTTGAAAAATGCTGGGGCAACTTACCAACGAGCGATGCATGATATCTTTCATAATATGATTCACGACATTGTGGAGGATTACGTGGATGATGTGGTGGTAAAGTTGAAGAAAGCAACAACTCATGTGGAGGATTTAAGGAAAGTGTTCGAACGGTGTCAAAAGTATAAGTTAAAAATGAACCCAAAAAAGTGTGCATTTAGAATGACAACGGGGAATTTTTTGGGTTTCCTCGTGCATAATAGAGGCTTGGAGGTTGATCCTAGCAAAGCCAAAGCAATCACAGAGATGCCCCGACCAAAAACACAGAAACAGTTAAAGAGCTTTCTAGGAAAGGTTTCTTACTTGAGGAGGTTTACGCTAGCATTAGTAGACGTGATAGAGCCATTCGGGAGGTTACTAAAAGGAAAAGCAGAATGGGAATGGGGGCAAGAACAACAACGAGCCTTTGAAAAAGTGAAAGAGATAATGACCTCGGCAAAAAAAATGGTAGTACCAAGAAGGGGAATCCCATTACAATTATACATCACGTCAACGGTGAAGTCCATAGGTGGAGTAATTGCATAAGAAGTGGACAAAGAGGAGAAGCTTGTGTACTATATCAGCCAAATAGTCAAAGGACCTGAGACTCGGCATTCACAGTTGGAGTGACATAGTCTAGCGTTAGTGTTTATTGCACAGAAAATGAGACATTACTTTTTGGCGCCTGAAGTTCAACTTGTCTAAAACCGATCCAATAAAATACTTACTGCCTGCACTAGTAGGGTGGCCTGCACGGTGGATGATGATTCTTTCTGAATATGACATCAAGTGTGTGACGTCGAAAGCAATTAGATGTCAAACTTTGGTAGATTTGCTTGCTCAATTCCCAAACGAAAAGTTTGAACCCCCAGCTGATGATCTTCTTGGAGAAGAAGTGGGGTTACTTGAAGCAATGAATGAAGATTAAAAATAGTGGAATTTAGCATTTGACGAGTCATCGACTGAAGGAAAAGGAGGAGCAGGAGTGGTGTTAACTACTAGAAAAGGAAAAGAAGTAGCCCTTTCCTACAAGTTAGATTTCCCATGTACAAACAATGAATCAGAGTATGAGGCGTTTATACTGGGATTAATGGCGGCTCGATAATTAGGAGCAAAGCGTCTCAAAGTAAAGGATGATTCCAACTTGATAGTGCAGCAAGTACGGGGGCAATTCACAGTTAAAGAGCCAATTTTGGCACCTTATAGAACTGTGGCGCAAAAAGTTATGGAGGCCTTCAGGAAGGCGGTGATCAAGTATGTGCCAAGAGAACAAAACAAGCAGCCTAATGCTTTAGCTACAGTAGCATCACGAGTGTATGTTACCGGAGAGGACATGGATGTGAAAGTGATAAAGAGAACTCTCCCAACCACAGTATTGGAATCATTCCCCAAAGAGTTGACAGATGATTGGAGGTACCCAATCTCCCACCAATTACAAATGAAAGAAGGGATAATACTAGTGGCAGAACTTCAAAAGTATAGAATCATTAAAGAGATACTTTATCATTGGGAAATGGATGGAGTTTTGGCAAGGTGTTTAGGAAGGATTGAATCAAAGAGGGTATTGCATCAGGTACATAAAGATAGTTGCGGGTTGTCAGACATTGGGTTGTATCGGCGACTGTAGCGACAAGGATATTATTGGCCTGAAATGAAGAAAGAGGCAGAGGAATTACAACGACGATATCTTTCTTGCCAAGAATACCCTGGGGAAGAATAGTACGCTTTTATAAATGACATAGAGGATTGGTGGGTTCCGTATGTGGTGTTCTTACAGAATGGTATTCTCCCTGCTAAAAAGAAGGATGCAAGTATAATACAAAAGAAGTCACAAAGATTTTACCTACAAGAGGGAGAGTTATATAGAAGGGGATTCAATGGAAAGCCTATACGATGTTTAGGCTTGGGAAAAACTAATGACTTGGTTTATCATATGCATAGAGATGAGCACCAAGGAGGAGCTAAGTTGTATAAACAGCTGATAGATCATGGGTACTACTGGCCAAAGATGGAAGAAGATTGCTTAGAATTCATAAAGAAATGTCATGCTTGTCAAATTCACGGGAATCTAGTACATGCCCCTACAATAGACCTGAGAACTATTGTAAGACCCCGAATTTTATGAAATACAAAATTTAATTTTTCTTCATATATATTTTTTCCTGAAACAGTAAGTGGTTAAATTGACAAAGTTAAAAGTTAAGGATGTTATGTGCAAATTTTATTATGTCGGACAATATTTGTTTTGTCGGGCAATATTCATTTTGTCGAGGAATATTCGGTCGTACGACGGTGCCGAAATAATTAATCATTAGTGGATCCCATAATAGAATATTTGTCGGATATAGAAAATGACAGAAGTAACATTTTTAAGTAAAAATAGTCAACAATGTTATCACTTTTAACTATAAGAATACCCGGTGATAAAAGAATAGTATCATATGCTGTTTCATGGTATTTTACTGTAACACACGGTATTCTATAGTAGCACACGGTATTGCACAATATCTCATATTATTGATCTGATAACGTGGTCATTACACAATATTCATCAATAATTGTTGTTACACAGTATTTTGTATTATTGATTCAATAATTGTCATTACACTGTATTTTATATCATTGAATCAATAATTGTTATTGCACTTTATTTTAAAATTATTGAAGTTGATAATTGTCACAGTAGCAAATATACAGTAATTTATATTATTAAATTAATAATAATGTATAACGTTTCTTACATTATTGTTTGTTGAATTATTATTGTAGCATTATTTTATTATATATGTAGGACCCACGGGAAGAAAAATAAATAAATAAATAAAAATATATAAAAAAATTAATTAATTTATTATTTTGAATAGTAAACATATGAGCACTCTGTGAGAAATGAGCATGTAAAATGAGTTGCTAGAGAAGTTTGGTGAAGATTGCTCCCTTGAATTCTCAGGCTGGCGTGCAGCACGCCAGACACCTACCACACGCACAGTGACTCCTTTGATCATATAAATAGCTTGCTCAACTGAATAAAAAAATCACACCTAAAACATAAAAAATTTCTACAAGTATTTTGTGAGTTTTCTCTGAAAGTAATAAGGTTATCTTGAGTGTTTGCAAATTAATAGGAGTGTGCGAATTTTTCAAGTAAGTATTTTATTAAAGAGTAGTAACTGTACAAATACCTATTTCATATGGTATTCACAAATATTCCTTTATAAGACTCTTCTTTTAGAAGATTTATTTTTAAAAAAAAAATTTGGAAGATTTATTTTTGAAATATTATTTCAAAAATTATGTTTGAAGTTATTATTTTACACTACAAAAATTTATATTATATAAACAATTTTAATAGTTCATAATATATGAGTTATCATACACCTTAAAATTTATATGTGATAATTATTAATTATATTATAAATATATAGGTTGATCAATCTCATTTTTATCAATGTCCAGTCACGTGATAAGGTAAGGGGTATCATTCTTTTCATTATCATAAATGGATATTATTTTCTTTCATACTTGTAAGGGATACCATCTTTTTCATCTTTCGTTATTCAAACTTACTATAGTAAGAGATATCATTTCTTTTATACTCTTAAACTTACTAGGGTAAGTATTGTCCGGTAAAACTTCTGAAATGATTATAATTTTCTTAACAGTTTGTGCTTCATTTAATATTATTTCAATTGCACATTCCTATTTACGTGAACATCTCTATTGAACTGTAACCGTTATTCTGAACTGTGGATCTTGAATATCATTTTTGAATTTCATTCCACATCATGTTGACAATTTGAACATTATTTAAATCTGTACAAAGTAAAAATTGTAAACTTCTGATATTTATTGTTTATCCTGTTTCTTCTATTCATTATTAATATCTCTATTATTATTCTAATAATCAAGGATCAAATTGTTGTTGATATCTGTAGCCTGGGCATAGATTGGATAAAGGTGTTGATATGTTCAGGCGTTGATAGGTTAAAGGCGATATATTTGATGATGTGTCTTTTAAGGCACGTGGTGAATGTTCCCTTTGATCTGGGGCAAAGATGAACTGTTGTTTGGTATCAATAACTGCAGCAGAATAACAACCATTAGAAAAATCATATAGACCATGATGTCCACTCGCTTCTCTTTTTAAGAAAAACATCATCAACTTTTATCATCTGAAATAGCACTGGCCATAATAATACAATTTCACAGTTCTTGGTCATAATCATGCAAGTCAACAGTTCATATTTGCACTACGGGCCAAAGATATTCAATATAGCATTAACGGTCATGATTATACCAGTATACAACCTTTGGTCATAATCATACCAAACAACAGTTCAACTTTGTCTCAGGCCAAAGATAACATTCACGACGTGCCTTAAAAGACACATTATCAAATATATCGCTTTTAACCTATCAACACCTTTATCCAATATGTGCCCCAGGCCACAGATATCAACAACAATTTGATTATTGATTATTAGAATAATAACAGAGATATTAATAATGAACAGAAGAAATAGGATAAACAATAAATATTAGAAGTTTACAATTTTTACTTTGTACAGATTCAAATAATGTTCAAATTGTCAACATGATGTTGAGTGAAATTCAAAAATAATATTCAAGATCCACAATTCAGAATAATGGTTACAGTTCAATAGAAAGGTTCACGTAAATAGGAAGGAGCAATTGAAATGATATTAAATGAAGCACAAACTGTTAAGAAAATTATAATCATTTCAGAAGTTTTACCGGACAATACTTACCATAGTAAGTTTAAGAGTATAAAAGAAATGATATCCCTTACTGTAGTAAGTTTGAATAATGAAAGATGAAAAAGATGGTATCCCTTACAAGTAACAAAGAAAATAATATCCATTTATGATGATGAAAAAATGATACTCCTTTCCTTATCACATGACTGGATATTGATAAAAATGAGGTTGATCAACCTATATATTTATAATATAATTAGTAATTACAAAACATAAATTTTAAGGTGTATGATAACTCATATATTATGAACTACCTAAATTATTTATATAATATAATTTTTCGTATTGTAAAATAATAACTTCAAAAACAATTTTTGAAATAATATTCCAAAAATAAATCTTCCAAAGAAAGTTTTTTAAAATAAATCTTCTCAAAGAAGAGTCTTATAAAGGAAGATTTGTGAATACCGTGTGAAATAAGTATTTGTGCATTACTACTCTTTAATAAAATACTTGAAAAATTCATGCACTCCTATTAATTTGCAAACACTAAAGATAACCTTACTATTCTCAAACAAAACTCACAAAATACTTGTAGAAAATTTTCATGTTTTAGGTGTGATTTTTCTATTTAACTGAGCAAGTTATTTATAGGAGCAAAGGACTCACTGTGCGTGTGGTAGGTGGCTGGCATGCTGTACGCCAGCCTGAGAATTCAAGGCAGTAGCCTTCACCAAACTTCTCCAGTAACTCATTTTACATGCTCATTTCTCATGTGGGCCCACAACTGTGACACCCCTAAATCTAGGCCCACATAGCCCAAACTTGAGTTGTCAAAATACACAATAACTATTACAATATAACGTACCATAATACAATATTTAAATAATACACAACTAAGTCTTCATTATTATTGTCAGACTATTTTACAACTTATGAAGACTAATACAGCTACAACTCGGACCTTAACTCTATGCCCCAACTAGACCCAGCTATTCTCTCATTTCCTGTTGAAAAACAATGGAACAAAAGAAAATGGTAAGCTCAAATAGCCCAGTAAAGAATATCATTGTAAGACCCCGAATTTTATGAAATACAAAATTTAATTTTTCTTCATATATATATTTTTTTTGAAACAGTAAGTGGTTAAATCGATAAAGTTAAAAGTTAAGGATGTTATGTGCAAATTTTATTTTGTCGGACAATATTCGTTTGGTCGGGGAATATTCGTGCCGTACGACGGCGCCGAAATAATAAATTATTGGTGCACCCCACAACGGAATATTTGTCGGATATAGAAAACGACAGAAATAACCTTTTTAAATAAAAATAGTCAACGGAACTGTTAAAATACCGGTGATAAAAGAATAGTAGCATACGGTAGTTATTGGTATTTTCTGTAGCACTCGGTACTCTACAGTAACACACGGTATTGCATAGTGTCTCATATTTTTGGTCTGATAATTGACACCGTAACTGTTACGCATCATTTCATCGATAATTGTCACTGCATAATATTTTATATTATCAATTCAATAATTGTTGTTACACAGTATTTTGCATTATTGATTTAATAATTGTCATTACACTGTATTTTATATCATTGAGTCAATAATTGTTGTTGCACTGTTTTTAAAATTATTGAACCTAATAATTGTCACAGTAACATATGCACAGTAATTCACATTATTGAATCAATAATTGTCATTACACAGTAACGTATGCTTTATTTTACATTATTGTTATCTCTATTATGATGTTATTTAAACAGTTGTATTTCATTAATTTATTGACTTGATATCTAAGAGCTAACTATACTGTATTTATAACAATTAGTCATAATAATTGAATTGATAAAGTTATTTGTTTATAATATAAAGTTAGGTGATTATTAGGTGATATGAAATGAATGGTGTAGATTAAAGTGTGAATTATTGTTGAATAATTGAATTGATTTGTTTATAATATAAAGTTAGGTGATTATTAGGTGATATGAAATGAATGGTGTAGATTAAAGTGTGAATTATTGTTGAATAATTAAATTGATTTGTTTATAATATAAAGTTAGGTGATTATTAGGTGATATGAAATGAATGGTGTAGATTAAAGATAATATAATATTTGAAATGGATGGTGTAGATTAAAAGATGATTTTTAAATGAATGGTTTAGATTAAATGAATGATAAGATTTTTGGCTATAAATAGAAGCCTTAACTTAAGGATTTTTCATAAACTTCCTTACTTGTTCTTTCTTTCTCTCTCTAAATACTTCTTGTGAAAGTTCTCTCTAAGTGTGCTTAAGTCATCTTGAGTATTTGTGAAGATCTATAAGTATACGTGTACTGTTCAAGTTAATCAACCTCATTTAAATCAATATCCAGTCACGTGTTACGGTAAGGGATACCATCTTTTTCATCTTCCATTATTCAAACGTACTATGGTAAGGGATTATCATTATTTGGTTCTCGATAATAATATTGTTTCTTCCTTACTCATAAGACGTGCCTTTTATTTCCATGTATTAAATTGTGGGAATAACCTTACGGAGCGGATTGCCGCCTGTTGGTGAATAACCTTTCGTATTCATTCATTATTAATCTCTGAGAATAACCTTACGGAGCGGATTGCCGCCTGTTTGGTGAATAACTCTTTGTACTCAAATTCTATTAAATTGTGGGAATAACCTTACGGAGCGGATTGCCGCCTGTTGGTGAATAACCCTTTGTATTAATTTCCTTCACCTTTTGTTAATCAAACCTGCTACGGTAAGGGATATTATTTTCTTTCATACTCCTAAATCGAAATTTATTATGGAACTATTGCTTCTATAATTCCTGAAAATATTATATGTTCCATAATAGTTGAACTTCATTATTTCAACTGAACCTTCCTATTTACGTGAACCTTTCTATTGAATGGTAACCGTTATTCTGAACTGTGGATCTTGAATATCATTTTTAAATTTCACTCCACATCATGTTGACAATTTGGACATTATTTGAATCTGTACAAAGTAAACTTCCGATACTTATTGTTATCCTATTTCTTCTGTTCATCATTTATATCATTCTAATCATCCAAAAATCAAGCTGTTGTGAATATCTGTGGCCGGGGGCACAGATGTGATATATTTGTTGAACAGATGATAGGTTAAAGGCGATATAATAGGTTAAAGGCGATACATCTGTTCGGTGTCTTTTATGGCACGTGGTGAATGTTCTCTTTGGCCCGTAGTGCAAAGATGAACTGTTGTTTGGTATGATTATGACCAAAGGCTGAATCTGGTATAATCATGACCGTTGGTGCTATATTGAATATCTTTGGCCCGTAGTACAAAGATGAACTGTTGATGTGCATGATTATGATCAGGAACTGTGAATTTGTATTATCTTGACTAATGATATTTCAGATGATAAAAGTTGATGATGTTTTTCCTAAAAAGAGAACCGAGTGGACATTATAGTCTGCATTATTCTTCTAATAGATTACTCATTCCGCTGCTATTATTGATCTGAACGTTGTTTAAGAATTTAACTGCAGTTTTTGATATAAACCTTGTAGTCTATTGTATTCTATCAAGAACTCAACTGTTGAAGACTAATGATAATTTATTCGTCATTATCTTAGTCATGATATTCTTTACTGGGCTATTTGAGCTCACCCTTTCTTTTGTTCCATTGTTTTTCAACAGGAGATGAAAACATAACAGGGTCTAGCCGGGGAATGGAGTGAGGGTTCGAGGAATAGTTATCATAGTCTTCACGTTTTGTAAAATAGTGTGGCAATAATAGTGAAGACTTAGTTGTGTATTATTATACACTGTATTGTTGTACGTTGTGCTTTGTTGTAATAATTTTGTTGTAGTATTTTGACGACTCAAGTTTGGGCTGTGTGGGCCCAGATTTGGGGGCGTCACAATCATGACTAAGATAATGACAAATAAATTATCATTAGCCTTCAACAGTTGAGTTTTTGATAGAATAATTTAAACAACAAGTTTTAATTCAACAACTGCAGTTAAGTTCTTAAACAAAGTTTAGATTAATAACAGCAGCAGAATAACAACCATTAGAAAAATCATATGGACCATGATGTCCACTTTCTTCTCTTTTTAAGAAAAACATCATCAACTTTTATCATCTGAAATACCACTGACCATGATAATACAGTTTCACAGTTCCTGGTCATAATCATACAAGTCAACAGTTCATCTTTGCACTATGGGCCAAAGATATTCAATATAGCACTAATGGTCATGATTATACCAGTATACAGCCTTTAGTCATTATCATACCAAACAACAGTTCATATTTGCCCCAAGCCAAAGAGAACATTCACCACGTGCCTTAAAAGACACATTATCTAATATATCGCCTTTAACCTATCAACACCTTTATCCAATATGTGCCCCAGGCCACAGATATCAACAACAATTTGATTCCTGATTATTAGAATAATAACAGAGTTATTAATAATGAACAGAAGAAATAGGATAAACAATAAATATCAGAAGTTTACAATTTTTACTTTGTACAGATTCAAATAATGTTCAAATTGTCAACATGATGTGGAGTGAAATTCAAAAATGATATTCAAGATCAACAGTTCAAAAAAACGGTTACAGTTCAATAGAAAGGTTCACGTAAATAGGAATGTGCAATTGAAATGATATTAAATGAAGCACAAATTGTTAAGAAAATTATAATCATTTCAGAAGTTTTACCGGACAATACTTACCATAGTAAGTTTAAGAGTATAAAAGAAATGATATCCCTTACTGTAGTAAGTTTGAATAATGAAAGATGAAAAAGATAGTATCCCTTACAAGTAAGAAAGATAATAATATCCATTTATGATGATGAAAAGAATAATACTCCTTACCTTATCACGTGATTGAATATTGATAAAAATGAGGTTGATCAACCTATATATTTATAATATAATTAGTAATTACCACATATAAATTTTAAGGTGTATGATAACACATATATTATGAACTATCAAAATTATTTATATAATATAAATTTTTGTAGTGTAAAATAATAACTTCAATTTTTTTTTTTGAAATAATACTGTAGCACACGGTAATCTACAGTAGCACACGGTATTGCACAGTATCTCATATTATTGATCTAATAACGTGATCATTGTACAATATTCATCAATAATTGTTATTACATAGTATTTTTTATTATTGATTCAATAATTATCATTACACTGTATTTTATATCATTGAATTAATAATTGTTATTGCACTATATTTTAAAATTATTGAACTTGATAATTGTCACAGTAGCAAATATATAGTAATTTATATTATTAAATTAATAATAATCTGTAACGTGTTTCTTACATTATTGTTTATTGAATTATTATTGTAGCATTATTTTATTATGTATGTAGGATCCACAGGAAGAAAAATAAATAAATAAATAAAAATATGTAAAAAATATTAATTAATTTATTATTTTGAATAGTAAACATGTGGGCCCTCTGTGGGGGCCACATGAGAAATGAGCATGTAAAATGAGTTGCTGGAGAAGTTTGGTGAAGGTTACTGCCTTGAATTCTCAGGCTGGCGTGCAGCACGCCAGCCACCTACCACACGAACACTGACTCCTTTTCTTCTATAAATAACTTGCTCAGCTGAATAGAAAAATTACACCTAAAACATAAATTTTTTTTACAAGTATTTTGTGAGTTTTCTCTGAGAATAGTAAGGTTATCTTGAGTGTTTGCGTATTAAAAGGAGTGCAGGAATTTTTCAAGTAAGTATTTTATTAAAGAGTAGTAATTGCACAAATATCTATTTCACATGGTATTCACAAATCTTCCTTTATAAGACTCTTATTTGAGAAGATTTATTTTTGAAATATTATTTCAAAATTTATTTTTGAAGTTATTATTTTACACTACAAAAATTTATATTATATAAATAATTTTGATAGTTTATAATACATGAGTTATCATACACCTTAAAATTTATATGTGGTAGTTACTAATTATATTATAAATATATAGGTTGATCATCCTCATTTTTATTAATATTCAGTCACGTGATAAGGTAAGGGGTATCATTCTTTTCATCATCATAAATGGATATTATTTTCTTTCTTACTTGTAAGGGATACCATCTTTTTCATCTTTCATTATTCAAACTTACTACAGTAAGGGATATCATTTCTTTTATACTCTTAAACTTACTATGGTAAGTATTGTCCGGTAAAACTTTTGTAATGATTATAATTTTCTTAACTGTTTGTGCTTCATTTAATATCATTTCAATTGCACCTTCCTATTTATATGAACCTTTCTATTGATCTGTAACCGTTATTCTAAACTGTGGATCTTGAATATCATTTTTGAATTTCACTCCACATCATGTTGACAATTTGAACATTATTTGAATATGTACAGAATAAAAATTGTAAACTTTCGATATTTATTGTTTATCCTGTTTCTTTTGTTCATTATTAATATTTCTGTTATTATTCTAATAATCAAGAATCAAATTGTTGTTGATATCTGTGGCTGGGCATAGATTGGATAATGGTGTTGATAGGTTAAAAACGATATATTTGATGATATGTCTTTTAAGACACGTGGTGAATGTTCTCTTTGGCCTGGAGCAAAGATGAACTGTTGTTTGGTATAATTATGATCAAATGCTGCAGACTGGTATAATCATGACCGTTAGTGCTATATTGAATATCTTTGGCCCATAGTGCAAAGATGAACTGTTGACTTGCATGATTATGACCAGGAACTGTGAAATTGTGTTATCATGGCCAGTGGTGTTTCAGATGATAAAAGTTGATGATGTTTTTCTTAAAAAGAGAAGCGACTGGACATCATAGTCCATATGATTTTTCTAATGGTTGTTATTCTGCTGCAGTTATTAATCTGAACTTTGTTTAAGAACTTAACTGCAGTTGTTAAATTAAAACTTGTTGTTTAAATTATTCTATCAAAAACTCAACTGTTGAAGGCTAACGATAATTTATTTGTCATTATCTTAGTCATGATATTCTTTACTGGGCTATTTGAGCTCACCTTTTTCTTTTGTTCCATTGTTTTTCAACAGGAGATGAGAGAGTAGCTGGGTCTAGTCGGGGGATAGAGTGAAGGTCCGAGTTGTAGCTGTATTAGTTTTCATAAGTTGTAAAATAGTGTGAAAATAATAATGAAGACTTAGTTGTGTATTATTTGAATACTGTATTGTGGTACGTTATATTGTAAAAGTTGTTGTGTATTTTGACGACTCAAGTTTGGGCTGTGTGGGCCTAGATTTGGGGGTGTCACAACTATAACAACAGTTTGGCCTTTTCATACGTGGGGAATGGATCTCATAGGGCCTATTCATCTAAATTCAAGAGGAAATATATGGATCTTGACCGCTATAGAGATATATACGAAATGGGTGGAAGTAGTTTCCCTAAAGAAAGTTACAAGGCCAGCAATGGCAAATTTTATAAAAGGGCATATCATTTGTCATTTCGGGTTTCCAAAAGTCATCTTGTCGGATAACGGGACACCCTTCATAAATAGGGATGTCAAGAAATTAATGGACAAATATAAGGGGAAACACTACAAGTCGTCACCATACTACCCGAAAGGCAATGGTCAGACAGAGGCCACCAATAAAACCTTGATTAAAATTCTAGCAAAGACTCTGGATGATCATCCAGAGGAATGGGCAGAACAGTTGCCAATGACATTATGGGCCTACTGAACTTAGAAGAGGAAGCCTACATGAGAGACTCCATATGCCCTAATATATGGGGAAAAAGCTGTCTTGCCCGCAGAAATAGAAATTCCTTCGGCCAGAATAAAACTCCGATGCCTAGTTGAGGAAGAGAATCGACCAGCTGCTCTAGAAGCCTTAGTTGATTTTCGAGACAAAGCTAAAAAAAAATTAGAAAGATACCATGAACGATTGCAGTGATAATACAATACTGCAGTGGTACCTCGACAGATTTTGGTGGAGGACTTGGTGCTCAAGACCGCAAATCAACTCATGAGAGGAACACCAACCACCAAATTTCCCCCCAAATGGGAAGGCCTGTATTGGGTATGAGAAGTCTCTAAAAGCGAGTATTGCAAAATGTCTCGTGTGGGGTCTGATACTATCTCCGACCCTTTGAACTTGAAGTGGGTCAAAAGATATTATACGTGAGATAGTTATCGAAGAAATAAAAGTTACACTATGTCTTTAAAAAGTGATCGAGGCACCCTGACTTGACCATGTCCTCGAACCCGACAAGTTACACTTTATCTATAAAAGTGATCGAGGCACCCCGACCTGACCAAGTCCTCGAACCAGACAAGTTACTTTGTTTTTAAAAGTGATTGAATTGAAATTCAAAATATCGTGAAACGTTACTTTTCGTAAAAAGCAAATGATTATTCATGATATATCTCAAACTTTTGCAAATATTTTCTAAGAATATACAAACCCAAGTAGTTGATTGTGAATTATATTCGTGTCATATTATGCAAAGTTTTGTCTTAGAATATTAATTTGGATGATTTATGAGTCAAGGACCCATATTGATTTGTAATAAGTCAAATTAATAAAGACACATAATGAATAAAAATACTTTGATAATTGAAAAAATATGACAAATGAGTTCTTTTAAAACAGGAGAATAAGTGCTACAAAAGGCCGTGAGACAAAGACCATGTCATATCAAATTATAATGGGGGCATGACTAAAGCTTCTAAAGTAGAAATAGCTGTATCACGAGCCTGAATGTCATCCTTCAGTTCTCCCTCAAAATGCTGAGCTGCTAACTTGTAATCTCAAAGCTTAGTCTCGTATTCTTGGAACTTGGCTTTCACTTCGGATATAACAGTATAAATCTCTGAGAGCTCCACTGAAGAAGAATGATAGTGGCTATGTCGGAAGTCAACCTCAGCTCGTAGTGTAGCAACATGATGATTCCGAGTAATGAGGTCCAATCTAGTACAAAAAGGGGATACGTTAAAACCTAGGGCGAAAAGATCAAGGACCTTGTAATTTAGCCTTTCCAGATCTTCATTATGCAAAGTCTGAAAGGAGAAATTCGACATATCAATAATGAAACTAGCTAGGAGATCTAACAAGAAAGTCACCAAAGAAGTCTCATGAACGATCAAGTCATCCAAAGTCTATGGGAACCAAATTAATATACGCTCGAGGATCTCTTGATTAGAGTTTGTGATCTGAAAAACCTTTTTCCATGAAACAAGTCTCCCACTTGGATTGAAGGAAGCTCTAGAATGAGCTATCTTAGAAGCCATCATGACATCTGGAAGGGGATTCATGATCTCTAGATTTGTTGACTGACCTGCCAATTCTGAATCAGTGGGAGGAAGACCAAGACCATCTATGAATGAATCTGCACAATTTGAATGAAGAACGTTGAAGGTGGCAAAGTTCTCATTTGGTAAATGTAAGAAATCTAGATGTTTGGACTGAGACGAAGAATGGGCAACCAAATAAGAAATTATGCGAAAAGTATAAAAGTAAGAAACAATGAAATAAGATGTACAGTGATGAAACAAAAAGTATACCAAATATCCAATAGAAAAGGAGTCGTGAGTCGCCTCCCCCGGTGAATTTGGACAGTTACCGTCCCTAATAACTCCTCCTTCAACAGAATCCCTCGGAGGAGGAGAAGCAGCAGCAATTGGACTTGAAGGTTCCATATCATGAGCAATAAATGTATTCATCAATCCAGCAGGAACAGTATTACCAGCCGCTAAAATGGAACCCATATCAGATAATGCAGGATTGGAATGGACACTGGTATGGTGGTTATATATTAGAGGAAACTTGATAGGATTTGGTTTATTTTTCTTACAAGACACAAGGGGAGAATAATCTTTATCAACCTCATCATCATCACTAAGCTGAATTGAAAAGCAAGATAAAACGTCAACAAACAAATAGATAAAGGCATAATTAACAACAGACAAGTGTAATGTATTGTTTACCACAAGTTGTCGACGTCTCTTAGGAGGATCCTTTGTGAAAGGCATAGTAGGAGATACTTCTTTGGGTGGATGCCTAGTTGGATGCCTAAATATGAAGGTAGTACCATTAGCTATGCGCTTGACAACATTATTCCTCACAGGACTTGGGGTGGATTTGGCAGAAGGAATAACTTCATGGGTAGGAGTGATAATAGGTCCCCTCGCTCTCGAGCGCATAACTCTGTCTCCATCGACAGTAGAGAGAACTTGGGGAGGAGTTTAAGAATGGGCTTGAGATCGAGCCTGTGAAAGAGGACAATGAGAAGTCGAAGCGATAGGCCGTGGAGACGGTCGTGTGAGAACCTCACGATCAGTAAGACGGATACTAGCAGGGCATCTTTCTGGATGTGCATGTAACTTGGGAGTATATAGTAGTTTGGCCCATTTTAGCTGTATTTTAGGAGAGGCTGGTAAAGCAGCTAATAGAGTTTCATCTATCCAGGTCCTCGTAACCCTACGCCAACGACCTCGTTCTTCGGCAGTGTAACATCCCTATCTATATGTAGCAGGGATAATAAAGGGCAAAGGATCACCGAAAACACCAGGAGGCCTAGGAATTTCCCATACAAAAGTGGCATACGAAGGGATGAAATCTTCTAAAGCCTCCTCATAATCACAACTTTCAGATATATCAAAGGTACAAGGTTGGTCAAAACCAAACTGTCTCATTACCCTATAAGGAGAATAAAACACAGTCCTGAACTCATCATCCTCCACAAAGTATGGTAACTCAGATGAACAGAGGATGAAGAACCAAAGAAGGGATGATCCTCCTAAGTTGTCAACGGTAGCAAAGTGGCGTGACTCACCTCTGTAATAATGAGGAAGAACATCGCCCTTAAGAACCATAGTAAAAGGACGAGTAACAAAAATGGTGAAGTCATCAATATACAGTTGCAAGTTAGAAGTGCCCTTATGATCAATCCACTGTGAAAGACGAGGTGCAATGGTGGGTGACGAGAAAGGAGGAGGCAATGTTTTCTTTTTCTTAGAGATAGGCAATGATGCAACATGATCAGGAAAATACTCAAAGAGAAACATTGGGAGGAATGAGCCCAAAGCAAAACATTGTACGTCGTACCTGAAAATCGAAAGGAATTGATAAGTAATAAGTAAA
Source organism: Hedera helix (assembly GCA_947179155.2). Lineage (NCBI taxonomy): Eukaryota > Viridiplantae > Streptophyta > Magnoliopsida > Apiales > Araliaceae > Hedera > Hedera helix. Next base: position 4,325,283 of record OX359287.1, read on the forward strand.
AGAAATATGAAAGACAATGGAACAAAAGGAAAGGAAGTAGTGACCAAAGAAGGAGGATACCTTCCGACATATTCTTTCATAGCTAAGACAGTCTCTTCAAATTGACGGTATAAAGTTCTAAAAAATAGAGGTGCAAGAGGAATTCGTAAACCTCGAGCCAATAAAAGTAGCCAAGCAAAACATACGGGTTGAAGGTCCATCAACCGGTGAGCTGGGGAAGATGAAACGGGACAACCACATTATAAGATAGACGACCAGTGGAAAAGGGCACGGGGTGCCGCGAACGGTAAGAACTGAATCACTCCAAGCAAAGCTATCCCAATTGGTTGGATTGTAGTCGTGGAAGAAGTAGCGTACCCATGAGAGCCAAGAGGTCTTGTGGCGGTTGGAGGTGTCAAAATTTGAAAGTAGTTTGTTACCTTTATATCACGAACCCAAACTTGAGGCGTGCCTAAAAGCTTCACCTAAATAAGTCACACATTCGACATCCCTTTGTGACAAATTGGAGGGAGTACATGAGGATTCACCATAAACAGGAAGGCTGAAAGAACATAATCAGGAATAAGTTAAGATAGCCATAAAATAAATAAAAGCAAAGATGGAAAGATAGAATAATGGAAAATAAAATTTACTGATAGATAGCATGGAGGTCCTCCAAGGTAGGGGTAAATTCTCCCTATGCCGTGATGAAAGTGGAAGTTGATGAAGTCCAACGAGAAAGTAAAATACGGAGTGCATCTTAATCTTGATGAATACGGAGATCCTTGTATAAATGGATGCATTGTAAGATGCCGGCACACTCAAGCAATCTCACATGTTCAAGGTTTTCTAGAATCCTCTCTGTCCAATGTTTCCATCCTTGAAGCCGAATGGAAGAGTCTGGCTGAAAGCAAATCAGACTATATGGGTATTCTTATATTTCGATGCACACACGAGGAATGTTAAAGGCACGGGGATAACTGTCCTGACTGTTGGATGCGGAGGCATAAAGAAAAAGACCCTCCTTGTCAGGGCATGAAAAGAAATGTTATTCATAATTCTAGACATGATCCCAAAAAACGTTATGATTTCTGAAAAAAGAAGCTATCCCCCAATACTTGGGGGAAAGGGGTGGTTCGACAGCTTTGGAATCTATGGAATGGTCTTCGGAACTAGCCTGCAATACCTATTATTAAAACGAATAATCAACATGAGAAACTTGCGGGGAAGAAAGTACATAGAAAACCAACTTCCTTACCATGATACAACCCGACCACAAAAAGGTAAAATTCTCTTTGACATTCACCAATAGGAATCAAGTTTAAATGCTCGACGAGTAGACTTGGCTCGGGAAAGAGGAGAAGGGTACCTGAAAAATGAAAAACTAGAATATGTTAAAAAAAAAAAAAAACGTAAAAGACCCTAGGGTTCGCCTGCTACCCCCTAGGGTTGGCAAATTCCTATCCCAAGAATTTTGGTTTTGAAGGATTCAATGTGTGAAAAAAAAAAAAACAAAAGGCCCTAGGGTTCGCCTGCTGCCCCCTAGGGTTCGCACATTCCTCTCCTAAGAATTTTGGTTTGGAAGGATTCAATGTGTAAAAAAAAAAAAACGTAAAAGACCCTAGGGTTCGCCTGCTGCCCCCTAGGGTTCGCACATTCCTTTCCCTTTTTTTGGTTTGGTTTGGAAGGATTTGATGTAAAAATAAACCCTAGGGTTCGCCTGCTGCTGCCTAGGGGGTTCGCCCATTCCATTCCGCTCTCCCAAGAATTTTAGTTTGGAGGGATTTGTTACTATAATAATAATAATAATCCTACCTCAGTTCCTCGCTTGACAAATTTTATTTCTCTCTCGAACGAAGAAGTGAGAAAAATTGTGAATTTTAGAGGGTTTAGGTTCTCTATTTATAATACTTCAAAATAACTAGAGATCCTAAACTTAATAGAATTAACAATCCTTTCTTAAACCAAAAAAGGGAATCAAGTTTACTAAAACCAATAGAATACTCGAATGAAAATTTAGAAATATTTATATATCCTAAAGTTATGAAGAATGAAGATTTTCTTAAGTTAAACTAACAAGAAATAAGGAAACAAAAAGTCCCATATAATCCATCTAAGAAAGACTGTTGGTTGCCGTAAACGTGAACCTTAGGGTTCAGATCTTTGTATTTAAAAAAAAAACTTCAGAAGGCAAAAGAACCTACTTCTAAGACTTTTTGGCCCTTTTAAGGTGACCATCATCGCCTATGGCGATGAGTTTTGTAGGGCTCGATGATACGGTCGTTTCAACATATTATGGGCCCCGAAACTCCAAACGGATCAAAAGTTATGATAAAACCAGTATCGACTCGTCAAAAACATACATTTTGTGCACGATCGTCACTTCCAGGCTGTGACTCACGTGCATGGAGAAAATGTGAGCCCATGAACAATAATTAGGGTTCACATTAAATGAGCTAAAATAAAAAAAAATAACGGATAATGAATAACGGATAACGAATAACGGACAACGAACAAATAAAGACTGAAAAAGACAGAATGTTTTCCCCTAGGGTTCACCCCCTAGGGGTCGGGCCCCTAGAGTGGGCCCCCTTTTTGGGGGTGGTCCCGTCTCGCTCCATGATACGTTTCGTTTGCTTTCTTTGACAATAAAAGTGTTTTTTTTTATTTGATCTTTTGACTTAAAATTATGCAACCTAAAAAATAGAATTGAAGAGGTATTGTCATGAGTCCCAAGGCCGAAGGCTCATGAGAACAACTTGTGATTGAGAATTGGTTGAGGGATTGGATTGGTGACTAGAAGAATTAGATGATTTGGACGTTACCTGGATAACCAGGGGTATTTTAGGAATTTTGTTATCATTAAGGGCATTTCTGGAATTTTCCCTTCTGACATGTGTCTGGCATATGTCATGGACCCTATAAATACCCCTTCACTTGACAAGTAAAGGGGACTTTTGAGTTTGGAAGATTTCTAGCCTTCGAAACTCTCTCTCTCTCTCCCTCTCAATAAGAAATCAGTTGGAAGGAATTGAGAATTTGTGATTGACTCATCATCGAGTGAACGAAAATGTTGGCTTGCCTATCTTGAGTTCACTCAAAACACCTGTCACGGCTCTCGGACATCAACGGTTACGCCGTGATCTTGAGAGTTATGCCACGTGTCGCTTGGGTAGTTGTTCAACGATTTTTCTCCCATCTTCAATCTTTCAACCGATTCTGAATCTTTTGTAGATTTCTCGCCTCCACCATAACTACTAACCCTAACCCTAGCAATGTACATAATTTTTGTGCCTACTAGGAGTAATTGTTATTTTTTCCAAATAAAAACATAACAAATACTCCTTTCATTTCAGAATGAGTTCGATTTGAGTCTGATTATAATGTATTTGAGAAATTTTAAAATTTTAAACTATCATGCAAATTTATTTTAGTTTATGAAATAATAAGATAGTATTTAACTAAAAAGTAGTTTACACTATTAACTATTACATAAGTTAAAATCGAAATCACATTAAATTTAAAATTTTATGATTTCATGAATTAATTACAAAAATTTAAAAAGACTATATGCGAAAAACAAATTTATTATTAATGTTGGAAAAAATATTTAGACAATAACTAATTCTGAAACAGTGAAATTGTATATTAGAAATAGACAATTATACATTCAATACATTTTGACTTAAGGACTTCTTAAAATGTTGACTAGTTATGGTGCAACACAAAATTATTACTTTATTAAAGTAAAACACTATGATTGTCAGTAACACGGGACTGAAATAAATTAAAAAGTTATCAATACTCCTAATTTCAAATAGAGAGTAAATTACAATGTTGGAAAATACTAATGTCCGCCTCCTAATAAGCCTGGCGAACTCGGCGAGTATTTCTAGAACACTACAAGAAAATCGAATAATTTCGGTGTAATATTTTCGGACAAAATTATATTAATTCTGACGGGAAAATGTGTTAGAAATAATTTCATCGGAATTAGTTAATTCCCGATGGAATTCCATCGTAAATAGGCCTCAGAATGGGAGCCAAACTTTCCCGCCATCGTGCTATTTAAATTCGTCAAAAATAATATAATTCCGACAAATTTTTTATCGAAAATATACTAACTTAGATGGAAATAATTTCGTCGAAAATAACGTTTTAATTAGGTCAGTCAGCGCAATGCAGAATCATTTTCTTATTTCTTCATTTTAGCAGCAGCGGCGGCGATTCACTTACAACCGCGGTGCACGACTTTCTCCCTTCGTCGTCTCCTCTCCGACGACTCCACCTCCGTCATCCCTCTCTGGCGATGCCACCTCCTACTGGGAAGGTTTTTTTTTTTCACTACCTCCATTACAAGGTATTTCTCCAATCCAAAATTTCATTTTGTCCTCAAATTTGTATACATTAGCTAGTTTATTTTATAACTTGTTCTTGTGCTTGAGCAAGGCTAAATATTTGATTTGATATGCTAAATATTTGATTTGATACGAGGACCCTTAAATTAGTTTGTCTCAATTTATAGTATTCAATTTAGGTTTGATTAATTTGAGGTGTATTATACACTTGAAATTTGGGTTTAATTAGTTTGATTAATTTGGGTTTGATTAATGTGATATATAGAGGCTTAAATTAGTTTGTACATGATTTAGTTTATTCAGTTTATGCTTGAAAAGTATACTTGTGTTTATTGAACTTGGACAATTGGATATTTTCAGTTTTCAGTAGCAACATATTGCATTATAATGTTATACTGTCTTTGGATTCTTTATTGCTTTAAGTGAAATGTATTGTTTTGGTTCATAATTGCGACTTTGCAAGGCTTGTTCGTTGCCAACGGGGTTAACCCCTTATTTTCGAGGAATTTTTGACGGAATTTCTATGGAAATTATAAAATAAAATAAGAAAAATTGTAAATAATAGAGTAAAATATAATATTAAAAATTAATTAAAGTATAATATCCTTTTCTTATAAAATAAAACAAATAAGATAAAATATAAGATATATTATAATATAATATACTAAAAAAATATAATAAAATGCGAGAAATAAAATAAAATAAAATAAAAGTATAAATGAAATAATATAATATAATAAAATATTAACATATAAACTAATAAAATAAAATAAATTAAAATTACTTAATAAAATAAAATAATAAAGTAAATTAAATATAATTTAATAAAATAAAATAAAATAAAGAATAATAAATTTAATTTAATTAAATTAAATAAAATAATAAATTAAATATGGTAAAATATAATTTAATAAAAAATGGAACCACGTGGCTAATGTCATACTATCACACTAGTTATTAGACACATCTTCTTCCTTCCATTTTAAAGTAACCAATGGTCGACTAATGTCTTGAGATTATCATCATTCAAGACTTCTCATTGTTATGTTATCTGATTTGACTTATATGAATTTCCTAATCATATAGCTCATAGAAAGTTGTGTCATTCTACGATCAACTCTATGTTCTGATTTCTTTACGAACTACTCAATGATTTGCAAACTCTGTGATTTGTATGTTTCATTGAACTGTTCTACGGTTTGCATTTCTCCTTACAATCTTAGAGTAACTTATGTACCTTGCTCTGCGAACTCTGAAAATGTCTTACGATCTTTAACTGTATTTCAAAGTTGCTTTGTTCAATGATTTACTGTGTCAGCTGTTGTTCAATGATCTTGCATTTTTCCCTTCGTTCTGTTAAACACCTTGATCAACATCACGATCCTTTAGCTTGCGATTCTTTATTCTTCTTTTATAATCTTATAGTTACCTTTGTGAGATGCTCTACGAATTCTGAATTGACTTTACGAACTATGAACTTTGCAATATTATATTCTCACTTTCTTTGTCTAGAGTCATTTGATGATCTTTAGTTCACTTTATGAGAACTGAAACTCCTTTTGATTTATCTCAAGCTTGATTAACTCCCCCTTAATTTTTCATTTGTTGTCTTTAAGATTATTGACTCCATTTTTTCTTCCTCTTGATCAGCTCCCCCTTACTTGAACATTTGATGTCACGTCTTCTTCTGATGAACCAACCTCTTTTGGATAGTACTTTGCTCCTTGTCTTCCTCAGATTATATCTTGTTGGAGAATCCTTCACTTCAATATCCCAATCATATGTCATAGAAAATATGTCTCTCAGTGCCTTTGGCATTATGTTCTTTGATAGGTACAACATTAAGGCAGCTTATTAATAATGTAGCTCTATATTTTGAAGTGACTCAACGGAATATATAACTCAGCGATATGAGGATATTCAATTCAACTTCATTTTGTGATCTTGAGTTTTTGACTTGTTTAGCACCAGTGAGCTTCTAAATTGACTACCTTTAGTTAGATCTTTTTGTCTTCGCTATGATGTGATAAGTCTACTTAACAGAACTCTACGAACTTTTTCTATGTGTTGATCTTGTGGGATAATCTATGCTTCTTCTTGATTTGATTTCTCCAATTTAGTGCTTTTGCATTCTTCTTTTATCTGCTTAGAACAGTATTTCTTAAGATCTTCTTGTGGTTGTTCAGTTTATATCCTTAGTGGCTTTGTCTTCTTCGTTGATGATTCTTCTTAGTTCTGTTTAACGATCTTGAGGTCTGCTCTGAACTCTACGAATTTGTCTTTATTTGACAATTTGAGAGTCACGAGTCATGGAATTTATCTTAAGACATCTTATTTAGCAATTTCCTTTTTCTGTTGTGCTCTATGGCCAATTCTTTTTCTTGACAATCTTGTACTTAGCTTTACATTCTACAATTTGAGAATCTTGTATCGTAGAGTTAAATCTACTCAACGATTATGTAATATCTCAAATATTTCAAATCTGATCTGACAAGATCTAATTAAGGTTGTCAACTCAAAACCTAAGAATGATTGCTCGAGTATACCTTGAGCTATCTTAAAGAATATATACGACACAAAAATGCCATCGTATATGACTGTAGGTTAAAACTTTTATCCTAAACTATATGTTACGTGATTAATAAAGCTTGAATTGAACTTCAAAATGTGTTATGTGATTATTCTATGCGTAGGATTTTGTGTTTTGGTTCACATAGTTGACCTTAACACTTAATAAAGTCAAGAAGTCAATTTAAGACAAAAACCTAAATTGAAAAAAGAGTTAAAGCCTAAATTCTAAACCCTAAATCCTAGGAAATAACCTAGGCTCTCGAGGGAAATGTTTATGTCAAATTGACATTCTGTTTCAAGATTCGTCATTCTCACACTTTGAAAACACCTAATAGTCAATAAAAGTTTTTTCCTTAAAAGCGTGTAAAAATACTATTCACAAGAAAATATTTTCCATTCATTTGACTTTTTTTTCATCTATAGGACTTCTTATATTTCACAACATTGTGTTAATATGAGGTTTAGATGTCAGTGAACAAATAAATTTTTTTGGGAAAAAAGAGAAAAAATACAAAATTTACGAGAAAACTTTTGTCGTCTTTTTTATTGTTCTTTTCGACGTTTTGACTTTTTATATTTCATGATATAGTATTTATACGGAGAATAGATACTAGGGAGCCACTGCTATTTTTTTCAAAAATAATACGTAAAACGCTCTTCAAACAAAAACGTTTTCTATTTTTTAACGATCCGTCAAGGGATATAGTGTTTGTATGAAGTATAGATGCGTAATAATCAATAAAAGATTTTCTCGAAAAACGTGTCAGGAATAAGAAGAAATAGGGATAAGAAAAAAATTACTTTTTTTGGCTTTTTGATTGTCTAACTATTTTTTAAGAAATGCTCATCAAAACACTATTTACCAAAAAACGTGTCAAGTTTTTTGGACTTTTCACATCACATAATAGTGTTTATACGAAATAAAACTTGGTAATAACAAACTTTTAATCATTAAAGGTCAATTAAATCAGAAGACTTAAGAATGAACTAAGTTGAGGATAATTAGTTGAAATCAAACTAGGTTATGTGTAACTAAGTTGGTGTAACCAAACTAGGGAAAATTAGCATGATTGCACTAACTAGAATAAAAAAAAAACTAGCGCGAATTTTTTGGAACTAAATTCAAGTGAAAATGAATTGACCAATCAAAAAAAGGGTGATGCAATTATGATGTAAGCCTTAAAACAATATTCCAAGAATATCATTCACTTAACTATGAAGTATTGTAACAAAGACTAAAATATCCTAGCTTTGGTTTTCCTATAAATAGCAAGCTTAGTTCACCATTGTTATAATTCATTTTCAAAGAAAAAATTTAAGTATCAAAGCTATACACATATTGAGAGAAAGTTCTAGTGAGTTGTTATCAAGAAAATTGCAAAGAAATAGTTAAAACTTACAATTACATATGGTACAATCTCTAGTTGTTATAATGTTCGATTTTCTTTCATCTTTAATGTTAATAAAGCTCAAGAACAAGAGTCGTAGCCATGTATTATTGTCGTTCTCCGTGTTCTTCACGTGTACTTGAGCATTTCTTCATTTTACAGTAGTTATAATATCGAATTTTAATTCATAGTTTAAAAGCTCAAGAACATACGTCGTAGCCATGTACGATTGTAGTTCTCCGTGTTCTTCATATGTTCTCGAGCAATAATTATAAACTGTTATAATCAAGTAAATAAGCCGTTATAATGACCAAATTTTGTCAAATATAAAGTGTCATAATTGCATTTGTAAGCAGTTATAATGCTCAAATTATTTCAAGTATGAAATCCAAAAGCTCAAGAACATAAGTCGTTACTATGTACGATTTTTGGTGTGTTCTTGAGCAAAAGTCATAATTTTCTACATAAGTAGATTTATAATTTGTAATTTAGTATTATAGAGTTGTGAAACATGATGGCCTAGCAAAGTCATGCTTGTGGCATCATGTTTTAGTAAGCTAAACCATGAATGAAGAAACTTAGTTCTTCGTGCTCTTCGATTTGTTCTTCATGTTCTTGAATAAAAGTCATAAATCGTACATAAGTAAATTTATGATTTTTTTATTTTTATGTTATGAAGTGTTATTGAGTCTTGTAACATGATATCTTAAGTAATTAAAGATAGTGGTACCATGATTTACATGGTTACCCCTAAAAATGTTGATCAAAGTATGCCCACTGACTTTTAGCAAATTTTCGAACACTTAAATTCTGAATTTGTCTTCGAAACCTAAAGGAAAGTTGTAGATCATGAAATACTAATGAATTTAGAGTCAAGAACCACCAAAAAATATTTTCATATGACAACGTTATGTCTGTTATCGAAAACGAGGTCGAAGTTGAAAATTTAAAAGGGCTCTCGAATTTCTATGCTTAAAAATGAGATTTTGAGTTATCCACTTGTCCTAAATATTCCATTAATGAAAATAGTCTAGTTAAGTTATAAAAATACTTATCAATAAGTAAAATTCGATAAACTAACATTTGGGTACACGTAACCCGTTTTGTAAGGTTTTAACGCTCCGCCGGAAAACCCTAGTTTCGATTAGAGGGAAGGTCTAAACCTTTATGTGTTATTTGCGTGCTCTAAGATTGTTCATGTTATTATGTGATTATTGATATACATGAATGAAGGTCTTATGTGCTTAAATGATTAAGTGTTAGTTCTTGATTAATTGTTAAATGTTAATTGATATTTGATGATGTATATGGGTATGCATAAAATATGTTTATTGTTAAGAATAAATTAATATGATTATTAATTAAGATGTATGTTCAGTCAAAACATGTTAAAATTTATGAAAACACAAACTGTGTATGTGATAATATATTAGACTTGCTGAGCCGTCGTGCTCATTCTCACGAATAAAAATTATTTGTAGATTAAGAAAAATGATAAGAATCTCAAGAATGTAAATAAGAAGCGTATATTAGATTTCATGTTTTATTTACTTGTATCTATATAAAGTCATAATGACTGTTGTAATACGAACAAACAAACCATGTAACTGAATATTATGAAATGATATTATTATATTATCATCAAATGTTGTCATGTCTTTACTTTGATATAACTTAGAATTGTTAAAGAACTATAAATCTGAGTGAGGGTATTGATAATATCGACTGATCATGTTTTGTCGATACTCTGAACTTCAGATAGATAGTAAAACATTAATATAGTATTGATAATGAACTACTTATCAGAATAAGGATGGTAAATAATATTTATGAGTATTGTAAGCATTCGAGACATGACTAATCGATGTGAAATGGTCAAATTCATCGTTAGGTTCCTCGAACCCAAGTACAAGCTTATTATTACTATTTTGAATGACAGATAAGTAAGAATATTGATATGAAGAGATATCACTATAACCGCATGTGTTTCGAGTGAGGATTTTAACTAGTTGGGTATGTTCTGTACGGAAATAGAATTTTGCATTGAACAAAGATACAAACATTTGTCAGGGATAAAGATGCAAACATTTATCACGGATGAAGATACAAACATTCATCGCGAGATTCTCTATTCCCAAGAACTATCCTAATGATTTAATATCATGAATCTTGGATATGTAAAGTTATAGAATATTTAAATCTTAAGGTTAAAATTAGACCATTATATATGGTGTTATGCATTTATACGGATGAACTATAAGTTGATACTTGTATAAATAATGAGATCAAGAGCAAGTTAAGATCCAGGGCCTAAGTAAGAGAAATTATAAATGTATAGTCTAAAATAGACTAATTCAACCAATATGATTATAGGATCATTGGTTAAGTTGGTAAATTTATGGAGTTTAACGCGCAAGGTCCGTCGTAACGAATGTAGGGATTTTGGGAGCGTTACAGATTATAGCTGATTTAAGCTATTTTGTTCCTTTACTTTACAATCTCTCAGTTCTTCTGTTCAACTGGTTAGGCTCTACTAGTCTTCAATGATACTATTTTTCTCTACCCAATGATCTCTTTATTTTGCTTGATAGCTCTAGCATCGTAGACTTAAATATTTTACTCGCTGATCGTACTTTACGAACTTCCAGTCTTTTCCTTTTCTGATTCTGCTGCTTCTTCCTAATCAATTACATTTTGATGATAATACTCTTTATTTAGATTTAATTTAACAAATTTGATCCCTAATGTCCTTTTATAACAATATTATTTCAATGACAATATAGAGTTTATCTTTTGGATCAACCTAACAAGTTTGATCCTCTAACTAGTCTATCTTTTTCAAATATGGATCAACCTAACAAATTCGATCCTTTAAATCCTTTTACAATGATTGTTCCTTTTAAGGATTGTACAAGAGTGAACAAATGTTTATATATATTCACATTTATCTATCTATCATTGATTTTCTTTTATTTTCTTATTAATCGGTTACTGTTTTTTTAAACTCAAAGTGTAATAACTTCAATGTAAACAAATAGCACATATCACACAATAATTACTTCATCATTGTTTTTACCATGCATACTTACTTTACGAAACATATTAACACTTATAACATATCCATAAACCAGATATTGTTTTGTCATCATTAAATTCAAATAGGCTCATACATAAATTTGCTAATAGTTTATTCTTTTTGAATGAAGGGCTAAGATGTGAAATAGTTATGTACATGTGGTTTAAACTAAGAACTATTTTTTCACTTTTTTCCTAGTCATTGGATATAAAATTATTTATATATGTTTACACTAATAATATAATTTTATGAATTATAATTTGATAGTTTGTGTGTACATTAATAATATGTTGATCATTTGAACATAGTATTGTTAATGCAAACAAGACTAAGACACGTCTATTTTTTGTCTTTATTTTGAAAGACTTGTAAAATATATAGATGTTATCTTAGTAAAAAAAATATTAGAGGTTTTTACTAACCTAATTTAACTGATCAGAGGCTATGAGCTAAGTTTGATAACCTTGAGGTTGATGAATTTAATAATTCTTTAATAGTGGTGATATAGTGGAAGTTAATTCTGATAGAGCTATTGCAAATCTGGAGTACACAAGTGCTAGTAAGAGCCTTATGTATGATATGCAATGCACGAGATCAGATATCATCTCCAGTTTTAAACTTAGAAAGTGCACTAGTAGTTTAAAATTGGTTTATGTTAGATTTCTCATTAGTTCAAAAGATCACATAAATGTCACTTATATTTTAGTGAGGAAAATTATAAATTCAAAAGTAGGTAAATTTTCACCCAATCTAGGGTACTATTTTTTTTTAGATGAGTAAGAAACAAATGAGTATTTCCCATTTCACTACATGGATCAAATGTTATTATCTTATAAGGAAAGTTTAATGGATTATAGTGTTAAACATCGATTGTCTCTTAATTCAGTGCCTTCTATTTCACTACATGGTGTCAGTGAAAATTAGATTAATTAACTAAGCTTAAGTGATGTGTCTTGTGTGGCTAAATAAAATTTTAAATTAATTTATGAGCTAGGTCTCATGAGAGGTTAAGTAATTAATTATGTGATTAGTGGACTAATTGAGTATTATGACTAAGCAAGGTCCAATAAGGAAAATTAAATATAAGCCCAATGTGAATATATAATGTGGCCCAATGTATTATTAAAGTGTTAGAAAACTTAAGTCCTAGATAAAATTTAAATAAGCCCAATGGTGTAATGCTTGCATGTTCACTAAAATGAGCCCAATGAGAATTCGTATATGTATTGTGGTTGTGGCCCAAAGAATTAACTAAGGGAGCCCAATCTTAATTAAGTTAAGTTCAAGCATGTTGGCCCAAAGTAATGATCCAATTCTAGAAAGTTGGGTGTATATATATATATTCCTTGAGCCTTGTATTTTTGGAGCCATATAAAGCTAAATAATTAGCTAGAGCATGGCCATTAGTCTTAAAGCAGGGTTAGTTGATTTCTTTTTACCAAATCCTCTTTGACCAATGCTTAATATCTATTTGGGAGTATAATTATACATGTATGTGTACATGTACAATTATATTGAAGATTCTTATAAATAGGACCCTCCTAACCCTTGGATTGAAGTTTAGTTCATTTGTTGGGAAGTTTAGAGGGCTAGAAGGAGAAAAATAGAGAGAAGAAAGGAAAATAAAGAAAGTCTAGAGAAACTCTTGTACTTTGTTAAAGCAAGGAGAAATGAGAGCTTGGTAGCAAGTAAAAAGAAGTGAAGGCTCTAGCAAACTTCGTAGCAAAGAGAAGTAAAGCCTAAAAAAGGTATAAAAAATTTCCAACCCTAAGTCTTTAGCTAAACTAGTGAATTTTAGTTGTATAGCGTGGTTATACATGTTTGCTTGTGGGAGATTTGCATGTTGTGGGATCATGAAGGATCTGAAGGTATAAGAATGGGATTATAAAGGAGATTAAATGTTTAGTATGTGTTTATATGTGTTATATATAAGGAATATGATTATATGCATGTAATAGGTATAAACCAAGTGGTAACATAATTTTTGGAGCAATTTAAACCAAACTATGTATTTTATTTATGAAATCTGTGAACTACACATTGGAGATCTTTAAAATACGAAGATAATTCAAGTCGAACAGAAGAAGAATGAGCTAAAATGGATTTGTTATGAACTTTCTATGAAAGTGTGTTCTATTATGAACCCTATAATATTTTTGAACAACTATATTGTTTAACAAATAATTTTGGAAATAATTGAAATCCTTGAATGTTGTTAAAATATGAATTTACTAAGTTTTGGTTCAAGAATAAAGTTATTTGACTGTATATTGAACAAATTAAGAACACTTGAAACAAGAAGAATCAAAACCCTAAAAGTTGGAATTTTTTAAAAATACAACGGATTAAGTCCTGGTCACCTAGCACGGGGCGTGTAAGGCCTAATGTTATAATGACATCAATCCAATTTTAGAAAGCTATCCGAACCAATTGCCTTGGTACGAATTCCTATAATATAGTGAGATGAACAACCCTGATAAAGGGGTAATATTTTATGTTGGGGAACCGACCTGCACGCTATGACTGAACGTTATGCATAACGTAAGGTACGACGGGGCTAATCACATCATATACTTGTTATTAAAGGTTTATAGTAAAACACTGTTAATCCTTCTAAGAGTTCATGGTCTATAGTGACCTCTCAGTAATGAAACTATTCAAACTTTAAAACTGTTGGAACTTATTATCCTCATTTTGTTCAATTCAGTTCATAAATTATTCCTTAACTGTTAAAGCTTATGAAATTATTAAGCTTTGATCATGATTACCTGTTATTGCTAGATTTATGTGTGCTGAGCATATTTGTTACTCATTCTTGCTTTCATTAAATAACATTTAAGACTAAGTAGAGTGGAGGTTCTGAAAAAGATAAAAGGAAAGGCAAGGCTACTGATTAACTTTAATCCAATAGTTATTGTAATGAACATTATTAGTATTTTGTGTTACTATGATGTAATTAGTGAAGGTTGATAGACCTTGGGAAGGTTGTATTTATGTACTATTAATGTAAATATTTATGTTATTCTGCAATGAGTTAAAGTTTAGTTAGATTGTATGTTTTGGATCGTGAGCACCAAATTCGAGATAAAGGTATCTGAATTTTTATTTTTTTGGGGGGGGGGGGGGGGGTCACAAATATATTCTTATATTTTCGTAAGTAGGTGGATATATTATTACTCTTAGTGAAGGGTATAATTTACTTGGAGTAGCAAGTAATACTATTGCTTTATATGATATAGAATGCAAATGGAACCGAAATTTGTTGTTGAAAAATCAAATTGTGGTCACTTCCAAAATTGTTTGATTCATTATATTATGATAATAAATTATTTTTGCATAGAGAATAAAAGATTATCTTTTATGGTAAGTCTTGACATGTTGGTTATAGATATAATTTTTGTAAGACAATTGATACAAGAAGGTACCATAATGTTTGTCTATGAGGAAGTCAAGTGACTACTTGTCTTATCTATTTGCTAAGACTATGACGAGATTTTAGTAAATTTGACTACATGTGATATGGAACTTAAACCACTTTGAGTCAGAGGTGATGGGAACTTAACCTATTCTTATGTTACCTGATAAGTGAGTTTTATACCTATATATTAACTATCTTTTAGCTTAAAAATTTGTGAGTTCTTAAGTATTTTATATTAGTTTTAAGTGTTTTATGTTGCTTTTTTATATTTAGATGTTATTCAATAGGAATTTGAGTAAAGGCTTGGTGGATCAAAGTTTGAAGTTGCTATGCTTGCATTTTTAGCTTGCCAATTACGAAGTAGTAACTTTAGGGCTAAATTCGACCTTGATCCAGGCGGAATTTCTCAAATCCTAAAACATAAAAGTTGTAGATATACTTCTCATATTTTCATAATATCTTGAATCACCTCAATCAAAGTTCTAACGAGAACATTATGACCATTTTTCCAATAGATACTAAAGTAGCCAAAATCCTAGAATTTAAGGTAACGGGAGTGTCTGTCGCTATAGGGTAGCACAGCTGTGCTTGGACAAGCGCAGGTGCAAATGAACAATCTACTAAGAAAATAAATAGAGTGCAGCTGCACTTTAAGGCTCTGCAGTTGTGCCCGGGATGCGACCAAACTTGGTTTTGACAAGTTTTTACATGTTTTGACTCCGAATTGGATTTGGGTGTCCTTCTATGCTAGGGGTTGGACTTGTAACCTCAAAATACATGACATAAGGATTAAAGATTGAAGGAAGAACTGGGGAGATTAACATAGTTAGGAGTATATTAGAATAGAGAATCAAGGTTTCTATCAGATCTAAAGGAGAATTCATGCGAGGATTGACGATTGAATGAAGAATTAGAGATCGCGCTTCATGAATAAAATTTTCTTTCTCTAACTATTTTCTTTTAATTACTATAATTGTTGAGAAGATGACTTTTAATATTATGAATGTATTTTCTACTTTAGTTATGAATTAAATGTTTAATTAAGATTGCAATCAAACCCAAAATGTAGTTTAAATTAATTTGCTTCCTATTTAATTATGGATGATTATTTATGAATTGTTTATTATATTTTGTGCATTCATGTATTATTTAAGTGCACGTAATTTAATGGGATAATCTATAAAAAAAATTAGGAGATGGAGTATAGGTTTAGATCTAGGTATGATAACATCTGTTCACAAAATCTAAAAGGGTGTATATGATTAGTATATATGATAGGAATATACCTATGTATTTTTTGCAACCATAAAGAGAATCTGATCTTAAATCCTTATTAATTTAATTCATATAGAAATATAATAATTTATTTAGCATTGGATGTTTCTAGTTAATTATATTGCCTTAGGATTAGATTTAGAAGGATTTGTTTATATGACTATCGGAAGAAGTATATAAATACTATAAACAATTCTCGGTTAATAATTTTATATAATTAATTAATTAATAAAGGATTGAAAAGATTTAAATAAAGCATTGTAAAAAATTATAATATTAAGTATTTAAAATTTGATATTAATTATTGCTATTAGATAAATTTAGTTGTTGGTTTAGTTAAAATTTACTTCATAGTTTTATTTGATTGTTTAAATAAAATTAATTTGGTTAAGGATTAGTAATTGGTAAATATTATTAAATAATTCTCTGTGAGAACGATACCTTGCTTGCCACTATATTGCTTTTCGATCATGTATACTTGCTTGTGAAATCATAAGTTAAAAATAGGTAAACATTACCCCTAATTTATAGGTTCAATGAAAAAAACATGTCATAGTTGCTGATTGTGTTACTATTGATGTGGTTCCATATGTAGTCTAGATAGTAACAACTGTTGCACAACCAGGGTTGAGTTATGCTTTTAGCAAAATTGTTGTGTTCTTAGCAATAAAAACACATATGAAACACTTTATGTGAATTGGAAGTGGAGTCGCTTCTTATAGTGGATTGTGATTTACTCTTTTAGAGGTTCATGAAACATGGTATTACGCATGGTCATATTCGAGCAAAGCAATTGAGAATACTCATCGTGGTAGGAGAATTTTGTGTGTGTGTGTGTGTGTGTGTGTGTGAAAATTCCGGTCATATCATATAGGAGTAGAGGTTCAATATGCATATACTTTCAACTTCGATGTGACTTTGAGTTGTTTACACTAAGGGAAGGTTCAATGTTCATCACACTTTCTTTTATGCACACATGCCTTGGAGTTATTTGATAGCAAACTATTTGAATGAAAAATAGTTTTTCCTAATAAGTGGGGGAATGTTAGAAATTACACCTTATTTTCTATTTTTGAGACTTAATTATTATCTAATTTGGGGTTAATAAAACTCATTTGTGAATATAATTTTAGCAAATATAAATGTGTAATTTGTTTTCCTAAATGTAAAGAATAAAAGAAAAGATCATTTGATTTGTGTAGAAGTCATTTGATTTGTGTCTATAATGAGACATTTGATAAGGTGCAATTTTTTTTGATAAAAAACTAATTTTTCTTAGTTCCAGTTAATAGAAAAAAAAAAGACTACTAGTTACTTGATAAGTACAAGAGGCTATTTTATTTTGAAATAAAAGAAAACTATATAGAGAACTATTTAAATTCTAATTAACTACTAAATTATTACTAATATGTAACTTACATATTTAATACTAATACGTGTAGTTAAAAAATAGAATTTAGTGGTATATTATGTAACTTACAAGTAAATGTATCTAAATGTAAATGTGTATATACACACACACACACACACACACACACACACACACACACACACACATAAGATATATGTATATATGAAATAAATTTACATATAAGAAAACAATTCTTTTGCACATGTATTCTCTTTTTTTTCTATCTTCAATTTTTTTTACGTACAAACTTATTACTATCACAGAACATTTTTTTTTTGGAACAAAAATTGTGAATTGTTATCACAAGATTGTTCAATTTTGAGGTTTGACATATATTCCGAAAGTATATCGTCTACAAGCCTTTAGCAAACCAAACGTGGTGAGGGCGATAAAAACCTTAAGGACAAAGATCACCTAAGTCATATTTTCTACTACGATGCCATTTTTGATTTTATAGAGTTATTATTCTAATAATATTAATATGTATTATACTTATTTTGGATTATTACACACACACACACATATATAAAGAGAGAGAGAGAGAGATAGTTAGTTAGGGATATTTAGTCATTTTATTTTATTTCGTTTCATTATGATATATATAACTTTAAAGTAATGCACCAAACGTATTAATAAAATATTTTATTTCGATTCCATTATGATCTAATTCTGATTTTAGCTATTATTATACTTAATCCTTAAACTATTATGTTCAACCAAACGGTATGTTATATAAAACATGTGAGTGTATAACTTCGTAAGGGGTCTGGTTTACCAAATAAGGCCAAAAGAGTATTATCTATCAACGCAATAAAGAGTTGCAAACAAAAAAAAAGATGACAAATGTAGCTAGTAGTAATTCTAACTGCTTGATTTTACTTTAATAAAGGCCAAACGGTTTAGGATGGCGTCCAATACACCTATCTTCCAAATTTTTTTCAATATATATTCAACGACATAAATATTATATTTAGTGAACTTTAGTGACATGATTATTGGAAATAATTTATTTTGTCGCTAATTGTTTGTGACGAATTTTATTTGCTCACTAAATATCATATTTGTGTCGCTGAATATATATTAGAAGAAATTGGAGAATATGTGTAATGGAAAAGATTTAATCCAAGGGAAAATGCTATCAACCAAAAGACTAATGACAATTTACTTGTTTTTTTACAGTAAAAACTAAACAATACCCAACATTTTGATATCATGGAAGGAAAAAAAATAAAAAAATTATGAAGCTATAGGTGTTGTTTTATTCTTCCATTTGTTCGCTAATTTAGATAGCGATTTTATGGAAGATCCATCTTCTCTTAGTACATTTCGCAGCATTTTTTAGTTCCTCCATTCGGCTAAGAACCTTTTTCCCCTTTTCTCCCTCCATTAGATTTTCATAACCTTTTCAAACTCGTCACGCTCCACAATACCATTTTCGTTAAGTTTTGACCTTAAGGCCATATTTAGCCACTCAGCTAACATTATCGCGTTCATCTTTTGCTTTGCATAAAGTGGCCAAGCGATCAATGGCACACCATGAACAATGTTCTCAACAGTTGAGTTCTGTAAGCATGAAAATCACATACATTGCTAGGGTTAGGTTCGTAGTAATGGTGGAGTCAAGAAATTTGCGAAAGATATGAAATCGGTTGAAATATTAGAGAGGAGAGAAGAATCAGTGAGCAACCACCAGAGTAACACGTGGTAGAACTCTCGGGATCACAGCGTGATCGCTGGTTTTCGAGAGTCGTGACAAGTGTTTCTAGTGAACTTTAGATAGGCAATGCCAACACTTTTGTTTACTCGATTCAGAGTTGATCACAAGTCTCGCAATTCCTCCTAACATCTGTTATGTTTTGAGAGAGAGAGAGAGATAGCTCCTTAGTGGAAAAAGTTCTCCGAGTTTCAAAAGTCCCTTCCCTTGTCAAGTGAATGGGTATTTATAAGGTCCATGTCATGTGTCAGGCACATGTTAGAAGAGAAATTCCATAAGTACCCTTAATGACAAGGATATTCCTACAATACCCCTGGTTACCCGGGTTACACCCAAATCATCCAATTTTTCTAGCCACCAATCCAATCCATCAACCGATTCCCAAAGTTGCCTCCATGAGCCTTCTGCCTTAGGACTCGGGATAGTAACTCTCAACTTATGTTAGTTCGTTGTTCATTAATTTTCATCTTATTCACTTCAATTCATTAAATTAATTAAGTCGAATCTAAAACCTAATTTTATACTCTGCACGTGAGTCGAGCCCTAAAGTGACGGTCGTGTATGAAAATTCTAGTCTTCAATTTTTTATTTTTTATTTTATTTTTTATTATATATATATAAACAATCCTTGGCCCGAACCCTCATGGTATTGAGAATGTTTTGTGGGACGAACCCTCATGGTCACTCCCCGAATCCTTGTGGTCTCATGATATTGGTGAATCCTAGCGGCATAATATATATATATATATATATATATATATATATATATCATAGTGAATCCTAGTGGAATAATATATATACATCAAACCGAATCCTAGTGGGAATGCCTCAATCACTTTTCAAAATTCATGCGTACTTATGTAATCCGAAGAATGAATCTTTATTCTAAGTATAGCAAGCAGGCCGTGAAACTTTATTTTAAATATATATACATGCCATGCGAACTATAATCATATAGAATCCATGCATGATGAAACCATGCAAACTCTGATCTTTCAAAATTTTAAAGTTGTTTACCCTTTATCATAGGGGTGTATATATATATATATATATATATATATATATATATATATATATATATATATAGCCATGCAAGCTTTGAAAAGCATGTAAAATTCATATTACTATGCATGCATATGTATATTTTAGTGATCTAATAACTTTTCTAATTGATTAAGTTTCGTTACTTTAATATCCACGCTCTCCACTTATTAAATGGTTATGTTTATTTTAAAGCAAACACCAACAAGTTCACGTGAATAAAATTCCCATAGTTGATCCAGATAAACCACAATAGTTGATGTTGGGATGTGATTTATTGGGCTTCACATTTCTACTTTAGGCCTCTGGATCACCTTATGCAAGGATTGGGTCGGGTCACTCTTACCTACTGTGGCAGGCTGGGTCAGAGGGTAGTTGGGTCAAAATGTAACACACCCTTTCTTCTCAGGAAAGGTTGATGGGACGTCTGGTATATTTTAGTCTACTTCA
Organism: Hedera helix; assembly: GCA_947179155.2. Lineage (NCBI taxonomy): Eukaryota > Viridiplantae > Streptophyta > Magnoliopsida > Apiales > Araliaceae > Hedera > Hedera helix. The sequence goes on from OX359287.1 coordinate 4,345,964, forward strand.
GCATGTTGGGTCAGAGGGTAGCCCACGCTAGTTCTCTTCCTATTGAACCTATGGGGGTGGATGGAAGGAAACGTCATATTTCCACTCATGAAGGGATGATAGGACATCCGAGAATGCATGGATGAATATATGCAGGCAAACTCCCAAAGAAACAAGGTAATACTTTTCTACATACAAAATAACATTAGTTATGAAATATCTTACATGTTCCAACACAAGTTTTAGGTCCTTCATTGTGACGTTAAACACCTGAACTTACCTTTACACCAGAGCATCCCCGGACGGCCTAAGCCGCGACTGTTCTATGGGGTGTTAATGATTTATTGAGTGTGCAGGTAATTTGCTGACGGGTGATTACAGTAAGATCCAGGATTTGACGTCAACATTGGCGCCAGAAGGAGGCTTTGTGTTTGATACATAAATCACCAGGTTATTTTTGTAGGAAGGATATTTCCATGGCAGAGAGCAGTAGCTCAAGTAGGGGACATCAAGGATCGTCCCTCGAACCACTCGTACAAAGCAGTAGAGCCCCGAAGAAGGGAGGAAGGGGGAATGAACATTCGGGGCGAAAATAAGGGTACGCTCATTCGGAGCCTGTCAGAAGATGTTTGTTTACACCCCCCTATCTGGGGAACATGATTCCCATAGAAGGGACCTAGAGGAAGGAAGAGCATCATCGAGGAGAGTCTCACAATGTGAATATGCTGAGAGAGATAGACAGTACATTATCAGAGAGGTAGAAGTTGAGTTGGAGTCTTTGCAATGGGAGCACCAAGAGTGGCAGTCCCGCTTGCTTGATTTGCATGAAGAGGGTCCACCTGCTACTATCGACAGCAAGGAGATAGTGGATACTCCACAAAGCCGACCTATGTCAAAGCAGGGATGGGTGAAACGATCCGAATTCAATGATCCACAACAGCCTCAGGATTATGTGAGGCGACATGACCGGGATGGTCAAGGTGATATAAGGGGTATACACCAGTCTCAGGGTTATATGAGACGTGACCGAGACGATCGGGGTGATATAAGGGGAACAAACCAGCCTCAGGGTTATATGAGGCGCGACCGGGATGGTCGTGGTGATATAAGGGGTACACACCAGTCTCAGGATTATATGAGGCACGACCGGGACGATTAAGGTGATATAAGGGGAACAAACGAGTCTCAGGGTTATATGAGGCGCGACCGTGATGGTCGGGGTGGTACAAGGGGAACACACCAGTCTCAGGGTTTTATGAGGCAAGGTCGGGATGGCCTGGATAGACAAGAGGAGAAGTTACGGTCTGACTCCCCAGGACGATACTCCCGGGAAAAGGATCGAACTTCGGACTATGAGGTGGGACAGGAAGGCCCAGGGGCCGAGCCGAGTCGGGAAAATCAACGCATGGTCCCTTATGTGCACATTGCCGACCAGGTTATGGAAAGGATTTCCGAATTGGAAGAAAGGTTGGCTGCGATAGAGGCGAGGCCGACGATTGGTTCTGAGCCCGGGACATCAAGACCCATGCCTCTCGACCCAAAATCTCCATTCTCGACAGCTATTGATCAGGAAAAGGCCGACCCCAAGAAAAAACTACCACCTTTTGAGATGTACAATGGCTCGGGTGACTCGTATGACCACACCAACTCATATGAGAAAGTGATGAGATACTACAACCATTCTGAGGTAGGGATGTGTTAAATCTTCATAACAGCATTGAAGAAGGGGGCTGCTAAACAGTGAATGATGTCATTACCTCCCAATTATATCCACTCGTGGTCTGAGCTGAGTGTTCGATTCCATGAACGATTTAGCAGTAACAAGAGAAGGGGCAAGATGACAGCCTCTTTGATGCAGATCAAACAAAAATAAGATGAGTCATTGAGCCAGTACGTGTAACAGTTCTGGGATGCGGTGGGAACTATTACCAACCTCAATATGATACAAGCACTGGGGTTCTTCACCACAGGGATGGATATTACCTAAAATAGGAAAATGATGAAAGATATAATGTTCAATCCTCTGAAAGATCTCTTAGATGCATATGACCGAGCCAAAAAGTTTATAGCAGTAGAGGAGGCAAAGAATAGTTTGATACCAAAGAATAAGGGTGCGAAAGGTAAAGACAATGGCAGGAACAAGGGAGGAGACAACCAACGAAGTACCTTTGACCGAATGAAGCCCAAATGAGGATATCCCAATTTGGGTAGACCCCCCTATCAACCTCAAGCCAAGAATAAAACTTACACACCTCTAAGCACTGATTGCGTCAAAATTTTGGAGACCATAAGGAGTGAAGAGAGGTCAGGGTCCGAACCTTCAAGGTATAGACTGAATAAGCCTGGTCCCTATTGCCTATACCACCGTTGGTTGGGGCTCACTATGGAGACCTGTGGCGGGTTGATGGACATGATTGAGTCGAAGGTTCAAAGAGGTGATTTGACGTAGTTCATGGTCGGTCAGGAAACAAGGACAGATAATCCTGGGATTATGGAAGAGAAAAGGGACGAGTAGGGCAACCTCCCTCGGAGGATTGTGGATTTTATACTATGAGGGTATGCACCGGGGCGTAGTGGGCGTCGATCTTCCTCCGGTTCCGTCTCAACATTGACTGATCTGTCCCCAAAAGTGGATCGGCCCTTTCGTAAAACGGTGATCTCCTTCTTAGACGAGGACTATCTGGCCGACGCCATCAAACCACATAAGGGCATTTTGGTTATTACCGCCCAAGTCAGTTCGGTGGACATGAAAAGAATAATGATTGACTATGGATCATCAGTAGATGTATTATACAGTCATGCTTATCAGAGGATAGATCTTCAAGGTGAGAAGTTGGAAGTTGGGACCGAATCACCTTTGTACGGGTTTGGGAAAGAAGCAGTACCTGTGGTTGGGACCTTACAACTTCCTATGGTGTTCGGTACGTCTCCTAGACAGGTGATGGTGCAGGTAAAGTTTTTTGCTGTTCAAGTTGATTTAGCCTACAATCCTATCTTAGGGTAGACCATTTTGACAGCCTGAAATGCCGTTACTTCCATTCCACATTTCAAGATCAAGTTCCCTACTTCAGAGGGGGTAGGTGAGGTAAGGGGAGATGTTGACATTGCTCGGAGGTGCTACCGCCATGCTGTGACATCATCGACGGTTTGAGGTAGCAGACAAAAGTGTGCCATGAACGTTGATGTGGAGCCATATGCGGAAGGGGATACCGAACCACTAGCATCCCCTGCCGAGGATACTGAGGAAGTGGAGTTGGTACCCGGCAATAGATCAAAGACGAAGAAAATAGGTGTTGAATTACCTGGCACCGTTAAGACTCAGTTGATTCAGCTCCTGTGAGACTATTCTGATATTTTTGCTTGGACTCCTCGGGACATGCCTGGGATTGCCGAGGGGGTTGCTGTCCATCGATTATCAGTTGACCCGAGCAAGAAGCTGATGCGCCAAAAATGAAGGATATTTGCACCCGAGCGTCAAAAGATTATAGATGGAGAACTCGAAAAACTTTTAGATGCCGGAGTAATTGAAGAGATTTATTATCTGGAATGGCTGGCCAATGTGGAGGGTTTGCATAGACTACACAGATTTGAATAAGGCATGTCCGAAAGACTTTTACCCACTCCCACATATTAACCAGCTCATCGACGCCACCTCAGGGAATTCGGTTCTAAGCTTTTTAGATGTCTTCTCGGGTTATCATCAAATTCACATGGCAAAGGAGGATATTCCAAAAAACAGCGTTTATCACCCATCGGGCCATTTATGCCTATAAGAGGATGACTTTTGGGTTGATAAATGTCGGGACTACATATCAGAGGATAATAAACACCGTCTTCCGAAAGCAAATTGGTAGGAACATGAAAGTATACATAGAAGACATGATCGTCAAAAGCCCCCGAACACAGGACCATCTTCGGGATCTAGAGGAGTGTTTTGAGACGGTCCGACGGCACAATTTGCGACTCAACCCCACTAAATGCACCTTTGGTCTCAGCTCTGGGAAATTCTTGGGGTACTTGGTGAGTAAAAGGGGAATCGAAGCCAACCCAGAAAAGATCAAGGCAATTTTGGACATGCGATCACTGCAGAGCTTTAAAGATGTACAGAGACTTACTGGTCGTATTGCGGCGTTGAGGAGGTTCATGTCGAGATCGATAGAAAGATATTTACCTTTCTTTGACACTTTGAAGGGGCCGAAGAATGAAAACACTTTCCAGTGGAATTCAGAATGTGAAGACGCCTTCCAAGGGATTAAGAAGTATTTGATGACGGCCCCCTTGCTGCAGAAATCGGTATCGCGGGAGCTGCTGTATATGTATCTATCTGTTAGTCCATTAGCTGTCGATGCAACCTTGGTAAGGGAAGAGGGGGGAGGGGTGTTCAACGTCTAGTTTATTATGTTAGTCATGTGTTAAGAGATGCGGAGACCAGGTATCTTAACTTGGAAAAATGTGCGTATGCTTTGGTGGTTGCTAGTCAGAAGCTCCGACATTATTTTCAAGGTCGGCTCATTATCATTTACATAACTCAACCCCTAAAGAAAGTCTTGGGAAAACTGGATACTTCAGGGAGAATGATGACATGGGCCATTGAACTAAGTTAATATAACCTAGAGTATCACCCTCGCACAGCCATCAAGGGTCAAGCCTTGGCAGACTTTATGATCGAGTGTACTTTCTCAGAAGGAAAGGATGCCCCATCTTTGGAGGTCGTCGTTACAACTGGGGGGCAGACCGACCTGGGTCTGGCTTGGATAATGTATGTCGACGGCTCGGCAAATGCAGAGGCCAGCGGGGCAGGAGTTATCCTAACAAGTCCGGAGGGTTTCAAAGTGAAGCAGGCCATACGGTTTAAGTTCCAAGCGACCAACAATGAGGAAGAATATGAGGCGTTATTGGCAGGGCTGCATTTGGCCAGGGGCTTGGAAGTCCGACATTTGATCATCTTTAGTGATTCCCAAGTTGTCATAAAGCAAATCCAAGGTGAGTATGAAGCCCGAGGGATAAGGATGACCAGATATTTGGCTGAAGTGAAAATAATGCTACTAAAGTTCGAATCCTACATCATCAATGAGGTCGAGAGAGAGAGAGAGAGAGCAATTTTACAGCCGATTCATTATTGGGGGGTCGGTGTATCTGAAGGTCTTGACTGAACCCAGTATCAACAGGAGGGAGCTTTTGTGCATTGAAAGGTCGAATTACAGGATAACGCCGTCCAAAAAGTTCTATTATTTTATTTCTTGGTCTCGACATTCTTTTCGCGCATAGCAGTGCTTGTCGGTGTCGTCCTATTGAAAGTAGTATGCCCTCAAGCCAATCACATTTGATGTGATAAGCATATATTTTGTAATCTTGTTCGTTTATTAATAAAAGTATCAAGGCATTTCTTTATTCATGATTAATTACTTGAATTAATCAAATGGATAAACCCATAGTTTTCGAGCAATGCTTTTAGAACCATGATGAGGATCATGCTAATGAGATCTAAATTCAAGATAGCTCAAAACTAAAATTGTTCCTAATCGTTGGATCACTAAAAAGGGGATTAGTAGATCCGGATAAATTGGTACATACTATGCTTGCTCTTATGAAGAGGATGATTGATCTCATAATCATTTGTGTAGAGACACTAAAGCAAGTATGTAGGTGCTTATTAGAGAATAAGTTCACTGAACGTGACTCGCTCAAGGAACACCTAATGGAGTCTTACTTGCCTGTCAATAGGAGTTCCTTTTGTGATAGTAGTACAAGTGATCCTTGGACTTGAGATCATCATAGTATCTTGTGTATGATGAATTATGTTTTGACATATTCCTTAAAACCTTTAGGGTGTATCAAAGGGTATGATCAGATATAATAAGTCATACATGGAGATAGGTGAATGATCAACAAAGAATCTACCACTTCTAGTAAAAGAAGAGAATGTCCTATGCGATTCGATAAATGACAACTCAGTAGTCCTTGGCCAAGGCAGAATGAAAATTAGAAAGTAGTTTCTAATTTACATTAATTAGAGTTATTCATTTAAGGATCGAAATGCATATAATCAAATAAAATAAGACTTGACAGTTATACCATGTCTTATATTTGATTGGGACGTTGTGAGGTAGAAGGATTGAATTGTACGGTAACTATTCGCTGAATAGGTTCTTTTGTGATTAAATGTTGAAATCTATATTATCTGGAAAGTCGTTGATCGCTAAGGGGGCTTACCCTTATTATGGAATAAATATTATCTATTTAAATGAATTAAATAGTTTAATTTATTTATATAAATAAGATTAGAATAGTTCTAATTAATTTATTCTATAACCGGTTTAATATGGAGAACCTAAAGGGTCACACCGCAAAAGGAAAATAATTATTTAAGAAGTAAATGGCATAATTGTAATAATGAATTAAGTATATTTAATTTATACTATGTGGATAGAATAAATTAAATAGCTTAATATTTATTATTTAGTATTTTGGAAATACTAATTATAAATTAATAAGAGGAGTCTTATTATTATTATTATTACTATTATCATTATTATTTAGTTCCTAAATGGTTTAGGAATTAATTAATAAGAGTACTCTCATAATTAATAATTAAGTTCCTAAATAGTTTAGGAATTATAATTATTATATTAAATCAATTAAGTTCCTAATTAGATTAGGAGTTTAATTGAAAACCTTATTCCTGAAGGTGTTAGGAGGGTTTACTAAATCTATAAATAAGAGAAGTCTTATTATAGATTAGGGTTACACACATACACTTCTATAAGTTTTTTTGGAGAGTACTCACATATTCTCTAGAGAGAGAAAACTAGGGTTTGTCATCACCCACTTCTTGGATTATTGTTATTCCTTGGTGGATCACCTCTAGAGGCCAAACACTTGGGTGGCTAACATTGATCATTGGAATTCAATCGGTGAAATTTCAAGGAGAACTCGAAGAATTTGGAGGTGAACTTGTACCCGTTGAAGCTTTGAGTTCTACAAGAGTATATCTCTAACTTCTTCTTTATTAATTAATAATTGCGCATAAAGGTCGATCCTGGATTATGGTTTGTAAAATTTTAAATTTGATTTTACCATGCTTCCGCTATTTTATGCAATTTGATTGCGTCTATGAATATTACAAACCAACAGTGGCATCAAGAGCCAAACTTTATGCGAATTATTAATTATTTTAATTCCATATGTGTATGGGTATGTATTTAAAATAATTTATTGGGCATAAATTGTTGTATAAAATTATATTTTTTATTTATTTAAAGACATGGGATGTTTACCGAATTGGATTTGATGAAAAATATTAATAAAAAAAAACAACCCACTGGATTCGGTATAGCATGTACTGTTTCGGTTGATAAGCATATAACATATATATATATATAATATATATTGATTACCAAAATGGCAATGCAAGTGCTACGGTTTTGGTGAAGCATTCGGTCATGAATAAAACAAAGCCGCCCGGATGTGATATATATATATACAAAGCAGCCCACTATTTCGGTTATTGGCTTATATATATATATACCTTGTCCCAAAATGGGTGTCACAAAAGCAAACTTGGATTCAAACTTTTCCATCCACTGTTTCGGCAATTTGATTACCGAATTGGATGAAGGGTATATATTTATATAACAAGCAGCCAAGGGTCTCGGGTAGCAAAGCAATTTTCGGATTATACTATATATATATATATAATACACGGTAATATATATATATAGATATATTGTACAGTAGAATATATATATATATATATACTGCTACCGAGTACAATATATATATTATTAATATATATGATATATTTATAATATATATTAATTATCCAAATAGTTTGGTAATTTTGTACAGATTTTAAAATTTCAAAATAAAAGAGTTTATTTTGGGTAATTTTAAAATAATAAAAATAAAAAGTTTATTTTTAAATAATTTTATAATTAAAATAAAAGGTTTATTTTAAACATGAAATTGGATTTCATGCAACTTTAAATTGCCCATTAAATGATACCAATACATATATGGAATGTTTTATTTAATTCATGCGATGAATATTATTTATTGATATATATGATAATAAATGAGATTGATTATGGACTATTGACCAATGTGATTGGATTTAATTTTAAATGGATGCATGAATGATTGGATTTTATAAATGGGGTCTGCGTACCTCGTCTTTCTAATTTTTCTTATATATAATTCTATCTCCCTCCTATGTACTTCCCCTTGACTGTTGATCAAGGTTTCTTATTTATTGTAAATAGTTTTGTAATAGGATTAGTTAGAATTATTTTGAAGAATTGGAGCAAATGAGCAAGAAGCGCATGAAGACCCATTTGTAATGGAGCCCAAATTTAAATGTAATTGTTACATATAATTTAATTTATTCTTGCACCCTAGGTTTGACCTTTTGGTTCACTTGGTGGCTCTAGTGAACCAAACTAGAATAAAAGTCCATAATCAATCCAAGTAGAATATAGTATTCTATATGTGCATGTTAATTATATATATTATATATTATCCAAACATGCTTCGCATGTTAAATAATATGACGCGTATTTTATATATATATGTGCATGCGCGCTAAACAAGATGAGACAATTAATATTAACAAACCCCTCAAGATGTAGAATAAATATTATTTATAAAATGAATTAAAATGTTTAATTCATGAATTAAAATGAGTTTAATTCAATTAAATAAAATTAGAATGGTTCTAATTTATTTATTCTACTACTAAAATATTAAGTTGTAACGTTCAAAGATAATTTGGAATATCGAACGTCGCCTTCTAGCATGATAAAACGATAGAGTATCAAATAATCAATATACGTTTGTTGTGCACACACAAGGCTTATATCGATCATTTGAGATGTTATTTTATCACATTTGATGCTTATAAGGAATTGAACATTACTGTTTTGTTGTGCACACACAAGGGCAGTATTTTTCTCTTCACTTATATGGAAGTGCTAGGTCTGACTTAACTTAGATAATTTTGATTTGGATGTGCACACACATGATCATAATAATCTAAGAGGCAAAATACAAGGAGTTACATGTTGATGTAATTGACAAAAGTTGTCTACCTATTTATTTATATATAGTTTGTTGTGCACACACAAGGCTATATATATTTGAAATAGGATCCTTATTCTCACTAGCAAGTTTTTAATTAGATTTGCCGAACTATATAAGAAGAGGGTAGTATAGTTTGATGAAAATAGTGGGAGACACCATTTTAAATAAAGACCTAATTAACTTGGTGATTAATAAAATGAATGCATGTTAATGTTGTTATTAATTCACTTAAAGAATATTGCTATGTTTAATTCACTAACAATGCATAGCATATTAGATGCTAACAATTAATCAAACCGAATTGTTCGGATTAATTAAACAAATGTGAGAAAAGTTCTCAATGCTGAAAAACTAGCAAAATGTCCTAAATTTGTCTATCCCTGTAAACGTTGCAGACTAAGCCTATGAGGAAGATATTGTTATTTTAAGAAATAGCAAGATGATGCAAAGATGGCTCAATGCATCATGCTCGCATCCATAAGTATCGAGTTACAGCGTCAACACGAGAAAATTGATGCACCTACTATATTGTTGCACATTCAATAGTTGTTTGGTGAGCAAAGTAGGTCAACTAGATATAAGATATCTAATGAGCTCTTCCAATCTATAATAACCAATGGCACTACAGTAAAGACACATGTCCTAAAGATGATCAATCCAATTGATCAATTAGGACACCTAGGTTTTGTCAAGGATGGAGAGTTGAGTCAAGATTCGATCTTGCAGTCACTCGCTGACTCCCTTTCACAAATTGTTGTGAACTTTAACATTAATAAGCTTGAAGTCAGTTTACCTGATTTGCTTAAATATGTTGAATAAGTTGAGAGTCACTTTCCTTCCAAGAAAGACCAAGTCTTACTAGCAGATGAATCTTCTAAGTTGAAGAAGATGGCCAAAGGTGTTTCTGAGGAGTCAGAAAAGATAGAAGGCAAAAGAAAGGCTAAACAAATGACGTAAATAAAAGTGTTCCCGAGGGCAAAGGAGTTTGCTTTCATTGCGATAAGCTGGGACACTGGAAGAACAACTACAAGAGAGTTGTAGTAGTTAAAGTAGAAGAAGTTTAGTGAAGCTTCAATTACAGATATAGATTTGTTCATAATGAAATAGAACTTTCTATAAGTCAAGTTTCTACTTAGGTATAAGATACCGGATGGTGGTCTCACATATGCAAGTAGTTGCAGAGACTAAGCTGAAGTAGAAAGTCAAACAAATGATAAGTAATCATGTGCTGGGGAATGAAGCAAAGGTTGCTGCATTAGCCATGAGAACTTATAGTTTAGCACTGCCTACGGGCAAGTCTATTAAGTTAGTAAGTTGTTACTAGGTTCCAGTTCTTAGAAACATTATTTCAGTTCCATGTGATGACAAGGAAGGGTTTTTGACATTATAATAATGAACAATCGTTGTTCTATTTATAATGATAATGTTTTATTTAGAACTGATTGATTACTTAATGGACTTTGTATACATGACTTACATGAAAAATTATTTCAAATTGAACAAACTAAAGGCAAAGAGATGATATGAATCATACTTTCATGCGACACTGTTAACTCAGTCACGTTAATGAAACAAGATGAAACAAGTTGTATAAAGATAGGCTTTTGGAGCGTTTTGATTATGAATCAATTACGACTTGTGAATCTTGTATCATGGACAATATGACTAAATCTCCATTTAGTGGACATGGAGAGCGAGTTGCAGAGTTGTTAGAGATGGTACACACAGTCGTGTGTGGGACCTATGACAATAGATGCAAGAGAAGGGTATTCATTCATTACTTTCACTGATGATTCTAGATTTTGATATATGTATTTAATGAAATACAAATCCAAATCGTTTGAAACGTTCAAAGAATTCAAAAGTGAAGTATAGAAACTAAATGCCAAAAGTATTAAAGTTCTTCGATTAGATCGAGAAAGGAATACTTAAAGCAGTAAGTTTCTAGATCATCTCAAGCGAAATGGTATTCTCACAATGGACATGGTGATGATCCATAATGAGTATTACCGATCTTCCAGTATCCTTCTAGGGTTATGCTCTAGAAACGATCGCATATCTACTAAATAAGATACCTTCAAATTCCATCCCTAAGACTTCATATGAGTCATGGATAGGGAGGAAATCAAGTCTTAAGCATGTTAAGATTTGAATTGTTCAGCTTATGTCAAAAAGTTTTGACAAAGATAAGCTAGGGACATGATCTGATAAGTGTAAACTTATGGGATATCCTAAAGAAAGTTTAGGGTATCACTTCTATAATCTGACTAACTAAAAGGTGTTTGTTTGAAACACGCTGCCTTATAGGAAAATGAGTTTTTCCTTAAAGGGTTAGTGGGAGTAAAATAGATCTTGAAGAAGTTCAAGAACCACAAAACACTACAGATAAAATGAAGGAATCTGTACAAGTAGATAAACCTATTGTACCACAACCAAGTCGTAAATCTGGTTTAGTATCGAAGATACCTGAATGGTATGGATTCATCATAGATGATGATGATAAGGTACACATCATAGTGGATGATGATCCAGATATATACGATGAGGTATGAGTGTTAGATACTCAAGAGAAATGACTGCTGATCATAAAATCTGAAATGGGTCTTTGGAGAAAGACTAAAACAGATGGCTAGGTGGAGACCTATAAGACCTAACTAGTGGTAAAAAGATTTCAAACAAGGTCAATGAGTTGACAAAGATGAAATTTTTCACTAGTGAAAATGCATATATCCATTCGGATTTTACTTACAGTTGTACCTTACTATACAAAAGGATGTATGTATGATACAACCAAAAGGATTTGTCTCCATAATGATGGAGCAAATCAAGTATATAAGTTACAACGATCCAATTATGAATTGGAGCAAGTTTCTTGAAGATGGAACATCCGTTTTGATGAGACAATCAAAAGAGTTTGATTTTATCAAAGACGATGATGAACCAAGTGTGTACAAAGGTTAGTGGGAGCACTGTGACATTCATAGTATTATATGGTGATATAATATTGATAAAGAATGACATACTGATGCTATAATCAGTAAAGATGTGGTTATCTAAACACTTCTCCGTGAAGGACTTGGGAGAAGCATCTTATATTTTGGGGATAAAGATCTATAGAGATAGATCTAAAAGGATGTTTGGCTTGTCCCAAGGAACGTACATTGATTATATACTAAAGAAGTTTAGCATGAAAGATTCTAAGAAATGGCTCATGCCGATGGGTTCTGGAATACATCTCTCGAAGAAGCAGGCCCCAAAGATACCTGAAGAGAGAGACTGTATAAGTAAGACTCCTTATGCCTCAGCAATAGGATCTATCATATACGGGATGATATGTACTTGACCTACTATTGCTTATGCATGATAAGCAGATATCAGTTCATTTTTGGAGAAGAATATTAGAAAAGAGTTTCTAATGATGAGTCTGATATAAAACTAGAGGGCTTAACAAACTCAAGTTTGTTCAGACTAATCAAGATAACAGCATATCCATTTCAGGCAATATGATTACCTTGAACGGTGCTGCAGTGAGTTGGAAAGGTTCCAAACAGCAAGGAGTTGCTGATTTAGTGACAAAGACATAGTAAATAACTATAAGTAAAGCTGCAAAGGTGATTGTTTGGTTCAACAAGTTCATTACAAAACTTATAATGGTTCTTAGCATTAAATGAGTTTAATTTGCCGAAGAACATAGGTCTCATCTGAAATCCAAACATATGTTGCAGCACTTTCATATGATTAGATGAATCATTGAAAAGGAGACGACACCATAAAGATGGCAAGCTCTTAGAACAACATTACAGATCCATTAACTAAAGCACTTACTAAGCAATTTGTACGCCACTTAGAGAAGAATGGTATAGGGATACCAAAGGGCGATTGGCTTTAGTGCAAGTGGGAGATTGAAAGTAGTATGCCCTCAAGCCAATCACATTTGATATGATAAGCATATACTTTGTAATCTTGTTCGTTTATTAATAAAAGTATCAAGGCATTTCTTTATTCATGATTAATTACTTGAATTAATCAAATGGATAAACCCATAGTTTTCGAGCAATGCTTTTAGAACCATGATGAGGATCATGCTAATGAGATCTAAATTCAAGATAGCTCAAAACTAAAATTGTTCCTAATCGTTGGATCACTAAAAAGGGGATTAGTAGATCCGGATAGATTGGTACATACTATGCTTGCTCTTATGAAGAGGATGATTGATCTCATAATCATTTGTGTAGAGACACTAAAGCAAGTATGTAGGTGCTTATTAGAGAATAAGTTCACTGAACGTGACTCGCTCAAGGAACACCTAATGGAGTCTTACTTGCCTGTCAATAGGAGTTCCTTTTGTGATAGTAGTACAAGTGATCCTTGGACTTGAGATCATCATAGTATCTTGTGTATGATGAATTATGTTTTGACATATTCCTTAAAACCTTTAGGGTGTATCAAAGGGTATGATCAGATATAATAAGTCATACATGGAGATAGGTGAATGATCAACAAAGAATCTACCACTTCTAGTAAAAGAATAGAATGTCCTATGCGATTCGATAAATGACAACTCAGTAGTCCTCGGCCAAGGCAGAATGAAAATTAGAAAGTAGTTTCTAATTTACATTAATTAGAGTTATTCATTTAAGGATCGAAATGCATATAATCAAATAAAATAAGACTTGACAGTTATACCATGTCTTATATTTGATTGGGACGTTGTGAGGTAGAAGGATTGAATTGTACGGTAACTATTCGCTGAATAGGTTCTTTTGTGATTAAATGTTGAAATCTATATTATCTGGAAAGTCGTTGATCGCTAAGGGGGCTTACCCTTATTATGGAATAAATATTATTTATTTAAATGAATTAAATAGTTTAATTTATTTATATAAATAAGATTAGAATAGTTCTAATTAATTTATTCTATAACCGGTTTAATATGGAGAACCTAAAGGGTCACACCGCAAAAGAAAAATAATTATTTAAGAAGTAAATGGCATAATTGTAATAATGAATTAAGTATATTTAATTTATACTATGTGGATAGAATAAATTAAATAGCTTAATATTTATTATTTAGTATTTTGGAAATACTAATTATAAATTAATAAGAGGAGTCTTATTATTATTATTATTACTATTATCATTATTATTTAGTTCCTAAATGGTTTAGGAATTAATTAATAAGAGTACTCTCATAATTAATAATTAAGTTCCTAAATAGTTTAGGAATTATAATTATTATATTAAATCAATTAAGTTCCTAATTAGATTAGGAGTTTAATTGAAAACCTTATTCCTAAAGGTGTTAGGAGGGTTTACTAAATCTATAAATAAGAGAAGTCTTATTATGGATTAGGGTTACACACATACACTTCTATAAGTTTTTTTGGAGAGTACTCACATATTCTCTAGAGAGAGAAAACTAGGGTTTGCCATCACCCACTTCTTGGATTATTGTTATTCCTTGGTGGATCACCTCTAGAGGCCAAACACTTGGGTGGCTAACATTGATCATTGGAATTCAATCGGTGAAATTCAAGGAGAACTCGAAGAATTTGGAGGTGAACTTGTACCCGTTGAAGCTTTGAGTTCTACAAGAATATATCTCTAACTTCTTCTTTATTAATTAATAATTGCGCATAAAGGTCGATCCTGGATTATGGTTTGTAAAATTTTAAATTTGATTTTACCATGCTTCCGCTATTTTATGCAATTTGATTGCGTCTATGAATATTACAAACCAACACTATTGTGCTTTGGGTTGCATGGCTTTTGCGAGTTATGTGGGCTGGGGTGCATTGGGTGGTGCTGGTATAGTGTACGTAAGGCGCATAAGTGGTGTTTGGTTTGTTTGGGTTGGTCAGATCCCTGCTTGTGCAGTGACAATCGCTCTTTCATCCCTTTTCATTTTAGCTCCAAGAGCGATATGCCGTGGACCAATTCGGTTGCCTGTGTTGTATACCTACATTGATGGAATTTGCTTGTCCAATGACCCTTTTCACCTTGCGCTGCTTACGCGGTGCAGGATGAACCATGCAGTGCCCTTTGTTGTCTGTTCTTGCCTTTTGTTAGCACGATACATTAAATGGACAATGTTATGACGCTTGAATTATCGGATACAGAACCTTAAGGGGGAAAACGGGTCTTTGGCCTTGATTTGCCTAAACTAAGCGTTCTCGCTTCTTATGAACGACTGTCGTTCCCGTTTTGACCTGATGATATGGTAGCTGTCATTAACACTCCAAAATTAATCCTTACTTTTAATCACAAACTCAGTATAATAGTAAGTAAGAGTCGATCCTACAGAGAATGATTAATTTATACTTGTGCAATATAAACAATAATGGGGGGTTTTAAATTATTAATTAACTAATTAAAATCCAAACAAATAAAACTAAATAATAAATAATAAAGATGAGAAAAATCAATTAAAACAAACTTCAGTTCCTTAGTTCAGTATCCCTTTCTTTTAATCAACAAATTAATCAAGTTATTATTATCTTTTCCTTCAATTGAAATTAACAATCCTAGATAACCGACAATCATCAAGCTACCCGAAATCCTCTTTAAATTATAAATCAAATGCAATAATCGCTCACAAAAGACCATAACTATCATACAACCTAGAACTATCAATCTAGATTTAATATAACAGTTGCATTAAAAATTAGAGAATTAGATTATTCCAAGCAACAATCATAGCATCACAGATTATTTAACTTGCCATCTTGATAATCATAACAATATTCAAAAGTTTGTCCACAATCAAATATTATTAATTGCTACTTATGATCAAATAAAATATCGTTTGCTTAATATCAAATATTAATCTAGCATATGATAAATTATTGATTAACTTAACAAGCCCTTATCAAATTAATCAAGCAAATATCATAAAACAATTAACACATATTATCAAGAATAAATCTCATGCATGAAGGAATAGATTATAAAACTCAATTAAAACATCAATTAAAAATAAGGTTCAACATCCCTTTAGAACTGAAAATAAAAACTTAGCCTGACATCTTTCAAAATAATCTCCACTAGTTGAAAAGCTCTCTCCAAGAAACTAGAAGAAATATCTCCTAAAAACTTACAATGAATAATGAGAGATTCGCCCTCCTTTCATAGGCCTCTAACTTGTCAAAACCCTAATAGGATTTACAATTAAAAATAAAAGAAAAATAAAATAATTATTATCCTAACCCTAATTGGAATTAAAATTCAATTTGGAATCAAAAAGTAGCAAAATCCCGAAAATCTTGTTTCTGGGCAATTAACGCGTTGCCAAACGCGTCACTAGCATGCCACAGTTGACCAAGTCAAACGCGCGTCCTGACAGCTGGCGGCTTCTTTCCTTTCTGCGCATGGCGCGCCAATTCCTATATCATTTCAGCTAAAACGACGCCGCACTGACTGCTACTGACTTTTGCCTTAGCGCGCAATGCGCGCCAGCCTTTCCAGATATTCGCGGAATTGCCACCGGATTGCTTAATTACGGTTCTGCCATCCTTTTTGGTATAATTACGTTCTTGCCACTAGATCTTGCAGAATTTACACATTTGCCATCCAAGTTCTAATTAATTCCTACAAAATAAAATAAAATAATTAAAAATAATATAAAACTACTAAAAATCCTCAAAACACATAATAATAAATAAAATACTAAAAATAAATAAAAACACATAAATAAAAAGAAATATAAAATTACCTAAATTAACATAAATTAACTAAAGTCCTATAAAACATATTAAAACCAAAATAAGCTAAATAATTAAACATTTAAGCACACAATAAATATAAAAACTAAGTATTAGGGAATAAAAAATATCGTATAATTTAATCCTATCAAATACCCCCACACTTAGCTTTTGCTCGTCCTCGGGCAAAATAAAAATAAAAATAAACAAAAATAAAATAAATCTAACTAGTCCAACAGACTAAAGCGACTCAACTAACCTGACATACCTGACTCGAACAACTCAACTATTTATATGAGCAATAAATTAATATGAACTTCACATCAACCTCAAAGATTATAATCAACAACTCTTAGAAAATTTCAAAATAATACATCATCCAAAATTTTAACTTATTATTCCCAATCCTTCCTGTGTGTGTGAAAATCCATATATATCAAACTAATAAAAATTTAGATCAATTCATCTAATCAAATACATCACAAAATATATTAAAATTCTATACATTTATTTCACATCACTTTCCATTTAATACAAACTAGAAGATCAAAAGGTTTTATATTTTAACCACACTAGGATTTAACTTTAATCACATACCTTCCCGAGTATTACTAAAATCCACTAGCAAGGTTTTTTCTTCTTCTTCTTCTTCTTCTTCTTTGTTTTTCATTTTTTTCACGATGAATGCTCCATCTCACCAACGAGTGCGTTTTACGCTCCATCTTGCTGCATGTGTTTATGAGTGAGTGCGTTTTACGCTCCATCTCAACCCACCACATGACAATTGTTTCACTTTTTTTTTTATTTTTACTTCGGGTAAAGTCAATTTATTAATCCCAGAGAAATTACCTTAGTCATTTCTCCATATTATATTTCCCTTATATTCGCTTCAAGTAATGTTTAAATAAGATATAGAATTAAAAACATATCTTATAAGCATTTAACCAAATAAATTTTCTCCAAATTAAAATTAGTTCAAACATACGGATATGTGCAAATAATAAAATAAAAGATTTCAAACAAAGTACTGACCAACAAAAATGTCAAAATTCAGATTACGCAAAATTTATCAATTTTTCAAGAGTTATTAAATAAAAATAAAAATTTTATCATTGGTTAAAAATTAAAATTCAAATCAAAATATTGCTCAACTGACTCAATCCTAAAAAAAAAAAACTATCTCATTTTCGTAGGCAACACGGTTACACTTAGCACGTGCAACAAGCATTTAAACCCCTAGGTTACCCCAAGTGGACGAGTTTTGTCTCGTGAGGGTTTGTAGTGAATATACTTATAAAATTCCAAAAATTTCAAAAATTTCTTGTTGTTTTTTTAAAATAAAATAAAATAATCAAAACCCTTCCCCCACACTTAAAACTTACATTGTCCCTAATGTAAACTATAATGCAAAGAAACAGGCACAAATAACTATAAAAAGAAAAAAGAAAAGAAATGCAAATCTGATTTCTTGGGTTGCCTCCTAAGTAGTGCCTTTATTTATTGTCATTGGCTCGACAGCATGCCGAATCACTACGTCACTCCAACTTTATGAATTTGGAGTACCCCATCCATCACGTTATCTTTCATGGGTAGATTCAATCTCCTTTGTATATGATACGAACGTTCAACTCCACTCCAAGAAACAGGTATTTTAGATGATTCGAGATAGTGTTTAATCTGGAATGGGATCCTGTAAAACAAAAGATAAAAAAATTTCGTGAGTAACAGGTAATTGAATAGAAGTAATTGCATTATTATCTAAAATCACTGGCAAAGAATTTAATGCAGCTTCAGCCTCCTTAAGATCTTGTTTCAGCTCAATTTCTTCTTCTTTCTCTAACTTCAAATTGTTGGTAATTGCAACCTCCAAATTCTCCTAATCTATTTCCCCAAAAATTTCCTCCACCTTAGGCATGACATCACCACAAAGAACATCATTGTCTGCATTGATATTGTCCATTTCTGTAATGATATTGTCTGCTCCCTCTTTCGTCGGCGATGGAAGGAATGACGTACACTTGACAATCCAATCGGCCAACAGTTGTAGCCAACTGACTTAATTGACTCTCTAGATTGTGAATGGAACTTTGGGTCTGGTTCATGAAGTCTTTAAACATATCTTCAAGAGATGTATCTGAATTAGAAGATTTGTCATGTTGTTGTTGGGGATATGGTTGCATGTACTGTGGATTATTTGGGAAATTTTGGTCTGCGTGCCAATTCACTGGTGGATTCTCATAGCTAAAATTATGATGATCCCTCCATCCTAAATTATACGTGTTGGAATATGGAACATATCTACTTTCTGATTGACTAAGGAAACCACCGGTTACATTGACTTGTTCATAAAACTCTTCATAGAACTCCTCTCGAAACATTGGGCACATATCCGTTGGGTGTCCTATTACCGCACAAATCTTACAAGCTTTCATCAGTTGCGCATTACCTATAACCCTTTGATAAACAAGAGAAGTTAGATTATCAAGTTGTTGCTCAAGAGAAGAAATATTTACCTCATTAACATAATCAGGCATGACTTCCATCGTTAACCTGCAAAACTCAATTAAACTATGAAAAACTAGAAAAGAATAAAATCTAAAAAAAATTATTAAATTAAAATAAAGTTTACAAAAACACAAAAATAACTTAGAATCATACCCCGGCAACGGCGCCAAAATTTGGTAGCTGTCGTTAACACTCCAAAATTAATCATTACTTTTAATCACAAACCCAGTATAATAGTAAGTAATAGTCGACCCCACAGAGAATGATTAATTTATTCTTATGCAATATAAACTATAATGGGGGGTTTTGAATTATTAATTAACTAATTAAAATCCAAACAAATAAATAATAAATAATAAATAATAAAGATGAGAAAAATCAATTAAAACAAACTTCAGTTCTTTAGTTCAGTATCCCCTTCTTTTAATCAACAAATTAATCAAGTTATTATTATCTTTTCCTTCAATTGAAATTAACAATCCTAGATAACCGACAATCGCCAAGCTACCTGAAATCCTCTTTAAATTATAAATCTAATGCAGCAATCGCTCACAAAAGACCTTAACTATCATACAACCTAGCACTATCAGTCTAGATTTAATATAACAGTTGCATTAAAAATTAGAGAATTAGATTATTCCAAGCAACAATCATAACATCGCAGATTATTCAACTTGCCATCTTGATAATCATAACAATATTCAAAAGTTTGTCCACAATCAAATATTATTAATCGCTACTTATGATCAGATAAACTATCATTTGCTTAATATCAAATCTTAATCTAGTATATGATAAATTATTGATTAACTTAACAGACCCTTATCAAATTAATCAAGCAAATATCATAAAATAATTAAAACAGATTATCAAGAATAAATCTCATGCATGAAGGAATAGATTATAAAACTCAATTAAGACATCAATTAAAAATAAGGTTCAACATCGCTTTAGAACTGAAAATAAAAACTTAACCTGACATCCTTCAAAATAATCTCCACTAGTTGTAAAGCTCTCTCCAAGAAACTAGAAGAAAGATCTCGCAAAAACTTACAATGAATAATGAGAGATTGACTCTCTATTTATAGGCTTCTAACTTGTCCAAACCCTAATAGGACTTACAATTAAAAATAAAAAAAAATAAAACAATTATTATCCTAACCCTAATTGGAATTAAAATCCAATTTAGAATAAAAAAAGTAGCAAAATCCCAAAAATCCTGTTTTTGGGCAATTAACGCGTTGCCAAACGCGTCACTCACATGCCACAGTTGACCAAGTCAAACGCGCGTCCTCACAGCTGGCGGCTTCTTTCCTTTCCGCGCATGGCGCGCCAATTCCTATATCATTCCAGCTAAAACGACACCGCACTGACCGCTACTGACTTTTGCCTTAGCAAGCAATGCGTGCCCGCCTTTCTGGATATTCACGGAATTGCCATCGGATTGCTTAATTACGGTTCTGCCATCCTTTTTGGTATAATTACGTTCTTGCCACTAGATCTTGAAGAATTTACACATTTGCCATCCAAGTTCTAATTAATTCCTACAAAATAAAATAAAATTATTAAAAATAATATAAAAATACTAAAAATCCTAAAAACACATAATAATAAATAAAATTCCTAAAATACTAAAAATGAATAAAAAACACATAAATAAAAAGAAATATAAAAACACTATAAAATTACCTAAATTAACATAAATTAACTAAAATCCTATAAAACCTATTAAAACCAAAATAAGCTAAATAATTAAATATTTCAACGCACAATAAATATAAAAACTAAGTATTAGGGAATAAAAATATCGTATAATTTAACCCTATAAGGATACTTTCTGTAACGCCCCCACAATCCCCGTACTCGCTATGCGAAAGACCTTGTGCATTAATTTCATGCATCTATCGACTTAACCAATGATCTCATAACCATATTGGTTGAATTAGTCTTATTTTAGACTATACATTAAAATTTTCTCTTAACTTTGTCCCTAGATCTTAACTTGATCTAGGTCTCATTATTTCTACAAGTATCAACTTGTATTTCATCCGTATAAATGGATAACACCGTATATAACGGTCCTATTTTAACCTTAAGATTTAAATATTCTATAACTTTACATGTTCCAATATTCACGACATTAAATCATTAGGATGGCTCTTGAGAACAAAGAATCTCGCGGTGAATGTTTGTATATTCACCAGTGATAAATGTTTGCATCTTTATCCGTGACAAATGGTTGTATATTTGTCCGATAAAAAATTCTTTTTCCGTACAGAACATTACCCAACTAGTTAAAACCCTCACTCAAAACACATTTGTTTATAGTGATATCTCTTCATATCAATAATTCTACTTATCTGACATTCAGAATAGTAATAACGAGCTATACCTGAGTCCGAGGAACCTTAACGATGGATTTGACCAGTCAACATTGCTTAGTCTTGTCTCGGATGTACAACACTCATAAGTTATTTACCGATCCTCATCCAGATAAATAGATCATTGTCAATACTATGTTAAGTCTTTACATTTCTAAGTTATATCAAAATAAAGACATAACAACATTCTGATTACAATAATTTATATCATTCATTTAATATTCGTTACATGTTTGTTTGTTCGTATTACAACAGTCATTATGACTTATAAAAATTCAAGTAATAATCATGAAAACCTAATCTACGCTTTATATTTACGTTCATGATCTTCTTAACGTTCATCTTTAATCTGCAAATAAGGTTTTATTCACAAGAATGAGCATGACGGCTCAGCAAGTCTAACATATTATCACATACACAGTTTATGATTTCATATAAACTTTAACATGCTTTGACTGAACATACATCTCAGTTCATATTAATTTATATTTAAAAATAACCATATTTCATGCATAGTCATATGCATCATCAAATATCAATTAACATTTAACATTTAATTAATAACTAACACTTAATCATTTAATCACATAAGACCTTCATTCATGTACTTTCACATATCAACTATCACATAATAACATGAACCATCTTAGAGCATGCTAATAACATATAAAGGTTTAGAACTTGCCTCAAAGCAAAACTAGGGTTTCCCGGCGGAGCGTTAAAACCTTACACAGTTATTTAGTGTATAAGCGGTTAGATTCATCGTATTATATAACTTCGTAAGTCTTATATTAACTTATTTAAACTTTTTTAATACGTGGAATTATTTGGAAAATGGCTAACTCAAAAACTCATTTTTAAACCAAATTTTTGGATTTGGGCAGATTGTTGGATTGCCAGACCCCGGCTCGGTTAAACAGCCATAACTTCTTTGTTTTAAAACATTTTTTAGTCGTTCAAAATTTCATGAGTTCGTAACTTCAGCCTCTACAATTCATATTCAGACCAAAGTTCAAAATTCCTGACAGATTTGTACAGATTTCGGCCTAAAGGTGACTGCTCAAAAATTAATTGAACTTTCTTTGAACCAATTGGTAAAACATGATACCTCAAGCATTACATTACAAGAAAAAGGCTCAATTCTGACGGAAATTTCCGTCGGAAATAAACCTATTCCGTCGGAATTATCATATTCCCGACGGAAAGTTCGGCCGATGATTCGGACGAAAATAACCGCGTCGGAATTAATTTCGTCAAAAATTCGGTCGAAAATAAATAATCCCCGACGTATTTTTCCCGTCGGAATTTTCGTCGCAATTATCATATGCCCGACAGAATAAATTCCGTCGAAACTAAATAATTCCGTCGGCATTTTAATTTATATATTCGACGAAAATTCCGTCAGAAAATCAACCCATCCGTCGAATATAAGTACTTAATTTCGACGGAAATTTCGTCGTAATTAATTTATTCCGTCGGTAATAGTCCTTCCGATAATTAGGAAATTAATAATTTAATGCAATAATTCCGACGGAAATTCCGACGTAAATACCAAATTCCATCGAACATACAAGATTTTTTTTAAAGGTTTTTTTTGCTTTTCTCAATGCCAGGTTTTAAAATCACATTTTTTGTACCTGCAAACCTGCTTTATCCCAACAACACAACAGCAATCCATTCTTTATATTCACACACTTGATATAAATGTAAACGACGACACATTATAAAATAAATTATCGTACTTTACAAAGCTAAACCAAATTACGATGAATTACAATCAATTAAGTTAAATTATTTACAACTAAATTATAATCTACAAAGAATCATCGCCTGGAGATCGAGGGTTCTGCTGTGGTGTATGAAAATCATCGTTGTCACCCCCCCGCTCGCGATCGGCATCGCCAGCATGCTCGAAATTATCCTCCTGTTAATACAATTACAAATATCAGGCATTAGTCCGTACTTGAGATAAAAATTCATAGTTAAATAATTGTTGCAGAACATACAGAATATACAACTTAAATTGTGCAGTCGGGCGCTGAGTCAGCATCGGGCCAAAAGCCTCCAACAACAGGGTAGTCACCATCCGAATCACCTCGTCTTGTATCGCGACGAACTGTTCCGAAGATATGCCCGTACTCTCGACACTGGCCCCTGCTGCAACGTCCTGAGCAAGCTGGTGAAGACGAGCACTGGTAGGTAGGCTCTGACTACGGAATATTGGATCCGTACGAAACGTCTCTGACACTGCCGCCATAACCCGCTGGAACAACGCGTCGTCCAAGCCAGCGCCCGTATGAGATTGTCCAACATGTCCTCTCGAACGCTGGCTAGAACCTGCAACATTAAATATAACACAAAACAAATGAAATATCAATATAAATTTTGAATTAACGAGCAACATACTACAATAAATACCTCCGGTCAATGTATATGCCGGCACCCTCGGCAGCCCCAACACTCGATATCTGCTCGTAGTGCTACTAGGGGGATCTTGAGACGCGACCCAAAGAGCCATCTCCTCATCCCTAGATAAGCTAACGTCGGACGGAGGGATGGTAGAATCTCCCCTAGCAGCCTGCAACTCAACTACACGCTCGTTCCGAAGGTTCTGAAATCGCTCCTGCAATTTATTATGTATATGGTAGTTTATTGACTCATTTAATTAAGTACATGATACTAATTATTACATAACTTTATAAAAACTCTTACCCGTATAGCTGCAGCTGCCTGTGACATACTACATTTCTTTGGCGTGTGGGCTCTATCCCAGAACTCGATCATAGTGGGAGGTCGTCCTAACTCACCGCCCATGACCTAACAAATAAAATTTTAATTTATCATTTATTTAGTACATATTTTTATGAATAGTATTTACTTACGTTATGTACTACGTTATTTTTATGAATAGTATTTACATACCGATTTTACTTCTTCAAATGACCGTGAACTCGTAGTATGTACTACTCGGAGCTGGCTACGATTTTTTTTCATTTGTTCTGATTATTTTTTTTGAAGTCGTCAGCATCCCAATGAGTACACATGACCTCCCATGCTGCATCTGAGACAATATGGGGCTGATGGTCTCGAATAGTAGTCCCAGGCTGGTCTACAACTGCCCGGGCATCCCTATGTCTCATCTCGTACAACCAGCCGGCGTAGTTATTCGCGACATGTGCAATAATAACACCGTCGCCTGTCGCTTGAGAGATGCCCTCCTCATATCTAAAAT
Source organism: Hedera helix (assembly GCA_947179155.2). NCBI lineage: Eukaryota > Viridiplantae > Streptophyta > Magnoliopsida > Apiales > Araliaceae > Hedera > Hedera helix. The sequence goes on from OX359287.1 coordinate 4,370,839, forward strand.
AAATCTAAGAAAACGTACTAACTTATTAGAAAAACTAAATTGAATGTGTAAGTAGTATGTACGTATACAGTTTAAATTATTTAAAATAACTTACGTGAAATTCACGTAACACAGTATCCATGAAGGAGGCATCATGCTGCGCTTACTGCGTAAATCGCATGCAGCCAATGGGGAGGTGTGTCAGACATATGGCGTGTAAAGTGGCTTTAGCCACATGATCCATAATACTACAAAACAAAACAAAGAACGCAAAGTTATGTTTACTGTTTTACAAAATAAATTAATTCAATTTAACATAACGCTATTTTACACTTACTGCGCAGAGCCGACATCTACGCGGACAATATGCGCAACAGCTAGCGGGAGACCAAATAACCAAAGGTTCGTCCCTCGAGGACGTCGTCGAGCAGTATCTGTAAGTAAAATTGAATAATTAAAGTTAATAAATCAATTCCCAAAACATAACCTACAAATAGTAAGCAAAATAAATTAATATTTAAGAAAATCTACTACATGACGATGATGACCCGCCCTGAGTTCCGTCAGATGATTTTGCACGACCACCACCGCGCCGACCGCTACGACTATGCCTAGCCATAAATGTACTACTGAAATACAAAAATAAAATGCAATTAATATGCAGTTAATTAATTTAATTAAATAAAATACACTTCTTAAGTTTAAATGTAATACGTCGTCAAACCCATCATAATCATTTTCAAAGTTATCCTCGGATTCTGACACGACTTCTTCATTATCAGTTTCGTCGTCAACCACATCTTCCTCGACTTCATCATTATCGGGTACGTCTTCCTCGACTTCATCGTCAACCAGGTCTTCCTCGACATCATCATTATCGGGTACGTCAATGACATCTACCAACAAATCGTCGTTATGTAGGACTATCTGACTGGATTTGCTAATATCATCCTGCAATGGCTCATCTGTGCCAGACATATTACTATCATCAAATGGACGAGTATTTGTTGTGGCAACTGTATACCAGGGACTTTTACAATTTACTACATTAGATGCGTAATAAACTTGAGTCACTTGACTGGCTAATACGAATACGTCAGCAGAATGTAACTTTGACTTTATGTTTATTGTGACGATTCTGTTACGATCAACTTTAACACCCTTCTCAGTATCAAACCAGCGACATTTAAATGTAACTACCTTTTTACCCCCGAGATAATTGAGCGTAATTACTTCCTCTAAACGTCCATAATAATTGAACTCCGAATCTTGGTAACAACTGCCCAACACGACAATACCAGAATTGACTGAAGTCGGTTCGATTCGTTTATGTAACCAAATTACATGCACAAGTGATTGAATTTACTAAACGAATTTTTTGGGTACAACGCAATTGAATTTCTAAAATTGTAACGAAAGTGCATGTACAACTGATTTGATTAAATTGAGAGTATTCCATATTCACCCGTTACGAGTGAATGTCAAGCGAGGAACGTTAAATTAATGTTATTTTATTTTATTTTATTTTGTTTTACTTAATTTACTTTATTTTCATTTTATTTAATTTAACTTAGTCTTATTTAAATTAATTTATTTTATTTAGTTTATTTTATTTTACTTAATTTAATTTATTTTTTCTGAATTATATTTATTTTCACATAATTTTATTTAATTTAACTTAATTTAATTTTGTTTAATTATATTAACTTAATTTATTTTATTATATTTTATTTTACTTAATTTATTTTATTTTATTTTATTTTATTTTAATTATATTAAATTTAACTTAATTTAATGTAAATTAATTATACATGATACAATTTTATTATATTAAATTAATTTAATTATATTTTATTTTAGTTTATTTTAATTGTATTTAATTTAACTTAGTTTAATTTAATTTAATTTAAATGTAATTATTTTATTTTATTTTATTTGACTTTATTTTATTTTAATAATATTAAATTTAACTTAATTTAATTTAATTATATTACATTAATTTCATTATAATTTAACTTAATTTAATTTAATTATATTACACTAATTTTATTATAATAAATTAATTTAATTATATTTTATTTGAGTTTATTTTATTTTACGTAATTTAATTTATTTTTTCTGAATTATACTTCATTTAATTTTACTTAATTTTATTTTACATTAATTTATTTTATTTAGTTTTATGAATTTAATTTATTTTAAGTATATTTAATTTAACTTAATTTTATTTAATTAATTTAATTATATTTTTATGTTAGTTCATTTCATTTTATGTTATTATTACAAAACTAAGTAAATCCTAAGCTTATTTTAAGATTGACAAATTAGGAAAATACATAAATAGATGTAGGGCCCACAAATATTGCATTTGAACAATTTTAACAGAAATTTTAAATTCCGTCGGAAATACACAAAAGAATAAGCAATACCACATACTGCCACAAAAAAATATATATAGTCCACATACTGCCACAAATTAATTTTCACATAATTTCAGAATATTTATATATATATATATATATATATATATATATCACATTACTGCGGCCGGACAAAAAAAATTCAACCGGCCGGCACACATTTGCTATATATATATACATACATACATACCTTAGATGCTACGGATGTCGGAGGCGGAACGGAAGGCGGCACGGACGGCGGCAACGGGAGGTGACAACGGACGGAGGGGTGGGCCAGAGGTGATGGGTCGTCGGGCGGAGGGGCCGGAAGGCGTTGAGAGAGAGAGAGAGAAATATTGCGACAGGAGAGAGAGAGAGAGAGAGAGATTACATAAAACTGAAGCGGCTGATAAGGTTAAATTATATGCTATTTTTATTTCCTAATACTTAATTTTTATATTTATTGTGTGCTTAAATGTTTAATTATTTAGCTTATATTGGTTTTATAAGATTTTAGTTAATTTATGTTAATTTAGGTAATTTTATAGTATTTTTATATTTCTTTTTATTTATGTGTGTTTATTTATTTTTAGTATTTTAGGTGTTTTATTTATTATTATGTGTTTTTAGGATTTTTTGTACTTTTATATTATTTTTAATTATTTTATATTTTATTTTGTAGGAAAAATAAGCTTTGGGGGCAATTTCGTAAATTCAGCAAAGATCATGTGGCCAATTGGTAAATTAGCAGCGGAATGGCATTTTGGTAAATAAACCGTTCAGTGGCATTTCGGTAATTTCAGGAAAAAGTGGCGACCACGCAATGCGCGCAGATGGATAGCCGGCAGATGAAACGACGTCATTTCATTAGAGCGTCTGCGCAATGCGCGTGTTGAGCGGAACAGTGGCAAGAAAAGGAATCGGATGACGTCGTTTTTGGCTAAGCGGCGCACGGGCGACTGACGTTGGCGTCTACTGTAGCGAAGGCCGCGTTTGTTTGGCGCGTTAATTCTAAAAACAAGATTATTCGCGAATTTTGCTACTTTTTGATTCCAAATTGGATTTTAATTCCAACTAGGGTTAGAATAATAATTACTTTTCTTTTTCTTTGTATTTTAAATCCTATTAGGGTTTGGAAAGAGTAATTCCCACTAGGTTTAGGAGGATTTTGGAGCCTATAAATAGAGGGCTTGAGATACATTGTAAAATACAACTTTTCTAATAAGAAAAATTCTTTCTTCTATTCTTTGATGATCTCTACAATTATGAGTGGCTAAATTCTTTTTCTTGGTTTAAGTGATTGAAGCCATCAAGATTTATACACTGTGAGATCTAATTTACTTTAATTGTTTAATTTATATTTTAAGTATTGAATATTTTTCTGTGTTTAATTTTATGATTAATTCGTTTAATTGCTAGGATGCATACTAGTTTATTATTCGTTGAAATCTACTGCTAAATTAAATATCAAATCCGTAATTATTTGGTCAATTTAATTTGCGAAGCAACTAAGGTTAATAATTATTTTGCTTATCAAAAGATTATTTTATCTTAGGAAAAATATTCATCTAGATTAAATGCAGACGCTTGGATTGTGTTGTTTAGTTCAACGATCTCTCTATTTCTTTATGCTGCTACTAGGTTAAATCTTTAGCGCTTGTCTGAGATTATTTAGTAGTAAGGGTTATTTAGATCGCTTGTTTCTGCTTAACTAAAATTAAGGAGAGATAGGAAAATTATTCAAATGGGAGTAATTATTTCACGTTGAATATTTAAAATATAAATTGATTTATTCTTGCATCAGTGATCGGTTGTAAATTCTTGATGGTGGATTTTGACTTAAATCAAGACTTTTTCTTCCTATTTATTTCTTGCATATTTATTTTTGTTAGTTTTATTTAAATTATTTCATTGATTCAAAAAACCCCCAATTCTTGTTTGCAAAAACATAAAATTAAATAATCATTCTCTGTGGGATCGACTATTACTTGCACTACTACATTAATATTTTTTCCAAAGTAAGATTTTATTTTTGGGTGCTTGCGACATCACACCAAATTTTGGCGCCGTTGCCGGGGAATGATTTTCATTTAATTTTGTGCTTTTGTAAATATTTATTTAATTTAGTAATTATTCTTATTTTTTTTATTTTTCTAGTTTTCATATTTTATTTGAGTTGTGCAGGTTAAAGATGGAAATCATGGCTAGAAATCGAACTTTGAAAGAGCTTGCGGCCCCTGATTTGAATCAAGAACCTTTAAGCATAACTTTTCCAAATTGAGATGTTAACACCTCATTTGAATTAAAATCTGGTCTAATCCATCTATTGCCAAATTTTCATGGCCTTGCAGGTGAAGATCCTCACAAACATTTAAAGGAATTCCATATGGTGTGCACAAGTTTGAAACCTTCTAGAGTGACTGAAGAGCAAATCAATCTAAGAGCTTTTCCATTTTCTTTGAAAGATTTGGCTAAGGATTGACTCTACTACCTACCCTCCGGCAGTATCACCACATGGGAAGAGATGAAAAGACTATTCTTGGAGAAATATTTTCCAGCTTCAAGGGCAACCAATATCAGAAAAGACATTTGTGGTGTGAGACAGAATCATGGAGAATCCTTGTACGAGTATTGGGAACGTTTCAAGAAACTATGTGCAAGCTGCCCCCACCATCAAATCAGCGAGCAACTCCTCATCCAATACTTCTATGAAGGACTCATGTCTACTGATAGAAGTATGATTGATGCTGCTAGTGGAGGTGCTTTGGTGGACAAAACGCCCGAAGCCGCAAGGAACTTGATTGCAAGCATGGCGGCTAATTCCCAACAATTCGGCACAAGGCTTAATTTTACATCCCAGAATGTCAATGAGGTAGAAATTTCTTCACTTAAAGAACAAATTTCTAGTCTAATTTATCTTGTTCGTCAAATGGCTGTAGGTAATACACAACAAGTCAGAGCCTGTGGAATTTATGCGGTCGTAGGACATCCGACGGATATGTGCTCCACTCTTCAAGAGGAGTCCCATGAACAAGTGCATGCAGTAGGTGGTTTCCCTGATCCCCAACAAAGAAGATATGATCCTTACGCGAACACGTACAACTCAGGTTGGAGAGATCATCCGAATTTCGGCTATAGAAATCCACAAGGGAATCCGTCTGCGACTCAAAATTTCTCAAGCTACCAACAATACAAGCAACCATATCCTAACAAACAACAGGGTCAAACATCTGATTCTCATATGTCTTTGGAGGATATAATTACACAACTCAGCACTAACACTTTGCAATTTCAACAGGAAACGAAGGCGAATATGCAGAATTTAGAAACACAGATAGGACAAATGACAACTGCAATTAGTCGATTGGAGGCGCAAAATTCTGAAAAAGTACCCTCGCAAACAATGGTGAATCCAAAAGCAAATGTTAGTGAGATCACGTTGAGAAGCGGTAAAGAGATCGAAACTCCAGCAAAGACAGAGTCTGCATCAAAAGAGCAAAGCAAAGTTGAAGTGGACAACAAGGAGGCAGACAACAGTCAAGAGGACGACAATGTTCTAGGCGACAATGGTACCCCTAAGCATAAATTTTCACCTCTCTCTGAGTATAAACCAGTACCCCATTTCCCTCTTGCTTTAACAGAAAAAAGAACGTACGAGAAAAAATTAGATTTATATGAGACTTTTCATAATTGCGAGGTCAAAATTCCATTGTTAGATACTATTAAACAATTACCTCGCTTTGCTAGATTTTTGAAAGAATTGTGTACACACAAGAGGAAGCAAGCACTTAAAAAATATGAAAAGGTACAAGTAGGAAAGAATGTGTCTGCCATAATTCAAAGAAAACTCCCTACAAAATGCCAAGATCCAGGAATGTTTACTATCCCTTGCAAGATAGGTGACAGGAGATTTGAAAAGGCTATGTTAGATCTAGGAGCATCTATTAATGTCATGCCATATTCTATATATGCTTCTTTGCAACTTGAACCTTTAAATAGAACTGGTACTGTGATTTAGTTGGCTGATAGGTCTAACACTTATCCTAAGGGTATAGTAGAGGATGTTCTTGTGCAAGTAGATAATTTGATTTTCCCTGCTGATTTTTATGTGCTTGATATGAAAAATGGTGATCAAAATGCTCCTATTTTGTTGGGAAGACATTTCTTAAAGACTTCCAAGACTAAGATCGATGTTCATAGTGGTACACTGACAATGGAGTTTGATGGCGAAATTGTCAAATTTAATATTTTTGATGCCATGAAATGTCATAATCCTGTTTACTCTGTTGATGTGATTGATTCTTTAGCAGCAAAAGTTTCTAAAAATGATGGACAAGGTGAATTGCAAACGACATGCAATCAGAGTTTTGGGAAAGAGAAAGAGGATTAAGTCTTGAGTGCTGATTTAAAGAAATCTGTTGTGGCTGTGAATGGTTCTCCGAAAACAGGTAATGATCCATATTTTGACTTACCAGTTCCTAACAAGAAATCTCTACCTTTTGTTTTGCAAGATTACATTCCAGATTTGAAGCCTCTCCCTAATCGTCTCAAATGTATGTTCATTGAAGAGGGAGTAGAACCTTCCTATCAACTGCAAGGGAGTTTAAACAAGTCCATGATAAATGGAGTAAAGATGGATGAGATTGTCAAAATTCAAGAGGAAGGAGTAACGTAGTATTTTGACCTGCTGTTAAGCCAATGACAATAAAGAAAGGCGCTGCTTGGGAGGCAACCCAAGACATCAGATTTGCATTTCTTTTTCTTTTTCTTTTTATAGTTAGTTTTTGCTTTTTCTTTACATTATAGTTTACATTGGGGACAATGTAAATTTTAAGTGTGGGGGAAGGGATTTAGAAATTTTGTTATTTTTAGGTATTTTTGTTAATTTTAGGTCATATTTTAAAAAAATTAGGAAATTTTTTTTAAAAAAAATTAATTTTGGAATTTTGTGGGTATATTCGCTGCAAACCCTCACGAGACAAAACTCGTCCACTTGGGGTAACCTTGGGGTTTAAAGGCTTGTGCACATGCTAAGTGTAACCGTGTTTCCTACGAAAATGGGGTAGTTTTTTTTTTATTATTATTTTTAGGATGAGTCACTTGAGCAATGAGTTGATTGAATTTTAATTTTTAGCCAATGATAAAATTTTGATTTTTGTTTTAATAACTCTTGGAAAAAGGATAAATTTTTGCTTAGTCTGAATTTTGATTTTTTATTGATTATTACTTTGTTTGAGATCCTTCAAAAATTTTATGCACTTATATCCATTTGTTTGAGCTAGTTTTAATTAAGAAAAATTTTATATGGTTAAATGCTTATGAAAGATATTTTTTGAACTCTATATCTTATTTGATCATTATTTGAAGTGAAATATAAGGCAAAATATAATTTGGAGGAGATGATTTAGGTAATTTTTCTAGGATTATTATTAAAGGAAAAAATTATGTGGTGGGTTGAGATGGAGCGTAAAATGCACTCACTCATAAACACATGAAAAAGCGAGATGGAGCGTAAAACGCACTCGTTGGTGAGATGGAGTATAAAATGCACTCACCGTGAAAAAGAAAAAAGAAAGAAAGAAAGAAAATGGGATAGAGCATAAAATGCACCCATTAAAAGGACAAAAATTGGAAAAATATTTGGAAAAGTAATATTAATAATCCTAGTGTGTTTCATTAATTATAAACATTTTGATCTTCTGATTTATATTTGTCTGTGTTAGCTGAGAGTAATGAGAAAAATAGGTATATTGAGTTTTGTTGTATATCTTTTATAAGGTAATTAATGACCAAAGCTTATCTAAGTTTTGATTAGTTTGATACATTTGGATTCACAAACACACAAAAGTTATTGATTAAGGTAAAATTGATAAATTTGTTGAATTTCTAGATTTTGCATATTTTGAAATTTTTCTTTGAGTTATCATTCAAAAAAATCTTTCTCCTTGTTGGCACCAACCTCTCTCTCTTTCTGGGCAGCCATGGAAGTAGGGTGGTGGTCGGGTGGCTTCGGTTAGGAGGAAGAGAGAAAGAATTATGTTTGGTTGTGTTTTGTTGCCTTTTTCTTTTCTTTTCTCTTTTATTTCTTTTTCCTTTTTATAAGCCACCAATCTTAACCAAATTTTAGAATTAACCAATTCCACCGCCTTTCTTTCTTCCGGAAAATTCCAAAAAGCCACAACGCATGCAAAAATTAAATATTTACTACATTACATAATTATTACGTGTAATAAATATTTTAAATAACGTATATAAAATATTTATTTTAATTTATTAAAATTCATAACATGATTTATCATTAATATTAATACATTTTCGGGTACTTTATTTGACAAATTTTCTACACGCATAATAACGTGCATGTAATTATATGAGGTAATTTATACCTCTAAAAATCATAAAATAATTCATATAACTTATACAAATTATTTTTCGTAATTTTTTACTTCGTTACTTGGACAACATGTTACACTAACATGTTCACGTTTCAAAAATATTATCCTTCATAAAAGTCATAATAATTTAATTATGCATAAACATAATTTTTAATGAATTAAAACATTCCTTTTTCCTCATTTAATTTCATCTCTTTACATTTCACATTAGCTTCTTTATATATAAATTATATAATTTAATATTATATAATTTATATATTTACATTCTCCTTTCTTAAATAATTTCTTAAATTCCTCCATAATCATAAATTAGTTATATAACCAAAATTATACATTTATTAATCCTTTCATTAATTTAATCCTCTTATATAAATTATATAATAATTCTTATATAATTTATATAATTATTTTTTCATTACTCTTTTACTTAAATTTTCTTATATAAATTATATACTTTATTAGTATATAATTTATAAAATTCATTCCTCCTCTTAATTAATTTCTAAACATTCACCATAATTATTAATTAATTAAATAATCAATATTTCTAATTTTACTAACTTCCTCATTCACTTTTATTTAACTTTGGATTAATTTAATTATTAATCCCTTAATTCTCATAACTAATAAAATTTATAATTATCAATTAAACATTCACACACACACACACACACACACACACACACACACACATATATATATACATATTTAAATCTTACTTCTCACATTACCATATAATCTCCTTTAAATCTAAATTTCTGTATTTTCATAACAATTTAATTGTACAAATTAATGTACATTTATCTGAAATTTCTCTTATTCTTAATAAATTATTTTTAAACAATTTATTTATTTTTCAATTACTTTAATTCAATACCATTTATCATAATCTCTGCAAAGATTTAATTTACTAATTAAATTTCATCCCATACCTTAAATCACATAATATCACAAATAATTTAAACAACCCTGATAATTTTGTTATTTAAATTTTTATTTAATATTATTAAAGAAATTCTGAAAATTCGGGTCCTCACAATGTTATAAGACTCAATAACACTTCATAACATAAAAATAATAAAAACATAATCCTACTTATGTATGATTTATGACTTTTATTTAAGAACACGAAAAACTAAGTTTCCTTGTTCTTAGTTTAGCTTGCTAAAACATGGTGCCACAAACATTAATTTGCTAGGCCATCTTGTTTCACAACTCTATAACACTAATTTACAAAATCATAAACCTACTTATGTAGAAAATTATGATTTTTGCTCAAGAACACAAGAAGAACACGAAGAACGAAAAATTGTATATGGCTATGACTTATGTTCTTGATCTTTTGGATTTCATACATGTAATAATTTGAGCATTATAACTGCTTACATATGTGATTATGACACAGTATAACGACTTGTACTTGATTATAACAATTTATAATTATTGCTCAAGAACACACGAAGAATACAGAGAACGACAATCGTACATGACTACGATGTACGTTCTTGAGCTTTAAACTATGAAATAAAAGTGTGACGCCCCCAAATTCGGGTCTCAAATACCCGGATTCGGTCATCACGATCCAATACAAACATTCACCTCTAAACAATATACAATAACTAAATGTGGAATAATAAACATATGTTGTTCATTCAAAAGATGTTACTAGTCCCAAGATATGATAACCTTACACAAAAGGACATAAATACCCTTAATAAAATACTTAGGGTTTACATCACAAAACAAGCAATTTTAGCTAGACGAATAAACTAAAGACTGTCTCTTGAAGTCTATCACTTCATCTTTCCCTTACCCTTGTTCTTTCTAGAAGTCTCGGGTTCCACTGCAATAAGGTTCATGATATAGCAAGGGTGAGCAACTAGTTTGCTCAACAAGTTTAAATGACAAAGGAAACAATATATCATGAATGAAAGGGAATAGCTGAAACAATTCAACAATATGAATAACATAAGCAGTAATAATGATTTGCTTTTAGAATCAAGATAGTCAAATAGACTATGAACTATAAACATCCATTGGAGTCAATAGCAGGTTGACCCAATGGTTACTACCAGAAATATGTACTTGAGGGGATCAACCTCAGTACAATATGTGTATGCATAACATTTAATTTTTGTGTTTTGTACCTGATATTAGATACAGGGTACTCCCCTATAATAGGGAGGTGCTCATAATATTCCAAGAATCCCCATCTTCAATGATTTGGATAGCTTTTAAAATCTTTAACATAAATGTCTAGCCGAACAATGACTTAGACCTACTTTGAACAGTTCTTTAAACAATAGAACGTTAAATAAAGTACAAGTCAAAGATTGTGCAAGATCAAGTGCACCGAGTGCGAATAACAACAACATCGATGTGGAATAATTGTAAAGTAATTTAAACCGCTTAAAGCATGCTTGGAATTGTAATTCAAGCTTAAATAAATAACTTGCTCAATGAAATGAGTTTAGAGATAAGGAACTTGTACAAAATAAAGTTCGAAGTTAGGAAACTTGCCTGTCTACTCAGCTGCAACCACCTAGCTTTAATTAAATGGCTTTGAAGGACCTAACATTAATCAAGTCGGTCTAACAATTAGTACTGCGTATATTGGCATGTTTGTACGCTTATTATGAACTTATCTAACAAATAAGTTCAACACATAATTCACCTCATTCGACATACTAACATAATCCCTACATAAACACACTTAGATTAATGATTTAATAACTTATGAGTATTCATCCTAAGTATTAAACACTTAAGGAACCTTTAAACAATTTAATCCAATTGCAGAATTAGTGAGTTATTAAGTACGTTATATTTAATTAACTCTTATTTATTTAATTACCATTTGTTCTTAATTAAATTGTAATTAATTAACTACCTTTAGTTAATATTTAATTATAAATAATAAGTCTAACATAAGTAATTAATTTATTTATTTTAATGCTTCTTAAGATTATTTAGATAATAATTAATTATTTAATTTTATTATAATCTTCTTTAATTATTATTTAATTTTAATTAAATAATAATTAATTAATTAATTAACCTTACATCTCTTTCGTTAATATTAATTAAATAGTAATTAATTACTTAATTATCCTTATTTATTATTTAATATAAATAAATAATAAATAATTAAATTATTAACTTTATTTATCCTTAGTTATTATTTATTAAATACATAATAATTAATGACTTCTAAAATCTTATTTTTCTTTAATTATTATTTACCATTAATTAAATAATAATTAATTAATTAATTATCTTTACTTATTATTTAATTGTTAATTAAACGATAAATCTTATTTATTTTGGATTGTCATTGATAACCAAAATCAAAAGTTTTCTGTTCTCTTATCGTCGGATGAATAGTCACTCAACGATTTGTATAGTATGTCTTAGCAGACTTACTCCATGAATCAAATGGTTTGCCTCAGCAACTTAGTCAACGATCAAAAACAGTTCTACGACCGAAGTGATTTCACCCTATGATGACTCTGTAATGGCCGAGACCTGGCCGAGGCTACTCTACGATAGCCGAAGGCTCTAGTCGAGGCCACTCAACGATAGCCGAAAGCTTGGCCGAGGCCACTCTACGATAGCCGACAGCTTGACCGAGGCCACTCTAAAGAGATATGCCAAAGTATAACCCATCATACATAAGGTACTATTATGATCTCAAGTCCAAGGATCACATGTACTACTATCAATAAGGAACTCCTATTGACAGGCAAGTAAAACACCATTAGTTGGTCCTTAAGCGAGTCACGTTCAATGAACTTATTCTCTAATAAGCACGTACATATTTGTTTTAGTGTCTCCACGCATATGATTATAAGATCAATCATCCTCTTTATAAGAGCAAAAATAGTATGTACTAATCTTTTCAGATTCACTAATCCCCATTTTAATGATCCAACGATTATGAACAATTTTAGTTTTAAGTTATCTAGAATTTAGATCTCATTAGCATGACACTACTAGAAAATCGACCTAAAGCGACGAGCTATAGCGACGGTCGGAGCGGAACCGTCGCTATAGGTTAATATTCCGACGGTTAGACTCTGACCGTCGGTATAGAATAAAAATAGGCCTTATAGCGATGGTCGACTCCCGACCGTCGCAATAGAATGAAAAAATAGGCCTTATAGCGACGGTCGACTCGCGACCGTCGTTATTGAGCCTTCTTACTAAAAAAAAAAGCGCGCTGTTTCCTGTTTCCCTCCATTTTGTTTTCCCTCTTTTGTTTTCCCTCATTTGTTTACCCCCAAATCACCGAGTCTAGTATCTCTTTCTCTCATTTCAGATTTGTCTCCACTACCTTAGATCCCATATCGCCGCTCCCATCTCTGTTACTCTCATCATCATCAATTTGGCAAATTCTCCCAAACTTGAAACTGCAATCAATTACTCCTCTATATATACATTTACATATCTATGTTCATTCACGCACACAAATCTCACTCATTTTTCTAGGGTTTCGTCTTTGGAGGGATTGAATAGAAGAATCACCAATCGCTTTATAGAAATCAGTGAGTTTTTATCTTGTTCTCTCCTTATCAGTGGGTTTGTTGTTTGCATTATTTGGTCGATGGTATTCTCTGTATGGGGTGTGCAGTGGGTGATGCCTAGTTCAGCAGTTGAGTTGTTGGGGTTATTGAAGGGGTCCGAGTCTTCAAGAGAAATCGTGCTTTATCAGAAATGATTTCTCACTGCTTATGGTGGTTGATATGGAGGGAAAGAAACTGTAGATACTTTGATGAGAGGGAGTAGACTATTTCTCAGTCAAAACATGGTACTGCAGAACATTTTTGCTTGAATTTTTCTGATACGCGGTGCTCAGGAGTTAACTTAATAGTAAACTTTGTATTTATATCAAATTAAAGTATTAGAAGTGTTTTAAATTCTTAGTTCTTAACTTCTTGATATGTTAATTGGTTATTACTATAATTCTATAACCCTTCAAGTATTGATTATATCTCTCTTTCGATATATATATATATATATATATATATATATATATATATATATATATATATATATATATATATATATATATATATATATATTAAATTTGAAGTTTTTAATAAGAATTGAGGGTTTGTTTCGTTAGCACGTCTATTTCCTGTTTCCATAAAAAGTTTCTGTTCTTGGTTTTTCAGTGTTTGTTATCTAAAAGTATTTATGTCTTTGTTCATCAGTTCTTTAAGTTTTTCCTAGTCAAATTATGGAAAAACTGGGAGAAAAATACAGTTTTTTTCTAGTCTGAAATGCATAATAAATACTAGTACAACCAACTTTTGTATGTTTCATAATAATTCTAGGCCCATAGTTTCGTATTTCGATTTAAACATAGCAGAAGACACTAGATTCTTCTATAAAGTGAATCTAAATGGGGAGTTTCATATACACTTCATCAAAATCAGAAAATCGAAACGTTATTATAATGCAATTATAAAAAATATTTTAAAAATAAAAACACCATCCAAATAGGTCGTTGATTCTGATTTATATCTTCGTTGTATATCTTAAGGAATTGATCATCTTCATATCACTTTTTATAAATCAACAGATACTTTTCTTGATGGGCTTCTGTCATATATGTTTATTTACACTGTGCAGGATTATTGTATGAATTGCTTCGATCAACCAAAACAGGGGACTCAAAATCAACTTGGAAGGTATTAGCAATTTGCATTATGGGTATCATTTACAGTTAGTTGTTAAATCAGGGATGTTGGTCTCTGTTCAATGTTGTAGTTAGTCAACTTTGTTGATTTTAAACTCCACGCTAAGTTGAAGTTATTATATGGAGTGAAGCTAGTCTTACCTTAGGTTGAAAATTAAGTTCTTTTACTTCCTAAAAAAAGAACAAAAGAAAAGAAATTAAGTACTGAAAAATGTACTTGCTAATGATTTAAAGTTGCTGAATTAGTTAGTACTAAATTGTCAGTTGTTTTATCTGAAATTTGAGCACTGAATTCGATTGAGTTGTTTTGATAAATATAGAACTCCAAATCTGATATTTAATAATTGTATAACTTTATCCTTCCCCTTTCACTGTACTTATTGCTAGATCGATATAATAGCCAACACTAGGCTAATGAAATTTAGTTCCACGATGTAACATGCATGTGTATGCGTCGAGCCAAACTTTAGAGGCTTGACTCGATGCGAATATAAAACAGTGAAATTAACTAACCAATGAAGTTTGTAATAAGATTTGTTGAAGAACAATAGGTTTTAGCGAAAGAATGCTAGTGATTAGTTGTGGATTCAGTGAAGAACAGTAGAAAAAATGAAGAATTTCGTATGAAATTGCTAAGAGATTGAGAGAACTTTTAGAAGATAGAAAACTGGGATAGATAATGGACTAAGCCATGTTTTTAATACATTTCAGATTATCCTCACACATTACATGCTCCTCTTTAAACTACAACAATTATGGAAACTAACATGAACCTTTAACTTACTCCTTGCTAACATGCTCTTAACCACCTATATGTCATGTGCACTTCAAATCTAGAAACATTAAATATAGCAAAAGAAATACTAAGGTTACTCAATTTTCATTAAGGCCCTTGGCCTTACAGTATGGTTGTTGGATATTTTATATTCATAAAACTAGTATCAATTTTTGTCTTTGCCATGCTGATAGCCTCCCCGGGCTATATTCCCTTTTTCAAGATAGATGAAAGGGAACTTAATTGAAAGATTATGGTTCAACACTTTTACTATTTACCGGACTTGCAAAATCTTTGAGACCAAGAATAGTTGAATAGCTGATCAATTTAATTTTGAATATTCTTTGACAGCTGTTTTCCTTGTATCTTGGTGCTAGAACTCAATCTTCTTTGATCTATATATGTACTTTAGCCATCTACTGATCAATATGTTATGTGTGTTTAGTAAGAACAACTTCTTTGATAGATAAGTTTGGCCTCAATGATGGGGATTGGAACCAGCGACTGTACAATTCGAGGATTAATGGTATTCCCCTGCTTTTTATTTCCTTTAATATCTTCATTCCACAAGTACTCGGTATATTTTGTTTACTGTTACAAGTATAGGTATATTGTGCTTGCAGCAACTGTACTCCCTCTTTGATCCTGTTTATGGGGCTCAAAAATTGGAGCAGCAGCACCTATCTCCACAAGGGGCCGACGTTCTTGAACAGAAATTCCTCACATATGTATTTCAGGTGATTACTATGAGGTATACTTTGGTGTTCTGAGTATAACGTCCATTGTCCTCATCAGATACGTTTATAAACATATTACATGTATATGTGTGTGCCTATCATCTTTGTATGTATAAGGAGCTATTCTTGGCTGTATCTGAAATGCTATTCTGGACTGTCTTTAAATACTGATGTAAGACATTGTTTATTGATATTAAAATAATTCTAGTTGATTGCGATCAATTTCTACTCTTCTGCAGTTGAGTATCCTAGCAGGTAGCAGTAATGGAGTATGGAGTTTTACCCTAGTTACATTTTTTCTTTCCAGTTTCCATAATTTCCTACTAATTATTCAATATTCATCTCTAAAATCTTGCCCTGCATCAGAAGCTCACTACATTTCTTGCATATATTTGTGTCCCCTTTAGATCTAAACAAAATTCTGTTATGTAATTTTCATGTTTTAGTGGCCTCTTCAATCATCTCCAATTCTGTTGCCTTCAGTTGTTGATGTCAGATTTTAGCAACGCAATTGATTATGTCAGTTGGTTTCCATGCAATCCCAATCATACTTGAGTTTTGCTATATTGTTACTATTTATGTTGTATCATAATGAATGATGATGAATTGGTAAATTTTAACAGGAAAATGTTAAATATCTTCCTGGCATAAAGCTTGGCCAAAATGTTGTTGCACTCCCAGACCTTGAGAATGCAGGTATTACATTTCCTAGCATGCCCTATAGCTCTAACTGATTGATTGGTCAAATAATTAACTAATTACAACTATCAATTCATGTTAAATATTTTTAAGGTTTTGTTTAATCCATTGGTAACTAGTTCTAGTGGGGGATTTCTACAGTAAGGGATGCAAACATGTTAGTATTTGCACAGATCTGTTAGTTTTCCATTTAATGTCTTATTTTATATATGCAGGAATGCACAACCAATGAAGAAAGGCAACTCTTAGTAAAAGTTGCAGAGCTTCTTGCAAGTTCAAATTCCAGGAAGAAGAAACTGGTATGAGCAATTCTTCTTTAGTAATAAATCCCTATTACTTTAACTTAACTGGACTTCTGTTATAAATTACCCTGAAATTTTACTATATCTTTTATCAGCTTGTATATGATGGTGATGGGTGTTTGTTTCTGTGGTGCTTTAATAAACAGCTGCGTATATGCGACTAATTTTATCTGAAAAAGAAATGGAAAAAGAAGCATGAGTTTGGTATTTAACTGTTGGTGTAAATTTTAAAATTGGTGTATGTGTTTGTGTTTGTGACTGTTTCATACGTTGTATCTCTGTTTTCTTTTGTAAAATTAGTTCAAAGAAATTAATTAATCATGATTTTTATTATATTTTTGTTTGTATAGCAGTACATGTGGTAAATCTTGTATTCACATCGCAATTTAGGTACCATTGACTGTCTAGGGTTCATCCCACACCAAGGCAGTTGGGCATGACTGATCATATTGGTGAGAATAATTATATAGGACTTATAACACACCTTTTCTTTTCAATCAATGTGATAGATACCCTACAGATTGATGAATCATCTAACTGCGCAAGTGACAACGTTCTTTGATATATATGAGAGATCTTGATTTATGCTATTTTGTTTTATATTTTGTTTGGTTGCTCAGAAAGTGTGTGAACCGAAAAGAAAATAGTATTGAGTTTTGGTTATGAAATTATCAACTTCACTGATTTGAGCTTTAGTAACTTTCTGTTTTACATTATTCATTGATATTAATAATTAACATTGTGTCATTGTATGGTATATTAGCAACTGTATTGAACATTGAGAGTTTATGAATTCTTAATTATGTTCTGAGATATGTGAGTTTCAGGTTGGAAAATCTGGAGGCGAGAAATGGAAATCACTGTCCGAGTCTGTAAGATCTTCTACTTCCTAATGCAATTAATTAAACTGTTATTACAATTGTTAATGAAATGAGGATATTAATTGTTGTTGCAGTTTGTCAATCTGATCTATAGTATTGTGTTTAGTTTTAAAAATCATTATTTTCAACAACACAGTAATTGATATTTTATACTACTTTATGTTTTGGTTAGGAGAAAGCTTAGTTTCATTAGTTTTGTTTATGTTTTATGCTTTTGAATGATCAGCTTTTCTATCAACATGGTTTTCTTTTGGAATGGGATATTTCATTTTGTTGATGATGGGATGCAAATAATGTTCCATGCGTATGCAGTAAAATTCAGATTTCTTTGAATTGTGGAAGTTTTTTTGGTGAAACAGTATAGGTGTTGTGCTTGTGCATATGTAGGATTTGTGTTGCTGATGTTATTCTTTTTCAAGGGGCTATTTTACATGTATGGAGCGTCTTTGAATATGCACATTTTTCAAGTCTATTTAAATTTGTGGATGTATGAATATTCCCCTTTATATCTTATTCTTTTCTATTTTTTTTAAAATGAAGTGCAAAATATTTATTACTGCTAGTGTTCTGTAGTCTATACTGCGGCTGCTTATCTTTTTCTGAAGCTATTATAATTAGCATTAGTTGCACTATTAAAGATCCTTGGCTGGTGTTTCTTCTACTACTTCATTTTTTGTGTAATAAACATTAAGCAGGGAATTGTATTTTGAGCAACAAAGAAGTTTTACTTTGATGATTTAAAATGGGAAACTCTGTGCATGATAAACATGTTCGGGGTAGATGAATGGGTTGTTAATTGTAACATCCTCATTATTGGGCTTATGTTTAAGAATAATGAAGTAAAAATGCAATAACTAAACAGCTAAGATTCAATTTAACGTGTTTGCTATTTGGTTCCAGTAATATTGTTGATTTATATATTAGCTGGACGGTATTTTTTAATTTTGACTATTTTGATGTTACTACGCTGAAATCTATTACTGTAAATCATTGTTCCAACTTAGTTAAGTGTTTGCTATTTGGTTCCAGTTATGAAGGAAGATGGATTTGAGATTACTTTGGGAAAAAGTAAGATAAGGTGCTCGAGTTTTCAATTCTCAACTGGATAAAGCAGCATAAGTTGATAATCTTGATATAATGAGTCTGAGCTCAAGTTGATATATCAAAGTTTGTATTTTTCTTTGTATGAATATTTTAGTTAACTATGATTTATTATATTTAACAATTGTGATGTAAATGATTTTAAATTATATAAATTTATTTATAATTTTAGGACATTATATTGTGTGTTAAATTACAATTTTATTAATAATATTTTTTTTAATATTTAGAAGGCCTATAGCGATTGTCGGCGACCGTCGCTATAGGCCTTTAATTTTTTTATATCTGGATGGCCTATAGCGACGGTCGCCGACCGTCGCTATAGGCCTCTATTTTTTTAATATCTGGATGGCCTATAGCGACGGTCGGCGACCGTCGCTATAGGCCATTTTTAGTGGTGACAGCAAAGAATCTTTAGCGACGGTCACGACCGTCGCTATTGATATGTAGGACCGTCGCTATAGGAATTACCGACGGCTTCAACGGCGACGGTCCCCCGACCGTCGCTAAAAACTTTAGCGACGATCTTTTGGCCTATAGCGACGGTCACCGACCGTCGCTATAGACCGATTTTCTAGTAGTGTGAACTCTTAATGATTCTAAAAGCATTACTCAAAACTATGAGTTTTATTCATTTAATTAATTCAACCAATTAATTATGAATAAAGAAATGCCTTTAATTTATAAAACTATTATTAATAAATGAATAATATTACAAAATATATGCTTTATCGCATCAAATGTGATTGGCTTGGGGGAATACTACTTTCAAATCAACCATATGGAATTGTCCATTAGGAATTCTTAAGTTCACTAGCCTCTGTCGATGGTCTAGTAATTATCCCCTAGTTCAATAAATCATTATATGTCCATGAGATTTAACATTAAGCAGAAGTCATTAAATTTAGATTCCTATGAAGATTTCGTATGATATAAGGTACATGTTTATCCTATATATGAATCATGCATCCTAACACACATAGAATATCACAAAAATATGTTGTCACACCTAGATTTAAGTTTATAATTCGTTTGTCAAGTTCATATAAACTATCATGCTAATTATTGACCATGTTATTACAATTCACGCACAAGCTATGACAACCAATCCCAACATGCTCAATCAAAATTAAGAGATAATGAATTACTTTTAATTACATGTTAGGTTCCATTACCACCTTAAATTAGAAATTCAGTTCATCATTAAATTGAAAACCATGAATATCAATTCAGTCAACATACAGATGTATCAAAGCAAGAAAAGTAAGAGAAAGAAGAAACTATTAAAAGTCTGAAATCTTTTCTTCAATCTGTAACTTTGATCTCCCCTTGTTACTTCCTTAAAACCCTAGCTTTTAATTCCTTGATCTCAACTCTTTCTGTGTTACCTAGAGCTTCCCAAGGTCTTTTGCCTCTTTTCTACATGAAAAACTTCCCAATATAACTGTTACCCATGAATAGAAGAATGTCTATCAATTTAAACCATGCTTGGGTCCCACAAAAGAACTCTTCAACGATAAAATTTCCTATCGAGCGCCTACTAAGTGCTTGGCAAGTGCTTAAGCGGTTGTCTGGTCTGGTTTGAGATTCTAGCCAAGCGCCCACCAAGCACCTGGAAAATGCATAGGCTCTTCTCTGCCAGAAAATTACCGTTTTACCATTTAAGCTCATTTTCCTGCAAAACAAAGGAAAAATACCAAAAATAAGTAAAATGAAACATTAGAGCATAAATTAAATAAAAACAACACAAATCATTAAGCCTAAAGCATTCATTTCGTAGGTATAAAACCTATTCATCAATAAATCAGACCGAGTCTTGTTTTTTCATGTAGAAACAATGCATTACTATCAATGACTCAACCATACCCCCTTTTTGCTTTATATATACTATGTTCATTTCTTGCATTTTTGACATTTTCCAATTGTCAGTGTAGGTGTGTTATATAGGATCCAGATCCTCATGTTTTGGGCAACTGTAATTATCAATTTTAATTAGATTACAATTGTGGTTGGATGGCCAAGTGTGGCATACAAATGAACGGGCATAAGTTTTTGGGATTTGTGTAAGAGAGGTTAACCGTAAATTTTTAATACATGGTATGATTGTCCAAATTGTGAAGTATTACAAGGTCCCTTGCATATGTACTGAATTCTAGGTCCTAACTTTGTACTCATTTATTACTATGTGGATGTTTGGATGTCCAGCCTTTCAAGTTGATTTAACTTCTTGTTTTCTGCTCATTTGGTTATTATTTGTCCGAGCCTATGAGTTTATTCTGTATAGAAATAATCCCAAATGAATATGTTCATTGTTCATATTTAAGTTCTACATTCATTAGACTTATGCATTTTATCAAAATGAGTTAGTGTTTTGAAAAAATTATTGAGTTAAAGGAAAATGATACGTTGGCTGATATACAATCTACGGATAGAAATGATATCCTTACATAGGTGCTTGGATCGGAGCGACATGGAGATAAGGTGGAGTTTGTGTCACGATTACAAATACTTGGGGGCCTCATGACACAAATAAAGATCTACAACGTGAGAAAGCTGAGTTGAAATTTGTGTGGGAAAAAGGTGAAACTGCAAGTAAAGTGGATGAATTATAATCGATCATTAATTGCAAAATTGCTCAAGAGATCACCAGTTCCGAATCCTCATTCCAACGATTGATTTGGTGTTGTTCTCTCACTCTCTTTATATGGATTAACAAGTTCACCTTGAGTTAATATTCTTGATTAAACACTAGGTAATTTATTTGTAGTATCAATTGACAGAAGGAGATAACTGCGACGCCCCTAAAGTCGGGTCTTTTGAACCACGGGTTCGGTACTCACGATCCGAACTCAATCTAACTCCACGTAATAATTAATATTATAATTTGCTAAATTTCATGGATTTTAAAAACTTTTTATAACAATAATCAATATCAAAATAAATATTACAACTTAGTTAATTAAAACTTCATAAACATTTGGTTCTAAAATCACAACCTTTATTTTTCTTCTTATCTCAAAATCATATATTTTATAATTCATCTTTAGTACATTCATTTCGAATATATATAACTCAATCCTCAATATAAATTTTCATACGGTAATACATTCTTTATTACAATTTAGAAATAACTATATTAACTTACAATCTGGACTCTTAATATAGCAAGTTATATACAACAACTCATATATTATCTCATTTGTATAAAATTACCTTATAATATTCAATATAAGATTTACAACACAATTTCATACAACTTAAATATCTTTTATTCGATATATCATAGTTTAATATAACTTCATTCAATTATCAATACACCACGTTATTTTGACTTTAACTAAAGAAAAAATAATCACAATTTCTCTTAAATGCACTTCAAACCTTTACAATAAATATTTGTGACTTAATACACATTCAGCAAAAGAAAATCATTAATGCGGCTTTCTAAACGAGCTTCAAGTTTGTACAATCATGTTCAACTGATAACTCTTTAGTTAATCTGCAAAAATATTTGCAAGAATGAGTACGATGGCTCAACAAGTCTAATAGTAATTGTAATATCCAAAATATTTCAAATATCATCTGACAAGATCTAATTAAGGTTATCAATTCAGAACCTAGAGAACGATTGCTCAATTATGTCTTGAACTATCTTAAAGAATATATACGACTCAAAAATACGATCGTATACGACTGTAGGTTAAACTTTTAACCTAAACTACGTGTTATATGATTAGTAAAGCTTATATTAAGCTTTAAACGTGTTATGTGATTTATCTATGTGTAGAATTTTGTGTTTTAGTTCAAGTATCCAATTTTAACACTTCTTAAAATTAAGAAGTTATTTTGGAAAAAACCTAAATTTAGGGTTTAAAAAACCTAGAATAGTTATAACCTAACTCTAATCACTATTCACAAATACGCATATAATAAAAAATTATACGAAAATAATACGATAATTATACGGTATAAATACAAAATGTCAATCGATAAATAGTAAAAGTCAACATTAGTGGCTACAAACTTTAGTAGAGATTTTGAGGGCATACTTGATATTATGAAAATGTAGTATACTTACATAATATGTAAGTATACATTTTTGGCTATTAATTTTGGAAGCAAAATTGGACTTGGCTTCTTTGATGTGTTGTCAAGCATAGCTTGGTGAGTTGTGGCCTCTTGTAAGCTAAGTGTTCTTAAGTAAGGCTACTAATCACCAATTAACTAGTTAAGTGAGAATTAATTACAATCAGGTAAATTCCTTAAGCATGTAAGTAAGATTAGCAATAAACTAATCAAGGTTAATTGGGGTTAATAAAGTTAACATTAATTGTGTTGGTGATTCACCATGATGACTAACTATAGTGAGTTGCCAAAATAATGATGAGTTGGTGACTAACCATGGTGACTTGCCAAAGTGATGATGAGTTAACCTAATGTCCATAATGCCCTAACTTTGAAAGTTTTATAAATAGTTAGCTTAAGTTCATTAGTTCTTCACTAATTCACCATGTGAATTAGAGCAATAAAGTTTTGAAAGAGAAAGTTCTTGTGAGTTAAGTAATCTCAAATTGCAAAGAAATAGTTAAAGCTTGCAACTTCAAGAGGTAAATTGTTATTAATTTTTGTTAAAGCTATCTATTTAATGGTAAATCGTTAGCCATGTAAGATTAATAGTTAAAGCTATAACTTTAATTTTTGTTTAAAAGCATAAGAACAAGAGTCGTAGTCATATAAGATTGTCGTTCTTCGT
Organism: Hedera helix; assembly: GCA_947179155.2. NCBI lineage: Eukaryota > Viridiplantae > Streptophyta > Magnoliopsida > Apiales > Araliaceae > Hedera > Hedera helix. Next base: position 4,394,561 of record OX359287.1, read on the forward strand.
GTTCTTGAGCTTTTCTTCATTTTATAGTAGTTATAATGTTGAATTTTATTTCATACTTTAAAGCTCAAGAACGTACGTCGTAGCCATGTATGATTGTCGTTCTCCGTGTTCTTCGTGTGTTCTTGAGCAATAATTATAAATTGTTATAATCAAGTAAACAAGTCGTTATAATGACCAAATTTTATCAAATATAAAGTGTCATAATCACATATGTAAGCAGTTATAATGCTCAAATTATTTCAACTATGAAATCCAAAAGCTCAAGAACATAAGTCATCACCATGTATGTTTTTTTTGTTCTTCGTGTTCTTTGTGTGTTCTTGAACAAAAGTCATAATTTCTAACATATGTATGTTTATGATTTTGTAATTTAGTGTTATAGTGTTGTTTAACTTGATGTCCTAACAAATTCATGTGTGTGACATCATGTTTTAGCAAGCTAAACCAAGAACGAGGAAATTTAGTTCTTCATGTTCTTCGGGTTCTTCGCGTTCTTGAGTAAAAGTCATAAATCGTACTTAAGTAGATTTACGATTATGTTATTTTTATGGTATTAAGTGTTATTGAGTATTAAAATATGTTATCTTAGCAAATTAATGCTTGAGGTATCATGTTTTCCCAATTGGTTCAAAGAAAGTTCAAACAATTTTTGTGTAGTCACCTTTAGGCCGAAATATGTACAAATCTGTCAGGAATTTTGTACTTTGGTCTAAATATGAATTGTACATACGGAAGTTACAAACGCATGGAATTTTGAACAACTAAAAAATATTTTAAAAAAAACAAGTTATGGCCGTTTAACCGAGCTGAGTTCCGGCAGTCTAACAATCTGCCCAAATCCAAAAATTTGGTTTTAAAATGAGTTTTTGAGTTAGCCAATATTCCAAATAATTACACCTATTAAAATAGTTTAAATAAGTTAATATAAGACTTATGAAGTTATATAATACGATGAATCTAACCGCTTATGCATTAAATGACTATGTAGGGTTTTAACACTCTGCGGGGAAACCCTAGTTTCGATTTGAAGCAAGTTCTAGACCTTTATGTGGTATTAGTATGTTCTAATATTATTCATGTTATTATGTGATAGTTGATATGTGAAAGTATATGAATGAAGGTCTTATGTGATTAAATGATTAAGTGTTAGTTCTTGATTAACTGTTAAATGTTAATTGATATTTGATGATGCATATGAGTATGCATAAAATATGTTTATTGTTAAGCATAAATTAATATGATTATTAACTGAGATGTATGTTCAGTCAAAGCATGTTAAAGTTTATATGAAAGCATAAACTATGTATTTGATAATATGTTAGACTTGTTGAGCCGTCGTGCTTATTCTTGCGAATAAAACTTATTTACAGATTAAGAAGAATGTTAAGAAGATCATTAATGAAAGAAGAAGTGTAGACTAGGTTTCATGCTTTATTTACTTGTATTTGTATAAAGTTATAATGGCTGTTGTAATACGAACATGCAAACCATGTAACCGAATATTATATGAATAATATCATGTTATTATCATCAATAGAGTGTTACGTCTTTAAATTTGATATAACTTAGAGTTGTTAAACATTGCAATGTTGATAAAAAAAAAACTATAAATCTGAATAAGGATATTGAATAACATTGTGAGTGTTGTAAGAATTCAAGACAAAATCACCGATGAAGAAGGCAAATTCATCGTAAGATTCCTCGATTCTAAGTACATGTGTGTTATTAATATTCTGAATTTTAGATAGATAGGGAATATTGATATAAAGAGATATCTCTATGAAGATATGTATTCAAGCGAGGGTGTTGAATGATATGGTATGTTCTGTAAGAAAATGAATATTGTCATGGATAAAGATACAAACATTTATCGCAAAATTATTCTGTTCTAAGAACCATCCTATTATTAATGTTGTGAACCTCGGATATACAGAAGCATAAAATGTTTAAATCTTAAAGTTAAAATTGGACCGGTATATATGATGTTATCTATTTATACGGATGAACTATAAGTTGATACTTGTATAAATAATGAGATCGAGATCAAGTTAAGATTAGGGACTAAGTAAGAGAAATTTTTAATGTATAGTCTAAAATAGACTAATTCAACCAATATGACTATGAGATCATTGGTTAAGTTGATAAATGTATGGAGTTTAACGCACAAGGCCCGTCATAACGAGTGCGGGGATTTTGGGGGCTTGATAGTAATCATCTTTCATGCTTCACATATTGATACATGGTTTATAATTCTTATACTTAGCATTTCTATATACACGTTTCATAGTTTCTTATGCATTACATGCAAATCAAACTTCATACTGTAATTCATTATGATTGTAGTTAAATTGTGACGCCCCCAAATCTGGGCCCACACAGCCCAAACTTGAGTCGTCAAAATACTACAACAAAATTATTACAACAAAGCACAACGTACAACAATACAGTGTATAATAATACACAACTAAGTCTTCACTATTATTGCCACACTATTTTACAAAACGTGAAGACTATGATAACTATTCCTCGGACCCTCACTCAATTCCCCGGCTAGACCCTGTTATGTTTTCATCTCCTGTTGAAAAACAATGGAACAAAAGAAAGGGTGAGCTCAAATAGCCCAGTAAAGAATATCATGACTAAGATAATGACGAATAAATTATCATTAGTCTTCAACAGTTGAGTTCTTGATAGAATACAATAGACTACAAGGTTTATATCAAAAACTGCAGTTAAATTCTTAAACAACGTTCAGATCAATAATAGCAGCGGAATGAGTAATCTATTAGAAGAATAATGCAGACTATAATGTCCACTCGGTTCTCTTTTTAGGAAAAACATCATCAACTTTTATCATCTGAAATATCATTAGTCAAGATAATACAAATTCACAGTTCCTGATCATAATCATGCACATCAACAGTTCATCTTTGTACTACGGGCCAAAGATATTCAATATAGCACCAACGGTCATGATTATACCAGATTCAGCCTTTGGTCATAATCATACCAAACAACAGTTCATCTTTGCACTACGGGCCAAAGAGAACATTCACCACGTGCCATAAAAGACATCGAACAGATGTATCGCCTTTAACCTATTATATCGCCTTTAACCTATCATCTGTTCAACAAATATATCACATCTGTGCCCCCGGCCACAGATATTCACAACCGCTTGATTTTTTGGATGATTAGAATGATGTAAATGATGAACAGAAGAAATAGGATAACAATAAGTATCGGAAGTTTACTTTGTACAGATTCAAATAATGTCCAAATTGTCAACATGATGTGGAGTGAAATTCAAGATCCACAGTTCAGAATAACAGTTACAATTCAATAGAAAGGTTCACGTAAATAGGAAGGTTCAGTTGAAATAATGAAGTTCAACTATTATGGAACATATAATATTTTCAGGAATTATAGAAGCAATAGTTCCATAATAAATTTCGATTTAGGAGTATGAAAGAAAATAATATCCCTTACCGTAGCAGGTTTGATTAACAAAAGGTGAAGGAAATTAATACAAAGGGTTATTCACCAACAGGCGGCAATCCGCTCCGTAAGGTTATTCCCACAATTTAATAGAATTTGAGTACAAAGAGTTATTCACCAAACAGGCGGCAATCCGCTCCGTAAGGTTATTCTCAGAGATTAATAATGAATGAATACGAAAGGTTATTCACCAACAGGCGGCAATCCGCTCCGTAAGGTTATTCCCACAATTTAATAGAATTTGAGTACAAAGAGTTATTCACCAAACAGGCGGCAATCCGCTCCGTAAGGTTATTCTCAGAGATTAATAATGAATGAATACGAAAGGTTATTCACCAACAGGCGGCAATCCGCTCCGTAAGGTTATTCCCACAATTTAATACATGGAAATAAAAGGCACGTCTTATGAGTAAGGAAGAAACAATATTATTATTGAGAATCAAATAATGATAATCCCTTACCATAGTATGTTTGAATAATGGAAGATGAAAAAGATGGTATCCCTTACCGTAACACGTGACTGGATATTGATTTAAATGAGGTTGATTAACTTGAACAGTACACGTATACTTATAGATCTTCACAAATACTCAAGATGACTTAAGCACACTTAAAGAGAACTTTCACAAGAAGTATTTAGAGAGAGAAAGAAAGAACAAGTAAGGAAGTTTTTGAAAAATCCTTAAGTTAAGGCTTCTATTTATAGCCAAAAATCTTATCATTCATTTAATCTAAACCATTCATTTAAAGATCATCTTTTAATCTACACCATCCATTTCAAATATTATATTATCTTTAATCTACACCATTCATTTCATATCACCTAATAATCACCTAACTTTATATTATAAACAAATCAATTTAATTATTCAACAATAATTCACACTTTAATCTACACCATTCATTTCATATCACCTAATAATCACCTAACTTTATATTATAAACAAATCAATTCAATTATTCAACAATAATTCACACTTTAATCTACACCATTCATTTCATATCACCTAATAATCACCTAACTTTATATTATAAACAAATAACTTTATCAATTCAATTATTATGACTAATTGTTATAAATACAGTATAGTTAGCTCTTAGATATCAAGTCAATAAATTAATGAAATACAACTGTTTAAATAACATCATAATAGAGATAACAATAATGTAAAATAAAACATACGTTACTGTGTAATGACAATTATTGATTCAATAATGTGAATTACTGTGCATATGTTACTGTGACAATTATTAGGTTCAATAATTTTAAAAACAGTGCAACAACAATTATTGACTCAATGATATAAAATACAGTGTAATGACAATTATTAAATCAATAATGCAAAATATTGTGTAACAACAATTATTGAATTGATAATATAAAATATTATGCAGTGACAATTATCGATGAAATGATGCGTAACAGTTACGGTGTCAATTATCAGACCAAAAATATGAGACACTATGCAATACCGTGTGTTACTGTAGAGTACCGAGTGCTACAGAAAATACCAATAACTACCGTATGCTACTATTCTTTTATCACCGGTATTTTAACAGTTCCGTTGACTATTTTTATTTAAAAAGGTTATTTCTGTCGTTTTCTATATCCGACAAATATTCCGTTGTGGGGTCCACCAATAATTTGTTATTTCGGCGCCGTCGGACCAAACGAATATTCCCCGACCAAACGAATATTCCCCGACAAAGCGAATATTGTCCGACAAAATAAAATTTGCACATAACATCCTTAACTTTTAACTTTATCGATTTAACCACTTACTGTTTAAAAAAAATATCTATATGAAGAAAAATTAAATTTTGTATTTCATAAAATTCGGGGTCTTACAACCTCCCCTCCTTATGAAATTTCGTCCCCGAAATTGACGTACCTGACATATCGAAGAGGTAAGGATACTTAGATTTCATCTCAGATTCTAGCTCCCAGGTCATTTCCTCAGTATCTTGGTTCCTCCATAAAACCTTAACTTGAGGTATAACCTTTGAGCGTAGGATCTGCTCCTTCTTATCCAGGATCTTAACAGGTACCTCCTCGTATGTTAAATCCTCTGCTATAACGTCTGGTTCTAACTCAATGACGTGGTTTGGGTCCTTCCCATATTTACGTAACATAGATATGTGAAAAACGTTATGGATGCGAGACATACTTGGTGGTAGGGCTAGTCTGTAGGCTACGGTTCCTATTCGATCGAGGATTTCAAATGGGCCAATAAATCGAGGGTTAAGCTTTCCTCTCTTTCCGAATCTCGTAACCCCTTTCCATGGAGAAACACGTAAGAATACATGATCTCCGACGTTGAAACTTTCGTCTCTCCGATGAAGATCAGCATAACTCTTTTGTCGTTCTTGTGCGGTCTGTATTCGTTGTCGGATCATTTGGATCTTTTCGGTCGTCAAGCGTACCAACTCGGGTCCCAACAATTTTGCTTCTCCTACCTCATTCCAACATATTGGAGAGCGACACTTCCTTCCATACAATGCCTCGAATGGAGCCATGCCTATGCTTGCTTGGTAACTGTTGTTGTAAGAAAATTCCACCAACGGCAAGTACTTATCCCAACTTCCTTTGAAGTCTAATACACAAAGTCTCAAAAGATCTTCGAGGGTCTGGATCGTCCTTTCCGATTGTCCGTCCGTTTGAGGATGGTATGCAGAACTAAAACGTAGTTCAGTGCCCATAGCTTTTTGTAGACTGATCCAAAAGCGTGAAGTGAATCTAGGATCTCGATCAGAAACTATGGAAACTGGCATGCCATGCAATCTCACGATCTCATTTATGTACATACCGGCAAGACGTTCAAGTGAAAAGTTTTCTCGTATAGGCAAGAAATGAGCAGATTTGGTCAATCTATCTACGATCACCCAAATTGCATCCAAGCCTTGAGAAACTTTTGGAAGACCCGTCACGAAGTCCATATTGATGTGTTCCCACTTCCATTCGAGAACTTCAAGTGATTGTAATGGACCTTTAGGAACTTGATGTTCTGCCTTGACACGTTGACAAGTTAGGCACCTTGAGATAAACTCCGCAATCTCTCTTTTCATATTGTTCCACCAAAATGTATGTCGAAGATCTCGATACATCTTGGTACCTCCTGGGTGGATTGCAAACGGCGTGTTGTGTGCCTCCATCATGATTTTATGCTTTAATTCAGGATCGTTAGGAACACAGAGTCGAGAGTTGACTCGAAGTATTCCTTTCTCGTCGATTCTTGCTTCGGGAATGACACCTTCTTGTACTTTCTTTATCATGTTTATCAGTTCCGGATCGGTAGCTTGAGCAGCTTTAATTTTATCGATTAAAGTTGGTTCTACTCGCACGTGAGCAATCTTCGAGTGGGTCCCTGGTGTCTTTAGCTCTATCTCCATCTTTTGCAAGTCGTACAAAATACACTTTTGTGTTGTCAGCAGTGCACTTGTACTTGCATAAGATTTTCTGCTCAAAGCGTCAGCTACAACGTTCGCCTTTCCCGGGTGATACTGGATTGTGTGGTCATAATCCTTTAACAGCTCAAGCCAACGTCGTTGTCGCATGTTGAGTTCCTTCTGGGTGAAGAAATACTTGAGACTTTTATGATCCGTATAGATATCCACTTTTTCTCCGTACAAGTAGTGTCTCCAGATCTTCAACGCGAAAACGACTGCTGCCAACTCTAGATCATGAGTAGGATAATTTTTCTCATAATCTTTGAGTTGTCGAGAGGCGTAGGCTATAACCTTTCCATGTTGCATAAGGACACAACCTAGACCTTTGCCAGAAGCATCGCTATAGATAACAAATTCTCCTGATCCTGATGGTATGGTCAGAACAGGAGCTGAAACCAGTCTCTTCTTGAGTTCTTGGAAACTTTTCTCGCATTCCTCGCTCCATATGAATTTTGTGCTTTTCCGAGTAAGCTGCGTTAATGGAGTGGCGATTCGAGAAAATCCTTCTACGAATCTCCGATAATAACCAGCTAGACCCAGAAAACTTCGGACTTCGGTTACTGTTTTGGGTTGTTCCCAATTTAGTACCGTTTCAATCTTCGCAGGATCGACTGATATTCCTTGACTAGAAATCACATGCCCAAGAAACGCGACCTCCTCAAGCCAGAACTCACATTTCTTCAACTTGGCATATAATTTGTTTTCACGGAGCTTTTGTAGTATCAATCTCAGGTGTTGTTCATGATCCTCACGACTCTTGGAGTATATGAGGATGTCATCAATAAAGACAACCACAAAATGATCCAAATGTTCCTTGAATATCCGGTTCATCATGTCCATGAAAGCTGCAGGAGCATTAGTTAGTCCAAAAGGCATGACTAAGAACTCATAATGCCCATAACGAGTTCTGAAAGCAGTCTTTGGAATGTCCTCAGCTTTAACCTTTAACTGATGATATCCAGAACGGAGATCAATCTTTGAGAAATGTTGAGCGCCTTGCAATTGATCAAACATGTCATCAATCCGAGGTAACGGGTACCTGTTCTTGATGGTGACATGGTTCAATTCTCGGTAGTAAATGCACAATCTCATACTCCCGTCTTTCTTCTTCACAAATAGAACAGGAGCACCCCAAGGTGATGCACTCGGACGAATGAAACCGGTATCCAACAATTCCTGTAGTTGGACTTTTAACTCTTGAAGTTCAATGGGAGCCATTCGGTAGGGAGCTTTGGAAATGGGCTTGGTACCGGGTTCAAGATCAATATAAAAATCAATTTCATGGTTTGGGGGTAAGCCAGGAAGTTCTTCAGGAAAAACGTCAGGAAACTCATTAACAATGGGAATATCATTCAAGTTTGATGTATTTTTGTTCAAATCAGTGACATGAGCTAAAAAGGCTTGACATCCGTTTTTCAATAAACGAATGGCTTTATGGCTAGAAATAACAGTTATAGATTTCAATGGTTTAGTTGCTTGAATTTGCATGACAGGTTGATTAGGAATATGAAAACTAATAATCTTATGAAAACAATCAATTTTAGCATGATGGGTAGTCAACCAATCAATTCCTAAAATCACATCAAATTCACGCATCTCCAAAGAAATAAGGTCAACAGATAATGTGAGGTTGTTGATTTGAACTAGGCAAGATTTATAGACAGTAGATGTAATGGTCATTTCTCCTAATGGGGTTTCAACTGATAAGTCAAAGTCCAAGTTTTCAGGAATTAAGTTTAAACGCTGAGCACATGCAGGTGAGATAAAAGAATGGGTAGAGCCAGTATCTAACAAAGCGTAGACTTCACGAGAATTTATGAATAGCTTACCGGTTATCACCTCGTTCGAGTTTCGCGCCATTTGGGATGTCACAACAAAAGCTCTCCCTTGAACTACAGATTTTCCTTTATCCGTGCTAGCTTTTGGTATCATCATTGCAGCTGGACTTGATTTTGTGGCAGGACAAAACCGCGCAAGATGACCCTCTTTCCCACAACTGTAGCACTTTTTAGACTGCAGAGTACAGTTTGGGCTGATGTGACCTTCCTGACCACACCTATAGCATCTCACTGGTGGTCGATCTTCTCCCCTTGAAACTGGGGTCGGTGCTGGTGTTGGTACTGGTGCTGGTGCCCTTCCATAATTATTATGGAATCTCTTTCTTTTGAAATTGTTCCCACTAGATTCTCCTCTTCTGTTATTTGGTGTGGAATTACCACCGAAGTGTTGGTTACCTCCTCGATGGTTTTCGTTCCTGTGGTTGTTGTCACTCCTTTCTCTATGCTGATCATTAACTCTTGGCTGCAATGTTTCATCTGTTTGCTCCACCCTTTGAGCCCTATCTACAACATCTGAATACAAACTGAATTTATGAGAACTAAGTTGTTGACGAATTTTGAGTCTCAAACCTCTCAGGAACATTCGACTCATTCGTGCTTCGTCATCTACTAGATGAGTCGCAAAACGAGACAGTTCAGCAAACTTAGCTTCATATTGAGAAACTGTCATGTTTCCCTGCTCCAGCTTAATGAATTCCACTTCCTTCATATGGCGGATGCTTTCTGGGAAGTACTTCTCGTTAAACAGTTCTTCGAATTCTGTCCAAGACATTTCGAGTGCTGAAGGTTGGATACGTTTTACCGCTTCCCACCAATGGTCCGCCTCACCTCGTAACATAAAAGTGGCAAATGACACCTTCTGATCATCAGCGCATTGTAAGACATCAAGTATTTTTGTCGTCTGCTTCAGCCATGCCTCCGCTTTGAGTGGGTCAGGCTTCCCGTGGAATTCAGGTGGTCCTAATTCTTTAAATTGCTTAACAGTGACCATCCTCAAATTGCCAGCGTTTCTACCGTTATTATTGACTGGATTTCCTCTTCCTTGATTCTGTATGAACTGCATGAAATTCCTAAAGAATCCATCGTTCATCATGTTATCAGGAACATTATTTCCTGAGTTGGCAGGAGGATTGTTTGGGGCCTCTTGATTCTCGGCTACATTTGCTTCGGGTATTCCATAGTTAACCTCTTGATTTTCAGATGCCATACCTAACTGTGGTCACAAAATAAATGTTAGTTCAAATAAACTGACTCATCACTTCATGTTCCTACATTCAAATCGACTCATTAGATAATAAAATCTATTTTAGGTAGGACACACTAGTGACTGATTCTATTCGTCTCTCCCCTCCTAGTTCTACCCCAGATCGCCATTAAAGACCATATCCCTAAGCTCTGATGCCAACTGTGACGCCCCCAAATCTGGGCCCACACAGCCCAAACTTGAGTCGTCAAAATACTACAACAAAATTATTACAACAAAGCACAACGTACAACAATACAATGTATAATAATACACAACTAAGTCTTCACTATTATTGCCACACTATTTTACAAAGCGTGAAGACTATGATAACTATTCCTCGGACCCTCACTCCATTCCCCGGCTAGACCCTGTTATGTTTTCATCTCCTGTTGAAAAACAATGGAACAAAAGAAAGGGTGAGCTCAAATAGCCCAGTAAAGAATATCATGACTAAGATAATGACGAATAAATTATCATTAGTCTTCAACAGTTGAGTTCTTGATAGAATACAATAGACTACAAGGTTTATATCAAAAACTGCAGTTAAATTCTTAAACAACGTTCAGATCAATAATAGCAGCGGAATGAGTAATCTATTAGAAGAATAATGCAGACTATAATGTCCACTCGGTTCTCTTTTTAGGAAAAACATCATCAACTTTTATCATCTGAAATATCATTAGTCAAGATAATACAAATTCACAGTTCCTGATCATAATCATGCACATCAACAGTTCATCTTTGTACTACGGGCCAAAGATATTCAATATAGCACCAACGGTCATGATTATACCAGATTCAGCCTTTGGTCATAATAATACCAAACAACAGTTCATCTTTGCACTACGGGCCAAAGAGAACATTCACCACGTGCCATAAAAGACACCGAACAGATGTATCGCCTTTAACCTATTATATCGCCTTTAACCTATCATCTGTTCAACAAATATATCACATCTGTGCCCCCGGCCACAGATATTCACAACCGCTTGATTTTTTGGATGATTAGAATGATGTAAATGATGAACAGAAGAAATAGGATAACAATAAGTATCGGAAGTTTACTTTGTACAGATTCAAATAATGTCCAAATTGTCAACATGATGTGGAGTGAAATTCAAGATCCACAGTTCAGAATAACAGTTACAATTCAATAGAAAGGTTCACGTAAATAGGAAGGTTCAGTTGAAATAATGAAGTTCAACTATTATGGAACATATAATATTTTCAGGAATTATAGAAGCAATAGTTCCATAATAAATTTCGATTTAGGAGTATGAAAGAAAATAATATCCCTTACCGTAGCAGGTTTGATTAACAAAAGGTGAAGGAAATTAATACAAAGGGTTATTCACCAACAGGCGGCAATCCGCTCCGTAAGGTTATTCCCACAATTTAATAGAATTTGAGTACAAAGAGTTATTCACCAAACAGGCGGCAATCCGCTCCGTAAGGTTATTCTCAGAGATTAATAATGAATGAATACGAAAGGTTATTCACCAACAGGCGGCAATCCGCTCCGTAAGGTTATTCCCACAATTTAATAGAATTTGAGTACAAAGAGTTATTCACCAAACAGGCGGCAATCCGCTCCGTAAGGTTATTCTCAGAGATTAATAATGAATGAATACGAAAGGTTATTCACCAACAGGCGGCAATCCGCTCCGTAAGGTTATTCCCACAATTTAATACATGGAAATAAAAGGCACGTCTTATGAGTAAGGAAGAAACAATATTATTATTGAGAATCAAATAATGATAATCCCTTACCATAGTATGTTTGAATAATGGAAGATGAAAAAGATGGTATCCCTTACCGTAACACGTGACTGGATATTGATTTAAATGAGGTTGATTAACTTGAACAGTACACGTATACTTATAGATCTTCACAAATACTCAAGATGACTTAAGCACACTTAAAGAGAACTTTCACAAGAAGTATTTAGAGAGAGAAAGAAAGAACAAGTAAGGAAGTTTTTGAAAAATCCTTAAGTTAAGGCTTCTATTTATAGCCAAAAATCTTATCATTCATTTAATCTAAACCATTCATTTAAAGATCATCTTTTAATCTACACCATCCATTTCAAATATTATATTATCTTTAATCTACACCATTCATTTCATATCACCTAATAATCACCTAACTTTATATTATAAACAAATCAATTTAATTATTCAACAATAATTCACACTTTAATCTACACCATTCATTTCATATCACCTAATAATCACCTAACTTTATATTATAAACAAATCAATTCAATTATTCAACAATAATTCACACTTTAATCTACACCATTCATTTCATATCACCTAATAATCACCTAACTTTATATTATAAACAAATAACTTTATCAATTCAATTATTATGACTAATTGTTATAAATACAGTATAGTTAGCTCTTAGATATCAAGTCAATAAATTAATGAAATACAACTGTTTAAATAACATCATAATAGAGATAACAATAATGTAAAATAAAGCATACGTTACTGTGTAATGACAATTATTGATTCAATAATGTGAATTACTGTGCATATGTTACTGTGACAATTATTAGGTTCAATAATTTTAAAAACAGTGCAACAACAATTATTGACTCAATGATATAAAATACAGTGTAATGACAATTATTAAATCAATAATGCAAAATATTGTGTAACAACAATTATTGAATTGATAATATAAAATATTATGCAGTGACAATTATCGATGAAATGATGCGTAACAGTTACGGTGTCAATTATCAGACCAAAAATATGAGACACTATGCAATACCGTGTGTTACTGTAGAGTACCGAGTGCTACAGAAAATACCAATAACTACCGTATGCTACTATTCTTTTATCACCGGTATTTTAACAGTTTCGTTGACTATTTTTATTTAAAAAGGTTATTTCTGTCGTTTTCTATATCCGACAAATATTCCGTTGTGGGGTCCACCAATAATTTGTTATTTCGGCGCCGTCGGACCAAACGAATATTCCCCGACCAAACGAATATTCCCCGACAAAGCGAATATTGTCCGACAAAATAAAATTTGCACATAACATCCTTAACTTTTAACTTTATCGATTTAACCACTTACTGTTTAAAAAAAATATCTATATGAAGAAAAATTAAATTTTGTATTTCATAAAATTCGGGGTCTTACATAAATCAAGCTTTATGTTGTATCAAACATATTATTTTTTACATAATGCATATCTTAAATAAATTAAGTTTCCATAACTCAATCAACTATAGTCATTATTTGACTTTACAACTCATAAAGAATTATAATACAAAACTCGTATTTTATCATACTCATATAAATTTCATTACAAAACAACAAAAATTGCACATAACAAATATCATGTTCTCATATAACAAAAAAAATTGAATTTTTTTCCTCTATATACATGTATCTCTATACGTTCCTCGAATGTTCATGTTATTAGTTGACTATAAAAATCCACAAATTTATTCACCGTATAACCTAACATTTACAATTCAGTTATTTTACATTCATTAATGTAATATCCCAGATATTTCACAAGTTTTTTAAATAAGATCTTGAGGTTTAAATAAAGGTTGGAGTTTAAAACCTAGATTTGGAGAAATAAAAGATGTAGAAGGGAGTAAACATTTGACCCTAATGTTGTGTTAGTATTTAAATGTAAGTGATTGGAGGTTTTTAAATTTTAAAACTTAGAATTTGATTATGTGTATACCTAGAGGTATATTGATAATAAGGTAACATAATACCTTTAAAGTTCGATGAATTTATTGGAGTAAAAGAGATTATGTAAGAAGTTTTTACTTTGAGGTGGAAATTTATTTGGAAAATAAGTTTAAAATTATTGAGATATTTATAAGTTTAAGTTAAGGTGTATATGTATAGATACATATACACTTGGAGGTGCGCTAATTATATTTTAGCCGAGCGTGATAAATGATTAATGAAATTAATCATCGAGAATACTGTAAAGCTTAATATATTAATTAAGCAAGCTTTTGAAAGTTAAACCTTGAGTGGTAATTTAAGATAGTCCAAATTAGTAAATTGGGAAAAGACAAGTTGGGTACTGTGGTGGTAATTAAGTTTAAACCCAACCTAGTAGCCAAGTGTTGAAAATTAAATATTAGTCCAAAATGGATTAAGTTATGGTGAGTCAGATTAATATATATGGCAAGCCATATGGTTATAGTGAACAAGCCTAAGCATGAAATAATTGTAAGACTTGTATGTGTGACTGAGTTATAGGGTGACAGTCTAAGGTAAGTATGAACCCCGTGTGGTTGTGATTATGTGGAATAGTGGTGTGAAGTGAAGAGGTAATGGATACCTGATAAAACGAGTATACTTGCATGTGTGAAGGTAAGTTAATATATCGAATTATCAAGAAATGACTAAAGTGGTCAAATAGTCAAAGTTTGACTAAAGGAAAGAGAAGATAATCAAGTTAAAACTTAAATTTGGAGTTCGGAAGAGAATTTGGAGACGCGGACTGCACCGTTGAGTTTAGAACGTCAAAATTAACAAAGAGAGATAGTAAACACAATTTAGTGTCGGGGTTGACTTTTTGGTCAAAGTCAACCGTTTGACTTGTAAAGGTAAAAAGTCAACATTTGAGTTTGAAGAAGAATTTTGAGAAACAGACTTCACCGTTGCGACGGGAACGTCGAATTTAGTAAGTATGGACTGTAAACACGATATGTGTTTCGGTTGACTTTTTGGTCAAAGTTGACCGTTTGACTTTATATGAAAAAATATCAAATTTGAAGTTCGGAAGTGAATTTGAAGAAACGGATGTCACCATGATGACGAGAACGTCCAAATTAGTAGGAATCGACTGTAATATTGAAAAATTTGATTTTCAGGTCAGACAGTCAAAGAAATTGTCAGATAATTAAATGTAAGACCCAAAAGATATATTAAATCTCTAGAATTTTTAAGTGGCCAGCTGAGCTCAGCATTTTAATGAGGTGGATTAAATTTTAACCAATTATACCTTATCTTATCCTAATGCAATCTCTCTCAACCAATCAAATCCTAGCTAACTTCTTACCTTGGATTATATCATTTAAGTTATCTAATTAAACCCACTTCACTCAAGCAAATAGAAATCAGCAAGTTGAGAGAGGGAAAGAAGCTCTCGGCTAGAAGAGAAAAAGAGAAGAAGGAGAAAGCCAAGAAAAATGGAAAGCTTTGATGGTTTATATCACTAACCCACCCTTGTTTAATCTTTAATTTTCTTGGGTATATGTTGTGGGTTATAAAATTAATGGTATTAGATCATGATGTAACTTGTGGGTAATGATCTAACCATAGATTTTCATGAATCTTATGGATGATTCACGAATTAATGTAAAATAAAGGAAGTTGAAGACTGAAATTCGCAGAAAAGTGGGTTTTGGTTGCTGTTGGTTGATAATTTTTAAAAAATTGAATATTTGGAGTTAGAGAGTGGGTAATATATCAAAGTAAAGCTACGGAAGTAAGCTTTCCACAGAAACTTTTAGATCACGGAAATTCTTTGTGGTTTGTGCGTAGTGACTGAAAGAAGCAGGCTGGGTCGAGCGAATTTTAGTCTGCGCAGCGAACTGCAGCGAATTTTAACCTTGTAAAAATTGTAGAAAATCATGTGTTTGGAATTTGAAGTTGGTGTAAACTACAAAGTTGTAGATATGGAAGTTATATAGAAGTACCAAAACTAGTTAACCATTTTATGGAGCATAGCATTTTTGAAAAACTTAATTTTGTGCGATTGTCCAGTGACTGAAGCTGTCTGGACAGGTTGGGTAAACTCGTAGATCCGTGTTGTTTGGTGCATGGGATGAAGTCAAGGTCTAAATAAGATTTAAAGTAGACTTCATAAGGTTTAATTTTATATAAAGTTGATCAAAAACGGGCATGTAACGAAGAAATTATGATTTTTTTGGTGAACTAGTGTCTGACTGCCAGTTTGTTCTCGGGACAATTTTTTTAACCTTGCTATTCTTTAAGGTGTGCAGCCTCGTGTGCAAAGTATTGGAATTTTGAACCTAAACAAAAGTTGTAGATCTCGAAGTTACGAAGATATGTCAAGAAGGAACGACATTAAAATTCTTTGTAGATTAATTTATAAAAATTAAAGCGTGAGGCAGGGTTGGACTAGATTAGTGCCCTGCCACTCACTGTTCAAGCGGGCTGTTATGAGACTTTTTGGGTTTGAGCAATTTGAGGTTTAAGACACTTATGGTAGTAGCTAGAACATGTTATGGATGGATCATTGTCCAAAGTTGAGTCAATTCCGATTTGGTATGAAGGAGTTATGAATTAACTAAGATTTAAAATCAGTTAACGTAAAAGTTAAAACAATTGGAAGCTAAGGTCATAATTAAGACTTTTAATGCGTCAAATTGTGACTAATATGAGTATGTTAACCACATTATAATTGTAGGTTTTTCGGGGAATGTAACGTTAGCATGTGCTGGATAAACCTATCAGGCAAGTTTTTCAGGATTTGTTGCTATGTGCATCATTATGCTATCATGTGATATTTAAACTGTGGATATGAAGATATATCTATGTTATTTGGGTTATGTGAAATCATTGTAATATGATTATATGTGAAGAATGTGCAAAGCATGAATTACGATTACATGTGAAGTATG
The DNA here is from genome assembly GCA_947179155.2 of Hedera helix. Lineage (NCBI taxonomy): Eukaryota > Viridiplantae > Streptophyta > Magnoliopsida > Apiales > Araliaceae > Hedera > Hedera helix. The sequence continues at coordinate 4,411,233 of OX359287.1, forward strand.
TACCAAATACGAAGCATGATTTTAAATGCGATATATGAAAATTGTGAAGCATGTATGAAATGTGACATATGTGCTATGTGATAACTGTTAAAGTTGTTGAGCCGTCGTGCTCATCCTTGCTTTAAATTAATATTTTCAGCGAAGTAACTGAAGAAATTCCGGAAGACACTAGATTATGGAAGATGGATATTGCAAGGTTGTTAAAATGACATTCAATGTAATTATCTTGTCATTTGAACTTCTCGTTGTTCAGTTAGTAAAGCTTTTAGCTATGATAAACAATCTGTAAATGTTACGAGATCTGAACGAACAAGTAAATAGGAATTTATTGCACAAATTATGAAGTTAAATTATGAGCTAGAATTACTTATATTGTTGCAAAGAAAATGAATTAAGTTGTAATAATTTTTGGTAAAACGAATAAAGGATATTTATTATGAAAATAAGTTGTATACTTTACATTTTATCAATGTAAACTTATACAAATGAAATACTTTAAGTAAATTAACATATGTCAAGATTACGGTATGCTGAAATAATTAATTCAAGAGGTTGTTTTTGGAATGTAGGATGTTATATTGAATATATGGTATGTTGAATTTGAAATTCAGGATGCTGAAATAGGGAAACAGTTTGCTGTTTTAGTAGTTCAGTTTGCTGTAATGGTATTTCAGCTTGCTGTTTTGGTAATCTAGTTTGCTAAATCTTGTATTTAGCTTACCGGATTATATAGAATAATTTATAGAAGTAAAGATTAAATATTGAATCATAATATATATGATTTTTGTGAGTTAAGGAAAGAAGTAAAGATTAAAATTCTGAAACAAATTGATGTTGCAAGTTAATAAGCTGTGTAGTTAACAATGGTTGCTAACATTTGAGATAGATTTGTTGTAATCCTATAAAGGTTAATTCACTTGATTTATGTAAGGATATTTTGTAATAAATCTAATTACTTAATGTCTTTAAGTTGTATTTATGGAGTTAAATGTTAGCATCTGAGGTTTATAGTAAGGAACAAAAAATGCTTAATGGCCTAGCAGGATTGAAGTTATAATTTGGGAATAATTTTGCCATTGGGATTGATAATGGATATGAAGTTTGATTTGAATCCCTTAGATGTAAAAGTTTGGGATAGATATGTGATGGTAATATTCTTGTTTGGAGACTATGATCTTGAAATAAAAGATGAACCTACAATAAACGAGTGCTAATATTATTGAACTCGATCGGATAGTAAAAGTCAATGTATTATTATAATGGCTTATTGTTGGAGTGTGAGTTTTTGTGTACTCACAATTATTGTGGTAAACTGATCATGATACATATGATCTTGAGGTCAAGGAAATTAATGTAAAGATTTCGATTCGGGGGAAATAAAGAAGATTTTAATAGTTTTTTAAATAAACTAGTTTTATCAATTAATATATTGAGTTTTAACAACATTAAATTTTCAAATGTTGTGGTTATTCAGTGAAGGTCGTGCGTAACGACTAGGGGTCACCCGTAGCCAGAGTGCGGGGATTCCCGGGGCGTTACAATTAATCTCGCTTGATATACAATTCAATAAAATTACATTCCTAGTCGTACATCACTTTATGCTCAGTGATGTATTTTACAGCTCATATAGGTTAATGATTACTTGAACATATTCCAAATCATTTTATACAATAATTAGTATAAAATTTTAAATCTTTAGTTCCTTATTCATGTCAAATTTAAATATCATATAATCTTGGGTTATATTTTAAAGCTACCTTATAATATATTAAATCCATTTTGGAAATTATGTTATTATATTTCTTATTCTTATTATTATTATTATTATAAACTAGCAGACTGCGCCCCAGCATAATGTTTATACCTAAAGACTGCGCCCCAACGAAGTCTGGCTGAGAACACTGAGTATGGGGCGCAATCAGGCCACGCCCCAGGGCAATTAATGTTCCCTTCATCATTTAAACTCAATTAATTCATAAAACCTATATATTATATCATACATTCAAAATTATAGATTGATTTCATGATTTAACAAAAATCCTCTTTGAATCATTTCATCAAACACATAACATGCATGAGTTAAAAACCTAATTCTCATGTGGATTTCAATCATATAATCCAGCTCCATATCTCCATCCACTCTTATTCCAACTGAATCCATCTAATTAACCTCACAAAATTCCTCCATAACAACCAATTCATAGAAACTAAGAATTAATACTAATTCTTATGAACTAACAAGGTAAGAAATTTATACCTTCGTATGCTTTGATTGTTGAATTTCTTGCTCAATCCTAGTTGGGTTACACTTGAATCCCTTCTTGATAAATTATTTAATCATAATCTTCATCAACATCAGCTGGTAACATAATTCATCATAGTTTTTCTTTTGGTTTCGATGAAGACTTTAATATGAAGCTGAAAAGTTATTGGATCTCTCCCTTTCTATTCTCATTTGATAACTTATGAAATAGATTTGTTGAAATGAATTGTCCTGAGGATGAACTATCCCACTACATAAGCAAGCACATAACTAGGCAGTTTTCCACTTCAAGTTTAATGCCACATGGCTTACTATTACACTATACACCCAACACCAATGCATTCCAAATAGAAATTAGCACTTACACCTACCTAATATACATATACAAACTAATTTTCCCACATATATGATATACAATACATGTAATAACATTATCTAATACACTTATTAAATTATATTCATATCAATATATGAATTATAATTTCATAAAATTAAACATTTATAATATGTGTTAACCAAACTACTAGATAGATACATAAAAGTAAATATATTATCAAACTAACTAGATACAATACCCTAGTCTATACAATCCAAACTATTGTTAGATACATCAAAGTAAAAAATCTACAAAGTGCTATATCCCCAAGTCGTCATCATCATCATCGCCACCGGTAGACAAGTGAATATCGTCCATCGTGCCACTACCAGTCCCACCCTCAGCACCATCATCAGTATCGGCTTGGCGGTCCTCACCATCTCCTATGGGGTCCTCAGCATCGACACTGCCTCCACCCATGCCACGAGACTTATCAATAAGAAACTACAAAATTAAAATATAAGTTAGGCAAACAATGTTTTAACTCGGGCATCGAAACTCGGAATCGAGTCTCGTAAGTTATCACTCATTTGAAATATGTAAGAGTTACTAAACTTATGGTTTCATGTCGTTTCAATGCCCGGGGCGAGTTTTGATCTACCTTTCCTATATTTGTCTAAGTTTTTTTTTAAAATAAGTTAGGCAAACGAGATTCTAACTTGGCCATCGGAATTAAGAATCGAGTCCTATAAGTTGGCACGCGTTTAAAATATGTAAGAGATACTACGCCTATGGTTTCGTGTCATTTAAATGCCCAGGGTGAGTTTTGGTCTACATTTCCTATATTTGTCTAAGGCTTTTTTAAAATAAGTTAGACAAACGAGGTTCTAACTTAGGCATCGAAACTTGGAATCGAGCCCCGTAAGTTGTCAAGCATTTAAAGTATGTAAGAGGTGATACGCCTATGGTTTCGTGTCATTTTGATGCCCAGGGCGAGTTTTGGTCTACCTTTCCTATATTTGTCTACGTTTTTTTAAATTAGTTAGGCAAACAAGGTTCTAACTCGGCCATCGGAACTCGGAATCGAGCCCCGTAAGTTGTCACGTGTTTCAAATATGTAAGAGGTGTTATGCCCACGGTTTCGTGTCATTTTGATGCTAGGGGCTAGTTTTGGTCTACCTTTCCTATATTTATCTAAGTTTTTTTAAAATAAGTTAGGCAATGAGGGTCTAACTCGGGCATCAGAACTCGGATTTGAGCCCCATAAGTTGTCACACATTTGAAATATGTAAGAGGTGATACGCATACGGTTTTGTGTTGTTCCGATGCCCGAGACGAGTTTTTGGTCTACCTTTCCTATATTTGTCTAATTTTTTTTTTTTTAAATATGTTAGGCAAACGAGGTTCTAACTAGGCCATCAGAACTTGGAATCAAGCCCCGTAAATTTTTACATGTTTAAAATATGTAAGAGGTAGTACTCCTATAGTTTCGTGTCATTTCAATGCTCGGGGCGAGTTTTGGTCTATTTTTCCTATATTTGTCTAAAGTTTTTTAAAATAAATTGGGCAAACAAGGTTCTAACTCGGGCATTAGAACTTAGAATTGAGCCCCGTAAGTTGTCACAGGTTTGAAATATGTAAGAGGTGATACGCTTACAGTTTCGTGTAGTTTCGATGCCTGAGGCGAGTTTTGGTCTACCTTTTCTATATTTGTCTAAGTTTTTTTTAAAATAAGTTAGGCAAACGAGGTTGTAACTCGGCCATCGGAACTCAGAATCGAGCCCTGTAAGTTTTCACATGTTTGAATATGTAAGAGTTTTGGTCTACTTTTCCCATATTTGTCTAAGTTTTTTTAAAATAAGTTAGGCAAACGAGGTTCTAACTCGGCTGTCGAAATCGAGCTCCATAAGTTGTCATAAATTTGAAATATGTAATAGGTGCTACACCTACGGTTTTGCATCATTTCTATGCCCTGGGCGAGTTTTGGTATAGTTTTCCTATATTTGTGTTAGTTTTTTTAAAGTAACTTAGGCAATTTTATTATTTTTTTAATTTTAATTTTTTAACAATTTAAATAATCAATTTAATATATATTATTACAAACAATATATTTAAAGACATAAATTAAGAATTTTTTTTACCTGTCGCGTATGTTGGGGAAAGAGGTTTGCAAGTATAACTACTACTATTCGATCGGCCTCCTGCGCTACTAAACCCCATAGCTCGTCTCATGAAGCTCGATCAATCGAACTGTGTATGATCTTTTGAGTGAGGTGGTAAACACGCTCATGTGATGGTGCGCGTGATCGAATTTGACTGTTCACCATGCATCCATCGATGATCCTCTGAAAGAAATCGTCTGATAAGGATGGACCGGCTCTCGATCCACTCGCACCATACGATCTAGTAGAGGGGCAACGTCTGGCTCTCGCAGCAGGCACTATAATGTACGCTGGGACTCCTAGCATGCCCAAAATTCGATTCCTCTTCAGTCCTTCGGTAGCTTGTAGCCATTCATCAATCTCCTATTCTTCACGCGTGGAGGGATCTACCTTGGTATCAGCTCTTTGAATGTCCCGAGCCTCAATATGGTCTTGAAACCTAGTCTAAAATAAAAACATAAAGATGTGAAAGATTATGAATACCAATTGAATGAATTAAAATAGAAACAAAATAATCCATGGTCTTTACTTACAGTTATTTCTCGTGCCTTAGGTGAGATAAAATCACCGCCACCTTTCTTATGGTGCGCGTGCCACCAAAATTCCAAGCAAGAAGGTGGGTGCTTAATTTTAGTATGTAGTTTCTCCTTGTATAGGTCATCAGACTGGGACCCCGTGTAGTGCAGAATTCGACTTTGCGAGCAGGCTGCTGAACGTTATGCTGACATCTTCTTAAAAGCATCCCCCTCCCAAATGTCACACATCCGATCCCAAACCTCAGCCCCAATAAAATCAGGACAAATATCTCTACGTGTCTATCCATTTAGCATCTTGCTCTGGGCCTTTTTTTCTAATCGTACACCCATTTATGCCGATTTGACTCTAAATATCCTCGGAGGACTGTTATGCCTTGCTCTTTTTTATCGTCCTCAAATCTATAGTATTGCTGCACAAAACACATTACGGTATTAGTAAATAACATAAAGTTACACAACAATAATGATAAAAAAGAACATCTACATAAATTAACATCTTACACGAAACTCATCAATAATTAGCTGTGTGTGCGGTCTTCCACGTCCGCCCATCGCATCTATGCACTTAAGAATCGGTTGTGGATGATACCTAGTAGCGTATTTCGAGGCGTAGCCTCTACGATACTGCAATTGAAATGAATACATGTAAAAATTCTCAAGTATATATACATGCATCATTTTATATAAACAAATAAGTAGTATGGTAAAAACATAATCTGAAATTACCTGCCAACACGACATATATGAGGCGTCTAAGGTGGATTCCCTAGCAACCCATGAGTTAGTCCCCTCGGAGGCCTAGGGCGGTCACCTATGTAGTGCAATTTGTGAATAACTCAATACAAAGAATGGTGTGTAATAACTCAACCCGACAATAATATAAAAACACTGTCAGAAGTAAAAATAAATATCCTTACAATTAATAAGTGTGTAAGTTATTATACATGAACCTACTAGTCGATCATCACCTCCACGACCCCCACGTCCACCACGACTAGCACGACCTCCACGATCACCATGTGGAGTACGTGTCATATCTATATCACTGTATTGACATAAACACAAAATTATAAGACATGTTTAGGAAAGACAAACTAGTATATTATCAAACTAGTACATATGGATGCAACTACAAACTATAACATATGGATGCAACTACAAACTAGTACATATGGAGTTATCAACAAACTAATATATATGGATACAACTAAAAAAATATACTCTGATACATACTCCTAATCATCTATATCATCAAAGCCTTCAACATTAGAATCATCATCTTCGAGCAGTAGCTCCTCAATGTCGTTGTCATCACCATCTTCATCGTCCTCAAGAATTTATTCATTTAGATCTTCCTCTTCAACATTAACCTTTTCAATTTCAACTGTAACGACCCCAAATCTGGGTCCCTTGAACCTCAGATCTGGTTCGCCACTGTACAACCTTTTCCTTATCGTTCATGACTTATAACAATATTATAATTGCTAAATAACTATTTATTTAAAACTTCGCAACATCTCTTTCTATTCCAGAATCACAATCTTTACAAATTCCTAGTATGCCTCAATATTATATATGATACGAGTTCATTCAATTACAATCAATTTAAGTATTTAAACACCCACGATACACACTAACTATTTCTTTAATACACAATCATTTTTACTTGTCCAATCCAGATTCATAACTATAACAATCTTTTAGATTAACTAAATGATTTACTAACTTAATAACTTTAAGCTTAATAACAAAATAGAGAAAAACTAAGTAATTGTCTTGTAGCATTTACATAATATCATTCTTCTAAAAATCCAGTATCTATAGGGATTTCTTCATTACCTGTAAAATTTTGGTTTGCAAGAATGAGCACAACAGCTCAGCAAGTCTAATAGCTATCACATAACATATAGTTCATATTTAAATCATGCTTCATGCCTTGTGTTTCACATTTTATACATGGCTCATATTCAATCATGCTTCACATTATAATACTTTACCTTATCATGTTTCACATTATCATACTTTACGCTACTTCACATTATCATGCTTCACATTACCCTATTCATATAGATAATATAGTTCACATACCATAAATCATTTCAATATTCACCGAATAATGACAGTTAATATTGCATCATAATGTTAACATGCACATCTAAACAATTCATAATAACTTCACATCATATTATTAAGTTAACACAAAACAAGTTTTGAAAAACTTGCCTAGTAAGCTTATCCTTCTTACACTAGTTTTGAGTCTTTCAATCAACCTACAATTATGTATGAGATTGACGTAATCATTAGTTACACTGACTATTAATTAGTCTCAACTTAAGACTGTAACTTTAATTTATTAACTTTTAAAAAGTCTGACAAACGAACCCTTGAGTTCTGGACAAAAACCCTAGCCCAAATTCTAGTTTGGTCACGTCGTGTTCACTTCTCCAACTTTCACCAATACCTTACGTTCATCATACCACCTATATTTAATAAGTTGGTCTAATAATTAGCCACTAACGAACTATTCACCTCGGTTTAATTCAATTAAAGTTTTTGTTTTACCTCACTTAATGTTTCAAATATTTAATAACGTACCAAATACATCACCATATTATCAACCCTTGACAATATACAATCACATTCAAATATTATTAACCATTTAATAATATTTTAACCATTTACGAATATTATTAATCATTTAATAACATTTTATTCACTCACGAGTATTATTAACCATTTAATAATATTTTATTCATTTACAAATATTATTAACCATTTAATAATATTTTATTTATTTTCTAATATTATTAATTATTTAATAATATTTTAATCATTTGTTAATATTATTCATCCCTTAATAATATTATTAGTCATTTAATAATATTTTAGTCACTTACTAATATTATTAACTATTTAATAATATTTTAAATAATTTGTTAATATTATTAATCATCGAATAAAATTTTAATCACTTACCCATATTATTAACCGTAATATTTTAATTTTTTTTAAACAATTCAAATAGTTAACTTTTTAATTGTATTAACTTTATTCTTTATTTTGAACATTTGTGTATCAATTAGTCACTAATAAACACTATATATATTGGTTTATTATACAAACATATTCATTTTACACTTATTCCAACTCAAATTTTCACAGAAAACCCGACACGGATCGCCCGACCCGGACAGCAAAACACAAATCTGGGCAGAATGTTTAACCACTGCGACTGTGGTTTCCACCGCCGCGGCAGTAGGCCAAAAACCAAAAAATCCTAATTTTTGGATTGTCCGACCCCTAGTCACTCTAATGGCCATAACTTTCTTATTGCTTAAATTGTTTTACTGATTTAAGCGATCACGCGTCCGTAACTTCTTCCTTTACAACTACTAAAGATCACATAACCAAATTCCAATTGTAACTGGACTCAAAATCACTCACAAGGACAAAGTGAAAACTAGTTTCACAATTTGATTTGATTATATCAAACTTGATGCCACAAGCATTATTTTGCTAGACCATCTTATTTTATGACCCTATAACATTTTAATATATAACATACATCATATATATCCCCACTAGTTCAACACTTGGACAATATAGCTAGAAAAATACTTTCTTCTTAGGTTTTTACCAAAAATATGATCTACTATTTATTTACCAACAAATCCATCATCACATTTCCTTATCTCACCGGAACCACCATGCTCCACCATACAACAATATTCTCCCACAACAAAACATGAAAGATTAACCATAGTTACAAAATTTAACTACAAGTTTTAGGCTCAATAATACTTTTAAGCTTTAGAGATGATCTTCTTCTTGTTATAGCTTGGTTATAGACTTGGTAGGACTCCTTCTCTTTCTTCTTCTTCCACTCGAAATGACTAACACTCTTGGTGGTTCTCTTAAACTCTCTCAAATGAGCTCTCACTTCTCTCTAAAATACTTCTCTATCTATAACTTGGTGAAATAACAAGTGAACAACCTTTGCTAGCTTCTTTCTTTTTTATTTATAGGCAACAAGTGACCTTACTATATTAAGCTTCTAATCATCCAACACTCTTAATTAATCATGCTTAACATGCTAATACAAGCTTATTATTCCAATGACTTGACCAAGTGATTAACTAGCTTGATTGACCAATGGATTGACAAAGATTTGGTGAAAGAGTATGAAGCAACAACTTGAGTGTCTTAGAAGCAACTTGAAAGCTAACATTTTCCCCAACGTGGGGCCCAGTTTTCGGCCACTAGGGTATTTTTCTCCAAATTTGGCTTTATTTTTATCTTATATATATATATATATATATATATTGATCACACATTGATCACCTAGTTAACTTTTAAATGTTTGGGCTACTTAACTTACCTCCATTCGGCTCTTTGTTTTAATTATTTGGGCTACCCAACACAACTCACACATCTGTAATAACTTGGGCTAGGTAATTACTTCAATTGGACTACCACACCATTACATACAATAATTGCCAACATAACTTAATTGAACTTATATTAGTTACTTCTTAAACTATCAATTAACATAATACTTAAGCTTATTATTTAATTACCCTTATTCATGCAATTATTTCCATATTGGGCTAACTTTGTAAATTCCCTTATTTCGTTGGACTCCCATTAATTATAATCACTTGGGCTAGTCTACTAATCCTAATTAAATTATTTGGAATTTTTATTTATTGATAAATAAATATACACATATATACCTATATATTTATATACACCAATACATATATATATATATGTTGATTTAACCCATTAACCATCCCTTTGGTACTTGGACTCATCATTTATATTTATTTACAATGCCATATTAATTTACTTGGGCCATATTCATTCTCTACAACATTTGATAACATTATAACACATTGAACTTGCTCACTTATAGTCATTGGACTATATTATTAATAACCACATTTCTTGCAAATATTATTACAAGTTGGGCTCCTCACATAATTCTCTTGGGCTAGTCCACTAAGATATAATTAAATTATTTAGACTTTTCATAAGGCTTAATCCATAAATTTATTTGGATCTCTTTATAATTACCAACAAAATTTAAAACAATTAAAATATTAGGCATGTTTTAATCCATTATTGGACTCTATATTACAACTGATAATTAAGTTAATTACTTAATTAATTAACTTCTTATTATTGTCATCCTAGGCAATCATTCTAGCTTTTCTATTTACTGTTATAACTTTAACTCATAACTCATATAATTAACCTAATTAATTATATTTCATGACATTCCTTTTTGCTCCATATTAAAACTAATTACTTTATTAGTTTTGCTGATTATTAATTTACCCATCTTATTATTTGGCTAAAAAAACACAACTTTAGGTATATATGTATATATGTAACCACCTTTAATTCTTAATTGAATTTTATTTTCTTAATAAATCTTTCACATGCATCATTATAATATTCTCACATAAACTCTTTTGTCGAACAATCTTATCAATTTTTAAAGGTATTGTATTACCTTACATTTATTATACTTTCAAGTATACATATTAATCACTTATAGGTTTTAAATCTTATAACTCATATTTCTTACATTTAATCCCTAACAAATAAATTATGTTAAAAATATTTACTCATTTTCTATACATCTCACTTCTCCAACTCTAGGTTTTAAACCTTAACCTTAATTTGTGTTCGATTATATATCTAAAGCTCATAAATATCTGGGATATTACATCGACAGCCACAACATCATCCTCGTCGTCACTAGACTCACTAACAAATGTTACATCAGCAGGTGTGACACTAGTTGGCTTTACTTGTAAAGGCTCATCATCTGGACAAAGAGTTATGCCTTGAAAACCATGAGCTTTGGTTGTTATCACAGTATACCATGAGCTTGTGGCAGTCTTCACACTCTGGGTGTAGTACACCTGCGTTGCTCGACTTGCTAAAATAAAAGGCTCGTCTGAATTTAGTTTTGACTTCACATTTACGATCACCAGTCCAAAGTTTTTATCTACTCTAACTCCATTCTGAATATCAAACCAACGAAAATTGAAGCAAACCAACTTCTTTTTTACCCCAATACTCGAGAACTATTACTTCTACCAATCGTCCATACCACTCATCCCAAAGATTATCGTAACAACTACATTTAACTACTACACTAGAGTCAGATGACACGATTGCTCCAACCTCGCAACGCTTAAATCTATAACCGTTTATAATGCAAGATGTATAAGTATCTACATATCTTTTAGGGTCGTCAGCTATAAGCTTTAGCCACATGTCAGCTTTATTATCTTTGAGCACCTAATGTATATTTAACAATATATTCTAATGTTAAATGTGTCATAAGATTTAGTCGGGACAAAAAAAGCATTTACACATTAATGTAAGTCACTTACTACATATTTAAACCATTGCAAAAAGTCTCTATTTCTCCGAGTTAACAATTCCTCGTCCGATATACTCGAATTTGCTGCACGTATATCAGCATCATACTGACTGCAGTTCAATTATAAATTTAGAGTTTCGCTACTTACTCAATAACAGTATGTTTAGAACTTTTAACAGTGATAAATGAAATACTTATGGTAACTTACTTAATGTATGACGCTACTTCATTCATGCATGTTTACAAGTGCATACAATGTGGTAGCTGCAAACTCACTATCGGTTAAGAATTGCCTTTTTCTGCAAAATGGTTGTACCGGATGACTAAAGGTCGTTAATTCCCCATTCTCCTCGTATGCAATAGCCTCATTCTAACGTAAGCGATTGTGCCTCGTCTGAACATTAGGCTTAAAGTATAACGAGTAGAAATTACTAAGCTCCTCCATCGCATAACTTTCAGCAATAAACCCCTCAACACAGGCTCTATTCTTCACCTTTTGTTTTAAATGACACATATACCTATATATTTGATATATGAATGTATACATCAATTACAAAATAGTGAAAAATATTTTAGCATATTAAAAATATTAATCTCATTACCTCTCAAATGGATACATCCATTTATATTGAACAAGACTACCAAACTTGGCTTTGTATGGCAGGTGAATAGGAAAATGCTCGATTGAATAAAAAAACAATGGATGGAAGATCATTTCTAACTTGCATAGTATTTCCACTATCTTCCTTTCCATTTTATCTATGTCTTTGAGCTGGAGCTCCATCAAGCATAGATCTCTAAAGAAATTGGAAAGCTCTGTTAGTGCTTCAACCACACGTTTCGGCAATAAGTCGATAAATTCCACGGAGATCAACTTCTGGATGAATACATGACAATCATGGCTTTTTAGATCCCGCAACTTAAGCTCTTCAACTTTACAACACCTTGCTATATTTGAAGAATATCCATCCGGGAGCATCAATCCACTAATCCAGTTACATATCAAGACCAGTTGTTCTCTAGTCAAAGTATACTCAACTTTAGACATTACCGTTTTACCACCCTTTTCATAAAGCCATAATTTTTCCTTAATGTTCATATTTACCAAATCAAGCCTTGACTTGGCGTTGTCCTTCATTCTACCACTAGCATCTAACACTGTATAAAAGATGTTCTCAAATACATTCTTTTTGATATGCATCAGATCTAAACAATGGCAAATGCAAGTAAATAGAGCCAGAAATTTTTATTTTTCGCGAGGAATGAAATTAACGAATCAGAGTTAGAAGGAAGATAAATAATAAAAATAGTTTAAAAAATTAATAAATAAAATTGAGTCAGGAAATTAAGAAAGTTAATTAAAAATTAAAGTAAAAAATTATATAATATAATTTTACCAACAAATATGCGATAAAAGAGAACATATGAATCTAGAAAAGGTTAATTACACACTTTTATGATATGAGGAGATGTTTAAGATGAAATTAAGTCAAAAATAATAATGACCGGATTAAGTTACGAAAAATACCGGCGATGATTATTGATGGATAATTGTTAAGTTAATACATCCTTTGGATATTGTGGGTGATTGTATGAAAGATTTTAATATTGTAATTCAAAAAGAATGAACAGAAAAGTTTCGTAACTCTGAACAAAGTTATTTTTCGTTGTGAGGAACTTCCTTTACTTTGATCAAATTTATTTTTCGCTGTGTACAAGTTCCCTAACTTGTACAAGTTATTTATTTAAACAAGTTTATCGATTCCTTGCAAGTTCCTCGACCTTATGTAAATTTCTAATTATTGTAGTCTACTAATTCATGCAAGTCTCTTTTCATTGGCTCTATATCAAACTTTAAAAAAAATTGTAATGCTTATTGGACCGTCTATAAAAAGAGTTTATGTTATTTGTTCTGCTAAACTCAGTGGTTATATTTTATTGAGTTACCGTTCAAGTTTTCAATTATGCATGGTTAATTGTTCCTTAAATTATTATGTGATTCATGAATTGGTTTTGTTATAAGTAGATTGTTTTGGTGCAAATTATGAGACTAAGAATGAGCATGAACAACCCTAATAAAAGGAATATGGATGTTGAAAATCCCACTGGAATTTTTGACATTAAAATAATGTTATGCATAACATCAGATACGATAGACTGATCACCTAGCGTACTATTGACAAATATATGGATAGTTCACAGTTTACACTGTTGAACTTGGTAATTTGGATAGTTCACAATTTTTGACTACTGAACATGGTATAAATTCATGGTCCCTACAACCGCTAAGTATGATACTTAAAATTTAAAATAAGTCATTTACTTTTCATTCTTCCATGTTGTTTTATGAATTTTTAAATATCAAATTGTTGAAATTCCTAAGTAACTATTTATACTAATTATTATATCTTTCGAAAGAATTTTCTTATACTTGTTGAGCAAATTAGTTGCTCACTCTTACAAATTATATTTGCAGTTAAAGCAAAAGATTTGGGAGCGTTGAACGCTAGAGATAAGGGAAAAGGTATGCCGAGAAGGAGAACTAGAGCAGTGATATTAATATAATGTTGATAGTTAAATAGGTAATGTTGTAATCTTTTCTGATACTTATATTTGTATGTAATGTAAGTAAATTCTGGCATGTAATATTAAGTTGTGAAAAATAGTAAATTAATAGTTGTGAGATGGATCGTAATGCACCAAGTCTTTAGTGGTGAGAACTCGGATTTGGGGGTGTTACATGAGAGTAGGTTAGAACTCTTAGGTAAGAGAAGCTTAGGATATAATCGGGAAAGGATAAGTGAAGTTAGTAACACGTGAACACATATAGAGTCTTCTTAAATATATATATATATATATATATATATATATATATATATATATAACAAAAAAAATAATTAATAATAATTTATATATTTTTATGTACTAACTAAATTATTAAATTTTACTATAATATGTCGGAAGATGAGGGGTAGAGAGATAGTTCAGTAGTTTGGAAGGATATTAATGTGGTTCAAGAGGAATTGATAGCCGTACCCAAGGCTAAAGCAACTGTAATTCCTAAGGCTGTAGTAGATGAGAATGAACTAGAGATAGATTCAGGAGAGGATCCTGAATTTGAAGAGAGATCTGATGATAGTTCTGAGGATAGTTTAACAGACTCAGTTTTGGAAAGAGAGTTTGCTCAACTAAGGGCACGTATATAGGGCTTAATGAGTAGAAATTATGAGCTAGAAAATGAAGTTCAAGAATTAGAGGAATTTGCGCATGGTCTAGAAGTTAGAAATTTTGAACTGAGGAACCAAGTATGAGAACTGGGAGCTAAAGTTCAAGAATTGCAATTTGATAATTAGTATATACAAGCGTATTGGGAGGAAGAAATAGAGGATCGGATAAAGGCTAAAAAACAAGTGGAAGCATTAAAGAAGAATTAAGTGGGAAGAAAAGGAAATTGGAATAGTTGATGAAATAAATGTGTAGATGTCGATATGTAAAATTGTTTGTAAATAGTAAGGTAGGAAGTTATGTATAGGAAATATGAAACTTTTGAAATATGTATAAAATATATGTAAATAGTAGTACTATGAATATGAAATAGTGTGATATATATAAAAGCTTGTTATTGTGTGATATTATGTCCAATGTAAGTAAAGATGAGTAAGATAATCGTAGAGTAATATCATAAGAGACAAAGTAGAGAAGAAATAAAGATTACTAGAGGAAATAGGAATAGTAATAATAATGAGAAAGAATGGGAAAGAAGGAAGAAAACTTAAACGTATGAAAGAAATAAGAGAGATGAGTGATTAATTAATATAATGGTTAAGAAGCATATTAAAGAAGAATAGGAGTTATGTGAGATCCCTAAGTAAGTAACAGTCCTAAGGAAGGGATAAGGATGAAAGAAAGAAATAAAATAAACAGTGATAGTAAGCTGACAATGATTAATATTGGTTCAGCAGAAGTGGAAGATATTTCATTAAAGTAGAATAATTTTGAAAAGTAAGGAAAGAACATACGAGATATATTTAATGATTTGACAATATTATAAGTGTAGATGTATGAATACATGTAGATGAATAAAGATTTTATGAAGTGAAAGTAATGTGAAGGAAATATTTGCAGAGAGAGGTTATATGCTAGTTAGAAGAAAAAAAAAAAAAAGGAAGAGATGATAAGGTTGCATAATAAATGGAAAAATGTTGGGATATGATGTAAAGCAATTCGTGATTACAAAATGAGTCGTGAGATGGTTAGTAATTATAACTCAATATCTGTAGACTAAGAACTCGATGAAATGTAAGCTGTTAGGATATGAGGTGAGGAGTGGAGAGATTGGTGAAAGGAAGAATCTCAGATAAAAATATTAAATGTAGTGCTAGGAAACCATGGATTGTGGTACGGTCATAAGAGCAAAATAGATTTAATGAAAGAGTTAAACGATTATTGGGAATAATGATTGTAGAGTAAAAGGATGACCGATTTGTAGAGTAAAACTATCGTGAAGTGATCATGATAACCGTAGAAGAATGAGATCAACGTAAAATGAATGACTATGAAAAGAAAATTGTAGAGTGGACATTAAAGCGGAAAAAAAAAATTAAGAGTGAGCAAGAGAAATTGTAGAGTGACAAAGTAAAATTACAGAATAAGAAAAGAAGGGAGAAATAAATATGGATCGATAAGTATAAAGAATGTTGAAAGAAAGACTGAGTGTAATATTGGTAATGAATTTTTATCAGATAACGACGGGGAATTATAGTGTGTAGTGATATCTTTTAAGATAATGAAAGTTTACAATATATATATATATATATATATATATATATAAAATAATTTAGGATTTACGTATTTTGTAACATCTTCAACTGACGGATGAAGCAAAAGAACTATATTCTCGAAGATATGTTAGAAGTCGGACGATGAGCAGAGTTCGTGAATGTCGGGATGTAGTTATATGGAAGAAAATGCAGAACACCGCTATGCTAGGATATGGGTTGGAGGACTTCAATTGCGTAGACCAAAATTGGTTCAACAAACTGTAAAAACAATCAAGAATGAACTTGAGAAACGGACTACACTGTTGCATCCTGAACATCGAATTTATTAGGTGAGTGATGCAAACACAATATAGTTTCGAAGTTAACTTTTTGGTCAAAATTCAAACTTAGAGTTCATAGATCAATTTGAAGAAATGGACGTTGTCAGGATATTGGGAATGAATTTCAATAAATTACATAAACTCTATGATTATCTGTTTAGTGTATTTTATAAAGTTTTCAAGTAGTTAGATTGATTTTGTGAATTAATAAAATCTCTTTTGAATATTGAAAGGTGTTATCCCTTGTGTGGGATGTGAATTACATGAGTGGTATCCGTGGATTGGATCAGACATGAGTTACATGTTGATATTCCTATAAGGAAGTAAACAATTATGAATCACGATGATTAAAAAAGACTTAATGTATGAGGAAATATTCAATTTTTATAAATCTAGTGATTTTGAGGACGGAATCCTTATAAGGAGGGAATAATGTAATTGCCAAAAAAAATTCGTATGAAAATAATAATAATAATAATAATAATAATAATAACAATAATAACAACAATAATAATAATAATAATAATAATAATAATAATAATAATAATAATAATAATAATAATAATAATAATAATAATAATAATAATAATAATAACTAAATGAAAAATGGAAACGAAAATTGTTTAATAAAATTTAAAAATTAATTGTACAATGTGAATTATAATTATATTCATGCAAATGAAAATTTGAGAATTATGAGAAATTATTTACAAGTAATGGGAATGAAAATTTTATTAATAAAATTTTAATTTTAATTTCAGAATATGAATTACAATTATAAATTTTGATTTATGCAATTTTAAATTTAAAGAATTATTTTCTAAGTAGATATGGGATTTTAATTGAAAGTAATAGGAAAAAGAAAGAAAATGGACTAAAGGAAATAGAGGAGCTATTTGGACGCACGCACGCACGCACATATATACATATATATATATATATATATATATATATATATATTAGATCCATGAAGCTAGCCCAAATTTAAGTCCAAAACTTTAGCCCAATTCTAGAATTTCTTAAATTCTCACATGGGATAAACATTGGCAAGCAAAAGAAGAAGAACGAAAAAAGGGGGGGAATGGGGGATAAAATTGGCAAGGCATGAGAGAGAGAGAATAGAGTTAAGTTGCCATGTGAAATAATTAATGGGCCAATTAATGCATCTTTTGTGTTGACAATTTACTAATCAACCATGTATGTTTATGTTGGTAGCAAAAGAATGAGGAGATGTGCTTAATTTGTGAGCATACATGTAAGCTTTGAGTTGGCACATAAGGAATGCAGAAAATTAATGACGTCATTTAATGAGCCTCCTGTGTTGGCAAAATAAGAAAAAGAAGATGTGAACTATGGACCATACAAGTTTAACAAAGCTTTTAAACACACACACACACACACACACACACACACACACACACATATATATATATATATAATATATATATATATATATATATATATATATTCCGTACCAAGTAAGCTAATAAATAAAAAGGGGAAAAAAAATTAAATCACGTACAAGGTAAAGTCGGCAGCCTCTTGGATAAGAAACAATAGGATTTTTTGTAAGAACTTTCAAGAATGTTGACCCATGCTTGACCAAGTTATTTTATATGCATACATGTATACTTCCAACCTTTTATTTCTTCCAACACTTTACCAAAGTTCCACAACAAAGCCAGAAAACTATGAGAGGGGGAGAGAGAGAGAAGTGCTCGGTTGCTAGGGAAGGCGATGAAGGGAGTCCAAACCACAAGCAACAATAAGGAATCATTGAGCTAAGAAGGTATAATTTTCAAACCATTCCTTTATTTAGTTTCGTTTATGAAACATTAGAGTTATGATAATAAATATATAATAAATATGTAATCTACTCATATGTATGTAAACATGTTGAAACAAAAAGATACATGGCTTAAATGGTGGAAAAAGTTTCAAAGAAAAATAATCTAACTAAGAAGGTATAACCCTAACTATGTTTTTATTCAATTTCTTTTAAGAAATATTTATAAATATGATGATAAATAAGTATTATACTTATGTATATGTAAACATGTTGGATTGTGATAATATAGAACCAAGATGATGGAAAAGTTAGTAAGAAACCAAGAAAAACCCATAAATATGAAAATTAAAAATTTAGTTTGAGGGCTAATTTTTGGAATAACATAACTCTCTGTATACGTTCAAGTTATAAACTTGGTTAGGCTTGAATTGAAGTTTGATATATAACCTACACGTAGGGAAGAGGAATCACCTGAAGATCATTTAAAATGATTAAGCTATGAAGGTTCAAATAAGCTAAGAAAACATGAAAACTACAGAAAATCAGTGCAAAATCTGTTTTTCCAAAAGCTATATCTTCTTGTGTATACGGAGTTAATATGAGTTCTTTACATTTAAAAATAGTTTGTAGTATCATCTACTCATAGGAAAAATAAGCACTCAAAAATACTTTATATATTATTTGTTATGATTTTTCAAAACTGGCTGCTTGAACTCACAAAGCTGAAAATAAATCCAAAGGAACGTTGTTGTCTAGGATTTTTGGGACACTGCTTGGGCAGCATAGAATTCTCAAAAAATTAAGGCGTTTTAGAGTCTAAAATTTTACTATAACAACTACCTCCTGTCCAAAAATGAGCCCAAACGGACTACGTATGAGTGAGTTATGACAAAACGAAATTTGGGTTATGAAAAAAATAAAACTATTGAAACTAAAGCTAGCTAACTCATAAAATTACGAAATTTTAACTGTGGTGACTATGAATAACATCCTGTATCAATTTCATAATTTTTGGAGTAAATCTTGATTTATGAAAAATGTTACAGTTTTGATTGGAAATAGCCTATTTAAAAATAGTAAATAGAGCTAGAAAATTAAGAAAACATTATTTTGTGTGGGAAATGAGATTAACTAAGCAGAGTCAAAAGGAAAATAAATATTAGAAAATTTTAAGAAATTTTAATAAATAAAATTGAGTCAGTAAATTAAGAAAGTTAATTAAAAATCAAAGTAAAAAATTATATAATATAATTTTACCAACAAATATGAGCTAAAAGAGGACGTATGAATCTTAAAAAGGTTAATTACACATTTTTATGATATGCGGAGACGTTTAAGATGAAATTAAGTCGAAAAGAATAATGACTGGATTAAGTTACAATAAATATCGGCGATGATTATTGATGGATAATTGTTAAGTTAATAAATCCTTATGGATTTTGTGGGTGACTGTATGAAAGAAGTTAATATCGTAACTGAAAAAGGACGAACAGGCAAGTTCCCTCACTCTTAACAAAGTTATTTTGCGTTGTGAGCAAGTTCCTTTACTTTGATCAATTTTATTTTTCGTTGTGTACACATTCCCTTACTTGTATAAGTTATTTATTTAAACAAGTTTATCAATTTCTTGCAAGTTCCTCAACCTCATGTAAATTTCTAATTATTGTAGTCTATTAATTCATGCAAGTCTCTATATTTTTGTTGGCTCCATATCAAACAGTAAATTATTTATGTAATGCTTATTGGACCGTTTGTAAAAAGAGTTTATGTTATTTGTTCAGCTAAACTCGGTGGTTATATTTTATTAACTTACCATTCAAGTTTTTAGTTATGCATAGTTAATTGTTCCTTAAATTATTATGTGATTCATGAATTGATTTTGTTATAAGTAAATTGTTTTGGTGCGAATTCTGAGACTAAGATTGAGCATGAACAATCCTAATTAAGGGTTATGGCTGTCAAAAATCCGACCGGAATTTTTAACGCCAAAAGAATGGTATGCATAACATGAGATACAATAGACTGATCACCTAGCGTACCATTGACAAATATATGGATAGTTCATAGTTTACACTGTTAAACCTGGTGATTTGGATAGTTCATAGTCTTTGACTACTAAACATGGTATAAGTTCATGGTCCCTACGTACGACCGCTCAATATGATACTTAAATTTTAAAATAAGTCTTTTACTTCTCGTTCTTCCATTTTGTTATATGAATTTTAAATATCAAATTGTTGAAATTCCTCAGTAACCATTTATACTAATTATTATATCTTTCAAAAGAATTTTCTTATACTTGTTGAGCAAATTAGTTGCTCACTCTTGCGAATTTTATTTGTATATAAAGTAAAAGATTTGGAAGGGTTAAACGATAGAGATAAGGGAAAAGGTAAAGCTGAGAAGGAGAACTAGAACAATGATATTAATATAATGTTAATAGTTAAATAACTAATGTTGTAATCTTTTGAGATACTTATATTTATATGTAATGTAAGTAAATTCTGGGTATATAATATTAAGTTGTGAAATATTGTAAATTAATTGTTGTGAGATGGATCGTAATGCACCAAGTCTGGAGTAGTGAGAACTCGGATTTGGGGGTGTTACAAATACCATCTTCTCTAGTGACTGTTCTTCAACATTGATGGGGACTAATTTCTCAACAAGCTTATTCATCTTCAAGTTGCTTTCATCCCTCAAGTCGTATATCTTCAGAGATAGGGCTTTATTAGGCCCATTAAAGGCCTTGTTCTTAAAAATAACACTTTATGGTCGATATTTGGTTACCACAAACTTCTCTGATTCCATTATCAGTGAGGAACTTTATTTTTTTAGTGGTAAGCTGATGACACTGCTCTACTGGCATTATGTCCTGGCCTCCGAAAGATAGCTTTGTAGGAGGTGGTAGTCTTTACAACAAGGAATTTAACCATTGTTATGAACCTTCCCTAGAGTTATCCCTGCCTTCAACCAGAGTGTGTTTTATCTCTCGATTGGGTGTCCAAAAAACCAATATCAGACATTCAAATGGCTTCAAGTCCTTACTTCAGAACCCCATTTGTATGAATGCATCAAGAGATAAAATATTATGATTTACCTCCCAATTTCTATTGCTTAAGGTTGCCACCAAGGGATAACTACGTGGAGTCTCGACCTTCTCCAGTTCCTCATCACTGATGTGATCGGTAACGTTGGGTCATCTCCCACTCGAGGCTTCTTACTGGACCCTTTGTAAAAGGTTTACCTCCAACTGTCAAACACAACTCTTCTTGGCATTGTGACTTGTCCCCCTAATGGTGGGTCCACAATGATGCTGAGGATAACTCGAGTAATTCCCATCAAGGCCAGAAAATGTTCCCTTTGACTTGAGGCTTAAATAATCATTCGCTGACTTTTTCTTTTCCTCTTTTATGTACTTTCCCAATAGCCCAACCTTGACTAATTTTTCGACTTCCTCCTTGAGGCTCCAATAATCATATATAGTATGCCCGTTAACTTAGTGGTACTCAATACTTCAATGATTACGATTGTAATTCCTTTTCTCATAAGCTTGGGCCATTGGAAGTAAGGCTTTTCCTTGATCTCCATTAATACCCACGATACGTAGGTGTTGAGTAGGGTGAGACTAAGTAACCTAGGAAGGTTCCTTGGCTTGGCATCACTAGGTATCTAATCTCTCTTGGAGCGCTTCTGATCAACCTTATCCCTTAGTTCATCATTTGAACCTTGTCATCGAATCTCTTCCTTTTTCTTGTCAGCATTATTGGTATCCCTTTTATCTCCTTAGTCTCCATAGATCCCCCCTTTTGGTCCTATAGTTTTCTTCGGCTCGAGCAAAATCGTGGGCTCAGTCAAGGAATTCTTGAAAAGTTTTAGGGGGATACTTTGAGACACTCTAACTACACTCCTTGTGGGTTATGTTGTTGTTAAGGGTAACCTTGATGATGGCATCATCAAGATCCTAGACTTAGAGTTGTTCCTCATTGAAACGCACAAAGTAGTCTTTAATAGTCTCCCCTTCTCTTGCTTTATTGACATGAGGTAGGCGATTGTACCACTTCCTTGTTGACCATCTAGGGTTCTGGTGAATGCCCTAAACAAGATTTCATTCTCCACTGCCAAATACCCATCATGGTGATGGAGTATACATGATTAAAAGGATCAGAAGTCCCATTATACGTCCTAAGTCGGGGCAAACGAAACTATTAGTACTTGCATTTATGTTTGCCCAATTTGAACTTGATGATGACTGATTATAAAGTATATTTATAAAAACGATTAAGTTTTGTAAAGTCCTTAGTAAAAATCTATGTAAAATTATAGTTAGGGATCTAACTTGTTAGGTAGATCCATGATTGTAGAACAAAGCCATGTATTTAGTATAGTTGGAACTGATAAGAAGACTTGGAGCATTTCGTTGAATGAAAGTTGGGCTAACTTTAAGATCACATAATAAAGACTATTAAGACAATCAAGTTCTTTAAGATCGTTCGGTTAAAAACTAAATTGTAGAGTCATGTCACAGAAGACAGAGAAAAGTAAATTGAATATCATTTAGTATGGACATTTAACGATCTGAAGACCAACTTTGCGATTGAGCACTAAACATAAGAATGACCAGTTTTATAGAGTGCATAGGTCTGACAATTTGTGGCAAGCTAATGGAAAACATCATACAACCTTGAATTGCGCTATTCAAAGTTAATCTTATCTAGTTTAAGTCAACGATATAGATGAGGAGACAGAACAACTTTCCCAATAGCTGGTTATACAGGGATAAGGACACACATTTACTATTGCACCAAACATAGTAAGATCAAAAATGACATCTTGTGGTCCACTAGATAAGGTTTGAAGTCAAAGGAATTATTCGTTGACAAGTATCCTTAGCTATTTAGAGCAATTGTAACAATCCAATGGGCAAATTTCTAGGAGAGACCATAAAATGATTGTTTTAACAACATTGAACAACAACTAATTCTCTGAATTAAAGCACCAAAAAAAGGTTCAAGTGCTCAAGTACACCACTCTACGATCCATAGAAAAACAATATGCTACTAAGACTTTTGAAGACGGACATAAAGCCACTTAGCAGTAACTCAAACAATAATATTTCTTTGTGAATATAGATCTTAGTGATCTATTGTAATTCTAAGTCTGTGTGACTTGAAGGATTATGAACTATAGTTGATGTTATCACCCATCCTTAGTAGATCATCCCTATTTGTAGAATAGAAGAAAGGACTAGGAGAATTTTGTGCTTTAAACCTCTTAAAAATCTCTTGTGTCTTTATTTTCCCACATATTTATTTTTTATTCATTAACTGTCATTTACTCTATGAACTGTCTATGGAAAAGTTCTACATTTTATACTAAACTCGTAACTTTGTATTTTTATTTAATCTTTGAAGGGGTTTTAATTATTTGCTAAGTAATGAGGGACTGCTTGTTCTCTCTAACTTCTTTTGTCCCTTTATGCATCACCAGTATTGCTTCCCACACCTCCTTGACTATAGTGTACTTGAGAACATTTTCAAACAGCTCATTTTTAAGAGCCTTGAACAGAATGTTCTTTACCTTCTTGTCAAGGCCTACATGCTTCTTCTCATTGTTAGTCCACTACACTCTCTGTTAACTGCAACTTTATTTGGATCATCTAGAGTTGGAGCTAACTTCGCTAGTATATATGGTCCATTAAGCACACTGTCAAATAGCTCATCATTAGTAATATCCATATATGCCCATATTTGAACCTTATGGTTAGCAAATTTATCTTTATTACATAATTGAGGTTTGTGTCCACCATTAAGCTCATAATTCATTTTGTTGAGTGCCATTGATCTATTATAGCTGTAAAACTTAGTTTAAGAGAACACACAGATCTTAATGCAATCACAATGATGAAGTGTTTGTTTCAAGTGTTACTTATTAGCCTTCAATTATTATTCAAAAGTTTTAGTAGTAGGTTGTTAGTCTTTGGATCATAGGGTGGAACACTTAAACACTTAGAGCTTTTGATTATTTGAATGGTGATAGTTGTTTTCAATAATGTTGTTGTAATCCTTTTATAGTCACTCATTAGTATTTGCCCATTGGATTGTTATCATTGCTCTAAATAGCTAGGGATACTTGTCAACAAGTAATTTCTTTGACTATAAAATATTGTTTGTTGGATCAAAAGCTATCACTTTCAATAGTACTATGCTTGGTGCAGTGGCAGATGTGTGTCCTTATCCTTGTATAACTATTTAAAAAAGATTCTTGGTTTATTCATCCTTAGAATTGACTTATGTAAATTCAATTTTGAGCATTGTGAGTTAAGCTTTAATGGCCTTTGTCAAAAACCTGTCACTACCTTTTCAAACTTATACACTCTAAGAACTTAGGCAAACTTATGTTCAATCGTAGAGTTGGTCTTCATATTGTTGATTGTTCTTATTAACTTTACGTTCCATAGTGGCTCTGCAATATGGCTCTATGATTTGGTTTTCACTTAACGATTTTAGAGTTCCTTCTGATAGTCTACTCTTCAACCTTAGAGTTGGCTCAGCTTCTACTCAATGAAGTGCTTAACTTTTTCATGTGCTTCAACTATACGAAAATTACATGATTTAACCCTACGATTGTGGATCTACCTAACAAATTAGATTCCTAACTAAAGTCCTTTTATATAGAATTTTCATTATGACTTTACAAAAACTTACTTGTTTTTACAAATATACATTATAGAATATTCATCATTAAATCAAATAGGGAAAACACATAAATGCAAGTAATAATAATTTTGATATTCTAAGCCGAGAGATTAAACATTTTTACCATTAGACAAGTAGAATTGTATGTAGCAAGAAAGTGTTGTTAATGGAAAAGCCAAATGGGCATGGTTAATAATTTTGAAGGCACTTTATACGAACGAGTTGGTTATTTAAAAGCATTGAATTCTCCCATTTCCATCCAAAATCTCTGAGCTAAAAACCACATTTAAGATGTCCTGGGAAATTATTAAGTAATTTTACGAATTATAACTTATAAGTACTTTTACCCCAATGCTTAAATATGTTCAAACAATACTAAAATTCATGTGAAAAATCAAAGCTTTCTTAGGAAATAAAGATTCTTTTGTTAAAATTGTAGTTTTCCTTCTTGAAAAGTAAATTTTAATGTGTACATCCAACAATCCTTTTCTGAAAATAATTTGACAATATTATTCTAGTTAAATGTTAAACTAACAGTCAATACCATAAAATTACCTTTTGAGTGCAATTCTTTTTTTCAAGCTTCATTTATGAAAGACCAAAACACAAACATTTCCCATGTTTGTGCCCATATGATATTTTCAATCTCGAGTTTGACTAATTAGTGATCCCTTCCCTCAAGATACAGTTTTACACTTGTAATGACCGATTTTTCCACGTGTCATGTAATAGTGTAAATATTAATTTAATATTAATGAGGTGAATTTTCATGAGAAATATTTGTGATATTGTATGTGATGTGATAGTTATTTTTAACTAAGTAAGGAAAATTAAAGAGAATTAATGGATTTAAATCAATTGAGCAAGAAAGAGATTAAGATTATGATGATTAATAATCAAAGCTTGTACGATTGTCATATATGACAATGAGAATGATGTAATGATGATAAATTAATTAACGTTAATTAAATTAAAGTTAGAAGAGAAATTAAAATATTTAATACCCGATTATGTTGTATGTATGTGGGTTAATTAATTTAGAGCCCAACGTATAGGTAATTAATAGTCCATTAGATGGCAAGTCTAATTAGATTATGATGATGGACTAATTTAATTTGCAAGAGTCCAAAGTGGTGATTTAATTGAACTAGTGGATCAAGAGATGGCGTGGCTTAATTAAGAAGTCCAACGATTTATTTAATTAGGAGACCAATTGATTTATGTGGTAGCCCAACAAGTTGGTTCATTTCAAGAGTTTTATTAGCCCAAAATAAGTTAAGTGATGGTCCAATCCATGATCCAATCAAAGACCTTCTAGATGAATTTTATTTTCACAAGTAAGCTATTAAAATTAAAGCAATATTGGTTGGTTTAAATGGGGGGAAGAATCCGGTCAAATGGGGGCCCCACAAGAGTTGAATTTTGCTCTCATTTTCTTGGTTGCTTGCGTGGAGATAGAGTGTGAATCTAGGTTGCTTGATTTCACTTTGAAAGGACTAGCTAAAGCCTAAACTAAAGGAACCAAGCTTGGAAAATGGGAGCAATTGCTAGTTGAAATGGTTAGATACAAGTGTGTATGTATAGGTTGAATGCCTATAAATAGAGAGCTAGCTCATTTGTTAAGAACTTTTGAAGTTGCAAGAGTTCTCTTATATTAAGTGTAGGGAGAGCTAGTGAGTTAACTCATTGAGTTGAGAGAGAAATAGTGAGTAAAAGAGTGAGTTGTAATAGTGAGTCACCGAGTCAAGGTATAACTCATTGAGTCAAGATCAAAGGAGGTCATTTTCTAAGTAGATCAAAGCAAGAAGGAAGGCTAGCCACCAAATCAAGAAGGTATAACATTCTTTACTTTTAGATCTTCAAGGTTTTGGTTTTATTTTCAAGTTTTATGCCATGGTTGGTTGTGGGAGAAATTTATGTGTGGGGATCATGAAGGATTCGAAGATATAAGGTGGAGATTTATGTGGAGTATTATGTGATCTATGTGTAGATATAAATTTATGTCTTGATAAGTTAGGTATTTTGTGTTTATAGTGAGTTTATGGTGTTTTATAAACTCCTTCATGTTCAAAAATAATTTTAAAGGTTGATGATGTGTAATACATGTTAAGATATCTTGTAGATGCTTAATCATGGTTTAAACATGTATTTATGACTTTAAATGCCAAGAAAACCATAAAACTATCAAGTTGTAGTTTTGTACAAAAACCCTAATTTGGACAGCCTACTTCGGGTGTGTCGCAGTTTTTTTCAGTAACTCGTATGGGAAATCCAAAGATACTGGACTGTTTTGGAATAGTAAACGGATTCTAAAAATTACAGGCTTCTGGACTATGAAAGTATATGTTAATAAGAAGCTCCTGTCCAAAAATGAGGTCATTCCGACTTCGGATGAGATCACAGTAAATTAACGAACTTTTCAATTTTAAAAATGGAAACTGCCATAAGTTGAGTTTTATTGCTCCCAAAATTATGAAATTTTTACAGGATATTAATTATGGTCTAATAAAGATATATACCAAGTTTCAGATTTTTCTGATAAAGTTTCGATTTTTAATAAATATTACATTTTTGAGAAGTTTTGGCTTATTTAAAAATAGTAAACGAAACTGAAAAATTACAGAAAAATTACCCTGTGCATGAAAAACAATTTTATATTGATTTGTAAAAAATATAAAAATAATAAGTCAGTTTGGTATTTTTGGAAAATATCTACGTGGCTTGATTAATTAAATAATTAATTAAGTACTACTCAAATAAATTATTTAATATAATTTATTTGGTTAAGAGACATTAAAATAACATAATAGTTGTGTTATGTGATACCTATGTGTATTATGTGATGTTGTGTGCTAAATATATTTGTTGGGATAGCACTAATAGTTAAATCATTCAATAATGATAAGGATTACGAGAGAAACGTGTTTTAATTCCGCGTGTCGTGAGTCGCGAGCAAGGCAAGTTCCTAAACCCTGAACTTAATTTATACTGCAAATACCCTAACTCTTTTTCGAGTTATTATTTTTCCAAGTATAGTAGTGGATTAATATTGTTAAATTATTCCACATCATTATGAGATTAAATCTTTATTATTAATTTCAATCATAAATTCGATTGATGATCATTTATTGCATGTTGATCAATTATCGAACTGAAGTGTATTGTATAAGAAACTAATTCTTTGAGAACAAGTCTAAGCTAATTGTTCAGCTAGACTGAGAATCTAATTCATTTATTAAATCTTTAATTATTCATTGAAGCTAATCCAAACCATTTGGTATGGGACAAAATCAAATGTTAGACTGAGATGAACAACCCTAAATAGGGGAAGTTGATCGGTAATCTTTAAACCGACACAGCAGAATGTTGTGCACAATATTTCAAGTACAAGAGGCTGATCTCCTCAAGTGCTTGGTAGTTGAGATTGTTATCAGTTCCTATGACTGTTAACTTTCCGAAGTATGTTCATGGTTTTGTATAACCACTCAGCATGTTAATTCAGTCAGTTATTATTGTTAATGATATATCCATTGTCAGATTTCTTCACAATTATTGTCCAATTGTTGAAGGCACAAAAGAAGCGTAATTAATATTATTGTTCAATTATTATAGCATGATTTCTTTTCATACTTACTGAGCAAATTTGTTGCTCATTCTTGCTTAATTAAATTTTTGCAGTTAAGCCAGAAAACCCGGAAGGGGGTAAGCCAGATAAAGGCAAGGGCAAAGCTAAGGAGTAGCTATTGTTGTAGTTATTTTAATTATCATATTATGTAATCTTTGTGTATGCATGATGTTTTGTTTAAGGTTAACGACCTTCGGAGTTCTAGTAGACCATTTGTAATAAACAACGTATGTTTATTTAATTCCGCACTAGTATTATATGTTGTTTAGATGTGTTTGGTTGTTTAGATCGTGAGCACTAAGTCCGAGGTAAGAGTACCCGGATTTGGGGGCGTCACAACACTACTAATTATATACCTTTTGATAGAATTTTGGCTAATATCTCAATTCATGAACGAAAACATCACAAGTGCATAAACTAAAGAGAGACTTATCAAAACAAATTTTAAACAAGACAACATAAAGTTTTCCCAGCACCAAAGGTCAACCAAATTCATAACATAAAATATAAAGGAGAAATGCTGATATAGAAGAATTGTGAGAACTAGTCTTCCTTCCCTAGCAAACTCGGGAGGAAGGACTTGTAATCCCCTGAAGTCTCCCTGGAAATGGCATGATCATTAGATACATTGTTCGTCTTATGGTAAAGCTCTTTTATCACTTTCAAGTCCTCCTCAGCTCTCATAACAATCACCTGAATCAATGCATCTTCATTGGTCCCTGGCGTATTGATAGCCGTATGTAGTACCTGAGATATACAAATAGTTTAGTCTGTTGGAGATTATTGCCCTGCGTTAGAAAATTTTACCTTTTCATAATACTTTTTTGGGTCAACTAGGCATTGAATGGCAATACGTTATGCTGATAAGTACTCATTAGCTGGTTCATCCACCAAGGGCTGAAAAATAAAATAAAATATTTCATGATATATATATATATATATATATATATATATATATATATATATATATATATATATATATATATATATATATATATATATATTGCAGGCGATCTATAGAAAGTATTTGTTATGGATCAAAAATAGATAAACACCATCCAATACGTACATTTTAATATCGAACGGACAGGATTAAAAAGAAAGACACGCTGTCCGCTAGTAATACTAGCAGACGAACTATTTCCAAAAATGCCCCTGAATTAAATCAAAATCCACTATTATTTCTATGTTGGTATAATAAAAAAACCTCAGACTCATACATGTATAAGCAGTGTCCGATAAGCCTGATTTACTTAGTCAGGGTGCTGAACTCATTTTCTATCATGAGTACAGGATTGAAGAGTTATCACAAGAGATTCGGGGATACCAGATTAGGATCCAGGAGCTCGAGGCTGAGTTACAGGGACGTCAGAGTGTTGGAGCACTAATTGGTGCCACTTTACGATATTTGACAACTCGTAACATTGAGTTGGTTGAGCAGCTGGTACAGGTGGGGAACCAGTCAGAGGTTTTTCAAGCAGAGAGAGATAATGCTCTTGCCCAGCTTCAGGCTGTGACAGCCGAGTTGGGGGAGGAGGTGATAGCTAGTGCAACTAGGATGGATGCAGCTACTTTTGCACTAGAGATAGCTTTTAGCAGAATGAGATATAGAGTTCGGAGGAGCCCTAGAGATGAGGACTTGGGTCGCCAGTTGATAGACCGCAGGATGGTGGATGCTATTGCTCAGGAGGAGTATGAGGAGGCAGTCCGTCAGATGGATCAGTGATGTTTTACTTATGTAGGTACATAGATGCAGTCAGTCCCCTTTTTGTCTATAGTAGGGACGTGTTTATATGATGTAAATCCCAGCATGTTGTTTTATATTTGGGATAGTGCTGTTAAGTCCGACTTTTGTTTTTACTTAAGGGGCCCCACTTTTGTTGCTAGGGGATGGGTATATTAATAGACGATGATGTCTAGGGCATTTATAGCGATATGCCACGGGATTGTATTGACTTTTGTACTTAAATCAGTAGTATATGAATATACATGCAATTATATTACATGATGACTTGTCTTGAATTCGAGTGTGCATTTCTAAATGTTTCAAGTTGATATGAATTGTTGCATAGTATATAAGGTATAAATTGAACAACTTAAGGTTTTGTCCAACAGACAATGCCGCCTAGAAGACAACCGCGACAGCGAAGGGTTGATGAGATTAGGGATGATGTACCGCAACCGGACCCGATGAGAATCTTTGCCAATATGCTAGCAGAAGCTATGCAAAGCAGACCACCAGTAGTGGGCGAATAGCCAGGGCCCCACCTAGCCAATTTTAAGGACTTTAAACTTGTAGGACCGCCAGAGTTCCGTGGGACCACTAACCCTATTGAGGCCCATATTTGGGTGGAGGAAATGGAAAAGGTATTCGAGGTTGCCCGAGTGGCAGAAGAACAAAAGACGTCATTTGCCAGCTTTATGTTAAAAGGGGAGGCAAATTTCTGGTGGAAGGCTAATAAAAGTCGTGCTGGAGAAGGAGTCATAACGTGGGATCGTTTTAAAGAACTATTCTTTGAGAATTATTTTTCAGAGTGTATGCAAGCTGATATGGAGATCAAGTGTTTAGAACTGAAGCAAGGGACAATGACGGTAGCAGAGTATGCTGCTAATTTTAACGAACTGGCGAGGTTTGCGCCCCATCAAGTAAATACTGAAGCAAGAAAGTCAAGAAGATTTGAACAGGGGTTGAAACCCTGGGTGTACAACAAGGTGGCAGTGTTGCGAATCTCTACATTCTCTACATTGTTAGAGAGGGCGATAATAGCTGAAGGAGGGAATGAGGCTTTAGCAAAGTACAACCAAGAGAAAAAGAAGAAGAAGAATGTAGGAGGTAACCGTGAAGGAAGCAGCGGAACAAGTAATCTTGGAAAAAGAAAGTGGATTGAGTCTAGTGGTAATATTGTTGGAAGCACTAAAGCAGAAGGGAAGAAGAAAGTTGCAATTTGTGGGAATGTGGCAAGAATCATCAAGGTGCCTGTCTGAAAGGTAAGAATGTGTGTTATAACTGTGGCCAGGAGGGTCATATTTCGCCAAATTGTCCAAAGCCGAAGCAGATCAAAGGATGTTTTATTTGTGGAGCTACTGATCATATGGTGAAGAACTGTTCGAGGAAAGGAGCTGGAACTGGAGGAGGAAATAAAGAAAGTAACAACAAGCTGATCATTGGAGGACCAACGCAGCCCAACAAACCCATAGCCAGAACATTCAACATGACAGTCCAAGATGCAATGGCTTCCAGAGACGTGGTTGCAGGTATCATCTCAGTCAACAATATAAATGCTTATGTGTTGTTCGATTTGGGTGCTACGTGTTCTTTTATATCTGATGAATTTGCGAAAAGATTAGGATTATCTCGAGAAAAACTTGAATACCCTTTGATCATAGAAGTTGCGAACAAGGAAGTAATTCCAGTTGATTATGTGCATAAGAGTTGTTATGTAGATATAAGGGGACATAAGATGTCAGTGGACTTAATTCCCATTAAATTAGGGGAATTTGATGTGATCTTAGGTATGGATTGGTTATACAATCATGGGGCAGTTATAGACTGTCAGAAGAAGTGCATTAACCTGTTGACTCCAGAGAAGTCAAAGGTAGTATTCTATGGTAGTAAGTCGCCGAGACAATCATGTAGTCTGACGACATTGTAGGCCAAGAAATTGTTAAGGAAAGGATGTGTGGGATATCTGTGCCATATTGTAGATACTCAAAAGGAGGTGAAAGAAATGGGACAGATACCTGTAGTGAACGAATTTGCGGATGTATTTCCGGAGGAATTGCTAGGTCTGCCGCCAGACCGAGAAATTGAGTTTACCATAGATTTGGTACCGGGAACCGCACCAATATCGAAATCTCCGTATCGTATGGCGCCAATAGAAATGAAGGAATTGATGATACAATTGCAGGAGCTGTTAGATAAAGGATATATCCGACCTAGTGTGTCTCCATGGGGAGCACCTGTGTTATTTGTAAAAAAGAAGGATGGATCAATGAGACTTTGTATTGATTATAGAGAGTTGAACAAGGTAATGATTAAGAATAAGTATCCGTTGCGTAGAATTGATGATCTGTTTGATCAGTTGAAGGGAGCAAGATATTTTTCAAAGATTGATTTAAGGACTGGTTACCATCAGTTGAAAGTAAGGAAGGAAGACGTGCCAAAGACAGCATTTAGAACTCGTTATGGTCATTACGAGTTTCTGGTGATGTCATTTGGGTTAACAAACGCACCAACTGCGTTTATGGATATGATGAACCGAGTATTTAGGCAATACTTGGATAAGTTTGTGGTGGTCTTTATTGATGATATTTTGGTTTATTCCAAGACTAAGGAGGAGCATGCAGAGCATTTGAGAATAGTATTGGAAGCACTACGAAAGGAGAAGTTATATGCTAAATTTTCGAAGTGTGAGTTTTGGTTGGAGAGAGTCCATTTTCTAGGGCATGTGATCGACAAAGATGGAATATCTGTGGATTCAGCGAAGGTAGAGGCAGTTATTAATTGGGAACAACCGAAAACGCCAACGGAAGTAAGAAGTTTCTTAGGGTTAGCAGGGTACTATCGGAGATTTATTCAAGATTTTTCGAAGATAGCTACTCCGCTGACTAATCTAACAAGGAAGACGGTGAAATTCGTATGGACGGAAAAATGTGAGGAAAGCTTTAGGGAATTGAAAAAGAGGTTGGGTCAAGCACCTGTGTTGTCTTTACCGGATGACTCAGGGAATTTTGTAGTATATAATGATGCTTCACATAAAGGACTGGGTTGTGTGCTTATGCAAAACAGCAAAGTCATTGCGTATGCGTCACGACAACTGAAAGATTATGAGAAGAATTACCCGACACATGATCTGGAATTGGCAGGTGTAGTGTTTGCATTGAAAATTTGGAGACACTACCTTTATGGGGAGAACTGTGAGATATATACAGATCACAAGAGTCTGAAATATATCTTTACACAAAAGGAGCTTAACATGAGGCAGAGAAGATGGTTGGAGTTAATTAAAGATTATGATTGTGAAATACTGTATCATCCAGGAAAGGCCAATGTAGTGGCCGATGCATTGAGCAGGAAGGGCAGGGAAAGACTGTTAGTGTTAACAGCTCAAGAAAAATTAACCCAGGATATGGCAAGGATGGAATTGGAGATCAAAATTTCAAAAGAGCCGGAAGAATTGCTGTTTTCAATAGAGATTCATTCAACTCTATTGGACAAGATAAAGGAAGCACAAAGAGGATATAAGGAGTGCGAGGAAATGACACAACGTATTGTTAAAGGAGGAGAAATTAAATATAAAATGGATAAGAATGGAATCCTTAGGTTTGAAGAAAGAATATGGGTACCAGCAGTACCTGAATTGAAGGACGAAATTCTGTATGAGGCCCATAATTCGAGATATTCGATTCACCCGGGTAGTACGAAAATGTATCAAGACCTACGCCAATACTTCTGGTGGTCAAACATGAAGAAAGAAGTGGCAGAATACGTGAGTAAATGCCTAACATGCTAGAGAGTGAAGGCAGAACATCAGAGGCCGGGAGGTTTGTTACAACCGTTAGAAATACCTGAGTGGAAGTGGGAGCATATTACGATCGATTTCGTGGTAGGACTTCCAACAACACCGAGGGGTTGTGATGCAATATGGGTAATTGTGGATCGGTTAACAAAGTCAGCGCACTTTTTGCTGATTAAGGTCAGATTTAATTTGGATCAATTGGCCAAATTGTATGTTAAGGGGATAGTCTCAAGACATGGGATTCCAGTGTCGATAGTGTCAGATCGAGATCCGAGATTTACTTCAAATTTCTGGAGAAGTTTCCAAGAGTATATGCGAACGCAATTGAGGTTGAGTACAACTTATCATCCTCAGACAGACGGACAAAGTGAGAGGACTATCCAGACATTGGAAGATATGTTGCGAGCTTGTGTGATGGACTTCAAGGGAAATTGGGATGATCATTTGCCTTTAGTAGAATTTGCATACAATAATAGTTATCATGCAAGTATAGGCATGCTGCCTTACGAAGCTTTGTACGGAAGGAAGTGCAGGACACCTTTATGCTAGGATGAGGTGGGAGAGCGAAAGTTGTTGGGACCTGAATTGGTGCAACCGACCGCAGAAACAGTACGTGTGATACGAGCAAGATTAGTAGCAGCTCAAGATAGACAGAAGAAGTATGCAGATTTGCATCGACAGAGCAGAGATTTCGAAGAAGGAAGTTATGTATTTTTGAAAGTATCTCCGTGGAAGGGGAAAATAAGATTTGGAAAGAGGGGGAAGTTAAACCCTAGATTTATTGGACCTTTTGAGGTATTGAAAAGAGTTGGAGAAGTGGCGTATGAGGTAGCTTTACCTCCTGAACTGGAACATATCCAAAATGTGTTTCATGTATCAGTGTTACGACCATACAAGCCAGATTACAAGCATGTGATTGCATATGCACCATTACAAGTGGAGAAGGACTTGACGTACGAGGAAGTTCCTGTTCAGATCGTGGATCGAAAGGAATAGATTTTGAGGAATAAAGTGATACCTTCAGTTAAGGTAATTTGGAGAAATCGTAGTATTGAGGAAGCTACGAGGGAACTATAGAAGAAAATGAAGACGAATTATCCTCATTTGTTTGAGTGAACCTTGTAAGAGCGATTTCGGGGACGAAATCCTTATAAGGAGGGGAGAATGTAATGACCGAGATTCCACGTGTCATGTAATAGTGTAAATATTAATTTAATATTAATGAAGTTAATTTTCATGAGAAATATTTGTGATATTGTATGTGATGTGATAGTTATTTTTAACTAAGTAAGGAAAGTTAAAGAGAATTAATGGATTTAAATCAATTGAGCAAGAAAGAGATTAAGATTATGATGATTAATAATCAAAGCTTGTACGACTGTCATATATGACAATGAGAATGATGTAATGATGATAAATTAATTAACTTTAATTAAATTAAAGTTAGAAGAGAAATTAAAATATTTAATACCCGATTATGTTGTATGTATGTGGGTTAATTAATTTAGAGCCCAACGTATAGGTAATTAATAGTCCATTAGATGGCAAGTCTAATTAGATTATGATGATGGACTAATTTAATTTGCAAGAGTCCAAAGTGGTGATTTAATTGAACTAGTGGATCAAGAGATGGCGTGGCTTAATTAAGAAGTCCAATGATTTATTTAAATAGGAGACCAATTGATTTATGTGGTAGCCCAACAAGTTGGTTCATTTCAAGAGTTTTATTAGCCCAAAATAAATTAAGTGATGGTCCAATCCATGATTCAATCAAAGACCTTCTAGATGAATTTTATTTTCAAAAGTAAGCTATTAAAATTAAAGCAATATTGGTTGGTTTAAATGGGGGGAAGAATCCGGTCAAATGGGGGCCCCACAAGAGTTGAATTTTGCTCTCATTTTCTTGGTTGCTTGCGTGGAGATAGAGTGTGAATCTAGGTTGCTTGATTTCACTTTGAAAGGACTAGCTAAAGCCTAAACTAAAGGAACCAAGCTTGGAAAATGGGAGCAATTGCTAGTTGAAATGGTTAGAGACAAGTGTGTATGTATAGGTTGAATGCCTATAAATAGAGAGCTAGCTCATTTGTTAAGAGCTTTTGAAGTTGCAAGAGTTCTCTTATATTAAGTGTAGGGAGAGCTAGTGAGTTAACTCATTGAGTTGAGAGAGAAATAGTGAGTAAAAGAGTGAGTTGTAATAGTGAGTCACCGAGTCAAGGTATAACTCATTAAGTCAAGATCAAAGGAGGTCATTTTCTAAGTAGATCAAAGCAAGAAGGAAGGCTAGCCACCAAATCAAGAAGGTATAACATTCTTTACTTTTAGGTCTTCTAGGTTTTGGTTTTATTTTCAAGTTTTATGCCATGGTTGGTTGTGGGAGAAATTTATGTGTGGGGATCATGAAGGATCCGAAGATATAAGGTGGAGATTTATGTGGAGTATTATGTGATCTATGTGTAGATATAAATTTATGTCTTGATAAGTTAGGTATTTTGTGCTTATAGTGAGTTTATGGTGTTTTATAAACTCCTTCATGTTCAAAAATAATTTTAAAGGTTGATGATGTGTAATACATGTTAAGATATCTTGTAGATGCTTAATCATGGTTTAAACATTTATTTATGACTTTAAATGCCAAGAAAACCATAGAACTATCAAGTTGTAGTTTTGTACAAAAACCCTAATTTGGACAGCCTACTTCGGGTGTGTCGTAGTTTTTTTCAGTAACTCGTATGGAAAATCCGAAGATACTGGTGGATAGATCTTTAAGTTTACAAGAAAACCCAATTGGATTCACGTGATTTCGAGTTACGAGTGATTTATAGTGATTTTTACCGTAAAACTGTCAAAATCTGAAAACTGTGAAAAACATTCTGCCCAGAATTTTCCGGACTGTTTTGGACCAGTAAACGGATTCTAAAAATTACAGGCTTCTGGACTATGAAATTATATGTTAATAAGAAGCTCCTGTCCAAAAATTAGGTTATTCCGACTTCGGATGAGATCACACTAAATTAACGAAGTTTTCAATTTTAAAAATGGAAACTGCCATAAGTTGAGTTTTATTGCTCCAAAAATTATGAAATTTTTACAGGATATTAATTATGGTCTAATAAAGCTATTGGCCAAGTTTCAAATGTTTCTGATAAATTTTCGATTTGTAATAAATATTACATTTTTGAGCAGTTTTGGCTTATTTAAAAATAGTAAACGAAACTGAAAAATTACAGAAAAATTACCTTGTGCATGAAAAACAATTTTATATTGATTTGTAGAAAATATAAAAATAATAAGTCATTTTGGTATTTTTGGAAAATATCTACGTGGCTTGATTAATTAAATAATTAATTAAGTACTACTCAAATAAATTATTTAATATAATTTATTTGGTTAAGAGACATTAAAATAACATAATAGTTGTGTTATGTGATACCTATGTGTATTATGTGATGTTGTGTGCTAATTATATTTGTTGGGATAGCACTAATAGTTAAATCATTCAATAATGATAAGGATTACGAGAGAAACGTGTTTTAATTCCGCGTGTCGTGAGTCGCGAGCAAGGCAAGTTCCTAAACCCTGAACTTAATTTATACTGCAAATACCCTAACTCTTTTTCGAGTTATTATTTTTCCAAGTATAGTAGTGGATTAATATTGTTAAATTATTCCACATCATTATGAGATTAAATCTTTATTATTAATTTCAATCATAAATTCTATTGATGATCATTTATTGCATGTTGATCAATTATCGAACTGAAGTGTATTGTATAAGAAACTAATTCTTTGAGAACAAGTCTAAGCTAATTGTTCAGCTAGACTGAGAATCTAATTCATTTATTAAATCTTTAATTATTCATTGAAGCTAATCCAAACCATTTGGTATGGGGCAGAATCAAATGTTAGACTGAGATGAACAACCCTAAATATGGGAAGTTGATCGGTAATCTTTAAACCGACACAGCAGAATGTTGTGCACAATATTTCAAGTACAAGAGGTTGATCTCCTCAAGTGCTTGGTAGTTGAGATTGTTATCAGTTCCTACGACTGTTAACTTTCCGAAGTATGTTCATGGTTTTGTATAACCACTCAGCATGTTAATTCAGTCAGTTATTATTGTTAATGAT
Source organism: Hedera helix (assembly GCA_947179155.2). Classification (NCBI taxonomy): domain Eukaryota; kingdom Viridiplantae; phylum Streptophyta; class Magnoliopsida; order Apiales; family Araliaceae; genus Hedera; species Hedera helix. Next base: position 4,449,769 of record OX359287.1, read on the forward strand.
ATATCCATTGTCAGATTTCTTCACAATTATTGTCCAATTGTTGAAGGCACAAAAGAAGCGTAATTAATATTATTGTTCAATTATTATAGCATGATTTCTTTTCATACTTACTGAGCAAATTTGTTGCTCATTCTTGCTTAATTAAATTTTTGCAGTTAAGCCAGAAAACCCGAAAGGGGGTAAGCCAGATAAAGGCAAGGGCAAAGCTAAGGAGTAGCTATTGTTGTAGTTATTTTAATTATCATATTATGTAATCTTTGTGTATGCATGATGTTTTGTTTAAGGTTAACGACCTTCGGAGTTCTAGTAGACCATTTGTAATAAACAACGTATGTTTATTTAATTCCGCACTAGTATTATATGTTGTTTAGATGTGTTTGGTTGTTTAGATCGTGAGCACTAAGTCCGAGGTAAGAGTACCCGGATTTGGGGGCGTCACAACACTACTAATTATATACCTTTTGATAGAATTTTGGCTAATATCTCAATTCATGAACGAAAACATCACAAGTGCATAAACTAAAGAGAGACTTATCAAAACAAATTTTAAACAAGACAACATAAAGTTTTCCCAGCACCAAAGGTCAACCAAATTCATAACATAAAATATAAAGGAGAAATGCTGATATAGAAGAATTGTGAGAACTAGTCTTCCTTCCCTAGCAAACTTGGGAGGAAGGACTTGTAATCCCCTGAAGTCTCCCTGGAAATGGCATGATCATTAGATACATTGTTCGTCTTATGGTAAAGCTCTTTTATCACTTTCAAGTCCTCCTCAGCTCTCATAACAATCACCTGAATCAATGCATCTTCATTGGTCCCTGGCGTATTGATAGCCGTATGTAGTACCTGAGATATACAAATAGTTTAGTCTGTTGGAGATTATTGCCCTGCGTTAGAAAATTTTACCTTTTCATAATCCTTTTTTGGGTCAACTAGGCATTGAATGGCAATACGTTATGCTGATACGTACTCACTAGCTGGTTCATCCACCAAGTGCTGAAAAATAAAATAAAATACTTCATGATATATATATATATATATATATATATATATATATATATATATATATATTTATTGTAGGCGATCTATAGAAAGTATTTGTTATGGATCAAAAATAGATAAACACCATCCAATACGTACATTTTAATATCGAACAGACAGGATTAAAAAGAAAGACACGCTGTCCGCTAGTAATACTAGCAGACGAACTATTTCCAAAAGTGCCCCTAAATTAAATCAAAATCCACTATTATTTCTATGTTGGTCTAATAAAAAAACCTCAGACTCATACGTGTATAAGCAGTGTCCGATAAGCCTGATTTACTTAGTCAGGGTGCTGAACTCAGTTTCTATCATGAGTACAGGATTGAGGAGTTATCACAAGAGATTCGGGGATACCAGATTAGGATCCAGGAGCTCGAGGCTGAGTTACAGGGACGTCAGAGTGTTGGAGCACTGATTGGTGCCACTTTACGATATTTGACGACTAGTAACATTGAGTTGGTTGAGCAGTTGGTACAGGTGGGGAACCAGTCAGAGGTTTTAGATTGGCAATTACAAAAATAACAAGTAGTCCTTGTTGTTTCAAAGACAAGACCACTCAAGTGGTGTTGAAAACTGAATGACTACAGTTGAAAACAATTGGGCAACCTAATTTTGTTTCATGCTACCTTACAACAATACAAGATTCACAAGGCCCTTGAAATTTCACCAAATCCTGAACACATAGTGTTTGTGTTGTGTACTTGCCAGAACCCAAATATTAGCTATGATTTGAAAAGGAAGTTGAAAAGGCTCCAAAATAGTTATAGCCAGAGAATGATGAAAACAACAAGAGCCTTGTGACTGCTAGTACCAGCTGCATGCTACCATTAGTACCTCCTGGATCAAAAATAAGCACCTGCTTCTTATCAATTTCAAGTTCCTGCTCTTCAAAATGGAATCTAAATGTTGGAATGCTTCTTGAGAGTAATCTGACTACAAGTTTAAACAATTTCATTACCTCTTCCTAATTATTATATGTGCCTTGCAAATTACGGACAAGTACCCAAACGACCATTCTAGCAAGTCTGTGAATAACAGAAACACATATTTTTCTAGCACTCTCATACCTCCTTAGAGAAGATACAACATCAATAGGATTTCCTAATTCATTGCTTTCTTTGCATGCCTTATCAAGTTACATTGCTAGTTGATAGTTATCCTCAATGGCCATGCATCCACTTTAACCTAAATTCGGTTGCATAGCCTGAACTGAGTCCCTGAGCAAGGTCACATAACCTTTTCCCCCTGTAAATGTTGGTTCTCTATCATATATGTCACGTCGAAGAATTGCATCTGCATTTGTAGCAAGTAACAAATCTATTACATTGTCACAACAACCTTCAAATATATGAAGGAGCCTTTCCTTTTTACCATTGGTAACATCTACGCCACCAGCAGGTTCGTTGTGAAATGCATAACACTATATCTTTCCCCCACCCATAACTGAACAAACAAAATATTGTTTGTGTCCCAAAAATACTCGATACCCAAAAATGTCAATATTAACAGACACAAAATTTGCAATCCCAGTATAACCTGAATATGTAGCTCCTTGTGTCCAAACAATTTTTTCCTTACCCGTGACCATATTCCATTAGCACCAATAAGAAGATCACCTTCACAGCAATGCCATTCTTCCATAATCACAGTAACCTTATCACCGTCATCTTCAAAGTTCACTACATTACTGTCATTCAAGATAACATCATTCCCAACAGCATTAGTCAGGATTTGTTGCAAAGCCATGCAACTTATAACTCTTGTGACTAGAAAACCCCGTTCTACTACAGGAGTGAATTTATCAAACTTGCAGTACCAATTCACCGGTAATACAGTTGGCCTTCATAACCTTATCAGCAACATCTAAATCAAAGGTTCCAAAGCAACCCAAGCATTACTCTGTATCTGGATTGGTCTCCTGTACTTTCCCTCTCCTCTAATGGCACTAAGTCCCTCTTAAACACCACAACCTCAAACCCCTTCCTCCTCGCCGCCAACGCTAAACCAGCCCTCCAATACCACCACCCGCCACCAGTATCTTCAACTTCCTCTCCGGCGGTAATGAATTATTATCATGAATTGATTCAGCACAAGATGATTATCGAAAGAACTTGGGTCTTCAATTTCTGCTAGAAAATCCTCATGATCCATAAAATTATTAGCCTTGATTGATAGTTGATAAGTATATACTCCTATATACTCTCGTGCTGGTGATGCGATCATGTTCAACACTTGAAATTTTAATTTTTCCAACAACGTCTTTGGCAACTTCATCACTCATTGATCCATTAGGTTCTTGAGTAGAGGAGTTGATCAACTTTAGTAGTCCTTCATCCTTGCTCTAATCCTTAAGTTGATTATTCCTAGTTTCACCCCGCTATCATTGTACATCGGTTGGTACTGACTAGTAGTAACATATAAACAATCTTCCTATTGATTGTAGCCAACAATGAGAACATTCCAAGAGAAAGTCTTACTCTTAGGCCTTTCATCTAACACCTTGCCCGCACTACTAAACTCATTTAGATTTGTACAAAACATTCTTATCGCCGTGTTATCGGCTAACCCATGAAAGACGAAATCAATTTCAAGAAGAGATTTTACCTTATTACGAGTAAATTAATCGTAAGCTGGATGAATTGGGAAATTTGAAGCTTCAATGTGTGCCTAAAATTCAGTACAATCCCCAACCTCAGGTGCAATTGGTTCTCCATCATTCTATACAACTAGACTGAATAGTTGATTCTGTAATTGACTTTGGTTGACATGTTCCTCTTCACAATCCAAAACCAACTCACCTAGATCATCTTTTTCATCATACGTTTGGCTCCATGGACTCTGGTGTGATATCGCAAACACCCAAAAATAAAATCTTACCTTGGAAAAAATATTAATGTAGTAGTGCAAGTAAGAGTCGATCCCACAAAGAATGATTATTTAATTTTATGTTTTCGTAAACAAAAATTGGGGGGTTTTTAATCAAAGAAGTAATTTAAATAAAATTAACTAAAATAATATGCAAGTAATTTAATGAAATAAATGAGAAGAAAAAGCCTTGGTTTAAGTCAACATCCATCATCAAGAATTTACCACTGATCACTGATGCAAGAATAACTCAATTCATATTTTAAATATTCAACGTGGAATAATTACTCTCATTCGAATAATTTTCTTATCTCTCCTTAATTTTAGTTAAGCAGAAACAAGCGATCTAAATAACCCTTACTACTAAATAATCTCAGACAAGCGCTAAAGATTTAACCTAGTAGCAGCATAAAGAAATAGAGAGATCGTTGAACTAAACAACACAATCCACGCATTTGCATTTAATTTAGATGAATATTTTTCCTAACATATAACAATCTTTTGATATGCAAAATAATTATTAACCTTAATTGCTTCGCAAATTAAAGTGACCAAACAATTATGAATTTGATATTTAATTTAGCAATAGATTTCAACGAATAATAAACTAGTATGCATCCTAGCAATTAAACGAATTAATAATAAAATTAAACGCAGAAAAATATCCAATACTCAAAATATAAATTGAACAATTAAAATAAATTAGATCTCACAGTGTATAAATCTTGATGGCTTCAATAACTTAAACCAAGAAAAATAATTTAGTTGCTCATAATTGTAGAGAACACCAAAGAATAGAAGAGAGAATTTTCTAATAGAAAAGTTGTATCTTACATTGTGTCTCAAGCTCTCTATTTATAGGCTTCATAATCCTCCTAACCCTAGTAGAAAGTACACTTTCCAAACCCTAATAGGATTTAAAATACAAATAAAAATAAAAGAAAACTAAAATAATTATTATCCTAACCCTAATTGGAATTAAAATCCAATTTGGAATCAAAAAGTAGAAAAAATTCGCGAATAATCTGATTTTGGGAATTAACGCGTCTGCCAAACAGGGCACTCGCTACAGTGTCGGTCGCCAGCCTCCGCGCATTGCGCGGACGAAGGGTTTAAACGACGCCGTTTTGTTCCTTTTCTTACCATTGTTCCGCATCACCGCGCGCATTGCGCGAAAGCTCTGATGAAACGGCATCGTTTCAGTTGCTCAGCCACTCCATCCACGCACATTGCGCGCTCGCCAACTTTTTCGGAAATTACAAATTTGCCACCGGTCTTTGCAGAATTTACATATTTGCCCCCCAAGTTTATTTTTCCTACAAAATAAAATATAAAATAATTAAAAATAAATAAAAATAATATAAAAATACTAAAAATAATAAAAACACATAATAATAAATAAAACACTAAAAATAAATAAAAACACATAAATAAAAAGAAATATAAAATTACTATAAAATTACCTAAATTAACATAAATTAACTAAAATCCTATAAAACCTATTAAAACTAATATAGGCTAAATAATTAATCATTTAAGCACACAATAAATATAAAAACTAAGTATTAGGGAATAAAAATATCGTATAATTTAACCCTATCAGACTCAATTGCTACACACAGGTAGTCATCTTCATGAGTAACACTAAAAATTAGCACTCTGATGATACTATGGTTCTGATTTTAATGCATACTGAAATTTGGTACCCTAGCATTTATGAGCCATTCGATTTTCTTCATGAACTGCTCAAATTTTTCATCCATAGAATTCTACAAATCCTTCATTGTTTCTCGAATTTTTTCATTGTTGTTTAATTCGTCGGCTTGTAGAATTTTGATTTTCTATTGTGATTTCCCTAGGATCGGAACGACTTTGATACCAATTGTAAGGAATTGGTTTCCACCAATTCAGTACCTGTACTGGAAATGAGCTCACATAAGTTAATTTAAAAGGAAATAGAGAAAGAAATGAGGGGGAAGCAAAACCTTATAAGAGGATAATCAGGGAAGAAGAGAGAGGAAGAGAGAGAATCAAAATATTGGGGGAGAAAGCTTAATCAATTCATTTTCACAAATCTCAAATGGATAAATTATAGAACAACTCTACACTTACCCGCTGCATGTACCCGCAACCTTACCCACACTCACAAATTTTTTCTGTTTTTTTTAAAATAAAATAAAAACAGAAAAGTTTGTGAGTGCGGGTAAAAGCAACAGGTAAGTGTAGAAAGGCCCTAAATTATATGCTCATACATCATATGGGAGAGGAACAAAAGAAATGAGGCCATGTGCCTGTAAACTGCTTCATACCTAAAACATGACTTTAGCAGCTGGAATGAAGAAAAAGATAGTGTTGCCTTCTACTAGTACAAGCTAAAGACTAAATTACCCTTATTTGGTAAACAACTTAACTAACTGTTAATTATATGAGGTCTCTCCCATTCCTTACATAACCCTAATCCTAATAACAAAATAAACAAATTACATAATAATCTAGGAATAGAAAACCCTAATTAAATCAAATCCTAATTACAATAATAACTAAACTATTAATTTCCAGCACTAGCAAATCTAATAATTGAGTTAACTTAGGTTTTAACTATTGGAAAATTATGCTACTGCTTTTAGGTTTTAAATTGCCTAATTTGTAATGAACTTTGCTGCGAACTCCCCTTCCGTGCTTTGATTATAAATAAATTTAAAACGGGCTTCTATCACGAATTAAGCAGGAAAAAGTAATGAACAAAAAGAAATACAAAAATGAACAACGCAGATAATAAAAATTTCACATAAATTCTTTCATGCCCTCTTAATAATGTTGTTGCAGCTTATATCTATTGTGGCCTAATAAAATTCTCTCTCCTCAAACAACCTTCTCCTAACAGGAAATTATGCGTGTCTTGGTAATAAGAAATAATAACCATGCCGTTGTGAAATGGTGTCGCACAAAACTTGTCACTACTTACTAAACGATGTCGCTGCACAACTGAAAGCTCATCACTTGAAACTACGTTGTTACTGACTCAAATGTTAAAACAAACAACTAAACACTGCATTTACGTTTAGACTCACTCCTTCCTCTAACAGCTAGTTTAATTATGCCGGCTCCCCTGCTCTCACTTCCTAATAATTCCCTACCTCTTGAGAGGATCCTTGTCCCCAAGGATTGAAATATGGGTATTGGCTACTCAGCTTGCTCCACTCCTCCCATGTAGCATCTTCTGGTATGGTATGCGACCACTGCACCAGCACTATCGTAACAGGTCTATGGCCCTTCTTAATCAATTTTCTGTCCAGAATTGCTACAGGTATGGGTTTCAATTCTCCTTCCCTACTAATTTGAGGTAAATATGTATGTATTACTTTAGTTCTCCCAATCTTGTTCTTGAGCTATGAAACATGGAAAACATTATGGATCTTAGTAGTTGAAGGAAGTCGAAGTCTATAGGCAACCTTTCTAATTTTCTGAATTACTAAATATGGTCCATAATATCTTGCAGACAATTTAAAATTCCTTTGTTGAGCTACTGTCATTCCCTTTTGAGTCCTTCTTTGCCATATGTTCAATTCAAGTTAATTGAATTAATTAACTTTATCAATTGAATATATATTCCTTCACATAATTTTATTTTCATTAATAATAAAATTACATATTTTCTTTGGTCATTACATTATTTGGTCTTAATGACCTTTTATAACCAAGTCTAAGTGACTTGAAGAGTTCTTGGTGAACTTATCGTAGTGACACATACCGAGTCTTAGTGACTTGAAGGAATATTAGTGATTCATCTATGTAATAGTTCTTAGTGAACTGATCTGAGTGACCACCCTCATCCTTAGATGATTCTTTATTTGAAGAGTAGAGGAATGCACTAGGAGATTTTTGTTCTTCAAAACAATTAAAATTTATGTGTCTCTTTACTTTCTGCATTTACTTTTTGCATTATATTTTATATCTGTTTGTGACTTACTACCACAAATTAAGTAAATTCAAAACTGAAAATTTCTTTAAATCTTTTAAGGGGTTTTGCAAACAAATATTTCGTTGTGCTTAATTAAATTAACTTACTTAATTTATAATGTAGTAATCCTTATTTAAAAGAAAATATTTTTAAGGATCTATTCAAACACCCCCTCCCTTCCTAGGTTTATAGTGCCTTTGGGACACAACAATTTATCACCTATCTCCAATACTTCATTCTCTAAATATCTTACAATGTTGTGGAATATTTCCTTTAACAAAATAATTTTCTCATTATACCATTAATTTACTTCCCGTAATTACATTTTAACATTCCTGTTAATTTCTCCAATAATGTTCATAATTCGGAATTAAATCCAAAAAAATTAAAATCTTGAACAATATTTTCTTCACATCAAAATATGCTATTACATGTCAAAATATATCATTACCCAAAATTTCACAAAACTGTTTTTATTTTTATCGTAACTCATTCGTTACATATCCATTTTCTTTCATTATTAAGTCAAATTAAAGCTTATGTGGTCTACTTTAATACCATCCAGCCCTGGTTCCAACCCTTTCTCCAATCATAACAAATTTCCACTTTTAGCTGCTAGATCAGAAAATTATAATTTTTTGGCAAACCTTACTAAATAATTTACCAAAACTAATCTACTCCATAAAATTATTCAAACTTATGACGCTTACTAAATAACTTCAATATCTACAACTTTCCTTTTTATACCAACTTCAAATTCCAAACACATGATTTAATATGGATTTTACAAAAATAGGAACAAAATATGTTTTTTCTCCGAGTTTCAGCTTTGCCCTGATTTACTAGAAAAATCATAAAAATAAATCTACTTAATAGAATTTGATGAAACTCATGAGGTTATTTAGCTAACTCCTGGGGCTACAACTTTTCGTTTGACACCAAGTTCAAATTCTCAACATACAAGCCAAGAAAATTTGCACAAGAAGCATGTCAAAATCTGTCCAGATTCTGACAGTACGTTTTTCTCTAAACCAACCTGTTTTGAAAATTCATCATAAATAATTTACTATAATTTTTTTTGAGTGATTCTTGTTTCTGTGTGTAGCTGACTTCTTAAGCTATTTTTAGACATAAAGATCTCATCTTAATTCCTTGTACATAAGGAGATATGACTTTTACAAAAATAGGATAACAAACTAACTTTTCTGGATTTCTAGTATTCTTTTCTCTTCTTGTTTGATTTCTTGATTTCTCTTGTTTGATTCTTGTTTATACAAGTTTAATCCATCACAAACAAGCATAAACATATCATCTTCACATAAAATCCATGAAAACTTAAATCCAACTAAGAAAATCAAAAGAATTGGTAACGGTTTTTGGTATTACCTTCATATTTTTCCTTCCTTTTTAGTTTGGTTGTTTTCCTTTTTGCTCTTCTCCTCTCCTTCATGGCTCAGCCTTATGCTCTTTTTCCCTTTTCTTGCTACCGAGCAGCATGTGTGGGAGTGTGGGTCTAACATTGCCTTATTGCTTCCTTTTTAAAGAACTTAGTTGATAAGCTTTGGACATAAAAAAATAATACAAATAGTCTAAGGCTTCTCCAAGAAGCCATTTCTCCAATCCTTATCCATCAACCCTACAGTAGGGGTGTAAACGGATATAAACGGATATGGATATAACAATATTCGTTTCTGAAAAATTAGTTCGCTATCCATATTCCTATCCGGTATCCAGCAGATTTAAATATCATATCCATATCCGGTGTTCGAAATAATATTCGAATACGGATAATATCCGTTTCTGTTTATTTTATTCAAATAAACAGATTATTCGGATATCCAAATATTCGAATTCGTTTATCAATCACCTAATATAAAATTCATTCAAATTATTTACAAAAAATAACCACACAAAAAAAAAAAGAATAATTACTAATAACCAATCACAATTTAAAATTTAAACCATACATATTAATGAATGAATGTTAGTTTATTTATTTTTAATAAATACAATAATCAATGCTCTAAATTACAATTCAAATAAGTTTTTATTATTTTTGAAATCCTAAATTCAAAATGAATGCTCTTCTTATTAATATTTAGATGTCCATTAATAAGTAGATGTCCATTTTATGTGTTAATTTGGAGTAATACTGTAGTATGTATGAATATTTATAATCTATAATTATAACATTTAAATTATATTTATAACACTTGTTAAATAATACATTTTAGATATATTGTAACACTATATATAACTAGAATAAGGAAAAAAAATAATGAGTTTTAAAGTATAGTTTATTAATGAATGAATGTTAATTTATTTATTTTTAATAAATACAATAATCAACGCTCTAAATTATAATTTAAATAAGTTTTCATTATTTTTTAAATCATAAATTCAAAATCAATGCTTTACTTATTAATGTTTAGATGTCCATTAATAAGTAGATGTGCATTTTATGTGTTAATTTGGAGTAATACTGTAGTATGTATGAATATTTGTAATCTATAATTATAACATTTAAATGATATTTATAACACTTATTAAATGATGCATTTTAGATATATTGTAACACTAAAGATAAAGGGAAAAAGTAATAAGTTTTAAAGTATAGTTCATTAATGAATGAATGTTAATTTATTTATTTTTAATAAATACAATAATCAATGCTCCTAATTACAATTTAAATAAGTTTTTATTATTTTTGAAATCCAAAATTCAAAATGAATGCTCTACTTATTAATGTTTAGATGTCCATTAATAAGTAGATGTCTATTTTATGTGTTAATTTGGAGTAACACTGTAGTGTGTATGAATATTTATAATCTATAATTATAACATTTAAATGATTTTTATAACACTTGTTAAATGATACATTTTAGATATATTGTACACTATATATAACTAGAATAAGGGGGGAAATAATGAGTTTTAAAGTATAGCTCAATAATGATTGAATGTTAATTTATTTATTTATAATAAATACAATAATTAATACCCTAAATTAGAATTCAAAAAAGTTTTCATTATTTTTGAAATGCTATATTCAAAAATGAATGATCTACTTAGTAATGTTTAGATATCCATTAATAAGTAGATGTTCATTTTATGTGTTAATTTGGAGTAATACTATAGTGTGTATGATAGTGTGTATGAATATTTATAATCTATAATTATAATATTTAAATGATATTTATAACACTTGTTAAATGATATATTTTAGATATATTGTAACACTATATATAACTAAGATAAAGAAAAAAAGTAATAAGTTTTAAAGTATAGTTCATTAATGAATGAATGTTAATTTATTTATTTTTAATAAATACATTAATCAATGCTCTAAATTGTAATTCAAATAAGTTTTCATTATTTTTGAAATCCTAAATTCAAAAATGAATGTTCTACTTATTAATGTTTAGATATTCATTAATAAGTAGATATTAATTTTACGTGTTAATTTGGAGTAATACTGTAATGTGTATGAATAGTTATAATCTATAATTATAACATTTAAATGATATTTATAACACTTGTTAAATGATGCATTTTAGATATATTGTAATATTATATATAACTATGATAAAGAGAAAAAGTAATAAGTTTTAAAGTATAGTTCATTAATGAATGAATGTTAATTTATTTATTTTTAGTAAATACAATAATTAATACTCTAAATTACAATTCAAATAAATTTTTATTATTTTTGAAATCCTAAATTTCAAAATAAATTTTGTGCTTATTAAAGTTTGATGTCCATTAATAAGTTGATGTTCATTTTAAATGTTTGGAGTAATACTATAGTGTGTATGAATATTTATAATCTATAATTATAACATTTAAATTATATTTATAATAATTATAACGCTTGTTAAATAATTCAAAAGTTATATTGTAACACTTGTTAAATGATATATTTTAGATATTTTAACTTTATAAGAGTAAAAATTCATTAACTATATTTAAATCAATTTATTAATATTATAATAAATGTGTTATTTCCTACTTTTTGGAAGAAAAATGATATAATTTAAAAATAATTTTCGTATGATAGTGAAACTAATTATTATATAAGGAAGACCATTTTAAAAAAATTATTTTGCTTGTTTTATATATATATATATAAGTTATTCGGATACGAATTCTGGATATCTGTTGGATATATTTACGGACGGATGTTAAACGAATGCGAATATGTCTATATCCGTATTCGTATCCATTTATTTGCGAATACCTTTAAACCGAATACGGATATATCCTTTTTTTTCCCAATGCGAATAATATCCTTTTTTTCTGAATACGGATGCAGACGAATACGAATTTTTCGATTACCATTTACAGCCCTACCCTCCAGCACCTTCTAGCCATATGGGTCCTACTTCTCACTTTTGTGTTTTTATTTCTTTTACCGTCCTCGACTTTTTGACCCAAAAATTCCAATTTTTGAGTTTATATTTGATTCCTACAAACTTTAACGTCTTTGACATCATGGCGACGTCCGTTTCTTTAAATTCATCTTTGAACTCCAAGTTTAACTTTTTACTTTAAAATTCAATTTTTGATTTTGACAAAAAAGTCAACCCCAATACCATATCGTGTTTACAATCTTTACCTAATATTTTTGACATTCTGGACGCAATGGTGCAATCTATTTCTCAAAATTCCTTTTACAACTCAAATAAATTCCTTTTCCAACTCAAAATTGAGTTTTAACTTGTATAGCTTCTTCATTTTCATTTATGTTTCCACGCTTTACCTTCGTTTCTTCATTTACCTTTTGAATTTCTTACATTTTTTATTGACATTTACATTAAAACTTCAATTCTCATTTATAATTTTTATTTTACTATTTAGAAATTTTGGGGTATTACAGAAAGAGACTACATTCATATAATTAGTGAGGAATTAGTTGATGAAAAATTAATATTTGTTTTCAGCTAAAGAAAATTTTATTAAAAAAGTTATACATATTTGGCAAATCCAAAAATATTTATGGATTGGGCCACAACAGAGTTACATAATACCTGAAAATTTAAGAAACCTAAAAGTTGAACAAGAGCTCTAAGAGATAAGCACAGTTATTTTAACCACAAAGATAACTAGAATATTCAAAAAATAAAATGTGAAGAGAGCACCTTGTTCCTTTCCCTTGAGCAGAACAGTATTATCAATCCCCTTACAAGGCAGCTACATGAATATTTATCAAAACTAAACCCAATCATCATTACAAGCTCTCATATGATATCCCCTTAAGACTGAGATTGAGATGCAGATAATGTAAAACAGATGCAGAAAGGGAAAAGGGACAAGTGAAAAGTATTTCTCAACTCTGAAGTTCTTTATTAGATCAAATGTTGAAATGTTTCCTTTTTACAGGAAAGGGCAATATTTCTCCCTCTCATGCCAAGTGCTCTCACTTTGCCAGTACAAATATGCGCCATGGCAGTAAAATGGTCGAACCTCGTGGAGATTGTGATGCCCCCAAGTTCGGGCTCCTTGAACCTCGAATTTGGTGCTCACGATTCAGATATTCTAACTTCATTTACCACTACTTAAAAGTATTATTAATATATATACATCCATTAAGAGTAATTTGGTTTGGCTCAGCACTTAACAATAAAGAGTAATTTGAAATTCAATTGTATCAAAAGTCTAGCTGAACAAATGGCATAGACTCATAATCATCAACTCACTAATCAACAATTATGATTCTTTATGGATGACATTTAAGAATATATGTGAGTAACAACAAATATTTTCAATTTTAATTGAACAATCTACAACATCAACTGTAATCAATATTCAAGAAAATGGAATAATGATAAAACTTAGGAAATATAACTCAATGAGGATTTTTAATATCTAACATATGATTAAAGGTTCAAAGTTAGGGTTTAGGAACTTAACTCAATGTCCAATTATTAAATTAACAGCTAATAATCCTCTTTTGGGCAACCTATAATAATAACATAATCAAATAATAATAATTTAGTAACCCACGATATTAATTTATGTAATTAATATCACTCATAACATAAATATTCTACTTGTCGGATCTATATTGGAGTTCACAATTAATTATAAACTAATTTGGTTATTTAATTTAATGGTGTCCTTTTTATGTCTTCATATATTAAACACTTAATTATTAATTGGAATTATTCCTCAAAATTGGAAAATTGTTAAATTTAATTTATAAATCATTTTTACATATTTTTCTAAATTTATATGATTTTTTATCTATTTTTAAACATTTATGTCAATTAAATTAAATTTCAATGGCAATCCTGTAATTTTTTTTAAAATCGGAATCGGTGGCAAAACCTTAATTTCGCGGAACTTTGGTCCGACGTGCATTGCGCGGACCTGTCTTCTTCTCCCTTAAAACGTCGTCATTTCCTATGGGTGGCTATAGCAAAAATTGGTCGCCGCGCATGGCGCGGCCCAACCCTTTTCGCTCCGAAACGTCGCCGTTTCATTCCCTGTTCTGAAAAAAATATGACCGCCGCACAATGCGCGGGCGGCCTTAAATTTTTTTTTCTCTGTTAACAGTAGCCAACAAGGAAAGTTTTACACCAATCTTGATCACCATTTCCACAACATAACTACTCTAAACATCATATAATTCATTAATAGACATCTAAAAATTCTATAGAACAATTATCTAATTATTTACTAATTTTTTATAAACTTATTTTATCACCAAAAATACAAAAATAATTCAAATAAATTAGTTTTATACCTTCCAAAAGCTTGATAATTCTTCAATGAAGCTTGATAAACCCCTTGTTGGCACTAATATTTTTCCTTTTTCGTGGTGGTGGTGCTCGGTGGCAGTGATGGTAGGAAGAAGAAGGAGAATAAAGAGACTGTTTTGTTGATTGTTATGTTTAGTTAGTAATTGTTTGTTTGTTTGTTTCTTCTTTTACTATCCCATATATAAGCATCAAGTATGTTCAATTGGTTTAAACTTTTGGTCATTAAGTCCACCGACTTAATAAAGTGTGTTAAAAATTACGCCCACTTCCTAATTTAATACATTTACGCAGTTATTTCAGGTAATAAATATTTTATATAATGTATATAAAATATTTATTTTAATTTACTAAAATTCACAAAATGATTTATAGATAATATTTGGAATATGCATGTGAATGTTATTTCTCTATTATAAGATTTGATGATGTGTTTTAAAAGATAAATGAATCAATATGCAAATATGTCTGCATTGATGAAAGATGTAAAGTCCTTAATAGTTAATAGACATTATGTTCTAAGGACTTAGATTGACAAAGTCAAATTTGTTAAGTTGATCTCATATGAGTTAATAGCATTGTACAGTCCTTCAAAAGATCACTATGTACAAGGACTATGTATAGAAAGATCAAACTTGTTAGGTTGATCTTAAATTGTAATAGATAGGCCTGATCGACCGAAAAGAACAACAGTATGGCAAGAGAGTTAAAGCAAGAATCGTAGACTACACTCATGATCGTAGAGTCTGCAAGCCATCAGCATAGCCAGTCATACGCTCACATTTCCAAAGCAGAATCATAGAGTGTCTACTTAAAGATCATCAGTATGAAGACAAGATCATCAGTATGAAGACCCTGAATGACTGGCAAGCAAACAGAAGATCCAAGCACCAACTCCATCAGCAAAGACTGATTGAGAAGTGAAGAGTCATTCAGATAGAAGTCTTATGAAATCACTCAAAGGAAGATCGTAGAGTCTTCTAGGAAGATCGTAGAGTCTGCCAGGTAAACGCAGAATAAGGCTCGGAAAATTAAAGAGTCCTCTCGGCAGAACGTAGAGTTGTCTCAGCATCGTAGGGCTAATTCTCGAGATCGTAGAGTCCATATAGACAGTCACTCTACGATTCTCTTAATCTTGTCTACGAACCAAGCAGAGTCAAAGAGCAACCTCTACATAAGTATTCAGAATCATGATAGCAATCCTCATAAGGATTATTCAGAAGGCTGTCCTTGAGCTGTCAAACAAACTGAACGAAGATCTCGTGCATCTATAGCATCTACCCTTTACTGAGATCGTAGAGCAGTTCAAATCATAACTCTACGATTGCACTACGACTTACACCACAAGTCAGATCGTAAAATTGCAAAGCTAAGTCGTAGAATGAAAAAGCAAGCTCAGAAGTACAACGTTCAAGCAATCGAGCTGAAGATATTCAAATGCTACCTGTCATAAACAACCTTTGATTATACAGCAGAGAATGCAACTGAAGTTCGTAGTTCAGTCCTCTAAAATAAAGATCTGGCACCTGAAGGTTCATAGAGCAGTCCTCTATGACATATAGAACAAAGCAGTTCGAGCAAGCCTGAAGTTCATAGAGCAATCCTCTATGATAAGAAATCATCTGTTAAAGCTTAAACCAGATCATAGACTTATGCTCTATATACATAAAGCACAATGAAGATCACGAAGCATGAGAAGCATATCGTCAGGACAGCAAGGCTCGGATAAAATTGTAGAGTTAGTAAAGTCAATCACTCTCTGATCTACAAAGAAGCCTACGACAAACAAGATCGTAAAGCTACATAGCAGGGCCAGCAGATGACTCAACGATCAGAAGCAAGAAGCTACAACTGGATTGATCGTCGAGTACTTAAGTGCCTACAAGGATTGAAGACATCTAAGCACTTAAGTCAGTAGTCTCAAAATGAGTTGTTAATTACTTCAGAAACATCCACGTCAACACTTCTAAGGCATCTACTATAGAAGAAGTCAGCAATGTCAGAATACTGACTTATGCGTGCTGAGTGTCAAAGCAAAGACTTCTAGTATCATGCATCAGGCTCAAGAAATCAGAAGGTTGTGTCCCAACGATCATATTCTCTAAAAGACCTATCCACTCTATAAAGACTGGGAAGAACCCAAGACTGTCATCTCTCTCTCTCTCTTTCCAGGGATAAAGAAGACAAGTCAACAAGTCAAAGTCTGCAGAGCACTAACACTCTGACTAAATGAATAAAGTATTCATAAAGAAGTCTGAAACTAAACATGCTTCAACGGGAGGATTTGCTACAGAAAGATTTGCTACAGGAAGATTTGTAACAGGGAGATCTGCAACGGAAAGATAATTCAAAGATCTACAAAAAGAGCAAATCTGGAAAAAGAAAAAAAAAAGGGTGAATAAGCAAGAACAATATATACACGACCTAATCTGTTGAAAAGCTTCACCAAAAAAACGAAAAATGTCGAAGGGCTGGCATATGAGCTAAGAATCGAAGGATCAAAGAAGCCAAGAACACTTTGAGCAAAGAGGAGTACAGAATGGGATTCTGTGTGAAATATAAGCTAAGTGTTCAACACAACTGCTGAGCAAAAAGCTTATTGAAAGAACTCAGCAATACATTTCGGGTGATCATGGGTAGTTGCTGAATATAGAAAAAAGAAGAACATCAACGACAAACATCAACAACATTCAAAGGTTGATCACAAGCAGCTGCTAAGTACCTAAAGATGAAGAAGAGCAAATGTTTTACTTAGCAGCACAACTCAACAAACAAACAACTCAAGTCTGCTGGACTTAATGAGGGTCATAGTGTCTCGACATGGAGAACTAAAGAAATTAAGTCTGCTGGACTTGTTGAGTACCGAAGGGTACAAGAGATTCTAAGTCTGCTTTGCTTAGTCTACAGTCCCAAAGCTGCTGGCTTTGATGAGGGCAAGAGTGTCCTAGTCTTAATGTGACTGAAGGAACCAAGTCTGTTGGATTTGATGAGGGCAAGAGTGTCCTAGTCTGGAGGACTAAACCTTAATGGATTTCCTACTTGTCAAAGTAGAAGAGTGGAGTAGGAGTTGTTCAGTCTCCGAACCACTTAAATCTCTTGTGTCATTTACTTTATGTCTTTTACATTTTCGCACAATAACTGCTAAATCTGCTTTCACCCATACTGTAGATTAACACACTGAATTGAAATGACTCGTATATCTTTAAGGGGTTTTTAAAAGTATAATCCGTTGTGCTTGAATTGATCCCATCATTTATAACTAATATGCTTTCGTTATAAGTGGAAAAAGTTTTAATGATCCATTCAACCCCCCCCCCCCCTTCTAGATCATTATTGTGTCCTCGGGAACTAACAATTGGTATCAGAGCAGGTTCTCACAAATATGTTAAAGACTACACCTTAAGTCGATCCATGACACAAATTTAGATTAGTGTAAAATCTCGGTATTGGGTATAAAAGACAAAATGAATTTAAGCTCACAAGTTGAAAATTGTTTGTGTAGGAAATCCAATGAATAAATTGCCTAAGGTCATCCATGCTTAACCATGTGCTTAAAAGAATTATCTTCATCAGACAAATTGAGCAAAGGGAAATCAGTAGATTAATGGAGGAAGAACACAGATGCAACAAGAGTTATGAATCTTTCCATTCAAAAAGGAATCCATAATCAAAAAGTGTTTGAGAAGCTCTACAAATGATGAACTAGAACATTCACTCCATCATCAACCGTCAAAACGATTAAATCTATGGACTTCTCAACTATGTGTGACATGGCCCTTCTCAACAACCTAAACCTGAGGTTAAAAATCAAGTTTATCCAGGAATAAAGGATTCTGTCCACATCACAAAGGTTTTGGTCGATGCATCAGTTTATGCAGCTATATGAAGAAATTAATAGTGTCACAAATAAAAACCAGAAGGACTGCAAATCATTGCAATAACAGCTATATGCTTCATCAAGATTAGAACCACTGTTTGTCAAGTGATTGACAACAGTGAGGTATTTTATCCTATCTCCTCCAAGTACTGAAATTATCAATTGTAAAGATTGTATTGCATGACAAGTTGTTTATATTATTTATCCTCATTTCTCAGGGTCTTGTAAATGAATCATTATCCTCCTAAAATACTCTCGTTAAACCATGTCATATCATTTATTAAATATTACCTGTACTCATGTGAGAGCTCTTTCAATTGATAAAGAAAAATTAGTGCTATGATTGAATTTAACCTTCTATGATTGAGGAAATCTTAAAGATTTATCTTTAGCAATACTCACTTCCTTACATTAACTCTGTTTCTCTCAAAATCCAAAGAGGTACCATGATTGGTATTTATTCTACTTTAACTTTCTTTCGAGTTACTTTCGATTTTCTTTTTATATAATCTGAGTTCTTGATAAATCGTAGAGTATGGTCATATCTATTGTTGCACTCTGAAGGATCGTAGAGACTGATCAACTCTACGAGCCATTGAAGCACAATACATAGAACTGATCATCACTCCACTAAAGTTCAAAAACTCAGTACTTCATGAAAGTGGTTTATCAATCTTAAACCTCTCACACACATACTCATTTAGCATAAAATAACTGACATCATTAATTCACTGCTATGCACATTGAGAATTCAAAAGTATGATAATGTTAGATACTTAAAATTACTAACCTCTCAGGACCCAAATAAGTGTGGGTACCAAATTAGAAAATTTAAACTGCAGGTGTCTTGACTGATCCAAAGACCGCTCAAAGAGGAACTAGATTAAAGAGGAATGCAAGGACAAGGTTCTCATCAAAGTGCGAGTCAACTCTACTATCACAGAAAGCTGAGAATGCAAAGCCTACGGTCATAGTGTCAGAAAAGGGATTTTAGAAAAGCCAAATTTGAGGAGAACACTTTATAATTCATTGATGGAGAATCCAATCATAAGGTGGCAGTATCAAGTGTGGGGGAGCAACATTCTGTCAAGCTTAGCAATGCACAGGGCAAAGTCTAACAAGGTCAGACCAACTCTACGATCGCAGCACCAGTTAAAGAATCGTAGAGTAGACAGTACTAAGGAAAGTACTCTACTAACCAAAAATGAATGTTCACTAGAAGACCATCTACCTCAGAGATGAAAGCATTGACCATAGGGGAGCAATAACTAGAAACAAGTGAAGAAGTTATCAGAACCCATTAACTCTTCATCCCCAAATCGTAGAGTCTCTAAACTCTACGATTGATAACAAGATCAGCCATATTGCTCCAAATCATAAAGTCACTATGATCAACAACTAGATCGTAGAACATAATGTGTCTACGATCTCACTCCACATAAACCATCCTTCCCTTGAACCTATCACAGCCAATTACCAGCTCACAGTTCATGTCATACAGTGATTAACATTCCCTCTTCCATACCAAAGCAGTCTTTCCTCAGATAAAGCGCCTCAGAGACAAACCAAGCCCTAAGTTTCAAACTAAGAGGCATGCCCTCTCTGTGATTCCTTAACTCTGTTAAAAGACTGAATGTTATACATCACCTGTATTCCTTCTGAGCTCCAGATGTAAAAGGAAAAAGAAATTTTCTGCAACCAAAGTCGATATTCATCAAGGAATGATCCACCTGCTGTTTGAACAGGAGAAGAGAACTGGTTAAAGAAATCTCAAGCATTCTGTATCATCAGAAATCACTAGTGACCAAAGTCTTTTCTAAGGATAATCGTAGAGTGAAAAGCAAGTCACTCTACGAACTAACCAAGGTGTTTGTCAAACAGGGAAGTAATGTTCACGCTCTCCAAACTCAAGTGGGTCAGTTATAGATCAGTTATGATAAATGCGAAAGTGAAGACCACGTCCTGCAAATGAATATCCGACATGTGTCTTCTACAAACTTACGAGGGAACTGATATAAGCCAAAAAATTCAAATTGACGATTGTCCTTTCCCATCAGTTATCAGTATCCATTTCTCAAAACCGTGCAAACTCATCCTGTACCAAAACCATTGTTGAAACCCAGAAACTCTTCAAACCCTAAACACAAAAGATCCCAGAAATCTATATACATCTCGATCACACCCCAGTTACTCACCGGAACCTTCATTTGACCAAACACCCAATTTACAAAACCATTGATATGAAAAACTGTCAAGTTGTTTTCGGCATCCAACTCGGCCTTGATAAGTTTGAGTCTTCTGAAAAGAAATTCAAGGATATTCTTACACTAGTGCAGGAAGCTGGGTTCTCAGAATGTTTGGGGGCAAACACCAAGGTCTACTCTATTCCGGTAAAAGAATTCTATCAGAACGCAGTAGTAAACGATGATGAGTTGGTTTCAAAAGTTAGAGGAGAAAAACTCAAGATAGATGGTACCGAAATCAACAAATGTCTGGGAATCACCATTGAAGATTCATCATCTCTCGAAAAAATAGATACAGTTGAATGAATGAGGTTGATGGGGTATGTGAAGAATCCACAACTCAAGGGTATGAAGAAAAAGGAGTTTCTAGAAGAGTTTGAGTTCCTGGCGGAGATAGTAGGTAAATGTATCTTATGCAAAGACACCGCTCATGACACTGTAAGTGATCCTCAACTAAGAATCATGTCTGCCATTGTCATGAAGAAGAACATAAACTTTGGTGCGATACTATATGACTGGTTAGTTAAGGAGGTTGAGAAAATAAAGGCTTCAGGGAAGCCAATCTCAAAAGTATTCTATGGAAGATTCTTAAGCATCATCCTGAAATGGAAACTGAAAAATAAGATTAGGGATGATGAGGGAGAGGCTTTGAATGTCCACAAGGTTTTTTCTCCTAAACTGTTTGACAACTGGAAGAAGAATCCCATGGAAAATCAGAGGTTAAGGATGACTAGCAGCAACAAGAAAGATTCAAAGAAAAGCAAAGGAAAAAGGAAAGCATGTTCAAGTAAAGATGATTCATCTGACGAGTCTCTATCATTTGGATTCATTCCACCAAAATCATCCGTCAAGAAGTTGAAAGCTGAGAAGATCAAGCCAGCAAAAAGACAAAGCGCTCGTCTTCAACAAATGATGAAATTCCCAGGGAATAAAAATGCAGGAGGTGTTTCACCTAACTTCATTGATCTCAGTGATGAAAGTGAGGAGGTACCTGTTGAAGAAGATGTGACTCCAAGTGAGTCAAAATCAGGAAGTGAAGAAATGTTTACTGAAGAAACAGTTGATGAACCAAGAGAAGACGATGTTAGTGAAACATTGAGAAATGAAGAACAGTTAGAAGAAACGGCTGCTAAACCGGTCAAAGCTTCAAAGGAATCATATTCTAAAGCTAAAGACTTTGACAAATGGAAAGGTAAGGAAGCAACATTCGAAGATAAAGCACAAAAAGACTCGAGCTCTGAAAATGCTGAGTCAGAAAGTCTTGATCATCATGTTACAGCAGCCTCATCATCAAGTATTCGAAAGAGGATTATACTGGAAGAAGTTGAAAAGCCAGGGGCTATGTTGCCAAACAAATGGATTGATCACGACAATGGTCAAATGTGAGTAGCTTCAATAACCATGGAAGATTTACTGAGCAATTTTCAAGACATTGAGCTCGATCGAACTACAGTTTTATATGACCATAAGGGTCAGGAGTTAAGAAGGTTCTACCCTTGGATGCCCTGGTTAAAAGCTATCTATTTCAGAGTTATGAGCTTCATCAGTTGGTGTTATTTATAGTTTCCCAATCTAAAGTTGGTTTCTCAAAACTTCCCGAGAGTTCAATCATTTCCAAATCTGCTGATCAAACATCTTCAACATTTCAAAGTCTATAGCCATGCAGAAAGTATAGTCATTCCTTATTTACTGTTGGTAAATCAAGATGAAGGTCAGAAGAAAAATAGACTCATGGAGTCAATGATCGTAAAGCATCCTGACTCTACGACTGCAACAAACCAGTCTCTGCCAAGTATTCCCATTAAGATACCCTCTGATGTTCCTTCTTCATCGAGCAATGATTTCTTTGATACAATCACTACTTTTGAGAACATCTTCAAGACTTCTACTACAACAAAGGCTATCTCTGGAGCAGAAGAATTCCATAAGGAAATGCAAGCATCCTTTTTAGACATATCTTTCAAGCTCTTTCAACAAGATCAGACATATCAGAAGTCCTTAGAAAATCAACAGAAAGAAATCCTGAAACTTTGGAAGAACAATGAAGAATCTATTGCATCTCTTTCTGAGAAAATAGAAAATTTAAATCAATCTTTGTCTCAGACTATAGAGCTCACTCAGCAGGATCTAAAGATTGAAGTTGGAAACACATCTTACCTGATCGAGCAGCTCATGGTAAATATCCAGCAGCTCTCCCAAATAATTGATGACAAAAAGGGGGAGAAAAAGAGAAAGAGAATCAAGCAGAGACGAATGAAGCTAAAGGAGAAGAGCAAGAAGAAGCAGAAAAGAGAACAAGAAGATAAAGCCTTGAAGGCAAGAACTGAGGGGGAGCCAGAAGAAGACATGAGCCAGAAGTCTTCAACTGAGGGGGAGACATGAAGTCACCAGCTGAAGGGGAGCAGAACTAACAGATGATCAGCAACAACATGAAGCTCATCCAGAAGACATACAAGTACAAAGGAAGGTACATCTCAAACTGAACTAGTAGGATCTGGATCCAGTATTTAGGATATTGTGTAATCTGTATTTAAGCATTCATCAATGACATTCATATTTTCAGCTCTAGTAATACAGTAGCTCACTGTATCTTAAGATTCATTCATCAAATGCATAAGCATCTAGTATTGTTGTTTTTTCATCATCAACTAGGGGGAGATTATTTGGAATATGCATGTGAATGTTATTTCTCTATTATAAGATTTGATGATGTGTTTTAAAAGATAAATGAATCAATATGCAAATATGTCTGCATTGATGAAAGATGTAAAGTCCTTAATAGTTAATAGACATTATCTTCTAAGGACTTAGATTGACAAGGTCAAATTTGTTAAGTTGATCTCATATGAGTTAATAGCATTGTACAGTCCTTCAAAAGATCACTATGTACAAGGACTATGTATAGAAAGATCAAACTTGTTAGGTTGATCTTAAATTGTAATAGATAGGCTTGATCAACCGAAAAGAACAACAGTCTGGTAAGAGAGTTAAAGCAAGAATCGTAAACTACACTCACGATCGTAGAGTCTGCAAGCCATCAGCATAGCCAGTCATACGCTCACATTTCCAAAGCAGAATCATAGAGTGTCTACTTAAAGATCATCAGTATGAAGACCCTGAATGACCGGCAAGCAAACAGAAGATCCAAGCACCAACTCCATCAGCAAAGACTGATTGAGAAGTGAAGAGTCATTCAGATAGAAGTCTTATGAAATCACTCAAAGGAAGATCGTAGAGTCTTCTATGAAGATCGTAGAGTCTGCGAGGTAAACGCAGAATAAGGCTCGGAAAATTAAAGAGTCCTCTCGGCAGAACGTAGAGTTGTCTCAGCATCGTAGGGCTAATTCTCGAGATCGTAGAGTCCATATAGACAGTCACTCTACGATTCTCTTAATCTTGTCTACGAACCAAGCAGAGTCAAAGAGCAACCTCTACATAAGTATTCAGAATCATGACAGCAATCCTCATAAGGATTATTCAGAAGGCTGTCCTTGAGCTATCAAACAAACTGAACGAAGATCTCGTGCATCTATAGCATCTAGCCTTAACTGAGATCGTAGAGCAGTTCAAATCATAACTCTACGATTGCACTACGACTTACACCACAAGTCAGATCGTAAAATTGCAAAGCTAAGTCGTAGAATGAAAAAGCAAGCTCAGAAGTACAACGTTCAAGCAATCGAGCTGAATATATTCAAATGCTACCTGTCATAAACAACCTTTGATTATACAGTAGAGAATGCAACTGAAGTTCGTAGTTCAGTCCTCTAAAATAAAGATCTGGCACCTGAAGGTTCATAGAGCAGTCCTCTATGACATATAGAACCAAGCAGTTCGAGCAAGCCTGAAGTTCATAGAGCAATCCTCTATGATAAGAAATCATCTGTTAAAGCTTAAACCAGATCATAGACTTATGCTCTATATACATAAAGCACAATGAAGATCACGAAGCATGAGAAGCATATCGTCAGGACAGCAAGGCTCGGATAAAATTGTAGAGTTAGTAAAGTCAATCACTCTCTGATCTACAAAGAAGCCTATGACAAACAAGATCGTAGAGCTACATAGCAGGACCAGTAGATGACTCAACGATCAGAAGCAAGAGCTACAACTGGATTGATCGTCGAGTACTTAAGTGCCAACAAGGATTGAAGACATCTAAGCACTTAAGTCAGTAGTCTCAAAATGAGTTGTTAATTATTTCAGAAACATCCACGTCAACACTTCTAAGGCATCTGCTATAGAAGAAGTCAGCAATGTCAGAATACTGACTTATGCGTGCTGAGTGTCAAAGCAAAGACTTCTAGTATCATGCATCAGGCTCAAGAAATCAGAAGGTTGTGTCCCAACGATCATATTCTCTAAAAGCCCTATCCACTCTATAAAGACTGGGAAGAACCCAAGACTGTCATCTCTCTCTCTCTCTTTCTCCAGGGATAAAGAAGACAAGTCAACAAGTCAAAGTCTACAGAGCACTAACACTCTGACTAAATGAATAAAGTATTCATAAAGAAGTCTGAAACTAAACATGCTTCAACGGGAGGATTTGCTACAGAAAGATTTGCTACAGGAAGATTTGTAACAGGGAGATCTACAACAGAAAGATAATTCAAAGATTTACAAAAAGAGCAAATCTGGAAAAAGAAAAAAAAAGGGTGAATAAGCAAGAACAATATATACACGACCTAATCTGTTGAAAAGTTTCACCAAGAAAAACGGAAAATGCCGAAGGGCTGGCATATAAGCTAAGAATCGAAGGATCAAAGAAGCCAAGAACACTTTGAGCAAAGAGGAGTACAGAATGGGATTCTGTGTGAAATACAAGCTAAGTGTTCAACACAACTGCTGAACAAAAAGCTTATTGAAAGAACTCAGCAATACATTTCGGGTGATCATGGGTAGTTGCTGAATATAGAAAGAAGAAGAACATCAACGACAAACATCAGCAGCATTCAAAGGTTGATCACAAGCAGCTGCTAAGTACCTAAAGCTGAAGAAGAGCAAATTTTTTACTTAGCAGCACAACTCAACAAACAAACAACTCAAGTCTGCTGGACTTAATGAGGGTCATAGTGTCTCGGCATGGAGAACTAAAGAAATTAAGTCTGCTGGACTTGTTGAGTACCGAAGGGTACAAGAGATTCTAAGTCTGCTTGGCTTAGTCTACAGTCCCAAAGTTGCTGGCTTTGATGAGGGCAAGAGTGTCCTAGTCTTAATGTGACTAAAGGAACCAAGTCTGTTGGATTTGATGAGGGCAAGAGTGTCCTAGTCCGGAGGACTAAACCTTAATGGATTTCCTACTTGTCAAAGTAGAAGAGTGGAGTATGAGTTGTTCAGTCTCCGAACCACTTAAATCTCTTGTGTCATTTACTTTATGTCTTTTACATTTTTGCACAATAACTGCTAAATCTGCTTTCACCCATACTGTAGATTAACACACTGAATTGAAATGACTCGTATATCTTTAAGGGGTTTTTAAAAGTATAATCCGTTGTGCTTGAATTGATCCCATCATTTATAACTAATATGCTTTCGTTATAAGTGGAAAAAATTTTAATGATCCATTCAACCCCCCCCCCCCCCCCCTTCTAGATCATTATTATGTCCTCGGGAACTAACAGATAATATTTATATGCTTTTAAGGTACTTTAATTGATAAATTTTGTACACGGATAATGATATGCATGTAATTATATGAGATATTTTTTCCTTCCAAAATTAATAAAATAATTCGCATAACTTAATAAAATTAAAATTTTCCACGTTTCAACTTTGTTACATATACATTACGTAAACATACATGTATTTTCTATTACTACATAATATATACATATATCAATTATTATTATTATTATTATATATATATATATATATATATATATATATATATATATATATATATATATATATATATATATATATATATATATATATTATGTAATATAATAATTTCTTTCACATATTTAAACCACAAAAATATTAAATCTCATTTATATAATTCTATTTTACATAAACATAAATTATCTTATTAAATAAGAGTTATCCATATTTATTAATTATTCTTTTTCACTATTTCATATATTTTATATAAACTATACAATATAATTTGGTATAATTTATATAATTATTAACCTTTTCCTTAATAAATTTATTTTCTTGTATAAATTATATATTTACTCTCATATAATTTATATAATCAAAAATTCCTTTATATTTAATTATGTTTACTTATATAAAATATATAATTTATTATTATATATTTTATATAATTAATTACCCTTCTCAATAATTCTCACAAATTCACCATAATTATTAATTAATCTATAATCAATAATTTTGACCTTGTTGATTCTCTCGTTAACTTTTAATTTAATTTAGGATAAATTTCCAATATTAATCCCTATTTTATTGACACCATTCATTTAAAATTAATAACCGTACAATAAAGTATATATATATATATATATATATATATATATATATATATATATATATATATATATATATATATATATATACATAATTAATTTACACAATTCACATTACCTACCTAGTTTAAATAATTAAAATAAACACATTTTATTTATTTAAACTTTTTACACGTCATAATATCCTGGATATTATATTCTTCCCCCCTTATAAAAATTCCGTCTCAGAATTTCTACACTAACTATTCAAATAAACTAGGATAATTCTTTCGCATTTTTTCTTCTAATTCCCACGTGGCTTCTTTAACGTTATGATTTCGCCATAGCACTTTAACGGAAGGAATCACTTTATTTCTTAAGACTTGTTCTTTTCTATCTGATATTTGAACATGAATTTCTTCATAAGTTAAATACTTCTCTATCTGAATAGGATCATATGCTTTGACGTGCTTATAATCTGGCTTGTACGGTCGGAGCACTAACACGTGAAAGACATTATGTATATGTTCTAATTCTGAAGGTAGAGCCACTTCATATGCCACTTCCCCAACTTTCTTTAATACTTCGAACGATCCAATAAATCTAGGACTTAATTTACCTTTCTTTTCGAATCTGATTTTTCCCTTCCATGGTGACACTTTAAGAAACACGTGGCTTCCCACCTCAAAATCCCAATTTTGCCTATGCAAATCTGCATACTTTTTCTGTCGATCCTGAGCTGCTACTAATCAAGCCCGTATCAACCTAACTATATCCGCCGTTTGTTGAACTAGTTCGGGTCCTAGCAATTGACGTTCACCAACTTCATCCCAACACAAAGGAGTTCTGCACTTTCTTCCATATAAAGCTTCGTAAGGCGGCATTCCTATACTTACGTGGTAACTGTTGTTATACGCAAATTCCACCAAAGGTAGATGATCATCCTAATTTCCTTTGAAGTCCATAATACATGCCCGCAACATATGCTCTAAGGTTTGTATCGTCCTTTCACTTTGACCATCGGTTTGAGGATGGTAGGCCGTACTCAACCTCAGTTGTGTCCCTAACCTCTCTTGTAGACTTCTCCAAAAATTTGATGTAAAGCGCGGATCCCGATCTGACACAATTGACACTGGTACCCCATGCCTCGATACTACTTCTTTAATGTAGATTCTAGCCAATTGATCCAAAGTGTATTTGATCTTGATTGGCAAGAAGTGGGCCGACTTTGTTAGTATGTCTATGATCACCCATACAGCATCGTAGCCTTTTGAGTAGTTGGAAGTCCTACCACGAAATCCATGGTAATATGTTCCCACTTCCATTCGGGAATTTCAAGAGGTTGTAGCATTCCACTTGGCTTCTGATGCTCATCTTTGATTTGCTGACACGTCAAGCACCGACTTACATAATCCGCAATTTCTCGTTTCATGTTTGGTCATAAAAAATGCTTTCGTAAATCTTGGTACATTTTCGTACTTCCTGGATGAATCGAGAATTTCGAATTATGTGCTTCCTGTAATATCTCCTCCTTCAATTCAACTACTGCTGGTATCCAGATTCGCCCATCAAATTTGAGAATTTCATTACTATCTATTTGAAATTTTACTTCATCATTTGATGTAACCCTATTCCTTACCCGAGTACATTCATCATTGGCTAATTGGGCTTCTTTTACCTTATCTAACAGTGTTGGTTGCATCTCTATAACAAATAGCATCTCATCTGCTTCAGAGGGGTACTTCACTTCAATTTCCAATTTTGTCATCTCCTGAATTAATTTATCCTGAACAGTTAATTTCATCAACTTTTCTCTCTCCTTTCTACTTAAAGCATCCGCTACTACATTAGCTTTTCCTGGATGGTAGAGGATTTCACAATCATAGTCTTTTATCAATTCTAGCCACCTCTGTTGACGCATATTCAACTCCTTTTGCATGAAGATATATTTCAGACTCTTATGGTCTGTATATATCTCATATTTCTCCTCATAGAGGTAATGTCTCCATATCTTCAATGTAAAGACTACTGCTGCCAATTCCAAATCATGCGTCGGATACCCCTTCTCATAATCTTTCAACTGTCGTGATGCATATGTAATAACATTTCCATTCTGCATAAGCACACAACCTAATCCTTTATGAGAGGCATCACTATATACCACAAAATTTCCTGTTTCATCAGGCAAAGTTAACACCGGGGCTTCGCTTAGCCTTTTCTTTAACTCACAAAAACTTTCTTCACATTTATCCGTCCACACAAATTTTACAGACTTTCTAGTTAAATTGGTTAGCGGAGTTGCTATCTTAGAGAAATCTTGAATAAATCGTCGATAATAACCCGCTAAACCTAAGAAACTTCTCACCTCTGTGGGTGTCTTTGGTTGTTCCCAATTTAATACAACTTCAACTTTTGCAGGGTCCACAGAAATTTCATCTTCATCAATAACATGACCCAAAAAGTGAACTCTTTCCGACCAGAATTCACACTTTGAGAATTTGGCATATAACTTTTCTTTTCTCAAAGTTTCCAACACTATCTTTAAATAATCTGCATGCTCTTCCTGAGACTTGGAATATACCAAGATATCATCTATGAACACCACTACAAATTTATCCAGATATGGTTTAAAAATCCTATTCATTATATCCATGAATGCCGCTGGTGCATTCGTTAATCCAAACGACATCACCAGAAACTCGTAATGACCATAACGAGTTCTGAACGCTGTTTTTGGTACATCCTCCTTTCTTATTTTCAGTTGATGATACCCAGACCGAAGGTCAATCTTTGAAAAATATTTTGCTCCCTTTAACTGATCAAAAAGATCATCAATCTTTAGCAAAGGGTATTTATTCTTAATGGTCATCTTATTTAACTCTCTGTAATCAATACACAATCGTAAGGTTCCATCCTTCTTTTTAACAAATAACATTGGTGCTCCCCATGGAGACACACTCGGTTGAATAAACTTCTTATCTAATAGTTCCTGTAGTTGTTTCATCAACTTTTTCATTTCCACTGGAGCCATTCTATATGGAGCATTATATATTGGACAAGTTCCCGGTGCTAAATCAATCATAAACTCGATTTCCCGATCTGGTGGAAGACCAGGTAAGTCATCCGAAAACACATCGGGAAATTCGTTCACTACTGGTATTTCCTCAATTTTCATCTCCCCTTTCTGGGTATCTATTACATATGCTAAGTATCCTGTGCCTCCCTTCCTTAACGCCTTATTAGCTTGCATGACTGACAGACAACTAAATTGTCTCGGTAATTTGCTACCATAAAATACTACTTTTGACATTTTGGGAGTCTGTAAAGTTACACACTTCTTCTGACAATCAATCATGGCTTTATGATTATACAACTAGTCCATTCCTAAAATGACGTCAAATTTCCCAAGACGTATCGGAATTAAATCCACATATAACTTATGTTTTCTTATCAACGTAGGACAATGCTTATATATGCACATGATTAACATGTATCACTTCTTTGTTTGCAATCTCTATATTCAAGGGTTGTTCTAAGTTTTCATGTGTCAACCCTAGTCTTCTAGCAAATTCATCAGATATAAAAGAGCACATAGCACCCGAATCAAAAAGCACACATGCATTAGTATTGCAAATTAAAATGGTACCTGACACCACATCTTTAGACTTTTCTGCATCCTACACCGTCATGTTAAAGGTTCGAGCAGTAGGTCGTCCTGGTTGAGCTGGTGCGGGGAATGTCAGTTTCCCTCAGGTGTTTACTCATTTCCCTCCACTCGTTACCTCCATCGTCTTCTTTGGACAATTTCAAGCAAAATGATCTGCCGCTCCACAGTTAAAATATCCTGTTTTCTTCAATTTTGGGCAATCTCGTGCAATGTGTCCTTCTTGTTGGCACTTATAACAAACATTCTTCCCCTTCAAACAAACCCCTGAATGATTCTTCCCACAATTACTACACGGTTCAATTTTTTTCTTTACATCTCCGGATTTTTTTCCGGAGGTGTTGGTACTACCACTCCACCTTTTCTTACTAGGAGGGTTGGTACTAATACCACTTCCCCCCTTGGAATCTCCTGCATTTTTCTTTTTCTTTTGTTCTTGATGGTATTTTGCAATAGCTTCATTACCTCCCTCAGCCAAGACTGCCTTTTCCAATACATCAGCGTATGTTGTTGTCTAAAACATATTCACCTTGCTATAGATCCAAGGCTTCAATCCCTGTTCAAATCTTTTAGCTTTCCGCTCTTCTGTACTGACCTGGTATGGAGCAAACCCATCCAATTCATTAAATTTGGCTGCATACTCAGCTACTGACGTGTTATTCTGCTTTAATTCTAAAAACTGAATTTCTAACTTGTTCTGCATACTAGTGGGAAAATAATTCTCGAAAAACAATTCCTTAAACCTCAACCATGGAACTATTTCCCCTGCCACTCTATTCCGATTTGCTTGCCACCAGTGGGCACCCTTTCCTTTCATCATGAAAGTTACAAAAGCAGTCCTCTACTCCTCTACTACCCTAACCACCTCAAAAACCCTCTCCATCTCCATAATCCAAGTTTGAGCTTCTATAGGGTTTATAGAGCCATTAAATTCTGGTGGTCCAACTAGTTTAAAATCTTTAAAATTTACAAAATGAGGGGGTTAGGTATTCTGTTCAGCAGGAACTGGATTCCTATTTTGCATTGCTCCTGCTAGTAAATCTACTAACCTTTGCACTAAATCAACTGGGGCTGTTTCTGGTTCTATTCTTGTACCTGTCCCAGTGATTTCATTCACTGATTCCTCTAGTACCTTTCCAGTAGGTCCACCTTTCTTTGGCGGCATTCTGAATTATAAACTTTATATTAATTTACATTACTATATTTACTATGCAGAATTTAAAATTAACAATTTATATCCAGACATACTTCATAACACTACCATTCATATATTTACATTAACAGCCAACTATTTTACAAGATACATACATACCCCAATTCATACATATATCCTATTCACATATCTTGTCTCTACCACTTATATTCAAAAGTAGGATTCCATACTATTTACATACACACAAGTGTATATATATATACCCCAACATCACACTACCCCACGTTCCATGGATTCATTGCTCTTCTCATTGCTTCCTCATATTCTTGCCTTATAATATTGATCGCCACATTGTGATCAATGTCGCGCCAATATTGGCCATCTTCCACTCGAAAATATCGAATTCGATTTTGTGCTCTTTCAAATGCGCACTTAAAGGCGTATTCCATATCATCCATTCTTACTTGTTTAGCCCTCACCTCATTTTTTGTGAAGCCTACTTGTCTGGTTGCTCTGCCCCAAACGTTCTCAATCCTCGTACGATCTGCCATTTCTCTATTCAACCTATCAACGAGGATCTGTCTTTCTGTAGACAGCTCTGATGTTCTATGTTCAGCTTGGGCTAGTTTATTTACCGCCTCATTTTTCTGTTGGGTGGGGACCTGGAGTTCTTCCTCTCTTTGATGTGACACAACGTTTTGAGCTATAGCTTGGGCTTCTAACTCATGTACTTGGTGTGTAAGATCGGCCACCTGAATCTCTAAACCATTTATAGTGTCTATGGCATTAGCTATTAATTCTTCATTTGAGTTTAAGTTTTCATGAGGAGTACCTTCAGAAGATCCTCATATTCCTTCTTCTTCTTCTTCTTCTTCTTCTTCTTCATTTACTCCCTTAGGTTCTTCTGGTTCAAAGTCTGGTCCATACTCCAACCCTGGCTCAGACACTGGTGGACTAGCAACCACCCGCTCAGGTACTACATGTATATCCCTAACTTCTTCCTCTTCGATCCTAACCCCACTTGGTTCGCCTGCTTCCGACATCCTATAAAACAACAACACAATAACCCTCTATTAACGTTAATCTCACAATCACATAATAACTTTTTAAATATCACATAAATTATTAACTTTTGGACCACCTAGATTCCCTACTTCCCTTTTTCTTAAACTCGATTTGAGTTGCACACTTATACCTAGGTTTTATATTAAGGTTTTCCCTCACCTATAGTTTTAAACCCTTCAGCTCTGATACCATCATGTGACGCCCCCAAGTTCGGGCTCCTTGAACCTCGAATTTGGTGCTCACGATTCATATATTCTAACTTCATTTACCACTACTCAAAAGTATTATTAATATATATACATCCATTAAGGTTCAACATAATACAAAAGATATCTAATAAACCCCCAGTGTCATCAACCTTTATATACATACAACGTTACTAGGATACATATTTCACATCTACAACCAAAAAATAGATTTAAAACAACTAGCGAGGGACATTTCATCAATTCTTCATTCCGACATCTTTCATTTGCCTTTGTCTTTCTTATTTATACTCTCAGATTTAACATCTTTGTCTGCGTCACATTAATCAAGCAAGAATGAGCAACTGAAGTGCTCAGCAAGTATAATGAATTGAATAACAATGCAGTATGAGGAAAAGAATTTATAATAAAAACGTAACATGAACCCATTTCAAATGAAAGAAAATAATTGTGGAAAATATCCTTTGAAACATGATAATTGAAAATCATACTGAGGATCACAAGACCATTGAGCATAGGTTAATCAATAGTAATACTGACAACCTGTATGTGGCGGTGATGGTAGGAAGAAGAAGGAGAATAAAGAGATGGTTTTGTTGATGGTTGTGTTTAGTTAGTAATTGTTTGTTTGTTTGTTTGTTTGTTTTTTCATTCTTTTACTATCCCATATATAAGCATCAAGTATGTTCAATTGGTTTAAACTTTTGGTCATTAAGTCCACCGACTTAGTAAAGTCGGTTAAAAATTACGCCCACCTCCTAATTTAATACATTACGCAGTTATTTCAGGTAATAAATATTTTATATAATGTACATAAAATATTTATTTTAATTTACTAAAATTCATAAAATGATTTATAGATAATATTTATATGCTTTTAAGGTACTTTAATTGATAAATTTTGTACACGGATAATGATATGCATGTAATTATATGAGATATTTTATCCTTCCAAAATTAATAAAATAATTCGCCTAACTTAATAAAATTAAAATTTTCCACGTTTCAACTTTGTTACATATACATTACGTAAACATACATGTATTTTCTATTACTACATAATATATACATATATCAATTATTATATATATATTATGTATTATAATAATTTCTTTCACATATTTAAACCACAAAAATATTAAATCTCATATATATAATTCTATTTTACATAAACATAAATTATCTTATTAAATAAGAGTTATCCATATTTATTAATTATTCTTTTTCACTATTTCATATATTTTATATAAACTATATAATATAATTTTGTATAATTTATATAATTATTAACCTTTTTTCTTAATAAATTTATTTTCTTGTATAAATTATATATTTACTCTCATATAATTTATATAATAAAAAATTCCTTTATATTTAACTATGTTTCCTTATATAAAATATATAATTTAGTACTATATATTTTATATAATTAATTACCCTTCTCAATAATTCCCACAAATTCACCATAATTATTAATTAATCTATAATCAATAATTTTGACCTTGTTGATTCTCTCGTTAACTTTTAATTTAATTTAGGATAAATTTCCAATATTAATCCCTATTTTATTGACAGCATTCATTTAAAATTAATAACCATACAAAAAAGAAAATATATATATACATAATTAATTTACACAATTCACATTATCTACCTAGTTTAAATAATTAAAATAAACACATTTTATTTATTTAAACTTTTTACACATCATAATATCCTAGATATTATAGAGATAGAATGCCGAATATGGCTAGTCATAAGATGTCATCTCATGTATGTGAACTCTTGGAAGAGTGAGTCGGCAAAGCTTAGCTACATTGCAAATACACACTGTGCTTGTTCGTCTATCAACTTATGAAGCGTTTATTTCCTTTAATTTGAAGTTTCAAGCATACTTGAAAATCTTATTCTTCTACAAGTATCTTATTCTAAACGAAACACAACTTATTTAACATAAATGCAGTGTTTGGAGCTTAAATACATTGCACCATTTTTTGACTGACCAAATGCACTAAATGCTACCACTGCAAACACAATAAAACTACCATTGCAAACATTATAAACACTGTCAACTGAAAATACTCATGGAGAAAGCTTTGGAAGCTCATGTAATCGGTTTGCTCAGGAGTTCTTTTTAGTCTGACTCACAGCTGTTTTTTATCAATCTTCTAGTTAAAAGTTTTGGTACTTCACAAACCAATTCGACTCTTTAATCCACATTATTCTCTGATCAGTTCCACTTGTCTTTGTGCTTCATTTAGCTTACCTTCTAATAAAAACATCGCCATTTAGAAGAAGAAGACCCTGTACAAAACAGTGGAATGACAATCATCTAAACCGTATTATGACAGTAAGTTAGCACGCGTATAAATTAACAAAGCTATTTTGAATTAAGCAGCAATGCACTTGAAACTGAAGTGAAATTGAAAGCCAATACGTCTACGAAGAGCTTACATATGGGTTGAAGCATTACCACATGGTTTTCGATCTTGCTCCTGTAATAGGAATCAAGTAAGAAATAGAACAGACGAGCAATTGAGTTATGATGAAAAGATTCAGAATCCAGCGATACCTACAGTTCAAAGATACTCAAATCATGGCCCATCTTTCCCTTCTCAGGTCCAATATTTCATGTTCACCATCATCATAAAGTACCTAAACAAAGAAGTCATATGAATTAACTAAACTATAATGAGACAAAGAATCCTAATAATATGGTTTCATGACGCTATTCGCCTCACTTACACTGTGTTTCCGAATTCTAAAATGGACAGATGTGGATAGAAAACTAAATAACATAATAAAATATTTTATAAATCCTATTATACCATCTACTTTACAAACACCACAAAACTAAATATTTAATTTAAATGTAAAACTCAAGTTTCATTTCATTTTTCTTTATAAACTCATAACTACATGGTAAAAAACTTCCATTACTTTCTTTTCTATCCTAATTTAAGTTTTAGTCATCTCACCTTGTGCTTCTTTGTTGAATTGTCAAAGGAAGAAATAACTCCTTCGTAATACCTGCACAATAAAACTTTGAAGATGAGAAATCACTTGCGAGGAATCAAACCCCCAGAGATACTAAAAGAAACAGATCTCAACAAATTTGTATAAATTGGAAGCAGATTATAAATGTTGTTAAAGTACTCACATCTTGTCTTTTGGCCACCAAACCTTAATCTTGCAACTAATGTATTTGTCGCCGTGGTCTTTTATAATCCGAGCCATTTCAGAACCCTAAGTGGAACATTTAGCCAATTAAACACGAGATATGAAACAAAGGCATATATACATGCCAAAATTGAAATTAAGTATGCATTTTCTGTACGAGTGTGGAGATGGTAAAAAAAAAAAACTTTTGAAATGTCGTGGACAAGAAATGGGAAAAGCCTAACCCATTTGAAAATTGGAAAATAGTAAGACTAATATGAACCTACAAACTCCAACTAAGATTATTTCTCTTGAAGAATGATAGTCATACCTCTTCCTTCCATAGAGCACACTTCCTCTTTCGTTTAACTTTGGAGTCTGATTCAAGTTGCACTCCTTCTGTGTTGTCTATATCAGGTTGGGAACTGATATTTGCATCAATAATTTTCGGATTTTCCTGAATCATGTCAAAATTGATTGTCAGTAATGCAAATTCTATGTAGTAGTGACAGTAGTAAACCTCAAGGGATTAGTCTGGTGGTCAAGGAGGTTTGATCACATCCTTGACTCACTCAAGAGAATTCTCCTGAATGAACTAAGCCAATTTGGGGGTATGCCCTTAAGATTGCCCGGGGAGGTATTTAATCTCGTTTGGCGCAAAAGCTGGCCCGAGAATACCCTTACCGTTGGAAAAAAAAAGTAGTGAGATCATACTTCATTCAATGTCATCTCATGTCTATGAACTGCTCAGGAGAGTTTGGCACATAGATTATCGTTCTAAGCTTTTGCCTTGAGCCTTTCGGTACTCACCATTTGTACATGAGAACTACTAACTAGGGGTTGGATTCTTATTTTGTATGAAGTTGCTTAAAATAATTTTTAAGCTGTAGTCTGAGCATAGCTGCAGTGCAGATACACAGGAAGATTTGAAAGTGTTATTTGGTGAATCATGATCTGACTTTGATTTAGAGGTGATCGTAAAACTATTTGGGTCAGTTCTTGAAGCAAAGGGCCGATAAACCTCGAGCAAAAGGAACGGGCCCACACAAGTAAGGGGAGCCAGTAGTTTTGTACTTTTATATCCCATTATGAAGGGATCCTGCATTGTGTCATATATAATATTCTGAGAATTTACCGCTGTTACCGATGATGGAGTAACCCAACCTTTGGTTGAACCACAAAATTTTGTGCTCTGTATATTTTGTTTTAATATATCTTTATATGAGTGGCGGTGTGTGTGGCATAGTTCTCATGGACAAGAAATAGGAAAAAAAACTTTTGAAATTTCGAAAATAGTAACACTAATATGCAACTATGAATTCCAACTAACATTGTAACATTTATCTTGAAGAATGATAGTCAAACCTCCTGCTTCCCGGAAGAACACGTCCTCTTCCTTTCTACCTCGGAGTCCAATTCATGTTGCACTCCTTCTGTCTTGTCTATATCAGGTTGGGACCTTATTATTGCATCAACAATTTTCCCGTTTTCCTGAATCATGTCAAAATTGATTGTCAGTAATGCAAATTCTATGCAGTTGTGACAGTTGTAAGACTAATTAAGAATTATTGGGAAAAAAAAGTTGAATACTTTCTTCATCTTCACCAGTTAATTAAAAAGGAAAAAGAAATTCCTGCGACTATAGTTGTCTTTGACATGTCATAACATATGTTTCTAATATTTTAAGCGACACTCATTGTTTTGTGGTCTATTTTTAAAGTAAAAATTCTATTACCATATCTATTTTGTGGTCTGTTTTTTAAAGTAGAAATTCTATTACCATATCTATACTATAATATAAAGTCATAAGAGGATAAGATACCAACAAAATTAATTTATCAATTAAAATGAGTTAATTCATTTCAATTAATGAGTGAACTCGAATCGTAGGAATATGAAAAATTTATTCTTAACAATTAATTTTTAATTTTTAATTTCATAATATTAAAAGTAATTAAATTCTTTTCAATTGTAGTAGAATATGCTAAACCAAATTATTAACATTATATATATATTATGTCAGTAAAAAATAATAATATATTAATAAAAAAATATTAAATATTTATAAAAAAAAATCATACAAATTAACCGGTGCCTTGCGCGAGTTATCAAACTTGTTATATACTAAGAACTAATGTAGTAGATATATGGATTTAAAAACAACATATACGCATAATTCATAACAAAAAGCACAGTAAACACACCAGATTCTCTCTTCCAGATACATCTCGACATACTGAAGCAATTATGTTATCAAAATGACCAAAAGCAATGCCTTCGGATCTCCAAAGTTCTGGGAGGTCAGATTCGATTTTAGCAGTACAATTTCTTAACACTTCTCCAGCCAGTTTCCAAGATAGTGGTGAAACATTCTGAACAAAGAAAAATGGGGAGAAAGAGGATAAACGCGAGATCTGAATGCAAAACTTAGGGGAGAAAGCATAATTGAAAATGAAGGAAACGATGATTACTGGATTGTCCATTTTTACGCTGCTGAGAAGGAGATTGAGAAGCTCGAGCGGAACTTCTTCACTTTCTTGTATGGCCACAGTCATGATTCTCTCCATGTTGGAAAATATATCATTGGGGCGGCAGGACCTTATATACAGCAAATCAAGAATATTGACTGTTAATTGGTTGGAAAGAAATATGTTGTACTAAAAAGTTCAATAATCCTTAACAAATCTATGTAGTAAAGTTGTAAACATACGTATATCTATATGTAAAGCACGTACAAAAAACATACAATGGCGAACTAACGCAAGAAAGCATTTTTGAGTTTTATATATTGCGACACAATCATTTTATTTTATTTTTTGATCCGCAAAAGAAAATTTCATTAAAGAAAAGAGAGATACATCAGATTTGTACCCATAAATAATGGACACAAGATCGAGGATAAACCCCAACAAAAATTACACAAACATACAGAGTAAATTTCAAAATTATGTTTATTCTTGTTGCGAGTAAACACAGTAGCATCGTATGCAAATTAGAGCAAATACATGAATAATTAATCGATGTATGTAATCACAACAAAAGTCAATTAATATCCTTTTGTCACAATATAAATCTTTTATGAACATTGTTATAGTTATGCATGCCATTTAAATTGAGTCATGCTCACTGGATAATTATTAAAGAATATTCTAATTATTAGAGCATTAATTATGTATTAGGAAATAAATCAATTATGTAATTAACATAATTGCATGATTCTCTCCTCCATAATTATCTCCTACAATTATGTCTCTATGATTCTCTCCTTAATTAGGCAATATGTTAGTTCACCCAGCTCCTCTTATATTAGTATAAATACCTCATATTCTCTCAATGTAAATCATTTGATTATCAATGCAATTATCAATAATATTATCTATGCAATTCTCTCTCAAGTATTATATTCTAACTTGGTAGCAGAGCTATTATGGCCAACGCCGATGAAAATATCTCCTCTATTTCATGTGCTCTCTCCTCTGGTTACTCGTTTCATCAATCCAGACAGCCTTGACTCCCAATCCAGATAGGCTAATTTTCTTTCAGATTCCATCTCTTTGGCAGAAAATACTATTCACCTAGATTTCCATTCCACTCCTCTACATATGATCCCAAATGGTGGCTTAATCCTTCCTTTGATTCAACTAATGATTTTTCTTATGATTCACAAGATAAGTTTTGTGATTTTTCTCAACAATTTCCCATCTTTCAAGAAGATAATTGTGAGTTTTCTCCAACTAGTGACTTCACGAATGATGCTTTTGATTTTTTCCCGAATTGGTATGTTGATGATCTTTTAGATCAAGTATACTCTCTTCAAAAACTTCCTTTTCAATCTATGAAAAATTATATCTTTGAAGCAAAATCTCTCGCATATGCGCTTGATCGCGGCAGTGAACCGATCGATGAAGTTGAACTCATTGATTGCATTATTGATGGGCTTAATGTCTTAGTGACTTCCACAAATACTAAATCCTGTTTTATCTTTAGATTTACTTTCTCCTATACTTCTCGATCATGAAAAATTACAAGATATTCATCATAATCCAATTGTGGATGTAGTCCAACCCATGGCATCTCATCCTCCTCTTTAATTTCTCATAATGTCATGCCACACCCCAATCCAAAAATCATGTTTGCAATATCTCCTCCTCCAATAGAACATTCTGTTGAGCATTTGTTTACTTCTGCCTAATCCAGACAGTCTTCTTTCCAGTCCAGATAGTCAGACTACCAATCCAGACAGTCTGTGCCCTAATCCAGACAGCCTAATGATCATCTGTCTGCATTCCCGCAATTTTTCTCAATTGCTTCTTCTTCTACACCACTAGGACCCAAGAGCAATATTGTTACAGTTTCTTCTAAATCTATATGATCTACTAGGCTTGCAACTGCTGGATCTTTAGTGCATTCTCTTCTCTATGGTTCTTCTTCTTCTCCGCATCCAACTCGTACTGTCCCTATCTCTGATGATTCCTTCTCACAATCTGGTAGTCTCAATCTACAACCATGGACTCCCTAAACTCATTTTCTACTGCCACCAATCTTGTCCTTCTAATATCTGCAAATTCAGACTCCATTACCCAACCTACTCAACTTGGGGATCCTAATAATATTCATTCATCGGTGGTTCCACATCCTAAGGATAAGACAACTTTGGTTGGTTCTTCTTCGTTCTTGATTGATGATTTTATATTAGTAGTTCCGAATAGTTGTTCCCTTCCAAAGTCACACTTGTTATCCTCCTTTTTCTCTCTAATGCACGGTTATTCTCCTTATTCGGATGTCTTTGCAAATTCATTTTTGGTCTGTGATATATTCATGGAAACTAATGATGTTATTCATAGAGTTGCTACTCCCATAGCTCTTAAAAGTTTATATGGTCTCTGGCGCAACACTAAAACGGGTTTTTTTGCTCAACACTTGTCATCAACACTTTGTAAAGGAGTTTATGAAGGCCTAGTGCAAGAAAGGCCAAGTTCTTTTTTCCAAGTGTCTGGACGAACATTTCGGCCGCGTCCTCTTTCTGGATTGATGTTCTTATCGTGCATGCCACACTTTTGTTCAATATCTCATGGAAATTGTGTGTGTTCTCTATTCTTCGAGGCGTTATTGTTTCATTGGTTTTACAAGCGCATGACTATTTTCCAAAGTTCAAGCTCAAGCTTTGATTACCTCCATTTCGCTTGTGAGGGCGTATTAGAGAGTATTCTAGATATTAGAGTATTAATTATGTATTAGCAAATAAATCAATTATGTAACCAACATAATTGCATGATTATCTCCTACAATTATGTCT
The DNA here is from genome assembly GCA_947179155.2 of Hedera helix. Lineage (NCBI taxonomy): Eukaryota > Viridiplantae > Streptophyta > Magnoliopsida > Apiales > Araliaceae > Hedera > Hedera helix. The sequence goes on from OX359287.1 coordinate 4,491,470, forward strand.
CCAAGATTCTCTCCTTGATTAGGCAATATGTTAGTTCACCCATCTCCTCTTGTGTTAGTATAAATACCTCATATTCTTTCAACGTAAATAATCTAATTATCAATGCAGTTATCAATAATATTATCTACGCAATTCTCGCTCAAGTATTATGTTCTAACTATAATGTGTCACATAGAAATATAGTTATGGTCTAACATAGTGTGTCAGTAAAAGTTTACTATTTCCATTAGTAGGAAGTTTAACAAGATGGAAGAAAAGCAAAGCAACAGTATAAACTTCAATTTCTGGTCTTGCATCAATTAAGAATTAATCTATAGAAACTTTGTACACTTGAAATTTTAAATAGTATACATATATATATATATATATATATATATATATATATATATATATATATAAGAAGATAGAGATTTTAAGTACTTGTAAGTCACACTTACTGAATAATATTCAAAAACAGCTGACACATTTCTAATATAAGAGATTCCAATTGGAGGTCCAACATTATCACACACATCTTATGTGTTGCAAAATTCTTGAGAAGTGAAATGCCTTTTATATAGTAATGGCTAGAATCGTTGGACAAATTCTCAAAGGCCATCAAGGACAGCAGAAAAAATTCCTGTGCACCAATCAAAAAGAGGCTGATCGTATAAGAGTTACATTAAGTATCTACAAATATTTAGAATAATTGGAAGAAAAAGATTGTTGTGAAAATTTCAATTAATTCATGTAAAATGAAAAGTCAAATGGAAATTGAAAAGATTTATTTGAGATATATATAGCATAGTGACTACCTTCATTTGGTCATCGGTGTAAGGCGCATCTGGTGCCGTTATTCTGACAATCTCCGCAATGCAAGAAGTAACTAAAACTTTCACATTAGGGTCGGCATGCCTCATTAGTCTAGTAGCTACTAGGGCTTCCATGGGTTGTCTTAGCGCATCTTGCATTGATGTAGATGGTAGTTGATCTACCTTAGACAGTAGGAGATCGACGTTCTAAATGACAAATAAAACCAAAGCATATAACCATATTAGTTGGTTCAACCATAAGAAATGCAGGGACAAAGCTACGTTGAGGAGAGCAGGTCATTAGTTCCATTAAAAAAAAATTACTTTGTAATGATGATAAAATTAGGGGGGCAAATTAGTACATAAATTTACTCTACTTAAACTTTATAAATTTTCTAATATATGGGGTCAAATTAAATTTTTTCTAATTTTTTCGATCCCATATTTCCTTTCTTTGGAAATATCCATAGCCACTTCATAAGAAGGGCTGACTTTGGTTGAAGTCCACCTCCTTCGTTAAGGTGATTGAGAAAATCCAGACCATAAACAGATTTCTTTTTTGTATGGGATGTTAGTAAGGATGAACATGACGAGGTCTTATTGCATTAATTTTTTGAAAATTTTCATTCAAACATATCTATCTCAATCTTGTGGCAATTTCCTCTTCAAATCACATCAAGATGAACTTTGAAGGAGTAGGGAAGGCTACTCTGCGAATTCGGATTATGGTGGGGTTATAAGAGATGTCAATAGTGCTGTCATGTGGAATTGAACAGATCTCCTCTAGGGATCAAAGATGCAACCTTTGCAGAAGCAGAATCTATGCAACTCCCTCTTATCTTCTTAAAATAAATTATAATCTAATTTATATTATTTTTTAAAATACTTAAAAAATTAAGTATTTGTGAACGACTTTGTGATTAGAAAAGCGTATTAGGAGTCAATAAGATAATATACATACATATATATATATATACCAAATACATTTTTTTATATACATATGCAATCGAAAAGTATAAAATTGTCCAAAAAAATTGGCTCAGCGGCGCTACCCCTGAACCCCCGCCAAATTATTTATAACTTCGCAATATTTTAAATCCACTCCACTGAATAATAATCCTAGTTTCGTCACTAAAAATTGGCTATCTATAACAGTCCTCCAAAATCATATTGTCTAGGATATCTTTAAGTTTAGCTATCACAGAGATAAATCTAGAAAGAGATATTAGTAACACTAATATTTCTTAAAAAAAATCTAAAAAAGGTTAACTAGTGTTGCCAATTGAGTTTTTTGTGTGCCTCCAATAAGGATTGACATGGTGTCGTCCTGTTAAAAATGTGTATGTTGCAACATTACCTTAATTAGATCTAACTATATCTTTTAAGAAAACTATTATAGTGTACCACATTTTAGATAAACTTACTTACTGCCAATTAAAAAATTCAAAAAAACTTATCTCTACCATATTCTATACCATAGAATATAATTTTTTTTTTATTCCATTTTCATTCTATTGGGTTTCGTGGAGAGAAAACCCGTGAAATTATCTAATTAAAATTAGAAATATTTAAATTTGGCATGTATGCTTTATGAAATTGATAAGGAATTGGGCACTATGGTATATACAGGGTTTTAATCGTGTGAAACATGCTAGTGGTGGCAGATTAAAGTCACCAGGATTGTTTTTATTTTTTTTAATGCGGCAGGCTGCATGCACATGAGATCTGGTTACTATAAAGTGAACTTCATGGTAAGTTCACTTCTAGACCAATAAGGTGCTGACATGCATGCTGAAGAGCGTTCTCTCTGTCTGCGTGTCAGCACCTTATTGGTCTAGAAGTGAACTTACCATAAAGTTCACTTCATAGTAACCGGGTCCATATGCATGGTTATTCCGAATCCAATTGGAATTCAAATGATATAATAGGCTTGGTATGCAATATGAAAGCAACACGGAATTAGACTACATATATATATATATATATATTATATATATATATATATATATATATATATATATATATATATATATATATATATATATAGGAATGATTCATAGCAAGTAGTTGCGATAGATTAAAAACTGGCATACACCATCTATACCATTGAAAAAATGAAGGAACAGTCAAGATTAGAAAACGTTCACTACTATTAGTAGTGGATGTTTAAAATGTCAGCTATTAATAGTTGCGGACATCGATCAAGTCGTTGACCTCTATAATGGATGGTGTGAATGGTGTTTGCCCAAATCTTACTTTATAGCAAATACATGTTATATATATATATATATATATATAAACACACATACATACATACATACATACATACATACATACATGCATGCATGAATGTGGCCTACATAAGGCGACATGGAGAAATCAAGAAGCGCACAGAATAAAAAACAAAGCTATAATAACTGCGAAGCTATTTTTTGGGAGGAGTAGGGTGTTCGGTCAGAAGGAAAAATTGCGAGACTAAGCACCTTGCTTGGATTAGTGACATTTATTGTTCCAAATAATTAATCGCTTGGAAACTCTTAATTTAAAGGATTTTGGGTTGTGAGATAATTTGAGTTTTCACTCAAATTAAGGTATTCTTGTACTCTATCAATTTAGTAATATTTTCAAATTTTTGGTGTTAAAACTTGAAAAGATTATTTAGACTCACAATTGACTATAGTTGAATTTTCGAATCTCAACCTATAGTTTTTACCTCTTAGTTTTAGAGAGTTTTTTTACGTAAAATTTGGTGTCTTGTATTTGGCTTATTTTCTACAGTTGTTATTTATTTTGTGGAATTACATTATTTATTTGGCTTGCTTTGTTATTTAATTTATCAGAAATGGTGCTAGTACGTTGGAGGAGTTTTCCCAACAAATTGGTATCAAAAGACAGGTTATTTATGATGTTGTTTTTCAATAAATTCAATAGATGAATCAAGTGATGCCATGATTAAATTTACTTCATCAAAATTTTTAATATGGAAGCCTAGAATGGAAAACTTTCTTTATTGTAAGAATTTGTGTGAACCATTGGAGCTTAAAGGAGCTAAGCCAACGGATAAATCTAAGGCTGATTGAAAAAAAATGAACAGGAAGACGATTGGTCACATCCAACAGTGGATTGATTAGAGTGTGTTCCACTATATTTTACAGAAAATGGCCATATATGAGAAGAAAAATGCACATAATAAGACTCTTTTGATTAGAAAGATCGTGAACCTGAAGTACAAAGATGATAGTAGTGTATCTAAACAAATGAGTGAGTTCTAGAGATTAGTTAACCAGTTATCTACCATGAAGTTAAATCTTGATGATTAGATTCAGGCATTGTTACTTCTCTGTTCGTTACCTAACAATTGAGAAACTTTGGTTGTGTCACTAAGAAATTATGCTCCGAAAGGAAAAATAACTATATAAATGGTCAAGGATAGCATAAATAATGAGGAGACAAGATGAAAGGAGCAGGGTATGAATTTTGAGACACGTGCACTTATGACAGATAATAGGGATATGAGTAATTTCAGGGAATCTCACAAGGGAAACATGAATAGCAGCAAAAGTAGAAATTCCAAAAATCATAGGAGTAAGTCAAAAATCAGAGAAGGTGTTGCATATAGATACTTCCATTGTAACAAGGAGGCTCACTACAAACAAAATTGCAAGATCTAGTTATAGAGATAGAAAATTGGTGAGCAAGGGATAGTTAAGGAGAAGAATATTGCAACTACAGTTACCAAGGATGTAGTACTTCCTTCATTTGGGAAAAAAGAATGCTTACATTTTGTTGATCAAAAAATTGATTGAGTTATTGATATAGGTGCTTCGCATCATGCTACGCCCAAGAGGGAATTTTTCACAACATACAAATTAGCTAAAGACTTTGGGCATATAAGAATGTGTAACACTGATTAGTCCAAAATTGTTAGAATTGGTGATATTTACATTCAGATAGATATAGGGTGCACTATTACTTTGAGGGATGTTAGACATGTTCTAGATTTGCTCCTCAATTTGATTTTTGGTATGACCTTAGATAGGGAAGGCTATAAGAATCACTTCGACAATGAAAAATGGAAGCTTACCAATGGTGCAATGGTAGTTTCGAGAGGTGTTTCTTATTATTCATTATACAAGACTTATATGATGGTGTGTTCTAATGAGTTAAATGCAGTTGAAGATGAATCTTCACCAAATATGTGGCATAAGAGGCTCAGGCACATGAGTGAGAAAGTGTTGCAAATGTTAACAAAGAGGCCCCTCATCTCTTTTACTAAAGATACTATTTTAAACTCTTATAATTATTGTTTTGTAAGAAAAATATAGTTTCTTTTAGTAGCTCTGCTAAAAGAAAATCTAAGTTACTTGATAGAGTTTATGTTATCCCATTAAGGTTGAGTCCTTAGGTGACAATAGATATTTTGTTACTTTTATTAATGATACTTCTTATAAGGTATGAGTGTTTTGGTTGAAAACAAAAGACTAGGTATTTCAATACATTCAGAGTTTCTATGTTATGGTTGAAAGGGAGATTGAAAAATTATTAAAGTACCTTCGCAATGACAATAAAGGAGAATACACTTCAAAGGAGTTTGTAGCATATTGTGATAAACATAGCATTGGACATGAATAGATAGTTCTTGGCATGACACAGCATAATGGTGTGGTTAAGAGAATGAACCACATTATTATTGAGCAAGTTTGATACATGTTGAGAATGGCTAAGTTGTTTAAGTCATTCTAGAGTGAAGTTGTTCGTATTGCTTGTTACCTGATTAATAGATCTCCCTCAACACTGTTGAATTTTCAGATTCTATAAAAAAATTAGAATGGTAAGGATGTGTCATATTCTTACTTGAGGGTATTTGGAAGTAAGGCTTTTGCACATATCCTCAAGGAACATAGATCGAAGCTTGATGACAAATCTACTCCATGTGTGTTTGTTGGCTATAGAGATGCAACATTTGGGTATAAGTTATGGGATTCAAATCAGAAGAAGCTATTTAGAAGTAGAGATAACGTGTTTCATGAACACTAGAATTATGAAGATTTTGATAATGTTACACAACCCATATATGATAGAGTTAAAGACCTTAGTGGAGTTTTTTTCTCTGTTATAGAATGCCACAGTTGGAGAAGGAGTTCAGAATGAAGATGTGACTGATACAAATTTATATGATGGTAATGGGTTAGATGCAGAAAGTGTTGATCAGAGGGAGCAGTCCCTTCATCTTGATAATAAAGAACTTCAGCTTATGAGATATACGAAAGTGTGTGCACCATCAGTTAGGTATCCTTCATCTGAATATCTTTTAGTTGTTGAGGAGGGGGAGCCAGAGATTTTTCGAGAAGTTAAGATTCATAAGGAGATGAGCAATTGGCTAAGAGAAATGCAAGATGAGATGGATTCTTTATACAAGAATCACACTTTTGAGTTGACTGCACTTCCAAAGGGCAAAAAAGTATTGAACAATAAATGGGTGTTCAAGCTAAAGAAGGATGGTGAAAAGCTAGTGAAATACAAGGCTTAGTTGGTCATCTAGCGTTTTGCTCACAAGTAAGGTATCGACTTTGATTAGATTTTTTTTTTTCCAGTTGTGAAGATCATTTCGATTTGAGCAGTGTTAGGGTTAATATCTAGTATGGATCTTGAGCTTGAGCAACCAAAGGGATTTAAAGTTAAAGGAAAAGAGAACTTGATTTGCAGGTTGAAGAAAAGTTTGTACAACCTAATTAATGCAAGCCTCAAGGCAATGGTACAAGAAATTTGATTCATGGATCAAGGTTACATTATAATAGTTGTAGATCATTATGTGTATGTGAGAAAATTCACAGATGATAACTTCATTATTCTATTGTTATATGTAAATGATATGTTGATAGTTAGGAAAGATGCTAACATGATTCGTAGGCTCAAGGGTGAGCTATGAAAGTCCTCTGATGTGAAGGATTTAGGTTAAGCTAAGGAAATTTTGGTTATGAAAATTTTTCATGGTAAGAAAGCCAAAACATTGTGGTTTTCATGGGAAAAGTTTATTGCACGGGTGCTTGTAAGGTTCAACATTGGTGATGCGAAGCCAGTTAGCGCACCATTGGCCAATCATTTTAAATTAATAAAGTGTATGTGTCCTTCTAATAAGGAAGGGAGATATAATATGAAAGCAGTTCCCTACTACTTTATTGCAGGGAGTTTTCTGTATGTGATAGTTTGTACGCAATCAGATATCTCTCATGCAGTAGGCGTTGTAAGAAAGTATTTGTTAAATCCCGATCGAGAATAATGGGAAGCAGTTAAATGGATTCTCAGATATTTGAAAGCTACTTCCAATTTTTATTTGGATTTTGGTGGTTCAAATCCAGTCGTGGGGGGTTTTACAGATACATATATGGTAGGTTTTGAAGAGAAAAAATTTATTTCGAGGTATATGTTTACTTTTGCAAGGGGGGGGGGGGGGCTTTGTCATGGCAGTCCAAGTTGCAGAAGTGAGTTGCTTTGTCTACAACTGAGTCAGAATATATTGCGCTATGGAAGCAAGCAAAGAGATCACATGGGTTAAACGGTTTCTCCAAGAGTTGGGTTTGACACGGGATGAGTATGAGGTTTATTGTGATAGTCAAAGTGCAATTGATTTGACAAAGAATGTTACTTATCATAATCGTACCAAGCACATTGATATTTATTATCACTGGTTTTGAGAAGTGATGGAAAAAGAATTGAAGAAAGTGAAAAAAGTCCATACACATGAAAATCCCGCAGACATGTTGACAAAGGTTGTGACTCACGATAAACTCGAGGTTTGCAAGAAGTTGGCCGAGATGGACTCCAAATGACGGGGTCACGGTGGAAGCCCCGTCTCATAGATTTAGAGGGGGAGATTGTTGGCTTTGTAAGGTCTAAACTCATAAGATTATCTAATTAAAATTAAAAGTAATTTAATTTGGTATGCATGCTTTCCAAAATTGAGAAGGAATTGGGCACCAAGTATACACACTGTTTTAATCGTGTGAAACATGCTAGTGGCGGTGGATTAAAGTCACTAGGATTGCTTCTGTTTTTTTTCTTTCAATGTGACAGGTTGCATGTGCATGGTTATTCCAAATCCAATTGGAAGTCGGATGATATTATAAGCTTCGTATGCAATTCGAAAGCAACTTGGAACTGGAGTATATATTATATATATACATGAATGTGGCTTGCATAAAGCTACATGGAAAACTCAAGGAGCACAGGAATCAAGAACAAAGTTATAATAACTGTGAAGTTATTTTTCTAGAGGAACAAGGTGTTCGACCGGAAGGAAAAATTGAGAGATTTAGCAGCATGCTTAGATTTTTGCCGTTTATTCCAGGTAATTAATTGTTTGATAAATTTAATTAATTCGGAGGATTTGGGGTGGTGAGGTAATTTGAATTTTTACTCAAATTAAGGTATTCCTGCACTCTCTTAATTTTGTAATATTTCAAGTTTTCGGTGTTAAAACTTGAAAGGATTATTTGTCCTCACAGTTGATTATAGTAAAATCTTTGGAGTTCAATCTGTGATTTTTAACTCTTAGTTTTATAGTATTTTTCATGTAACATTTGGTGTCTTTTGTTTAGCTTATTTTCTACAGTTGTTATTTATTTGGTGAAATTACATTATATGTTTGGCGTTATTTGTTATTTAATTTATCTGAAATGATGCTAGTTTGAAGAGTTTTCCCAACACATTCCACATACTCTATTAAACCGCGATTCAAATAACATTGGTCAAGAATTTAAAGAGGTGCAAAATAGATTGATACCAAGGACGTTTTAGAGTGCTTATCGTGAGATTATTTTTTATTTTTTTGGTTCTTGGTTATTTAAGCAATGGTAAAACATTCACTTCAATTTTAATTGAGAATCATTTATTTCTTCTTCTTTTTTCCCTTATTTTTTAATTATAAGGAATAGAAGAGGTAAGGTTGCAAACGAGTCGAATCGATCCGAATTTTAAACTGTTCGGATTCGACTCATAAGGTTAAATTCGTACTCGGATTCGAACTATATTTGAAAAACTTTACTCAGATTCGGCTCGACTCGAATTTTCGTTATTCGAATTCGATTCGACTTGAATCGAATTATATTCAAACTACTCATGAACTTTAAATTCAAGCTCGAATTCGAGTTTCCACATAGTAACTAGTTTTATAATACATATAATTATTAATTGAACTTATTATTTTACTTAAAAATGAAAATATATAATTATAATTACACTTTAAATATATAAAATTATAATTAAAATTACAAATAAAAAATAATAATAACTAATTATTTAAATTTTGTTTAATTGTGTATATATTATAAGAAAATGCATCGAGTATCTATTCAAATATGTAGCAATCAATCATGTATCGGATCATGATTAAAAATTTGAGTAGTTTGAATTTTAAACGAGTCGAGTATAACCTTATTCAGATTATACTCATATTTTTATTCGAGCTATTTTTAACGAATCATATTATTAACGAATTCGAGTCTCACTCACATTTTTTTCGAGTCGAGTCCGAATCGAGCCCGAACTATTTGGTTCGATTTGCAGCCTTAAGAAGAGGTAACAAACAGAACCTCGAACACAACATGAAAATAAGTCTATGGGATGAGGCTCTACTCAAATAATGCCTGTATTATTACCACGAGTTTGACTATAAGAATTTCAAATGATAAAATTATAATAATTCACGTGTGCAAATTTATATTTGTTTAGAAAACAAAAATTATCTAAGTTCATAAAGTATGAAAAAATACTGAATACAGTTCATTTCATAGGACCGAGGGAGAAACTGCAACAAATTTGGGGAAATATGTGTGTTTGGGGAGGAGGGCTGTTGGAAAATGAAAAGAACAAGATTTAAGTAACACAATTCCATTTGCAATGGCATGACAATTGGAATAACAAAACCCACCATTGATCACCTTAAAATGACAGATAAGTAATCAAACAAACATTCCTTCATGGATCATTAGGTATTGGATCGGTTTTCAACATAACCAACGAATTTGAGACAACAAGGCATTTTTGTGTTAAACTATAACAAAATTTTCACTAGTAAAATTGATGATTTCACAAGACTGCTTATAAGTAAATGAGACTTATATTTATGTTAGCAGGTTCTTGTGAAAATATAAAATTTACGGTGGAAATTACAATTCCCTTAATAAAATTAATCTAAAATACAGGATTTAATTAAAAAAAATCAAATAAAAGCTGTCAACCCAAAAAACTAAGCATAAATCCAAGAAAAATCAACAACAAAAGCATGTAAAAATATAAATCAATTATATAAAGAATAGGGTTCTTACATCAAGCAAATTTAGGAGCTCTTGTGTAGAAATGGGGGGATTTAAAAGCCTTCGCCCGACAATTCTGAGTTCCTCTTGAATCTCCTTCTCGGAAGAAGAACAACTAGAAGAAGAAGACATATCTCAGAACAGAACTTGTTATATCAAATAAAAACCTCTCTCACAATTTCACCACTGTGAACTATCAAAACTCTAAAAGCAATGATTATCAGAAACTGAGGATACGTATATCTATATCTATATCTATATCTATATATATATATATATATATATATATATATATAGAGAGAGAGAGAGAGAGAGAGAGAGAGAGAGAGAGAGTAAAAGGGATTTTGTGAAAATTGGAGCGACTTAGGGTTATGAAAATTTAGCCGTTGAATTTTGAGAAGGGTGATAATGCACGCGTTTGTTCAGTTCTGGAAATTTAGTAATGGGCAGGAATTGGTGCGCTATTATGAGATTTAATTTCAGTACAAAATCCTATTTCGAATTTTGTTTCATCTCATTCAGTAAATTAACATATATGCATATATATTATTTTAATTTACAAAAAAAAGTTTGATTTTTAATTTGTTTTTATTCCATAACTTTTTAGTTATAGTAGTACTATCACTCTTTCAAATTATAGGATTATTATTAACTTTGAAAAGTCAATTTGAGACATTTTTAAATTCAAATTTTTTATAGGTTTCATTAATTTTGGTCAATACAATAATGACTATTATAAGCTATTTAAAAATTACTACTTTGAGTTTGAAAATCTCTTGAATTAAATTTAAAAAATAATAATGATCATATCTTTTTAAACGAAATGAGTATAAAATAATATAGTATCTTCAGGTATATAATTTATTATATATTTTTAATGGTACATGTGCAGTAGAAATATATCTTTAATATTCGCAAATTTTATAAATATGAATTTGAATCATTATGTGGAGAGAAGAGAATACTAAAAAATATATAATCAAATCCGAGTCATTAATAATATACTTATTTTACACCATTATAATACTGATGATCCACAACCCTGTTTAACTTATATTAAAAAATTACACAATATCAATTTTTGCATATTGTTTGTATTTATACGATTGATTTGTTAAGCGAATACCAAAATTACTTCGTATTTGAAGTAATTTTTTATAAGTTATGAAAATAGGGAGGTGAGAGAGATGTAGGATGTACTAAGTAGTTAAAAATACCCTAGTAAAATGGCATGACTATCAACCAAATAATAATAATAATAATAATAATTAGGTCCCTCACCTCCCTTACTATATAAATATTGGACATTTAAATTTATTTTCAAAAGTAAAATAATTATTTATATATTGATAAATTTCATCACGAAGTTAATTGAATTGTGAGTAATGTGGAACACTAAGCGATAGAATATGATAAATTATTGTGGGGTCCTTTTTAATTTCTTTTTATTTTATAGATCCACATAAATTGATATTTATTGTCAACATAAAATTGTCCTCGATATGTAGCAAAACTATTTCCAAAATGGTATCAATTAATAATTAAACTTGTTGGGCATTACTGTTGTGGAATTTGTTTATTTATTTTAAATTATATACATACAGCTAGTGTGTTTTTTAAAAGGGAAATAATCATTCGATTAAGGGGATGAAAGGTCATAATACAAAGCATCCATGTCTGGTGGGGGAGAGTCCTCCGACCAGTACAATCCTCATCTAATGTATGTCTAGCATATTGAGCTAAAGCATATGCAACCCTATTCCCACCCCTCGTAATACAGCGAACACTAGACTAATGCAATCCCCTTATCAAATGACGAATAGCATCCACAACATTGCCAAATAGTGAAGTATTTTCCACATAAGAAGAGATGGCATGAATAACATTGTTGTTGTCACCCTCAATAATCATCCTTAAAAAACCAGCGTTCATAGTAAATTCTATAACTCTTCGGCAAGCAAGTAACTTAACTTCTTCGCTGGTGCGCACCTTCGGTCCACTAGAAGTCATAGCAACTAGAAGTGTTCAAACAGTTAAAACGAACCGAACCGAACCGAACCGGTACCGAAAATAGAAAAAAATGAATACCAGAACCGGTACCGAACCGGTTAACCGGTTCGGTACCGGTTATTAACCGAAAATAATAATAATAATTATTAATATTATTTTTATTATTATTATTATTATTATTAGTAGTAGTAGTAGTAGTAGTAGTAGTAGTAGTAGTAGTAGTAGTAGTAGTAGTATTTTTATTATTATTAGTAATTATTTATTATTAATTATTATTATTATTATTATTAATATTATTTTTATTATTATTAGTATTATTTTTATTATTATTAGTATTATTTTTATTATTATTAGTAATTATTAATTAATAATTATTATTATTATTAAAAAAAAAAAAAGATAACCGGTACAACCGGTTCGGTCCGGTATGTACCGGACCCCCAAAACATCGAACCGGTACCAACTGGTATACCGAACCGGTACCAAACCGGTCGATTTTGTACCGAACCGATCAGTTCGGACCGGTTCGGTTCGCCAAAAAACCAAAAATTTTGAACAGCCCTAATAACAACCGTAACCTCTCCCTTTTCATTTTAATAATAGCTCCATAACCCATATATATATATATATATATATATATATATATATGTTTCTCTTTCCTTGAATTTAGGTTTATTGCTTTTTAAATTTAGATTTATTGCTTTTTATAATTATCTACTAATTTAATAATCAATCAAATTAATTCAATTGTAGGTTTCTCTTTTGGAGTATATATATATATATATATATATATATATATATATATATATATATATATATATATATATATATGAACGGTTCAAAAGCATACCTCCTTAAATAGCATACCTTTATCAAAACGACGTCGTTTTGAAGATTCTTTGATTGCATTTTTGTAAATAAAAAGAAAACAAGTGGAGCCGTAGAATATCACATCATGTCACTTCTTTTTTTAATATTATTTTTTAAAAAAAGAATCTTCAAAACGACGTTGTTTTAATAAATGTATGTTATTTAAGATAGGTATGCTCAATATTTTTAGAACCGGATCAGTCATCGAACCGAAAATGGTACCGGGTTAAAGGATCACTGGTTCAACTAGTGGTCAAACCGTTATTGAATCAATGACGTCATAAATATATATATATATATATATATATATATATATATATATATATATATATATATATTATTAATTAATAAAAATTTAAAACATCTAATTTTGTGTAAGCTAAAATATAATGAAATTATGTTATATTATTACTAAAAATATTTTTTGTAAAAAAAAAAACTTCAAAATCGGTTCAACCGGGCTAACTAATCGGTTTTACTAGTTGAACCACCGGTCAAACCGGTGGTCAACTGGGTCAACTGGTTTTTGACCAAATTGGTTGAACCGATTCAAATCGGACCGAAAAATGAACTGATTCCCAGTTTAACCGATTTGACTAGCGGTTCCGAACAGGGTTTCAAAACATTGAATATGCTTTAGATTCGACCTCATATATATATATATATATATATATATATATATATATATGAAATGATAGTATGGTTGATATATTGTTCGAGAGAACCAATTATAATTATATTCATTGTATTTGAACTTATATTATTATTATTATGTAATTTATATTTAAAAATTATAAGTTGATGATCAAATTATCTTTAAGATAATCAACCAAATTAATTTATCTCTTGACTTGTTATATATTGGTATTGACACGGTTTAGGTAGTACCTTTAACACGCTTAAGGGTTTTTATTTTTATTTTTTGTTTCTTAAGTTAATACTAAAAGAAAACTAATCGAATCTGATAGGTACATGTGCATTGTTTTCAAAATTAAGAATGTATTTGCTTCTTCTTTTTTTTGAATTTGATGACTTACACGTTTAAGAATCAAACCCTAGTGATGTCACTTTTATATATTTTTGTTTAGATGGAGAGAAATTACCACCACTCATTATCACTTCTATAAAAAAGGGAAGCTCCGACGTAAGTTATTCATTTTAAAAATTTACCTTAGAGCAAGACTTCTAGAGAGAGAGAGAGTGGAGATATCTTTGAATACTTTAACATCTTCACAGTGTTCTTGATGTTCTAAAGAAGTTCCAAGGCATTCTTGGCGTTCTTTGTCAAAAAATTTCAAGATCTCTTTTCTGTGATCCATTTTTTTCATATACATTCTAGTATTTGTAATATCTTCCTCTAGTAAGCTTCCTTTCATTTCTTTTTCAATTTATCACGATCAATAAGATAATAATAATTCTCATTTATATAATTACTTTCTAATAAAAGATGTCAAAGTAGAGAATTATAAAGACAATAGCATGTTATTGTATGAACGTACTCACAAAGGTACCCCCTCGACCCCCCTATGGGTGGAGGAGGCCCTCCATGTCCCCCCGAAGTGCAACAACCAATATAGTTACTAAAAAGCCTCTAGAATTTGTTCTCGTATCCTTTTAGACTCAAGTACCGCACTCAACACAAAAATACTTCATACGTCTATCTGATTTTGAGCGTCGCCCGGTCTGTACGGATGACCATACATGTTTGTTGCAACTTAAAGGGGACACCCACTATTCCTTTGTGGAGATCTTTGTTTTGTGCCAAGAATCCAGCAAAACCATACCTCGGTTAGTTATCCTTTGAGCATAGATCTCCTTCTCGATACATCTTTGACATATTTTCACTACCAAATAATATGAAACATTCGAAAGAAAAGTTCTTTTAGTTGAGATAGAAGGTAGCCAGAGTGGTGCTTGGAGAAAACTTTTTCCTCGTCACTGGAGTATCCCCATGGGTGACTCTCCCTCGAAATTTGTATTGAATTTAGAAGAAAAGGCCCTAATGAAGATATTAGTGAAAGAATTAATGATGAGGATTTAGAAGAAAAGGCCCTAATGAAGATGTCAGTGAAAGAATTAATGATGACCATTCCCTGCGTACACCTCACTAAAAGGAGGTCTTGGTAGACTGCAACCTATGTCCTGCCAAAGACTTGGGTAGGAGATGTTGTCTTACATTCATTTTTTTTTCTTATCTTATCATATACTTGAATTCTTATATATGGATAACCCTTATTCCAGATTTATAGTTTTGGGAGAGGATGGTTAGATGGATGATGGGCCTAACTAACATTCATGTGGAGGAGGCAAAAGACATGGATGTTGTCAGATATCATAGCAATTTGGAGATTGAGCTTTCACAAGATAATAGTTACTTGAAGAATCGACCCCTACAACTCCATGATGAGTCCCCCTTCGAGGGGCGGGGTAATGAAAGTCCCTTTTCCACTAAGGTCGTCAATGTTGAGTAGGGAAAAAAGGCACATCATGATTTGCCCCTTACTCCCCTTTGGGGCATCTGTGGTCATGACTCCGTTCTTAATGACTCCAAGGATGTTAAGGAGATGTTGTATCATATCGCAACTTCAATCAATGGGGATAATGTGAAGTGAGAAAGTGATGAGACTAATGGGAAAATTCTCCGAAAAGTAGTTTTAAAAAAATTAATAAAAAATGATTATCTTTATGGTTTTATACAAAACAACAATTATATATATATCATGTATCTATAGTATGAATTGTTACCTAGTGCTTGGTTGAATTAGTACGTTTGAATCTTCGAATATCCTCAAAATCTTCCAACCTACGACCTTATGCTGAATCTAGAGTGTGGTCTCCAAAGTACCCTTCTAAAAAAATACTTTACGTGTTTTTCCTATAAGAAGAGAGAGAGTATACGCTATTTGGTCTTTTCTCTGATTTGGAATAATCACCTCCTTTACGTATCTGATCAATGATATATTTATATCCTTATTCATCATTATCTCTCTAATGAAACTGATTCATATTAGGCTAGGATGGAGATCCTAAGGGATTCCTATTCTGACTCCAATACTTATTCATATATTATTATCTAATAATAATATACTAAATAAATATTAATTACAATTAATTCCACTAAATAATTGTAATTGCACTTCAATCCAGGAATTAAATAAAATAAACTCTTTACTAATTAACTGCAAATATTTCCTCACATAAATATTTTAGAATTAAATATAATCCCAATATATTTAAACTAATTTCAAAAGTTCACAATTAAATCAATCCTTTTAATAAGAAATATTAAAAGACTTGGCCAAGATTCTACGATCAATAATAAATTATTTTATGAAAAATCTTATAGATATTTTGACAATAATAATGTTCCTAGTATTAATTAAATATATTAATTAACATTTCGAGGCATTAATTAACACAATATAATTTCACTCGTTGAAATATTAAATTAATATATTTAATAATATTAAGTCCATTATTATTTCAAAATTAAGAAACATTAACAAATTAGTATTTATGTGAAAATATTTTATAAATATAATATTATCACATGATCCATTTAATGCGCGCACACCGTTAATGCACTAGTACTGTAATTAGAAGTCCAACTTCCATGATCAAGATAAATCATCTATATTAAAGCACTATAACCTACATGATAATATCTCCAAATTATCATAGGTTATAAACTATTATGTCTTTATTTATATATATTTCATATGATTTATATCTTCTATGTATAATATGTAAGGACCAAGAATTTTGAGTTACCTTATAAATAAAATTAGGAATTTAATTTTTAATTAATTACATTATGGTGTGAATTAATTTAAACCCTAGCAAGATGATTTGATTTTTGACTATTAAATTAATTTAATTAAAGGAAGTCTGATGAAGGGTTATTAATTATCAGACTAACCTAATATTGTATTTTTTATGTCAAGGGATTGATATGTTATTGAACCCTAATTAAATATTCAATTAATATTGAATATGGCAAGTCTAAAGAAGAAGAATGACGTAGCTGGTGGAAATAGAAGCAACAATAACAAGCTAGCCATTGGAGGACCGACCAATTTTTGGTGGCCAAATATGAAGAGGGAAGTGGCAGAGTGTGTTAGCCGATGTCTAACATGTCAGTGAATTAAAGCAGAACATCAGAGATCGAGTGGACTGCTACAACCGTTGGAAATTCTGGAGTAGAAATAGGAGCATATCACGATGGACTTTGTGGTGGGACTTCCAGTTACTCAGAACGAATTTGATGCAATCTGGGTGATTGTGGATCGTTTGACAAAATCTGCACACTTTTTACCGATCAAGATCAGGTATAATTTGGAACAGTTAACCAAGCTATATGTTAAGGATATTGTGTCGCGGTATGGGGTGCTGGTATCTATTGTGTCAGATAGAGATCTGCGCTTCACGTAAAAATTTTGGAGAGGTTTGCAAGAGAGATTGGGAACACATTTAAGGCTGAGTATTGCATATCATCCCCAAACCAATGGGCAGAGCGAGCGAACGATTCAAATGCTTGAGGACATGGTTAGCGTCTGTGTTATGGATTTGAAGGGCAACTGGGATAATCATCTACCTTTGGTAGAGTTTGCCTACAACAACAATTACAATGCTAGTATTGGCATGCCGCTTTACGAAACACTTTATGGAAGAAAATGTCGCACACCCTTGTGTTGGGATGAAGTTGGTGAGTGAAGACTGTTGGGATTTGAAATGGTGCAGCAGATTGTTGATGTGATCAAAATAATAAGAGCTAGTCTGGTAGTAGGTCGGGATCGCCAGAAGAAGTATGCCGATCTACATCGTTAGAAGCGGGACTTTGAAGTTGGTAGTTTTGTATTTTTAAAGATATTTCCCTGGAAAGGGAAGATAAGATTTGGCTAGAAAGGAAAATTGAGCCCAAGATTTATAGGGCCATTTGAAATTTTAAAGCGAATAGGTGAAGTGGCGTATGAGGTAGCCTTTTCCCCTGAACTTGAACACATTCACAACGTGTTTCATATTTCAATGTTGCGGTCTTATAAACCTGATTACAAGCATGTGATATCCTACGAACCGATTCAAGTCGAGAATGATCTATCATACGAAGAGACTCATGTCCAAATACTAGATAGGAAGGAGCAGAAGTTGCGAAATAAGGTCATACATATGATCAAAGTTCTTTGGAGAAACGATACAGTTGAAGAAGCTACGTGGGAGCTCGAAGAAAATATGAGGGCGAATTATCCGTTTTTAGTGACATTATGTTGTAATTCCAGGGACGGAATTCTTATAAGGGGGGGGGGGGGGGGGGGAGAGAGAGAGAGAGAATGTAAGGACCAAGAATTTTGAGTTACATTATAAATAAAATTGGTAATTTAATTTTTAATTAATTACATTATGGAGTGAATTAATTTAAACCCTAACAAGATGATTTGATTTTTGACTATTAAATTAATTTAATTAAAGGAAGTCCGATGAAGGGTTATTAATTATCGGACTAACCTAAGGTTGTATTTTTTATGTCAAGGGGTTGATATGTTATTGAACCCTAATAAAATATTCAATTAATATTGAATATGACAAGTCTAATTGGATTATATAATTAAATTTAATTGAATTATTAAATTGTTCATTAATTACTTAAATAAGCCCAATCAATTAATTAAATGATAAACTTGTGGAAATTGCTATGTGATTGGTTATTTATTTAAATTAGCCCAATGTTTTATTTAATTGGGAAACTAGTGAATTAATTTAGAAGCCCAATGTTCGTGGATTATTATGTACTCTAATGGTCCAAATGAAATAAATTGCAAGCCCACTCCTTGATCTAATTGCTAAAGCTTCTAAAAGACTTTAATTTACCAAAATTGCATAATAAAATAAATCAAAAATGGGAGCATAATGAGGCATGACCAGTGGGTATGGAGGAAGTACTTTTTGGATTTCAAAATTTATCAAATAATTTTTTTAAGGTGGTGTGTGGAACACTTAACATATTTGCTAGCATTTTTGGAAAAAGCTTGAAGTCCAATGTGTAGATATATAGGTTATATGTATATATTTCTACTACTATAAATATGAACCTTAGCTCACTTGGGTGAAAGTTTGCTAAGATTGCTAGAGAGCTTCTTTTATTGTGAGTTATTAAGCTAGTGAGTTGACTAGGTGAGTTAAAGAAAAATGTAGTGAGCTAATGAGTTTCTTTAGTGAGTCACTATCGAGTCAAGCTAGATTACTTCAAGGTGTGTTCTTGAATGTCATCTAACTCCATCATCTATTTTGGAAAGGAGAGAAAAGTAGCTCATAAGTCAAAAAGGTATAAAAATCCCTTAAAAACCCTAATCTTGGTTTCTTTTAATTTTTATGGTTGAAATGTTATCTTTGAGCTTTTTGTGCTTAAAATCATGCTAGACATGTTTATATAGGATGACATGTGGTTTAAATGTGTAGTGGTATGGGTTTATGTAGAAAAATCTAGCAAAATGTTTGGAAACATTTTTACCGACGAACAAAACATAGGTTATACGAATAAATTGCACATTTTGAAATCTACAAATTATTTTTGTGAGTTTATATTTTCTGGGAATATATGGGTAAGTTAAGAACAAAATCTCTTTGGAATCATGTAAAAATGATTTAAAATGAGCAAGATATGAATTTTTGAACCAAATGACCTCACTGTCAAAGGGCTATGCAAAACAGTCCACTTTATGGCCATTTTCAGTAATCAAGTCATGTCCAAATTTACTTTTTGATGATAGAATCTTGTAGTTCGGAAATATACGAATCCAACAACACCAATTTGAGGTCAATCGAACTTGTAGCTTTCATTTTATTCAAGTTTTAGTCAAGCAGGCAAAATCAAAAAAATTTAGAAAATATTCTGCCGGTTTTCTGAAGAAAATAAAAAAACCGATCGGTCCGGTCCGATTTTTTTTTAACTTGTAAGGTCTGGTTCAAGTATTTCTAGGCTGGTTCTTGTGACGGTTCCAAAAGAAAAAATATTTGTAATTTAATAAATAATATTAAAAAAAATATTTTGGATAATTATGATGTCATTAGGTATTTATTAAAATTATTGATTGATTAAATACCTTATTAAAGAATATTAATAGTAGATAATTAATTTTAATTACCATTAATTAATAATTAAACTGATTAGTTATTATTTAATTAAGATTAAATAATAAGTAATGATAATTAATTAATTATTATTTAATTAACATTAAATAATAATTAAAGGAAATTAAAGTTAATAAACTCATTATTTATTATTAGTAAGGATAATTAATTAATTAATTATTATTTAATTAACATTAAATAATAATTAAAGGAAATTAAAGTTCATAAATAAATTATTTATTATTTAATTAAGATTAAATAATAAGTAAGGATAATTAATTAATTAATTATTATTTAATTAACATTAAATAATAATTAATTAAAATTAAATTTAATAAACTAATTATTTATTATTTAATTAAGATTAAATAATAAGTAAGGATAATTAATTAATTAATTATTATTTAATTAACATTAAGTAATAATTAAAGGACGTTAAAGTTAAAAACTAATTATTTATTATTTAATTAAGATTAAATAATAAGTAAGGATAATTAATTAATTAATTATTACTTAATTAACACTAAATAATAATTAAAGGAAATTAAAGTTAATAAACTAATTATTTATTATTAATTAAGATTAAATAATAAGTAAGGATAATTAATTAATTGATTAATTAATTAATATTAAATAATAATTAAAGGAAATTAAAGTTAATAAACTAAATTATTTATTATTTAATTAAAATTTAATAATAAATAAGGATAATTAATAAATTAATTATTATTTGATTAATATTAAATAGTAATTAAAGGCAAATAAGATTAATACTTTAATTATTTATTATTTAATTAATTTTAAATAATAAATAAACATATTTAGTCATTGTTGAACATTATCTATTGTTAGACAATGACTAAAGCTAATTAACTAATTCACGACAAAAAATATGGGTATTTAAGACGGAAAAATCCTTCTCAAATAGGGCAAAATCCGTCTCAAAATCTGTGTCAGTAAGTCGCGTCGCTAAATTGTCCATTTCAATATCCGTCTCAAAAAATTAATTTTGAAACGGATTTTTTCCGTCTCAAATATATTTAGAGACGAACTTTTTTTTGTCTGAAATGGCCTTGAGTCCATCTCAATTACTATGAAAAATCTGGGCATTTGAGACGGACAAATCCGTCTCAAGCAATATAGTTGAGACGGATTTTGCCCTTCTCAAAAATCCGTGTCAGTAAGTAGCGTCTCTAATACTGGTCTCAAAATCCGTCTCAAAAAATAAACTTAGATATAGAATATAGCGGTCTCAAATTTGTGTCAAAAATAATAGAGACCGACTCTTTCCGTTTCAGATGGCTCTCAACTCCATATCAACTTAGCCCATTGGGACCTGCTGTTGAAACCAATTTTCTAATTTTTTCCATTTCAAATTTGGCCTGAAAATTTGGCGGACTTTTTTTACCGCATAATTTGAGACGAAAAAAGGTCGTACCAATTCCGTATCAAAACTGATAGCAACTATTTTTAGTGCCATATTTTGAGACTGATATTATTCGTCTCAATTCCATTTTAACTTTGGTGCCAACATAGTTTTAGTGTACTAATGTTGAGACGGGCACCAGCCGTCTCAAAAATCGTGTCAACTTTGGCACCAATATCTCCCCTTCTTTGAGAACAAAAAAAATCATCTCAATTCCATTTCAAAAATTGGTCTCCAACATTGATTAACTTGTAGTTTGAGACGAATAAATCTGTCTCAATATGTTTATTAACAACAAAATTACAAATATTTTCATAATTTAATTTTGAAATATAAAAATAAATATATTCAAAATAATAATGATATATAATTACTAAACTGTTATTTACAAACAATATTAGATAAGACACCTGTCGATGAGTACTATTACAAATATCCTATGAAAGATAATGTACTACAAATCTCACCAAATACAACAAAAGTAACTTCTAAAAACTGCTTTAAAACTCAAATAATATGCATATTCACAAGTCTCCATCCTCGATGGTAAACAAAAGTAACTTCTAAGAAATACTACCTAAAAGATCAACATGCATATATAATCACAAGTCTCCATGCTCGTTACCATCGCCTGAATCTTCATCATGCTCATCATCGACATCCTACAAGTAGCAGCACATGGAATGCAAGTCAAATATATTGAATGAATGTATGCATTCTAAACATAAGACCAACAATACTGATTTAATACTATAAACAAACATGAGCAATTGCTAAATTACCATTTATGTTTGAATCTCCACCTACCACATGTTACCTCTTTCACGGTTTACTTGTTGGCAAAATGATAATGATTTATTTATCACAATTGTTTGCAGTATGAATTTGGATTAGGTTCCTGCTTGCATGATAAAATAGAAGATGTAATCATCAAATTATCGATGGGGTAATCTCTATTTTCTGTATCTTTTATCCTATAATATACCAACTAAGATCTTCAATTGTTGACAACAAATTATGCATAGCTAAGTTTTTCAGGTGTTTAGCAAAAGTAATAGCGGGAGTGTTACTAATACAAGTTTAAGGTTGTGCTATTTGACATCAGGATCATCGTACAGATACTTTGCAGCTATGTTACCCTTCCTCTCTATGCTCTAGTGATGTAGGTAAAACATTCACAATACATTAGAAAATTTTCTTCTTTATGTTTTTCATATTCTAATAGTTTTATTCTTTTTCCCCTGCCACTTCCTTCTAAACCAAACATATGGGCTCAACCATAAAGCCAACAATCTTTGACAAGAAAGTAGCTAAGGCTTTGCATAACAGGCAGCAAGGTGCAAAAAAGAACATAAAAAAACAAATGGGCAGGCAGGTTCTGTGATACCAGCACCGAATAAGCCAAGCACTCCAGTGGGCTATGGTAAAAGTGAAGTCGACAGTGTCCACTCATCCTCGAAGTGTAAGATATTAATTTCACCTCACCTCACCTCACCTCAAACTCTAATCAATGTGTTAAGTATTTACAAGTGCTATAATCACGTGACCAATTTTTCCAAGTACCTTATTTATAAAAAGATGAAAGTAGGAAATGATAGTGTAATGAACTGACTAAGATTCGACAAAACACTTACATTGCTATTTGGAAGATTCAACGACTTTTCTCTCAGTTTCATTATCTCTTCTTGAAGTTCCTTACGCATAGCCTCTTCCAATTGTTTATGTCTTGCATCCATCGTAGCTTGAAATTGGGTGGTCTCCATCACAGCAAAGATGAGAGATTGCATATCAGGTAAGGTAGGTGAGGGAGTCAAACGAGATGTAGAGCCATTTGTAGAAATCAATTCACTTAACCCATTGGCCTTTAGATCCTCACTCGAACCTAAACCAAACATTCGTCCCTTTTTAATACCACCTGAAGACTCTATCCATATATCCTTATCAAAAATAAGAATATTATTTACATACTTTTGACTGATATCACTTTTATATTTTTCCTGCAGTTTGAATATACAATATGTTATGACTGATAAAAGGTATTTAATGAGCCAAGTTTAGAACATCATATTTCAAACATGTATAATTGACAATACAAAAAGCTTATAGGTAGACTTAGTCCTACTTTTCTTGTCTTGTCATTACAATACACACCGTTCTTTTGGTGTGTTAGATCGAACACCTCAATGTGAGTAGGTTTAGTTTTCTTCTCATTTTCATACCATCACGAAAACAAAAGTATAAGAATCAAACATTTTTAATTATATTAAAGCAACCATGACAAAAAATACTTACAAGCTTTTTCGCATGTCTTATAAACGGTATTAACCCTCCAACGTGGTTAAGCTTTGCACCTTTCTTCCGGTTTGTAGAACTAGAATTTGAAATTTTCCGCCAGATCTCCTTGTTCCATTCCTCACAAAGAGAGACCGAATATTCTTTCTTCATAAAAGAGGGTGGGTGCTCGGCCATTTTTTTAAAATTATAAGTTGTGAGCCCTATTTTTTTCTTTGACTCGTCTTTTTCCTTTTTCATTAAATCTTTATAACATACAGCACATACCTTCTCCCAAACCTTTCTTGCCTTTCTATTTTCTACTTCATTAATAAATTGATACATCTCCTCAAATTTAGCTCATAACTCATTCTTTAGGTCTTTTGACACTGATAACCAAGTCTGATATGGCCCCATTTGATTTTTTATAGAACAAACAATGTGTCGTACCACAGAATTCAGTTGAAATCTACAAACACAAATATAAATTATTATTTATAATAAGCTGCATTACATAAAGGTAAACATAAATTATTATTTATAATAAGTTGTATCAAAAAGTTGCTGAAAGCTATTGTCAAAATCTCAAACTTGCTGAAAGTTATATTGTAGTCAGCATAAAGATGATATATGATCTATGGTTAGACATCACCTTTTGTGTTAGAACATTACTCTGCACATATAATGCCAATTTCATTAAGAAGCAGGGCTAAAGAACAAATTATAAATAATAAATTCACTCGACATTGCACTCTACTGTAGAATAAAAATTGCTCTATTTTGACCTTACAGTGGAGTACGAATGATCAAATATAGTATGCATTTATCACCTCCCATTTCAACAAGGCTACGTATGAATCATCTGAATGTGTTGTTGAACTTTAGTTTTAACTACCTATTAAAAGTCACCCAATCCAATAAGAAGAAAAGGACTACGTAGAGTAGTTAGACTATAATGGATTTTAAATTTGCACAAAAAAATTCTACAAGTTCAATGAAAAGCTCTCTATAATTCAAGTCAAAGTTGTCTGTCATGTTAAGAATCCTAACTTATATGAGATCATACATTTTTATCTTAGGTACTTGTCTCTACTGTCTGATGGTCACTTGTTTATGAGTCAATAACCATCAAGTATCATCTATATGCCCTTAAAAATTGAACAATCCATTGGAATGTTAATGTGATGAACTACAGATTCTGTATAATATATAAATTTTTTTCATTTATACCTTGTTTACAGAGAAAAGGCAGTTTCTAAAATAGTATTTGGATATTTAATCAGTTTTGTGGACCTTCACCAATAGACATTCTCTGTTAGCATGAATACCATATTTATTGCAGATTGTATCTTGCTAATCAGTTCAAATGGCATTTATGTTTAGGTGGCCCAGTACCAGGAGCAGCTGATACATCTTGAGGTCAAGCTATCTATTTTCAAAGCTTTAGAAGCAAAAAATTGCGTGCGTGCTCACACACACAAGCACTTGCACGCGCACGCGCACACACACACACGCACGCACACACACACACACACACACACACACACACATATATACACACGTGTGTATATATGTGTGTGTGTGTGTGTGTGTGTGTGTGTGTGTGTGTGTGTGTGTGTGTGTGTGTGTGTGTGTGTGCGTGCGTGTGTGTGTTAGCTTCTTGGATAAGGTGAACAGTTTCTTATAACTTCCGAGTAGTGGAGACAGGAATTTGTTACCATGATTGTATAACAGGTTTTAATTTTGTAAGTGATATTGCTAAGAGCAGTACTAGATTTTGTTAAAGCAATTACCTAGTACCAACTATGTGAATCACCTCCCTATCCTCTAGATTCTCAGGCGCATCTTTACTGGAATTAGCTCCCCTCCTAGCACTAATTGTCAGGACACTTGCACAGTTTTATAAATAATTAAGCTAAGAACAAGTATATATCTCTAATAATGTCATCACAATAAAATATAATTACTTGTTGCGGTAGATTCAATGTTGGTTTGTTCATCTGTTGGTTGAGAGTTTGGTTCAACTAGTGATGTTTTTTTAGTTGAGTGTTTGGTTCAACTGGTGGTGTTGGTTGAGTAATTGTTGCAACTGGTGGTGGTGGTGTTGTTTGAGTGTTTGGTGCTACTGGTGGAGGTGTTGGCAATTTGTTCTTTAGTGTAGCTGCTACTGTTGTTGAGCCATCTGATCTTAGTCTCTGTGATTATTGTGGAGTAGAGCCAACTTCATGATTACTTTCAACTTTGTCTCTTCTCTTGCTAGGACCTCATGTACGTATTTTTGCCCTTGTCATATCTGTAGGATTATGATAATCATAAATAAACTTGGTTAAAAACAAATAAAATGGAAGTATTTTATAACAAAGAGAGAAACAGGTTTTCATAACCATCTACTATATATAACATCAAATAGTGCAAGGTATAAACTTAAAATTTAAGAAACATTATATAGTGCACTCTAGAAAACTAAAAGTTAAAACACAAGCAATAAAAGATTCCATACAGCTGAACAAAACATATCATTTACAAACTTACAAGCATGTGGAAACTTAAAAATCAAATTCCATTTCCTCGCCACTAAAAGAAGAAGATTCCAATTCTAATTCATCATCTTCGATGTCATCAGCTAGATCATCTATATAGTCTTCTTCGTTTATTGTAGTGTGCAGATTGAACATTTCATCCAATTATGTTCCTTTCCATAACCATCTATTTTGCGTATATCGATAACCTTTCCAAATGTAATAGGTGGCAATTTTGATACCCGCTCAAATACCTCTTCGCTTGATAACTGAGGTGGTGGAAAGTCGCATTCAATTGTATTCCTCTTGAATTTGTCCTTTTGATATCGATAAAAATGATCAATAGGCAAAAATTGACGACAATCAAAGAAAAAATATCTACAAGGATATAAAAGTCGATCCTGATTTATGGTTTGTAAAAATTTTAAAATCTGATTTTGTCATACTTTCGCTTTATTATGCAATTTGATTGTATGTCTATGGATATTTACAAACCAATAGTGGCAACGGAGCCAAACTTTATACTAATTATTAATTATGTAAATTTCATATATGTATGGGTATGGGTTTATAAAAATTTATTGGGCATTATTTGTTGTATATAATCATGGGTTTTGAAAATAAGAAGCAAAAATCCAGGTTTGGATCAAATAGGAGCAAAAATTGCAAAAATCACGAACTATAGAAACGGATTCTGGCGACCAACGCTGAGGCACTGGTTTGGAACTGCGTTCCAGCACCCGGGGGGGGGGGGGGGGGGCACTATTTTTGTACTACAAAGCGCTGGGGCACTAGATGGAGAATTCATTTTTTCGTGTTGTTTTACAAAGTTATAAAATAAAATGTTTATTTTGGATGATTTTATAATTAAAATAAAGAGTTTATTTTAAACATGAAATTGAATTGCATGCAACCTAAATTTCCCATTAAATGATATATATGTGGAATGATTTTAATTCATAAGATGACTATGTTATATTGATGCATATGATGATATGTATGATAATACAAAGGATTGATTATGAACTATTGACTAATGAGATTTGATTTATTTTATATGGATGCATAAATGAATGAGTTTTTATCCTTGGGGTCTGCGTACCTCTTCTTTCAAATTTTTCTTGTGTAATTTTTATATTCCTCTTATGTACTTTTCCTTGACTGCTGATCTAGGTTTCTGTTTTATGAAAATAGTTTGTAATAGAATTAGATAGAATTGTTTAAAAAATTAGAGCTGAAAAGTAAGGAGCGCTTGAAGACCCCTTTGTATTAAAGCCCGGGTTATAAATGTAATAGTTACATTTGTATGTATTTGTTCCTATATCCTAGGTTTGACCCTCTAGTTCACTTAGTGGCTCTAGTGAACCAAACTAGAATAAAAGTTCATAATCAATCTAAGTAGAATATAGTATTCTATATGTGGATGCTAATTATGTATATATTATATATTATTAAACATGCTTCACATGTTTATTAATATGACCCGTATATATATATATATATATATATATATATATATATATATATATATATATATATATATATGTGCGTGTGTGTGTGTGTGTGTGTGTGTGTGTGTGTGCGCGCGCTAAACAAGATGAAACAATTAATAATAAAACCCTCAAGGTTAACAATATTAAGTTGTAACATTAAAAAATATTAATAATATCGAATGTCACCTTCTAGCATGATAAAACAATAGAGTATCAAATACACAATATACGTTTGTTGTGCACCCACAAGGGTTACACTGATTATTTAAAATGTTATTTTATTACATTGGAGGTTTATAAGGAATTGAACAATAGTATTTTTTTGAGCACACACATGGGCGATATTTTTCTTCACTTGTATGGAAATGCTAGCATGGACTACTTAACTTGGATAATTTTGATTCGGATGTGTACACACACTTGATCATTATAATCTAAGAGGCAAAATAATGAGTTACATGGTAATGTAATTGATAAAAATTGTCTACCTATTGAATAAATATAATTTGTAGTGCACACACAAGGTTGTCCAAAACTTTAGCCCAATTCTAGAATTTCTAAAATTCTCACATGGGATAAACATTGGCAAGCAAAAGAGGAAGAAAAATAATAAAATAGGGGAATAGGGTCATGGCATGAGGGGGAGAGAATAGAGTTAAGTATGCTTGTGTTGGCAACAAAAGAATGAAAAGATGTGGAGCTATTTTGTGAGCATACATGGAAGCTTTGAGTAGGCACATAAGGAAAGGAGAAAATTAATGAAGTCATTTAATGAGCCTCATGTGTTGGCAAAATAAGAATACGAAGATGTGGTGAACTATGGACCATAATAATGTAACAAAGCTTTCATAAAGTTGGCAGCTCTTGGATAAGAAAGAGTGGGATTCTTTTTAAGAACTTTCAAGAATGTTGACCTACGCTTGACCAAGTTATTTTATATGCATACATATATACTTCCAACCTTTTATTTCTTCCAACACTTTACACCAAAGTTCCACCACAAAGCTAGAAAAGAGAGAGAGAGAGAGAGAGAAGTGGTCGGGTGCTAGGGTAGGAGAGGAAGGGAGTCCAAACCACAAGTAACAATAAGTAATCATCAAGCTAAGAAGGTATAAATTCCAAACCATTCCTTTATCTAGTTTCTTTTATGAAACATAAGAGTTATGGTAATAAATATGTAATATACTCTTACGTATGTAAACATGTTGAAACATAAAGATACATGGCTTAAATGGTGGAAAAATTTACAAAGTAAAATAATCTAACTAAGAAGGTATAACCCTAAGTATGTCTTTATTCAATTTATTTTATGAAATATTTAAAAAAAATGATGATAAATATGTATTATACTTATGTATACGTAAACATGTTGGATTATGATAACATCGAACTAAGATGATGGAAAAGTTTGTAAGAAACCAATAAAAACCCATAAATATGAAAGTTGAAAATTTAGTTTGGGGGCTAATTTTTGGAATAACATAACTCTTTATATACGTTGAAGTTTTAAGCTTGGTTAGTCTTGAATTGAAACTTGATATATAACCTACACGTAGGAAAAGGAATCACCTTAATATCATTTAAAATAAATAAGTTATGAAGGTTCAAATAAGCCGAGAAAACATGAAAACTACGAAAAATCACTACAAAACCAGTTTTTCCAAAAGCTATATCTTCTTGTGTATTCAGAGAGTTAAGATGACTTCTTTACATCTAAAAATAGGTTGTAGTATCATCTACGCATAGGAAAAAGAAGCACTCAAAAATACTTTATATATTATTTGTTATAATTTTTCAAAACTGGCTACTTGAACACACAAAACCGAAAATAAATCCAAAGGAACGTTGTTGTCCAGGATTTTTGGGGCACTGCTTTGGCAGCATAGTGTGTTATATACACAGTGAGCTACTAGTGCGCTGAACTAGTATATGGTAAAAAATTAAAAGTAAAAACGGTTGATGGTTATAAAGTACACCGTTGGAAGTCAATGTTGCGAAACCTAAAGACGATTCGAGGAAAAATAAAGTTAACATAGTGTCTTAATATAAGACTAAATTAAAATCAAACTTTGACTGATATTGTACGTTGTTAATCTCACTTACCGTGTAGGACATGCGAAGGACGCGAAAGGTTAGCGTATTGGTAAAACGCCAGTACAGGCAAGTCTTTCAGAGCTTGCTCTCATGTGTGATATGTTTTTATGTGTAAACATGAGTTAATGTGCCTTTGTGCAATAACATGTGATATATTGTCAATGTGCATAAATGCTTGTTTTATATTGAATTGTATAGTATTATAAATATTGTGCATGAAAAGCATGAAACATAGATTTAAATGCAAAGCAGGATATGCATGAGATATGTATAAATTGCAAAGCATGATATGCATGATGCGTGATGAAATGTGACTATGTGTTATATGATAACTGTTGGACTTGCTGAGCTGTCGTGCTCACTCTTGTTTAAACAAACACTTTCAGATAAGTACGAGGAGGCCGAAATTTTGGGTAAAGCCAAAGAGTAAGGAAGGCCATTTGCGTAGCCGCGCGCGAAGATTAAGTTGTTATATTTATTGATTAAATATTATAAATCAGTTAAACGAATGAATTCAATAAAGGTATAAATTGTCCAACGCGTATGTTTTAACGTTAAACTTGTTCGTTGGCAGTAATGAACATGGTATTGTAAACTTGTTGAGATAGCGAGGTTTTGTTTTATTATAAGTCGTAGAACGTATGATGGGATAATATATTTGTATCCGTGTTAGTCGAGTATTATATGTAATAAACTCGGACGAATGAGAACAGTTATGTAAAAGTAAAGAAGCGTGTAACATATGTATGATTGATGTGTATTCACAAGTGGGAATATTGGTTTAAATCATAAAACATATTATTCTAAACTATAATAGACTAGGTCATGATATATATATGATCTGAGATCTACAGGTAAGATGTAAAGATTACGATTCTGAGGCAGGATTATTGTAAAGTTTTAAATAACTCTGTTTTAAACAACTATAATATTATTGTATGTTATGAATGAGATTGTAATAGTTTCAACATAAACTAGTATTATCAATTATATTATTGAGGTATATTGTGGATTTAAGTACAAAGTTGTACGGTTAACGAGCGGAGGTCCGTCGTGGCCAACACGCGGATTTTCGGGCTGTTACAATTAGGGGTGAGCATGGTGCGGTTTGGTGCGGTTTGAAGCCCAAACCGCACATGAAACCGCTTAGGTGCGGTTTGATAAATTCAAAACCGCACATGAAACCGCTTGCGATTAGTGCGGTGCGGTTTCGAATCGTTTGGTGCGGTTTCGGTTCCAAAATCAATTGAAATAATTAAATTTTATGCAATTGAAATTAACAATTTAGCATCACACAATATTAAATACTACTTTGATAATACACAATTTTACTTATAATATTTTGTCTAAACAAAAGCAAAATAGAATCTAAAAACATGAATAATGATTTATCCTTATATATGAAAATTCTAAATAGAGATAATTACAATTTGCGATAATTCTAAATATTTGTACTTCTTAATATGTTTCATTTAATAGTGCATGGTGCGGTGCGGTTTCTTAGATGCAGTTTTGCTCAGAAACCAAACCCAAACCGCATTTGTGGTTTTTCAACCACCTAAAACCGCCACATACGCCGAAACAGTTGGTGCGGTTTTAATTGGTGCGGTTTGTGCGGTTTTTGGTGCGGTTTCGGAGGCAATTCGGTTTCTTGCTCACCCCTAGTTACAATAATGACTGGATTAAGTTACAATAAATATCGGCGATGATTATTGATGGATAATTGTTAAGTTAATAAATCCTTATGGATTTTGTGGGTGACTGTATGAAAGAAGTTAATATCGTAACTAAAAAAGGACGAATAGGCAAGTTCCCTCACTCTTAACAAAGTTATTTTGCGTTGTGAGCAAGTTCCTTTACTTTGATCAATTTTATTTTTCGTTGTGTACACGTTCCCTTACTTGTACAAGTTATTTATTTAAGTTGTGAAATAATGTAAATTAATTGTTGTGAGATGGATTGTAATGCACCAAGTTTGGAGTAGTGAAAACTCGGATTTGGGGGTGTTACAAATACCATCTTCTCTAGTGACTGTTCTTTAACATTGATGGGGACTAATTTCTCAACAAGCTTATTCATCTTCAAGTTGCTTTCATCCCTCAAGTCGTATATCTTCAGAGATGGGGCTTTATTAGGCCCATTAAAGGCCTTGTTCTTAAAAATAACACTTTATGGTGGATATTTGGTTACCACAAACTTCTCTGATCCCATTATCAGTGAGGAACTTTATTTTTTTAGTGGTAAGCTGACGACACTGCTCTACTGGCATTATGTCCTGGCCTCCGAAAGATAGCTTTGTAGGAGGTGGTAGTCTTTACAACAAGGAATTTAACCATTGTTATGAACCTCCCCTAAAGTTATCCCTGCCTTCAACCAGAGTGTGTTTTATCTCTCGACTGGGTGTCCAAAAAACCAATATCAGACATTCAAATGGCTTCAAGTCCTTACTACAGAACCCCATTTGTATGACAGCATCAAGAGATAAAATATTATGATTTACCTCCCAATTTCTATTGCTTAAGGTTACCACCAAGGGATAACTACGTGGAGTCTCGACCTTCTCCAGTTCCTCATCACTGATGTGATCGGTAACGTTGGGTCATCTCCCACTCGAGGCTTCTTACTGGACCCTTTGTAAAAGGTTTACCTCCAACTGTCAAACACAACTCTTCTTGGCATTGTGACTTGTCCGCCTAATGGTGGGTCCTCAATGATGCTGAGGATAACTCGAGTAACTCCCATCAAGGCCAGAAAATGTTCCCTTTGACTTGGGGCTTAAATAGTCATTTGCTGACTTTATCTTTTCCTCTTTTATGTACTTTCCCAATTGCCCAACCTTGACTAATTTTTCTACCTCCTCCCTGAGGCTCCAACAATCATATATAGTATGCCCGTTAACTTAGTGGTACTCAATACTTCAAGGATTACGATTGTAATTCCTTTTTTCATAAGCTTGGGCCATTGGAAGTAAGGTTTTTCCTTGATCTCCATTAATACCCACGATACGTAGGTGTTGAGTAGGGTGAGACTAAGTAACCTAGGAAGGTTCCTTGGCTTGGCATCACTAGGTATCTAATCTCTCTTGGAGCGCTTCTGATCAGTCTTATCCCTTAGTTCATCATTTGAACCTTGTCATCGAATCTCTTCCTTTTTCTTGTCAGCATTATTGGTATCCCTTTTATCTCCTTAGTCTCCATAGATCCCCCCTTTTGGTCCTATAGTTTTCTTCGGCTCGGGCAAAATCGTGGGCTCAGTCAAGGAATTCTTGAAAAGTTTTAGAGGGATACTTTGAGACACTCTAACTACACTCCTTGTGGGTTATGCTGTTGTTAAGGGTAACCTTGATGATGGCATCATCAAGATCCTAGACTTAGAGTTGTTCCTCATTGAAATGCACAAAGTAGTCTTTAATGGTCTCCCCTTCTCTTACTTTATTGACATGAGGTAGGCGATTGTACCACTTCCTTGTTGACCATCTAGGGTTCTGGTGAATGCCCTGAATAAGATTTCATTCTCCACTGCCAAATACCCATCATGGTGGAGTATACATGATTAAAAGGATCAGAAGTCCCATTATACGTCCTAAGTTGGGGCAAACGAAACTATTAGTACTTGCATTTATGTTTGCCCTATTTGAACTTGATGATGACTGATTATAAAGTATATTTATAAAAACGATTAAGTTTTGTAAAGTCCTTAGTAAAAATCTATGTAAAATTATAGTTAGGGATCTAACTTGTTAGGTAGATCCATGATTGTAGAACAAAGCCATGTATTTAGTATAGTTGGAACTGATAAGAAGACTTAGAGCATTTCGTTGAATGAAAGTTGGGCTAACTTTAAGATCACATAATAAAGGCTATCAAGACAATCAAGTACTCTAAGATCGTTCAGTTAAAAACTAAATTGTAGAGTCATGTCACAGAAGACAGAGAAAGTAAAGTGAATATCATTTAGTATGGACATTTAACGATTTGAAGACCAACTTTGCGATTGAGCACTGAACATAAGAATGACCAGTTTCATAGAGTGCATAGGTCTGACAATTTATGGCAAGCTAATGGAAAACATCATACAACCTTGAATCGCGCTATTCAAAGTTAATCTTATCTAGTTTAAGTCAGCGATATGGATGAGGAGACAAAACAACTTTCCCAATAGCTGGCTATACAGGGATAAGGACACACATTTACTATTGCACCAAACATAGTAAGATCGAAAATGACATCTTGTGGTCCACTAGATAAGGTTTGAAGTCAAAGGAATTATTCATTGACAAGTATCCCTAGCTATTTAGAGCAACTGTAACAATCCAATGGGCAAATTTCCAGGAGAGACCAGAAAATGATTGTTTTAACAACATTGAACAACAACTAATTCTCTAAAGTAAAGCACCAAAAAAAGGTTCAAGTGCTCAAGTGCACCACTCTACGATCCATAGAAAAACAATATGCTACTAAGACTTTTGAAGACGGACATAAAGCCACTTAGCAGTAACTCAAACAATAATATTTCTTTGTGAATATAGATCTTAGTGATCTATTGTAATTCTAAGTCTGTGTGACTTGAAGGATTATGAACTATAGTTGATGTTATCACCCATCCTTAGTAGATCATCCCTATTTGTAGAGCAGAAGAGAGGACTAGGAGAATTTTGTGCTTTAAACCTCTTAAAAATCTCGTGTCTTTATTTTCCCACATATTTATTTTTTATTCATTAACTGTCATTTACTCTATGAACTGTCTATGGAAAAGTTCTACATTTTACACTAAACTCATAACTTTGTATTTTTATTTAATCTTTGAAGGGGTTTTAATTATTTGCTAAGTAAGGAGGGACTGCTTGTTCTCTCTAACTTCTTTTGTCCCTTTATGCATCACCAGTATTGCTTCCCACACCTCCTTGACTATAGTGTACTTGAGAACATTTTCAAACAGCTCATTTTTAAGAGCCTTGAACAGAATGTTCTTAACCTTCTTGTCAAGGCCTACATGTTTCTTCTCATTGTCAGTCCACTACACTCTCTGTTAACTGCAACTTTATTTGGATCATCTAGAGTTTGAGCTAACTTCGCTAGTATATATGGTCCATTAAGCACACTGTCAAATAGCTCATCATTAGTAATATCCATATATGCCCATATTCGAACCTTCCGGTTAACAAATTTATCTTTATTGCACAATTGAGGCTTGTTTCCACTGCTAAGCTCATAACTCATTTTGTTGAGTGCCATTGATCTACTATAGCTGTAAAATTTAGTTTAAGAGAACACATAGATCTTAATGCAATCACAATGATGAAGTGTTTGTTTCAAGTGTTACTTATTAGCCTTCAATTATTATTCAAAAGTTTTAGTAGTAGGTTGTTAGTCTTTGGATCATAGGGTGGAACACTTAGAGCTTTTGATTATTTGAATGGTGATAGTTGTTTTCAATAATGCTGTAGCAATCCTTTTATAGTCACTCATTAGTATTTGCCCATTGGATTCTTACCATTGCTCTAAATAGCTAGGGATACTTGTCAACAAGTAATTTCTTTGACTTCAAAATATTGTTTGTTGGATCAAAAGCTATCACTTTCAATAGTACTATGCTTGGTGCAGTGGCAGATGTGTGTCCTTATCCTTATATAACTATTTAAAAAAGATTCTTGGTTTATTCATCCTTAGAATTGACTCATGTAAATTCAATTTTGAGCATTGTGAGTTAAGGTTTAATGGCCTTTGTCAAAAACCTGTCACTACCTTTTCAAACTTATACACTCTAAGAACTTAGGCAAACTTATGTTCAATCGTAGAGTTGGTCTTCATATTGTTGATTGTTCTTATTAACTTTACGTTCCATAGTGGCTCTGCAATATGGCTCTATGATTTGGTTTTCATTTAACGATTTTAGAGTTCCTTCTGATAGTCTACTCTGCAACCTTAGAGTTGGCTCAGCTTCTACTCAATGTAACCCTACGATTGTGGATCTACCTAACAAATTAGATTCCTAACTAAAGTCCTTTTATATAGAATTTTCATTATGACTTTACAAAAACTTACTTGTTTTTACAAATATACATTATAGAATATTCATCATTAAATCAAATAGGGAAAACACATAAATGCAAGTAATAATAATTTTGATATTCTAAGCCAAGAGATTAAACATTTTTACCATTAGACAAGTACAATTGTATGTAGCAAGAAAGTGTTGTTAATGGTGTCGACGCCGGGATTTTCGTCGTTTCGTTTTTTAATATTAAATAGCCCTTTCCAATTTTAGTCTTTTGTTTGAAGATGTGATTTTTGAAAAGGGTCGGCTTAAGTGTCGACGGGGTTTGAAAGATCGATTTTATGATGAGCCAATTGACCAGAGTCGCCAGTTGGTATATTTGAAATGGATGTACCAACTCATCCGAATTTTATTTTCATAATCGCTGGCTCATATGTGACTCCGAATTAATTGGTCCGCAAACCGAGATTCATAGAGTTCGGGGGCTTGCTTAAGCGAGGGGAAGGTGTTAGGCACCCCCCGACTTCCGTGAAAACACGGTTACCGCAATTCTTGATGTTTTCCTATCCTTTTAAATCCTAAAATGTGTGTGTGCGGGTGTGTGTGCGTGTGTGCCTATGAAAATCGTTGGGATGCTTTATTTTGAAAGTGCTTCAGAAATCTCGTTGACCCTATGCACGAAGGATTTGATTTAATCAAAAAGTTCATTGTTATTGTTTTTGTTTCGATAATAAAACCGATGATATTTTGTAAAACATATTTTTCAAACCCTTCGTCAAATAGGAATAGAGCTCATCCGACACTTTCGATTTTATTTTAGCCTACGAGTGATCTAATATCCTACTTTGATTTATTTTATGCAAATCTTTATCATTTCATTCCAAAATCATTTTCTCGCGTCAAAAAGAAAAAACCAAGCATTAAAATGGCGTTGGAGTTATTCATGGGCATGTGAGCCATCCAAATAACCCCAAACGCCCACAATCGCACATTTCACTATCACGGGGCCTTAAACCCGACTTTCGACTCGATGTCGTTTTAAGGCCCAAAAATGTACATATTTACATAAAGGTGCATCGCGATCGCTACATACGCAAAAACTATGAAATAAACTAAAATGATATCATCGGGAGGTTATGAGGAGATTCCATCCACAATAAATCCTCCCTAACCGTCCCTAATC
This sequence comes from Hedera helix, assembly GCA_947179155.2. Classification (NCBI taxonomy): domain Eukaryota; kingdom Viridiplantae; phylum Streptophyta; class Magnoliopsida; order Apiales; family Araliaceae; genus Hedera; species Hedera helix. The sequence goes on from OX359287.1 coordinate 4,528,563, forward strand.
CACAAATCTACAACATATGTTGACTACATTGGATCTAAACTCAAAATCAAACTATTTAAATAGCAATGCACTAAATATTTTCGGATCTACAGTAGATCCACCCAACAAATGCAATAAGAATGAAATAAAACTATATCTAAAAGATTTACTAAATAAAACACAACGAAGCTATGAAACTCGGATTTTTTCACATTCCAATCGATGCAATAGACACTTTAACACTTGAAAATCAATATAGGATACAACGATTGTATAAAAGAGGAAGAAATTTCACTTTTTTCTCTCTTCTTCTCTCTTTTTTCCTCTCCCCGTCGCCTTTCTCTCTCTTTTCTTTTCTGTCCGCCGCTCTCCAGAAATGAACTGGAAGTGGCGATTTAGATCTTCAGATCTTGGCCGCAGGTGCAACTGCGGCTGGGTTCGCTAGCCGCCCGCGCCGAATCCTCGGCTGCCGTGCGTTTTCTCGAGCCACAAAAAATGCCACGTGTCGTCGGCCGCAGATGCATCCGCGGCTGCCCGGCTTTCTTTTCTCGATTTTCGTGACAAGCAGTCTTGAATCATCATTTTTTGTTGTATTATTTCGGAAGGCTGTTACTTGATGTAGAAATTGCTATTTGTGCTTGGCTTCCAGGGGGCGCTGCCCCCTTCCACCCCCGCCAGCTCACCGGCGAGCTGGGCAGCCGCTCGCTCACCGGGGAGCGAGACCCCCGAACATCGTAATCGTAGTGGCCATTAGTCGTCTTTTGTGATCAAATCAGTTTCTTCTGGATCAACTGTTTGCCTTGACTCAAGTAACCTGATGCTCGTTGTTCGTTGTGGCGACTTTGACCGTAAGTCGTTGGGGTGGTTTCGTGTTGGGGTCCACCTTCCTTTTCGCATGTAGGGTCAAGTGACAACTTTGCCCTCCTGCCAGGGTTAGTAGAGAAGTGCAAAATTTGGGTGTCTACAAATAGAAAAGCCGAATGGGCATGGTTAATAATTTTGAAGGCACTTTATACGAACGAGTTGGTTATTTAAAAGCATTGAATTCTCCCATTTCCATCCAAAATCTCTTAGCTAAAAACCACATTTAAGATGTCCTGGGAAATTATTAAGTAATTTTATGAATTATAACTTATAAGTACTTTTACCCCAATGCTTAAATATGTTCAAACAATACTAAAATTCATGTGAAATTTCAAAGCTTTCTTAGGAAATAAAGATTCTTTTGTTAAAATTGTAGTTTTCCTTCTTGAAAAGTAAATTTTAATGTGTACATCCAACAATCCTTTTCTGAAAATAACTTGACAATATTATTCTAGTTAAACTAACAGTCAATACCATAAAATTACCTTTCGAGTGCAATTCTTTTTTTCAAGCTTCATTTATGAAAGACCAAAACACAAACATTTCCCATGTTTGTGCCCATATGATATTTTCAATCTCGAGTTTGACTAATTAGTGATCCCTTCCCTCAAGATACAGTTTTACACTACTAATTATATTCCTTTTGATAGAATTTTGGATAATATCTCAATTCATGAACGAAAACATCACAAGTGCATAAACTAAAGAGAGACTTATCAAAACAAATTTTAAACAAGACAACATAAAGTTTTCCCAGCACCAAAGGTCAACCAAATTCATAACATAAAATATAAAGGAGAAATGCTGATATAGAAGAATTGTGAGAACTAGTCTTCCTTCCCTAGCAAAGTCGGGAGGAAGGACTTGTAATCCCCTGAAGTCTCCCTGTAAATGGCATGATCATTAGATACATTGTTCGTCTTATGGTAAAGCTCTTTTATCACTTTCAAGTCCTCCTCAGCTCTCGTAACAATCACCCGAATCAATGCATCTTCATTGGTCCCTGACGTATTGATAGCCGTATGTAGTACCTGAGATATACAAATAGTTTAGTCTGTTGGAGATTATTGCCCTGCGTTAGAAAATTTTACCTTTTCATAATACTTTTTTGGGTCAACTAGGCATTGAATGGCAATACGTAATGCTGATAAGTACTCATTAGCTGGTTCATCCACCAAGTGCTGAAAAATAAAATAAAATACTTCATGATATATATATATATATATATATATATATATATATATATATATATATATATATATTGTAGGCGATCTATAGAAAGTATTTGTTATGGATCAAAAATGGATAAACACCATCCAATACGTACATTTTAATATTGAACGGACAGGATTAAAAAGGAAGACACGCTGTCCGCTAGTAATACTAGCGGACGGACTATTTCCAAAAATGCCCTGAATTAAATCAAAATCCACTATTATTTCTATGTTGGTCTAATAAAAAAACCTCAAACTCATACCCGTATAAGCAGTGTCCGATAAGGCTGGCTTGAGGAGGATGCCTTCAAATAGGACATTGTTCTTAGCGAGGTAGAAGAAGACCTCTGCCCATACCATCTGGGCAACTTCAAAGGTCCTGTCAATTCCATGTTCACCATCCAGCAAAATCTCAGGCTCCACAATTGTTATCTTCATTTTAAAGGTTAGCTGTTAATTATTTTTTTGTAGTTTGGGTTAAAAAATGTTAATTTAGTATAACCCTAAATATATTGAACAAATTATGTATTGTGTTGCTATATTGGGATGTTAATCATATGCTCATTATATGGATGCATACGCAATGAGGGATATACGTATATATATGTATACTGTTGAGGGATGTTTGTATATATTGGGATGTCTGTTGGTATATATAATGTACACTAAGCATTATATTGCTGTGTTTCTATAATGGGATGTATGTAGTATATGTATACTGTTACTTAGGATGCACAAACTGAACATCAATGTTTGTTAAATTTGGCATTTTTGACGGTATTTTCGACGGAATTAAAACAATAAATTAAAAAATATATATATAAAAAAATAACTTATTTAATTAAATTTATAAATTAAATTAACATAATATAATATAAAAACATAAAATAATAAAGTGAATAAAAATAATATAAATATAATAAATTAATAAATTAAATTAAAATTAATTAATAAAATAAAAAATAAAGGTACTTAAATTAAAAAAAAATTAATATAATATAATAAAGTGATGAATTAAATTAGAATAAGGTATAATAAATTAAGTTTAATTAACTATAATTATATAAAATAAAATAATAAAACAAATTAAATATATTAAATTAAAATAAATCAATAAATTAAATTCAATAATAAAATATAATATAATATAATATAATATAATAATTAATTTAATTTAATTTAAAGTATTTTATAAATAATGAATAACAAAATAAATTAAATAAAACTAAATGAATAAATTAAATTAAATAATATAATATAATATAATAATAAATTAAAATAACTTAAAATGAATGAATACTAAATTAATTTAAATTAAATTAAAATAAAGTAAATAAATTAAATTAAGTTAATAAATTAAAATAAAATATATTAACTATGATTAAATTAAATTTAATTAAAATAAAATAATAAATTAATTCTAATTACGTATTAATTAAATAAATAAAATTAAAATAAATGACATTAAATAAAAATTAAACCAATTCAAGTATACTTTGTAGTTTAGAAACCCGTTTGACATGAGCTCCTAATGAGTGACTATCGAATATCCCTAGTTAAATCAAATCACATTATATTACATCTGTCCGTAGAACGTAACTCATTTGACATTCACTCCTAACGAGTGAATATCGAATAACCCCAATTAAATCAAATCACTTATGCACATTATTTGGTTAGGAGCTTAGAAACTCGTTCGATATTCACTTAGTAAGAGTAAATGCTGAATAATCCTAAGTCTGGGACTATTGCTATATGTTATGTCTCTCACTTAAGTCTGTGTCAATAGCTTGAGTACGTTTTTATTTGTTTTGAGGATTTTTCGACTAATATCTCTGCATGTTCTCTTAGTGCATACTTAGACAATGTTGACATGGTCTATTTTATATACTTAGAGGCCATGGGGAAGTGCTACCGAAATTTTCTAAAAACAAAAGAAACGTGCTCAAGGTGTTCGTACTAGTGAGGAGACGCATCTAGAAATGGAATAAAAGTCTGACCCGCTTTAGACCGAAGATGAAGATATGTAGGATTCATGTCTTTTGCTCAATTAAAGATGTCAGACAACTAGCTATTCTAGAGGGTCTTGACGACTGTGTCGGAGACATTTCGTACTGATCCGATATTCTGTCGTCAGGACTTGCTTAGTCATGCGCACCTTTATTAGCTTACGCTTGATATTGCATCTGGGGTAACCGCCGAGAGTACAGGTATCACTCTGGAGCAGTTTGTCGCGATACGCGATGAGGTGGTACGGATGGTGGTTACCTTACTTACAGAAGCTTTTGGCCCTATGTTAAATCAGCCCCCGACTACACAAGTATTTTATCTATTTTAAGTTACACTATCTTCATGTTACGTAAATTCAACCATATTTAGTTATTTCTGTAATTCTCAATGATTTTCTTACATTGTACATATTTTGTGTATAAACAAGATAACGATGATGAGCTCGCTGATGATGGCGATAATAGTCATAGATAGTTGTAGGTATACTTTTATATAATGGCAATTGTAGTTACATTGTACATTATTGTAATCGTAAAACTTATATTTGTACATTATTATAATCATTTAAGCTACATTGTACATCGTAACTTAGTTTATATGTATTGTTATTGTTGGGATTGAAAACAGTTGTGTTAGTTTATATATCGCAAGTTAGTTTATATGTATGTGTTATTGATGGGACTGAAAACAATTATGTGTTAGTTTATATATCGTAAGTTAGTTTATATGTATATGTTATTGTTGGGATTGAAAATAGGTACAAGTACAAAATGTGGTGTAAAAACCTAGTTATTGAAAAAACAAAAATATATTAAACAAAAAAAATATCTTATTTATGACAAAATAAGGTATTTCTAACAAAAAATCTGTCTGAAATAAAAGTTTTCAAACCATTCCAGGTGAGATACGTGACATTATATCTCCAACGTACTGTCCGTCGGAATTACTTTATTCCCTACGGATTATTCGTCACAAATAAGTCCGTCGGATGTAATAATACACAAAATACTATGATGATTTAGTGACTTTGTGCCATTGTTTATATAATATATATTGGCTGAAAAATATAATGACACGGCAATTTCTTTATTATCATCGAAGCATTTTGAGAACTATTATAACAGTTTCTTTTACTCCCCCCCCCCCCCCCCCCCCCCCATTTATATTTTTCCTCTCTTTGTATAGGGCTTAACTAAATATGTTGAATGGAGTGCTAATATGCTAGAGGATGATATCAAGCGGAGACTAAAATCTGCCGAACCTGAATAAAAGAAAGGCTGATTGAGGATGTGAACGAACTATGTACCTCTAGTTTCCAACTTGAAGGCACGTTTTTCATAGTTGCTGGTTGCTATTGGCGAGGATGAGGATTGTGATGTATATGTTAGATTTTGAATAGTTGATTTGAACTACTAGTTAGTTTGTAATATTTCGTAGAGTGTTAACATTGTAACGGACATAATTGATGTGTAATTAATGATAGTTGCGATAATATTATTGTGTTTTGATTATGTTTTATTTTATTAAGTATTAAAATTGTTTAGGTATGAAAAAATATAAAAATAAAAATTAGTGAAAAAATATATTTTTAATTCTGAGACGAGAATTTAGAGACTTAATTTGTAACTATTTTTTTTTTATTGCTAACGTCTGAGACAGATTATAGATGAAAATAAAGCGTCTCAAATATATTTTTTTTCATGACAAAATTATTTAGAAACAGATTAGAGATGGCAATTTCCGTTTCAAATTATAGGGTACCAAAAAAAGTGGCTCCAATGTTTCCCACCAAATTTGAGACGAATGTAAGCGGTTTCAAAATGTAGCTCTATGGGGGTCAATTTTGAGAAGGACTTAAGGCCATTTGAGATGGAAATAGTCCGTCTCTAAATATTTTTTGATGGATTTGAGACGGACATTTTTCGTTTGTAATTTTTTTTTTTTTGAGACGAAGTTTGAGACTCACATTTTAGCGACGCGACCTACTAACACGGATTTTGAGACAAAAAAATCCTTCTCCAAATCAATTTTGAGACGGATTATGTTCTTTTTAAGACGAATTTTTCGTCTCAAATACCCAAATTTTTTGTAATGGTTATATTTTTTTTAATAAAATGGGGTAATTCATAGATTTTAAATAGTTCAGTGTGCTAATTGCATTTTTTTAAAGTTCAGTGGGTAATGCTTAAAAGGTGATAAACACAGTGGGATAATCCTGTGTTTTGCCATTTTTAATTCCACGTATGAAAATATGCAACCTAATTTGATGGATCTCCAAATACTTTAACAGAATTGTTTAATTTATATATTTTAATTAGTTCGGTGTGTCAATTGAATTATTTTAAAATTCAATGGTGTAATTCTGAAAAATGTGACAACCATAGTGGAGTAATCCCCCCTTTTGCCATTAATGAATTGATTGCCTCTTAATCAATATTTCTACCGTTCCCAAAATGATGACTAAGTGTACATAAAATGAAGGGTATCTAAGTCATTTAGTGGGATCCATTAGTTTATAAAATAAAAATACTCATCCCTTTATACAATTTCGTGGGTCACAAAAGATAAATTTAAAAAATTATTCTTTCTTTTACTTTTACTTCTCTTAATATGTGTAAATTGTATTTGTTCATCTTTTTGGGGACAAAGGGAATGATAGACTCCACATTACACTTGTGTGAGGTGGTAGCCGGCCAGATCGTTTATACCAAAATTGTATTGGTGGACACCAACAACATGGCAACCCTTCGCTTATGTTGAAGCGAGAACCTTGGTACAATCGACGATTAATGTATTAAAATATGTGTTGAATGGAACCTTGACTCGTTGTCTATATTGAGACAAGAACCATGGTATAGGTAGAAGACGACACATTATTGAACGATAAGTCAAATTGAATCTCAAAGAATACTAAGATCAACTTAGGAATTCTTAAAGAACCAAATGAAGATAACAATATCACAAGTATCTATTAATTGAATGAATGTATTAAATCAACTTTAACCCCTATTTATATTAATTATAAGTAACCTATAAGGAATTGGTTTCCACTAATTCAGTACCTGTACTGGAAATGAGCTCACAAAAGCTAATTTAGAAGGAAAAAGAGAAAGAAATGAAGGGGAAATAGAACTTAGAGGAGAAGAATCAGGGAAAAAGAGAGAGGAAGAGAGAGAATCATAAATATTAAGGGAGAAAGCTTAATCAATTCGTTTCATAAATCTCAAATGGATTAAATCTAATGCTTATATGCTCATATATCAGATGGGAGAGGAGCAAAAGAAATGAGGCCATGTGCTTGTAAACTGCTTCATGCCCAAAACATGACTCTAGCAGCAGAATGAAGAAAAAGACAGTGCTGCCCTCTACTAATGCAAGCTAAAGATTAAATTACCCTTATTTGACAAATAACTTAACTGCTAATTATCTGAGGTCTCTCCCATTCTTTACATTCCCTGCCCCTCAAAAACACTCTTGTCCTCAAGGGTGGGATTAAGCACAAACATCAAAGTTTTGGAGTCACGACATAATGAGTCCTAGAGCAAATAAGTTACCTTGGAATTCCTATAAGGAATGTGATTGCTCTTAGCTACTAGAGCAAATATCATATCTCCAAGAGCTGAAAGAGATCTATCAAAGTTTGGAGCTTCCTTGAGCCTATCACCTTGCATGTCAGTCCTTGTAAGCCTATCACTGCCAGCCAAATCAACAAGCCATAGCTTGCTCTTAGTACATTCACCATTCATCAAGTTCTTAGATTTTACCATTATGCAAAGCATGTAGTGAGAGAGGCTATTATGCGCACCAACTGCTCTAGCACTACTTCCAGCCTACAGCACATTCCAGAATCCCTTAATGTTCTCTACTTTGGCTTCCCCAATACTAGGAATATGATGAAACCCTTCAAAATCTTGCTTTATTTCCAATTTCTTTGAAGATGGTGAGGCAGCCTGCTGGTCCCTTATCTGCTCATTGTAGAAACTCCAAATAGTAGAGTAATGAGTATATGAAACTTGCATTATTGTACTTAAATCAGTCCTCTTGAACTCGTTGTTGGTTGAACTAGTGTTTACCCACAATTGCTCTAATATTAACTTCACCCTTGCACATGCAATTGAAAAGTGATTATGCCCTTTTAGATTGGCAATTACAAAAATAACAAATAGTCCTTGTTGTTTCAAAGACAAGACCACTCAAGTGGTGTTGAAAACTGAATGACTACAGTTGAAAACAATTGGGCAACCTAATTTTGTTTCATGCTGCCTTACAACAATACAAGATTCACAAGGCCCCTCGAAATTTCACCAAATCCTGAACACATGGTGTTTGTGTTGTGTACTTGCCAGAACCCAAATATTAGCTATGATTTGAAAAGGAAGTTGAAAAGGCTCCAAAATAATTATAGCCAGAGAATGATTAAAACAACAAGAGCCTTGTGATTGCTAGTACCAGCTGCATGCTACCATTAGTACCTCCTGGATCAAAAATAAGCACCTGCTTCTTATCAATTTCAAGTTCCTGCTCTTCAAAATGGAATCTAAAAGTTGGAATGCTTCTTGAGAGTAATCTGACTACATGTTTAAACAATTTCATTACCTCTTCCTAATTATTATATGTGCCTTGCAAATTACAGACAAGTACCCAAACAACCATTCTAGCAAGTCCGTGAATAACAGAAACTCGTATTTTTCTAGCACTCTCATACCTCCTTAGAGAAGATACAACATCAATAGGATTTCCTAATTCATTGCTTTCCTTGCATGCCTTATCAAGTTACATTGCTAGTTGATAGTTATCCTCAATGGCCATGCATCCACTTTAACCCAAATTCGGCTGCATAGCCTGAACTGAGTCCCTGAGCAAGGTCATATAACCCTTTCCCCCTGTAAATGTTGGTTCTCTATCATATATGTCACGTCGAAGAATTGCATCTGCATTTATAGCAAGTAACAAATCTATTACATTGTCACAACAACCTTCAAATATATGAAGGAGCCTTTCCTTTTTACCATTGGTAACATCTATGCCACCAGCAGGTTCGTTGTGAAATGCATAACACTATATCTTTCCCCCACCCATAACTGAACATACAAAATATTGTTTGTGTCCCAAAAATACTTGGTACCCAAAAATGTCAATATCAACAGACACAAAATTTGCAATCCCAGTATAACCTGAATATGTAGCTTCCTTGTGTCCAAACAATTTTTTCCTTACCCGTGACCATATTCCATTAGCACCAATAAGAATATCACCTTCACAGCAATGCCATTCTTCCATAACTTTATCACCATCATCTTCAAAGTTCACTACATTACTGTCATTCAAGATAACATCATTCCCAACAGCATTAGCCAGGATTTGTTGCAAAGCCATGCAACTTATAACTCTTGTGACTAGAAAACCCCATTCTACTACAGGAGTGAATTTATCAAACTTGCAGTACCAATTCACCGGTAATACAGTTGGCCTTCATAACCTTATCAGCAACATCTAAATCAATAGCTTCCAAAGCAGCCCAAGCATTACTCTGTATCTGGATTGGTCTCCTGTACTTTCCGTCTCCTCTAATGGCACTAAGTCCCTCTTAAACACCACAACCTCAAACCCCTTCCTCCTCGCCGCCAACGCTAAACCAGCCCTCCAATACCACCGCCCGCCACCAGTATCTTCAACTTCCTCTCCGGCGGTAATGAATTCTTATCATGAATTGATTCAGCGCAAGATGATTATCGAGAGAACTTGGGTCTTCAATTTCTGCCAGAAAATCCTCATGATCCATAAAATTATTAGCCTTGATTGATAGTTGATAAGTATATACTCCTATATACTCTCATGCTGGTGATGCGATCATGTTCAACACTTGAAATTTTAATTTTTCCAACAACGTCTTTGGCAGCTTCATCACTCATTGATCCATTAGGTTCTTGAGCAGAGGAGTTGATCAACTTTAGTAGTCCTTCATCCTTGCTCTAATCCTTAAGTTGATTATTCCTAGTTTCACCCCGCTATCATTGTACATCGGTTGGTACTGACTAGTAGTAACATATAAACAATCTTCCTATTGATTGTAGCCAACAATGAGAACATTCCAAGAGAAAGTCTTACTCTTAGGCCTTTCATCTAACCCCTTGCCCGCACTACTAAACTCATTTAGATTTGTACAAAACATTCTTATCGCAGTGCTATTGGCTAACCCATGAAGGACGAAATCAATTTCAGGAAGAGATTTTACCTTATTATGAGTAAATTAATCGTAACCTGGATGAATTGGGAAATTTGAAGCTTCAATGTGTGCCTAAAATTCAATACAATCCCCAACCTCAGGTGCAATTGGATCTCCATCATTCTATACAACTAGACTGAATAGTTGGTTCTGTAATCGACTCTGGTTGACATGTTCCTCCTCACAATCCAAAGCCACCTCACCTAGATCATCTTTTTCATCATACTTTTGGCCCCATGGACTCAATTGCTACACACAGGTAGTCATCCTCATGGGTAGCACCAAAAATTAGCACTCTGATGATACTATGGTTCTGATTTTGATGCCGTACCGAAATCCGGTACCCCTAGCATTTATGAGCCATTCGATTTTCTTCATGAACTGCTCAAAATTTGCATCCATAGAATTCTACAAATCCTTCATTGTTTCTCGAATTTTTTCAGTGTTGTTTAATTCGTCGGCTTGTAGAATTTTGATTTTCCATTGTGATTTCCCTAGGATCGGAACGGCTTTGATACCGATTGTAAGGAATTGGTTTCCACCAATTCAGTACCTGTACTGGAAATGAGCTCACATAAGTTAATTTAAAAGGAAATAGAGAGAGAAATGAGGGGGAAGCAAAACCTTATAAGAGGAGAATCAGGGAAGAAGAGAGAGGAAGAGAGAGGAAGAGAGAGATTGGGGGAGAAAGCATAATAATTCATTTCACAAATCTCAAATGGATAAATTATAGAAAAACTCTACACTTATCTGCTGTATGTACCCGCAGCCTTACCCGCACTCACAAAGTTTTTTTGTTTTTTTTTTTTTTAAATAAAAAAAAATAGAGAAGTTTGTGTGTGCGGGTAAAAACAGCGGGTAAGTGTAAAAATGCCCTAAATTATATGTTCATACATCGTATGGGAGAGGAACAAAAGAAATAAAGCCATGTGCCTGTAAACTGCTTCATACCTAAAACATGACTTTAGCAGCTGGAATGAAGAAAAATACAGTGTTGCCTTCTACTAGTACAAGTTAAAGACTAAATTACCTTTATTTGGCAAACAACTTAACTAACTGTTAATTATATGAGGTTTCTCCCATTCCTTACATAACCCTAATCCTAATAACAAAATGAACAAATTACATAATAATCTAGGAATTGCAAACCCTAATTAAATCAAATCCTAATTACAATAATAACTAAACTATTAATTTCCAGCACTAGCAAATCTAATAATTGAGTTAACTTAGGTTTTAACTATTGGAAAATTAGGCTACTGCTTTTAGGTTTTAAATTGCCCAATTTGTAATGAACTTTGCTGCAAACTCCCCTTCCGTGCTTTGCTTATAAATAAATTTAAAACGGGCTTCTGTCACGAATTAAGCAGGAAAAAGTAATGAACAAAAAGAAACACAGAAATGAACAACACAGAAAATAAAATTTTCACATAAATTCTTTCATGCCCTCTTAATAATGTTGTTGCAGCTTATATCTATTGTGGCCTAATAAAATTCTCTCTCCTCAAACTACCTTCTCCTAACCAGAAATTATGCGTGTCTTGGTAATAAGAAACAATAACCATGCTGTTGTGAAATGGTGTCGCACAAAACTTGTCACTACTTAATAAACGGTGTCGCTGCACAACTGAAAGCTCATCACTTGAAACTACGTCGTTACTGACTCAAATGTTAAAACAAGCAACTAAACACTGCGTTTACGTTTAGACTCACTCCTTCCTCTAACAGTTAGTTTAATTATGTCGGCTCCCCTACTCTCACTTCCTAATAATTCCCTACCTCTTGAGAGGATCCTTGTCCCCAAGGATTGAAATCTAGGTATTGGCTACTCAACTTGCTCCACTCCTCCTAGGTAGCATCTTCTGGTATGCTATGCGACCACTGCACTAGCACTATCGTTACAGCTCTATGGCCTTTCTTAATCAATTTTCTGTCCAGAATTGCTACAGGTATGGGTTTCAATTCTCCTTCCCTACTAATTTGAGGTAAATATGTATGTATTACTTTAGTTCTTCCAATCTTCTTCTTGAGCTGTGAAACATGGAAAACATTATGGATCTTAGTAGTTGAAGGAAGTTGAAGTCTATAAGCAACCTTTCTAATTTTCTGAATTACTATATATGGTCCATAATATCTTGCAGACAATTTAAAATTCCTTTGTTGAGCTACTGTCATTTCCTCATAGGGTTGCAATTTAGGTACACTTCATCTCCACTTTGAATTCCCTCTCGGTTCTTCTTTTGTCAGAATAGAGCTTCATGCTTTCATGAGATTTAGACAAATTCTCTTTTAACAACTGTTGTATTGCTTCTCTTTCTCTTATAAATTCTGCCACCAAAGAGTTGTTTGCCTCAACCTGGTGATAACTAATGACTGGTGGGTTAATAATACCATAGAGGGCTTTGTAAGGGGACATCTTTATGGCTGTATAGAAGGATGTATTGTACCACCATTCGGCTGAAGTTAACCATCTGCTCCATTGATTTGGCTTATGAACTGTCATACATCTCAAATATATTTCTATTCATTGATTAACCCTTTCTGTCTGCCCATCTGTTTGTGAGTAATAGGATGAAGTTAACCTCACTTGTGTACCCATAGATTTGAAGATTTCCTTCCAAAATGTGCTAACAAATATTCTGTCCCTGTTTGATATAATTGTATGGGGAGGTCCATGCAATTTGATTACTGAATCCAACATAACCTGTGCTACCTTAGTGGCTGAAAAGGGATGAATGAGTGCCATAAGGTGACAACCCTTAGTTAATTTGTCAACAACTACCAGAATAGTGTCCTTCCTCTCTGATCTAGGTAGCCCCACCACAAAATCCATGGCTATAACCTCCCAAGCTTGACTGGGAATAGGTATAGGCTGCAATAAACCAATTGTAGGTACATGCTGCCCTTTGTTCCTTTGACAAATCTCACACTATTTGATCAGTTTAGACAAGTCCCTTTTGAGAGTAGGCCAGTACAATAGCATCTCAGCCCTTTCGATAGAGGTTGTGATTCCTGAATGTTCCCCTTTAAGGCTACTATGGATTTGATCTAGGATCCTTTTCCTTAAATCTCCATTATTGCCCATGTAAATCCTGTCTTCCTTTCTAGGAAGTCCCTCTTGTAGTGTAAAAGCAGGACAACTATTAGGATCCAATACAAGCTGGGCCATCACTTATTGTGGTTCTGAATCATTGATGAGACTGTCACATACCTCAATTCTCCAATTGGGAATAGCCATTTGTATTACTGTGCTGAAACATTCCTATTCATGATTTCTAGACAAGGCATCTGCCACTCTTTCCCTTTCTTGTACTATATAATGTAATCAAACCCCAACATCTTTGAAACCCACTTTTTGTTGTACTAGAGTTGTTAGTTTCTGTTTAAGGAAATATTTGAGTGCTTCATGATCTATTGTGATAGCGAAAGGCTGCCCAATGAGATATGTTCTCCATTTTTTGCACTGCTATGATGATTGCCAACAACATTTTTTCATAGGTTGATAATCCGACATGTTTAGCAGATAATGCCTTGCTTAGATAGGCTAGTGGTCTTCCCTCTTGCATTAGAAAAACCCCTATACCATTATAGCATGCATCAGATTCAACTACAAAGGTTTTAGAGAAATCAGGAAGAGCTAAGACTAGAGTAGTAGCTAATGTTGTTTTAAGTTTGTTAAATGCCTCCTCAACTTCTTCATTCCACTTGAAAGCTCCCTTTTTGAGCAAATTTGTCAAAGGTTTACTGATAACCCCATACTTTTTGAAAAATCTTCTATAGTATCCAGTAAGGCCAAGAAATTCTCTTAGGGATTTTAAGGATGTAAGCTTGGGCCATTGCTTCATTGCTTGTACCTTTTTCCAATCAGCAGCCACTCCTTTTTCATTTATGATATGACCCAGGTACTCTACTTGAGTTTGGGCAAATGTACATTTGGTCTTTTTTAGAGCAAACTTATTCTTTCTCAGTACCTCAAAAACTTGCTGTAAGTGTTTTTCATGACTCTCCAGTGTTGGACTATAAACTAGGATGTCATCAAAAAACACTAACACAAACTTTCTTAGGTAAGGGGAAAATACCTCATTCATTATACACTGAAAAATGGCAGGAGCATTGGTCAAATCAAATGGCATAACCAAGAATTTATAATGTCCTTGATGGGTCTTGAAGGCTGTTTTGTAAGTGTCTTCCTGTTTTACTCTGATTTGGTGATAATCACTCCTCAGGTCCAACTTAGTATAGAATATGCTCCTTTTTAACTCATCCAGTAACTCTTCTATGATAGGTATGGAAAACTTATTCTTGATGGTAATATTGTTTGAAGCTCTATAATCGACACAAAACCTCCAAGTGTTGTTTTTCTTTCTAACCAACAGTACAGGTGAAGCAAAGGGAGATGTATTGTGCTTGATTATCCCACTCTCCAACATCTTTTTTACCATCTTTTCTATCTTAGTCTTCTACAAGTAGGGGTATCTGTAGGGGTTAGAGTTCATAAGTTTGCACCTAGGCACTATTGGTATATGATGATCCTACAACCTATTGGGAGGTAAACCCTAAGGTTCCCTGAATATGTCTGCATATTGTTCCTCCAACTGTTCTATCACTTTTAGTACTATGTCGGGTGATTCTGCAGGCTTTTCTGTAGCAATGAGATGCACCAGAAAATAAGTCTCTACTTTAGGTTTCCAATGAAACTTATCTATTACTTGTACTGAGTAAAATTGTTTTGGATCTCCCTGGTCTCCTAGGACCACCTTCTTGCCCTTCCAATGAATTGTCACTGCTCTATTCTCAAAGTCAAGGCGGATAAGGCATACAGATTTCATCCATTAAACCCTCAGGACTACATCATATCCTCCTAAAGGAATTACATACACTGATGTCTGAAAGTCCCCTTATTCCAACTTCCATTTAAAATGATCGATCCTTTTATCACATTGAATGCTTGCCCCATTTGCCACTTTCACTTTAATGGGATTACACGGTTCAGTAGGCAGCTACAGTTTTTTAACTAAGGACTGTAATATAAAGTTGTGAGTAGAACCACTATCAAGCAATATAGTAATCGAGTAATTTTTGACCTGCCCATGCAACTTAATTGTGTGAATTCCATGTGTTCCTGTTATAGCATGTAATGACACTTCACAGTCATCTTTTGTAGCTACAATTTCCTCATCTTCTCCTTGTAAGATTAAGGCCAACTCTTGATCAGCCTCAATTGGGTTCGTGTTCTCTTCCTCTTCTGTTATTAGCAGGTAAAAATGTTTTTGTTCGCATATGTGTCCCTGTGTATACACTTCATCACAATTGTAATACAACCCTTTTTCTCTTCTCAATGCCATTTCCTCAAGAGAAATCCTTTTGATGGAAAATAATTTTTCCCTCCTGTTGTCCTTGCTGGTTGGTGGTTTCCCTTGTTGTACAGCTAATTGTCCTTAGTTCTAATCAATGTTGGTTTAATCCTTTGTGTTTGGCCTTCCCCACTAGTCTTAGCAGCACCCTGGTTCCTTTTATCTAATGAGTCCAGGTAGATCTCTCGCCTCTTGGCTTGGTTTATGGCCTCTCTTAATGTCTGAGGCCTAATTATGTATAAAGCATTAGCAACTTTCTCTCTTAATAAACTAAGGAAACTTTCAATAAAATACTCTTCTGTACATATCCTATTTTGGGACAGCATGTAAGTCTTTAGTTCTTTAAACTTCCTGATACAATCCTCCACTTTACCCTTCTGAGTAAGTTTGTTGAACTGCCCTGTTAGATTCTCATACCTCCCCCCCCTAAAATCTATGGCAAACATGGCATGCAAACTCATCCCATAACAATAAGGGTTTTTCATCTTACAAGGACTGATACCATACATCAACTTCTCCTTCCAAATATAATGTAGCATAAAGTACTTTTGTTCTGGGATCTATCATAGGATTGAGCTAGAAGTACTTTTCACATTTCTTTAACCAACCCCTTGGATCCTTGCCTTCAAAATAGGGAAAATCCATCTTAGGCATATGAAAGGGAAAGAAGGAAGGGTTAGGTCCCCTGTGGTGACCTTCTGTAGCCTGGTGCCAAGTATAAGGACTTTGGTATGGTGGGGTGAAACTAGGGTGATTACTTGGGGGAATTGTAGAACTAGTGTGGTGGAGGTTTTGTGAGATACTGTTGAAATTATAAGAGGGTCCTAAGAAAGAGTGTGGTATTCCAGTACTATAATTGTGCATTGGATTGCATGGATTGGGGTAGTTTAAAGATCCATGAGCAGTGGTATGACAAACTACAAGCTAGTTTAAGTTATTGTAAGAATTGTTATTGATTGAATAATTTGGGGGAATTACTCATGTGTTGGATGGTATATTAGAGGTTGGGTTCAAAGTGTTATATCCCACAATACTAATGGAATTTGTGTATGAAGGCCATAAGCCCATATAGGATATCTGAGGTGAAGCTCTAGTAGCAGTGGGATTAGTTGCGGAAGTTGTGATAAAAGCTAAGGGTCGAATAGCTGGATCAGGAATGGAAATTATAGTTGGTATTAGTTTAGATATGGTAGGTGGGTTAGAATTTGCATATTCAGCTGAGACAGGAACACTGATGGTCGAGTAAACGTTGGTTGCTGTTTCGAACTACAGGTGTGAAAGGGAATTGGGAATTGGGGATTGTGGTTGTACTGGTGATTCCAAAGGTACTATAAGGAGTAATGAATTGGTAATAATGGTTATAAGTACCTCCATGGCTTTTGTATTCTCCTTCGTTGATCATTGGAATACATCGAGTGCTTCAATGATTTTCTAAGCTAGAGCATCACTGATAGTTTGCAGCTTCGCCCCATGCTGAGAGATCTAATCCCCCATAACCTCAATCATTGCCGATGTTTGCTCGAAGTTTGCCGTCATCAGGTCCATCCTCTCTTCTATAGTCTTCAAATCCTTCTCGTGTTTCTGTAGAGTAGGCTTAACAGTGGTGTCGGCCATCAGTGGCCCAGGAGATGCTCTGATACCACTTATGTCGCTAATTAAGCGTGAAAAAGTAATTACCAAAAAGAAATGCAAAAATGAACAACACAGAAAATAAAATTTTCACATAAATTTTTTCATGCCCCCTTAATAATGTTGCTGCAACTTATATCTATTGTGGCCTAACAGAATTCTCTTTCCTCAAACAACCTTCTCCACCATCAAGAATTTACAACTGATCGCTGATGCAAGAATAAATCAATTCATATTTTAAATATTCAACGTGGAATAATTACTCCCATTCGAATAATTTTCTTATCTCTCCTTAATTTTAGTTAAGCAGAAACAAACGATCTAAATAACCCTTACTACTAAATAATCTCAGACAAGCGCTAAAGATTTAACCTAGTAGCAGCATAAAGAAATAGAGAGATCGTTGAACTAAACAACACAATCCAAGCGTCTAAATTTAATTTAGATGAATATTTTTTCTAAGATGTAACAATATTTTGATAAGCAAAATAATTATTAACCTTAGTTGCTTCGCAAATTAAAGTGACCAAACAATTACGGATTTGATATTTAATTTAGCAGTAGATTTCAACGAATAATAAACTAGTGTGCACCCTAGCAATTAAACGAATTAATCATAAAATTAAACACAGAAAAATATTCAATACTCAAAATATAAATTGAACAATTAAAATAAATTAGATCTCACAGTGTATTAATCTTGATGGCTTCAATCACTTAAACCAAGAAAAAGAATTTAGCTACTCATAATTGTAGAGAGCATCAAAGAATAGAAGAGAGAATTTTTCTTATTAGAAAAGTTGTATGTTACATTGTGTCTCAAGCCCTCTATTTATAGGCTCCAAAATCCTCCTAACCCTTGTAGGAAGTACACTTTCCAAACCCTAATAGGATTTAAAATACAAATAAAAATAAAAATAAAATAAAATAATTATTATCCTAACCCTAATTGGAATTAAAATCCAATTTGGAATCAAATTAATGCAAAAGTTACGAAATAATCTGATTTTGGAGAATTAACGCGCAACCAAACAGAGCCTTCGCTACAGTGTCCGGTCACAGCCTTCGCGCATTGCGCGGTGCCTTCCTTTGCCGAAACGACGTCGTTCCAATTTTCCTCGGTCTGCTGCTCGGCCGCGCATTGCGCGGCCCTTCTTCTTTTGTCTTCTGGCCAAACAACGTCGTCACTCCTGATTCCTTCACTACGCGCGCAATGCGCGGACGTTCGTTCCGGAAATTACCATTATGCCACCGCGCTACTTAATTACCAAAATGCCATCAGATCTTTGCAGAATTTATGTAATTGCCCCCAAAGCTTATTTTTCCTACAAAATAAAATATAAAATAATTAAAAATAAATAAAAATAATATTAAAATGCATAATAATTAATAAAACACCTAAAATACTAAAAATAAATAAAAATACATAAATAAAAAGAAATATTAAATTACTATAAAATTACCTAAATTAACATAAATTAACTAAAATCCTATAAAACCTATTAAAACCCAAAATGAGCTAAATAATTAAACATTTAAGCACACAATAAATATAAAAACTAAGTATTGGGGAATAAAAATATCATATAATTCAACCCTATCAAATACCCCCACACTTAGCTTTTTGCTTATCCTCAAGCAAAACAAGAAAAAAAATTATAAAATTAAAACTAATAACCAAACAATTTACTTGAGCAACAGATCAATATAAATTTCAACATCAACCTCAAAGATTTTTTTTTTAAATAATAAAAGAAAATTTCAAAATTATGTAAAATCTAGAACTTTAACATATTTATTAATCTTACTTACTCAAGACCCTTCGTGTGTGTGTGAATCCAAATGTATCGAACTAGCAAAAAAACTTAGATCCGCTCACATAATTAAAGGTCTCATAAATGATATCAAAAATGGTTAGTTTAACAACAAAACTCTATAGTCTTATTTTTCACATCATTTTCCATTAATATAGACACATATAACTAGAAGATCAAAAGGTTTTTAACAATTATATACACTAGGATTATTAATATTCATTTTTTCAAAAAAAAAATTCATTTTTTTTTCTTTTAATGGGTGCATTTTATGCTCCATCCCATTTTTTTTTTTTCTTTCTTTCTTTTTTCACGGTGAGTGCATTTTATGCTCCATCTCACCAGCGAGTGCGTTTTACGCTCCATCTCGCTTTTTTCATGTGTTTATGAGTAAGTGCGTTTTACCCTCCATCTCAACCCACCACATAATTTTTTTCCTTTAATAATAATCCTAGAAAATTTCCTAAAGCATCTCCTCCAAACTATATTTTATCTTATATTTCACTTCAAATAATGATCAAATAAGATATAGAGTTCAAAAATATCTTTCATACGCATTTAACCATATAAACTTTCTCTAAATTTAAACTAGCTCAAACAAATGGATATAAGTGCATAAAAATTTAAAGGATCTCAAACAAAGTAAATATCAACAATAATCAAAAATCCAAACTAAGCAAAAATTTATCATTTTTCCAAGAGTTATTAATAAAATCAAAATTTTATCATTGGCTAAAAATTTAAACTCCAATTAACTAATTGCTCAAGTGACTCATCCTAACAATAAAATAAAAAAACTACCCCATTTTCGTAGGAAACACGGTTACACTTAGCATGTGCAACAAGCCTTTAAACCCCAAGTGGACGAGTTTTGTCTCGTGAGGGTTTGCAGTGAATTTACCCACAAAATTCAAAAATTCAAAATTTTTAAAATTCCCTAAAATTTTCAAAATATGACCTAAAAATAACAAAAATCCTAAATCCCTTCCCCCACACTTAAAATTTACATTGTCCCCAATGTAAAGTAAAATACAAAGAAAAAGAAAAAATAACTATAACAAGAAAAAGGGAAAGAAATGCAAATCTGTTTTTTTGGATTGTCTCCCAAGCAGCGCATTTGTTTATTGTCATTTGGCTTGACAATTTGCTTAAACACTACGTTACTCCTTCCTCTTGAATTTTGACAATTTCATCCATCTTTACTCCATTTATCATGGTCTTGTTCAAACTCTCTTGCAGTGGATATGAAGATTCAACTCCCTCTTCAATGAACATACAATCGAGACGATTAGGGAGAGGCTTCAAATCTGGAATGTAATCCTGCAAAACAAAAGGTAAAGATTTCTTGTTAGGAACTGGTAAGTCAAAATATGGATCATTACCTATTTTCGGAGAACCATTCACAGCCGCAACAGTGTTCTTCAAATCAGCACTCAAGACTAACTCCTCATTCTCTTTCTCAAGATTCTGACTGCATATCGTTTTCAATTCACCCTTTCCATCAGTTTTAGAAACTTTTTCTGCTAAACATTCAATCACATCAATAGAGTAAACAGGATTATGACATTTCATGGCATCAAAAATATTAAACTTAACAATTTCGCCATCAAACTCCATTGTCAGTGTACCACTATAAACATCGATCTTAGTTTTGGAAGTCTTTAAGAAAGGTCTTCCTAACAAAATAGGAGCATTTTGATCACCGTTTTCCATATCAAGCACATAAAAATCAACAGGAAAAATCAAATTATCTACTTGCACAAGAACATCCTCTACTATACCCTTAGGATAAGTGTTAGACCTATCAGCCAACTGAATCACAGTACTAGTTCTATTCAAAGGTTCAAGTTTCAAAGAAGCATATATAGAATATGGCATAACATTAATAGATGCTCCTAAGTCTAACATAGCCTTTTCAAATCTCGTGTCTCCTATCTTACAAGGGATAGTAAACATTCCTGGATCTTGACACTTTGTAGGGAGTTTTCTTTGAATTACGGCAGATACATTCTTTCCTACTTGTACCTTTTCATATTTTTTAAGTGCTTGCTTCCTCTTATGTGTACACAATTCTTTCAGAAATCTACAAAGCGAGGTACTTGTTTAATAGCATCTAACAATGGAATTTTTACCTCGCATTTATGAAAAGTCTCATATAAATCTGAATTTTTTTCGTATGTCCTTTTTTTTTTTGTTAAAGCAAGAGGAAAAGGGGGGTACCAGTTTATACTCAGAGAAAGGTGGAAACTTATGTTTAGGAGTACTATTTTTGCCTAGAACACTGTCGTCCTCTTGACTGTTGTCTGCCTCCTTGTTGTCCACTTCAATTTTGCTTTGCTCTTTTGATGCAGACTCTGCCTTTGTTGGAGTTTCGATCTCTTTACCGCTTCTCAACGTGATTGCACTAACATTTGCTTTTGGATTCACCATTGTTTGCGAGGGTATTTTTTCAGAATTTTGCGCCTCCAATCTATTAATGCCAATTGTCATTTGTCCCATCTGAGTTTCCAAATTCTGCATATCCGCCTTCGTTTCATGTCGAAACTGCAAATTTTTCTGTTGAAATTGTAAAGTGTTAGTACTAATTTGTTTAACCAAATCCTCTAAAGACATATTAGAACTAGATGATTGGCCCTGTTGTTTGTTAGGATATGGCTGTTTGTATTGTTGGTAGCTTGAGAAATTTTGAGTCGCAGACGGATTCCCTTGTGGATTTTCATAGCCGAAATTCGGGTGATCTCTCCAACCTGAGTTGTACGTGTTCGCGTAAGGATCATATCTTCTTTGTGGTTGATCAGGGAAACCACCTGTTGCATTTACTTGTTCATAGGACTCCTCTTGAAGAGTGGGGCACATATCTGTTGGATGTCCTACTACCGCACAAATCCCAAAAGCTTTTACTTGTTGTGTATTACCTACAGCCACTTGACGAACAAGAGAGGTTAGAGTATCAATTCGTTTCTCAAGTGAAGAAATATTTACCTCATTAACATTCTTGGATGAAAAATCAAGCCTAGTGCCAAATTGTTGGGAGTTAATATTTACCTCATTAACATTCTTGGATGAAAAATCAAGCCTAGTGCCAAATTGTTGGGAGTTAGCAGCCATGTTTGCAATTAAGTTCCTTGCAGCTTCGGGCATTTTGTCCACTAAAGCTCCTCCACTGGCAGCATAGATCATGCTCCTATCGGTAGACATGAGTCATTCATAAAAGTATTGGATGAGGAGTTGCTCACTGATTTGATGGTGGGGGCAGCTTGCACGTAGTTTCTTGAAACGTTCCCAATATTCGTACAGGGATTCTCTGTGGTTCTGTCTCACACCACAAATGTCTTTTCTGATATTGGCTGCCCTTGAAGCTGGAAAATATTTCTTCAAGAATAGTCTTTTCATCTCTTCCCATGTGGTAAGTATTCCTGCCTGTCACGCGGGTGACCCGGGTTTGATCCCCGGCAACGGCGCCAAAATTTGGTGTGTTGTCGCAAGCACCCAAAAATAAAATCTTACTTTGAAAAAAAATATTAATGTAGTAGTGTAAGTAAGAGTCGATCCCACAGTGAATGATTAATTTAATTTTTATGTTTTGCAAACCAAAATTGGGGGGGTTTTGAATCAAAGAAATAATTTAAATAAAACTAACTAAAATAATTATGCAAGTAATTTAATGAAATAAATGAGAAGAAAAAGCCTTGGTTTAAGTCAATATCCGCCATCAAGAATTTACAACTGATCACTGATGCAAGAATAAATCAATTCATATTTTAAATATTCAACGTGGAATAATTACTCCTATTCGAATAATTTTTCTATCTCTCCTTAATTTTAATTAAGCAGAAACAAGCGATCTAAATAACCCTTACTACTAAATAATCTTAGACAAGCGCTAAAGATTTAACCTAGTAGCAGCATAAAGAAATAGAGAGATCGTTGAACTAAACAACACAATCCAAGCATCTGCATTTAATTTAGATGAATATTTTTCCTAAGATATAAAAATATTTTGATAAGCAAAATAATTATTAACCTTAGTTGCTTCGCAAATTAAAGTGACAAAATAATTACGGATTTGATATTTAATTTAGCAGTAAATTTCAACGAATAATAAACTAGTGTGCACCCTAGCAATTAAACGAATTAATCATAAAATTAAACACAGAAAAATATTCAATACTCAAAATATAAATTGAACAATTAAAATAAATTAGATCTCACAGTGTATTAATCTTGATAGCTTCAATCACTTAAACCAAGAAAAAGAATTTAGCTACTCATAATTGTAGAGAGCATCAAAGAATAGAAGAGATAATTTTTCTTATTAGAAAAGTTGTATGTTACATTGTGTCTCAAGTCCTCTATTTATAGGCTCCAAAATCCTCCTAACCCTAGTAGGAAGTACACTTTCCAAACCCTAATAGGATTTAAAATACAAATAAAAATAAAAGAAAAATAAAATAATTATTATCCTAACCCTAATTGGAATTAAAATCCAATTTGGAATCAAATTAATGCAAAATTCGCGAAATAATCTGATTTTGGAGAATTAACGCGCAACCAAACAGAGCCTTCGCTACAGTGTCCGGTCACAGCCTCCGCGCATTGCGCGGTGCCTTCCTTTGCCGAAACGACGTCGTTCCAATTTTCCTCGGTCTGCTGCTTCTTCTTCTTTCGTCTTCTGGCCAAACGACGTCGTCGCTCCTGATTCCTTCATTACGCGTGCAATGCGCGGACGTCCGTTCCGGAAATTACCATTATGCCACCGCGCTGCTTAATTACCAAAATGCCATCAGATCTTTGCAGAATTTACGAAATTGCCCCCAAAGCTTGTTTTTTCTACAAAATAAAATATAAAATAATATAAAAATACTAAAAAGATTAAAAATGCATAATGATTAATAAAACACCTAAAATACTAAAAATAAATAAAAACACATAAATAAAAAAAATATAAAATTACTATAAAATTACCTAAATTAACATAAATTAACTAAAATCCTATAAAACCTATTAAAACCCAAAATGAGCTAAATAATTAAACATTTAAGCACACAATAAATATAAAAACTAAGTATTGGGGAATAAAAATATCATATAATTCAACCCTATCATCCGGCCTTTTCGTACTTTACCTGAAATGTTAGTTCCTAGCAAGAGTAAGCACATATGCTCAGTAAGTCAATCAAATAACACCTTTCATGCTTACAGTTTATATTTATGCGTTATACATCCTCTACTTTATCATGCTATGCTTAATGGCACATATTCCACTTAACAATTAATACACATAGTTACACGGAGTGCACATTTCAACTATCACATAGTTCACATAGGACAATTAGTACACCTAAGTCTGAAAAACTTACCTGATCTGCATTTATCTTACACTCAACCTTTACTGCCTCACGTGGCCTTCCTATCCTTTCTTGCCTCAGGTTGCTAGTCCGAACTTGATCTGTTAACATTGTACCTATATATCAGTATAGGATCATAAAACTTAATATAACTTGCCAAACTTATCTCATAATTACACGACCATTTGTCTCTCATCATTTCACATTTGATGTATTATACCTTATGTAGGTTAATAATACATCCTAACTCGTTATCAACATTTTTTCATAACTCATATCATGATTTGACTTAGCTTTAGGCATATTACATTATGTCATTTATTATTTCATTATACTTTAACACCCTTTATAGAGTCTATTTTTATATATTTAGGATTTACATAACCTATCCTTATCATTTCACATCAAAACATAGCTTTTTAGAAGCTTAAAAAAATTTCAAGTGTAGAGCAACTGCGCCCCAGCGCCTTCAAACCTCGCTAACCGCAAAATATTCTCTACCATGAACAGTACACTGCGCCTCGGCGCAGTTTTCAGTACAAAACACTGCGGCCCGACGCAATCCTAGCGTCTCAGATTAGGTGATTTTTACTACTACTTTGGTGATTTTTAACTCATTCCTAACACATCTAATTGACTCCAAATTTGGAACCGAACTAGGTCTTACTACCTAGTATTTTTTTAAAAAATTACTTGTCTCATTTGGCTTCTCAAAATCATTGATACACTAGCTCGTAAGAGGGCGTTTAAATTCATTTTCAACTTTAAAACCAAAATTTACCAACTTTGTATTTTTGGCCATTTGCATCAAAACTTCACTCTAACATTCAATAAAGTTCATATACGTCATAAATGACATGCCCAAACTTTTAAAACCATAAAATATCACACGAGACGATATTTGTCCGTAAAAATCCATTATAAATCAAAACGATCGGTTTCGATCACTCGAATTATCATTTCATTCAAATTTTCATCCGTTGATTACCAAATCAACCTAAACACGTGTAATTACATAAAACTAAGTCATTTGACTTTATTTCACCTTTAGTTCTTCAAAATTGTCACAAATCACCCTTTGATGGCATTTTGTCAACTTTTAAATTTCAAACCTTAAACTCAACTTAAGTCTTTAAACTCCATACACCACATAGGCTACCACATACATATTGAACAACTTTGTGTATTCACGTAACTTTTATACGTGCCTTTCAAAACACTTTACAAATTATAATTTGATTTCATTGTGAATCATAACCTAATACTGTAACTTCCTTTACAAAACATGATTTTCGACCTTCTATACATCTTTGAAGCTATCTAGCATAAAAATATGTATACTTCTTACATGTTCAACCTTTCACACTAGGTTTTCATCAAATCTAGCAACATATAACACATGATCATATCTTAAATTATGATTTCTAACTTGAATTCATACATGAATAGTACACCACCTTTGTTCTACAACATATAGGCTTAGGGTTTCACATGAAACACACTTTTGACACACAACTTACATAACCTGAAAGTAGTATGCCCTCAAGCCAATCACATTTGATGTGATAAGCATATACTTTGTAATCTTGTTCATTTATTTATAAAAGTATCAAGGCATTTCTTTATTCATGATTAATTACTTGAATTAATCAAATGG
This sequence comes from Hedera helix, assembly GCA_947179155.2. Classification (NCBI taxonomy): domain Eukaryota; kingdom Viridiplantae; phylum Streptophyta; class Magnoliopsida; order Apiales; family Araliaceae; genus Hedera; species Hedera helix. Next base: position 4,554,658 of record OX359287.1, read on the forward strand.
ATAAACCCATAGTTTTTGAGCAATGCATTTAGAACCATGATGAGGATCATGCTAATGAGATCTAAATTCAAGATAGCTCAAAACTAAAATTGTTCCTAATAGTTGGATCACTAAAAAGGGGATTAGTAGATCCGGATAGATTGGTACATACTATGCTTGCTCTTATGAAGAGGATGATTGATCTCATAATCATTTGTGTAGAGACACTAAAGCAAGTATGTATGTGCTTATTAGAGAATAAGTTCACTGAACGTGACTCGCTCAAGGAACACCTAATGGAGTTTTACTTGTCTGTCAATAGGAGTTCCTTATGTGATAGTCGTACAAGTGATCCTTGGACTTGAGATCATCATAGTATCTTGTGTGTACTAAGTTATACTTTGACATATTCCTTAAGACCTATTGGTATATCAAAGGATATGCTTGGGTATAATAAGGTACACATGGAGATAGGTGAATGATCAACAAAGGATCTACCACTTCCAGTAAAGGGAGAGAATGTCCTATGCGATTCAATAAGTGACAACTCAGAAATCCCTGGCCAGGGTTGGATGGAATTAGAAAGGAGTTTCTAATTTACATTAACTAGAGTTGTGTATTTGTGAATTGAAATGCATATAATCAAATAAATAAGACTTGACAGAAATTCTGTGTCTTATATTTGATTGGGACATTGTATGGTAGAAGGATTGAATTGTACGGTAACTATTTGCTGAAAGGTTCTTTTACGATTAAATGTTGAAATCTATATTATCTGGAAAGTCGACTAATCGCTAAGGGGGCTTACCCTTATTGTGGAATAATTATTTATTTTGAATTAAAGAGTTAATTCGTAATAAATGAATTAAAATTGTTCTAATTTATTTATTATACAACCGGTTTAATATGGAGAACCTAAAGGGTCACACCGCAAAAGAGTAATATTTATTTTAGAAGTGGATGGTATAATCGTAATAATAAATTAAGTATATTTAATTTATGCTATGGTGATAGAATAAATTAAATAGCTTAATATTTATAATTTAGTATTTTAGAAATACTAATTATAAATTAATAAGAGGAGTCTTATTATTATTATTATTATTATTACTATTATTATTATTACTACTAGTATTATTATTTAGTTCCTAAATGGTTTAGGAATTAATTAATAAGTAGTAATATTATTATTAAATAATTAAGTTCCTAAATAGTTTTGGAATTATAATTATAATAATAATTAATTAAGTTACTAAATGGTTTAGTAATTAATTAATAAGAAGTACTCTTATTATTAAATAATTAAGTTCCTAAAATGGTTTAGGAATTGTAATTAATTAATTTAGTTCCTAATTAAATTGAGAATTAAATTAAAACCCTAATCCTAAATAGTTTAGGAGGGTTGACTAAATCTATAAATAAGAAGAGTCTTATCATAGATCAAGGTTACACACTCTTTCATAAGAGAGGGAGAGTACTCCATAATTCTCTAGATCTAAGAGTTAGAGAGAGAGAGAGAGAGAGAATTAAGGCTAGCCACCCATGGTTTGGAGAAACCAAGATCCACTTCTTTAATTCATAGATCTCTTGGTGGATCACCTCTAGAGGCTTCACACTTGGGGAGCCAACATTGATCAGTGGAATCTAATCGGTGAATTTGAAGAAGAACGTGAAGGATTAAAGGGAGATGAACTTGTACCCGTGGAAGCTTGGTTCTACAAAAGTATAAATTCTTTTATCCTTCCTCAATTAATAATAGTCGCATAAGAAAGATCTGGGTTATTGGTTTGTACAAAAATTTTAAAATCTGATTTTTATTGCTTCCGTTGCACTTGTATAATTTGATTATATGTATGCCATATTTTTGCAAACCAACATAACTGACATATGTGTGTGTGTGTATATATATATATATATATATATATATATATATATATATATATATATATATACCAAAATTCATGCATGGCTTTATTTATTCTTGAACTTAAGCACATAAATAACGTGTTTAATAACTTAAACATCTTTATACCTTCTTGGATGACCAACTTCTTTACATAGAAAGTTTCATCATGATGAGGGCTTCATCTTTTCTTCTTGCTCCATAACCATTTAAGCTTTCTAGCTCAAGAAATCCAAGCTCTTTCTCTCAACTTTCATGGCTTCTCACTTTTCCCTCACTTAGGGCTTTAAAACTCAATAATTTGGTCATAAAATGAGAGCACTGGCTTGCTTAACTTAATTATATGAGCCTTAACTAGGCTAGTTAAGTGACATAACCATGGTTAACTCATCCGAGGATATTTTGGTCATTTCACATATTAAGTTAAGGGCATTTTTGTCATTTCATCACTTGGGACACATAGGTCATTACCCAATTTCAAGGGTAATTTAGTCTTTTCTCCAAAAAATTAGAGAATTTAATTCCTTAAAAATCATCTATTGCTTATTTTCAATCGAATTCAAGTCCTTTTTTATACAACTTTGTTTTCATAGGCTTGAATTTTATTCCTCATCAAACTAATTCATACTTAACTTGTCCCATATCACTTGTCACTATTTAAAAATTAAATTTCATTAATTATCTATAATAATTACAATTATGATAATTTGCATATCATTTCATTCTAAATTTTTCTACGAACCTTTTCGGTTCCACATTTAATAAATTTCAATTTCTGACATCTAAATAAAGTTGAATTGCTCATTTGTCCGTAAATCACTTTCTCGAAAAGCGAACCTCGATCGGATTATTAAAATTCATTATCATTTATCCTTTTTACGCTCGTACAGTCATTTTATGACTTTTACTTCCTTTTGCTTATTTATCTAGCACATAATGCCAATTTAAACAATTCTTGCATACAACTTCCTTTCTGCTCATTCTCGGAGGTATTACATTATGTACGTATACATCATATAAACATACGTCATTCCATCAATTAATATAAATTTATTAATCCACTTCAAACATTGAACTTCATAGCCATTATCATTCAATCAATTCCTCATTTACTAATTAGGTCAAACTGTTCCTTCTTTTCTGCACATTCAATCACACATTAATGTACCTTTTCGTAACCTAGCCTCTCAAGGCCTAATTATTAAATTCGCTATTAATTTTCATAACTAAAGTATAAATTTAAATACGTTTTTCTCATTTCCTTCATTTTTAACTTTAATTCCTTCTTTCTTTATCAGATCGAATACATCAGTCTTCATACATCCAATCTATTATATGCTGACACAATTAGTGTCCTATAGAATTTATTTTCTGTACTTTACCTTTAATTCACTATATTTTCATTTAATCATCGAAATTCATATTCATAATATTTGCATCATCTGTTACGTTGCTAATACACTATAAATAGACAATTAATCCATAAAAATTTAATAAACCCTTATTCACCCTAAGAATCCTTCGGTACCAATTCAACCACATAGGTCTCTCTTTACCATTTCAACCACATAGGTCATTTCTAGCACATTGATTAAATAATGATTAAATTTAACTGCATAATAATACATCATATCCATCTAAACCAGGTTTTAATTCTCTAACCTTTACTTAACTAGCCATAATCCTCATTTAGAAATCCTGTAAAAATCTGGGATGTCACAATACCCATAAGTTTGCTCTAATCTGTGATTCTTCCTTGAAGATGGAAAATTCAAGCGATTAATCCAACTCAACACTGCTATCCTAGAAAGACGGTCAGGCACGCAACATTTCTCTGATTTCTAATTGAATTGTCGTGTCAACTTTCTATAACGATGTTCAATAGGCAAAAACTGTATCAAAGTTGTAAAATAAGTATTTTTTTCCCCGTGTTTCAGTCACATACCTTTAACCGACCACATGCACATGGGACATGACAAGCTCCCATGAGTAGACCATCCATTAATCATTCCCAATACTAGAAAGTCATTTATGGTCCATAGTAAAGTTGTCCTCATATCGAAGTTTTGTTTGAGAGATATATCATAAGTTTGAACCCTTTTATCCCACAACATCTTCAACTCATCAATTAAGGGCCTGAGATATACATTGATGTCTTTACTTGGACTCTTTTCACTTAGAATCAGTAAAATCATGAACATATAGGGATCTTTCATGCACATCGAAGGTGGGAGGTTATACACAACAATGATCACTGGACAGGTTAAGTATGACTTGGTGTAAGGCCCACTAAATGGATTAAAGTTATCCGTAGCAAGTCCAAGCCTAACATTAGGAACCTCTTTAGCAAATGAGGGGTGCTTTTTGTCAAAAATTTTACACTCAAGCCCATCTACCAAGTGCGTCAGTTTACCTTCGACTATGTCCCGTGTTGAGTGCCACCTCATATATTCAGTAGTATATGTTGACATGAACAATCGTTAAAGCCTCGATGCAATAGGAAAGTAACGTAAGATCTTTCTTGGCACGTCTATTCCCTTTTTCTAGCTATTGTCACATGACCTCTTATATTTATTCTCATCACCATAATACAACATACATTTATTTTCACAAGTATCAATCTTCTCATACCCTAGATTGAGCATTTTGACCAGTTTTTTCACATCATGGTACGATTTTGGTAACTTATTGCCTGCCAGTAAGAACTCCTTTACAATATTGAGCAACTCATTAAAACCTCTCTCACTGCAATCATACTCGTTTTTTAAGTGTAAAAGCTTAGTCACCACGGATAAGACCGCATGCTTTTCGTGTCCATCATATAGTGTCGCTGATTCCTACAATAACTGATAAAAACCCTTAGCCTCGTCATTCGGATCTTACTCGATGGTACTGTCATCCCTATTTGTATTCCACTGGAAGAATAAACCAGCAGCTTCGACTATCATCTTAGTATTGTCATAGGTTTCGTCAGCTATGGATGCCAGTTCAAATTCATGTTCATCTAACCAGGTTTTCCCATGATAGATCCACCTATTATATCCTTACTTGAACCCATACTCAAATAGGTCACACATGACATCATTCCTTTTCTTCCACACTTCATTCACACATCTCTTACAAGGATATCTGATCTCATCGACTCTGACTTGCTCAAATGAAAAATTGAGAAATTGTTCAACCCCACTATGGTAATCAGAGATAAGCCCACTCTTATCAGCGAATACCCTATGCTCCGTCCAACTTCAATCAACGGACAACTTTGACTATGGTCTGCTATATATATATATATATGAAAAATTAAAACACAATCAAGTAAGAGGATTAATGTTTATATGTGCATATGAGTTTCCTAACTTCATCTCTTACTCTAACGGGTCAGGCATCTATCCCATTCCCAAATGCATCACCCCACTGATGCCAACAACTTGAACACGTCTTTAAATTTTAAGAAATTTTAGCAGCACTGCCCCATGGTCTTTAAGTGCACAAAATAGACTAACACGTTGTAGTTTAAATATTCACTCGAAGAACATCAAGAGATATATACTGGCTAAAAATTCTCAAAATTTAAAGACGTGCTCAAGTTGTTAACACCGGCCTAAGTGGGATCGAAACATTCAAGAATAGTCCCAAAATGGGGACTATTCAAGATTCACTCATACTAAATGAATCACGAACAGGTTTTTAGGCTTCCTAAACTATATGAAAATGTGCAAATTAATAAGTAAATTTTTATATCTATTTATTAGATATTTTATGCTTAAATATTTGTGAGCTTTTAAGTATTTTTAGTATTTTAGGTAATTTATTTAATTTTATACATTTTTATTCCTTTTATTCCTTTTATTTATTTTTAATTTTATTTTATAGGTAAAATAATGAAATTAAAGTTCAAATGCCAAAATGGTAAATAATTGAAGTCTGATGGCAAACCTATAATATTCTTAACAAGTTGGCATGCCTGGTGCATAATTTTGTTGTCAACAACTTGGATCATACGGCGTTGTTTGGTGACTTCAGTAGTAACACGCGCAATGTGCGGGGAAGCCTTGGATTAATAATGAGCGCGCAATGCGCGGATATCAACAGTAAGCTTTAGCAATGGGCGCGTGCATGGTGAGTGGTTTGACAGCTTGGTTCTTTCATTTTTTTCATATTGGGTCCCACACGGTCATAGCCCTGATTCCTTCCAACTTTTGATTTAAAGTGATTTTCAACAAAGCCATGTTAACGGGTCCTGACAGTGAATTAAAAACAAAGAAGGATTAATTAAAAATTCCAACTGTAATTTGGAATAGGATTAAAAATAGGATTTTAATTAGATTCTAATTCCTATTAGGATTAAGACAAATTATGTAGCCTATAAATAAAAGCTTTGAGACATAATTAGGGAATTCTCTTGTACATAATTTTATTCTTCTTTTATTATGAGTAGCTAAATTTTTATTCTTGGTTTAAATTAGCAGAAGCCATCGAAATTTATGCACTGTGAGATCTAATTGGTTTTAATTATTCAATTTATATTTTTAGTATTGAATATTCTTATGTGTTTAATTTTATGATCGATTCCTTTAATTGTTAGGAGCGCTACTAGTTTATTATTCACATTAATCTACTACTATTTGTGAAACAACTAAGTTTAATAATTGTTTTACAGATCAAAATATTATTATATCTTAGGAAGAATATTCATTTAAATTAAATACAAACATGTAACTTATGTTGTTTAGTTCAGCGATTTCTCTAATTCTTAAAGTTGTTATTAAATTAAATTTTTAGCATGTGCCAGGTGTTATTTGGTAGTAAGGGTCATTTAGATCGCGTGTATCTACTTAACTAAAATTAAGGAGAGAGGAGAAAAATTATTCCACATGCGAGTAGTTACTCCTATGGTGAATATTTAAAATATTAATTGATTTATACTTGTGTTAATGATCGGTGTTAATTTCTAATGGTGGATGTTAATTTAATCCAAGGTTTATTTTTCTTATTTATTTCATTAATTTATTCTGCATATTATTATTTTTAATTTATATTATTTAAATTATTTTTTTTAATTAAAAAGCTCCAATTCTAGTTTACAAAACATAAAATTAAATTAATCATTTTCTGTGGGATCGACTCTTGCTTGCATAACTACATATTTATTTTTTAAAGTAAGATTTTATTTTTGGGTTTCTGTGACAATACACCATAAATGTAATTAAAAATCCTAACAAAAATCAAAAGATATTGGATTAAGTGTAAATGACAACAAAGTAGGTTAGTTAATATTTGGAAATCAATAAGCAGAAAAATATTAATATAAAGTTTAAACCTATATCGTAACATGTGGTATCAAAGTAGACAATCCGTGAACTACAGAGTATAAATATCAATGTGAACTTGTTATATGTGGGCAAGTTGTTGTTGTTGTTGTGTATATAAAAAGAATAATTAAGGTGTAGAGACTTAGTCAAGGAATCTCATGTTACTTGAATCAATTTGTAACTTTAAGGGAGCTCGTAAAACAACTTAGAGTAAAGCTAATAAATAATTTATACATGGATCATTATGTTTCTTTATTTGGAATGGAACTTAAAAGTGTATAATTAAGCTTGAGCTTAAGATTAAGAATTAGTCAACTATAATACTCCATTTTCTAGGGTATATTTTAATAAAATATGTCATAAAAAGTTATATTAAATATAAATCTTTTAAAAGTTTATGATACCTTACCATTATAATAGGGTTAAAAATTAAATGGAACTCTCTTTTTGTAGGCATTAGGTAAGATTTTTATGTATTAATTCAAAGTTCTCTGTGCATTCGGGCTTATCATACTATAATATCTTAATTGACTAATAACAATCCACTTCCAAGAGTTAATAGACAAATATTACATCCAGTGTTTGTTTTGGAAATTAGCTGGATGTATTATATTAAGTCGTAGACTTCATTTGACTATTAATATAAGACATTTGGATAGTTCTTGGCTTAGAATATAAATCTATCAAACAGAAGCTGACCATCTAAACTACCATTTGTTTTTGCAATAACAGGAAGATTTTACTGGATTAAAAATATATATATGAAATCTTTTTAGCACATCCGCATTCTTAAAATCACTTCCAACCAATCTTCTGATTAATGAGACAAAGAGATCTTTAGGTAAAGTAACAAAAAATGAGACAAGAACTAGTAAAAAATGACATCCTTGGGTTAGAAAACTGCCAAACAAACAATCAATTTATTCATCAACATATGGATTAATTACATTATCCATGAAGAAAAGGCAAGAAACTAAACATTGAACTATAAACTTATTACCACATAATCGACCCTTAAGCCGTTAATAATGCTCCGATTCAACCATTTGTTCCTTACATACTTTTCAATCTTTATCTTCTACTATATTAAGCAAGCCATACACACATTTAGGGTGGGTTAACAAATCACAACGAGAATCAATTCATGATTATAGACTCTAGTGGATTCAAGAAGTCTTACCCTATGAGCAAGACATTAATCAAGACTTAATTGGACTCCAAAAATACCATAAATATTAATTACCATAAACATTAATTATAAACACAAAAGCACTTAATTTAATTTCATCTCAATATTTCTACATATTTAGCAAATGAAAGAAAAATTACCTAAATGCGGGATGAGCTCCACCCGAAAATCGCCAAATTTAGAGGCCCTTATGGTCTAGTACGAAGTGGGATACAGAAGGGGGATAGGGAAAAGGAAGACAACCGTAAGGGAAAAGGAAGATGAAGATGTAGTTCTGCTGCCGGAAAGGGTACAAGCGCCACCACTGACAGAGAGGGAGGAGGCCTAATCACGAGATGGAGATGGAATTGGAGAATAAAGGAACCATAGTAGGAGTCAAAGAAGAGACTATATTTGTCGTCGAGCCAGAGAGCACAGAGGAGAGGAAATTAAGGGCTTAATTTTGGTACTGTCATCAAGCCTAAGGCTTCTAACATTAAAAAGCCAATCTCGACGGACTAGCCGTCGATACAACCTCGTCGATAATAGGTACTAATACATTGGTGACAATAACTCCGTCGACAATGACTTTTTTTTTATAGCTCATGTATTTCCCTCAATCGCAAAACGATGGAGCCAAAACTCAAGTCACTGTCGACACATGTCATTGGCGATGGCAATGCCATCGTTATTAAAGTTATTAGCGATGACAGATGTTCCGTCAATAAAAGTCCTGTTGGCAGACCTGTCTTCTTGTAGTGGTATGGGACAATTATAGTTGATGCAATTGACTCTAATATGGGAAGAAACGTCAATCCCTTCTTCACATTCTGAGGGTGTGTCTTATAATCTTCCTTCTTGGATACAGGTGGAGTGGATGTCCATAATTAAGAAGAATCCTCCCAACCATTAAAGGCAAATAAGGTGTAATGACTCAATTGGCATTGGTTTTTGGAGGTGGTGGATCAAGCACAGTTCCCTCATGTCGGTCCGGATGATGAGTATAGATTGGCGCATAATGATGTTCTCTCTCTTTTAAGCCTGGGAACTTGGTATGGGATTAGACGATCGACGCGTATCTAAGTTTGTTAAAGTTACGTGAAGAACGTCTGAGACAAGGGGGATACGATCGGGTTAAATATTTTTTCATACCTTGTTGTTTCTTCCAATTACTTTCACAATAGTTTGCTGCTACAATAAGATGTCGACCTCACGGAAGAGTAGATATGACATTTTTGATCTCTCATTTTTCTTCAACCAGGGATTACAATCGATATTGTCCGACTGTGATTATGCATTTTTCCCAGTTAACAACAATGGGGAGCGTAACGCCCCCAAAAATCCCCACACTAACTACGACGGACCTTGTGCATTAAACTTTTTATATTTACCAACTTAACCAATGATCCCATAATCATATTGGTTGAATTAGTCTTATTTTAAACTATACATTAAAATTTCTCTTAATTTTGTCCTGGATCTTAACTTGATCTCGGTCTCATTATTTATACAAGTATCAACTTGTAGTTCATCCGTATAAATGGATAACACCATATATAGCGGTCCAATCTTAACCTTAAGATTTAAATATTCTATAACTTTACATATTCCAAGATTCGCGGCATTAAATCATTAGGACAGTTCTTGGGAACAGAAAATCTCGCGATGAATGTTTGTATCTTTATCCGTGATAAATGTTTGTATCTTTATCCGTGACAAATGGTTATATCTTTGTTTGGTGCAAAATTATCTTTGTCCGTACAGAACATACCCAACTAGTTAAAACCCTCACTCGAAACATAATTGTTTATAGTGATATATCTTCATATCAATAATCCTACTTATCTGACATTCAAAATAGTAATAACAAGTTATATATGGGTCCAAAGAATCTAACGATAGATTTGACCAGTCAACATCGATTAGTCATATCTCGGATGTACAGTACTCACAAGTCATTTATCGATCCTTATCCATATAAATAGATCGTTATCAATACTATTTTAAGTTTTAACAATTCTAAGTTATATCAAAATAAAGATATAACAACATTCTGATGATGATAATTTATATCATTCATTTAATACTCGATTATATGGTTTTCTTGTTCATATTACAACAGTCATTATGACTTTATACAAATACAAGTAATAAAGCATGAAAACCTAATCTACGCTTCATTTTTATGTTCATGATCTTCTTAACGTTCTTCATTAACTGCAAATAAAATTTTATTCGCAAGAATGAGCACAACGACTCAGCAAATCTAACATATAGCATATACACAGTTTATGCTTTCATAAATACCTTAACATGCTTTTAACATAAATATTAATTTAATATCACATAACTTTCATGTTGATTATTCATATCACATTGTCACATAAAACTTATAATTTATATTAATAATTTTTAAATATAACATAATTTAGTTAGAAGACTTGACTGTACGGTGTACGATTTAGTTCACGTTGATTTGAACTTGATTTGTACTCCAAATATGTTTAACATATTAATAACAGTTGTTAGTATACATAAGAATATGTATTTAATATAATTAATAATGTACGTTTGAGATTTAATGTCAATTCGTAATTTTAATCATTTGATTTAATAATTAACTAAGTTAATTTTTCACGTCCGTCGCTTAAATCACTTCATTGTATAATTAATTATATTATATTTGTAGCTTAATCCTTCATTAAATAAAGTTTAATATGTTAATTGAATTAATTCATAACTTAATTCATCGCTAAAAGCTAATTTAAAAGCTACCTCGACGAATTTTTAATTAAATCTGTCGCTAAAGATAGTTTAAATTAGTTTTAGTTAAGTGTAATTTAATTATGTCGTGTATATCTATTGTCACGGATCAAATCCGTCGTTAAAAGTGTTTTTAAATTGAATTTAAACTTAATTTTAAAGTTTGTCGCTATGTCTGTCGCTAAAGGTAATTAAATTTAATTACCTAATTAATTCTGCCACTAAAGTTATAGCGACGGTCTTTTCCGTCGCTAAAAGCGTCGCAGTAGGTGTTCTTGGTCTTACTGGAAGCAGACTGTCACTAAAGCCTATAGCGACAGGCTGTCTGTCGCTAAATCTCAGTGTTCCTGAAGAACACCAGAAGGAGACTGTGGCTAAATGTCTATAGCGACAGCTTGTTCTTCATCTGCCCATAACAAAAAGTCATGGTCCAGGGGCTAGTTTTGGCTTGATTCATCTATTAGGTTGTGTACTATTTTGGTAAACTAATTGAACCTCGATATACTACACATGGCAGCCTACATCGAGATGTTAATATTGGATCTTAATAACATCCCAGTTGCAAGATCAATTTCGGTCAAACTAGCCTAGGAAGTTGATTCTGTGTTTTCTGGGTAACCCAAAATTCGGTTAATCATGGTCGGTTAACGATGTTTGACTAAGTTTTAATCTCAAGATTTGCATGATTTGTGTATATAATTAGTTCTAGATTGTAGAACACATGGCAGGGTGCAATTATAACCCATTATATTACCATTAACTAATCGAGATATTAGTTGGTCAATTTGCTGTAAGAGTCTGTCAGACATTTATACGTTTTCTGGAATTTCCAAAAAACATAATCTGTGATCAGTAAACACAGTTTGACCATCAATTTCTCACAGCACAGTTATCCGATTGGGGTGATTCCAATTTCAGATTATTAACCTCATGGCATACTACAACTATAAACACTAACATGGATCAAAATAACAACATAATCGGATCATAGCCCTGACAAAGTACCCTGTCAGACAACTATTTATTGTTCAAAAACAGAGAGCTATATCTTATCATTTTATACATCTAAACGTTATAAAAACATGATTAAGCAACCCAGATCCCTTATTAACAATATATCAGTCATTAATAAACAACAAAACAGAATTTTTATCGAAGGATTAAAGATCTATAAGAATAAATTAGAACTTTACCTCTTAGAGCAATTTTGTAATTTTTACCCATTAATCTGATCCTAGCATATTATAATTGATATATGAATCAAATTAAGACTTATTTTAGCTCTCAATTTCGTGAGTTTCAACTATGGGAGTACTTGCTATTTATAAAAGAGTTAAGTTAGGGTTTTATGGTCATTATTCAAAACTTCCAAGCAAAGCTTTAATCATTGCAATCCCCAACTGTTATGGCCGACCCATGTGCTTCATTAATGCTCCATTAATGTTAGTTATCATCATATTTGGTGAATCATCATCTCCCAAAATGAATGGACAGGATTTGGCCTACTATTTTGCTTAAAGGAAGAGAAATTCAATTTGATTTCTCTTGCTCAAAGTGGCTGAGATTTGAGGGGCATTTTGATCACTAATTAAGCTTAATTGATGCTTAGATTAATCATTCATAATGCTAGCAATTTGATTGGTTGATAACTAATTAATTAACTAATAATTTAATTAGTTTACATCTTTGTTTTGATTTAAATCTACTAATTAAATAGTTGGCTTTCACTATTTATGGCTGACTTTTTCGTATTTATACTGTATAATTTTTGTATTATTTTGGTATAATCTTCATATTATATCCGTATAATTTTTGTATTATACGCATATTTATGAATAGTAATATTTTCTAGGGTTTTAGGGTTTAATCCTTAGGTTTTAAATCCTTTATTATGTTTGACCCTAGATTAGGGTTTAAGTTTTAGGGTTTAATCTTTTCTAAGTTTTAACCTAACCCGAGTTTAGGTTTTTCAAACTTTAGTTTAGGTTTTTACTGTGACGCCCCCAAATCTGGGCCCACACAGCCCAAACTTGAGTCGTCAAAAGACTACAACAAAATTATTACAACAAAGCACAACGTACAACAATACAGTGTATAATAATACACAACTAAGTCTTCACTATTATTGCCACACTATTTTACAAAACGTGAAGACTATGATAACTATTCCTCGGACCCTCACTCCATTCCCCGGCTAGACCCTGTTATGTTTTCATCTCCTGTTGAAAAACAATGGAACAAAAGAAAGGGTGAGCTCAAATAGCCCAGTAAGAAATATCATGACTAAGATAATGACGAATAAATTATCATTAGCCTTCAACAGTTGAGTTCTTGATAGAATACAATAGAATACAAGGTTTATATCAAAAACTGCAGTTAAATTCTTAAACAATGTTCAGATCAATAATAGCAGCGGAATGAGCAATCTATTAGAAGAATAATGCAGACTATAATGTCCACTCGCTTCTCTTTTTCGTAAAAACATCATCAACTTTTATCATCTGAAATACCATTAGTCATGATAATATAAATTCACAGTTCCTGATCATAATCATGCACATCAACAGTTCATCTTTGCACTACAGGCCAAAGATATTCAATATAGCACCAACGGTCATGATTATACCAGATTCAGCCTTTGGTCATAATCATACCAAACAACAGTTCATCTTTGCACTACGGGCCAAATAGAACATTCACCACGTGCCATAAAAGACACCGAACAGATGTATCGCCTTTAACCTATTATATCGCCTTTAACCTATCATCTGTTCAACAAATATATCACATCTGTGTCCCCGGCCACAGATATTCACAACAACTTGATTTTTGGATGATTAGAATGATGTAAATGATGAACAGAAGAAATAGGATAACAATAAGTATCGGAAGTTTACTTTGTACAGATTCAAATAATGTCCAAATTGTCAACATGATGTGGAGTGAAATTCAAGATCCACAGTTCAGAATAACGGTTACAATTCAATAGAAAGGTTCACGTAAATAGGAAGGTTCAGTTGAAATAATGAAGTTCAACTATTATGGAACATATAATATTTTCAGGAATTATAGAAGCAATAGTTCCATAATAAATTTCGATTTAGGAGTATGAAAGAAAATGATATCCCTTACCGTAGCAGGTTTGATTAACAAAAGGTGAAGGAAATTAATACAAAGGGTTATTCACCAACAGGCGGCAATCCGCTCCGTAAGGTTATTCCCACAATTTAATAGAATTTGAGTACAAAGAGTTATTCACCAAACAGGCGGCAATCCGCTCCGTAAGGTTATTCCCACAATTTAATAGAATTTGAGTACAAAGAGTTATTCACCAAACAGGCGGCAATCCGCTCCGTAAGGTTATTCTCAGAGATTAATAATGAATGAATACGAAAGGTTATTCACCAACAGGCGGCAATCCGCTCCGTAAGGTTATTCCCACAATTTAATACATGGAAATAAAAGGCACGTCTTATGAGTAAGGAAGAAACAATATTATTATCGAGAATCAAATAATGATAATCCCTTACCATAGTATGTTTGAATAATGGAAGATGAAAAAGATGGTATCCCTTACCTCAACACGTGACTGGATATTGATTTAAATGAGGTTGATTAACTTGAACAGTACACGTATACTTATAGATCTTCACAAATACTCAAGATGACTTAAGCACACTTAGAGAGAACTTTCACAAGAAGTATTTAGAGAGAGAAAGAAAGAACAAGTAAGGAAGTTTATGAAAAATCCTTAAGTTAAGGCTTCTATTTATAGCCAAAAATCTTATCATTCATTTAATCTAAACCATTCATTTAAAGATCATCTTTTAATCTACACCATCCATTTCAAATATTATATTATCTTTAATCTACACCATTCATTTCATATCACCTAATAATCACCTAACTTTATATTATAAACAAATAACTTTATCAATTCAATTATTATGACTAACTGTTATAAATACAGTATAGTTAGCTCTTAGATATCAAGTCAATAAATTAATGAAATACAACTGTTTAAATAACATCATAATAGAGATAACAATAATGTAAAATAAAGCATACGTTACTGTGTAATGACAATTATTGATTTAATAATGTGAATTACTGTGCATATGTTACTGTGACAATTATTAGGTTCAATAATTTTAAAAACAGTGCAACAACAATTATTGACTCAATGATATAAAATACAGTGTAATGACAATTATTAAATCAATAATGCAAAATACTGTGTAACAACAATTATTGAATTAATAATATAAAATATTATGCAGTGACAATTATCGATGAAATGATGCGTAACAGTTACGGTGTCAATTATCAGACCAATAATATGAGACACTATGCAATACCGTGTGTTACTGTAGAGTACCGAGTGCTACAGAAAATACCAATAACTACCGTATGCTACTATTCTTTTATCACCGGTATTTTAATAGTTCCGTTGACTATTTTTATTTAAAAAGGTTATTTCTGTCGTTTTCTATATCCGACAAATATTCCGTTGTGGGGTCCACCAATAATTTGTTATTTCGGCGCCGTCGGACCAAACGAATATTCCCCGACAAAGCGAATATTGTCCGACAAAATAAAATTTGCACATAACATCCTTAACTTTTAACTTTATCGATTTAACCACTTACTGTTTCAAAAAAATATATATATGAAGAAAAATTAAATTTTGTATTTCATAAAATTCGGGGTCTTACAACCTCCCCTCCTTATGAAATTTCGTCCCCGAAATTGACGTACCTGACATATCGAAGAGGTAAGGATACTTAGATTTCATCTCAGATTCTAGCTCCCAGGTCATTTCCTCAGTATCTTGGTTCCTCCATAAAACCTTAACTTGAGGTATAACCTTTGAGCGTAGGATCTGCTCCTTCTTATCCAGGATCTTAACAGGTACTTCCTCGTATGTTAAATCCTCTGCTATAACGTCTGGTTCTAACTCAATGACGTGGTTTGGGTCCTTCACATATTTACGTAACATAGATATGTGAAAAACGTTATGGATGCGAGACATACTTGGTGGTAGGGCTATTCTGTAGGCTACGGTTCCTATTCGATCGAGTATTTCAAATGGGCCAATAAATCGAGGGTTGAGCTTTCCTCTCTTTCCGAATCTCGTAACCCCTTTCCATGGAGAATCACGTAAGAATACATGATCTCCGACGTTGAAACTTTCGTCTCTCCGATGAAGATCAGCATAACTCTTTTGTCGTTCTTGTGCGGTCTGTATTCGTTGTCGGATCATTTGGATCTTTTCGGTCGTCAAGCGTACCAACTCGGGTCCCAACAATTTTGCTTCTCCTACCTCATTCCAACATATTGGAGAGCGACACTTCCTTCCATACAATGCCTCGAATGGAGCCATGCCTATGCTTGCTTGGTAACTGTTGTTGTAAGAAAATTCCACCAACGGCAAGTACTTATCCCAACTTCCTTTGAAGTCTAATACACAAAGTCTCAAAAGATCTTCGAGGGTCTGGATCGTCCTTTCCGATTGTCCGTCCGTTTGAGGATGGTATGCAGAACTAAAACGTAGTTCAGTGCCCATAGCTTTTTGTAGACTGATCCAAAAGCGTGAAGTGAATCTAGGATCTCGATCAGAAACTATGGAAACTGGTATGCCATGCAATCTCACGATCTCATTTATGTACATACCGGCAAGACGTTCAAGTGAAAAGTTTTCTCGTATAGGCAAGAAATGAGCAGATTTGGTCAATCTATCTACGATCACCCAAATTGCATCTAAGCCTTGAGAAACTTTTGGAAGACCCGTCACGAAGTCCATATTGATGTGTTCCCACTTCCATTCGGGAACTTCAAGTGATTGTAATGGACCTTTAGGAACTTGATGCTCTGCCTTGACACGTTGACAAGTTAGGCACCTTGAGATAAACTCCGCAATCTCTCTTTTCATATTGTTCCACCAAAATGTATGTCGAAGATCTCGATACATCTTGGTACCTCCTGGGTGGATTGCAAACGGCGTGTTGTGTGTCTCCATCATGATTTTATGCTTTAATTCAGGATCGTTAGGAACACAGAGTCGAGAGTTGACTCGAAGTATTCCTTTCTCGTCGATTCTTGCTTCGGGAATGGCACCTTCTTGTACTTTCTTTATCATGTTTATCAGTTCCGGATCGGTAGCTTGAGCAGCTTTAATTTTATCGATTAAAGTTGGTTCTACTCGCACGTGAGCAATCTTCGAGTGGGTCCCTGGTGTCTTTAGCTCTATCTCCATCTTTTGCAAGTCGTACAAAATACACTTTTGTGTTGTCAGCAGTGCACTTGTACTTGCATAAGATTTTCTGCTCAAAGCGTCAGCTACAACGTTCGCCTTTCCCGGGTGATACTGGATTGTGTGGTCATAATCCTTTAACAGCTCAAGCCAACGTCGTTGTCGCATGTTGAGTTCCTTCTGGGTGAAGAAATACTTGAGACTTTTATGATCCGTATAGATATCCATTTTTTCTCCGTACAAGTAGTGTCTCCAGATCTTCAACGCGAAAACGACTGCTGCCAACTCTAGATCATGAGTAGGATAATTTTTCTCATAATCTTTGAGTTGTCGAGAGGCGTAGGCTATAACCTTTCCATGTTGCATAAGGACACAGCCTAGACCTTTGCCAGAAGCATCGCTGTAGATAACAAATTCTCCTGATCCTGATGGTATGGTCAGAACAGGAGCTGAAACAAGTCTCCTCTTGAGTTCTTGGAAACTCTTCTTGCATTCCTCGCTCGATATAAGTTTTGTACTAGAACGAATGATACCGATATCTAATAATTAAACTTTTAACTCTTGGCGTTCTATGAGAGCCATTCGGTATGGGGCTTTGGAAATGGGCTTGGTACCGAGTTCAAGATCAATACAAAATTCATTTTCACGGTTTGGGGTAAGCTAGGAAGTTCTTCAGGAAAAATGTCAGGAAACTCATTAACAATGGGAATATCATTCAAGTTTGACGTATTTTTGTTCAAATCAGTGACATGAGCTAAAAAGGCTTGACATCCGTTTTTCAATAAACGAATGACTTTATGGCTAGAAATAACAGTTATAGATTTCAATGGTTTAGTTGCTTGAACTTGCATGACAGGTTGATTAGGAATATGAAAACTAATAATCTTATGAAAACAATCAATTTTTTTGCATGATGGGTAGTCAACCAATCAATTCCTAAAATCACATCAAATTCATGCATCTCCAAAGAAATAAGGTCAACAGGTAATGTGAGGTTGTTGATTTGAACTAGGCAAGATTTATAGATAGTAGATGTGATAGATATTTCTCCCAATGAGGTTTCAACTGATAAGTCAAAGTAAAAGTTTTCAGAAGTCAAATTTAAACGTTGAGCACACGTATGTGAGATAAAAGAATGGGTAGAGCAAGTATCTAACATGGCATAAACTTCACAAGAATTTATAAATAGCTTACCGGTTATCACCTCATTCGGTTTCTTGACTGTTATCGTCAAATCGAATCCCGAATACTTCATTCGGATCTTCACGTATTTCAACCATGGGAATACCACTGAATAATTTTCTAGCAAACTGTTTCTCGGGTTCATCAACTTCATCAGTAGTAAGGTATCAATGATTTCCATTAAAATAGTATTTTCGATAGACTGCAGTTTCCACGATAGTGACTAACTTAACCTGAATTCCTCTAAATTGTAACGCCCAAAAGTATAGAAACATCATTTTTAAATAATCTTGAAAATCATAGCTGGAACACCATAAATCCCAAAGACTAATATGAAAAGTCCATATATTCTGATCCTTTGTTATAGAGCATAACCAGGTGATATCACTCTCCCAATTAGTGAGTAAATTAAAGGCAATAATTTCCGCAAGTTCGTTACTTCCTTTAATTGCTTCTAAGAATGGATCTGGAACGACTGTAGCAGAGCTTTCACCTTCATCCTTACTGGATAGAACACGCATAATTTTTGCCTTAGGCAAATGATTCAACTCTGAGTTTGTAAGAAGATTATTCGTCGCCTCTTGTTTTGCAGCTACATTTGTTTCGGTAATTTCATAGTTAACCTCCTGATTTCCAGATGCCATACTTAACTGTGGTCACAAAATAAATGTTAGTTCAAATAAACTGACTCATCTCTTCATGTTCCTACATTCAAATCGATTCATTAGATAAAATAAATCTAATTTAGGTAGGACACACTAGTGATTGATTCTATTCGTCTCTCCCCTCCTAGTTCTAACCCCAGATCTCCATTAAAGACCATATCCCTAAGCTCTGATACCAACTGTGACGCCCCCAAATCTGGGCCCACACAGCCCAAACTTGAGTCGTCAAAAGACTACAACAAAATTATTACAACAAAGCACAACGTACAACAATACAGTGTATAATAATACACAACTAAGTCTTCACTATTATTGCCACACTATTTTACAAAACGTGAAGACTATGATAACTATTCCTCGGACCCTCACTCCATTCCCCGGCTAGACCCTGTTATGTTTTCATCTCCTGTTGAAAAACAATGGAACAAAAGAAAGGGTGAGCTCAAATAGCCCAGTAAGAAATATCATGACTAAGATAATGACGAATAAATTATCATTAGCCTTCAACAGTTGAGTTCTTGATAGAATACAATAGAATACAAGGTTTATATCAAAAACTGCAGTTAAATTCTTAAACAATGTTCAGATCAATAATAGCAGCGGAATGAGCAATCTATTAGAAGAATAATGCAGACTATAATGTCCACTCGCTTCTCTTTTTCGTAAAAACATCATCAACTTTTATCATCTGAAATACCATTAGTCATGATAATATAAATTCACAGTTCCTGATCATAATCATGCACATCAACAGTTCATCTTTGCACTACAGGCCAAAGATATTCAATATAGCACCAACGGTCATGATTATACCAGATTCAGCCTTTGGTCATAATCATACCAAACAACAGTTCATCTTTGCACTACGGGCCAAATAGAACATTCACCACGTGCCATAAAAGACACCGAACAGATGTATCGCCTTTAACCTATTATATCGCCTTTAACCTATCATCTGTTCAACAAATATATCACATCTGTGCCCCCGGCCACAGATATTCACAACAACTTGATTTTTGGATGATTAGAATGATGTAAATGATGAACAGAAGAAATAGGATAACAATAAGTATCGGAAGTTTACTTTGTACAGATTCAAATAATGTCCAAATTGTCAACATGATGTGGAGTGAAATTCAAGATCCACAGTTCAGAATAACGGTTACAATTCAATAGAAAGGTTCACGTAAATAGGAAGGTTCAGTTGAAATAATGAAGTTCAACTATTATGGAACATATAATATTTTCAGGAATTATAGAAGCAATAGTTCCATAATAAATTTCGATTTAGGAGTATGAAAGAAAATGATATCCCTTACCGTAGCAGGTTTGATTAACAAAAGGTGAAGGAAATTAATACAAAGGGTTATTCACCAACAGGCGGCAATCCGCTCCGTAAGGTTATTCCCACAATTTAATAGAATTTGAGTACAAAGAGTTATTCACCAAACAGGCGGCAATCCGCTCCGTAAGGTTATTCCCACAATTTAATAGAATTTGAGTACAAAGAGTTATTCACCAAACAGGCGGCAATCCGCTCCGTAAGGTTATTCTCAGAGATTAATAATGAATGAATACGAAAGGTTATTCACCAACAGGCGGCAATCCGCTCCGTAAGGTTATTCCCACAATTTAATACATGGAAATAAAAGGCACGTCTTATGAGTAAGGAAGAAACAATATTATTATCGAGAATCAAATAATGATAATCCCTTACCATAGTATGTTTGAATAATGGAAGATGAAAAAGATGGTATCCCTTACCTCAACACGTGACTGGATATTGATTTAAATGAGGTTGATTAACTTGAACAGTACACGTATACTTATAGATCTTCACAAATACTCAAGATGACTTAAGCACACTTAGAGAGAACTTTCACAAGAAGTATTTAGAGAGAGAAAGAAAGAACAAGTAAGGAAGTTTATGAAAAATCCTTAAGTTAAGGCTTCTATTTATAGCCAAAAATCTTATCATTCATTTAATCTAAACCATTCATTTAAAGATCATCTTTTAATCTACACCATCCATTTCAAATATTATATTATCTTTAATCTACACCATTCATTTCATATCACCTAATAATCACCTAACTTTATATTATAAACAAATAACTTTATCAATTCAATTATTATGACTAACTGTTATAAATACAGTATAGTTAGCTCTTAGATATCAAGTCAATAAATTAATGAAATACAACTGTTTAAATAACATCATAATAGAGATAACAATAATGTAAAATAAAGCATACGTTACTGTGTAATGACAATTATTGATTTAATAATGTGAATTACTGTGCATATGTTACTGTGACAATTATTAGGTTCAATAATTTTAAAAACAGTGCAACAACAATTATTGACTCAATGATATAAAATACAGTGTAATGACAATTATTAAATCAATAATGCAAAATACTGTGTAACAACAATTATTGAATTAATAATATAAAATATTATGCAGTGACAATTATCGATGAAATGATGCGTAACAGTTACGGTGTCAATTATCAGACCAATAATATGAGACACTATGCAATACCGTGTGTTACTGTAGAGTACCGAGTGCTACAGAAAATACCAATAACTACCGTATGCTACTATTCTTTTATCACCGGTATTTTAACAGTTCCGTTGACTATTTTTATTTAAAAAGGTTATTTCTGTCGTTTTCTATATCCGACAAATATTCCGTTGTGGGGTCCACCAATAATTTGTTATTTCGGCGCCGTCGGACCAAACGAATATTCCCCGACAAAGCGAATATTGTCCGACAAAATAAAATTTGCACATAACATCCTTAACTTTTAACTTTATCGATTTAACCACTTACTGTTTCAAAAAAATATATATATGAAGAAAAATTAAATTTTGTATTTCATAAAATTCGGGGTCTTACATTTACCCTTTAAATTTAGGGTTTAGATTTTAATAATTGTAACATAATACAATTATTATTTATCATTAACTAAATAATTCTTTTTATTTAAAATCAACATATTCATCTACTAATAACAATTTAGTAAATTAATTTCTCTCATTTCTATTTCATTTATATCCGTTTGGCATAATATATTAAGCCATTAATTAAATATATTATATTCATATGTAATATATTTTAAAATAATGAGTTTAATTAACTCCCTCATTTTTATTAAATAAAAATAGCTACATTAATTAACTATTTTATTTAAGCGAATTAATTATCTTGTTTATGAATTTTAATTCATAATAAATACATTGTCGTTCAAGGCTTATTATTCAAATTGTATTATTTCATAATATAATTTTAATTTTTAACTCAATTAATTAATATTAATAAACTCTCTTTGCTTCCATAATTCATTTCATAATAAATTCAATTCTTTTAATTTAATAGTTAACTAACTATTAAATTTTATTTTTAAATATATATATTTTCATATTTAAATATATACATATTTAATCTTTCACATAAATCACATACTTAAATCTTTATTATTCACATAATACATAGATTAGGTTAATGATTTTTAACCTCTTAGTCATGTACGATTGTATTTTTGAGTCGTATAAATTCTTTAAGATAGCTTAAGGTATGCTTGAGCAATCGCTCTTTAGGTTTTGAATTGATAACCTTGAATTAGATCTTATCAGATCATATTTGAAATGTTTGAGATATTACAGAGAGCATTATTTTTTATCTGTTTTAGATATAAATAATTAGAGGGTTGTACTTATGGATTCTTTGACGATGATGTACCGACTAAAATAAGTACTTGATATCAGCTAGAGTTAGAATATATAGCATGTCTCCACTTTTTACTATTTAATTTTTCAATTACATTTATATTAATATGTGTTTTAATGCTATGTGTTTCTAATGTACCTCGTGATTTTGTAGTAAACACCATCCTGATTTATAGTCTCGAAAAAAAATGCGAAGAAAAAATTTGCATGGGCATTCATGTGATATCCTAGATTTTTTACAAGATTTCTAAATAAGAATCTTAGTTAATTAAGTAAAGGTTAGAAGTTGAAACATAGTTTAGATAGATATATGGTATTAATAAGTGGTTAAATATAATTTATTATTTAATCAATGTGTTAAGAATAACTTATGTGGTTGATTTGGTAAAGAGGGACTCTTGGTATAAATAAGGGTCTATAGAGCTTATAAAAATCAGTCATCAATTTAAAGTGCATTAGTGACGTGACAAATAATAAAATTATAATAAAATTAAATTTCAATGGTTGAATGGTAATATAACGGATTAAAGGTGAAAGATAGATTGTAATACCTACGATTAGGTAATTAAAAAGAAATTATTGTAAGACACTGTGTTGTGTCATCATGTGGAGGATTGAATATATGTATATGTATATATTTGATTTGATAATGAAAGAAAAGTTAAAACTTAGAGAATAAAGAAAATGAGGGGGGAAAATATGTAAATTAAGCTTTAGTTATAAATATTAATAACTAACTTAATGAATAGGCCTAGAGATGCTAGGTTACAAGGATGGCAAGGTGAGGTAAGTCGGAATGTGCAAGAAGGATATAACAGTTTAACATAATCGGCATATTAGGGATTAACGAAATGATAAGGAGTATGATTTTTGAATATCTGAATTTGGATTAATAAATCTATATTAATTGATTAAAATAAATTAAGTAGTTATATTACGTATAAATACAGAAAGAAATAATACTAAATATGAGTAAAGGAATGTAGATTGTCTGTATGATAAAATTATCATATGTTTATTAAGTAAATGAACGTAAGGAACGTAAAAGTCGTAAAACGTTAATATAAGCGTAAAAGGATAAAAGAGAATGGATTTTGATAATTTGATCAGGGTTCATTTTTCGAAGAAGCTGTTTATGGAAAAAGTGAGCAATTCGATTAATTGAGATGTTGGGAATGTAAATTGATTAAATGTGAAACCGAAAAGATTTGTAAAAAATTAAGAATGTAATTATAGTTATAGAAAAGTTATTTAGTCGGTTTGCGATTAAATGACTAACTAAGCTATTGAATGACCTTTGAGTCCTAAAGGAAAAAATGACCAAAATACCCTTAATAAATTAAGTAATGACCGTTACGTCCCAGGAGATGAAATGTTAAAAATGCCCTTGATTGGGATTAACTATAGTTAAAATGACTTAACCCAACTTGGGTTAAGTCTCATATAATCTAGCAAGCTAGATGGGTCTTCTTCTTCATTTCATTTTGCTGGAAAATAAGCCTAAGAGAGAGAAATAGCAAGAAGCCATGGAAGTTTAGAGAGAGAAAGCTTGATTTATGTAGCTTAGTTACTTGGATGATCTTGGAGCAAGAAGAAAAGATGAAACCCTCATCACGGTGAATCTTTCTATGCAAGAAGATTGATCATCCATAAAGGTTTAAAATTTTTCTAAACTTAAAACTTTAGTTTATGTATGTTTAAACATGTATGTATAGTTAAAATTGTTAGTTATGGATGTATATGTGTTTAGAGTTGGAAGATTATGGTGAAACCTTGAGCTATAAGATTGAGTATGGTGATACGAGGGTTAATTGCTTGAAAGATAGCATGTTAAATACTTAAATGTTTAGAAAATTTGATTTTGGGAGCTAAAACTAGCTATTTGTAGGAATATATTAACATAAACATATTTTAAAAGTAAAGAAATTTGGAACAATTCATATATGTGTAGTATAAGACTATAAAGTTGATAAATAGACTCTTTAATAAGTATATGAGAAAGGAAGTCTAAGTGTTGAAAAATGAAAAGTTTGTAAAGTGGATGAAAAATCCAACAAAAGGGTGATTTTTGGCAATTTTGAGAAATTAATGGTGAAATAAAGTTAAATGACTTAGTTTTATGTTATAACACGTGTCTACGTTGTTTGATAGTCAACGGATGAAAGTTAAAACGAAAATGCGATTCGAGCGATCGAAATCGATCGTTTCGACCTAAAATAGGTTTTTGCGGACAAATCCCGCCGTATGCAAAGTTAAGTTGTTTGAAAGGTCTAGACAAGTGCTGTATGTAAGCCATATTGAGAGTTGGAATGAAGTTTAGAAGTGAATGACCAAAAATCACAAAGTTGATAAAAAATAGTCTAAATGTAAAAATGTTTTGACACGCCCTTCTACGGGCTATTACTTCGATAATTTTAAGAAGTCAAATGAGCCAATTAGTAATTTTGTAAAATACTAGGTAGTAAGACCTAGCTATAGTTCGAATTTGAGCTTAATTGGATGTAAGATGAAGGAGTTAAAAATCAAAAAAGGTAGATCAAAAATTAAAATTTCAGATTTGGCTGGAAAGAGAAATCTGATCGAGGCCACCATTTGTAAGGAAAAATTCGGCCTGGGCCAGATTTGACTGAGAGGCTACGGTCGGGGCCACGGTTTTGAGCTTAAAAATTCGGGTGGGGCCGTGTCCTCTATGGCTAATTTTTTTATCTTTGATTCGTTGCAATCTTGATACACCAATACATGTAATGAAATTTTCATGTCATTACAATGTAAACCCTAGATTAATAAAACTAGTCAATGTAAAGGGTGTTAAGGTATAATGAAATAAGAAACGATATAATTTAATATACCCAAAAACTAAGTAAAAGCATGGTAATGCTTGTGTGAAAGGTTAGGAACGAGTTAGGATACATTATTAACATATATAAGGTATAATACATCAAATGTGAAATGATTAGAGACGAGTGATCTAGTATTTATGATTTAAGTTTAAAAAAGATTATAGAACATATTATGATCCTATAATGATATATAGGTTCAATTTTGACAGATAGAGCTCGGAGTAGCAAACCGATAAGACGGATATGAAAGACATTTGGAGAAGCGTAAAAGGTTAAGTTAATGATGTTAACAGGCAAGTTTTTTAGACTTATTGAAATGTGATAATTGTTCTATGTGAACTATGTAACAGACTATGTGACATCAAAAGTTTTGAAATGTGCACTATGTGCAATTATGTATTTTAACTGTTAAATGAAATGTGTGACATTTATATTCTTGGAAAATGCACAGCATGATAAAGTAAAGAATACATGACTCATGTTATGAACTCCAAGCATGAAATGTGTTATCTATTAGACTTGCTGAGCCTTTGTGCCCACTCTTGCCATAAACTGATATTACGAGAAGGCCGATTTTTCCGGTAAAACAAAAGAGTAAGGAATGTTAGATGCTTAGAAAAGCATAAAGAATTTGTTAATTGTAATCATGTAATGTGGCAAGTCAGTAGTAAATGCAAAACTATAAAGGTATAAGTGAATTAATGTCTCAGTTTTAATTTTAAACTTTGTCGTTAATGAGGAGATGTATGTTTTGTGAATCTATAGAGATAGCCATGTATGTAAGTTTTATTCGAAGAAATCTGTAATGAAATAAGATTAATGTATTAGTGTAAGTCGAGTCTTATATGTAATAAACTCGCATGTATGGAGCAGTTATGATGTAAGCAGGGTTATGTATAATAGTGATTAATGGTGAATGTATCCACATATTATGTCATGTAAAATCATAAATTATGATTTTAAAATATAATAGACTAGGTCATAATTTATTTATATATGATCTGAGTTCTAGCATAAGAAAAGTGAATGTTATGATTCTGAGGCAGGTGACAAATGTAAGTTTAATAAACAAGATTATGAACTGTATTATATTTTAATGAATAGTTTTAAAGGTAAAATGTATGATTAATGCACGAGATCGCCATTAGTAAATGATGGGGTTTCAGGGCTGTTACAATTCAAGACCGACCGACTGACCTAAATAAAATAATAGTTTTGATTGCGGAGTCTACGTGATGATCATCTTTAGGAGAGGTTAACTTGTCTGAGGAAGATGCCTCCTTATTTAGATATAAAATTGCCCATGAATTGCGTAAGCATAGTGCTATAGATATTAAATTAACCACGGATGAACAATAGAGTTACAGACTTATCATAAGTTGTACTCCCTCTGTCCCATAATAAGTGTCATGATTTGATTTTTATGGTTAAATTAATAATTTTTATAAATAATAAATTTCTAAGAAAATTCAAGATATACGCCGAGAGATTACAATCATAATAAACTACAAAGAATATACTACTAATGTCAAGTTGCGTGATTTAAAAATTCTATATAAATATTTTAAATTATTTATATTAAAATGGTCAATTTGACCACTAAAGTCAAACTAGGACGTTTATTATGGGACGGAGTGAGTACATTGTATAGGGAAAAATAATTTTATGTTGTATTATTACATTGAATTTATAATTTATGATTGATATATTTTGTACATGTTGATTTTGTTTTATATATGACAATACAATCTTCTGAGCAATGGATTTACAGTTTGTTTATTGGTATATTTTATGGTGGATTTAATTATATGTTGATTGATATATTTTGTGCATATTGGTTTAGTTTGATATATGGAGTCACAGATTCTGTGCTGGTAGATTACATTGGATTTACAACTTCTTGATTGGTATAAGATATGTTGATGCTGTTGTTACTGGGAGCGTATAAATTACATGGGCAATATGTTAAAAAAAAATATATATATATATTGTCCGCAGTATTAAACTGCAAACACTTGAAAAGGTTAAAACGACGTCGTCCGGATGACATTTTTGTAAAAAATGTCGTTCTCAGTTTAATACTACGGATGATAGTATTTACAACAATGTCATCCGGGTAATTAAACGGGAAATGACATTATAATACTGCGGACAATAAAATTTACAATAATGCCATTACTTGGTTTAATTACCCGGATGATATTTTTATAAATACTACCATTCGTAGTATTAAATTGCATATGGTGACTGATCATATTATGACTGCAAGGGTATTTTTGATATTTTTTTCTCGTCCGCGGTATTAAACTGCACGTACTTTTAATTAAACTGTGGACAGAAGGATTTTTAACTATTAGATATCAGTATAAACGACTGAGATCTGTTGTAAAAATAAATTTTTATTTACAAATGTTGTAAATGAATTAATCCCATATATATATATCAATTATTTATTTGCAAATACGTATCCTTTTTTTAAGGAAAAAAATCAATTAACTTTGTATCATTTTGATCATCTTCTTAGTTGATGTATGTAAGCTAAGGCTAAATATTCTAGAAAAACAATCGTTTGCATCCCCAAAATCGACTTAATTTATCTAATATTAACCTATTTTTCTATAAGTTAACATAACATACTTAACATTAAACTTCAAAAATAAAAAAAATAAAAAAATAAAAGAAGAAAAAAAGAAACAACACTGTTTGTAAATTTAATTAGTGAAGAAATTATTGTGCAATAAGCTTAAGGACAAAATAGTCGAAACATAGATAAGTGAATTAAAATCTTATTTATTAAAAATAAATAAATTGTTTTTCTTTATTTAAATATATAATTATCAATTTAAAATTCACATATATCAGCAACATCAAAGTATAATTTCTCCTAGTCAAAACAAATACTAATATGTTAAAACCATAAAATTCCTATGGTTCTCAAAAGAACAGGCTACAAGTAGGCCCAAAGGTGAATTTGACCCCCGAAATAACACCCTCCAGTCTCCAGTCTCCAGTCTCCAGTCTCCAGTCTCCAGTCCAGTCGCCCATCAATCAAATAAAAAATCAGAAAATCAAAAAATAAAAATTCTAGTAGGGGCAAATCAAGGCCCTGAAATAGATCCAACGTTTCTAGCCACAACTTTAGATACGATTTTCTTGCTCCACATGTCTAACGTTTCCACCTTCACGAAATACAGACCATTCATTTCCGCCACGTGTCCCCTCGAAATCTTGCGGGTTTACTCTGTTTTTTTGGAAGCAGAATCCAGAAGAAGCAGATTGAGAACTGGGTTTGAAGCTTTGATGTGAATTTTGATTTTGGATTTGGATTTGACTTTAATTGCAATCATTTGATGGTTTTGAGGACTGCTTAGTCTGTGAAAATCGGCGATGTTTTGGTCAGTTTTTGATAGCTACGTGGTGGGATTTGGCGTTGCTGTGGCGATCTTTTGCTGGTTTGTGAGCAATGTTTGATTGGAACGACGAAGAGGTAAAATTATTTTCTGGGTCTCTGTTTTACTTAATTTACTTGTTTGGGTCTCTGTTTGGTTACTGAGAAAATGAAAGAAGATAATTAATTTTTTTTGGAAGTATTTTGTCCTTGTTCGTCGTTTGGAACATTTGGTGAGTTTGAGAGATGTATTAAATACACTTTAAAATATTGTTTGTTTAACAACAATTTATTGTTAAACTTATTCCAAACGTAGGTTATTTAACCACAAATGCAGCGATTGGAGCCCAAAAGCAATGCACCAGAAATGGTGCAGTGCGTCTGGACCTCCAAACGCTCCAAATTTATCAACTTGTTCTGTTCTCTGTGGTTTCCAAGAGTTGACAGTGTCTCTGTTTTTGTTCTAATTTAATAATCAAAACATTTAATAAAGTTTGCTTCTGTGTTGTTCTCCTCCTGTGCAAGAGAAATAAATAAATGACAAGTCATCTTTGCTTCATTAAAAGTTGTTACACTCATAAATTGTTAGATTTAAATATTTCTTTTCATATATTTTTTAAGTACCTAGAAAAATGTTAAACAAAACCAACTTCCTCACTCTTATAAATTATAATTTCAATGTCCTGCATTTTCTTGGTTAGTTAATGGAATTTCAGGTTTCAGATCTTCTATTGTTAATTATACAGCTAATCCTATTATGTAATCAAGATAATAGTAATATGGGTTGGCAATTTTTTCAACCACGAAATTCTATTTTGATAAAAAATAAAATTTAAAAAGGTGATATTATAGATAGAGGAGATTATTTCACATATTACTCTGTTAGTCCCAAAAGGTCCTTGTTCGATGTCTCTCACATATAGGGAACATTTTACTAATCATGTGACATTTGATGAAATTAGTAAAAGAATTAGTGAAAATAGCAATTCCTTGAAATATTCATGTTGATTGGTTATCAAAGGGATTGTAATTCACAAGGATGGGATAATGATCTATTTGGAATTAGGGAAGTGAATAGGTTAGGAGATTGACAAAATTGTGTTCATGCATATTGATTCTATTAATAAACCAAGGCAGCTAGAAAAGTTGAGAGTGACATCTTTTATGATGATGAGTTGAATGGTGGTTCAGAGGGTCCTTGATGATGTAAGTGATGAGGACTTCTGGAATTTCAGAAATATGATATGTTTGCACATACATAGCGAGGGAATGAAATTATAGATATGCAATTACAGGAAATTACACATGAATTGAAAATATGTGTGACAATCATGTTTTTAAAGATACGTCCAAGAAGAAGAAGAACTATATGGTCAAGCCTAAAAGAAAAAAAAGTGTTTTTTCTTAAATATATGAATTGTTTACAGCAACTTTTCATGTTGACGTTGATGGAATTCTTGAAGAATAATAGATTGTATATAAATGCCTTTGATTCATCCTTTAAGATGGGAAGATTGACGAAGGGGCTAATTCTTAGGGATTTGGACAACATGAGAGGAGGATATTCTTTTCATCTATTTCAAAGATTGTTGGGGTTGGGCTCCTGACTTCAATGCCTTTATTGAAGTAATGAGACTTCAAGATGTGATTTTTGGATTATTCGATGGGGCTTTCAATTACAGAAATTTTTGTTGGAGCACTAATAAAACTGGTCAACATTGTATCTGGGCCAGACTAGATAAAATCCTTTTGAATGGGTCTGCCTGCTTGAAGATAGAAGGGAATATACCTATGATTTGTAAGACATTAGTAAGCTAGAGTCTTCTTGTCTACTGCAAAGATTTCACTCCAAATAAAATCTTATTTTATGTTCTTTATGACTCTTCGTACATAGGATTTAGAGAGACTTAATAAGCTATAAATTATTTAAGAAAAACAAAGAAATTTTATTACAGGTAAAGAAATAATACAAGCATTGGATAGCGAGGAGTTCACCTACCCTACATAAGTGGAACTAGAAAGAGAACACTCAAAAGAGGGCACTCAAAAGATGGCAGCTCTCCAACCTCTACAAAAATTAGACACAGAAATAGCCCTAAAGGCACCTGTGGCAGAGGTCCATAATAAAAGTAAGGGAAAAATCCTATCTCGCAACAACGTGAGTGATAAATGGATCTGTCTAAAACCCGAGCCTACGCTAAGTTTAGATCCCCGAAAAACAAAAAATAATGCTTACTTGTCAAATAATAAAGGACAAAAGTTCTATCGAAATCAATTATATTGAGGTATATCATATATGATTTGTGTAACTGGAAGAGGTGCTTAACGTTGAGAATATACATGTCCATATTGGACAAAATGGGATAAGTCTAACCTTGAGACTAAATTTTGACTGTGTGTAATGAAATGAAGCATTTGGAATTTATATATATGTCGAGAGACTTTTAATGTTAATAACTGGGTTCTTATTGATTCTAGCCAAGTGATTTTGTGTAAGATTTTCTTATAGGAGAATGGAAGAAGATGAATTTGTTGTTACTTTATGCAATATATGAGATGAAGGGCAAACGCTATGGTATGCGCCTCTTAGGAGAAAATGTTCCAAAGTGATCATAGGGGCAAAACAGATACACGCGCAGCCCCTTGGCAAGGAATGCTAAGGCATTTTGCTACGCATGCAAAAGCATCAATGAGAAAGCTGTGTAGAGATTGGGCAAATTACCGCAGTAGACCAATATAATATTCGACTAGGGTCTACAGGAGTCTTATTCTCGTAAAACCTTAAATATAATATCCAACATTTCCAAATAATGTAAAGTTTTGATTGGTTAAGTTATCTCTAGAAATATCTTATGACCAACTTCTGTTCATCATTCTCTTAAACAAGGTTGCCTTTGTTATTGTGAATCACCTTTGCAATTCACAAGAATAAGTCGGCCTCATTTCTTACTCAGTACCTCTAAATTGATTTGTATCTCTACCCTTCCCTCCAAACTACTATGGAGACTTTGTCTTGAATAATCTATGCCACACTCTTTACTCTGTTCATAAGTTCATCACTTCATCTACACCCCCACCACACGCTCACATGCAACAATCTCCATTTGATACATGGTTCAAAGTATCGGCTGAGTTTTTGAAACATTGACGTATCGGTTTGGTATACTTACTCGCCAATCTGGTAACGAGTCAATAAATGTAAAGTTGTGCACAGGCGAAATTTCGCTGTAATGGGAAAAAAATAATAGTGTAACGGAGAAGTCAAGGAGAAATAACGGCGCAACAGAGGAATCACGGTGAAATAACAGTGGAATGGACAATCAACAAATGGTAATAATAATAATATCAAACAATAAGACTTTTTTGTGGAATAGAAAGAAGTATATAATAAATAGAATATGTACATCTACATATTAACTAATAATAATGTAAATAATTAAATTTGAAGCTCTTAGCTTAATGGTTGGTACCACTCGAAACTGAAGTCGAGTTAAAAAAAAAAACCTTCCGCAACCTAGGCCGTGGAACCATGATTTGATAGGTGATCTGTAGTAAGTATGGTCCTATAAGTGTATTCTAGTTATTTGCTATATAAACAATAACTTCAATTTTGACTTCAAGTCTTTTCGTGCTTGTCACGTTTATTTTGGTTATGCAATGTGCTTTTCTCAGCTGGACATGTGTGGTATCCATTGTAGGTCCCCATTAATAATCCTAGCATGGAGAGAATGATTAATCAATTGCATTAGAAGTCAAATATGATGTACATGGAAGTTAGAATACTATAAAGCAACTGGAATTCTAAAGAATCCTTTGTCTAGTGGAATGTGCATTATTCTTGTATATGCTAGTTTAGTAGCTTCAACTTCTAGTTTGCTTAAGAATCAAACTTGGCATCCAGAACCCTGAACCTCTTGATTTCCAGTGTTTCTCTGTTTACTTAAATCTAATTACTCAATAATTTTCTTATATGCATTGTTATGAGTTAAGTAAATGTCTGATTATATGTCTAGATGTTTAATACTGGGGCATTATAATAGTTAATTTCATGTTCCAATATGTTCCATACAGCTACAATTCAATACAGAGTTTGGCGTTTAAAATTTGGGGTTCAAATTTCATTGGCATGCTTGTTTTTTCTATAGTGTATTTGCATTTTGCATATATTCAAGGGAGAATTTACTCACTTCCTTTTTTTCTGCTATATTTGTTGATGTGAAAATATTAGGTAACTGCAAGTGCATAGTGTCAAATTGAAGAACTGACAAGTATAAGTCGAACTACAGAGAATAGTTTAATTTTAAAATATCTTTCATATGTATTCTAGACGAATTAGAAATAAAGATGGAGAATTGATCAATTACAATTAAACACCAATTAAACTAATTAGAAGACGAAAACTAATAATAAGAAAGCAATCTAAGAATTCGAATCCACTAAGCAGTAAACATAACAAATAATCTAATCTCTTCTATTTTACAACTCAAATTATGCCATTGGTTTAGTGTACATAATTCGGAAAATAAATCAATTAAGTCCAATTAAAATCAACTATGGTTTTTGTTTCCCTTCCTTTAAATTTATAATTAACTTGGGCAAACATAGACTATGAAAATTTAAGGATTAATTATAACATATCAAAACTTCTTCGAACAAGCATGAACTATGAAAAACTCATATCTTAACAATAATTTATCAAAACCTCTTCATTAATTTAAAATCACATAAGAATTATAAAACGAAGGTATTTCAATAACGAAACATGAAGGCGAAATCGAGTAAACATTAAAACACAATAAATAGAATTGATGGAGAATATTGTCATGAATAATTATTTAATTTCATCTTTATCCTAGATTAAAGAATTTAGTTAGGCATTAAAATAAATAAAATAACTAAGATAAATAAGAAGTGTAGGAAAAACAATATAAGAAAACCCTTTCAACAAGCATAGAATGAAGAGATAATTTAATTCTATTCCTACTCTTAATCTAAACAAATATATTATCTAATACACAATTCCTCTCTCTAAAAAAACCCTATTTATAGAGACAAATTGCTTGTGCTTCAAATCAGGTACAATGAACTTGGTCAATTTTTCTTCAATATTCTAGATAAAATAAAACTCTTTATCTCCATCTTTTAAGTGTTTTTTTCGTGCACATCTCATTATTGGAGTCCAAACAGATTTCAGCTAGTAAGCTTTTAGAACTCTTTTTTCAATTCAACTTCATCTATTTATTAAATTCCTGCAAAACAAAATAAAACTAATTAATTAAACTAATAAAAATATTAAAATGAACAAAATTAGCTAATTAAAATGTATGAATTATAGACCTATTATTTGTTGCTCTCTATCTTTCCACCCCAGTACCCCACATCGCAGACTTACCCACGCAAAAACATTTTAGCAGTATTACTCAATTGTAATATGGTCTTGCAATTTACTACTCTCTCTATCCCATAATTATTGAAACACACCTTTCTTGCACAAATTTTAAGAAACTTTTAAAACCTCATTTGGTTAATTGGTCCTGTGAAGTGTCGGTTAAGAGTGTTCCAAGAATGTGAGCCACAAAATCTTTAGTTAGCGGACGGAACCACTATATATTAAAATGATAAAGTTGATAATTTGATATAACTATGGGTAAATTAGTCATTTAACTTCACAATAGTTACTTAAAAAGGAAGCATTGCAATATTATGGGACGGAGGGAGTATTTATCTATTGAATGGTAATATGTAATTTTGCATGCGATTTATTGCTCATTTGCTTATGTCATGATTGGCGGCACTTTCTACTCTTCTTTTCAGCTAGTAAATATAATATGGGGTGAGGCTGATGAAAGTGATGATCATATCGTACCATATCCTGATGGAAGTGAAGGAAGACGCCCAGATTTATTTGGGGATCATATTAAGAAGGAATGGAATGAGAAAGCTTCTAATGTGAAGCCTACTGAACCAAAGATTGCTATTGCCAAAAGTGAAATAAGTGGGGGTAAACTAAAGAAAAATTCTCAAGATGACACAAACGAAGGACATCCAGCTGCAGGACTTGGTGTGGACTCATGCGTTTATTTGTCTTCATCAAATGCTGCAAAACCTGATCAGGATTCCATGGGTACCGTAGCTCTGAACCATTTACCTGATATAGAAAGATTTTTTTCCTAGAGAGGCGGTTTGTATATCACTTTTGCATTATGTAACGGTTAGCGGCACTTTGTACTATGTCACATTTAAGTGTAAGTTCTGATTTGTGTGTAACTCTTATACAGATGAGCCAGCTGAACTAAATAATGGTTCTGAGACTTTTCAGAATCAGAATGAGGACAAGGACGATAGCTATTTGGTTGACTATGGTTGGGCGAATATTGGAAGCTTCGATGATCTCGATAGAATTTTTAGGTAATGCACAATCTTCATATCATTATCGTGAACATATTGAATCTTCATCCTTCGCATTCTGACGTGAAATTATGAATATATTTACCGGGAAAAAAATATTTATTGCTGTTTTCTCAAATTTGATGGATTGAGAAAAGAAAATGAAGTGTGAAATTGTCTTTCATTAAAGCAAGCACTGAACGGGGGAAAGTTGCTATTTCATTGTCCACAGATTGTCAGACTCCATATTTCTCAAATATGGTCACACTCACTAAAAAATCAGAAGCATCCAAACAGGACTAAGATCTTTGAATTGTTTTACTTGGTAATTACTTTACTTTTAAGGTTACTTTGTGTTTGCTGATCTTGGAACGCTATCTATGCTGTTAAAGCAGTATATCCACATAGGACCAATTAGTATCTTTTGAGAACTGATACTTGGCTTAAGATATATTGGGCAAATATATCACATAATTTTGTTTGAAATGTTATATTTCATTCAATCTTAATGACTTCTTTACAGTTGACGTTACTGTAATTATCCATCATTGCGTGATTGTGGCCTCTAACCTAATATTCACACAAATGATGTTTTACAGCTACGGTGATCCGGTATTTGGACACGTAAGCCTTGGGAATGCTGATGAGCTATGGTCATCTTCCAAAGATGTAACTAGTAGTCCAGACAAGTCAGTTTCTTTGTCCATAGACTCTCCAAGTTTAGGGTGTACAACATTGAGAAGTATGTCTAAGCATTATGGAAAAGCAGAGTACATGCTAGACCAAGATCAGCCCCCCACCCCTGGTTATGAGAAAGTAAATGATGTCACCTGTAATGTTCCACAGAATGTGCAGACAAACAGGGATAACCTAGGGAATGCAGGCATTAAAAATAAGATCTTCATGAAGGACAAGGTATACACAGTAGATACATAAATAATTTATTTTTATGTTTCCTTTAGGAATAGCACTTGTTATTCCTACAGTTCTTAACATCTTGACATCTTTCATTTAAATGACCTGGGGTCCTGGATAAAGGCAAGTGCTAATTTTTTTTTTCCAGCTTTCACAGATAGCTATGGAAATGGGTATCAATTCTCGATCATTCAACTCAAATCTTGATGCAGGAACTGGTGCCGCGCCAACTGAATATGGGGACAAGGTAATTTAGTTGTCACCTGGTTTCTGTTAGAAACAGAGCTCATACTTGGTCTCATTTTAAGTGCTTGAAAATGATTGGGCCACTTTTCACATTTTAGATTCTTCTTCTATTCTTGCTGGTAGTGGTAGGTAGGTAGTCAGAAAGAAAATTATATACTGTAAACATGAGGTGAATGTCCAGAACTGCAAAAGCAATATCTTAAGGAGATAATGTTATCCTCTATAGTTCTTGCGTCAATACTAAAAAAAATAGAAAGATACACCATTTGCAAAGAACATAAAACCTTATTCTTCTTTCTTAGAACACTAGTTATCTTTCCTGTTGTCTATCGATGAAACTTTTGATGTGCATATATCCCAACTTTATGAAAATCATTTCTTTGTATATTACATTTACTTGTGGGTTCAGCACGTTTTAAAAAATCACTTTTATGTTCTCTCTACATGTGCATGCATAAAGTTGAGATTTTCATTTCTTGATCTGAGATGGGCATTTTTTGCACAAATGCATTGTATGGGAAATAAAATCCCAGAAATATTTCCTGGGTGCTTGACCTTTCTCAAATAAAAGTTTTTTTTTTTTTTTTGTTATTTAGAAGTTAGGGGAGATATAAGTGAGGTGGGAAAGAGTTCTCCAGTCATAAGCCAAGTGAAAAATAGATGGAAGGCCATACATATAATTCTGAACTATGGGCATTCCTTGGCCCCACAGAATAGCAAAGCATTGGCAACAGTGAAGAATCTTTTGTCCTACCCCAGCCCGTCCACAATTGTGAAATATTTTAAGCAACATAGTCTCCATTGAAACTGTACATACCCACTAGGATTGAAGGAGCTTGGCTGTCAGTTTTCATTTGATGTCTATTTACGTCACATTTGAATTTTAATGTAAAATTTCAATTCGTTGATTACCATTTTTAGGGACTTGAGACCTCAATTTGTGAGCAAAAAGCACACGCACCTATCTCTTGCTAGAGCTCCAAAAAATGCTAACGTATTCCTATCCATGTTCCTCAGTTTTGTGTTATTTTTTATTGTTTTTTGTTTTGAACATCAAAGTGTTGCTCTAGTTTGTTTCATGTGTACAGATGAGTCGGAAAAGAAAATGTTTGAAGAGCCTTAAAAAATCACAAGATAAAAATGAAGCTAGACCATTGCGGGATCTGTTCAGTACCTGGACTTCATCAGGAAACCAATTTCTGCAACTTGACGGCCAATATACACAAATCAGCCAAGCTTCTCCATCTCTAGGGCTCAGTCAGCAAATGCAGCTTCAAGGACCTGAGTCTCTGCAATACAAGCATTTCTCTACTCCACTTTTGGCTCCTTCTTTGCATGCGAATGTGGGAAATCGGGATCCTGCCATACCTGTCTTGCCATGGTTTCATTCTGGTGAAGGTAACCGAAAGGTGCCTTCTGGTTCTGAAGTTTCTCCTGGTAATTCAAATCCTTTAAATACTTGTCCAGAGATTCCCGTGAACCCTTTAGCAATGACACCGCAGGAAAAGATTGAAAAATTAAGGAGGAGACAAAAAATGCAAGCAATGCTTGCAATTCAAAAACAACTGCAGCAATTTACTCATCAAGCCTCCAGTGCTGAACATTCTATTTCTCAAAAGTATACAGATGCTGATCAAATGCAGCTTGTAGAAGGCAGTAACTTTGAAGTTAGTGATTGTCCGAGTACTCTTCCTTTTCTTGACCCGAATTCACCCGCAGCACAGGATGATTCTAGTACAATCTCTTTGGCAATTGATAATTGTTCACCGGATGAAGCCATACTTTATCGGCTTCAAGATATTGTTGCAAAGGTTTGTATAGTCAGTGGCAGGATTTTTTTCCTGGTTCAACTACCGAGTCCGTAAAAAATTCAATGCCAAACCTATGTTTTCTTGCAGTTGGACATTCAACTAAGACTTTGCATCCGAGATAGCTTAATTAGATTGGCTCAAAGTGCAATGCAAAGGCAATATGCTAAAGATACAAGCAGTACCAACACAAGTAGCAATGATGATCTTGAATTTCTCGCAAAAGAAGCAGCTAATAATAACAGGTTAGCAAAGCAAACCGCAGTTCTCAATATAATTATCTGAATATATATGATTTATGAAAAAATGATTTATTGTGTTTTTATTTTCATTTATCTTTTCTCGTGAGTAGCATCATTTAAGAGCAGCAGAAACAATGGCCATTGTGTGATTCCAATTATGGTTAAGATATCAATGCCTGGAAGACTAATTTATTCTATCGTGCAATAAATCCAAGAGGGAGCGTTAAGCTTGCAGATATATCACTACTTTAGAGGTCTAAGTAGCTCTGATTCAGTTGTTAAAATATAATCATTTCACCATGACCCATTCATCACCTAAACAAATTCCTACTTACTGATAGTAACATGAGGGTAGGTTTTGAACCTTTTTACAAGGTAACATTATAAATTTTCCCTAAAGTACTTAATGAATTTATATGAAGGATTCAATTCTATGTTACATGGACTTGGGATTTGTATGGCTATGTTTGTTTGCAAAAATGATAGGCGGGATAAGACTATTTCTATTAATTTATTATTATTCAAACTAATTATTTCATGATTAATCCGTTATTTAATCTTATTTAATCCCATAGACTATATTTAGTCATTTTTAAGGTCATTTGATGTTATTCCAAGTGGAAATTTGATATTATATAATCTCTTTTTGAGGTATCAAATGACCTTAGATGTAACAATCTAGTCCTAAGTTACTTACTATAGTATCTTCAATCATAATCTTTTGGATGAGTTTGTGGTAGGCTAAGCTGACCAAAAAAAAATATTATTAGACTAGTGGTTTAAGGCCTTGTTTAGATGGATTTGTTTCAATTCGGAAAAGGGATTTGACCCGAAATTTGTTCCAAACTTGGGATTTGACCAGATTGTTACATATGGTATCTGAAACGACTCTTAAAAACTCGGGTCGGGTCTTCCAATTGAGTTACTAAAGGTGGGGATGCGAATCCAACTGGTATTATCCACAATGGCTAGAGAGGTAAAAAATTGTGGACTGTTGTGTGATTTATTTTGACAGGGATGCTAAAAATTTAAGTGGGATAATTTGTAACACCATAGTCCCACATCAAAACATAGGGGAAATTTTTTATGTACTTAAGAAACCTAAGGTGGGCTAAGATAATCCAAGAATATATTATTGGGCTAGTGGTTCAATGCATTGGTTGGATGGATTTTTTTAAATTATGGGATTTGACCCAAAATTTGTTTCGGATTCAAGAATTAACTCAGGTACCTTATTATGCACAACCGCAAATTGTAACCAAATTCCTTCTATACGTATTTAGTTGTTACTTCCTGAATCTGAATCCTTCAAAACAGCATGATATGATTCTCAGATGCCCCCTGTCATCTTCTACAAAGTTATAGATCTCGAAAAGATAAGGGTAATAGGCTCAAGAATCACTTGACTTGGAATTGGTATGACAAACATATGGCTTTTCAAAGTCTGATGTAAAATGTTCGACGAGAAACTGGGCAGTTTGTAGTTTTTGGTGATTTTGGGGGCAGAAGGGTTCCTTAAAAGGCTTCAATGCCTTCTAAACTGATATAGGAGGCAAAAATACAAGAATTTGGGGCTTTTGAATCACTGCATTTCAAGTTTGTATGAATTACTTATGTTTTTACAAGTTGCTACAATATGTGTAGAGATTTTACACAGGGATTCAACTTAAAGTAAATTAGGATTGTTGCACTCCCACTTTAAATACAACTCTATACATTATCTTTCAAGTTAAATATAACTCTTAAGAATTATCACATAAAGTGGGCTTTTACTTTACCAATTGTAAATAGGATTATACATCATTAAAATAAAATAACACACTCCTAGTTAGATTAGATTTTTCCAAGATACACTTACTCTTCTTTGTATTTGCCAAAGTAAAACTATTTTATTTACTTAAATTGTAATATGCAAAAAATTGGATTGTTACATTAGAAATCTTCAATAATAGTCTGGGGATTAAATAACAACCGACTAAGATAAAATAGTACAAATTGGTAATAAATTCATACAAATAGTCTTATCTCACTCATCATTTTTGTAGACAAACATAGCCGAGAAGTTCCCATAAAAGTGTCCGATACTAGACACTCCTATTTGCATACATTCTCAGTATTTCTCACTATTTTGGAGTGTCCAATACACACACCACACCCACACCCATGTTTTGTCCTGTTGACACAAATACTTCAGGAAATTTGAAGAGTCCATCTACCACAAATTTAATTCTAATTTAACAAATCAATAAATAATTATGAATTTCAAGACAAGAAAGATAAGGATAGAGAGCAAACACTTCTAGTTGTTTTGGTGAAAAGAATTCTAAATCCACTCAATTTAGCTTTTCC
Source organism: Hedera helix (assembly GCA_947179155.2). Lineage (NCBI taxonomy): Eukaryota > Viridiplantae > Streptophyta > Magnoliopsida > Apiales > Araliaceae > Hedera > Hedera helix. Next base: position 4,595,790 of record OX359287.1, read on the forward strand.
GCTCAATATTCTAAAACATAGTATTCTAAAATTATTAGGCCGGTTTTTTTTATAGTATATTTATATAAAAAGCGTATATTAAATGTAAAGATTTTAATTCTACATAAAAAGTTATCAAGAGTTCAGTCTTTAAAGGCATGACAAATTTATTTCATGCATAAGAAAAGTCACATAAGAAAAAAACTAATTGTTGGATATGATGAAATTACTCAATTTACCTCAAACACTCTGATGCTAAATTTACCAAAGTGTTTCCAATAGTAAATTATAAGATACTTGGGCTAAATTGGTCCGGATATTAAAAATTATATTCAATAATTAAGCTTAAGCGTTAGGGCAGCTGATTACTTTACATGACATTAGAACCCATGTGCGAGGTCTTGGTTTCAAGTCTTCGCACTGGTAATTGATCCCTCCTTTATGTTGATAATGCAATTGCACTTTGTTTGCTTTGTGAAACAAGATGTACCTTTTTTTTATTTTTTTTATTTATGTTTCTTTATGTGCAAGTGGGAGTCTCACGTGAGGGGATTGCTAAAGCATGATAACTTACTCCTAATGAGCCTATGTACCTTTCATTCTCTTTGATCTTATCTTTGATTTCTTTTTATGAAATATATCTTCATAGTTTACTGAATTTGTCTATTGTCGTACTTTGTTATAATATTGTATTTGCAAGTTCTAAAGATTGATTGTTGGGTTATCTCAAGCAGCTATCGCTTTGGGTGACTTAACAATAATCAAACTAATCATTTGCCAAAAGATGTGATGATGGACCAAGTGGGAGTTAAAGCATGATATACATTGTTGGGCATTCTCTCAAGTGGCTATAGCTTTGGGTATCTTGACAATAATCAAACTAGGACTTTTTGCCAAAAGATGTAATGATGGACCAATCAAATTCTTCTCTCCATGTTCAAGCGGGAGTTAAAGCATGATATGCATTGTTGGACCTTCTCTCAATCAGCTTAAGCTTTTCGTAACTTGACAATAATCAAACAACCTTTGCCAAAAGTGTAGTCATGGACCAATCATGTCATTAAAAATTAAATTATTAAGAGTTGTAACAAAAACATTTCCCCAAAATATATCAATAATTTTCAAATTTCACTTACTTTAGAATGCACGTCTAAACTTTGTCCTAAATCATTTTTTGATTTGGTTAATTTTCTTCACAGGCTTATCAAGTGAACCATAGTTTATTAAGATAGATTTAAGTTCTTATTTCGAAAAGTGAAGATAAGCGTGAAAGATTCCTAGTTAAAGATGTCTGAGTTAGAACTCCTAAGCTTTAGTGTAATTGAAGTAATGAGAAATATCAATTTCTGGGATTCTCAATTTGAATCAAGTGATTCATCCTACAGTTATTCATCTTTACCGCTCTGAAGTTTTTTATACTTTCCTTCATAATTTGACATGTATATTGTTATATATGCCATTTGTGCAGAGTTCCTTGCACAAATGATTATCAGTCTGGAACCTTGGTTATTTAGTTCAATGATTCATACAAGAAGCTTTACTTCCCTTTTGTCGGTATTACTTATAAGCCTATCATCACTTTGCAGGTTTGATAAAATGACAGAGGTAGAGACTAATACCAATCCCATCGACCGTACTGTTGCTCATTTACTCTTTCATAGGCCTCTAGAGCTGTCAGGAAAACTTCCTGAGACTCCTGAATCACCTGCATCTGCTAAGCTACCTTGTGAAAGAAAAGAAACTAGTTTACTGAGCACTCCAAGTGGATTTTGGCCTGAAAATTCTGAAACCAAGGAAAGTCAATCTCACTTGGTATCAAAACGTCCTGTATTTTCTGAAGGGGAAAAGTCTAAAAGCATCTCCCGTGTCAAATCCTCAGAGAATGCGTCGAACTGTGAACTAGAACATGGAGCTACCAAGTCTGAAGCCTCTTGATAAATATATATTTCTGAAGACTTTTAAGGGTGTCCTAGCTGTGCTGAAAAGCCAAAAGCGTTGAGCTACTTGACGTCAAATAAATAAGTTCCAGAGCGGGACGCTACTCGTGTGAGTCTTTAATTTATCCTGGTTACTGTGGATTTCATTTTCACAAAAGCTATCATCTATTGTCTGTTATCATGTTGACATGCTTTTCCTAAAATGTTTGTTGAGCATTTTGTTTGTATATTATTCAGTGTTGGTTTTGACAAACGGAACGTGTGATTAATTCTGATCATGGTACACTAAAGCGTTCCTAAACAATATTTGAGTTACATATTTTTCAGGAATTTTTGTTGTTCATGCTTAATGCTAAGGCCTTTTCTTTGTAATAGCTAGGGGTGTAAACGGATATAAATGGATACGGATATAGCAGTATCCGTATCCGTATCCGGAAAATTAATTTGCTATCCGTATCTGTATCCGGTATCCGACAGATTTTAAAAATCATATCCGTATCCGGTATTGGAAAAAATATCCGAATACGGATAATATATGTTTCCGTTTATATCCGGATTCGATTATATAAAATAATATTAATATTATTATTATTATTATTATTATTATTATTATTATTATTATAATGATAATTATAATAACAAGAATAATAATTATAATGATGATGATTATAATAACAACAACAACAACAACAACAACAACAACAATAATAATAATAAGAAGAAGAAGAAGAAGAAGAAGAAGAATGATAATGATAATAACAAGAATAATAATTATAATAATAATGATGATAATAATAATAATAATAATAATAACAATAATTATAAAATAATAATAATAATAATAATAATAATAATATTGACAATAATAATAATTATAATAATGGTAATAACAATAATAATAATTATTATAATAATTATAATAATAATAATTATGTTAATGATAATAACGATAATAATAATAATAATTATTATTATTATAATATTAATAATAATTATAACAATAATAATAATAATTATAATAATAATAACAATAGTAATAATAGCAACAACAACAATAAGAATAATAAAAACAATAATAATAACAATAATTATAATAATAATTATTATTATAATAATAATAACAACAACAACAAAAACAATAATAACAATAATAATAATTATTGTGATAATAATAATAATTATGATAGTAATAGTAATAATAATAATAATAATAATAATAATAATAATAATAATAATAATTATTATTATTATTATTATTATTATTATTATTATTATTGATAATTGTAAGTTTTGTAGACATGTTTAAATTTTTCTGAATATCTATTTTTAAAAGATAATTAATTATTATGGCGGTGTGGTGAATTACGATAATTGTTATGTGTGATTGTAAGTTATTTAGGTTGTAAAGCGTCTTTAAGTATTGTAGTATTTTTCGAATTTTAATCTAATTTTTCGTTACGTCGTGCCTTCAAGCACGAACAATTACTAGTACATATTAATAAATGAATGTTAATTTATTTATTTTTAATAAATACAATAATTAATATTCTAAATTATAATTCAAATAAGTTTTCATTATTTTTAAAATTCAAAATGAATGCTGTACTTATTAATGTTTAGACGTCCATTAATAAATAGATACCTATTTTATATGTTAATTTGAAATAATATTGTAGTGTGTATGAATATTTATAATCTATAATTATAACATTTAAATTATATTTATAACACTTGTTAAATGATACATTTTAGATATGTTGTAACACTATATATAATTATAATAATAGAAAAAAATAATGAGTTTTAAAGTATAGTTCATTAATGAATGAATGTTAATTTATTTATTTTTAATAAATACAATAATCAATGCTCTAAATTATAATTTAAATAAGTTTTTATTATTTTTGAAATCCTAAATTCAAAATGAATGCTCTACTTATTAATGTTTAGATGCTCATTAATAAATAGATGTTTATTTTATGTGTTAATTTGGAGTAATAATGAAGTGTGTATGAATATTTATAATCTATAATTATAACATTTAAATAATATTTATAAAACTTGTTAAATGATATATTTTAGATATATTGTAACATTATATATAACTAGAATAAGAGGAAAAAATAATGAGTTTTAAAGTATAATTCATTAATGAATGAATATTAATTTATTTATTTTTAATAAATACAATAATCAATGCTCTAAATTATAATTCAAATAAGTTTTCATTATTTTTTAAATCCTAAATTCCAAAATAAATGCTCTACTTATTAATGTTTTGATATCAATTAATAAGTAGATGCTCATTTTATGTGTTAATTTGGAGTAATATTGTAGTTGTCATATATTTATAATATATAATTATAACATTTAAATGATATTTATAACACTTGTTAAATAATGTATTTTAGATATATTGTAACACTATATATAGCTAGAATAAAGGGAAAAAATAATAAAGTTCATTAATGAATGAATGCTAATTTATTTATTTTTAATAAATACAATAATCAATACTTTAAATTATAATTCAAATAAATTTTTATTATTTTTAAAATCCTAAATTTTAAAATAAATGCTCTACTTATTAAAGCTTAATGTCCATTAATAAGTTGATATCCGTTTTATATGTTTAGAGTAATACTGTAGTGTGTATGAATATTTATAATCTATAATTATAACATTTAAATTATATTTATAACATTTATAACACTTGTTAAATGATATTTATAACACTTGTTAAATGATACGTTTAAGATATTTTAACTTTATAATAATAGAAATTCCTTAACTATACTTAAATCAATTTATTAATATTATAATAAAAATGTTATTTTTTACTTTTTAGAAGTGAAATGACATATTTTAAAAACAATTTTCGTATGATAGTGAAAACTAATTATTATGTTAGGAAGACCACTTAAAACTTAAAAGAAATTATTTTGCTTATATATATATATATATATATATAAGTTATTCGGATACGAATTCCGGATACGGATCCGAATTCGGATATCGGATTCCGGATATCCGCCGGATATATTTACGGATGGATGTTAAACAAATACGAATACGCCTATATCCGTATTCGTATCCGTTTATTTGCGGATACCTTTAAATCGAATATGGATATATCCGTTTTTTTCCGAATGCAAATAATATCTGTTTTTTTCCGAATATGAATGCGAGCGAATACGAATTTTCCGGTTACCATTTACACCCCTACCCCTAGTAATAGCAAACTATTTTGAAACTCCCAATTGGAAGAACAAGCTGTTTTCTTGATGTTCTATAGTAAACTGGATAATGTACATTTAGTTCTGCCAAAACTGTGTTCCTAGAGTTTCCCTTCTATTTGTGTAAAATTTTGGTACAGTAAAATACAACAGCACATAACTCTGTTTTTGTAGCTTGCTTCAGTTGGTTATGGATATTGGAACGGGTTACCTGCATACACACTACTGTGTGATTTAAGATAAAAGGATGAGATTGGGGCAGAAAAAAATAAAAATGAAAAACTAAAAGCTATTGTAAAAATTAATCATTTCACTGTGTATAATTAATAGGGATAGAAATGATATAAAGGGAATTGAAAAAGGTTTCAAAATAACCTTTAACACAAGAAAATTGCTCTCACCTCTCTCATTTTTACTCCTCCATTTCTAGTATATATGTCGTTTTAGAATAATTTTTTTTTTCATAATATAAGAAAAATATAAGATTTCTTTTTTATCGATACGGAAAATTGTGAAATAGAGGAGTAATTAATTAGTGTAGTAATAAAATTTTAAATTAACACTAATTATTTAATATCAATATTAATAAAATATTTTAATATATGTAATTATTTTGTCATATATAATGAAAAGGAGAGTAAAAAGTCTCGAGATTATAAAGCCTATGATGTGCACAATGGTCAAACGCTCATATATGAATCTTTATATAATTATTTTAAAAATAAACTAGTCTTTAAAGTTGTATATTAAAAAATTGGTCTAAATTTGTCTTATAAAATTTGAGTTAATTATAATCTTGGTAGTCCCGGAGACTTGTAATTTTTTCCTTTTTTTCTTTTTGTAGTTCTAAAATTTGAGTGATATGACATTGGTAAATTGAACAACTATAAACAGATATGACATTGGTAAATTGAACAACTGTAAATAGATATGACATTGGTAAATCGAACTATATATATATATTTTTTGGGCCTATATCATTATATCAACAAATACTTGTCGGATTCTATTTAGAGAATGAGTTAAAGTATTTGATAATTCGAGTCGAGAGATAAATTGTTAAGATAATTTTTAAATTTTATTCAGAAAAAATTGTTATTATGAAAAGAAAAAATTCAATTCTATTTTTTAATAGGGATATTATTTTTGAAAGGAAACTATTTTTAGTAGGAAATTTATTTTAGCAGTGTCCTATTTTGAATAAAAAGAGAATAATTGTTGGTAATCTATTAATAGAGTATCATGTTTCCTTGTTGAAGGATAGCATAATCAAAAGACATATAGTATCTTAAGAATTGAGAGAGGATATAAGTGGATTTTTGTTTGTATTATGGGAGGGAGGATTTTGTAACTTTTATTTTGTACAAAAAGTATTGTTGTGCATATTTGTATCATCAAGTTTCAGGGAGTTAAACTTGAGAAAAGTATTTTAAGTACATTATTATTAATTTTAATATAGTGGAGACCTAGGGTTTAGCTCGTGTTTTTATAAAGAATTTTCATGTTAAATTTTGTGTTGTTTTAATTCTCCTTATTTTATTATTTAATTTTTATTAACCTATGTATGTTTTGGTTAAGTGGAGTCGGTTGGGAAATAAGGTTTGTCTCGTGGAGGAGGAGTTATTCTATACTCCTGGAGTATAGTTATAGTTTGTTCCACCCTCTCACATGAGGATGTGTTTCACACGGATCTCACCACGTGTAGATCTCGTCTTCATATAAGAAGGTAAAGTAAACTGTAACTATACTCTAAGAGTATAGCATATTTTTTCCTCGTGAAGAGAGTTCAATCCTTATTTGTAACAAGTGTTGGGTAATTTTAATAAAGGAGTATACTGAACCGGTGTAATGGTTCAAACCAAGGTTTTGAAAATTGGACCGGACCGGCGATCGGACCGCGGTTCGACAGGAATTGGTCCACTTTCCGGTCCGGTCCAAGCCCAAAAATCGTTTTTGGTCAAAAATCGGTCAAAACCGGTGAACCGGCGGTCGGACCGGTTGAACCGGTTCCCTACCTCCTTTTTTTTTTTTTTTTTTTAAAAAAAAAAAAATTAAAAAAATTTAAACATTTAAACTTGATTAAATATATCCTTGATTGAATTTTGAGTTATGATCACGATTTAATATATTTCTTTTCATATAGATTTATATTTATTTGAATTATATAAAATAAATATTGTACAAATAGATTTATTTTTTTACCGAATTTGATTGAATATATCCTAGAGATGTTTTTGTTCATTTGTATTTGATTTTATCACTCTTGAGTCTTGAATTTTGTGTTACGATCATGATTTAATATCTTTTTTTTTTTATATAAATTTAGTATTTATTTGAATTGCATGAAGTAAACATTATACAAATAGGTTTAATTTTTTTTTGTGTGTTGATAAATTGATTAATTTTACATATTTACTAAATATTATATATAATATATAATAATAATTAATATATTTAATTATTTATTATTTATTACATAATAATGATGTCACCGGTTCAATAACGGTCCGACCACTGGTTGGACCAGTGACCCGTCCGCCCGGTAACTTTTTCGGTTCGATCATCGGTCCGGGTCTGAGAACATTGGTTCAAACAATAGCAACCTGGTTCGGTCATGAGTTCAATCCTTATTTGCAACAACCGTCAGGTAATTTTAATAAAGGAGTTTACTGAACCTGTGTAATGGTTCAAACAATAGCAACCTGATTCGGTAAAAGATGTGACCCGAGAGGAGTAACACCCGAACCAGTGCGACCCATTATAAGCTAATAATTTTTCTTTACCTGGGGACTATTCAAATTTTAAATTAATCTATTTTTCTTTGGCTGGGACCAATGCTTTTAGAATTGGACCGGTCATCGAAACGAAAATAATATCGGGTGGATGGATCACTAGTTCAACCAGTGGTCGAACCGTTATTGAACCAGTGACGTCATAAATATATAAAAATATATATTATTAATAATTAATAAAATTTTAAAACATCTAATTTTTTGTAAGTTAAAATATAGTAAAATTATGTTATATTATTGCTAAAAATATTTTTGAAAAAAAAAATACTTCAAAATCGGTTCAACTGGGCCAACTAATCAATTTTACTGGTTGAATCACTGGTCGAACTGGTGGTCAACTGGGTCAACCGATTATTGACCAAATTGAGTGAACCAGTTCAAATCGGACAGGAAAGTGAACCGTTTTTCGGTTCAACCGGTTTGACCGCTGGTTCAGAACCGATTTTCAAAACATTGCTGGGGACTATTCAAATTTTAAGTTAATCTGAACCATTGATTATGAAAGGTTGCGATCCAATGAAATTGAAATGCCCATTCAATTAAAGGGTGTTCGTTATCTATGTTTAAAGAGATGTTTGGAGTCCTATAAATAGGACAAGAAATCACCATTTAGAACAATTCATTCATGAGAAATGAATGTATTCCATAATTCTTTTAAAGAATTTTGATGTTAATTATTTCCTTTTGTCTTTGATTGTAGCTTTGAATTAAATATTATTTTACACATAGTATTTAACACATTAATTTATGAGTCTGTCTTATCTTAGAAAATTGATCCGCTGTAACCTTGATAAGAGCGGATATTATCTTAAGAAGATACCGGACTTCTTTGATTCAGACAACACTATTATTATTTTTTAGAATTTTGACGTCCTACAATGAGAGTTCCATCATTTATTGAACTGAGATTCTTTTAGACAAAAAAATTTGTTTAGGAAAAGAGAGAGGGATGAAAATGGAAGGGGGAAAATAGTGCAGTTGCTTAGGGTAGGACAAATGATAAGATTTATAGCTTTTATATAGACCTAGATTAGGTTTAGGGTAGGACAATGAGGGTTTAATTAGTGTGATTAATTTGTAGAAAAATAATACATAGTGTGAGAAAAGCTTGTTAGCTTTGTTACGAGTTGAGACATCAATTAAGTACTTACGTATTTTTATTAATTTATAGAGCATGCCATTGTGTTTACCAAAGCACAAGGCGATATATTTGAATTTGTCACAAGGTGTAGCTGGATTATTCAGTAGTATTACATATCATTAAAATTGTTCATGGTCGGTTTCGGCCGTTTTTTTTGAGAAATTTGTACCCAAATTGAACTCTTCCGTTTTCCTTTTACCATCACCGAAATCGATTAAAGTCAACGGTTTTTATCATGCCCAGTTGACTCGGTTATTTCGGTTAGCCTCTGTGGGTCTTTCTTTTCCCATCAATTTTTGAGTTATATTAACAAGGAATAAGAAAGTAGAAAAGAGCCATAGATTCCAGCTACAATATATTGTTCAGGCCATACAAACATAAAATTCACCAACTTAAATCCTAAATCATAGCAAACATTAGAAATCACCAGAAAAATAAATAAATAAATAAAAAATCCTAGCTGATGAACAATTTCGTCGTCCACCTTATTGTCGCCCCGCCTGCTGCCATCAAGAAAGGTATTATAGGCAATGGACATTCCGTCGCCAATGACTATTAGCATGGACCGTCCATTGCTAAGGACTAAAAACTAAATTAGTTTTAAAACCTAGCTACCTATAGGAGACATAATAGTCCGTTGGTAATACTCATGTCAGTTGTATATAACCTTACCTATTGCCGACGATTGAATTCGTCGCTATTGATCGCTTAAAATAAATATTTTTCAAATTAAGAAAGGTCATAGGAGACAGATTTTTCGTTGGCAATGACAAAAGTTTGTCAAGAATGATTTTTTTTTAAATATATAATTTTTATATAATTTGAACCCCCTGTTTTTTTACGAATAAATTAGTATTTCAAAATGAAATCTTCATAATTTTATTTTCATTAAGAGCACATATTCAGGTGTTATAGGCTCGGTATTCCAAGCCATACATCCTTATTTCCTTCTTGGTCTATTGAGTTCTAGGTTTAACACCTTCTATCAGCTTTCTAAGGTATAGTTACACCATTGGTGAGGCAACAAAATTAAACATGCCATGATCCTATGTCAGCATGAAAGCTTTGATCTTTTGTGTCCAGTAGTCGAAGTCTTCTTCTTTGAACATTGTTGGTCGATTGATATCATATCCGTTGGAATTAAAATATATATATGTACGCATTCATCAGTTTACACATAACATAAAGAGAACCAAAGCATATTTCTTGAAACATGATAATTTTGGTGTGGAAAACCTTGTACGTACCGCATAAACTAAAGCCAAACCCAAAACAATCATCTATGAACTACAATTTGGGAACAAAAAACTAATTCACGATGCGTAATACATCACTATACTGTATATGAGAACTGATTAATTGGGATAATTAGATGTACTGGGATTGTGGGTTTTTATTGGCGTAGTGGTTCAATCAACTCCCTAAAAAATCTCCACCCACTCGATCATTTTAACGCTACAATTATAACGTTATAATAATAACGTTAAAAGACCGAATCTTGATGGTAATCTGACTAACATCCAAATGGGTCAGACCCTCCATGGGTGCCCCATTTGGATTACCCAACATCCAACATTTCCCACTCGCTTATGGCTGGGACAACGAAATCATCACATTTGTCAAAAATAACTTAAATTAAAATATCGTGAATCCTTATTTGTCGGATCATGCGACTTTTGAGTTCACCTGTAATGCGGGGGCTCTATATCAAACTCGTTAGAGCCAACTTAGAAACATCTACCCTTTTAAAGAAAAACAGTGTAGGAGCTCTCACATTAAACTCAATTAGTTCAAGTAGAGACTACAACTCATAAACTCATAGTACCCCAAACACATTGGAATTTCACTAGGTAAATTATCTTTAATCCCTCAGAGAGCTATACTTAACCACCTTTGGGACCAAGTCCATTTCGTATATCACTTATTACTATATCGCTATCGAAGCGCTATAGTTGTCAACAATAAGTGCAGATCGAGGTGAAATCAAATCGTTTTTCCTTTGCCCTAATACTATTCAGATATGAATCAGTTGCTTTCCCAGAATCGATCCTTATAGTCTCATTAATCCTAGCCTTAGGAATCGAAACCAAAGTAGCAACACTAATTTATGTCTTTACAGTATAGTCAAAGATCACAAAGAGCACTTGATGTAGGAACAAGAATTTTGTCCTACAGGACTCACACGGTAAGAAAATAGGGGTTCATTCTCTCACCTCCTTTACATGGTCGCTAAGCATATGTAACACTTTTACAATGTAATATCCCAGATATTTACAAGAATTGTAGATAAAATTTTTAAAATATTAATTAAAGGTTATGGTTTAAAACCTAGAGTTGGAGAAGTGAGATGTGTAGAAAATGGGTAAATATTTTTTTAACATAATTTATTTGTTAGAAATTAAATGTGAGAATATTTTAATGATGCATGTAGAGAATTTATTAAGGAAATAAATTCAATTGAGAAGTGAATGTGGATATATATATATACACCTAAAGCGTGCTTGTTAGCCAAATAAGAGGATGGGTAAGTTAATACTCAATTAAACTAATAAATTAATTAGTTTAAATATGAAGTAAGAAGGAAAGTCATGAAATATAATTAATTAGGTTAATTATATTAGTTATGAGTTAAAGTTGCGGAAAATTTATGATGATTGTCTAGGATGACAATAATGTGAAGTAATTAATTAAGCAATTAACTTAATTATTAAGTTGTTGTATAAAGTTCATTAATGAATTTAAAACAAGCCCAATATTTTAATTGATATAAGTCTTGTTGGTAATTATATAGAGGGCCAAATAAATTTAAGGATCTAGCCTCATGAAGAGTCCAAATAATTTAATTATTACTAGTGGACTAGCCCAAAAAGATTATAGATGTTAGCCCAATATGGAAATACTTATATGAAGGTGGGTAATTAAATAATAAGCTCAAATGTTAAAGTCCAAGATATAATTAATATAAGTCCAATTAAATTATGTTGACAAGTATTGTATATAATGTGATGGTAGTCCAATTAAATAAATTATCTAGCCCAAGTTATGAAAGATGTGTGAGTTGCGTTGGGTAACCCAAGTAAATAAATAAGAGAGCCCAATGCAAAGTAAACTATGTAGCCCAAACATTTAAAAGTTAAATGATGGTCAAAGTGTTGGGAAAATAATTTCAAGTATTGTTAAGTGTAGAGAATTAACTAATGTATAGTTAATTAAATAACCCTAGTTGATAGACAAATGAGAGTATTAACCAAACATTAGTTAATTGCTAGGTGAATGAATGTGATGATGAGAATTAACTATAAATGAGTTAATTGAGTAACCCTAGGTAAAGTTGTTGTAGAAAATTAACCATACCTTGGTTAATTGCTAGGAGAAATTACAAGTATTGTATATATATTAAAAATAAAGGAAAATGGTGGAGTGTTGACCAAATATGGGACCCCACTTGGAGATTGAGTGTAGCTTGCATGTTTCTTGAATTTCATTTAAATTGGTTATTCACTTAGTCAATTCCCTTAATTCATGCTAGGATGTAATTTTTTTTTTTTAAAAAAGGTTATTGGTGAATATGTGAAGATATACATGTTGTAAGTATATGGGTTGGTAGAGAGTTAACCAATGTTGGTTAAATGAATTAACTATGGATAATATGAAAGCTTGTACTTAACCGCACATTAGTTAAATGGTGGAGAATTGTTATTCACACTCAACCAAAGGGTGGTTCACCAACCCTAGTCAATTCCTTAAATTCATGTTTATAGAGAACTAACCATTGTTGGGTTAGGTGTTAGCCTTAAGTGATAATAAAAATAAAACATTAATCAATACTAGAGTTAAATGTTAGTAAATATATAAATATATTGAATATATATGTATACTTGATTGTGGAGAATTAACCTTACTTGAGTTATTTGGTGGAAGATGTGTGTATGTTTAATTGATGAGCTTAGACCATGGTTGATAGTTAAGTTAACATATGTTATAAGAGTAAGAGCATTAACCACACATTAGTTAAGTGTTGGAGAAAGGTTGTTTTTGTTTTACTCAATTGGTTGTTTGAAAGTTATCTTGATGGTTGTCATTTTTGGTTGTCAATCACTTGGTCAATCACCAAGTCTATCAAGTGGTCATTCATGGCAATAGTAAGCAAGATTAGAGCTTAATTTCACATATGTTAGTTGATTAAGGAAGTTAATTGAGCTTACCTAAGTTCTATATATAGAGAAGAGAGAAAGAGCTAGCAAATGTTAGTCATTTGTCTAGAAATTTTAGAGAGAAAAGAGAGAGATTCTTTAAGAGAAAAGTAAGCAAACTCTTGTGAGATTGAGAATCAACCAAGAAAAAGTGCTAGAGAATAGTCAAGGAGGATTCACAAGCCAATTTCATATCAAGAGAAAGAAGAGCATCCATGTTCAAGAGGTTAAAAAGTGTTCTAACCCTTATTTAGTGCATTTTTATAGTTTATATAAGTTTTAAATGGTCAAAATATGTTTTTAACCGATCAAAAGTTATTTTGATGCTCTAAAAGTCTAAATCTATGATATATATGTAGATTCATGGTTTAATATGTTTAATACGTGTATTGGTATGTGTGTTACGTAAATAAAGAGAAGAAAAATCCATATAGTGATTTACCGGTAAAACCCTAGACGGTTCGATCTTAAATTTCTTGTCAAAACGTTTTCGAAAATATGATTGAATCATGAAATGTTATAAAACAAGAAGTTAGGAAGACAACAACAATGAGTTGGTGTCATTTGAATGTGTAGATTTTATTTTATTCAAGTTTGAACCAATAAAACCAATGATTTGTGTAGTTAATTTTTCACTCTATCCTTGTAAGCGATTTTAATCCTACTTTCATTTGGAATTTAGATTTGTGATCTAAAGAGAAGTTGTAGAGGGGGAAATTTAAATGAGAATAAACTTAAGAATAATCCAAAAATATTTTGAAATAAAGAAGTTATGGCTATCGGAGTGACAAGAGGTCGGGCAGTCCAAATTAGGGTTTTGTTTTCTGTTTTGAGTGCCTCGGCGCCCAGATTAGCCTATTCTAAGCGCCCCGACTTTCAAAACAGAATGTGCAAGTTGTCTGGGTCGGGTCGGTTCGGTCCGGTCCGGGTCGGGTCGGTCCGGGTCAAGTTTTCTTTGAAAATTTAAGTTGAAGTAAGTGTAAAATAAATGTGTTTGAATAATAAACTAATATATGGAGTTTATTAGTAACTACTGGGTAGCTAAATGTTTAAAATAAAGACTAAGGTTAACACAATTAAAAAGTTAACCATTGGTATTGTTTAAAGATGCTTAAAATATTATTAAATGGTTAATAATATTAATATGAGATTAAAAGGTTGTTAAATAATTAATAACATTTGTAAATGATTAAAATATTATTACATAGTTAATAATGTTAATAAGTGATTAAAATATTATTACATGGTTAATAATGTTAATAAGTGATTAAAATATTATTAAATGGTTAATAATATTAATAAGAGATTAAAATATTATTAAATGATGAATAATATTAATAAGTGATTAAAATATTATTAAATGGTTAATAATATTAATAAGAGATTAAAATAGTATTAAATGATTAATAATATTAATAAGAGATTAAAATATTATTAAATGGTTAATAATATTTGAATGTAATTGTATATTATCAAAGGTAGATAATATTTTGAGATATTTGGTACATTATTAAATGTTCAAATCATTAAGTTATGTCAAAGAAGAAAGTTTCATTGAATTAAATCAATGTAAATAGTTCATTTGTGACTAATTTAGACAACTTATTAAAAGTGGGTTGTACAAAGAACGTATAGTGAAGGCGTAAGTTGGTTAAGCGTACTTGACATGTCCGAACTATATTTTGGACTAGGGTTTTTCTTCGGAACTTAAGGGTTCGTTTGTCGGACATCTTAAGAAGTTAGAGTCTTATATAAAGACTAATTAATAGTCATTGTATCTAATGATGATGTCAATTTTATATATAAATTGTAGGTTGAATGAAAGACGCAAAATAAGTGTAAATGGTAGAAGCGAACCAGACAAGTTTTTCAGAACTTGCTCCTATGTGCATTAATATGTTACAACGTGTTATCAAATTATTGACATAAAGACATATTGATGATAATTGTGATATGTGATAAGCATGATGTATGATTATATGTGAAATATGTACCAACATGAAACATGATTTGCTAGAGGTTAGTTGATTATTATATGTGACGCATAAGAAGTATGAAATATTCATAAAATGAAATGCATGAAATGCAAGATGTAGGAATAATATGCAGAGTATTTATAAAATGTGAAGCATGTAATGTATTATGTGTAACTGTTAAACTTGTTGAGCCGTCGTGCTCACTCTTGCTATAAAATCAACATTTTTAGATAGTGCAAGTTATTCGAAATTTTTGATAAAGATCAAGGAACAGGAATGCATATTACATTCACTAAAGGTCTAACTCGACTATTGTAGATATTAGTCAAAATTGGACAGGTAAAATAATTGTGTAGTATAAGAATTAGTTGGTATGTAGTATGAGTGTTAAATACTCAAATTAATTGTAATAGAATGTCGTATCATGTATGATATTGAGACATACTAGGAATGTATAAAGATTGCTATTCTGGAATAGAAAGAGATGCTGTAAAATTATAAATAAATAATTATTTAACAATTATAATATTATTGTAATTCATGAACAATAAGGAAAAGGTAATACTCGTGTTGAACCGGATCCGAGGTTCGAGGGACCCGGATTTGGGGTCGTCACACACAACATACTATTCTATAGCCTCGTTGTGCGAACTTTAGTCTAGTCACTCTCAGAGTGTCTAACTTGAATATTTTAAACTGTCTGCTTATCAAAGCGCCATATTTGAAATCTCGCATCTGGTTATCATGTCACGACAGATAATCTCATCTATATGAGCATATGTCCTATGGTCATGCCGTACGGATCTTAGTTTAGTCGCTCCACAAACGCCTAACTCAAATTTTCAGATTGCTCGCTTTCTCAAGCGCCAACTTTGAACTTCACATCCAACTATTAGTATATGTTAATATAGATGGTGGGTCATGCTATATTCAGTTAATCCAAATTAATCTCTTCTTGGCCCATGCTAAGACGACATAATATTTCATATTGCTTGCTACTAAGTGCTAATTAATTGCTATCCAAAGCATCAATAGCTCACTACTCAAAGTGCTAATATAAACTGTCTCTACCTTGCTCGCCCTTCAAAGCGTCTGGGGTGATTGCTCGTGTGAGTGAGCTAATTAGTCTGTTGACAGATATTTAACTCGTGGATATCCAATACGCATAATAACTGTATGAACTATTATTATTTATCATATGCGCTAAAAAAAACACAACCATAAGTGGGAACAAATGAATCTCTCATAAATGATAAATATCTCAAAACAATAACGAATATCTCTAATGCAAGCTAAATAATGAGTGATACATCAAAAAATAAGAAGGTACATCAAACCTTACGAAACCTTAACGAACTAACTTGCCTACAAAAAGCATCTCTGGGTATCGGCTTCATCAAGGGATCCGCTACCATAAGGTCAGTGGACATGTACTCCAATATGACTTCATTATTTGTTATGTTCTCTCTTATGAAGTTCATCATCAAGTCAATGTGCTTCGTCTTGACTTGATATTTAGGGTCCTTAGTGTAATCTAGGGCATCTTTGCTATCACAATAAACAGTTATAGGATCCGAAGCATGAGAGACAACTCCAAGATCCTCGAAGAATTTCCTCAATAGCATTGCTTCTTGACCAGCTGACGTATATGCTATAAACTCTGTCTCCATCGCCGAAAGAGCAACTTAAGTCTGTTTCTTGCTACACCAAGTGATGGCACCATCATGTACCAAGAATGCATGTCTTGAGGTCGATTTGTGCATCCATTTGTTACTTCCTCAACTAGCATCGGAGTAACCAATCAATCACAGGTCCAGTCCTCCAAAGCACAACATGTAGTCCAAAAGTACTTTTCAAATATCGCAAGATCCTTTTAATTGATCTCCAATGAGCAATTCTAGAGTTTGACTAATAACTATTGAGATAACTGACTACATATGCTATATCAGGCCGAGTGTACACAACTGCATACATTAACTTTCCTATAACATTGGCATATGAGTAGTGGGACATTTTCTCAATTTTCTCAGGAGAATTAAGGCATTGCTTGGGTCCAATGGCATCGCCTTTAGCGATATGAGTGTCTATGAGTTTGCAATTACTCATTTAGAATTGCTCTAGAACCTTCTTAAGGTAAGTCTTTTAAGACAAACTAAGAAACTTTCTTGAGCAATCTCTATAGATCTTAACTTCAAGAACATAACCTGCTTATCCCACGTCCTTCATTTCAAAGTTAGAGGACAACCACCCTTTGGTGGTGACAATCATCTCCTTATCATTCCCGACTAGCAGAATGTTGTCGACATACATCGATAGAATAAGGAATTTATTTTTGGACCGTTTAATATACACACAATGGTCTTTCTCGATCATTAAAAACTCATCACTAATGACAGCTCGATGGAATCTCAGATACCATTGCCTGGATGCCTGTTTTAATCCATAGATAGAACGTTTGAGCTTACATACTTTGCGCTCTTATCCTTCTATGATAAAACCTTCTAGCTGATCCATGTATATTTTCTCAGCTAAGTCTCCATTGAGAAAAGCTTCTTAACGTCCATTTGATATAACTCCTGATCCAAATGCGCAACAATCACTAGGATAAGGTGAATTGAGGTAAAACTCACAACTGGTAAGAAAGTTTTCTCGTAATTAATTCCCTCTTATTGGGTCTAGCCCTTGACTATAAGACGAGCTTTATACCGATCAATGGAACCATCCGCCTTACGCTTGACTTTAAGAACCCACTTATTCGCAATAACCTTTCGCCCTAGTGGAAGGTCAACTAAGTCCTAGACTTGATTAGTCCTCACGGACTCCATCTCATCTTTCATTGCAGTCATCCACTTATCACTTGCAACAGATGCTCGATAAGATTGAGGTTCCTTATTATCATGTACATCGGCCAGAAAGACATTCCCCTCAATCTCAAAGATACGACATGGAATGTTACCCCTTTGACTTTTACACATTTGAGGAACAGGAGACTCTTCATTCTATAGAAGAGAACTGCTCGAAGGCATGTCAATTCCACTATCTACAAGAGCTTGAGGAATAGACTCATCGGACTCTACTGTGCTGAGGTGCCCAAATCTTCATCAATCTCATAAAGGTTCATCTCTTTGCTTACATCACCTCTCTTAAGGAAATTCGTATCTTGTGACTCTATCTCGAATATTGTTCCATCAACTTTCTCTTTAACGAACACATCGCTTTTGGAGTGTTTAGAATATCTCACAAAGATATACTTCTTACCCCTTGGGACCAACTTCTCATGTTTATGAGAAGTGTTGTGCACATAAGTTGTTAAACCCTAAGGTCGCATATGGCCCAATCCGGGCTTTCTACCAGTCCATAATCCATATGGGGTGGACTAAATCAATTTTGAAGGCACACAATTAAGTATATATGTCGCAGTCAACAACGCATCACCCCAATAGGAGATAAGCAAATTATTCTATGCCATTATAGACCTAACCAAGTCTAATAATATCCGGTTCCTCCTTTCCGTCACACCATTTTGTTACAGAGTTTTAGGGATTGTCTGTTGCCTGATTATCCCTTTTTATTCACACAGTTCCTTGAACTGGTCGGACAGATACTCACGTCCTCGGTCAGTTTGAAGTGCCTTAACACTTTTATCTAACTGTTTCTCGACATCAATCAAATAATGTCTATCGCATTCTAATGCCTCAGACTTATAGAGAGATTAAGAAAGTGTACCCGAAGCGCATATAGTCATCTATCATTGTGAGAAAATAGGAACGTCCATGCCTTTCTTTCAAATTCATAGGGTCACAGATGTCTGAGTGAATGAGTTGCAATGGTGTTTCAACCCTAGTGGATTTACTAAATGGTTTTCTAATTGATTTTCCTGCTAAACAATGTTCACAAGTTGGTGGATTGACCTTAGGGAATGGGCCTAAAAGATCTGCTTGAGCTAACCTGGTCATTCTATCCTTTTCAATATGGCCTAATCTAGCATGCCATTTAATTGAACTAACATTATCATTCTCAACAAGCAAGAAGTATGAATCATTACTATTAATACTAGAATCAACAGTATCCAAAACTATAAAATCAATATTAATAAAACCATAACAAAAAATATTCGTCCCATGTGAAATTATTACAGCACTGTTCTCAAAACAAACAAAATAACCTAAGCGAATTACTAACAAAATAGAAAATAAATTCTGTTAGACATCCAATGCATAAAGTAAATCATGTAGGGTCAATGTAGATCTTCCTCGCATTTTCAGTTTGTAAGTGTTATTGATCGTTTTATATAGCAATAATAACGCGCAAATGCGCATAGTTAACAAGTAATATAGAAGTAAATAGAGTGTCAAACCCACATGTAGCTTTGCTAAATACTCTATTTAATACCAATTTCCAGTAAATCAACTTTTTATAAACTTTTAGTTTCAGATGTAAAGATTACTAATTAAACTTTAAAAAAAAAAGTTACGATTATTATCAGATTAAAAGAAAACAGGATCACAACTTTCCTAATACGTCACATGAATCAATTTACACTGCCTGCAGTTAACTCATTTAATTGGATTATTAACCGAGAGTTCACTATTACTTCTTATTAAATATTTTCCAATGATTTAATAAACATATCTAACTCACTCATCATGCTATATTCCTATGCATAACTAATGAAATAAATTCATTAGGATCCAACTCCCCTCACAACCACATGCAATGTATAGATATATTCTTATTCTAAACACCAATCTAGTTAATCATTTATAAGTAGAAAAATCAGAATACATGCTATTATATTCAGACCTAACCATATACTTCATTTTCCAAATTCATCTAAGGTGTCAAACTAATTGTTGGCCAAACAATCAATCAATTATAATGAAATATGATAAATAACCCATAGAAAATGAATAACTGAAAGCATTTAAATAACTCAATTCATACTAGTATTAAAGTTGTTGCAATCCTGAATAACAAATTAGCTCATGCTAGAAATTAAAATAAAAGACATCAAATTGAATATCATCATAAGGTTTACAAAGAAGAATAAAAGAAAAGGGGAAAGGAGAAACTATTTATTAGCTCATCTATCTCTCTCTTTCTTCAGTTTTTGATCTCTCATTAGAAACCTCTGATTTGATCTCCCAAAGTTCTTCTCTTACGCAGTCAGAATAATGCTAATTATGGTACGTCTTATGTATTTATAGTCAGCATAATACCCTAATTAATTACATCGTCAAAAGTCCTTAACCCAAGTCCGCTTCTAATAAAAACGTCAAAATCAGCAAGCTGCAGTCGCGACCGGTGCTCCCCGCGCCGTGTTTAGCCTTCAACTGGCGCGACTCGCGCTACCCTAGCAGTGGCTTCATCTTTGTCTAGCGCGCCCCGCGCCAATGCCTTCGCTATTCTGGCGTGCCCCATGCCAATGTACCAGTATGCCAATTTGCTCTGCTTTGCTCTCATTCAGCTTGATTATCTCTCTCTAAGCGTATCCTACAAAATGAAGGAGAAAACATAAAGAATAACACGCAACTACATAGAATTAAGCTATAATTTCAAGTAAAAGACACGTGATTCTTAGGTATTAATCCCACTCATCAAATACTCCCAAACTTGAGTCGTTGCTTATCCTCAAGTAAACAAGGACAACAAAAAATAAACACAACTAACTAATTTAAACTACTATGATTATAAATGCATGTTTACTAACACTCAAGCAAAAAATCAATATAATCTATAAAAATTCGGCCTCAAAGATTCTTAAATAATAACTCCACAAAACTTCAAATTCAAAGATAGTCAAAAACTATACACATTACCAATTTCATCTCGCTTTCGATCCGTTCGGGTGTGTGTGAATGTAGTATATTAAATCAACCCAAATTTTAAATCAATTCATGAATCATCATGCTCGAAACAAGATATTAACTCACATTTTGCTTCTAATTTCTACTTTAAACACTTGCTTTTACATTTTTTTTTATTTTTTATTTTTCCGCTTTAGTTAACGAGTGTGTCTTATGCTCCCACTCGTATAATATTAACTCAGCGTGTACAATGTCCATTTTTTTAGGCTTTTCAAAATTACCCATGTAGTGAACTTTTCACCAGTGACCCCCCAAACCAGTTGGCTTTAGGGTACTAAGTGTAGAGACAGTCCCAATGGCATACTTGTTTGAGCAATAGATGCCACAAAAATAGACTAGCCAAGTTCTGCTCATATTTGTCTAATTTTTTTTTAACTTTTATTTTATTTAAGACAAACATCGAAGCAGTAATTCTTCTTTTTAAGTTTTACGATTAAGTAATTGATAGAGGTTATCTGTATCCTCAACGAGCATCAAATTCATGAAACTGGATCAAAATTCAACTAACTTAATATACTAATCCTGTAATGACCACGGATTTCAGTAAACATTGTAATTATAATTATTATATAATTAGCAATGAATTAAAATTTTTGTACTAACTAATTGTGCATAAGATAATTAAATAGATATACTTGTGTATGTGTATATTTATTTAAAACAATGAAGCAAGAGGGTATAATTAACTAAAACAAATCTAATTGGATTATATTTTAAATCCAAATGAGTTGTTACACTAGGTCAATTAAATTTACCTAGTAAAGAGGGTATAATTAACTAAAACAAATCTAATTGGATTATATTTTAAATCCAAATGAGTTGTTACACTAGGTCAATTAAATTTACCTAGTAACTCAAGTAATTAAATTAAATCTTAGTCCATGTAATTAATTAAACAAGCCCAATGCTTATTTTAATTAAAGGTAGCATAGTTATTTAAATGCTAGCCCAATGTGTTAATTAAATTGAGCCCAAACTAATTAAATGGATGAACCCAATATATTTAATCTTAGAGTCCAAAGTGGAGCCCAATAGGAAGTCAAAATTGGTCAAAATTGCTAAATATATGACTATACATATATAGATGTATATATGTATAATTAAAGTAGAAAAATTAAAGGAAAAATGGCTTGAAAAATGCCATTTTGCTGAGATTTGGAGGGGGACCCACATGGGTTGCTTGATTTCCTTGTTGCTTCATTTTTACACAAGTCCAAAGTGGTTCAACAACCCTAGTCATTCCATATGTCCATCATGTAGTCATTCGATCTATAGTAAGCTCACTTAAGCCTTAATTTCACCAACATTGGTGAATTAGGAAACTTAAAGAAGTGTTAGTAGAGTGCTATAAATAAGACACTCCACACTTGAGCCAAGTTTGCTAGCTCATTTCCTAGAGAATACAAGAGAGAAAATAGAGAGCATTTGAGAGAAAACACTTGTAAGTGTGAGAAATAACAAGAGGAAGGTCTTGGTGGATGTCAAGTAGCATCATCACATACTTTGGTAGGAGAGGAATAAGAGCACACAAGTCACAAAGGTTTAAAAGTGCTCCAACTTCTCTTTATTTTATTTTTGTAATCTAGAATGATTTTGAACGGTTAAAATCTATTTTTGACCGATCAAAACTTATTTTGATGGTCTAGAAGTATTTAACTATGTAATGTATGTATATTCATAGCTTGATGTGGTTATATCATGTTTTGGTATGTGTAGATTGCATAAAATTGCAAGAAATGCTCATATTGATTTTCACCGGTAAAACCTAACTAAGCATGTTGTGTTTAATGTTGTATTTTAAAATGTAAAAGTTGGAAATTGGATTTTTATGGCTAGAAAGTTAGATACATGAGTTTTAAAGAAAAACCCAACCTGAAGCTTTCAAAAATATGGAATAACAAAGAAGTTATAGCTTTTACCGCAAATGATGTCGTTTTTAAACCCTAGATGGTTCGATCTTTAAATTTCGTGTAAAATATTTTCAAAAACGTGATTGAACCATGGAATATTGTAAAACAATAAGTTAGGAAGACAACAACACTAAGTTGGTGTCATTTGAATGTGTAGAGTTCATTTATTTCAAGTTTGAACCATTAAAACCAATGATTTATGAAACTAGTTTTCATTCTGTCCTTGTGAGTGATTTTACGGATACTTCCGTTTGGAATTTGGATTTATGATCTAAATAGAAATTGTATATCATGAAATTATGATGAGAATGGACTCAAGAATCACCCCAAAATATTTTAAAATGAAGAAGTTATGACTGTCGGAGCGTCGGGGGGTCAGCCAGTCCAAAAATTAATTTTTCAAAAGTAGGTCAAGCGCCTACCAAGCGCCTAGGCGCTTGAACCCACTGTTCCTGAGAGCAGATTCGGTCCGGGTTGGGTCGGGTCGGTCCGGGTCGGGTCGGGTGGATCCGGGTCAAATTTTTTTTATGGAAATTTAAGTTGAAATAAGTATAAAATGAATATGTTTGAATATTAAACCAATACATGGAGTTTATTAGTAACTAATTGGTAGCTAAATGTTTAAAATTAAGATTAATGTTAACACAATTAAAAAATTAACTATTGGTATTGTTTATAATAAAATATTATTAAGAGTTTAATAATATTAATATGTGATTAGAATGTTATTAAATGATTATAACATTTGTAAATGATTAAATTATTATTAAATGGATAATAATATTAATAAGTCAATAAAATATTATTCAATAAATAATAATATTAGTAAATAAATAAAATATTATTAAATGATTAATAATATTAGATAATAAATAAAATATTATTAAATGATTAATAATATTAGATAATGAATAAAATATTATTAATTGATTAATAATATTAATAATGTGATTAATGTATTATTAAATGGTTAATAATATTAAAAGATTAATAAAATATTATTAAGGGATTAATAATATTAGAAGGATAATAGAATATTATTAAATGATTTATAATATTATAAGACTAATGGAATATTATTAATTGCTAATAATGTTAGATAAGAATGTGAACTATATTAAGTAATTAATATAGGTTTTATGTGATTGAAATATTATCAAGCAATGATAATATTTCCTAAGTATTTAATATACCCTTAATTATTTAATTATGTGGTTAGGTATAACATGTATATATGTTATCATATGAATGCGTATATGATACTAATTCGAAGATCAACTTGATTAATTGTTAGGTCTATCTAAAGAGAATTAAATTGAATTGGTTAGCAGTAGACCACGCACAAGGCAAGTTTCCTCTTAACCCTAACTTGTATTTATTGTTGCAAGTATTCTTCAACCTTATTTACATTGAGCAATTCAATTATTGTTAAGCAAGTATCTACACTCGTAGTTATTTGACAGAACTTTGAGTGAATTAATTATCGAAAATTACTTCACATCATTATTGTATTGTATTCACACATAGTGCCTTTGTAAATGTTATAGTTCAGTAATTTATGAACTGTTTAAGAATGTCTAAGCTAATTGTTTCGGCTAGACAAATGCATGTTTAAATTCATCTAATTGAATATTTTAAAAGCTTATCCAAACCATTGGCTGGTGCGGATTCTTATAGTAAGACTGAGAAAGAACAACCCTAGTTAAAGGGGATTTTTATATTGTCGGGTAACCGAATTTGCGCAAGAAAACTAAATGTTATGCATATACATAGAACATTAGAGGACTGATCCCCTCAAGTGTCCCGTTATTTTTAACAAGGTGTCAGATATTGTATGTCTGTTCTACCTTAGTAGCAGTTCATGGTCATTAAAGACCACTCAGCAGTAAAGAGTCAATCCATTCTTATATTGAACTTTGATTCTTGATATCTTTCACAATTGTTATTGTTGAAAACCTTGAAGTTATTTTCCTTCATCATGATATATCTTATGTTGTTGTTTATAAACTTGTTGAGCCATCTAGTTGCTCATTCTTGCTATATCATGACTATATTTCAGCTAAGCCCGAATGTTCTAAACCAGACAAAGGCAAGGGGAAAGCAAATGCGTAGATTAGTAGATGAATGCTAGTTTTAAATTACTGTTATGTAATTACTGTGTAAATCTTTTGTATTTTCCTTAAGATATGTAATGTTACGATTAAGGTTAATAGACCTTTGGAAGTGTAGCCTTTTGATGAGGACCATTTTGTATTATTCCGCGTAGTTTGAATACAATTTATGTATTTCATTGTTTTTAAGTATTGTATAGTGAGAACCAAACCCGAGGTTAAAGAACCCGGATTTGGGGTAGTCATAGGTTGGTATCAGAGCTTTAGGTTAGGAACATTAGGATTGCGAAACCTAAGTTATAACCTTAGTATTAAACTCATAACGAGTGCGTTAGGAGATGAATCGGGGAGATTCATCATGTTGGGTATTTTTGGAAATGGAATGAGAAAATCCATCGAGCCGAGTTGTACATGATAAAATATCATTTCATTCCATCAATGAATATATTTTATTGCTGTACTAACATGTGTTATTTGTGTGATTATAGGATGACGGAGATAGGACAGTCGAGTACTGCTGTGGATGAGGTGATCTATACGGATATCCATATGGATACCGCACAGCCGTCGGTGGCTGCACCGATTGAGGTACCAGAGTCAGATCCCGAGGAGGGAGACCGAGAGGAGCCCGTCTGGGGCGGAGTGATGCGGTCGTACAACGAGGAGGAGGCCGAGACTGAGGATGATGAGCCAACAGAGTACGCTGATGGCATGGGCACTATCACCAGTGACATCATCGATACTCTGACTACGGCTAATGATGAGCTAGAGGAAAAGGTTCAACACCTGGAGGAGCAGAACCAGATTCACCAGCAGACTGAGGAGCAGTATAGGGACACAACTTACATGTTCTCTAGCGAGAACATAGAGCTGAAGGCGAGGATGGCCGAGATAGAGGACAAATTAGTAGCAACTAAGTTGAAGATTCAGCAGTCACAGACTGAAAGGGAGGCCATGAGAGGCCAGTTACAGCAGGCAGTGGATGCGAGGATTGACATGGAGATCCAGAGGGATGCAGCTCACGGGCAGATGCTAGAGCTGGAGGACGAGGTCAGGGAGAAGAGGGTGAGGATAGATAGGCTCAGTTATGTCTATCGCTCATCCTTTGGTAGATTTCAGAGTAGGGTACACTGTTACCCAGCTGAGGAGGGTCAGACCATGCACACCATCAGTAGAGGAGTGGTCAGGGCTATTAGAGATGAGGAGTACGACGATGCGGTTCATCGAGGGATGCGCCGTTAGTTGTATTATTTCTTTATTTATGTTGTATGTACATAAATGCAGTAGAAACCCAACTTTTGTTTTGATAGAGGGTTAGTAAGTTGTAAATCCCGACTCTATGAAGTTATGGGATATGATTATGTTAGATCCCGTCTTTTGTTTAACTTTCGAGGTCAGTAGCGTTTATAGCAGTATGCTTATGATGTAAAAGTGGTATGCACTGTGTTTTAACATATGCATATAAATGCATTTCCATTTATATTTATATGTGTCGAGATGATTATTTGTGTTTTAGTTTAAATTACTTAAGATACAAAACGAGAGTAAAAATATTGAAACAACTTTAATAAATTAAATTTTCTTTATACAGAAAATGCCGCCACAGAGAAGAAATCAACGACTACCCCCACCACCACCCGAATAGTCAGTGAATGCTGGAGGGGTACCACCAAACCCAGTCCAAGAGTTCGTGAAAATGCTAATGGGAGCATTCCGCGGACGCAACGTAGAAGCTACTGGAGCACCAAACCCTGCCGCTCCACTAGCTAACTTTAAGGACTTCAAACTGATAGGACCACCCAAATTTTGAGGGACCACGGATCCTATAGAAGCACAGACCTGGTTAGAGGAGATGAAAAAAGTCTTCGAGGTCGCACGAGTCGCAAAGGAGCAAATGACCTCATTTGCTACCTTTATGATGAAAGAGGAAGCCAACCACAGGTGGAAAGCCAGTAAGAGTATAGCAGGGGAGGGAACGATCGCATGAGCGCGATTCAAGGAAGTGTTCTTGGAGAAATACTTTCCAAAAAGTACACAGGCCAGGATGGAAGTCAAATTCCTGGAACTTAAGCAGGGTAGTATGACAGTATCCGATTATGCCGCCAAGTTCAACGAATTGGCGAGATTTGCTCCACACCAGGTGGACACTGAAGCAAGGAGATCAAGGAGGTTTTAACAGGGGCTAAAACCGTGGGTCTACAGTAGGGTTGTTGTTCTTCAAATTACCAATTTCGCAATGTTGCTGGAGAAATCTATAATAGCTGAAGGGGGAAATGAGGCCCTCAACAAACATAACCAAGAACGTAACAAGAAAAGAGGTGAAGAAGGAAACCGAGAGGGTAGCAGCGGGGGCAGTAACTCGAACAAGCGCAAGTGGAACAATAGCAACAGCAGTTCGGGGACACCCCAGGGAAGCGAACCAAAGAAAGCAAGTAAATGCAGTCAGTGCAGAAAGAACCACACAGGGGAGTGCATGAAGGGTAGGAACGTATGCTACAACTGTGGGCAAGAGGGGCACATCGCTCCTAATTGTCCTACACCTAAGAGGAAGGGTTGTTTCTCCTGCGGAGCCATGGACCATTAGTTTAAGGATTGTCCGAAGAAGAAGAATACCAGAGGGAGTTCTGGCTATAAGGGGAACAACAACAACAACAACAAACTTACCATTGGAGGCCCAGTGCCACAGAACAAACCAGTAGCACGGACTTTCAACCTGACAGTGCAAGACGCTGTGGAATCAAAAGACGTGGTGTCAGATATTATTCCGATCAATAATATAAATGTTTATGTATTGTTTAATTCGGGTGCTACCTGTTCATTTGTGTCTGATGAATTCGCTAGACGGTTAGAATTTCCTAGAGAAAAACTAGAGAACCCAATGAACATAGAAGTTGCTAATAAAGAAGTGATTCCTGTAGAGTATATACATAGAAACTGTTGTGCTGAAATCAGGGGTCAGAAGTTGAGTGTAAATTTAATTCCGATACGTTTGGGGGAGTTTGACTTTATACTCGAAATGGATTGGTTGTTTAACCACGGAGCGGTAATTGATTGTCAAAAGAAGTGTATACACCTTAAGACACCGAACAAGTCTAAGGTCGTATTTTATGGCAGCAAGTCGTCTAGACAATCTGCATGTCTGACGATGATGCAGGCCAAGAAACTGTTGAAGAAAGGTTGTGTAGGGTATTTGGCTCACGTAGTGGATACACAAATGGTAAATCTCGAGATGGACCAAATACCAGTAGTAAGGGAGTTTATGGACGTTTTTCCTGATGAACTGCCAGGTTTACCGCCAGATAGAGAGATAGAATTTGTAATCGATTTGGTACCGGGGACAACACCGATATCGAAGGCACCATATAGGATGGCTCCGGTAGAAATGAAGGAATTGATGATTCAATTACAAGAGTTGTTGGACAATAAGTACATTCAGCCAAGTGTTTCTCTATGGGGAGCACCTGTGTTGTTTGTAAAGAAGAAGGATGGATCGATGAGATTATGTATGGATTATAGGGAGCTGAATAAGGTAACAATTAAGAACAAGTACCCGTTGCCACGAATTGACGATCTCTTCGATCAATTGAAAGGGGCAAAGTACTTTTCAAAGATTGACTTGAGGATTGGTTATCATCAGTTGAAAGTTAGGAAGGAGGATGTACCCAAGATGACATTCAGAACTCGATATGGGTATTATGAGTTTCTGGTGATGTCGTTTGGACTAACGAATGCGCCAGCTGCATTTATGGACATGGTGAACAGAATATTCAAGCAGTACTTGGATAAATTTGTAGTCGTGTTCATTGACGATATTTTGGTGTATTCTAAGACGGAGGAGGAACATGCCAAATATTTAAGATGGGTGTTAGAGATTTTATGGAAGGAGCAGTTGTATGCTAAGTTTTCAAAGTGTGAATTCTAGTTGGAGAGAGTTCAATTTTTAGGTAATGTTATTGAAAAGGAGGGAGTTTCAGTGGATCCAGCAAAGGTTGAAGCGGTGATGAATTGGGAACAACCAAGGACGCCGACGGAGGTTAGAAGTTTCTTAGGGTTAGCGGGTTACTATCGGAGATTCATTCTAGATTTTTCAAAGATAGCAACACCGTTGACCAATTTAACAAGGAAGACGGTGAAATATGTATGGACGGAGAAATGTGAGGAAAGTTTTCAGGAGCTAAAGAAAAGACTTAGTGAAGCACTTGTATTGACTTTACCGGACGATACGGGAGGTTTTACGGTCTACAGTGATGCATCGCACAAGGGACTTGGTTGTGTGCTTATGCAAAACGGCAAAGTCGTTGCGTATGCGCCTAGACAGTTGAAGGATTATGAGAAGGGATACCCTACCCACGACTTGGAGCTGGCAGTGGTAGTGTTTGCCCTTAAAATTTGGAGGCATTATTTGTATGGAGAGAAATGTGAGATATTCACAGACCATAAGAGTCTGAAGTATATCTTCACACAGAAGGAGTTGAATATGAGGCAACGGAGATGGTTAGAATTGATCAAAGACTACGATTATGAAATTCTATACCATCCCGGTAAGGCCAACGCAGTAGCAGATGCTCTAAGTAGAATGAGCAGGGAGAAATTGTTCATATTGACAGATCAAGAACAATTGGTTCAAGAGATGGCTCGAATGGAGTTGGAGGTGAGAACTCCAAATGAGTCAATGGAAGTGGAATTGAGCCCAACCTTGTTAGATAGGGTGAAAGAGGCTCAAGACAAAGATGAAGAGTGTGTCAGAATAAGGATGAGAATGACTGAAGGAGAAGAGGTCAAATTCAAAGTGGATAGCATGGGATTGCTAAGATTTAAAAATCGTGTTTGGGTACCGCAAGTACCTGAATTACGAGAGGAGATTTTGTAAGAGGCCCACAGTACGAGATACTCGGTTCGTCCGGGGAGTACGAAGATGTATCAAGATCTACGTCAGCATTTTTGGTGGCTGAATTTGAAAAGGGAGGTTGCAGACTGTGTCAGCCGATGCCTAACTTGTCAGAGGGTAAAGGCCGAATATCAGAGACCAAGTGGATTATTACAGCCGTTAGAAATTCCTGAGTGAAAATGGGAGCATATTACAATGGATTTTGTGGTAGGACTTCCAGCAACACATAAGGGATATGACGCGATATGGGTGATTGTGGATCGACTAACAAAGTCAGCGCACTTTTTGCCGATCAAGATTAAGTTTAGTTTGGATCAGTTGGCTAAAATGTATATCAAAGAGATAGTTTCGAGACACGGGGTGCCGGTATCGATTGTGTCAGACAGAGATCCGCGCTTTATGTCAAAATTTTGGAGAAGTCTTCAGGAGAGATTGGGGACACAGTTGAGAATGAGTACAGCGTATCATCCGCAGACCGATGGGCAAAGTGAGAGAACAATTCAGACATTGGAAGATATGCTTAGGGACTGCGTGATGGATTTCAAGGGCAGTTGGGAAAACCGTCTACCACTAGTTGAGTTTGCATACAACAACAATTAACATGCAAGCATAGACATGCCGCCTTACGAAGCTTTATATGGCAGAAAATGCAGAACACCTCTATGTTGGGATGAGGTAGGAGAACATCGACTGTTGGGGCCGGAATTGGTTTAACAGACTATAGAAATTATCAAGGTAATAAGAGCTCGACTAGTAGCAGCTCAAGACCGTCAGAAGAAATACGCCGATTTACATCGACAGAAGCAAGATTTCGAAGTCGGGAGCTTTGTGTTTATAAAGGTATCTCCCTATAAGGGGAAGATCCGATTTGGAAAGAAAGGGAAGCTGAGTCCGAGGTTCATAGGACCGTTCGAGATATTAAAGAGAGTAGGTGAAGTGGCGTACGAGGTAGCTCTACCTTCTGAACTGGAGCATATTCACAATGTGTTTCATGTGTCAGTACTGCGACCATACAAGCCAGACTACAAACACGTCATATCATATGAGCTAATACAAGTCGAGCAAGACTTATCGTACGAGGAAATTCCTGTCCAGATACTAGATAGGAAAGAGCAAAAATTACGGAATAAGGTTATACATTCTGTCAAAATCCTCTGGAGGAACCACAACACTGAGGAAGCTACGCGGGAGCTTGAAGAAAAGATGAGGGCTAACTATCCGAATCTTTTTGAGTAGTTTAAATTTGTAATTCCGGGGACGGAATTCTTATAGGGGGGGGGGGGGGAGAATGTAACGACCACGAATTTCAGTAAACATTGTAATTATAATTATTATATAATTAGCAATGAATTAAAATTTTTGTTCTAACTAATTGTGCATTAGATAATTAAATAGATATACTTGTGTATGTGTATATTTATTTAAAGCAATGAAGCAAGAGGGTATAATTAACTAAAACAAATCTAATTGGATTATATTTTAAATTCAAATGAGTTGTTAAACTAGGTCAATTAAATTTACCTAGTAGCTCAAGTAATTAAATTAAATCTTAGTCCATGTAATTAATTAAACAAGCCCAATGCTTATTTTAATTAAAGGCAACATAGTTATTTAAATGTTAGCCCAATATGTTAATTAAATTGAGTCCAAACTAATTAAATGGATGAGCTCAATATATTTAATCCTAGCGTCCAAAGTGGAGCCCAATAGGAAGTCAAAATTGGTCAAAATTGCTACATATATGAATATACATATATAGATGTATAATTAAAGTTGAAAAATTAAAGAAAAAAAGGCTTGGAAAATGCCATTTTGCTGAAATTTGAAGGGGGGCCCACATGGGTTGCTTGATTTCCTTGTTGCTTCATTTTCACACAAGTCCAAAGTGGTTCAACAACCCTAGTCATTCCATATGTCCATCATGTAGTCATTCGATCTATAGTAAGCTCACTTAAGCCTTAATTACACCAACATTGGTGAATTAGGAAACTTAAAGAAGTGTTAGTAGAGTGCTATAAATAAGACACTCCACACTTGAGCCAAGTTTGCTAGCTCATTTCCTAGAGAATACAAGAGAGAAAATAGAGAGCATTTGAGAGAAAACACTTGTAAGTGTGAGAAATAGCAAGAGGAAGGTCTTGGTGGATGTCAAGTAGCATCATCACATACTTTGGTAGGAGAGAAATAAGAGCACACAAGTCACAAAGGTTTAAAAGTGCTCTAACTTCTCTTTATTTTATTTTTGTAGTCTAGAATGATTTTGAACGGTTAAAATCTATTTTTAACCGATCAAAACTTGTTTTGATGGTCTAGAAGTATTTAACTATGTAATGTATGTATATTCATAGCTTGATGTGGTTATATCATGTTTTGGTATGTGTAGATTGCATAAAATTGCAAGAAATGCTCATATTGATTTTTACCGGTAAAACCTAACTAAGCATGTTGTGTTTAATGTTGTATTTTGAAATGTACAAGTTAAAAATTGTATTTTTATGGCTAGAAAGTTAGATACATGAGTTTTAAAGAAAAACCCAACTTGAAGCTTTCAAAAATATGAAATAACAAAGAAGTTATAGCTTTTACAACAAAGGATGTCGTTTTTAAACCCTAGATGGTTTAAATTTCATGTAAAACATTTTAAAAAATGTGATTGAACCATGGAATATTGTAAAACAAGAAGTTAGGAAGACAACAACACTAAGTTGGTGTCATTTGAATGTGTAGAGTTTATTTATTTCAAGTTTGAACCATGAAAACCAAGGATTTATAAAACTAGTTTTCATTCTGTCCTTGTGAGCGATTTTACGGATACTTCCGTTTGGAATTTGGATTTATGATTTAAAGAGAAATTGTATATCATGAAATTCTGATAATAATGGACTCAAGAATCACCCCAAAATATTTTAAAATGAAGAAGTTATGACTGTCGGAGCGTCGGGGGGTCGGCCAGTCCAAAAATTGATTTTTCAAAAGTAGGTCAAGCGCCTACCAAGTGCCTAGGCGCTTGAACCCGCTGTTCCTGAGAGTAGATTCGGTCTGCGTTGGGTCGAGTCTATCCGGGTCGGGTCGGGTCGATCTGGGTCGGGTTTTTTTTTTATGGAAATTTAATTTGAAATAAGTATAAAATGAATGTGTTTGAATATTAAACCAATACATGGAGTTTATTAGTAACTAATTGGTAGCTAAATGTTTAAAATTAAGACTAATGTTAACACAATTAAAAATTTAACTATTGGTATTGTTTATAATAAAATATTATTAAGAGGTTAATAATATTAATATGTGATTAGAATGTTATTAAATGATTATAACATTTGTAAATGATTAAATTATTATTAAATAGATAATAATATTAATAAGTCAATAAAATATTATTAAATAAATAATAATATTTGTAAATGAATAAAATATTATTAAATAATTAATAATATTAGATAGTGAATAAAATATTATTAAATAATTAATAATATTAGATAATGAATAAAATATTATTAAATGATTAATAATATTAATAATGTGATTAATGTATTATTAAATGGTTAATAATATTAAAAGATTAATAAAATATTATTAAGGGATTAATAATATTGGAAGGATAATAGAATATTATTAAATGATTAATAATATTATAAAACTAATGGAATATTATTAATTGTTAATAATGTTAGATAAGAAGTGAACTATATTAAGTAATTAATATAGGTTTTATGTAATTGAAATATTATCAAGTAATGATAATATTTCCTAAGTGTTTAATATACCCTTAATTATTTAATTATGTGGTTAGGTATAACATGTATAGATGTTATCATATGAATGCGTATATGATACTAATTTGAAGATCAACTTGATTAATTGTTAGGTCTATCTAAAGATAATTAAATTAAATTGGTTAGCAGTAGACCACGCACAAGGCAACTTTCTTCTTAACCCTAACTTGTATTTATTGTTGTAAGTATTCTTCAACCTTATTTACATTGAGCAATTCAATTATTGTTGAGCAAGTATCTACACTCGTAGTTATTTGACAGAACTTTGAGTGAATTAATTATCGAAAATTACTTCACATTATTATTGTATTGTATTCACACATAGTGCGTTTGTAAATGTTATAGTTCAGTAATTTACGAACTGTTTAAGAATGTCTAAGCTAATTGTTTCGGCTAGACAAATGCATGTTTAAATTCATCTAATTGAATATTTTAAAAGCTTATCCAAACCATTGGCTGGTGCGGATTCTTATAGTAAGACTGAGAAAGAACAACCCTAGTTAAAGGGGATTTTTATATTGTCGGGTAACCGAATTTGCGCAAGAAAACTAAATGTTATGCATATACATAGAACATGAGAGGACTGATCCCCTCAAGTGTCCCGTTATTTTTAACAAGGTGTCAGATATTGTATGTCTGTTCTACCTTAGTAGCAGTTCATGGTCATTAAAGACCACTCAGCAGTAAAGAGTCAATCCATTCTTATATTGAACTTTGATTCTTGATATCTTTCACAATTGTTATTGTTGAAAACCTTGAAGTTATTTTCCTTCATCATGATATATCTTATGTTGTTGTTTATAAACTTGTTGAGCTATCTAGTTGCTCATTCTTGCTATATCATGACTATATTTCAGCTAAGCCTGAATGTTCTAAACCAGACAAAGGCAAGGGGAAAGCGAATGCGTAGATTAGTAAATGCATGCTAGTTTTAAATTACTGTTATGTAATTATTATGTAAATCTTTTGTATTTTCCTTAAGATATGTAATGTTACGATTAAGGTTAATAGACCTTGGAAAATGTAGACTTTTGACGAGGAACATTTTGTATTATTCCGCGTAGTTTGAATACAATTTATGTATTTCATTGTTGTTAAGTATTGTATAGTGAGAACCGAACCCGAGGTTAAAGGACCTGGATTTGGGGTCGTCACAAATCCTATGCATTTAAAATCAACGGGCCTCAAGCTTGACAAAACTAGCGACAGTCAAAGCTTTTAACTAGTAATCCTTATCCATCTTTTAAGTTTAACAATTAATTGATCAAGTTTTTATCCTCGGCCTTCATTGAATTTCCTATATCGACTTTCTGCTCAAGTGTTTCAATATGCAATGATGACCTAACATATTTCCTAATATGAATGCAATGTACTATAAGAACTAAAAGGAAATCTTTTATTTATTTATTTTTATTATTATTTTTAACAAACATGCAGACTACTATATGAAAATAATTATTATATGAAAGAAAATATGCTGATAATCAACCCCCCCCCCCCCAAACTTTATCAAGCCAATGTCCTCATTGTGAAAAATAAAGAATTAAAGAACGACGACTTCCCTGATAAGTTAAGTGTCGCTATCTGTGACGCCCCCAAATTCGGGTCTCAAATACCCGGATCCGGTCATCACGATCCAATACAAACATCGAACTCTAAACAACATACAATAACTAAATGCGGAATAATAAACATATGTTGTTCATTCAAAAGGTGTTACTAGTCCCAAGATAAGGTAACCTTACACAAAAGTACATAAATATCCTTAATAAAGTACTTAGGGTTTACATCACAATACAAATAATTTTAGTTAGACGAATAAACTAAAGACTATCACTTGAAGTCTATCACTTCATCTTTCCCTTACCCTTGTTCTTTTCAGAAGTCTCGGGTTTCACAACAATAAGGTTCATGATATAGCAAGGGTGAGCAACTAGTTTGCTCAACAAGTTTAAATAACAAAAGAAACAATATATCATGAATGAAAGGGAATAACTGAAATAATTCAACAATATGAATAACATAAGCAAGAATGATGATTTTCTTTTAGAATCAAGATAGTCAAATAGACTATGAACTATAAACATCCACTGGGGTCAATAGCAGGTTGACCCAATGGTTACTACCAGAAATATGTACCCGAGGGGATTAGCCTTAGTACAATATGTGCATGCATAACATTTAATTTTCATATGTTGTACCTGATATTAGATACAGGGTACTCCCTTATAATAGGGAGGTGTTCATAATAGTCAAAGAATCCACATCTTCAATGATTTAGATAGCTTTTAAAATCTTTAACATAAATGTCTAGCCAAACAATGACTTAGACCTACTTTGAACAGTTTTTTAAATAATAGAACGTTAAATAAAGTACAAGTCAAAGACTGTACAAGATCAAGTGCACCAAGTGCGAATAACAACAACATCGATGTGGAATAATTGTAAAGTAATTTAAACCACTTAAAGCATGCTTGGAATTATAATTCAAGCTTAAATAAATAACTTGCTCAATGAAATGAGTTTAGAGATAATGAATTTGTCTGTTTGGTCAGCTACAACAAACTAACTTTAATTAAATGGCTTTGAAGGACCTAACATTAATCAAGTCGGTCTAACAATTAGTACGGCGTATGTTGGCACGTTTGCACGCTTACTAAGAACTTATCTAACAAATAAGGCTAACACATAATTTACATCATTTGATATGCTAACATTAACCCTATAGACGTGTAACCACACTTAGGTTAATGATTTAATAATGTAGGAGTATTCATCCTAGGTATTAAACACTTAAGGAACTTTAAACAATTTCATATAATTGTTTAATTGGTGAATATTAAATAATCTATATTTAATTAACTCTTTCTTTAATTAATTACTATTTTTATTAGTCAAATAGTAATTAATTAGCTACCTTTAGTTATTATTTAATTATAAATAATAACTAATTAATCTTACTTAATAATTAGTTTATTTATTTTAATGCTTCTTAATTACTACATAAGATTAATTAGATAATAATTAATTATTTAGCTTTATTATAATCTTATGTAATTATTATTTAATCTTAATTAAATAATAATTAATTAATTAATCTTACAATTCTTTAATTATTATTTAATAATAATTAATTTCTTAATTATCCTTATTTATTATTTAATATAATAATTAATTAAATTATTAACTTTATTTATCTCTAATTATTATTTATTAATTAAATAATAAATAATGACTTCTAAAATCTTATTAGTTAATATAAATTAACTAAAAATTATGTAAGTAATTATCCTCACTTATTATTTAATTTAAAGAAATTAAATAATAGTTTATTAATTTTAGTCGTCTTTAATTATTATTTAATGTCAATTAAATTAATAATTAATTATTTATCTATTTTAATTATTATTTAATGTTAAATAATAATCAATTTATTTATCCTTATTTATTATAAAAAATTTAATTACATAATAAATAATTAATGAAATTTGTATTTATGTAACTTAACCATAAATTTAGCTAACGAGATTAATATTTAAAATATTTATCAAAATGAAAAATATAAGCCCAAATATCACTTTTGTATTATTATTATTATTATTAAAAATTTAAATTAATTTTTAAAATTTTAAATTAATTAAAAATATGCAAAATGGCAAAGTTGTAAATAAACTGAAAACCGGACCGATGGCAATTTGGTAAATATTCTGAAAACTGATTTGAGGGCAATTTTGTAATTATCCAGAAAAATGAACGGAGGGGTAGTTTAGTAATTTCGTTAGAAATTTGTTCCCGCGCATGGCGCGCACATAACACAATCCAGTCCCCAAAACGATACCGTTTTGAGGAACCGGAAACGACTTTCGCGCATTGCGCGCAGTTATCGTTTTTATACGCCAAACGGCATTGGCTCCGCGTCTGGCAGCTAATATGCTGGCGCGTAATGCGCGGCCAGTACCCTTCTTTTTTCCTTCTTAACAGATTGTCCACAGTAATCGAAAATACACCACTTAATAAAAATTATACCTTCAAGTAAACTTTAAGTCCTCAATAAAAATCTAAAAAATTTACCTATCACTTAATATCATTTTATAGCATGAAAATTTAATTTCCTAAGATTTAATTCAATTTTTTTCATAAAAATTATTGTACCAAATAAACTACTACAAATCATAACTTTTTTGTGTATAACTCCAATTTGAATGATTCAAACTTTATTTTTCTCATGATTTAATGTTCTATAATATTAGAACATTAAATCTAAATATTATAAAAATATTTTTGGTCATTATTTTGAAATTTGTTTACACACAACCAAACACATGTTTTCCATCATTAAAGCTTATATAACATAAGTTAAACTCATGATAAACTATATAAACATACATAGCATGATTTTAACCATAAAAATTATTATATTAATATTTATACCATAACTTGAAAGAAGTACAAGATTAGGATTTAAAAAAATAACTACCTTGTTTTGATAGCTATCCTCCTCTTCTTTCCAAAATATGTAGTATAAGAAGATGATATGAACTAGCTTAGAATTCCTCCTCCTTCTCTTGCTCTCTCTTAATATAGCTTTCTCTCAAACTCTCTCTTTTGGACTTGGAAAAAATGAAATGCAAATGTTATACAAATGCAAGTATACTTATATAATATTTTAGATACAAATATTATATCTCTAAGTCATCATGCACTTAGATGGAAGCTTACACAAGAAAGCTAGCTAAGGACTTAAGTGGGTGAAAAGGGGGATGGTCCATGTACTATAGAAAAGAAATACAAGCAACCAATTAAATAGATGAAAAATAAAAATAAAAATAAAAATATTTCACTCCCTCTCTCATGTACATACACGGCTGATGACAATTTCTTTGTCCCAAAAAGGTTGTCACATGTTCACTTTTTTAATAAATAATAGTTGCAAAATAAATTCCAAGTGGGTTCATGTTTTGGGCTTTATTTAAAATACCAATTGGGCTCCTATTAAATGACTTGGACTATTATTTAGTCAAGTCCATTTAATTTAACATTGGACTAATTAATATAACCCAAAAGATTGGTTATTAATTTTGTTACACATTAATTGTCCAATCCATATTTAAGTAATAATTGAATTGATTAATTAATTAAATACTCTAGCCCATTAATTTTAAATTACTAAATGGACTAATAAATATTATTATTAATATTTCACATTGTTCACATTAATTAATTATCATATTAATTAATTTATAAAATTTAATTCACTCATTATATTCAATTTAATTGTATATTCAATTAATGGCAACGTATCAATTATTTTGGTATTAAAACTTTAGGGTTTGTTCACTAATTTAAATAACATATTGTGACCCCCTTTAATTAATTCTAGCAATTAATCACATAATCATTTAATCACGTAACTAATTAATCACACAAAAAGATTTAATTAATCTCGTAAAACTAACTCGTTAGAAATTAAATTAATATTTTAATTAATAATGGCGTGAAAATTCTAGGACATTACATTCTCCCCCCCCCTATAAAAATTCCGTCCTCGGAATTGTAAAATAAGGTTACTCAAATAAAAACGGGTAATTCGCCCTCATTTCCTCCTTTAGTTCCCACGTAGTTTCTTCAATTGCGTGATTCCTCTAAAGTATTTTGACAGAATGAATTATCTTATTCTTCAACTTCTGTTCTTTCCTATCGACTATCTGAACATGAACTTTTTCGTATGACAAGTCCTTCTCGACTTGAATTGGTTCATAGGAGATAACGTGCTTGTAGTCCGGTTTATACGGCCGCAACACTGACACATGAAAGACATTGTGAATGTGCTCAAGTTCAAGAGGTAATGCTACCTCGTTCGCCACTTCACCGACTCGCCTCAAGATTTCGAATGGTCCTATGAACCTAGGGCTCAGCTTGCCCTTCTTGCCAAAACGGATATTCCCCTTCCAGGGAGATACCTTCATAAATACGAAACTGCCCACGTCGAAGTCCCGTTTTTGGCGATGCAAATCCGCGTACTTCTTTTGACGATCTTAAGCTGCTACTAGTCGATTTCTAATAAGTTGTACTATGTCTGTAGTCTGTTGCACCATTTCAGGTCCAAGCAGTCTTCGTTCACCAACCTCGTTCCAACACAACGGTGTTCGACACTTTCTCCCATAAAGCGCTTCGTACGGTGGCATGCCGATACTAGTGTGATAGCTGTTGTTGTAAGCGAACTCTACTAGTGGCAAATGGTCGTCTCAGCTGCCCTTTAAGTCCATCACCACCGCTCGGAGCATATCCTCCAGAGTCTGAATCGTTCGTTCGCTCTGGCCGTCATTTTGAGGATAGTACGTTGTGCTTAATCTCAACTATGTCCCTATCCTTACTTGTAGACTTCTCCAAAAATTTGACGTGAAGCGCGGATCTCTGTCGGACACAATCGATACCGGCACTCCATGTCGTGACACTATCTCCTTCACATAGAGTTTCGCTAATTGCTCCAGATTGTACCGTATTCTGATAGGTAGGAAATGGGCTGA
The DNA here is from genome assembly GCA_947179155.2 of Hedera helix. Lineage (NCBI taxonomy): Eukaryota > Viridiplantae > Streptophyta > Magnoliopsida > Apiales > Araliaceae > Hedera > Hedera helix. The sequence continues at coordinate 4,636,120 of OX359287.1, forward strand.
CTTGGTCAGACGATCCACTATTACCCAGACGATATCTAAACCTTTATGTGTCGGTGGCAAACCTACCACAAAGTCCATCGTTATGTGCTCCCACTTCCACTCCAGAATCTCTAGTGGTTGAAGCAGTCCGCTCGACCGCTAATGCTCTGCTTTAACCCGCTGGCATGTCAGACATCGATTGACGCATTTTGCCACTTCCCTCTTCATATTCGGCCACCAAAAGTATTGTTGTAGATCCTGGTACATCTTCGTACTTTCGGGATGTACTGAGTACCTCGTACTGTGAGCTTCCTGAAGAATCTCTTCTCGCAGCTCCGGATCCAACGGTACCCAGACTCTCCCGTCGAACCTTAGCAACCCTGTGCTATCAATATTGTACTTAAGCTCCTCGCCTTCAGTAATTCGCTTCTTAATACTATCACAATCCTCATCCTTTTCCCGAGCCTTTTTGATTTTGTCTAATAAGGTCGGGCTTGCTGTTACTATAAATAACTTCTCAGCCGTCTCCATCGGATATTTGATCTCTAACTCCATACGTTCGAAATCTCTCACCAACTCTTCCTGATTTGTTAGCTTCAACAACTTCTCCCTGCCTTTTCTGCTCAAGGCATCTGCTACTACATTGGCCTTACCCGGATGGTACAGAATTTCACAGTCGTAATCTTTGATCAATTCTAACCATCAGCGCTGCCTCATATTCAACTCCTTCTGAGTGAAGATATATTTTAGACTTTTGTGATCTGTATATATCTCACACTTCTCGCCATATAGGTAGTGCCTCCAGATCTTTAGGGCGAAAACTACCGCTGCTAACTCCAGGTCATGAGTCGGGTAACCCTTATCATAATCCTTTAATTGACGTGACGCATACGCAATGACCTTGCCGTGCTGCATTAGTACACAACCAAAACCCTTGTGTGAAGCATCACTATACACTATGAAACCTCCCATGTCGTCTGGTAAAGCCAACACTGGTGCCTGACTCAACCTCTTCTTCAACTCCATAAAACTTTTCTCGCACTTTTTCGACCAAACAAACTTCACAGTCTTTCGGGTAAGATTGGTTAACGGTAATGCTATCTTCAAAAAATCCTGAATGAATCTCCGATAATACCCCGCTAACCCTAAGAAACTTCTGATCTCAGTGGGCATTTTTGGCTGTTCCCAATTGATAACTGCCTCCACCTTCGCTGGATCCACCGAAACATCGTCCTTGTCGATAACATGACCTAGAAACTTCACCCTCTACAACCAAAATTCACACTTCAAAAACTTGGCGTACAACTTCTCCCTTCTCAAAGCCTCCAATGCGATCCGTAAATGTTCTACATGTTCTTCCCCCGTCTTCGAATTCACCAATATGTCATCAATGAATACAACCACGAACTTGTCCAAGTACTGCTTGAACACTCTGTTCATCATATCCATGAATGTCGTTGGTGCATTCGTCAGTACAAATGACATCACTAGAAACTCGAAATGATCATAATGAGTTCTGAATGCCGTTTTCGAGATATCCTCCTCCCTCACCTTCAGTTGATGATAACTTGTCCTCAAATCTATCTTCGAAAAGTATTTCGCTCCCTTAAGTTGATCAAACAGATCATCAATTCTGGGCAGCGGATACCTGTTCTTAATGGTGACCTTGTTCAACTCTCGGTAATCAATACAAAGCCTCATCGAACCATCCTTCTTCCTTACAAACAGAATCAACGCTCCCCACGGTGACACGCTTGGTCTAATGTAACCTTTATCTAGCAGTTTCTGCAACTGAACCATCAATTCTTTAATTTTCACTGGTGCCATACGATACGACGCCTTTGATATTGGTGCGGTCCTCGGTACCAAATCAATAACAAACTCCACTACTCTGTCCGGCGGTAACCCCAGAATCTCATCTGGGAAAACATCAGCCAATTCCCATACAACAGGTATCTGACTCAGTTCACCCTCGACTCATCGAGTATCGACCACATGAGCCAGATAACCTAAACACCCTTTCCTAAGCAACTTTTGGGCTTACATCATCGTCAGACAACTTGATTGTCTTGGTGATTTACTACCGTAAAATATAACTTTTAACTTATTTGGAGTCTTTAGGTGTACACACTTCTTCTTACAGTTAATAACAGCCCCATGACTCGATAGCCAATCCATCCCTAGGATTACGTCGAACTCCCCTAGACGAATCGGTATCAAATCCACGTTAAGTCTAAACCCTCACAATTCAGCACAACAATTCCTATGAGTGTAGTCTACGGGAATGATTTCTTTGTTTGTTACTTCTACGTTCATAGGGTGTTCTAGCTTTTCTTGAGGTAAATCTAATCTCTTAGCAAAATCTTCAGAAATAAATGAACAGGTAACACCCGAAACAAACAATACATATGCATTAATATCATTGATCGGGATGATACCTGACACCACGTCCTTGAAGTTGACTGCATCTTGCACAGTCACGTTGAAGGTGCGCGCTGTGGGTCGGTTAGCCTGGCTGGCTGGCCCTCTAATGTTTAGCCTGCTGCTGTTGTTGTTGTTGCCTCTGTTGCCACTCCCAACGTCTCCCTTCCTCTTCGGGCAGTCCTTGGCATGGTGATCGGTTGCTCCACGAGAAAAACGTACTCCTTTCATCTTTTTCAGGCATTGTGGGGCCATGTGCCCCGGCTGCCCCACAACTATAACAAACATTCTTGCCCTTCATGTATTCGCCCATGTGGTTCTTATCACAATTACTGTATCTCCTCCGGATTTGTTGCCTCCGGAGGATTGACTCTCATTCCATTTTCTTTTATTGGGGTTACTGCCTCCGCTGCCCCCCGCTTTATGACCCTCTTAGCCTTTCTTCTTGTCCTAGTTAAATTTAGTCAGGGCCTCACTACCACCCTCCGCGATGATTGCCCTTTCCAACAGTTCTGCAAAACTCTTAATCTTCAATACCGCCACAGAACGGTACACCCATAGCTTCAGTCCCAGCTCAAACCTCCGAGCCTTCCTAGCCTCAGTATCGACTTGATGAGTTGAGAACCTTGTCAACTCATTAAACTTGGCCTCATACTCGGCCACATACATGCTTCCCTATTTTAACTCGAGGAATTTCACCTCCATTTCTTGCTGCATGCTTTTTGGAAAGTAGTTTTCCAGAAATATTTCTTTAAAGCGTTCCCAGGTAATGACGCCCTCTCCCGCACGACCCTTGTTGGCTTTCCACCAGTAGTTCGCCTCCCCCTTCATCATGAAGGTAGCGAAACTAGTCTTTTGTTCTTTGGCCACCCTAGTGACCTTAAATACCTTATCTATTTCCTCGATCCAAGACTGTGCCTTGGTCAGGTTTAGAGTCCCCTTGAACTCCGGTGGTCCAACCAGTTTGAAATCCTTGAAATTTGCCAAGTGCAGCGCTGGCTGCGGTGCTGGTTGTATTACCACTGGTGGGGGTCTAGCTTGCATGGTTTCCGCTAGCATCTCTGCAAACATCCTCATAGGATTGGGTTGATCCCCAACCTCACTATCTGACTCTGCGATACGTTGATTGCGTGGTCTACCTCTTGGCGGCATAATCTGCTAAAGAGCAAATCTTAGACTTACGCTTATAATTCTACGCATTAAGTTAGTCAAATTAACAGTTAAAGTCAAAACTATATACCAAGCACATTTGATTTAACAAAGAAATAACTGCATTTATATTCATATACCAATGTTTTAGTACAAACTCAATAAGTGAAATACTTATATAAACGCTCAAGGCACGAGTTGCCTAACAACAACTATCCTCTAATGAACAAAAAGTAAGGATTCACTACCATCTACCCCTCTAACAGAACAAAAGTTGGAGTCTAACTGATATCCTATGCATACACCAAAACATAAGGATTTACAGCAGCTGAACCATCCCTAATAGAAACAAAAGGTGGGACTCACTACTAATAGATACCAATAAGATAACAACGATAAATCACTGCTACAGCGGCGAACAGCCCTACGTCAAACCTGCTGGGCCAACTCCTCCACTGTACGGCGACAAATCCAGCGTCGGCTATTACCCGCCTCCCTAGGGTGCCTTATAACCCGATGCCTCAGTTGATCAAACGAAGTGCCAAGGACATACTCCAAGGTGTTGATCCTAGCAGATCCAACTCTCCTAGTGGACCTGAGTCATACCTCCTACATCTGCATCCTGTCAACTCTCTCCCTATCAAGCTCAGCCCTGATGGTCTAGAGAACTGTCTGATTCACCATCTCCCTAGCGTCTAATCTCTCCTGTCTGCCTCAGCTGACTATTCTGGATCATAAGTTGCTGCACAGTAGGACCCATCTGTGGTGCAGCCTACTCCAATTGCTGAACCTTAGCCTGTAGATCAGCCACATCCATCTCTCTCTAGTATGCCTCATCCCTATACACATTTTCCACCTGCTGATGGACAACGTTCTGCTCCTCTAGATGAGCAATATGGGCCTCTTGCTCCTCTATAATCTTTTCTAGATCCTCAATACGACTGGCGTACTCCATGAGTAAATCAGTTTGAAAATGATGGTAGATAGGAGATCCCTCCGCGGGTACCTCCTCAGCAGCTACCTCAACCTCCATCTCTGGCTGGTCCTCCCCAGACTTCTCGTCCCAAGCGGGGTCATCCTCAGACTCAGCCTCCTGGTCCTGACTGTCGAACCTCATAACGCCGCCTCTGATAGGCTCTGTGGTATCCCTACTATCGTCCTCCTTCGGGCCAGACTCTAGTACTGATGATATAGGTGCAACAGGTGTATATCCTACCAACTGCTGCGTATCCACTGGTATGTCAATGAATACCACGACCTCTCGAGCTCTGCTCGTCTCGCCTATAGCCATCCTACAAAAAAAAAAAAAAAAACTAACATCAGTACAACAGTAAAATATATTCATTGAAGAAATGAAATTATATGTCATTAGGTATGACTCAACTTGATGAATTCCCCAAATCATCAAAACCACATATGATAAATCTCCCCGATTTATCTCCTAACACTCAATACGAGTTTACTACTAAGGTTATAACTTTGGTTTTACAATCCTAACGTTTCTAACCTACAGCTCTGATACCAACCTGTGATGCCCCCAAATTCGGGTCTCAAATACCCGGATCCGGTCATCACGATTCAATATAAACATCCACCTCTAAACAACATACAATAACTAAATGCGGAATAATAAACATATGTTGTTCATTCAAAAGGTGTTACTAGTCTTATGATACGGTAACCTTACACAAAAGTACATAAATATCCTTAATAAAGTACTTAGGGTTTACATCACAAAACAAGTAATTTTAGCTAGACGAATAAACTAAAGACTGTCTCTTGAAGTCTATCACTTCATCTTTGCCTTACCCTTGTTCTTTCCAGAAGTCTCGGGTTTCACTGCAATAAGGTTCATGATATAGCAAGGGTGAGCAACTAGTTTGCTCAACAAGTTTAAATAACAAAAGAAATAGTATATCATGAATGAAAGAGAATAGTTGAAACAATTCAACAATATGAATAACATAAGCAGGAATAATGATTTGCTTTTAGAATCAAGATAGTCAAATAGACTATGAACTATAAACATCCACTAGAGTTAATAGCAGGTTGACCTAATGGTTACTATCAGAAATATGTACCCAAGGGGATCAGTCTCAGTACAATATGTGTATGCATAACATTTAATTTCCGTGTTTTATACCTGATATTAGATACAGGGTACTCCCTTATAATAGGGAGGTGTTCATAATAGTCAAAGAATCTGTATCTTCAATTATTTGGATAACTTTTAAAATCTTTAACATAAATGTCTAGCCGAACAATGGCAAACCTACTTTGAACAGTTCTTTAAACAATAGAACATTAAATAAAGTACAAGTCAAAGACTGTACAAGATCAAGTGCACCAAGTGCGAATAACAACAACATCGATGTGGAATAATTGTAAATTATTTAAACCACTTTAAGCATGCTTGAAATTATAATTCAAGCTTAAATAAATAACTTGCTCAATGAAATGAGTTTAGAGATAAGGAACTTGTCTGTTTACTCAGCTACAATAAACTAACTTTAATTAAATGGCTTTGAAGGACCTAACATTAATCAAGTCGGTCTAACAATTAGTACGGCGTATGCTGGCACGTTTGTACGCTTACTACGAACTTCTCTAACAAATAAGTCTAACACATAATTTACATCATTTGACATGCTAACATTAACCCTATAGACGTGTAACCACACTTAGGTTAATGATTTAATAATGTAGGAGTATTCATCCTAGGTATTAAACACTTAAGGAACTTTAAACAATTTTATATAATTGTTTAATTGGTGAATATTAAATAATCTATATTTAATTAACTCTGTCTTTAATTAATTACTATTTTTATTTGTTAAATAGTAATTAATTAACTACCTTTAGTTATTATTTAATTATAAATAATAACTAATTAATCTTACTTAATAATTAATTTATTTATTTTAATGCTTCTTAATTAGTACATAAGATTAGTTAGATAATAATTAATTATTTAGCTTTATTATAATCTTATGTAATTATTATTTAATCTTAATTAAATAATAATTAATTAATTAATCTTACATTTCTTTAATTATTATTTAATAATAGTTAATTTCTTAATTATCCTTATTTATTATTTAATATAATAAGTAATTAAATTATTAACCTTATTTATCTCTAATTATTATTTATTAATTAAATAATAATTAATGACTTCTAAAATCTTATTGGTTAATATAAATCAACTAACAATTAAGTAAGTAATTAGCATCACTTATTATTTAATTTAAAGAAATTAAATAATAGTTTATTAATTTTAATCCTCTTTAATTATTATTTAATGTCAATTAAATTAATAATTAATTATTTATCTAATTTAATTATTATTTAATGTTACATAATAATCAATTTATTTATCCTTATTTATTATTATATTTTTAATTACATAATAAATAATTAATGAAATTTGTATTTATGTAACTTAACCATAAATTAGCTAAGTAGATTAATGTTTAAAATATTTAAATATTAATCAAAATGAAAAATATAATCTCAAATATCACTTTTGTATTATTATTATTATTATTTTTATTAAAATTTTAAATTATTTTTTATACATTTAAATTAATTAAAAATATGAAAAATGACAAACTTGTAAATAAACTGAAAACCGGACCGATGGCAATTTGGTAAATATTTGAAAAACTGATCCGAGGGCAATTTTATAATTATCCAAAAAAACGAATGGAGGGGGAGTTTAGTAATTTTGTCAAAAAATTGTTCCCGCGCATGGCGCGCGCATAACACAATCCAGTCCCCAAAACGGTACCGTTTTGAAGAACCGGAAACGATTTCCGCGCATTGAGTGCGGTTATCGTTTTTATACGCCAAATGACATCGTTTGTTTCCGCGTCTAGCAGCTAATATGCTGGCGCGCAATGCGCGACCAGTACCCTTCTTGTTTCCTTCTTAACAGATTGTCCACAGTAACCGAAAATACACCACTTAATAAAAATTATACCTTCAAGTAAGCTTTAACTCCTCAATAAAAATCTAAAAAATTTACCCATCACTTAATATCATTTTATAACATGAAAATTTAATTTCCCAAGATTTAATTCAATTTTTTTTCATAAAAATTATTGTACCAAATAAACTACTACAAATCATAACTTTTTTGTGTATAACTCCATTTTGAGTGATTCAAATTTTATTTTTCTCATGATTTAATATTCTATAATATTAGAACATTGAATCTAAATATTATAAAAATATTTTTAATCATTATTTTAAGACTTGTTTACACACCACCAAACACATGTTTTTCATCATTAAAGCTTATATAACATAAGTTAAACTCATGATAAACTATATAAACATACATAGCATGATTTTAACCATAAAAATTATCATATTAATATTTATACCATAAACTTGAAAGAAGAACAAGATTAGGGTTTAAAAAACATAACTACCTTGTTTTGATAGCTATTCTCCTCTTCTTTCCAAAATATGTAGTATAAGAAGATGATATGAACTAGCTTAGAACTCCTCCTCCTTCTCTTGCTTTCTCTCAAAATACTTTGCTCTGAATATAACTTTCTCTCAAACTCTCTATTTTGGACTTGGAAAAAATGAAATGCAAATGTTATACAAATGCAAGGATACTTATATAATATTTTAGATACAAATATTATATCTCTAAGTCATCATGCACCTAGATGGAAGCTTACATAAGAAAACTAGTTAAAGACTTAAGTGGGTGAAAAGAGGGATGGTCCATGTACTATAGAAAAGCAATACAAGCAACCAATTAAATAAATGAAAAATAAAAATAAAAATAAAAATAAAAATAAAAATAAAAATATTTCACTCCTTCTCTCATGTACATACACGGCTGATGACAATTTCTTTGTCCCAAAAAGGTTGTTACATGCTCACTTTTTTAATAAATAATAGTTACAAAATAAATTCCAAATGGGTTCATGTTTTGGGCTTTATTTAAAATACCAATTGGGCTCCTATTAAATGACTTGGACTATTATTTAGTCAAGTCCATTTAATTTAACATTGAACTAATTAATATAAACCAAAAGATTGGTTATTAATTTTGTTACACATTAATTATCCAATCCATAGTTAAGTAATAATTGAATTGATTAATTAATTAAATACTTTAGCCCATTAATGTTAAATTACTAAATGGACTAATAAATATTATTATTAATATTTCACATTGTTCACATTAATTAATTATCATATTAATTAATTTATAAAATTTAATTCACTCATTATATTCAATTTAATTGAATATTCAATTAATGATAACTTATCAATTATTTTGATATTAAAACTTTAGGGTTTGTTCACTAATTTAAATAACATATTAGTGACCCCCTTTAATTAATTCTAGCAATTAATCATATAATCATTTAATCACGTAATTAATTATTCACACAAAAAGATTTAATTAATCTCGTAAAACTAACTCGTTAGAAATTAAATTAATATTTTAATTAATAATGACGTAAAAATTCTAGGACATTACACTATCGATTTCGTCATCGATGTCGAACGGAGGGTATGCAGGTAAGGTAGGCGGGTCTGGTAACTGGACTAAATTCTCAGTGGTCATAGCCGTAAAAGTGCCAACAATGTAGGTGTACATTGTGTCTTGGCGTTCACTAAGTCACATGTTTTGTCTATCCATCTGGCTCTTTAGCCTGTGTAGAATTTTACCAAACTGAGCTTTAGTCGCTAGTTCGTCATTAGGTGGTTCCTCCTCCGCTTGGTGGGATGGTGGCATCAGGATATACCCCTCTCCTCGATGGTGTGAAATAGCACCGTCCCACGCTTTGTACTTATCAATGGTGAAGTGATCAATGACAACCATGAGTTGCTGAACTAACTCTGAAGAACTCCACTGCACCCCTGCACGTTAACATAACTTAGTAAGTAATGAATCATGAGGTAAGCCACCAGTTTTACTCCTTCGTAGAAACTTCTCGATAGACTGTTGAATGATCCTTCCAATATTCACTCCATAAATACTGTACACCCTAACGGCTTAGCGCATAATTCGATGCAAAAGGAATATCCGCTCCTTGGTAACGTCGTTTTAATGCCAAGTTGGCACATATTAACGTGTACCAAGCCTTGCTATAACAGTTTAGCGCTATATGCGAGAAACACATTTTTTCATCGGAATTCACCTTTAACGTCCAAGTGGTTCCTGGTTTGTGTAAACTTTGAATGACAACATCCAAACTACAATTGTAGTCTTCATACTGGTAGGCGTGACCATTAGTAGATGTATTGTAATATTCATTTATGGCAACACTATCGAACTACACAGGCTGACCCCTTACTTGTACTACATAATCGACTCGTCAATTACGTTGGCATAAAATTCCTTCACAATATAGATTGTTGGGTATTTTCTATATGAATATATGCGTGCAAGTATACACGGTCAACAAGTAAAAAAGTGATAAAGTAGAGTGTCGAACCCACAGGGAATTAAATAATAATAATTACCAAATACTAATTTTATATCAACTTAATTTTATTTAAACAATCGCAATTTAATTAATAAAATAAAATTAATTAAAAGTAACAATTAAGTTAAACTAATGAAAAGAATTAAATTAGAATAAAAATATTTAATATTATAATTTCTCTCAATGCTTTATTTAAATCTCTTCACTCTCTTTCTAATTAATTAATTATACTAAATTGTTAACTGAGATTTCTTAACTATTTATTAACTTTTTTTAAGAATTAATAAAAATATTTATTCCAATTAAGTTGTTATATTGCAATGCAAAGTAGCTTGAAATAAACCCATTAAGATCTAACTCTTAACAAAGTTATATGTGACATATAGATATATTCATCGTATACACTATTATGCTACTCTTCCTAGAAAGAATAAACAAATTCACATGTTATCATATCTGAATCTAAATCTATAATCCACTTTTGATTTCATATAGATTATCCTAATAATTAATCATAATTAATTAATACATTAACGCACAAAATAATTAATTATGTCCAAACACTATAATCCATTCGTCAACTTCATATAGATTACCACATTAATTAATGCAAATATTTAAATATTTGAACACATAAAATATGATAAACAATTCAATTATAATCAATAAAATTAAAAAGAAAATAATTTAATTTAAACAACACATTGGGTTCAATTGCAATCCAAAATAAAAATTAGTTCATAAATAAATAATACATTATCCACAAATAATTCAACATCTTAAAATTAGAAAAATAAAAGTAAAAGAAAAGAAATTAAGTCTGTGTTGATATCCGTCAGTCACTCCGATCACAATCTTTAATCCCCAAGGTGTGCTTTTAATTCTCTAATCATTCGCGTTGAATATTTGCTTCTAATTATTTTAAACTAATTCTATTCTATGTTAAATCTATTGTAAACTATATTAATCTATTCTAATGTACTGAATATAAGAGCTACATAGTTTATTTATAGGAGTACAATAATAATCCTAAGCTAATGTGGAAAAAAATTCCAATTCGGAATCAAATTAATGCAAAAAATCTGTTCAATTCGTGCGTAGCCAAACAGAGCCCTGTCTTTTTCACCAAGTCAGCCCAGCAAAACGACAGCGCCTTGCGCGTTTCATTCCTTCCTCAACCGATCGCGCATTGCGTAAGGTACTTTTTCTTTTGCCTACATCCAAACGATGACGTGTTGCTTGCCGGTTCTTATTTCCCTTCGCGTATTGCGCGCATGGTGTTGGTATGTTGATGCCTACACCAAACGGCGTTGCTTCCTTGTGCTGCTGTTTTACTCCTCGCGCTCATTGCGCGCGTGTTGCCTTTGCTGAATAATTACGAGATTGTCACCGCCCCTTTATTTACACTTATGTCATTTGCCGAAATTACGAAATTGTCATTCCACTTTTAATTCCTACAAAATAAAATATAAAATAAATAAAAATAATATAAAAATACTAAAAATAATAATAATACATAAAATTAATTAATTACCTAAAATTAATTAACATCCTTAAAAAGTAACAAATAATTAAGCCTAAAAATATATAATAAATAGATATAAAAATCTATTATCAAATACTCCCAAACTTAACTCTTTGTTTGCCCTCAAGCAAAACAAAAATAAAAACTAAGATTCTACTAACTCAATAACTCAAGCAATGAATCAATATGAATTTTAACTTTAGCCTCAAAGATTTCAAAAATAATAACTCAAAGAAAATTTTAAAATCATGCAATATCAAAAAATTTAACATATTTATTAATCGTACTTTACTTAAGACCCTTCGTGTGTGTGTGGATTCAAATATATCAAACTAATTAAAACTCAAATAAAGTTATGTAGTTAAATACCTCATGAAAGATATTACACAATAACAGAATTACAAAGCTTTTCTATAACTCACTTTTCACACCATTATTCGCTAGTAAAGGCAAATATAAATTAAAGGATCAAAAGGTTTATTTTATTTTTTCACATTACATACAAGATGATCATTTTTTTTTTAAATTCACCATACTCATTTTCAAATATATTCATTAATCATAGGTGAGTGCATTTTATGCCCCATCTCACTCTTTTTTTTTATGCCCACAAGTGCGTTTTACGCTCCATCTCGTTTTCTTCACATGTTTATGAGTGAGTGCGTTTTACGCTGTATCTCAACTCACCAAATGACTATTAATTCAACTCAAAAAAGATCAATTCTCCAAACAATCCTAAAATAATTTACCTTAATCATCTTCCCCAAATTATATTATACCTCATATTTCACTTCAAGTTATGATAAAATAAATTATAGAATTCACAAATATTTATCATAAGCAATTAACCATATAAATTTTCTCTAAGTTAAAACTAACTCAACAAAAATGGATATATGTGCATAAAAATAAAGGATCTTAAATAAAATAATAACTAATAAAAAGCCAAAATTCAGACTAACAAAAATTTATCCATTTTTTAAAAGTTATTAAATAAAAGCCAAAATTTTTATTTGGCTAAAAATTTAAATTCAACTAATTCATTGCCCAAGTGACTCAACCTAAAAACTAAGTTACCCCATTTTCGTAGGAAACACGATTGCGCTTAGCATGTGTAACAAGCCTTTAAACCCTATGGTTATCCCAAGTGGACGAGTTGTGTCTCGTGAGGGTTTGCAGTGAATATACCCACAAAATTCCTAAATAAAATAAATCCTAAATAAATTAAAAAAAAATTCTTTCAAAATTTACCCACACCCCCAAACATAAAACAAACATTTTCCTCAATATATAAAATAAAAGAATATTAAGAACAAAAGACTCCCCTGAATATGTAGCATTTTTCTTCCTCATCTGCTAAGTCTGAGTTGCATTGAATAAACTTGAAACAAAAGAAAAATAAAATATTAAACTAAATAAAAATAAAAAACTAAATTTTACTACTAAGAAAAATATACTAAAAATAAAAACTAAAACTAAAACTTGGGTTGCCTCCCAATAAGCATTTGTTTTAAAGTCTTAGCCCGACTACTCCCTTTTCTTTAACCCGGATCAAATTTATGCTTGATGAATCGTCTTGAAAGTCATGCCTTGACCATTCGCTTAACTTTCTATAGAGACTTGAGACCCCCAAACTTGAATCCATCATTCTTCCTCCAATAAAATTGACCTTTCAATCCCACAACATCAACCTGAAAGCATTCTTCTTGACCATTTGGAAATTCCATTGCATTAAACACCTTGAAGGTCACCTCTTCATCTTGAACTCTCATAGTTAGCTCGCCTTTTTACACATCAATCAATGCTCCCACCGTAGCTTAAAATGACCGCCCAAGAATAATCGGTATATTTTTATCCTCTTCAAAATCTAGCACAATGAAATCCGTGGGGAATATAAACTTATCAACTTTCACAAGAACATCTTCAACAATCCCTTTTTGATAAGTAAACGACCTGTCTGCCAACTGCAATGTAACATGGGTGGGCTTCATTTCCTTTAAACCAAGCTTCTTATAGACTGATAGAGGAATGAAGTTTAAGCTCGCTCCCAAATCACATAAGCATCGATTAAAGAATTGGCTCCTAATGGTGCACGGAATGGTGAAACTACCCGGATCTTTCAGCTTCGGTGGTAGCTTCTTTTGCAATATAGTGCTGCACTCCTCCGTTAGAGCCACTATCTCATAATCCCCTAGCTTCTTCTTCTTTGACAAAATCTTCTTCCTGAACTTTAAATAGCTAGACATCTACTCTAATGCATCTGCAAATGGGATATTAATATCGAATTTCTTGAACACCTCCAAAAACTTTAAAAATTGCTTCTCAAGCTTGTTCTTTTGAAGTCTTTGTGGAAAAGGTATAGGTGGCACAATTTAATTCTATTTAGGATCTCCATCTTTATGTTCATGCAACCCATTATGACTATTCTCCCTTTTTGCTTCACTATCATCATCATGTAATTCCTTACCACTCCGAAGTGTGACGGCGTCGCAATGCTCTCTACCTTCTCTTATTAGATTTATCACTGTATCACTAAGTAAAGCACCTTGAGGTCGACTATGCATGACACTAGCAAGTATCCCACTTGGTTCTCGATGATCCGCACTGATGATTCTATATTAGTCATTCGAACCTCATTCTATGACATGTAATTCTCCGTCCGAGTTATGAAATTCGCCAATTGCATCATGAATTGAGAAAACACCTCCTCTGTATTCGACTGCTTTATCGGCTGTGAGGGAGGTTGATTCTGAAAACCCAGAGTGTATAATGTTCTAGGAGCATATGATTGAGCTTGATTATTACTCCATGACTGATTGGAAAGATTCCTTACCCCCAGATGATAGTAATTTGGATTACTGGGCTGCTGCTGCTGTAATGACCCAGAAATTCATAAGACTGATTAGTATGGTCTTAGGAGATTGATGTGATTTAAGGCTACGCTAATCCTTGGATGAGGATGTAGTGGATAGTAGATGTGAGGAAATTTTAAGCTTTCGAGGATTCGAGCGGGAAATTTGAGGTTAAGACATAAAGCTAACATTGGTAAAGTGATGGCCGATCACTGGAAAGGAATTGAAGTCCTATCACGGAGGGACTAGGACAGTGTTTATAAAACAATAAGTAAAACAATGCCTATGATAAGATAATCGATGAGATTGATCGGCGGGGCAAATGTTGTAAGGATGTAGTGCTAATTCCAAGGATGGAATCACTTGTAAAGATTAAGTTAAAAATTTAATCTGAGGAAAATAATTGTTGGGAGTTTAAAACCTAGAATTGGTTGAAGGGGTATATGATAAGGTATACACTAAGTTAAGTATCTATATTGTATATAGGTACAGAAAATATGATGAGGAAGAATTACCCTCATATTTTGGATTTACCTTATATTGAAATTTCGGGGACGAAATTATTATAAGGGGGGAAGAATGTAGCGACCCGAAATATTTTAATACGAAGAAATGGAATTATTGGCTGTAATTGTAAATTTCTAGGGGATTAAATTAAATCATTATATGATGGCTTGGTTTATTTAATTATGTGTTGAAGTAATTAAAGGAATTTAAGGAAGGATCAATTAATGGGTTAATTAAATTAATGGACCAACCTAGGTTGTATAGTATCAAAGTTTGATAGGGTAAATGAGCTATGTGATATTTAATTAAATAGCTAGCACGTTAAGCTGGATGTGTAAATTAATTAATATGGTTATTAATTAATGAGATTTTGTAAACATTAATAATGTTATATTTATTTCCATTTGGAAAGTTATTGATAGTGGGGTATTAATATTTTATATTTCCACTAGAAATTTAATTTGGGCAACCCAAAGCTTAGTTGCAATATAAGTAACAATTGGGCCACCCATTTGTTTAATTAACAAAACAAATAGCAGCCCAACCCAAGAGTAATAACATAACCCGGTGGAAAAGTAAGAGTGCCACTCATTTAGGGACAAAACCTCAGAAAAAGCAGAGCACGCGCAGTTTGTGCAAAGCTCAAGGAATCAGTGCTGAGAAAAGAAGGAACAAGTCAGGCATAGGGGAGGCTATAGGGTCCAACTCCTCAGAGTTGTCTAAGGCTGAGAGAGTGTTGTATAACCTCAGTCATTCCCTCATTTCCCCTTCGCGTTCATTTAGGATAAGAGAGATATTGAGCTTGAGAAGTAAATGCAAACTTCAGAGGAGTTCATGTTGTTCGGAGAAGGCAGAATCTGAATGTAAATCATCTGTCAAAGATTGAAGGTATTATCCGGTTATTTTGATTTAACTAGTTTTATGTTATGTTGGATTAAGGAAGCAGAATATGCTAGAGTTGCATATGAGGTGTTTAAATGAGAGTAATGTAAACTTAGTAGTCAAATGTTGTTGAAACTAGTTAATGATTGAATCAGAACTAGAACAATGGTTTCGATTATATTACCCAGTCAACATTAAGAGTCTGAACCACAGTTGGTCTGTACTCGGTGTTCATGTTCATAAAACTTTAGAATGGACTGGTGTATTGACTTATTATTGGTTTAGATGTGGTTTTCGGTTGGGAGAAATCTGTGTTAAGGACCAAGAATGGTCCAGACGATACAAGGTTGGAGTAGGTATGGAAGAGTCTTTGTTTACTTTAGATAATCAGTTTTTGAAGTTATTCCCATATGCTCATCAAGTGTTTGATTAACAGTCTAAGAGAATCGAGGTGGTTAAACCTTTTGTCCAATGATCTGTTTTCAAAATCAGAACCTCTTTAAGTAATATGTTAGACGTTTTGTTAGTCTAAAGAGTAAACCAGAAAGATTAAAATGAGTTTTGGTATGTTGTATGAAGCTAGTGTAAATCTGGGAATTTTCCTTAGTTGCAGTAAGAATCGTAGAGTGGTTGCACTCTGATCGTAGAGCTCACCCTTCAGCCAATGAATGACTTAACCAAGTCAGGAGAAAGAATAGTAGGGTAAACCTGAAAATCGTAGAGTGGCCTCAATCGGAAATCGTAGCGCCCACGATAATATTGAGAAAAAACTAAGCCGTGAGCTTAGGTGTAAATCATAGAGTGACTTCGTTTAGTTACTCGGTAGATCGTAGAGTAAGCTCGCACAAGGGATCGTCGAGCAGTCTAAACCAGACTTGTGAATCGTCGAGTGGTTCCCACTCACAAATCGTAGAGTGACCCTAGTCACTGAAAATCGTAGAGTGACTGTAGTCACTGAAAATCGTAGAGTGACCCTAGTCACTGAAAATCGTAGAGTGACACTAGTCACTGAAAATCGTAGAGTGACCCTAGTCACTGAAAATCGTAGAGTGGCCTTAGTCACTGGAAATCGTAGAGTCCACTCGAGATCGTAGAATGCTTTGTACTCGCCGAGTCGTAGAACAGTTTGGACTAGTCTTGGAAAATCGTTGAGTGACCCCCACTCGACGATCGTAGAGCTGCCAGCCCAGACAGTGTATTCAGGCCCTAAACCTCGGTTCAGTCGCCGGTTTCAGGAAATGTTTTATTAATTAAAATATTATTAACAGATTAATAATATTAGACAATGAGTAATTAATATCAAATGATTAATGATAACGATAAAGGTTTCATTGTAATTGAAACAAGGTATTTAATTAATTATTGTGCAACAATAATTAAAGTGAGTTATATTCAATAATGAATAAGGATGGGTAAGTAATTAATTATTATTTAAGAGGTATTAAATAATAATTAAAGAATGATAAATATAAAAAGGTAATTACTTATTTTTTTAAAACAAATAAGGGTGATTAATTAGTTAATTACTATTTAAAGGATATTAAATTAAATAATAATTAAAGCGGAATGAAGTTAATAAAGTGATCATTTGTTATAATAAATGAGGTTATGTAATTAAGAAATTATTACTAGAATGATATTCAATGATCATTAAGGAATTGAGAATAGTTAATTAATTAATTTAATTATTATTCAAGTGATATTAAATAATAATAAAAGGGAATTAAGGTTAATGAAATAATTGTTTGTGTAAAGGTAAATAAACAAGTAAAGTTAAGTGAGTAAATTGTTTATTTAATTAATATTAAATAAATAATGTGAAGAAATTAAAGGAATAATGAAGTGATTAAACAATTTATATTTAAATTGTTTAAGTCTTTAAATTTACTAAAGGTGTAAATTATTATTAAATATTTAATGGTGTTGAAATATTATTACTAGATTAATAATATTGGTAATTGAGAGAATATTATTAAGGGATTAATAATATTAGTAACCAATTAAGGTGGTGTTCCGTACTTGAGTACAGTTGGTAACGTAGTGATGTATTATTAATGTATAATAATACTAATCCGTAATTAAAATATTATCCAAGGAGGATAATATTGTCTAATAAATTTTGAGTTAATAGATAAGAACTGCCGTGTGGTAGAGTCAATTCTTTTGTGAATGACAACTAAGTTCTCATGCACCTTCCTAATTGGCAGACAAGCGTTTTAGGGCTTGCGGATGCAGTAATTGGAATTGTATGAGCGTTAGTGATGGAACGCAGGACTTCAGACTGGTAGCGTAAGTCAATGCGCGTATCAGGCAAGTCTTTCAGTGATATTTGTTATCCTTGCAAGTTTTAAGTGCTATGTGTTATTTGCATAAAGTATTATGTGTGCACTTGTAGTATGTGCAAACTGATTTCTAAATTTGTCTGTGTACGGTCATATGATGTTAATAGCTGATATAATTAATGCTATGATTTGTAATGTGTTATATGAGTTATATAACCTGGATATATTGACATGTATGGTAAGCATGGGTAGATTTTATAAATGCAACGCATGATAAGCATGATGCCTATGTAAATGCCAAGCATGGAGCATAAAGCATAAATTAAATGTAACCTACGTGTTATGTGTTAGCTGTTGGACTTGCTGAGCCGTCGTGCTCAATCTTGCTTTAAATTAACATTTTCAGAGAAGGGCGAAGAGTTCGAAGATTCCGATAATCGCAAAAAGGATGTGCGAAGTTTATTTTATTAATAAAGGTTGTCACTAGAACTGTTTAAAGTCAAAGTTGCATTTTGTGGGAATAATTACCATTTGGTACCATCCCGGATGTAAAGCCTTGTAATAGTATTGAAAGGTAGTTATAGTTAACACGAGTGTTAATGTTTTGTAAACTCGTGTAATTAAAAGCAGTGAGTAAATAGTCATGTCGACTTATTGTTAAGATGCGAGTTTTGTTGCTCACAATTGGTTGTAATACACTAGGTCGTGGAATAAATGATCTGAGTTGTAGGATTCATGTAAAGATTGCGATTCTGATTTTAAATTTACCAAGTTTTAACAACATGATTTTATTTAAATGTTGTGGTTCTAGGAGAAGGTTGTTCGTGTAACGACTTAAACTCAGGATTGAGGTTATTTCTGACGGACCAGATCCGGGGTTATTGGAGACGGATTTTGGGGCTGTCACAGCTGCTGATTGTAGTTACCCACAAACTAGATCGATTCTGCATTGATTAACTGAGTGGTTCCCAGTACATAGATCACATGTTATTGCCACAGGTTGATTAGGTTGCCCAATCTTCGCAAGTGTTTCTACCATTTTCATTAGTGTTGCCATTTGCTCAACCATTACAGAAACTGCATCATTCTCAATTCTCCCAATTGCTTTTGGCTGATTCACCCTTACAAGAAGGCCATTGGTAATCATTTGCTTCCATGGTTTCCAACAAGTCATAAGCCTCATCCAAATTCTTCGCCATCAAAGCACCACTCACAGCTGCATCAATAATAGTCCTCGTTGTACTGAATAACCCATTGTAGAATGTTTGAACTTGAAGCCACTTGGGTATTCCATGGTGTGGACATCTCCACAATAAATCTTTGAAGCGCTCCCATGCCTCGTACAATGATTCTGAATCATCCTGCATGAATAAAGTGATGTCGTTCCTCATTTTTACAGTCTTCGCTGGCGGAAAGAACTTCGTTATGAACTTTTGAGCCAAGTCGTTCCAAGTAGTGATAGACCCCAGTGGAAAAGAATACGACCAACTATTCGCCTTGTCCCTAAGTGTGAAAGGGAACAAGCGAAGTCTTACAGCGTCATCCGAAACTCCATCATACTTGAAAGTATCATATATCTTTAAAAAGCTCATAAGATTATCATTCAGATCGTCATTGGGCAAACCCACAAACTGCATTGAATTTTGGATCATATGTATTGTGCCTGACTTGATCTTAAAACATGTTGCTTGAATTGCAGGCCTATGGATGCTCGACTGAATTTTCGTGACTTGCGGTATCGTATAGTCTTGCAGCAATTTCGATCCTTGTTCACCATTTAACCTGAAAAGGAAGAAAAAATAAAAACAAAATAAATAAATAAATTAAAACTAATTTGATTGAAATTAATATTGGCAAAAAAATATTAAATTAATTTTTCGGCAACGGCGGCAAAAACTTGATAGGTATTTTCTATATGAATATATGTGTGCAAGTATACACGGTCAACAAGTAATAAACTGATAAAGTAGAGTGTCGAACCAACAAGAAATTAAATAATAATAATTATCAAACACTAATTTTATATCAACTTAATTTTATTTAAACAATCGCAATTTAATTAATAAAATAAAATTAATTAAAAGTAACAATTAAGTTAAACTAATGAAAACAATTAAATCAGAATAAAAATATTTAAGATTACAATTTCCCCCAATGCTTCATTTAAATCTCTTCACTTTCTTTTTAATTAATTAATTACTAAATTGTTAACTGAGATTTCTTAACTATTTATTAACTTTTTTCAAGAATTAATAAAAAGATTTACTCTAATTAAGTTGCTATATTGCTATGCAAAATAACTTGAAATAAACTCATTAAGATCTAACTCTTAACAAAGTTACATGTGACATATAGATATATTCATCCTATACATTATTATGCTACTCTTCCTAGAAAGAATAAACAATTTCACATGTTATCATATCTGAATCTAAACCTATAATCCACTTTAGATTTTATATAAATTATCCCAATAATTAATCACAATTAATTAATACATTAATGCACAAAATAATTAATTAGGTCTAAACACTATAATCCATTCGTCAACTTCATATAGATTACCACATTAATTAATACAAATAATTAAATACTTGAACATATAAAATATGATAAACAATTTAATTATAATCAATTTAATTAAAAAGAAAATAATTTAATTTAAACTGCACATTGGGTTCAATTGCAATCTCAAATAAAAATTAGTTCATAAATAAATAATAAATTATCCATAAATAATTCAACATCTCAAAATTTCAAAAATAAAAGTAAAGTAAAGAAATTAAATCTGTGTTGATATCCGTTTGTCACTCGGATCACAGTATTTAATCCCCAAGCGCCCCCTTTAATTCTCTATTCATTCGCGTTGAATATTTGCTTCTAATTATTTTAAACTAATTATATTCTATGATAAATCTGCTGTAAACTATATTAATCTATTCTAATGTACTGAACATAAGAGCTACATAGTTTATTTATAGGAGTACAATAATATTCCTAAGCTAATGTGAAAGAGAAATTCAATTCAGAATCAAATTAATGCAAAAAACGCAAATAATCCGATTATGTGCAATTAATAAGTAGCCAAACAGAGCCCTGTCTTTTTCACCAAGTCAGCCCAGCAAAACAACCACGCCTTGCTCATTTCATTCCTTCCTCAGCCAACCGTGCATTGCGCGTTGTACTTTTTCTTTTGCCCGCATCCAAACAACGACGTGTTGCTTGCCGGTTCTTATTTCCCTTCGCGCATTGTGCACATGGTGTTGATCTACTAATGCCTACGCCAAACGGCGTCGCTTGCTTGTGCTGCTGTTTTACTCCTCGTGCGCATTGTGCGCTTGTTGCCTTTGCTGGATAATTACGAGATTGCCATCGCCCCTTTATTTACATTTATGCCATTCATAAAAATTACAAAATTGTCATTCAACTTTTAATTCCTACAAAATAAAATATAAAATGATTAAAAATAAATAAAAATACTAAAAATAATAATAATGCATAAAATTAATTAAATTACCTAAAATTAATTAACATCATTAAAAAAATAACAAATAATTAAGCCTAAAAATATATAATAAATAGGTATAAAAATCCATTATCAGAGATTACGACATGCTCGGTCTGCGCGACCAACTTTCCCCAATTTCGTTCGGCGATCATGGACGCCATTTTACCATCCAACTGAGTATCGCTCCTCCACCTCAGTACTAACAAACCTCGTTTGATTAACAGTTGGTCTGGAGTGTGAGCTTTCACCTCATTGCCTCTTAGGAGCCATTTTGGACACTTAGGTTAGGTATGACACGACACACTAGCAATAAAGCTCCCTACATAATGCACAATTTTTCTCTTCGATAAAATATCAAAAACTTGGTAGGCAATATCATGGCACCTTCTTAACAGCAACTCCCCCAAACTTGTATCTCACCAACCCTTAATGGTTCTCCTCAATCAGTCAAATTGGTATACACAATGTAAATCCCAAACCCCAATTGAGTCAAAACAAACTCAATCAGGTACTTTAAATATGATAATACGATAATGACTAAGCAGAATGCACCTTTATGCCAAAAATTTATTGAAATTGAAAATCACGCAACAGCGAAACGACACTTGTGAACGAATCTTACCACCACAATTGATACCCACAAGTTTTGAGTCATTGCTTCTTGACCCGTGAACGAGGAGAGCTAGACCCGTGAATGATGGAGAGTTGGACCGAACCCGATGACGGTAGCAGTCCTTACATTGATGTTTGGTGAGATTCTTGGTGAGTTGTTCACTGAAACTTGGAGGGAAGGTGGTAATGGAGGCTGGGTTTTGTTTTAGGATGGAAGTGTGAGAGAGACAACCGAGCGGTCCTTTTATTTATTTATTTTTTTATTTGGCCGCCTGGCGCGCCCCGCGCCGACTTTTCTTATCAAATGGCGCGCCCCGCGCCACCCATGTAGTGTACCCTTGAAGCATCGGTGCGCCCCGCACCAATTATGTACCAATTTTGGCACGCCCTGTGCCACCCAAGCAATGTGTCGAATGATGCCTTGGCGCGCCCCGCGCCATTCAAGTAGTGTGCTTGGACATTGAAATTTTCTTCCGTTCCTTGTGCATGCTAACCTTGCTTGATTGAATAGCTTTAGCCTTGTAATGATAAGTGTATACATATTAATAAACTAATGCATATTATGAATAACTAAAAACAAAATTACACTATCCTATGAATTGAATCAACACAAACGAGAATGAATGAAAGATTGGGTTGTCTCCCAAAAAGCGCTTAGTTTACAGTCGTTACCCCAAGTAATCCCTAATTTATGGATTGGCAAGGTCAATTGAGGTATATTGACGAGTGATATTGCCACCCCAATAGTGCTTCAATCGTTGACCATTGACTTTGAATGTACGTTTCGAATTGGGTTCTTCCACCTTAATCGCCCCATGTGGAAATACTGTGGTTACGACAAAAGGCCCCGACCATCTAGATTTGAATTTTCCCAGAAAAAGCTTTAATCTTGAATTGAAGAGCAATGCGGCTTGACCCGGCTCAAAAATCCTCTCAAGTATCCGCTTGTCGTGCCATTTCTTTACCTTTTCTTTATAGATTTTAGAACTCTCATAGGCCTGCAGGCATAATTCATCCAACTCGTTTAACTGTAATAATCGCCTCTCACCCGTTGTTGTGGCATTGAAGTTAAGTTTCCGTATTGCCCCAAACGCACTGTGTTCGAGCTCAACCGAAAGATGGCATGCCTTGCTAGAAACTAATTGATGTGGGGTCATCCCAATTGATGTTTTGTATACGGTTCTATAAGCCCATAATGCATCATCTAACTTCTTCGACCAATCTTTTCTATTCAAGTTAACCACCTTTTCCAAGATCCTTTTAATTTCTCTATTCGATACCTCAGCCTGGCCACTTGTTTGAGGGTGATAAGCAGTGGAAATCTTATGGGTAACCCCATATTTAGTAAGAAGGGTATTGAATCGTCTGTTATAAAAATGTTTGCCCCCATCACTAATGATTGCTCTAGGCGTACCAAATCGAGTAAATATATTCCTTTGTAGAAATCTTAGTACCACCTTTGCATCATTAGTGGGTAAGACTACTACTTCAACCCATTTGGATATGTAATTAACCACCACCAAGATGTATAATTATTAAAGGATGAAAGAAATGGCCCCATGAAGTCTATACCCCATACATAGAAGATTATCACAACAAGGATATTGTTAAGGGGCATCTCATTACGTCTAGGAATATTACCAACACGTTGACATCTATCGCACTGTAGAATGAATGAATGAGCATCTTTGAACAGAGAAGGCCAATAAAATCCTGATTGGAGAACTTTGAATGCCGTCATTTCTCCCCCGTAGTGCCCCCCCTCCCATACTCCAAAGCTTGGCAATGATGAAGTACACTCTGAAATTCTTCTTTTGGGATGCACTGTCTCAACAACTGATTTACTACTTACTTAAATAGAAACGGTTCATCCTAAATGTATCTCTTAACATCATGCAAAGATTTCTTTTTCTATTGGCTTGACAAGTCTGAAGGGAGTACACCACTTACTAAGTAATTGACAACTTCTGCATACCATGGTGCTTCTTTTGTAACCGCAAACAGTTGTTCATCTGGGAAAGTTTCGCTCATCAACAACCTCTCCTCATTCTACTTTATATTTTCCAATCTCGACAGGTGATCTGCCACTTAATTTTCAGTTCCTTTCCTATTACAGATTTCCAAATCAAACTCTTGTAGTAAGAGGATCCATTTGATTAACCGTGGCTTAACATCCTTCTTTGAAATCAAATATCTTATCGCCTAGTGATCCGTGAAAACTATAACCCTTGTCCTGATAAGATACGCACGAAACTTATCAAATGCAAACACCACTGTTAATAACTCATTTTTTGTTGTAGTGTAGTTAAGTTATGCATCTGAAAGAGTTTTACTATAGTAGTAAATGGCGTGGAATACCTTATCCTTGCGTTGGCATAGAACTGCGCCAATCGCATAATCACTCACATCACACATTAACTCAAATGGCATGGCCCAATCTAAAGCAATAATCACCGAAGCGGATACCAACTTCGTCTTAAGCACCAACCCCGCATGGCCAAGAAAACTCCTACTACCTTTCACAGATATAGGTGAAGGTAACTTCTCAATTGTTACAATTTTGGCTTTGTCTACTTCTATTCCTATTTTAGAAACCTTGTGACCCAGAATAATTCCTGCGCACACCATGAAGTGGCATTTTTCCTAGTTTAGCACTAAGTTGGTCTCCACATATCTTTTCAATACTAGTATCAAATTCTCGAGGAAACGATCAAAGCTATCACCAAACACGGAGAAGTCGTCCATGAACACTTCCAGATTGTGCTCAACCATGCCTGAGAAGATCGCTATCATACACCTTTGAAATGTGGCTGGAGCGTTATATAAACCAAAAGACATTCTACATAATGCGAAGGTACCGTAGGGGCATGTAAACGTAGTCTTGTCCTGATCTTCTGGTGCTATGGTAATCTGGTTGTATCCATAATACCCTTCAAGAAGGCAATAAAAATGATGACTTGCCAACCTATCCAACATCTGGTCAATGAATGGCAATAAAAAGTGGTCCTTGCGAGTCGCTTTATTCAACTTGCGGTAGTCCATACATACTCGTCCCGGTTACCGTCCTTGTTGGAATGAGTTCATTATTTTCATTTGCCACAACAGTCATTCCTCCTTTTTCCGGCATACACTGCACCAGACTTACCCATGAACTGTCTGATATAGGATATATTATGCCAGCGTCTAACCATTTGATGATTTATTTCTTTATGACCTCCTTTATAATAGGATTTAATCTTCTTTGTTGTTCAATTATTGGCCTAGCCTCATCCTCTAGAAGTATTTTATGCATGTAAAAAGATGGGCTTATCCCCTTGATATCTGTAATAGTCCACCCGATTGCCAATTTGTATTCCCTCAGTACTCTCAACAATTTATCCTTTTGCACACCATCAAGTGAAGCTGAGATGATGATAGGTAATGTGTTTGAATCACCTAAGTAGGCATACCTCAAATGGCTAGGAAGAGATTTAAGTTCCAAAACTGGTGGCTCCTCCAAAGATGTCTTTGTGCGCTTCTTAGTAGTCTCTACTTGATCAAACGACTCATATTAATTTTTCACTTTCTGGAATAAGGGTGACACATTTAATAGCTGCACAAATTCCATAGTACTAGGCACATCCATAGTCTCAAAACTGACTAAAGCTACTTCAAGTGGGCCTGTCAAGCAATTTCCTATGAATACTTCCTCAACCGTTTCCTTAATTAGATCCACCCGAAAATAATCCTCGGCTTCATTTGAAAATTTCATGGCTTTGAACACACTAAAAGTGACTTCCTGATCTTGAATTCTCATCGTTAGTTCACTTTTCTGCACATCAATTAATGTTCTCCTTGTGGTGAGGAATGGTCTTCCAAGTATAATCAGGATCTCCTTATCTTCTTCAAAATCCAACATTACGAAATCAGCCGAAAAAATTAATTTTTCGACCTTCACTAAGATGTCCTCCATTATGCCTTTCAAATATGTCAACGACATATCTGCCAGTTGCAAGGTCACATTTGTTGGCTTAGTCTCCTTCAATCCCAATTTCTTATAGACTGAAAGTGGCATCAAGTTGATTCTTACCCCCAGATCACAAAGGGCTCTCCCATAAAACTGACTGCCGATCGTGCATGGTATTGTAAAGCTACCTGGGTCTTTAAGCTTTGGAGGTAACTTTTTCTGCAAAATGGCACTGCACTCTTTTGTCAATGCAACTATTTTAAAATCCCCTAATTTTTTCTTTTTCGAAAGAATCTCCTTCATAAACTTAACATAACTTCGCATCTGCTCCAAGGCCTCGACAAACGGGATACTGATATGAAGTTTCTTGAACACTTCTAAAAAAATTTCAAACTGCTTGTCTAATCTTATTTTCTGAAATCTTTGTGGAAAGGGGACTGAAGGCATGTTAGGTCTTTAGATGCCCCCTTCATTCTGCATAGCTGATTTCTTCCCTTCTTCTCTCTTTTCACTTGTATCAACCTTACTGTCTGCCTTATCACATTGGTTCTCTTCCTCCGCTGATTATGTAGGGCTTTCATCCGACTACATCAGGTAATTCCTTTCCACTCCGTAGTATAACCACTTATAACCACTTTGCAATGCTCTTTTCCTTCCCGTATAAGATTGACCTATGTGTTGCTTGGCAACACTCCATGAGGACGGTTGTTCAAGACATTTTCAATCTGTCCCATGATTATCTAGATTCCGAATAACAACTAATTGGCTTTTCATATTCATATCTATTTTCTTCATTCTTGACTCAGTACCTGCCATGAATTTACCTAAGAGATCCTCTAAATAATAATTCTTTTTCAATTGCTATGTTTGCGATTGTTAAAATCCTAGTGGATAGGGCTGCCTTGGAGCTTGCTGTTGCATTTTATTTTCCCTCCAAGAGAAATTAGGATGATTCCTCCACCCAAGATTGTAATTATTTGAATTATTGCCTTGTTGTTGCCTGTTATAGCTACCAACAAACTGTATTGACTCTACATTGATAACACACTCATCAGTCGCGTGATCTCCTACACACAACTCATATACCATAGATACATTCTGAACCGGCTTCACCACCATTGTGTCCATTTTCTTTGACAAACAAGTTACTTGTGCATTCAAGGTTGTGATAACATCCACTTCATGAATTCCTGCTGCTCTAGGTTAGGTAGCTCTTGTTGATGGCCATTGATAGTTGTTGGTGACCATAGTTTTCAATAGCTTATATGCCTCATCATAATTTTTTCCCATTAATGCACTTACTGCAACATTTATACTCGTTCTGGTGGTACTGGCTAACCCGTTATAAAAAGTTTGCACTAACAGCCATTGTGGAATTCTGTGGTGTGGGAACTTTCTTAGAAAATCTTTGAACCATTCCCATACTTCATATAGGCTTTCTGAATCAAACTGGGAGAATGCGGGAATGTCATTCCTCATTTTTTATGTTTTGGCTGGCTGGCTGGAAGAATTTAGTTAGAAACTTTTGTGCAAGATCCTCCTATGTAGTAATTGACCCCTGTGGTAGAGAATGAAGCCACCTTTTCGCCTTACCACAGAGTGTAAAAGGGAAAAGTTTGAGTCTAATTACATCCTCAAAAACTCCGTGATATTTGAATGTGTCGCAGATTTCCATAAAACTGACAAGGTTCTCGCTTGGATCATCATTCGGTAGACCCCCAAATTGAATAGAGTTTTGTATCATTTGTAATGTTCTAGGCTTGATCTCAAATGTCGTAGCTTGTATGGCTGGGCTCCGAATACTCGATTGAATTTCAGTCACTAAAGGCATTACGTAATCCCTTAACGCCTTTTGTTCATTGTCTACCATATTCTCCTGAACCATTACTTCCTTAGAATATAGTCTCAAGTTGCAGAAGCTCCTTTCGATCTTGTCCTCGTATGGCAACGGTTCTTGTCCCTTTGACCTCGTGTGCATATGCAAATTAGAAGTACCTAGCTATAATTCCGGGAAAACGTGGTTTTAATCACGTTAACGGAATTTGCAGCTTCGAAAACTACTAAATCTGTGCTAACCAAGATAGGCTATTACCAACACTAGGTTCACACTCGAGATTGGGGTTGATGATTTGCTGTGACAGGTTCGAATGAGAAGAAACCTGCAAAGCAAATGAAAACATAAAATTAAAAATAGTTTATAACAAAATTGAATTGAAAAAACTAATATTAAAATAGATTTTAACACTGTTCCCCAACAATGGCGCCAAAAACTTATTGATCGTTTTATATAACGATAATAACGCGTGAGTGCACACGGTCAACAAGTAATATAGAAGTAAATAGAGTGTCGAACCCATAGGGAACTTTGCTAAATACTCTAATTTCCAGTAAATCAACTTTTTATAAACTTTCAATTTCAGATGTAAAGATTACTAATTAAACTTTAAAACAAACATAACTTACAATTATTATTAGATTAAACGAAAGCAGGATCACAACTTCCCTAATACGTCACATGAATCAATTTACTCTGCCTCCGGTTAACTCATTTAATTGGATTATTAACTGAGAGTTCACTATCACTTCTTATTAAACATTTTACAATAATTTAATAAACATATCTAACTCACTCATTATGTTCTATTCCTATACATAACTAATGAAATAAATTCATTAGGATCCAACTCCCCTCACAACCACATGCAATGTATAGATATATTCATATTCTATACACCAATCTAGTTAATCATTTATATGAAGAAAAACAAGAATACATGCTATCATATTCAGACCTTACCATAAACTTTATTTTCCAAATTCATCTAAGGTGTCAAACTAATTGTTGGCCAAACAATCAATCAATTATAATGAAATATGATAAATAACCTATAGGAAATGAATAACTGAAAGCATTTAAATAACTCAATTCATGCTAGTATTAAAGTTGTTGCAATCCTGAATAACAAATTAGCTCATGCTAGAAATTAAAATAAAAGACATCAAACGGAATATCATCATAAGGTTTACAAAGAAGAATAAAAGAAAATGGGAAAGGAGAAACTATTTAGTAGCTCATTTATCTCTCTCTTTCTTCAGTCTTTGATCTCCCTTTAGAAACCTCCAATTTGATCTCCCAAAGTTCTTCTCTTACGCCTTCGGAATAATGCTAATTAGGGTATGCCTTATGTATTTATAGTCAGCATAATACCCTAATTAATTATATCATCAAAAGTCCTTAACCCAAGTCCGTTTCTAATAAAAACGTCAAAATTAGCAAGCTGCGGTTGCGACTGGCGCTCCCCGCGTCGTGTTTAGCCTTCAACTAGCGTAACCTGGGCTACCCTGGTAGTGTCTTCATCTTCGTCTGGCATGCCCCATGCCAATGCCTTCGCTATTTTGGCGCGCACCACACCAATGTACCAGTATGCCAACTTTCTCTGCTTTGCTCTCATTCAGCTTGATTATCTCTCTCTAGGCATATCCTACAAAATGAAGGAGAAAACATAAAGGGTAACACGCAACTACATAGAATTAAGCTTTAATTTCAAGTAAAAGACACATGATTCGTAGGTATTAATACCACTCATCCAGTGTCAATGCCTAGTACGTCCACACGAGAATCATTCCCCATGACTACTCTTCTATCAACCGAAATGTGACAATATTCCATGAATCCACTTCGAACTCTAGCTATGTGGTCCATTGCTCCTGAATCTACAATCCACATATATAGAGAATGAGCAACCATAACAGTACTTGATACTGAGCATGTAGATAGATTAGGACTAGGAATTACCTTCTTCGATTTAGTGCATTCACGAGTGAAGTGTCCCACCTTGCCACAATTATACAATGCCATATTGGCCTTGTCCTTCGTACCAGAACCTTGCTTACCTCTAAGTGGTGACGAATATCATCAAAATTTATGATATTCTCATTATGGGTCATGTTGACCCGCATATGTTCCTAATTGTCAGGAAGAGAGCAAACCATCGCCGAAATCTGCTACTCGCCTGATAGTTGAGTCCTTTCGAATTTCAATTTTTGGATCATATTAGCCATGATTCAAAGGTGTTGCTTCATGGTGTGGTTATCACGTTTCTTATAACCATCGAATCTTGAGGCTAATTCTCTCAGGGTCAACGAGGTGCTGCCAAACTTTGTTTTTAGAGCTTCCGACATCTCGTGTGCCATTGATTATTGTTCATACTTAAATAGAAAGTCGTTGTTCATACATCTCAGCAACGTTTTGCGAGCGATTCGATCTTTTTTACGCCAACTTTCAAAGGTTGTAACCTTGACCAGATTCTTTGCATTTTCACCGTCTGATTTTTTCATCTTAGACAGTAGGGTTTCTTTAACTTCTTGCTATTCCAAGACCATTCTAACCTTACGGTGCTACACATCATAGTTATCTCCGTCTAATTTATTTTCTTGGTTATGATATGCAATTATGTGTTTTGAAGCCATTTCTATTTTGGAAAAATAGTTAGAGATATTCATAGTTTACCACAATATAATAATATATTAGCCACACAAATTGAATTAACATAAAAATAATTAAGGCATAAATACAAAAGGGAAACTTCGCCAAGCTTAAGAATCACAATCTGCATAAATGTTTAATTATTTAAATTTAATTTTTCGGTGCATAATGTAATTTAGGAAATAATTTTAATTAAATTATCACATCCTAAATTACTCCCATGAGGAACAAGTATACATGTGTAATTATAGCATGTTAATTTAATTCCAAGTTCCAACAATTAATATTTCAAAAATATTAACAAAGAAAATAAATATCGGGCAATATTACTCAATTAATATACCAAGTATGCTATAAATAAATAAAAAGGCTTCCCAAAAATTTACAACAATAGCTTGACATCACAAAAGGTTACTGTAATTTTTTGGATAATTATTCTAATTATCATAATTAATTAATCATTGCATAATTAAATTACAAATTAACTAAAATTTGTTGGTTTATATGCTCACGATTTTAATGATGATAACATATTTTGTATAAAATTATTTTTTAATTAACAAAATTGAACTTGGAATTGGGTTGAACATAATTATATATCATCATCATCGAAAAGGGAGAGAATGTTGGTTTATATGCTTATGTTTTAATTATGATAATATGTTTTGTATGGAGTTAATATGTTCTGTATAAAAGTAATATGTTTTGCATAGAAATAAATATTTTGCATGGAAGTAATATATTTTACATGAAAATAATATATTGCATAATAATAATATATTCTGTATGATATATTTTGCATGGGAATAAAATCTTGGGAAATATACCTTGTATGAAAAAAATATGCTTTGCATGAAAAAGTACATGCTGGATGGACATTTTATTTTTTAGCATGGTGTATTAATCATATATGGTATTATGATAATATGTTTGCATGAAGGTGCTAACTTGAGCATGTTTGCTTATAATGTGGACTAATCATATATGGTGATATAATAATGTGTTCTGGTATGAAGCTGTTTAACTGAGCATGTTTAGACTTATAATGTGGACGTATCATATATGGTGGTGTGGATAGTGGGTTGCTTAATTCTTGTTATATGGCTGTTGATTTCGTGAGGGTCCAACATGGATAAAACTTCTTAAAGTCACCTACTAGACTAGGTCTCTAGGAAATCACTTAAGAAATCATGTAAGATTTTCTAGCAAAATTTTTAATTGCAAGGCATTATTTAATTCCTGAAAAACTAATTTTAAAAGAAATTGAAATGAGCTAAATTACTATTATTTAGGAAACTGAATATGTCAAAGAGATTTGATTTGCTGGGACTCTATCAGATTATATATTCCTATTCATATCAAATTCTCTTAGCTAATTTCTTTACCGTAAATTAAGGTTTTCAAACCGCTCGAAAATTATCATTCAAATTCTTACTAAAATAAATTTGGAAAAGGATACTCATATCCGCTGGTTTATAACGTTATTACTGTAGTAAATATTTTCGAAACCAACTGTGATTTGAAAAATATTTTCCTAACATTAAAACTTATAGCCGTTTGTTTTTTTATATATATATATATACCTTCTCGGCAAAAGAAAATGAGAGAGCTTTAACGTGAAAATACATTTTGAGATTAAGAGCTTACAGAAAAAAAATTCAGCAATCATTCATGGCTTGTTCTTAATTTTTTGTGTGTTTAGAATATTATAGTTTCTTTGTAATCATATTTGTTCATATATAAACTTATGTTCAAGTTATGATTGGCTTGGTTGGTCCAGTAGTGGACAAGAGTTGTACAAATGAAACTTTGAAGGTTGAAGAGGTGCAAAGGTTGCAGTAGTGTAAAGGGGCCAGTGGTGTCCGATTCAGATTAAAAACTTCTTTGTACATGGAGTAATTGTATTTAAATTGAGAAATTAATTAATAAAAAGATCTCCAATATCAATTGGTATTAGATGTGGATTAGACCATTAGATTAGAGGATTAAGGGTCGAAGCACGTAAAAATTTTGGTGTCGCTGTTTTATTGTTTATGGTTTGATTTATTCTGCATCATTATACTGCTCATACACTGTTTAAAGTTAGATCTGCATAACTGGAAATAATTTCAACTAAAGCAGACAAGGTATCATGTCTGGATTTTAATGAACGAATAAGATAGCCTTAAACAGACAACTAAAGTACACAGGCATACCTGTCTGGATTTATTTTGATTCCAGAAATTTTTTAATTTGTTATTATTTATTGGTTTGAAGCATCAACACCTATTTAACCCCCTTCTAGGTATGCATACACAAAATTACAAAATTATCCAAATATATTAATTTTTCAAAATTTCAGTGGAATCATTAATTTTATGCCAATAATTAATTTCTATAAAAAATTTGGTATTTATTAATTTCATTTAGTATTTATAAATTATTTTCTTGCATAAAATAATTAATAAAAATATTTTTTGAAATTAAATTAATTCCAGACAGGTCGGTCAACTGGAAAAATCGCGGGTCAGAAACTGGTTCGGGTGGGCCAAGTGGAGCCGGCAAGGTGGGGGCTTGCTCCACACGCACGCTGCATAAGCAGCAGCTACGCATTGGGGGGGGGGGGGGGGGGGGGCACGGACTTCGATGCACTCAAGGCGCATTAGTTCACACGCCACCTTCCTGATCTCTTTTCTCGATGCGCCTTAGATTGTTCTGATCGATTTGACTTGCTAGTTTGGATGGTGTGCTCAACTACATTTTAGGAGCTCCCACAGAAGCATTACGATGCACGCAAATCCTATCGAGAATGGGATTGCACTGCATCTTCAACCTTTAGACATAATTTGCGATTAGAACTTCCAGAGGCCATAACTCGCTAAATATTTATCCAAATTAGGCACATAATATATTAAAGGAAAGCCAATAAGATATTATACTCATACATGCCAAAATGACATGAAACAGATAAATATACAAAAGGTTATGGCAATTTAAAGCATTCAATTTTCAATTTTATACATGCGATCATGGCATATTGTGTAAACAATACATACATAACATATATATGATCGTAAAAACCTTGCTTTGATGCCAGTGTTGGAATTAAAATATATGTACGCATTCATCAGTTTACAAATAACATAACGAGAATCAAAGCATGCCTCTTGAAGCATGATAACTTTGGTGCAGAAAAACTCGTATGTACTACCTAAGCCAAAGGTAAATCCAAAATGATCGTCTTTGAACTACAATTTGAGAACAAAGAACTACTTCACGATGCGTAACAAAAGTGGGATATCACTCTATAATTGGAAGCTCAAATCACTATACTATATATGAGGACTAATTAATTGGGATAATCAGATGTACTGGGGTCATAGGTTTTTATAGGCATAATGGTTCAACCCACTCCCTAAAAAACCCTCCAACCACTCGGTCATTTTAACGCTACAATTATAACGTTATACTAATAAAGTAAAAAGACTGAGTCTTGATAGTAATATGACTAACATCCAAATGGGTCGGACCCTCTATGAGCGCTGCATTTAGATTACCCAACATCCAACAATATCCTTCTTAGAGTAGGCAATCCTTGTTTGCAATGTGAATCTACTCAACAATTTGAACTACTGCACTAATTATCAATTATTGGCCAAGCTCTGGTAAAAAGACTCTCACAGTATCTAAAGGGGACACTCACACTATATAAAGGGCTTAGACACACAACAAAGGATAAACAATTATTTTCAATTATTGAGTATATAATTTCTCACTCAGTAACTAATTTAAGCATTAGAGAGTTCAATTCTAAAGTCTAAACTCTGACGGACCTTTTGCAGAACAATACTCCAAGTCAACTCATGGGTGGTAAAAATCAACGAAATCTAGGGTGACACACATTTACACGAGTGGAAAATTCTTAAAAATTAAAAATTTAAATAGCTAAAAAGAGAATTATGATATGTGAGAAGTTGCATTTAGTTAAAACTACATGAACTAGCATAAGGTGTGAAAACCTACACCAAAATGTAATTGTCTCCTAACCTCTCCCACTATATATACTAGTCTAAGTGGCATACACATTATGTATACAATTAAAGATATATAAGAAATTTATCAAATTTGGGGAATAGAATAAAAAATACAAATACTTAAGGACGAAATTGTAATAAAATTTAATTTGTAGGAGTAAAGGGGAAGGAGATTTGTGATACGGTCTCAAGAAAGTCGTTAATATATATATATATATATATATATATATATATATATATATATATATATATATATGTGTGTGTGTGTGTGTGTGTGTGTGCGTGTGTGTGTGTGCGCACACGCGCGCGCGCGCGCGTGTGTGAAACTATTGAAAGTAGGGGCAATTTGGTCTTTATTCCATCAACTACTAATAATGGCAGATGATGGGTTTCATTTTTTAATTTTGGTTGTTCATTTATATATATATATATATATATATATATATATAAGGAAATAATCCATAACAACTATTATTTATGCCTTATTTTTAGAAAAATAGATATGTAACCACTTATGGTAAGAAACAACAACCAAGATTGAAAATTGGTCAAGTTTTGATAGCATCACTGCAAAACTTGAGCTCAGATTCTCTGTTCTTATTTCCCGTTACTAGGCACAGACGATATACATACATATTTATGTATATCCTCTATGCCTGGTAACGGGGAATGGGAACAAAGGATCTCACACCGCAAAACTTGGCCAAATTTTAAACTTTGCCATTGTTTCATGAAATTGGACGGTTATAAATTTATTTACTCAAAAATAAGTCCTAGCAAATAATTGCTATGAATCATATCGATATATAATTGTTTCCAAGTTAAACTATATTACATTTAAGCAACTCATAGATTATTAAATATTGCTAAATTAAAATTTTTAGTTATTTAAATTTATTGGACTCTATAATAAGACTGGATTTAATGAGAGCGAACGTATAAACTTATTTATTATGTTATATATTATATTAATATATATTGAAGTGTAACAATTTTTCTTGATATTCTCAATATCAACTACTATTATTATTATTATTATGTTTTCTTTCACAGGAACCCAACCACATCTTGGAGGTTTGAACATGCATCTCATGGAGACTTTTCATGATTTTCACTATCACTAAACCAATCCCTTATACTCCAACAATTTTACAAACAGAGTTTTATTTGCAAGTTTTTAAAAATATTAGCGATGCATTTTTATTTCACATTTATCCTTTATATAGTCTGTTCTTAATTTAGAGATGATAACATAATAAAAAATTATGATGGTAAACTTAAAGCACATAATTTATCTTTATACTACCGTCAATAAAGAACAACTTTTTGTGTAGAACAAAAAACTAACAAATGGGAACTCTTTCAAAGCTCTGTTGTTTCACGGAATCATTTTACAGCCAATGAAAAAAGCCTAATAAAATCAAGAAAATGATTGCCCATTTTTATTCGGCGAGTCATTTTCCGGAAGGCATCTCTCATATGTCATCTTCTCTTCTCCTCTTTCTCCCTCTTCAGAAAGCTACTTTTTGACTCCTCTTCTTTCTATCATCTCTCTTCTTAGTTAGATCTATGGGAGTTTTGTCCAAGAAATGATATATATATATTGAACCTAATGCATTAAAAGAATGGGAGTTCACCCCTTATGTACCAAGACGATGGAATTTTAAACATTTGCAATAACAGACTAGTGTATGTGAGTTTCAATTCAGTCTTAAATTAGCAACAAAAAAATATATAAAAAAAAATTGTCTGGCGTTATTTCACCAAAATTAGGAGAATTTTGGTTTTGTTGATTTTCGGTTTTTTGTAGTTGGTCGGTTGTAAATTATAGAGCTCGCATTTTCCCACCCCACCGCTTCTCAAAATTAAGAGTTCAATATGATACTAATAATTGAAGGCTGGAAAAATGAATATATTATTTGTTGAAACAAACTCGTCAATCCCATACGAAACTCGGACTGTATAGATAAATAGATAAATATTAGTTAAGATTATGAGAATATAATTATATTACTTATTAGACTATTAAATATTTATTTAAATAATAAGTATTGAATTATATATTATATGTTATTTTGATCAATTATTAAGCTAAACATTTGAATGGAGTGCATATATATTAAGTTATAGTTATGAGAAAAAATTATTTTAATTTATTTAATTTGTAATAAAATTCTATATTAGTGTTTATATTGACAAATTTTACTTGAAATTTTAATTCGAATAAAAG
The DNA here is from genome assembly GCA_947179155.2 of Hedera helix. NCBI lineage: Eukaryota > Viridiplantae > Streptophyta > Magnoliopsida > Apiales > Araliaceae > Hedera > Hedera helix. The sequence continues at coordinate 4,672,973 of OX359287.1, forward strand.
TATGAAATTCAAGCTCTAATAAGTTTTAACTTGGTTATGACAATTTGGTAGTAATGAATTTACTATAATCTTTTAACTAATTTTATAGTTATTATGTTTTTAAAAAGTTCACATATATTATTAATATAATTACGCGTGTGATTTGGTATAAAATAAATTTTTAATAAATTTAGGTAATATATAGTATAATATGTTATATTGTCTTAATTAATTACATAAATTTGTGATAAAAAAATTAATTAAATTTATAAAATCAAAATTAAAAATTCTTTTAGAAGTTACTTTTTCTTTCTTTTAAATACTTTACAAATTTAGATTGTATATATTGAATAATTATAAATTTGTAAAGTACTTATATTAATTTGAACAGGAAAGAAAAAATATTTTTTCTTTCTATTAATATTAGAGAAAGAAATATTTTTAAATTTAGATAGTATTTAGTTGATACAAATTTATATAGTACTTATACTAATATGAATAGAAAAAATTGAACCAAAAATTTATAAAATCAAAAAATGGTAAAATAAAACAAATTTTGTGCTTTTATTTATATACTAGATAGTTGATTGCTTGCACTCTTTTGAATAATTTACAAATTTAGATAATATATATTTAATTATTATAAATTTGCATAGTATTTATACTAATTTGAATATAAAAAAAAATATCTTCCTTTTTACATTCCTATTAGAAATAGGAATACTTTTAAATTTAGATAGTATTTAATTAATATGAATTTGAAAAGTACTTATGTTAATATGAATAGGAAAATTGAACCAAAAACTTGCAAAACTAAAAATCGGTGAATCAAACCAAATTTGTACTTTTAATTATACAATTGACTTTGTCGTACGCTTTTTAAATACTTCTTAGTTACATGATACCTAGTTCGAATCAGAGTATAAACACATGCTGAGCAATAGCATCATTTTAAGCCAACAAAATTTGAAGCCTGTGTGCATATTGACCAGGGCGGTGTTTTAGCTAACGCCTTAAGTATCCCACTTGGGTACAACGTTCCCAAGCCCCAAGCAGCAAATTATAAGATTTATTGCACATGGTTTCTTTCTTGTGATCAATGGTGATCATAGTCCTTGAAACTCTGAACAGAGCTCCTTTTGCTGTTGGACCAGTATTCTGCTACAAGCTTAGAAAAAGATGAATTAGTGTCCTGCATAAGCTTTGACGGCTTCTCGTACTCCAACAACTTCCCTGCAAAAACAATTTCAACCCATTATTGCATTTTAACCGCATTATGACTATGTTTGCAAAAATGATAAGTGAAATACAACTGTTTGTACTAATTTATTATCGTTATGGAATATTTTATCTCATAATAAGTCGGTTATTTAATCCTGGACTACTTTTGATCATTTCCAAGGTCACGGGGAAAATTGGCCCAAAAATTGAATAAGGGTCAAGACGCCCTGGATCTGCACGAAGTGGGTAATCAAACTCAAAGGAATATATTCTTTTCTTTCCCAAACATATGCGTTGATACCTCAAAAAAGAGAGATTACTCATCAAATGACCTAATCAATCGATAAAATAGTCCATGGGATTGCATAACCAACTAATCAATCGATAAAATAGTCGGGAGTGGTAATAAATTATTATAGATAATCCCATCTCAACTATCATTTTTACAAACAAACATAGACTATAAGACTATGTTTGTTTGCAAAAATTATATTTGAGATTGGACTATTTGTATTAATTTAACACAATTTCGAATTATATTTATCCCATGATAAGGGATTAATAGTCCTTTAAATAGTCCTTGGACTATTTTTGATCATTTTTAAGGCTATTTATGAGGGATTATATAATCCCATGATGAATTTGGGATTAATAGTCCCTCTCATTTTAAGCTATTAAATGACTTTATGAGATTAATAGTCCAACACGAAGAGACTAATAATCCCTCATCATGGGATAAAAAAATCCGAAATAATTTTAAATGAATAAAAATAGTCCAATCCCAAATATATATTTTGCAAACAAACATAGCCTAAGAGTTGACGCTGGTGGAAAGTATAACATAGAGAAGTGGTACTATACATACCGAATGAAAGGACCATAACCATGTCGCTGTCTATAACAGTTGGAACCCTGTGAGCTACCGTTATTACAGTGCAATTTGAGAATTCTTCCCTAATAATCCTTTGTAGAATGGCATCTGTTGTAGAGTCGATTGAAGCAGTTGCTTCATCAAGAACTAATATTCTGTTTCTCCTAAGAAGTACTCTTCCTAGACAGAAGAGCTGCCGCTGCCCAGCACTCCAATTCTCACCATCATCACTTACTGTAGGAACACCAAAACATAACGATATCGTTTACTTTACCATTAAATATATGCAAATATTAGTGACATTTTTATTTATATTTACCATTAAATATAGTGAGATGTTAGTTTAATGGTGACGACATATAATGAAATTACAATGAAAAATTTGAGGATATGGATTTATTTAATACTATTAATAAAAGAGGAATCTTTTTGTAAAAAAAAAAATAGTTGACAAACGAGACTCTTGTATTGTGAAACAGAGAAAATAATTAAATTCATCAAATATATATTATTCAAAAAAAAAAAACCATAAAAACCACTACAAAATATTCCCTAAAGTTTTATATTTTTGAAGTACTAAATCTTTTTATTAAGAGAGGTAATTTTACCTAAATACCCCTATACTGAAAGGATTACAAAAATCAAGCGGGGGCACTTGTCCGCTTGCCTTACTGTAGATCCTACCATGCTCACATAACTGATTAATAGCAAAGTGTATGGAATGAAAAAATGCAGAGTAAATTTCCTTGTCAAAAATAATCTTGAAAGTTATAAAATGGACTGACCAGATGAATCCAATAAGTTTGGAAGACAGCTGATTGTATCCTTCAGTTGGCACTTTTCTAATGCCTGCAAGTCAAGTGAACTAGTCAGTTTTTATTGGATTTGGTTAGCGTGAAGTTGTCGCACCACATCCCACTATGAAGTTCTGTTAACTTTCTCTTGAATCGGTTATAGCAAATGCTGTATGTGTTGGTCCACAACATGGTGCTAGAGTTAAAATACAACATTTGCCTTTGACAAATGCAGCAAAAAAGTTACAGAACTTCACGGTATTATGTGGTTTGACAACTACACCCTAACCAGATCTGTATAGATATCAATGGTAGTATGGCAAACTACTAAACATGACAATTAAGATAGTTCAGAGTTAGTTGACTAACCTTCCATATCTCATCATCTGTGTAAAGGCCTAAAGGGTCGATGTTTGTTCGGATACTACCCCTGAAAAGTGTTGGCTCCTGAGGGATTACACTGAGTTTCATCCTTAAATCCTTGAGGCCGATAGAACAAATGTCAATCCCATCTATAAGAATCCTCCCACTATGGGGTTCTACTAAACGAAACAAAGCAGTTATTAATGTAGTTTTCCCACTTCCGGTTCGTCCGACAATGCCTACTCTAGTTCCTTCTCTAAATGTACAAGTGATCCCCTTGAGAACTAGTGGAGCATTGGGACGGTATCTTATCTAACAACCAACCAAGAACTTATGATTAGATTTTGAATATAATTATTTTATTCATTTACTTAAAACTCATCAAATTAATCAAAGAGAAAACCTTAGTTTCGTGATTATACCTTTAGATCTTGCAAGTCAATCCTACCCTTGGAAGGCCACACAGATGGTGGTCTCATGTCCTCTACAATTGCAGGAGGCTCTGGTGGGATATTCATAAATTGCTTGATTCTTTCCACTGAAATGATATAATTTGACAAGTAACAATACCATCGAGTGAAGAAAACTTGAGCACTCGTCAATGCTAGAGCATACGAAAGAGAGAGCCCCACAAGGCCTGTGATAAAAAACAAAAACACAACTTAGTGAAGAATTTAGCCGAGAGTTCTTTCATTCGGATGAACCACAGGTAACATGTACCTGGAGCTACATAACCCTTGGGTTGATAGACTAAAAGAAGAGCAGCAGTAAATAAGGTGATATTTTGAAGTGCTTCTGTCCTCAAAATTAACCACTCCAGAGTAGCGTTAGAATATAAGAAGATACTTGCATCTGTGTCAACAAGCTTTAGGTAGTTTCGGAAGAACCTTTCTTCCATGTTGAATGCTCTTATTGTGGCCACTCCAAGCGATGTCTCGGTTGCATAATTCATGATCGGAGCTTTTGTTGTTCCGTTGATTCTCATTAGTTCCCTTGCAGATGGTTGGTAATATCCCTTCATCCACCAAAAAGAAAATCAAATTCAACAATTTCTTTCTTTTTATGAGAAAATAAGTATGCAAGAGAGTCGTACAAAGTTGAGAATAAACCTGGACATATTTTGCAGCTATGGTAGCTAAGAAACCTACGATAAGAACTTGCCATGTCACTGAGGCCATAATACCAATAGATGTCAGTACTTCGATTCCACCAGCCAGTGCAAAGCAAACAGACATTGGGATGTCGAAATCTAATACACTCAAATCTGATGAAGCCTGCAAGAGAACTTTTTTTTTATAATGTAATTATGCAAAATGAATGATTTTGTATCAAAGGCTGAAATCAAAATTAGGAAACCTTACGCGTGTCAGAATCCGGCCGACTGGGGTAGAGTCAAAGAAGAGCATGGGAGCACTTAAAATGGAATTGGTGAAACCGGAGAAAAAGGCTTTTGAGGCTCTTAATCCGAGAAGAGCTGAAAATAGTGATCTAAGGTAAACAAATAAGGCACTTGTAGTTGAAATAACAGCATAAACAGAAATTAACATGAATATGCTGATTTTAGGTATTTGAATGCCGAATGCTAGCCAAAAGCTCGCGGCAGCCTGGAGTACCATAAAGCCAATCTGACTCAGTATCGTAGAACACAGAAGAAATGACCCCTTCGAAATGAGTATGTAATCCAAGAACGGTTTCCACCCGGCATTGCCAATCTCCATCTCTTCATCTTCCGTCAACTGTACTCCTGGCAAACACTTCATTGAAATCTCCCCCTCGCTGTTTCCTTTACTAAGGTAGCCCACGTTATTAGACTCTTCAAGCCTATTGATGTGTTCCCTTTGAGATTCATAATCTTTATTTTCATGAGCTGCAGGTTCTAGTCCTGTTATTGAACTTTTATGAGCATTAACAAGTTGTTCAAATGCTGTCCCTGCCATCAGGAGTTCCTTGTAGTTTCCCAATTGAGTAACTTGTCCGTTTTCCATAACCTTGGGGAGAAAAAACAGATGCCAACTCTTTCTTCACAAGTACGCCCACAATTAAAATATACCAAATCTTAAAATTAATTTTTCGTTACCAGAATATTGTCAACCTCTGATAGAAATTCGACTTGATGAGTCACAAGAATGACGGTCTTCTTCTCTAGAGCAGCCATGACACAATCCTGCAATTACAAAATTCTATTTATGTATCATTGTTCTCCTTATGTGTCAAATCCTAGATCAAGTCTCACAAAAATGCTAGAGTAAAAACTGATAATTTAGTCATAATTGTCATGTATCCATTTGTAGAGGCTATACCTACCAATTCACTGTTATGTTTAAGATTTGCTCAAGCTTTCTTATAAAATCTGCTCACCACCACTTTCTAGTTAGCATTCATCAAATATATTGCCAACAAAATAACTGTGAGCGTTCATAGGCCGGCTATGCTACTTTCTTTTGTTTCAGTTACAGAATTTTTAAAAATATTGTTAATTCTTGATTTTTCCATTTGGATGGTGTATCCAAACCTCGTTTCTAGCAAGTAGTGCCAAAACTGACATCTGATTGTACTATTTTAGAACACAAAATTTCATCTGAACTGCTAGAATCATCTAAAATTGTAAGCTCAAACCAACCAACAGTTTCTTCCTCATATCTTGTATTCACTACAATCTGCAACCAACCTCTCTAGAGTAGAAATTCTGATATACACCAGAATTGTCCACTTATATTTTGTAATATATAGGCATCTGTCTAAACAAGACTTCTTAAACAGCGAACAATTAGTTCATATATTCACGACTACGAAAAGAAGTACTGGGTTCTCTTTGACAGTACCCATTTTGCGAGTGTCCAGTGCCAGTCACTAATTGGGTAATTCGCCAATCGCTAAAACAGACTATGTAATGTACTTTATTTGCTGGGTTACGGGTGGGCATTTTACCTAAGGTTCCTAATCTACCCTTGTGTGTTTCTTGTTGAAACATTGATCTTATATTTTGGAATATAAAGACAACTGATCCTATATTTGAGAGTAGGCAGATGCAAGTTCATGAAAATGGAGCATTGACCCTACATTAAAAAGAGTAGCCGCTGTATGTGCATCCACTGCACTAAATGGATCATCAAGAAGATAGATATCAGCATCACTATAGACTGCTCGAGCAAGTTGAATCCTCTGCTTCTGCCCTCCACTCATGTTAAGTCCTCTCTGACCTATCTCCGTGAGATCACCATGGTCAAAATTGTCGATATCCTTATCCAAAGCGCATACTTTTATGGCCTCATCATATTTACTTTTCTCCATTGGCTTCCCGTAGAGTATGTTATTACGAATCGTTCCACTTTGGATCCAAGACACTTGAGAAACATAGGCAATCGATCCTATAACATCCACCTAGATCAATGCAATAGCAATAATAAATAAACTATTTCTCCAAATTTAGCACATAGGCTACGTTTGTTCGCAAAAATAATAGGTGGAATAAGACTATTTGTATTAATTTATTATTATTTCAAACTATTTTATCCATGATTAGTTTGTTATTAATACTCGGACTATTTATGTTCATTTTAAAGGTCATTTGATATCACTTTTTTTCTTGGGATTATAATCCCTTATCAAATGGCCTTCAAAATGGTAAAACATAGTCGATGAGATAAAATAAATGACTAATCATGATATAAAATAATTTGAGTGATAGTAAATTAGTACAAATAGTCATATTTTACCCATCATTTTCACAAACAAACGTAGCCATATAGGGGTATGAATAATAACTTTTTTCTTGAACTCACAGTTCCTGAAGTCTTGCTTATTTCTCCTAGTATAGCATATAATAGCGATGATTTTCCAGCCCCAACCGGTCCGCATATAGCAACTTTCTGCCCCCATATTACTTCCACGTTTACATCTTTTAGTGTCGGAGTATCTGAATCAGGGTCCCAACTGAAGTTGCCGTTTAGTATTCTAGTACAAACTTCTGTCTTCCCTGATAATAAAGGTCTCCTTGTGATTTCATTACTTTTCAGTTCATCATCAAGCAGGAAGGAATTGATCCTATCAAATGAGACCTTGACCTGGATTAACATAGAAAGAGCTTCAGGTATCATTCTCACAGGTTCTGACATAGTACGCAGTGCTGCCAAAATTGTGAAAATTGTTCCAGCATTGAATGAGGCACTCTTGAAAATTGCACATCCGAAAAAAATGACTGAAGATACAATTGTTGGCGACATCCAATATAAAACAGTGCCGTAAACTTTTTTGTACTGAGATGCAGCCAACCATTTGAATTCACTTTCTCGACATGATTCAATCAAGTTCTTGAATTGCTCCTCCCAAGACTGTAACTTTATGATCTTCATATTGTTTAGTATCTCAGATGTGGACCTGAGTCGTTTGTCTTGTGCAATCATAAACTCAGCCTGACACTTTTGAAGTATTTTCGCAAATGGCACATTAAGAAGACAGCATATGAGAAGAGGGACCAGTCCTGGAAGAACCCCGAGACCCACGACCCCAAAAAGCACCCCAATTGCTAGAAAAAGTTGAACGAACGAAGACCATCCCACATGGAACCACATAGGAAATTCACCCATCCTATAAGCATCAACTGCAATATAATTCACAACTTCCCCAGTTGAATGCCTTCGCCTTCCCAAACTAGAAAGTTTGAGCTGTTTTAGATAAACTGCCACCATTAAAGCCGATCTCATCCTCATACCAAACCTTCTTGAACTGAAAAAGAAATGCCTGTGGGAAAATGATTCAACAAGCTTGCACAAAACTAAGCACCCCACTAACAAAATACCATCAAATGTAGTACTCTCTATATCAGGATTCGAATAGTTAACAAAGGCGTAAAGTAATAAAGGAGAAAGCACAACAGATGCTGTCCTCAGAAACGCACAAATTCCTACAAACACCATTTCTTTCCAGTAATTTCTTGCTATTGCCCAAAAAACCAAATTTCTTGTATTGTTTGAGCTCGTATTTCTCTGAAGTGAATCCCACGCCTGCGCAAATTTCTCATTCGCTACAATTGCTTGGTCCTCGGAGGCTAGATAAGGAATGTCTTCGAGAATTAATGGCTTTGAGTAACCTAAAGAAAGTAAAGGATTAACCCAAGAAAATACTAATTTGCTAAGAAAACTGGCCTGGGCTAATTTGCTATGCCTTTCTTGAGAATCCTCAGCCAATAAAGGTTCTGATAATCCCTTTTTCGCCGTATCTCGAGACACAAATTGACTGAAATTTGTCAAAGCACAAAAGAACAGGAAGAGGTTCACAGGCCATGTTACCGCATCCAAGATCACAATGCTAGCGTTTTTCAGCAAAACCTCCATGTTTAGAGCAGAAACCAACAGAAAGAACAAAACCCACCAAACAGAAACAAGAACTTGCAGCCATTTTGATCGTTTTATGTGTAAAGAAACCGTTAGAGTGGTCCATATCAAGGCTCTAATAAAGTAGACAAACACCGATTTCAAATATTCACCATTTTGAGCTATTAGATCCCATAAACCAGCAGTAATATATGCAATGCTAATAAAAAGACAACAGAATGAAACAGATAGGCTGATCCAATTCCTGTTGCTTCTGTTGTAACCGTTGGTAGGACCTAAAAGAATGGAGAGCAAGAAAACAAAGACAAATAATAGATTTAAAAGATCTAATGCAAATCCTTGAATGCACAATGAGCCCAAATCAAAATTTCCTTTGCAAAAAGAAGAGAATCCTCCTGCATAAACATTAATTTACAACACATCAGAATTATAATTTGACATAAATCATAAGCAATCCAAAATGACATATTTAGCAGGTGATGATACCGGCTGATGATATCACTTGTATCATGCAGCGCACACATGTATAAACGGGCTCAATAAGTATATCCAATTACCTCTTTATCTAAAACGTTAACCTTTTAAGTTGAGACTTCACCATAATTATTAACAAGTCTACACACTTGAATTTATCTGATATGTGATTCATGTGATGCACATGTGAAATAGAAAAATATATTTATCTATAAACTAGTAAGATTTACTAAATTTGTGAATAAAACATAAATAGAAGATAGACTCTTGCATACATAGAATAGAGGGATCAAATTGAAGTTTATATGTCTAAAATAAATAAAGCCAATAAAAGGAGCAATAATGATTAACAGCAATTATGTAACCAAATAATTACTTCCCTTTTTTTTTTTCTTCTTTACCTCCATTTTAAGTTTTTTTTTTCCAGTTCTCTCGTGTAAATCCTGTTCCTTGATTATGCATGTTCTCGTTCTTCTACCTTATTTCTACCTTATTTTGTCGCCAATTCCTTGGACTTCTAATTCGACATATGACTTTAAGAAGCCGCCTACAAGAAGCAAACCATTGAACTAGTTCTATATTTACTATCGTAAAAGACAAAAAACCCCACGTACAAATTAGTGAACTGCAGAAAGTACCTTCCCCACAATATATCAAAAGGTAACGATTTACAACAGCCTACAAAAGTGCAAAATTTACATCAACAAAATAGGATCCAGTGTACAGTAGAATCTATACAATCCAGCAATGGGTTAATGGTGAATTAATTGGATAATGGGTTTTGTTGAATCAACAAAGCTTGGTTGCTTGAGTCTGGTATAAGCCATTTAATTGGTAAGGCATTCAATGTAGCCGGATTCTTCATATCGTATACTCCGTCTTTTTTTTTCTTTTTTTTTTAAAATTTAATTTTTATGTGTTTATAGATAGTGAAATTTATTATAAATTTTTAAAAAATATTAAAGACTTAGTTTTTTATATTATCCTTATATTAATTACTACTCTCATCGTCCCTCAAAGAATAACCTCAAGTATAATAAATTTCGTCCACCAAAATATATTTAAAAGTACATAAATTTATATTAAATATGTTAAAATGACTAATTTACCCTCAAAAGTAGGGTCCATCACTTTAAAAAAAAAAACTCGTGTGTATTTGTGCCGAGCCCACTATAGATAACATTGAAACTTATTTTATTATCTCTCTGCAATTTTATTTTTTTAAAATGCGTGAAAAATGTTCTTTAAAAATCTTTTCGGGGACAGAGGAAGTAATTTGTTTCTTTTTTGTCTTTTCAATAAAATAATTATATTTCTCAGTATTTTTATTTTCTCCCAAGATAAAAATTAAAAAAGAATGCATGAAATATCGAATTAGGAGCACGAATAAGGAATTGAGAGTGAAACTAGGAGGATGAATGCTTTAAGATAACCCCCCCCCCCCCCCCCCCCCCAAATCAAGGAACCGGAGGAAACTAAAAAAATAAGTAATTTGGAGGAAAAGGAAGAAAAGAAAGGTTTAGGGCCTTAGGGGTACTTTGTCATAATAATTTTATTGCTTTGGCAGCAAATTATTTGTTCTAGCAATATTAGTCCCTTAATAATATTGGAATAAGGCATAATAAACATACACAAATAGGAAATTAAAAGTTAACTAGTATATATTACTATTATTACTAAATGATGTAGGAAAGAAGATAAAAACATAAAAGAGACTTTGCATACATAACAATAACATGTATAGATCGAGTGGAATCAAGATGATAAATACAAAGGTGAAACAGAGGAAAAGAAGTGATATATATATATATATATATATATATATATATATATATATATATATCACTTCTTTTCCCTCTGTTTCACCTTTTTATTTATCATCTTGATTCCACTCGATCTATAATGATAAATAAAAAGGTGAAACAGAGGGAAAAGAAGTGATATATATATATATATATATATATATATATATATATATATATATATCCAAAATCAAATTTATAAAGATAGGCTATACTTATAGAACACTATCTTTTACCGTTCAAATTTTGATCAAATGACAAAATTTAGTTGGCAAACATTTTTAAAGTAAACTGCAGATAAATTGTCTACACAATTAAACTGCGAACAAAAAAAATATTTAATTATAGAAATATCTGGTTATTCAATCAAAATTGGAACTATAAAAGATGTGTTGTAAAATTATAATTATCCTTACAACTAATGTTAGAGATTATTTTACACACACACACACACACACATATATATATATAATGGGAGGGTAAAGTTGAGTTAGTACCAAGTGAACTCCCGGCCTCCAAGGAAGCCATAGCTGGAACAATGAAGAGCGGCTTTGTCTCTTTCTCTCTCCCTCTCTCCTCTGAAGAACTTGTGAAGTTCACCTAGGTAGCTAGTTAATCTTGTGCTGCCTTACATGAAATTTTGGATAGTAATGATTTAATATCATAATATGAGTATTATGATATTCATGTTATGAAAATAGTAAGGTCAATTAAAATATACCTCTCTTATAACTAAAATATTACAAAAGAAAAATTGATATTTCCTCAAAATCTCACTCGAATGAAGTTGACCTCACATACTATTTACGTGAGTGAGGCCTTACAAAAATATCAAATTCTCTTGTGAAAATGTCAATTCTCTAAATAAATTATAATATTTCAAGGATAATGATAAAGCACATCATACCATGTTTCATAACTAGCCAAAAAAATAAAAAGGAGAAAAGAAAAACATGTTCCATACGTGAGGCAAACGGGCATTTTCGGGTGGAACTAATTAAGGTCATTTTCCGACAACAAGAAATAAAACTATTTAAATTTGAACTGATAAAATAAATAAAAAGTCTACCATTAAACAGTTAAAAAAGAAAACTCTTTAAAATTACTTATGGGTTATAGATATGTTATTCATTAATTTAAATTATGACTTTTACATTTTCAGGTAGATAATTTATATAGTGTGCCATGTATCACACTAGATGTTACTTCTTTCTAAAATTTAGCAAAACTTAATTTAGACTCTGTAGTGGGATTTACTACATATTTAAACTTAATCTTTTTATCAATAACTAAAATTGAATATTTCTTACTTTTACGTGTACCTGTAAAATAATTTTTTGTGTCACATTTAAACCTGACAAAAGTAACCCAAGCTCATTGGCAGTCCAACCCACCCATAAAAAAATTTAGGCTTTGAGCTTATATTTTTGAGCCTAATAAAATTGAGTCTTTTTGGCTCAACCTAGTTTTGATTTAGCCCAAAGCAGTCAAACCCACGGCTGACTCATCACAGCTTCGTTAATAGCAATATAAAACTAATTTATTTCACTAACTCTAAATATTATAACACTATTCTAAAATTAAGAGTCAGTAACTCTTTTAGGAATTTAGAAGTAGGAATTTAGAAGTTAACACAGCTAACAAATATTACTTCTAGTTCTGGTTTTTCTCGACGTCCATTCTTACTCTCTATCTCCCACTCGTTTTATTCAAATAACTGTTTGTAGTCTTTAATATAGCCTTTTAATTCAATATTTGTATCGAAATGCTATTTTCATATATTTTTTTATAAGATTGAATTGGAATTTGCATGATACAACTGTCTTATATATATATATATATATATATATATATATATATATATATATATATATATATATATATATATATATGCATAGTGATTTATAGCAAATGTTTACTATGGACACTATTTCAGTAAACAAATCTATCATCGTCCATGGTAAGATCTAAGGGACATGACATGGGCCTGGACGCATGTCCTAGTTGTGGTCAATGTAGCCAATTGGCTGACTGAAAATGACTGAGTTACCCTCTAATAATTTATCCCTTACCGCATGTAGGAGTTGCGGCCAAGGTAAAAAATAATTGGCTTACTAAAACGATGTCGTTTATCCTTGGCCGCATGTAGGAGTTGCGGACAAACCAAACCCAAAATGACGTCGCTTTTTTATTTATAACACTGTGTTTGTTGCAGATCAAACGACATTATTGTGATCCAGGCAAAGAAAGTTTTCTCTTTCCTAACTACACCCCATTCAACACTCTTTCAATGGTGGCTCCTTCAGCAATTCCACCGATTTTACCTTTTTCTTATCATCATCACCGCAACTTAAGATTATTTGCCCCAAATTGTTTCGATTTTTCAAAGAATCGTAATCAAAACCTTCCAAAAACATCACCTCTTGTATTCAATAATGCCAAAAACTTTACATAATCGCCACAATAAATTTTTGAAACCCATTACAACAATTGACTCTTATTCCAAGTTTTGGCAAGTGGGTCATCCCAAAAATACTCTATGCAAAGAATTTTGGTGAAATCCTCATATTCGGACAACAGTACCACTAACAAGGGGCATTCAAAGCATATGTAATTATGCATTCAAGGCGACATTTTTTTTTTATTTGTAACCATTTTGAGCAATCTCAATCAAATATCCAACTATTGCATTTCAATTGCTTGAGATTTCGTTTATCCAAATGTATCGACATTTGATTGCAACAATGACTTTTTATCTGTAAACACGGTATTAAAAATTTAAAAATGTTTGGCATGGCTGCAACTTTTACATGCGGCTAGGGAAAAATGACTTCGTTTTGGGTTTGGTCTGGCTGCAACTCACGACCAGAAAAAAACAACGATGTTTTGGATTTGGTCTACTGCGACTCCTACATGCGGTCAGGGATAAACGATATCATTTTAGTACATTACATTTTTACCTAGCTGTAACTTCTACATGCGGTCAAGGATAATTAAATTATTATAGGGCAACTTAGTCATTTCTAGTCAGTCAATTGGCCGCAGATAGGAGTTGCATTGACCTAACTAAGACATGTGGTCAGGCCTGTGTCTTATCCCTTAGATCAATGAGAGATTTGTTTCCTAAAATAGTGTCCATAGCAAGCGTAGCAAACGCTTGCTATGGATCACTTTCATATATATATAACAACCGGTTGATAGAAGTACTATTATAACAATCATTTCTTACACCGTCCATTATAATATTTAAAGATTTGGATTAATTGCAAAAATTGGTCCGCTGCTAGAAATTCTAGCGACAATGACTTCCTTCAAGAAATTGCAAAAATTTGCCTGCCGCTAGAGCTTTAGCAGTAGTGACTTCACTGTCGCTAGAAGCTCTAGCAGCAGGGCCAATTTTTGTAATTAATCCAAGTCATTAAATATTATGATGGACCGTGTAAGATGTGATTGTTGAAATAGTACTCTCTGCAACTGGTTACTATGACAATTGTTTTAGTAAATAGATCTTAGACCGTTCAAAAAGTGACCTAATGGCCAATTTTAAAATCAACTTTCAATAGGGGTGGCCCATTACCTATGCTAAGGTAAATAGTGAATTTTAGCACTGAGAGTTACTGCTTGCCGGTGGCCATGAAGGTAATTTTATAATTTTTCTGGCTGCTATTCTTAGGGTCGGTTTGGGAAAAAAATATTTTTTTTTTCAAGCTACTACTCTTAGTGGCAGTCAGTAAAAAATTGATTTTAAAATTGGTCACTGAATCACCTTTTGAACGGTCTAAGATTTGTTTACTAAAACAATTATCATAACAAATGGTTGTTATAGATCACTCTCCTATATATATATATGTGTGTGTGTGTGTGTGTGTGTTACTTGTGAATTGATAAAAATCATTATATTTTATTAATGATTGATATCTAGTTTTTCTACTTTTGTAGTTGGATTACTTGGGACAATGATGTCAGGTCATTTAGTATTATTTTGTCAAAAAATAAAAAATAATTAAAATTAGTGTTTGGATTGTTTGTTACACACAAAAAAAAAAAAAAAATTCAAAAAAATCAATAAGTTAAAATTGATTATTTATTATCGATATTGTGTTAATTAAAACTGCTTGTTTGTTTTACTCTACCCTATTTTTTTCCGGAGGATTATTGCTCTTAATTTCATAAAAAAAACCAATAAAATTAAAATGACCTTGGTCTTTAAACTAGAAAAATAATATATATATATATATATATATATATATATATATATATATATATATATATATATATATATATATATGCAGAAGCTCGTGGTCTAAACCGGCCCAACTCATTTGCTAGTCTAATCACATTTTTATTGTTCGTTTATATGAACTTTTTATTCCAAATTTAATTTCTTAAACACAAATGAAACTTTTAAGTCTCAAATTTATCATATTATTTTTAGTACCCTATTTTATTTATAGCCGCTCAAGCATATTTTTTAGTGGTAATAATTCTTTAAACAAAATGAGCGAAGTGGAGGACTGAGAATTTGATTGATGGTAAGTAGCGTCAACATATCTTGCCGCATTATTGTCCTGATAGATCTTATCAAATTGAGCCTGCCAAGAATTTTTTTATTGTGGATCATAAAATTTGTTTATTGTCAAATTGAATTATTTTTAAAATTAATATGTGTGTGCGTGTGTGTGTAATTATAAAATTTGGGGGTGATAGTACATTGTGTATATAAATTTAAGAGTTTGGGGTTATGTTTATTTACAAAAAACATATATTGGGATTGGACTATTTGTATTAATTTAACACTGTTTCAGACTATTTTATCTCATGATGGGGGATTAAATAGTCCTATGGACTATTTTTTTTTTTTTTTTTTTTATCATTCATAAAGCTATTTATGTGGGATTATATAATCCCATGAAAAGTTTACGATTAATAGTCCCCCTCATTTTAAGCTATTAAATGGCTTTATAAGACTAATAGTCCAACATTAAGGGATTAATAATCACTCATTAAAGTATTAAATAGTGCAAAGTAGTATTATATTGAGGAAAATAGTCAAATTCCAAGTATGTTTTTTACAAACAAACATAGCCTAGATGAATTAATAAGTGTGCACAGATTCTATGATTCGATGGGTCCAAGTATCAAGTTGTTACTCCATGGTGGAGCACATTCGCAAGCCACATGTTACCATTTATATGCAGCGAAGCAAATAGAGTTGAGTTGGGTGGAGTATAAGGGGATCACTCATGCATTTGCCACTATGCGGTGAAGTATGAGTCAAATGGAGCGAATTCCACGTTTGCCTTTAGCATGGTGAGATACACTACTTATGTGTCTAATACTTCAGTGTTGGTATAATAGACTACTTAAACTTGATATTTATACTCAAATGTCGGTAGAATAGACTACTCAAGTTTGTGATACTTGTGATGAGTATTCAAGTAAAATGTATCTCTCTAACGTGGTAGAATAGGCTACTCAAGTGTTGGTGGAATAAACTACTCGAAAGGTGCATCTAGCGTGGTATAATAGACTACTTAAGTGTTGGTGGAATAAACCACTTCAGTAATGAGTATTCAAGTGAAAGATGAAAATTGTTGGAATATTTCACATGGATAATGTTGGGATATTTTACATAATAAGTATGGTGGAGCCTCAACCATAGGCTAACATTTTGGGTAAAGAGGTGATCCAACATACTTATTGGGCTAGTCAACACAGATCTGTGCTGCATTGATGATAAATTAATGTGAGATTGATCGTACAATTCAACTACACTCTGCACCTATATTTTGGATAAACTAGTTTGAAAATTAATTTTAAAATTAGTCAATTTTACCTCAAAAAATCAAAACTAGATATTTAATTTGAGATGGTGGGATTAACTAAATAAATTATTTTTCTTAAAATACAAAGAGAAAAGGAAGATGCTATTTTAGTTGCTTTTTCTTTAAAAAAAAAGTGAATTTGCAAAATCCATGTTAAATAATTATTTTTTAGAATGATCAAAAATAAATAATTAGTAAAATATTTAAATAATTTATAATATTTGTGATTATACTTATTAAAATCAAATGAAATCATATTTATTTTGAAATTAAAAATGTCACAAGTACTTTATCAAAAATAAAATCATTTTCTTTTTGTTATGAGGTAGTACCGTTACTCAACAATTAATTTCGATAATTCACGTAAGCTTGATTGAGTGATTAACCACTCATCTATTACTATATATAAAAAGCCGAAGCCAAATTACATAATTGAACTAACCAACTGAGTTAACTCGGTTTAATTTTAAAACTCACCGAATTAACTTGGTTGGTTAGTTGATCAATTCATCTCTTCTCCTTTACTCGACGCTTTCTCTTCCCCCTGACACCGCTCTATATTCCCTCTACCTCAGTTTTCCTCTCCCTTCCCTCTTCCCCATGACTTCGCCTAACTGTTATGTAATATCCAAAATATTTATAGAACTTATAAATATGATATTAAATGACTAAAGATAGTTGTAAAGTTAATTTTGAGGACGAAATTCTTGTAAGTTCGGTTGAATGTAATATCTCAAACATTTCAAATATGATCTGACAAGATCTAATAAAGATTGTCAATTCAAAACCTAAAGAACGATTGCTTGAGTATACATTGAGTTATCTGAAATGCAAAATACGACTCAAAACTACGATCATGCACGACGACTAAGTGGTTAAAAATCTTTAACCTAATCAATGTGTTAGGTGAATAATAAAGATTTAGATATGTGATTTATGTGGTGGATTAAATATGTATATATTTAAATGTGAAAATATATCCATTAATGAAATTTAATAGTTAGTTAACTATTAAATTAAAATATTTGAATTTACTACGAAATGAATTGTGGAAGCAAATAAAGTTTATTTATTAATATTAATTAATTGAGCTTAAAATTGAAATTATATTATGAATAATAAGCCTTGAACGACAATGGATTAATTATGAATTAGATATCATAAACAAGATAATTAATTCGCTTAAATAAAATAGTGAACTAAGGTATGTATTTTTATTTAATAAAAATAAGGGAGTTAATTGAACTCATTATTTTAAAATATATTAGATATGAATGTAATATATTTATGTAATGGCTTAATATATTATGCCAAATAGGTATAAATTAAATAGAGATGGAGAAAATTAATTTACTAAATTGCTATTAGTAGATGAATATGTTGACTTCAATTAATTAAATAAAAAAATGTATTTAGTTAATGATAAATAACAATTGTATTATTTTACAATTATTACATATATATATATATATATATATATATATATATATATATATATATATATATGTAATGACCTAATACATGATATTAGGACCAACGAATGTAAATTAAGTTTGAAATGAGGTCCAATATATATAATACATATATTAGTACTAAATTAGTATAATTGATTAAATTAAGGCTAAATTAAATGAATTTGATTAGTTAGAAACGAACTAATTTTGTTAGAAATGAACTAAATACTAAATAAATTAGTTAGTCTGTATAAATATGATAATTATACGAGGATTATACGAAAATTATACGAGAATTATACAGAAATCATATAAAAATAAAACGAATATTATACGGAGGAAAATACGGATGATGTAAGCATGACATCATCAAAGATGATGATGTGAGCATGATGTATGGATGATGTAAACACTAGGAAGCATGTGAAATGGCCTAAATAACCCTCAAATCTCAGCCACATCAAGTTTGAGAAAATCAAATTGATTTTATCTTCCTTTAATAAAAAAAGTAGGCCAAGTCTTGTCCATCTATTTTTTGGAGATGATGATTCATCAAACATGATGATAACTAACATTAAATGAACATTAATGAGGCACATGGGTCGGCTATAGCAGCTAGTATTGCAATGATCAAAGTTTAGCTTGGAAGTTTTGAATAATAACCTTGAAACCCTAAGCTTTGTTTGCCTATAAATAGAAAACTCTCCCAAGGTTGAAACCCACGAGTACAACTCCTAAAATCAGTCATATATTGATCTAACTCAGCTTCATAAGCATCCAAGGTTAGAATCATGGACCAAATTTGTAAAATGGCTCAAAGAGGTAAAATCCTAAGTTATTTTGTAGATCTTCAAGTTATACTTAAATGTTATATTTTAATGTTTAAATATGACTGATATAATGTTATTAAATGATCTGGGTTGGTTAAACATCAATCCATAACATTTAAGTACATAAAATGATAAGATTTAGCTCTTTGTTCTTGACAGTCAAGAACAATTTGACAATGCTCCTTGTCAGACGATTTAATCCGAGCATATTGGTCGTTTGGTGTGTTTTAAAGTTTGTAGTTGTACCTTGCCATGTAGGGAAGACACAGAAATAAACCACATACCCATTGGATCATTGAGCTAGGAGATATGCTGATCGAAAAGTGACTGCTTGATCATGTTTTCTGGAAAGAAAATGTGATGAACAATTTGACAGTACGGTCTGACCAGATTGTAACTTGTAATTTTAATGTGTGTTGGGTCAAACTTAATATTTAATTGTATAATGCCATGTGTATTACAACTAGAAACTTTTTTTATTCCAAAAAAGTGTTTTATCTAAGAGAAAACATTGTCAAAATATGGTCAGTCGACCATGACAGGCAGTTTCAGGGTAACCCAAAAAATCAAGAACATGCCTAGCAAGGCGTTTGACCAAGCTTAATCTTACAGCTATGTTATTGTTTTAGGTTTTATTACCATATGTAGTTGTACACTGCCATCTCTAGTACACCTACAAACTTTTTATTTCCCAAAAAAAGTACACTAATTTGAAATTAAATAAAGTCAAGACCCCCTTTCAGACCACGATCAGTTTCTGAGTTTGAATGAAGAACGCCTATAGCGACAGACACTGTCATCGCTATATGTTCTTTAGCCACAGTCTGCTTCCAGACAGAATAACAGCTATAGCGACCGGTCTGACTGTCGTTGTAGCCTTTAGCGACGGTTCAGTTTAAAATTTATTTAAAATTTAATTCTAAATACTTTTAGCAACGGATTTAGCAACATATTTTTAAATTAAGTTTAAATTCAATTTAAAAACACTTTTAGCGAGAAATTTGGTCCATAAATAATAGATATATATGACAAAATTAAATTAAACTTAAATAAAACTAGTTAAAACTATCCTTAGCAATGGATTAATTAAAATTTCGTCAAGGTAGCTTCTAAATTAGTCTTTAGCGACGGATTGAGTTATGAATTAATTCAATTAACATGCTAAACTATATTTAATGAAGGATTAAGCTAAGAATATAATTAATTAACATAATTAATTATACAATGAAGTGATTTAAGTGATGAACGTGAATAATTAACTTAGTTAATTATTAAATCGATGATTAAAATTACAAATTGACATTAAACCTCAAACGTACATTACTAATTAGATTAAATACATATTATTATGTATACTAACGAATATTATTGCTATGTTAAACATATTTGGACTGTAAATCGAGTTCAAATCAACGTGAACTAAATCGTACACCATACATGCAAGTCTTCTAACTATTTTATGATATGTTTAGAAGTTATAAATATAAATTATAAGTTTTATGTGACAACGTGATATGAATTATCAACATAAAAGTTATGTGTGATATTAATTTGATATTTATGATATATTAAATGCATGTTAAAGTATTTATGAAAGCATAAACTGTGTATATGCTATATGTTAGACTTGCTAAGCTGTCGTGCTCATTCCAGATTAAAGATGAAGCGTAGATTAGGTTTTCATGCCTTATTACTTGTAATTGTGTAAAGTCATAATAATTGTTGTAATACAAACAAAGCAAACATGTAACCGAATATTGTATGAGTAATATTATTTATTATCATAAGAATGTTGTTATGTCTTTACTTTGATAAAAACTTAGAATTGTTAAACTTAACTTAGTATTGATAATGATCTATTTATTTAGATGAGGATTGGTAAATGACTTGTGAGTATTGTAAGCATCCGAGACAGGACTAATCGATGTTAACTGGTCAAATTCATCGTTAAGTTCCTTGGACCCAAGTACAAACTTGTTATTATTATTCTGAATGTCAGATAAGTAGAATTATTGATATGAAGAGATATCACTATAACCAAATGTGATTCAAGTGATGGTTTTACCTAGTTGAGTATGTTATGTACGAAAAGTGAATTTTGCACCGAACAAAGATACAAACATTTATCACGAATAAAGATGCAAACATTTATCATGGGAGAAGATACAAACATTCACCATGGGATTCTTTGTTCCCAAGATCTGTTCTAATAATTTAATGCCATGAATTGTGGAATATGTAAAGTTATAGAATATTTAAATCTTAAGGTTAAAATTTGACAGTTATATATGGTGCAATCCATGTATACGGATAAACTACAATTTGATACTTGTAAAAAGGATGAGATTGAGATCAAGTTAAGATCCAGGGACAAAGTGAAAATAATTTTTTAGTGTATAGTCTAAAATAAGTCTAATTCAACCAATATGATTATGGGATCATTGGTTAAGTTGGTAAATATATGAAGTTTAACGCATAAGGTCCGCCATGTCGAGTGCGGGGATTTTGGGGGCGTTATATTTTACACCCCTTCTAAATAAGTGTATCTCTCTTTCACTCAATCCTTTTTCACTTTCTCTCTCTTAAAATCCACAAGTCTTTAATGGTAGCAGCTTCAGTGGAATCATCATCGCCACATACCCTAAACAAGGTCTGATTTTCTCTCTCTTTATTTAACGAATCCAATTAATATATTTAGTTCAAAATTGATTTTTTAATTATTATTTTTTCTATAATTAATATGGCTTCTTTGTTTCACAATCTAATTACAGGAATCAACAAGATTAACAGATTCATCTCATCCAATTAGACAACATCAATGCCGAAAGCGACAATAGTTGGAGTTTTTGGGTTGAAGAAAGCGACGATGGTTGGAGTAATTGGTGGAAGAGTAGATGGCTTTAGAGGATTTAGAGGTAGGAGACTTTCGACGAGATGGTGAAACTCCGATTATGAATAGTAACAATTTCCTCCCTTTCTCCTTTGTAATTGATGCTCTTGGTAAGATTTAGGTTTGTGCTATATTAATAATTGGGGCTTTCAATACCTTTCAAATTGAAGTGGAAGGCAACAACATCAGTTTCAAATTGGTGATGACGAACGAGAGAGGGGGTTGAACAAGGTCCTCAAGTATATTGGGTCAAAGTTATTTTTTTTTTATATTTGGTTTAGGTTATGTTTAACAATAACTTTTACATAAATCTGCTATTTATATTAATACTTGGGGATTTCAATCCCTCTCAAATTTAAGTGGAAGGCAGCAACATCAGTTTCAGTTTGAAGATGACGAAGGGGGTTGAACATGGTCCTCAGGTTTATTGGCTCAAAGTTATTTTTTAATATTTGGTTTAAGTTATGTTTAACAATAACTTTTACATAAATCAGCTATTTATTTAGATAGCCAGAACCAACATCAATTATTTTTCAATTAACTCTGCACAAAAGTAGTGTCTACCATATGCACTACAACTAAGCAAATGATAATCTCAGTTCTTCGAAAAAGCTAGAACGAAAAGGAAAAATAACTTTTTAATTATGTTATACACAAATAGAAAATTATATTCTACCACTTCTTGGTAGAGAGATTATATATATATATATATATATATATATATATATATATATATACACACACACATCAAATTGCTTGATCTTTTCTTAAAATACTTAATGTAGTTTATTGGACAAACAGATTGACTCGGAGCAATTTAAAAAAATCCTGAAGTATATACAATCTGGAATAGACAGTGGGGCTACCCTTGAAAGTGGTGGTGATACACTTGGAAGCAAGGTCTACTATATTATACCACTATTTTCTCTAATGTTAAGGTATTTCCACTACAAGAAAAGTGCCTATCAGCGACCGAAAATACCAGCGACCGACAATTACCGTCGCTAATAAAGGTTATAGCGACCGAATACTGCGACCGAGATTTTTTCCCGTCGCCAATATTTTTAGCGACCGCTTAGGGTCGCTAATTCCGTCGCTGATACGAAAAGTCACCACAAAAAAAGTGCGGGAGATTTGGCGCCAAAATCAGCGACCGATTTTCGGTCGCTAAATCAGTGGCTAATGTATTCGGTCGCTATTATTTCTGGTGCGGTCGCTATTTCGGTCGCAATAAATGCCACGTTATTTATTATTCAGCGACCGCGTCGCGGTCGCTATTACAAGGTCGCTGTTACGCAACATCAGCGACCGATAAGCGGTCGCTAACGAAGTCGGTAATTTATTAGGTCGCTATTAGTTCTATTGCGGTCGCTATTTCGGTCGCAAAAAATGCCACGTTATTTATTATTCAGCGACCGAATGGCGGTCGCTATTAAGCGGTCGCTGTTATGTCTTTACCTAAACGTCGCCCTGAACCAGTGCATACTGCTTTCTGTTTGCTGGTGGAAGAAGGAGAAACGGCGAGAGGCGGCTGCAGGCGATTTTCAGAGGCAAGGAGTAAGAATTCTTCAAATTTTTCGTTAATCTATCTAGTATGGATAATATGAATTCATTTTCTTTATTTTTTGGGATGAATAAGTATAGTATGTAAATGACTATACTTGATAGATTTGTGGTATTTTGATTTGAATTGTGGTTGTGTTTATGGGAAATGTGGATTGCTGATATGGGTTTTGGATATATGTTTGTTTGGCAGCTTAATACTTGAATTTTGTTTGCGATGGGTTTGTTTGGATTGCTTTAGCTAGCTGTCCATATATATTCAAGCTCTTGTGAATCTTGAATATTGATGCTGCTTTGTAATTGTTAAAAAGTGAAAGGAAAAATAGTTTAAGATACATCCACAAACCATCTTCATGATTGCATGTACGTAGCGGCTTAATTAATTGATTACTTTATTTCTTTTATGTCTCTTCTTCTTTTTCCGATCACCAAGAAATGTTATCCTTTTAAGACTCGGACGAAAGAAAGACTGAAATGCAAAAAAAAATCCCATTTGCTTGTGCCCGTATGATATTTCGTTATTGAATTTGATTAATTAGAAATCATTCTCTCAAAATAAAATTGTTAGCGAAAAATTATGCCTTTTAAGTTATAAAATGAACAGGGCAAAATTTACTCAAATTCAAAATATAATTCAAAATCTGTGTCATAAATTCTGTTACAATTAGTTTTTTACTGTAAATTAAAATAAATAAATAAATCTTACTTTTGAAAAAGTTTTGATAAATAATTCCTTTAGTTTTTTCCATGGATATCCTGTTGCTTTATTCTTTTATTCTTATGAAGTGAGCGCTACTACTCCAATTAGTAGGGTGGAATTGAAGAGTGAAATGACACACCACTTGGGAAGATAAAATAATAACACTAATAATAATAATAATAATAATAATAATAATAAAAATAATAAAAAATAAAAATAAATAAATAAACAAATAAACTAAGTAGATTTGCTTAGTTTACCCCATCTAAAATAAACTGAATACTACTAATAATAATAAAAATAATAACACTAATACTAATAATAATAATAATAAAAAATAAAAATAAATAAATAAATAAACTAAGTAGCATTTGCTTAGTTTACCCCATCTAAAATAAACTGAATACTAGTGCATGTAACATTAGGAGCTTAGAAACCCGTTCGACATTCACTCATTAAGAGTGAATGTCGAATAGTCCCCAGTCTGGGACTATTCCTAGATGTTTCATCTCTCACTTAGGCCGGTGTCAATGACTTGAGTCCGTTTTTTTTTTGTTTTGAGGATTTTTCGACTAGTATCTCGACATGTTCTCTGAGTGCATACTTAGACTAAGTTGTCTTGGTCTATTTCGTGTACTTGGAGACCATGGCGAGGTGCTGCCGAAATTTTCTTGAAACAGAAGAAACGTGCTCAAGGTGTTGACACTAGTGAGGAGACGCATCTAGGAATGGGATAGAAGCCTGACCCTTGAAGATATGTAGGATTCATGCATATAGCACATACCTAAAGACAACAACACAATTTAATTAATATAGTTAATCTTGTCAAAATAGGTACCCCATACTATAATGGATTTCTATTCAGACCGTAGCTGGATGAGGCGAAGAAAGTCAAGTGGTCAGATATGTGCTACAACTGAATTTAGAATTGGTTGCGAAGTGTTTCTGAATTATGCATATAGTCACAAAGAATGTGTCAATGCTCAAAACAAGATAAGATGCCCTTGTTTGAAGTGTAAGAATGTTAATTATGCGGACAGAGATTTGGTCGCATATCATTTACTTGTTAAAGGGTTCATGAAAAATTACGAAGAATGTTGGTGGGCACATGGACAGAAAAGAGGGAGTGTCATCACACAGGGACAAAATCCAGGCAGCAGTACCTACCGTATGAATGACATGGTTCATGATATTACAGGGCCGAATTTTGATTGGGAACAAGATAGAGAGCAAGTTATGAATTCTGATGCCAAAGCGTTCTTTACTTTATTAGAGGAGGGTAGCGAACCATTGTGGCCTGGATGCACCAAGCAAACTACGTTGTCTGCAGTTGCGACGTTACTTAACATCAAGACTGATCACAACATGAGCCACGAGTGTTTTGAGTCGCTCTTAAAGGCCATTAAGAGTATGTTACCTGACGGTGAAAAATTGCCCGATAGCTATTACTTTTGTAAGAAAATGGTGAAGAAGTTAGGTCTTGGATACCAAAAGATCGATGCATGTCCGAACGATTGCATGTTGTTTTATAAGAAAAACGAACAAAAGACAAAGTGTACGTTGTGCAGTCATGATCGGTTTAAGCCTAATAAAGAGGGTGAGACTCCGAAAAAGAGAAATATACCTTTTAAGATTTTACGGTATTTTCCAATTACACATCGGCTGCAAAGATTGTACATGTCTTCAAGAACAGCTGAACATATGACTTGGCATGCGAGATCTCCAGCTAAAGATGAAGAACTTAACCATCCAGCAGATGGGAAGGCTTGGAGAGATTTCAACTTAGCACATCCTGGGTTTGCATTAGAACCAAGGAATGTGAGACTTGGATTATCAACAGATGGTTTCAACCCTTTCGGTCACTCAGCTGTTCCTTACTCCTGCTGGCCTGTGATTGTGACTCCTTACAACTTGCCTCCTTAGATGTGTATGAAACAACCATACTTGTTTCTTTCACTCATGATTCCTGGTCCCAAGAGTCCTGGAAAGAATCTAGATGTTTACTTGAGACCTCTGATAGACGAGTTGAAGATATTGTGGGCGGATGGAGTACAAACTTGGGATGTTTCGACGAAAATAAATTTCAATCTTCGTGCAGCGCTTATGTGGACTATCAGTGATTTTCCTGCTTATAGCATGTTATCTGGATGGAGTACACATGGGAAGATGTCTTGTCCATATTGTATGGAGCATACAAAGTCTTTCACTCTACCACATGGTCGAAAACCCTGCTGGTTTGACTGTCATCGTTGTTTTTTGCCAATAGATCACCCTTTCCGAAGAAATAGAGACAATTTCAGAAAAGGAAAAGTAGAGAATGATATGCCTGTAGAACGATTGTCTGGGACAGAGGTACATGACCGTGTGATGAGATTGCCAATAATCCCATTTGGTAAGAGTGCTAGCTCAGAAATAATCAATGGGTTTGGTGAGTCTCACAATTGGGTTCGGAGAAGCATATTTTGGGAATTACCTTATTGGTCTACAAACTTGATTCGTCATAATCTAGACGTCATGCATATTGAGAAGAATGTGTTCGACAATATATTTAACACCGTGATGGGTGTAAAGGGCAAGACGAAAGATAATGATAAGGCACGGTTGGATATGAAAGATATTTGTAAGCGTCCTGGTTTAGAGCTTTATCAATCACCTAATGGAAAGATAGTCAAACCTCATGCAAAGTATACCTTATCCAAAAAGCAGGTAGAAGATGTATGTGCATGGATTAAGTCTCTGAAACTACCAGATGGATATGCATCAAACATTGCAAGGTGTGTTACAGGTGGAAAAATACAAGGGATGAAGAGTCATGACTGCCACGTGTTCATGGAGAGACTCATGCCTATAGCATTTCGGGACTTGCTTGATAAAACAGTTTGGGATGCTTTGACTGAGCTTAGTCATTTTTTCAAAGACATATGCTCAAAAACGTTAAATGCAAATGACATGGACGTACTTGAGAAGAACATCATTGAGATCACATGTAAACTTGAAAAAATATTTCCACCTGGGTTTTTTGACTCCATGGAGCATTTGCAAATTCATCTACCTTATGAAGCTCGTTGTGGTGGTCCAGTTCAATATAGATGGATGTATCTTTTCGAGAGGGTGATGGGAAACCTTAAGAGGAAGGTAAAAAACAGAGCTTACATCGAGGGGTCGATATGTGAGGCGTACAGTTTTGATGAGATATCTACATTTGTTTCAGACTATTTCCCCGACGAGGTCTTGACAAAGGCCAATCGAGTTCCAAGACATGATGATGGGGGCAACGTTGAACTTAATGGTCGACTTTCTGTATTTGGTCTACCTGGGCGCGCTTATGGTAAAGGAAAACGCATATTCCTATCTGAGGCAGAATTACATGCGGCACATACTTACATTCTTCTCAATTGCGAGGAGATTGACAACTTTGTGAGGTATGCATGTAAAACTCATATTTAACTTAAATCTCATATCTGTAATTTCATTATTTATCATTTGATGCGGAGTTAATAATATGTATAATGTACATGTAGAACATACGATGCTGAGTTAATAACAAATCAGCACGACATCACTGATAAAGAAGTTGAACTGAGTCGTGATCAAAATTTTGCAAAGTGGTTGAAGGACAAAGTAAGTTATTTAACTTAATTAAATATGACTTAATTAGTACGAATTCATTTTATTTAATTTATGAAACACTTATAACAATATATTTAACAATTGTAGGCTCTTAATGATGGTACAATTAATTCAAGTGTACAAGTCTTAGCCATGGGCCCAGACAGGGACCAAGTCACTCGCAATGGTTATAAAGTAAATGGCTATGACTTTCATACGAAGCCATATGCCATCGGTAAAAGAACAACCAAAACTAGAGTGTTTGTTCAAGGAGATTGTTACAATGAGGTTGGTCGTGCCTTTTATGGGGAGTTGGAAGACGTTATTGAGTTGTCGTACAAGGGTACCTACGGAGGTCAGATTAATCTGTTTAAATGTCGTTGGTTTGATTCAGAAAAAGGCATACGTGTCGATCGACATGGAATTGTCGACATTGACCTCAACAAAAGGAAGTATATGAATGCACCATTTGTGTTGCCAACTCAAACACAACAAGTATATTACACTCCTACTCCTATTCGAAAAAGGGATAGACCGCCTACAGATTGGCAAGTTGTCATTCATACTCCCGCACGCAATCGTGTCCAATCCCTAGACGGAGAAGTCTACCAAGAGGAGACGTTACATAACCCTCCTATAATAAATGTCGATGACAACAATGAACTCAACAATTTAGAGGGTGGAGGTGATGATGATGAATTGGATCCCGATTTAGTACAACAGTTAGATGACAGTAATACTGAGGAGGAAGAGTTTTTAAGTGACACCGACACTGAATCTGAAACATGCGATGGTTATGATTCTCCACACATTCGTGAAAATAATTCTGAATCTGACAGCGAGTTTCATTAAAATGTATGTTTAATACACATGTTTTATATACACTTGTCATTAATAATTGCAGCCATGTTTTTTATATATTGTCATTGCACACATATCATAAACCATTGCACACATGTCATAATCATTTACATTTAATATGTCATTTTTTTTAAATAGATGTCATCTTCAGCACCGCCTAGAAAGCGCGGTTTGGGTCGGGGTCTAAATCAGATCCCCAAGGCCCCATATAATCTAGATGACCGCATTCCATTGCAGATTCGCCCTGATCCAGACAGCACGTAAGTTATTAATTAACCATATAGTAGTATAATAAAAAAGTATTATTGTTGTATATATATTAATATAAATTATTGTATATTTCAGCGATTTTGCAGATATTAGGGTTGTTAAATGTATTGCACAATTGTGCCTGCAAAACTGGCCTACCCCAGCTGCTACGTGGGCCAACACACCGCTTGCCCACAAGGAGGCATGTTGGCAGGAGTTTCAGGTATTTTTTCCTAAGTTACAGATATTCTATTCACCTAATATTTACTATTATCAGATTATAATAGAACTATTTTAATGTTATTATTGTATTTTAATTTCAGAAAAGATACAAATGGGACGAGGCACAGAATAGTACAGACACTGTTCTGGCAAAAGTGTGCTGTTCGAACAAAAGACAATATAAAGAAGGAGCGGGAAAAGGCACTCCACAATGCTGGCATAGACCATCCTGACCATGCTGAGGAGTATATGCATGAGTATGCCCCGTGGTGGTGCTCACACGATATCTGGGCTGAGATGTGCCAGCAGTGGCGGAGTGAGGAATGGGCAAGGAAATGTAGGACTGCTGCCAGGAACAGATCCGCTGGTGTACTTGAAGGGGAAAAGCCAAAGGGTACATATAAAGGCGGTAGTATATCACAGGCGGAACATTTCGCTCAAAAGGTACGAAGTTTGTTATATAGTAGTTTATTTATGTTTACAGTCATATATTTATTTTATTAGTATGCATTTGCATTATATAAACATATATTTATACACTTGTCATATTTGTAGTCTTGTGGATCCGAAAGCCAAACTGTAAATTGGTTGGATGTGTATGTGGCGACCCGTGATGGTCTGCCTGATGCTTTGCGGATACGGGTATGTTTTTATCTACGTTATATGTTTATAATTCTTTGATGTTATTATTAATGTTGATTATTTACTTGTAACTAATCAATGTATAACTTTATTACAGGACACTTATAGTCAATTAATGGACGAGCGGTATCCCCCTGGCAGTCCTCGTCCGTCAATTGATCAAGAATTGTGGGAAAGGGCGTCAATTGTAAAGAAGAATTTTGTCAAGGGCCAAGACCAGCGAAGACGGCCGATTATTAGTCCTTCTGGCAGCTCGGGTAGCCATTCTACGCAAGCATCATACAATCCGACGACACATAATGCTGCGGAGTGTGTTCGAGCCATATGTAGAGATCCTGCCCTCCTGCGTGAACTGCAAGATCATCTTAAGGCGCTGAGTCCCGAGTCTTTATCTAATGCAGTGGCGACAG
Organism: Hedera helix; assembly: GCA_947179155.2. Lineage (NCBI taxonomy): Eukaryota > Viridiplantae > Streptophyta > Magnoliopsida > Apiales > Araliaceae > Hedera > Hedera helix. The sequence goes on from OX359287.1 coordinate 4,703,065, forward strand.
CAGCAAGCCAGACAGACCGGGAGGAGGCTTCGCATGACGAGGTAATCATAACAATTGCTACAATTAAATTAATCACTCAAAAGTACTATATATATATAGAGATGTTTCAAACATGTTTTGTTTTTTGTTTTTTTCAGGAACGTACGTAGCAGCCTTATATCTCGATGATGCATGAGCTACATATCTTTCCTGCATTCCCTTTTGTGCTCATTTTATGTTATATCACATGCACGATCGAAAATATTATTGTAATTTTGGGATTTATTGTATATATATGTATTTAGATTAATGGATGTTGATTTTATGTCATTATTTGTGCTGAATTTAGTATTTGCTTGGAGATCTAGATAAGATCTTATTGTGCTGTGTGTTGTGATGTGTGTTGGGACTTTAATACAGGTTATAAAAATTGGGGAAATCAGAAAATCAGAAAAAAGGATTTATTTATTTATTATTATCTGCGACCGAATACGGTCGCTAAATACCGGTCGCTAAAGTTATTCCAGTCGCTAAAAAAATCGGTCGTTGATTACGGTCGCTGAAATTCTCCGGTCGCTATTATTCCACACGGTCGCTAAAAATCGGTCGCAAATTGCCGTCGCAAACAATTTCGGTCGCTAATATCGGTCGCATGACGTGGTGCCACGTCAGTACAATGCTGACTAGGCTTTAGCGACCACATAGGTCGCTAATATCGGTCGGTGTTTATCCGGTCGCTGTTATCGGTCGCTAATGGTCACTCTAGCGACCAGATTTTATGCGACCACCTTTAGCGACCGATTTCGGTCGCTATTTTGACACTAGCGACATATGGCGGTCGCTAAAAGGCGGTCGCTAATAGCTCTTTTTCTTGTAGTGTTCTCTTTACAGTTACTAAGTGTGTGAATTTATTTGTCCTCCAAATTTAGTTGTCACTACAATAAGATTATTCTGAAAGTAGTTTGATATAAGATTTCACTATTGTTTATTATATATTGTTCAACAATTAATTATATGTTTGTATTCAAATAGTGATTTTGACATTGTAGCAAGTAAGAGAGAGGAGACAATTTTACTACAATTGATTGCAGAAACATAGCTACAGTAGGGGTGACCTCTAATTATGTGTTCTTCGTTTATCAAAGTTACTATTATTTTTTTAATATGTATTTCTAAGTTGTTTGTAGTTAATTTATGTATGAAATTATGTTGTTCATATTTCCAATGAATGTTTAACTTTTTATTGGGCGTTGAAGATGTATTTGACAAATTGAGTAATGTATTTAGTGTTTAATATTCTTAATTTCATTCCTTTATGCTAAGTTTGGATTATATATTGAATTGTTGACAAATGAATACATATATTTTATTAACTATTTCATAAACTTGCCTATGTATCTTACATAGGTACCATGCTTGGGATATAAAAGATATAGAGATGAATGAACGACATTTGCTCATTTTATTATTTTAAGGTAGTCATGTTTGAAGAATGGAACACTTTTCTATTTATGATACAATATTTCATTTATATTAAGCTTTTGTCGTTACCCTAAAAACAATGGTGATTTTATGTTGACAGATTTAAATATGGAGAAGGGTCCTAAATTTACAGATTTGGATGGAAATGTTTATATGGTAGGAGAGGAGCTCCAACAAATGGATTCAAGGAATTCTTAGGTTGATTTATACGGTTTTAGATTGTATTTTGGTTGATTTATTCAAGGTATCTACCCCTTTGTCTATTGGATTGATGGTATATTTAAAAATTTCAGTGACATATCATGCAAAAATGTATTAAAAAGTTTATATGGGAAAAACTTATTACAAATAAAGATATCATTCTCATCGCATGTCTGACGAATTATTCAATCTATTCGGTTGTGTTTTCTTTCCCATATATTCTCTTTTTTGTCATTTTGAAAGTTCAATTTCCGCTTCTAATCTCTATAATTATTTGCTAAAGGGTTCCTCTGTTTATGCACTTTATCCACCCAAACGAGGAAGAAGCAAGAAAGAGACCTCCTCTCCAATAAATGTTCAAGGTATGTATCTCTTTTTAATTCTTTACTCTAATATTGACTGAACTCAACAAATTATTAAATTCATTATTCAAATTAGCCTGTGCATTGCACGGGTTATCAACTAGTTTCAATAAAAGAAGATATATAACAACTACAAGAGGCACTTGACAATTTTAGTTTATTTCAATAGAGGTATGGTTAAGTGCATGTTTGGTTTGGGACTTTCAGAACTTTTAAATTCTAAACTTATCATATCATTTTTAACACGGTATATTTGAAACTTAGAAGATTTTTTTTCACAGAGATCATAGGTAGAGAATTTTTTGTGAAAAATTCATAAAAGACTTCCTAAAAGTAATTAGTAAATTCGTCAACATATCTTGCCGCATTAATTGTCCTGATAGATCTTATGAAATTGAGCCTGCCAAGAAATAATTGCATCAAGCTGCTCAACCATGACCTCATTGGACGGAAAAAGAAAATAACACTCTTGCTTTTTTAAAATTAGAGTTTTTTCAGTTTTATATTTCTATATATAGAGAATTATAAAGGGACGTAATATTTTTAACATATCATTATTTTATATTTATTTTTATCAACAGTTCAAATAATTGAAATTTATTAAAACTGTAATTTGTTATAAAAGATAAAACAGATTATGATACGAAATGGCAATTCTTTCAAATAAATAACAGATATTAGAAAAATGGCTAATAGTAACGACAATTAGTGAGTACATTTTTTTTCTTGAAAACAACCATTTCTAAAATAAACAATAAATTATGCAGATCTGAGCAGTTATTCAACACTAGCAACAAATTAACAAGTTGTAAAAATCTCAAACATGTTGCACACTGAAAAAAATTCTTACGAAAGCAAAAAATAATCTCCAAAACAAAAAAGGCTCGATTTCATAAGAGATAATAATGAAACACTCACACAAAGAAAAAAAAATTAAACATCTCACGGACAAAATAAATCCCACAAGAAAGGGAAAAAACAAATTCTAAAAGAAGGGAGAACAAATTATTATTAGATGATAAAAAATAAAAGTAAAAAGATCTAGGGAAGGACTCACCACAAGTAAGAGAGCTCTTCTAAATTTAAAATGAATGCTAGAATTCATGCTAATGATTGAAGAGAGAAAAAAATTGGGATTAATTATTTTCATACATATATACCTAACCAAATACTGTCACATGCAACATTATCTTTTGAAGTAGATATTGTAGCAATTTAGTGATGATGATGATAACTTCAGGAACTATGATTATCTCCAGCAATTGATTTTCTTGGCTCAACTTTTATTGATTAACATAAAATTTGTTTATTAGAGATCATATATCTTTTTATTTATTACTACATCCATTTCTTTTTATCTGCCTTTTTAGAGAGAGATTTTTGTTCTTTTTTATTTATCATTTATAGATTTCAAAAAAGCATTAAATGCTTAATTTTTCATATTATCCTTTATAATTAAAGATCTCTCATCTTTCTAATAAATTTTAGAAGGTTAATATTGAAATTTTATACTCAATTTAGTCAATCAGACAAATCGTTAATTACATTTCTTAATCTATGTGCATAACTTTAACAACTCAATTAAAAAAGAACGGAGATATGTGCGATAAATTATTCAGTTCATTGCAAGTGGTATCAGAGCAGGTCCAAGTATCAAGTTGACACTCCATGGTGGAGCACATTCGTAAGCCACATGTTACCGTTTCCGTGCGGTGGAAAAAATAGAGTTGAGTCGGGTGGAGCACAAAGGGATTATTAACGTATTTGCCACTTCTAAGTGAAGTATGATTCAAATCAAATGGAGCGGGTTCAGGATGACTCTGGGAAGATGTAAAGGGTGAAGGGTTCAGAAGTAGTAAGCTTGTACTTTCACTTTTTTTTCTCTAGTTTGGTGGAATAGACTATTTAATTGGTTGATATTTGTACTCAAGTGTTGGTGGAAATAGACTACCTACTCAAGTGTGTGATACTTGTGATGAGTATTTAAGTGAAATGTGATTATAGCATGGCAGAGTAGACTACTCAAGTGTTGGTGGAATGTACTACTATACTTGAAAAATGCCTCTAGCGTGGAGGAATATACTACTTAAGTCTTGGTGGAATAGACTGCTCAAGTACTCAAGTGTTGGTGGAATAAACTAGCCAAGTGTTGGGTTCAACATGGCTATGGGAAGTTGTATAAGGTGAAGGGTTCACAAGTAGTAAGCTTGTACTTCCACATTTGTCTCTAGCGTGGTGGAATTGACTACTCAAGTGTTTGATACTTGTACTCAAGTGCTGGTGGAATAGATTACCTATTCAAGTGTATGATACTTGTAATGAGTATTCAAATGAAAGATGCTTGTAGCATGGTGGAATAGACTACTAAAGTGTTGGTGGAAAAACTGCTCAATTACTCAAGTGTTGGTGGAATAGATTACTCAAGAGTTTGTCTCTAGTGTGGTGGAATATACTACTCAAATGTCTAATACTTGTACTCAAGTGTTAGTGGAATCGACTACCTACTCAAGTGTGTGATACTTGTGATGATGAGAATTCAAGTGAAAGGTGCCTCTAGCGTGGTGAAATAGACTACTCAAGTGTTGGTAGAATTTACTACTTTACTTGAACGGTGTCTTTAGCGTGGTAGAATAGACTACTCAAGTTTTGGTGTAATAAACTGTTCAACTACTCAATTGTTGGTAGAATAGACTACTCATGAGTTTGTCTCTGGCGTGGTGGAATAAACTACTTAAGTATTTAATACTTGAACTCAAGTGTTAGTGGAATAGACTATATACCTACTCAAGTGTGTGATACTTTGTATGCGTATTCAAATGAAAGGTGCCTCCAGCATGGTGGACTAGACTACTCAAGTGTTGGTGGAATGTACAACTCTATTTGAAAAGTGCCTCTAAAGTGGTGGAATAGACAACTCAAGTGTTGCTAGAGTAAACTGCTCAAGTACTCAAGTGTTGGTGGAATAGACTGCTTAAGTACTCAAGTGTGTGACACTTGTTATGAGTATTCAAGTGAAAAGTGCCTCTGGCATGTGGAATAGACTACTCAAGTGTTGGTGGAATGTTCTACTCCATTTGAAAGGTGCCTCTAGCGTGGTAGAATAGACTACTCAAGTGTTGGTGGAATAGACTGCTCAAGTACTCAAGTGTTAGTGAATTGACTACTAAAGAGTTTGTCTCTAGCGAGGTGTAATAGACTACTCGAGTGTTAGTACTTGTCCTCAAGTGTTGGTGGAATAGACTACCTACTCAAGTGTGTGATACTTGTGATGAGTATTCAAGTGAAACGTGCTTCTAGCGTGGTGGAAAAGACTTCCAAAGTGTTAGTGGAATGTACTACTATACTTGAAATGTGCCTCTAGCATGGTGGAATTGACTACTCAAGTGTTAATGGAATAGACTACTCAAGTACTCAAGTATTGGTGGAATAGACTACTAAAGAGTTTGTCTCTAGCGTGGTGGAATAGACTACTCAAGTATCTGACACTTGTACTCAAGTGTTGGTGGAATAGACTACCTACTCGAGTGTATGATACTTGTGAGATAAGTGTTCAAGTAAAAGGTGCCTTTAGGATGGTGGACTAAACTTCTCAAGTGTTGGTGAAATGTACTACTATGCTTGAAAGGTGTCTCTAGCGCATTATACTGATTAACAATTTAATTAATAAAGTATTTAAATAAAATATAATATTATGATTATACTGATTAAAATCAAATGAACTCATATTATTGAACAGCGCATCCTCATTTTGTTGAGGAAACCACGGATAATACATTTATGTTATACGAACTTAAATTCGAAATTTAGAGCTCAGCACATAAATCGATGTGACCATTTTCGGTCATCAATTTGAGTTGCATTTCAAAATTTTAGAATAAATAAAGTAGTTCATTCATTGCAAAATATAAAATATTTTGAACTCAGTTTAAGATATTTTAAATTTTAAAATATATAAGTAAATTAGCTATCAAGAACTTACTTAAATAATACTATTAATTATAAAAAAAAATTAAAATTTAATAAATGAATCACTTTAACCGTTGATGGGTATCCCTATTAATAATTGTATTAATATATTTATTCTTAGATAAATATCAGATAATTACACCTAATTATTTACCTTTATCTGCAAATAATTCAGAAGGGTTGTGATGTTTAGGTCTTAATGCCTCCTAATGCTTCTTCATCTGAATCGGTAAGAGAAAAAAGTTATTTGTTAAAATTTTATTTGTCTCTTAACACCTCTTAATCGGTAAGACATAAAATTAAATTCAAATCATTAAGAGCTCCTTACTAAAAATTATTGGGTAAATTTTTTTATGTAAATACATTCAACAATATTATCCACTCATTTTTATTAAATTGAAAATTTTAAATTATTAAATAAAATTTTACCCTTTAAAATGATAAAATAGTGTCATTAAGAGTCGACCCACTTTTTAATTATCAAATAGTTTTTTTTTATTATTCAGATACTATTTCCTTCGAATGATCTTAATTATTTAGTTTTATGAAACACAAACTAAATAATTATACTGCCCATGCCCAAACACATGCCGACCTACATCCTTTTATTATTTTTGCAAGCAGCTTTACATTTCCTAGCTATTATTTGCTTGCTTGAGCTTGATATTCTGATTCTACTATATAGTTAAATTCATCTATCTTTCCACCCTCAGAGCTAAATTCATCCATATCTTTCACCTTCAGGTCCTCAATCTCGGACCAACAGGCTGGACAGACTTTATTCTTACTAATATATGTGGTAATACTGTGTGCAATTAAAAAAATAAAAATATTTGAATAAAATCTAAAAAAAGTATGAGAAAAAATGCAATAGAAAAAAAAAGAAACTACTGTTACTAAGAAGACAACAGAATGAAACAGCTAGGCTGATCCAATTCCTGTTGCTTCTGTTGTAACCATTGGTAGGACCTAAAAGCAAGGAGAGCAAGAAAACAAAGACAAACAATAGATTTAAAAGATCTAATGCAAATCCTTGAATGCACAATGAGCCCAATCAAAATTTCCTTTGCAAAAAGAAGAGAATCCTCCTGCATTCATATTAATTAAAACCACATCAGAATTATAATTTGACATAAATCATAAGTAATCTAAAATGACATATTCAGCATGTGATGATACCACTTGTATCGGCGCACACTTGTGTAAATTGACCCAATAAGCATGTTTGATCACCTCCTTACTTAAAACATTAACATATTAAGTTTAGACTCTACCATATTTATTAACCCATCTACACTCTTGAATTTATCTTATGTAAAATTTATGTGAAATATCTCAACAATGCACATGAGAAATGGAAAAATGTATTTATCTATAAACTAGTAAGATTTACTAAATTTGTAAATAAAACATAACTAGAAGATAGAGTCTTGCATGCATAGAATAGAGGGATCAAATTGAAGTTTATATGTATAAAATAAGTAAATAAATAAATTAGAGAACTGCAGAAAGTATCTTCCCCACTATATATATGTATATATCAAAAGGCAACGATTTACAACACCCTAAAAAAGTGGAACTAATTAAGTTCATTTTCCGACAACAAGAAATGAAACTATTTTAATTTGAACTGATCAAATAAATAAAAAGTCTACTATTAAACAGTTAAAAAAGAAAACTCTTGGCATATGTTTGGACAGCAACTTTAAAAGTACTTATGGGTTATAGATATGTCATTCATTAATTTAAATTATGACTTTTAGATGTTCAGGTAGATAACTTATATAGTGTGCCAATGTATCACACTAGATGTTACTTCTTTCTAAAATTTAACAAAACTTAATTTAGATTCTGTAGTGGGATTTACTACATATTTATACAATTTAGTTCTCTTTTTTTATTTTTATAATCTTTTATCAATAACTAAAATTGAGTATTTTTTTTTTAATTTTTACATGTTACTGTAAATAATTATTTAGTTGTCAGATTTAGACCAACAACCATATCTTACACACCGTCTATTATAATATTTAAAGGTTTGGATTAATTGCAAAACTTGGTCCGCCGCTAGAAGCTTTAGCGACAGTGATTTTCTTCAATAAATTGTAAAAAATTGGCCATGCCGCTAGAGCTTTACAGTGACTTCATTGCCGCTAGAAACTCTAGCGACAGGGCCAATTTTTGCAATTAATCTAAGTCAATGGATATTATGACGGACGGTGTAAGATGTGATTGTTGAACTAGTACTCTCAGCAATCGGTTGCTATGACAATTGTTCAAGCAAACAAGCAAACATATCTTAGACCGTTCAAAAAATGACCCAATGACCAATTTTAAAATCAACTTTTTAGTAGCGGCCAGAAAAAAATAATTTTTTTCCCAAGCCGCAACTAAGAATAGCGGCCGGGAAAAATTATAAAATTACCCTCATGACCGCCACTCAGTAACTTTGAATAAGGGTGCACAACAGTCGATTTGGTCAATTTTGTATATATATATATATATATATATATAAATAAATAAAAAAACATTTAAGTTGGTTATAAAAAGTTAAAAATCAAAACCGGCTAAACTTTTATTCCATAATCAGTTATTGACCTATTCGGTTATCGATTAAATCAGTCGATTTAAACAGTTTGACCGGTTATAAAAGTTAAGCATAAGGGATTATTTTGACAGACTATGTTTCTGGATAAATAAGGAAGGATGCAGAATTCTGTGATTTGTGCTATCAGATTATTGTGACAGACACCAAGAAAAGCAGAAGATTAATATACACTAATAACAACAAGAAGAAGATCACAGAATCAAAAAGAATTATTGGAAGACATGCAATATAAATAAGTGCCATTATTGGGTTTTAGCGTTACAGTACCTCTACATAGGCCAGTTAATAATTATTTCATAAAATTGATGTATTATACGTTTTTGATATTTCATGTATTCAATTAAATATCGTTAGTCATGGTCCTTCTCATTGATGTATATTTTTTTATTTGGGAAAATGATGGTTCTTATTTAATATTCTAAATGTCTTTAAGATCACAATTAAATTATAGAGGACATATATTATTCTTGTTGATATATATTTTTGCTATACATGCCTATCTGTTTATCCAACTCGATCATGATATATTGCTCCTGGCACTAGATATAACGTATTGGGCTTATCAGCAACATTTGAGACTTCATTTTTCAAAATTTTGGATATTCATTCCATCACATTGACTCTAGTGGAGATTGGAAAATATATAAATATATAATTATATAAAATAAATAGTTATTGAAAAAGTGTATATATATATATATATATATATATATATATATATATATATATATATATATATATATTATAATTTTAAGTAGTTCAATCGATTACGATTTTTGTGAAAGCTAAACTGAAACCGACCAACCAAATTCAGCTTTTCAAGTTTAGAATTTTCGGTTTTCCAACTTTGTAATTTTCGATTTGATTTATTAGTGTTTCAGTTCGATCCGGTTTTAGCTTAAAAATTCTCTATTTAGCTTAGGACAGATAATGGGCCACCCCACTGCACAACAGCTCTATTATTTGTTAGTTGATAATATATTTTAGACGAAGGGAAAATTTGTTTAGAACAACTATAATATAGTCCGTTTCCTAGTCCCCTCATAATTTTGGTTTCTTTCGAATTTTTCAAACCAAATAATAGAGCTGTTGAGTCGGGTAGAGTACAAGTGGACCACTCATGCATTTGCCACTATGCGGTGAAATATGGTTTGAATTGAATGTAGCGGATTCCATATTTGCCTCTAGCATGGTGGGATAGACTACTCAAGTGTCTGATACGTAAGTGTTGGTGGATTAATAGACTACTCAAGCTTAATACTTGTACCAAGTGTCGATAGAATAGACTACTAAAGTATGTGATACTTGTGATAAGTATTCAAGTAAAATGTATCTCTCTAGCGTGATGGAATAGAAGTGGTGGAATAGACTACTCAAGTGTTGGTGGAATGGACTACTCGAAAGGTGCATCTAGTGTGGTATAATAGACTACTCAAGTGTTGGTGAAATAAACTACTTCAATGTGTAATACTTGTGATGAGTATTCAAGTGAACAGTACAAATTGTTGGGATATTTCATATAAAAAATATTGGGATATTTTATATAAGTATGGTGGAATCTCAACAATAGGTTAACATTTTGGATAAGGAGGTGATCCAATATATTAGTCTAAACAAATCTGTGCTTGTGCTGCATTAGTGATAAATTGATGTGAGATTGATCTTACAATTCCGCTACACTCTACAGCTATATTTTGGAGAAACTAGTTTAAAAATTAATTTTAAAAGTAGTCAATTTTACCTCAAAAAATCAAAACTAGATATTTAATTTGAGATGGAGGGAGGGAGTAAATAAATTATTTTTCTTAAAAAACAAAGAGAAAAGGAAGACGCTATTTTAGTTGTTTTTTCTTTAAAAAAAAGTGAATTTGCAAAATCCATGTTAAATAATTTAATTTTTAGAATGATCAAAAGAATTAATTTGTAAAATATTTAAATAATTTATAATATTTGTGATTATATTAATTAAAATCAAATGAACTCATATTTATTTTGAAATTAAAAATATCGCAAGTACTTTATAAAAAAAAATCATTTTCTTTTTGTTATGCGGAGGTAGTACTGTTACTCAACAATTAATTTCGATAATTTATGCAAGCTTGATTGAGTGATTAACCACTCTTTTCAATAAAAGAAGATATATAGCAACTACAAGAGGCACTTGAAACGTATTGTTCGTTTATATGTATTTTTTTAAACTTACGAACAAATTTTTTAAATTCTAAACTTATCTTATCATTTTTAATACGGTGTATTTGAAGTTTAAAAGCCGTTCAAGCATACTTTTTAAATGTACTAAACGCATCAAAATTAACGTTCTTAGAAGATTTTTTTCACATAGATCATAGGGAGACAATTTTTTTGTGGAAAATCAGTAAAAGACTTCCTGAAAGTAATTAGTGGACTGGCGATCTGAGTAATAACAATTCTTTAAACAAAATGAACGGAGTGGAGGTCTGAGAATTTGATTGATAAAAGCATAACGTCAACATATCTTGCCGCATTATTTGTCCCGGTAGATCTTATGAGATTCATCCTCTGAAATTGAGTCTGCCAAGAAATAATAGCATCAAGCTGCTCAACCATGACCTCAGTGGACGGAAAAAGATAATAACACTCTTGCTTTTTAAAAAGATAATGATATTTTTAACATATCATTATTTTATATTTATTTTTATCAATGGTTCAAATAACTAAAATTTATTAAAACTGTAATTTGTTATAAAAGATAAAAAAAATATTATGATATGAAATGGTAATTCTTTTAAACAAATAACAGATATTAGAAAAATGGCTAATAGTAAGGACAATTAGTGAGTACAACAAATATTCTTGAAAACAACCATTTTCTAAAATAAATAATAAATTATGCAAATATGAGCCACTGTTCAACACTAGCAACAAATTAACAAGTTCTTGTAAAAATCTCAAATTGCACACTGAAAAAAATTCTTACGAATGCGAAAAATAATCTCCAAAACAAAAGAGTTCGATTTCATAAGAGATGATATATAATGAAACTCTCACACAAAGAGGGGGAAAAAATCAAAATCTCGTGGACAAAATAAATCCCACAAGAGGGGGAATGTACTACTCCACTTGAAAGGTATCTTTAGCGTGGTAGAATAAACTACTCAAGTGTTGGTAGAATAGACTGCTCAAGTACTCAAGTGTTGGTGGAATAAGCAACTCATGTGCTGGTCGAGCAAATTACTCCAGTGTATAATACTTGTAATGAGTATTCAAGAGAAAAGTGAAAATTATTCAAATATTTGACATAAAGATTGTTAGGATATTTCACATGAATCGATTTGATAGGTTAATAAGTATGGTGGATGTTCAACCTAATAGGTAAATCTTTTAGGTAAAGATATGATCTAACATACTTGTTGAGCTAGTTTACACAGATTTGTGCTGCATTAATGATAAATTGATGTCTGATTGATCGCACAATTCCGTTAAACTCCTCACCCATATTTTGGTGTAACTAGTTTAAAAATTAATTTTAAAAGTAGTCAATTTTACCTCAAAAAATCAAAACTAGACATTTAATCAAAACTCTTCACCTATTTTAGTTGTTTTTTCTTTTCTTTTTTTAAAAAAAATAAATTGAATTTGCAAAATCCATGTTAAATAATTTAATTTTTAGAATGATCAAAAAATGTAATTAGTAAAATATTTAAATAATTTATAATATTTGTGATTATACTGATTAAAATCAAATGAACTCATATTTATTTGATATTATTTAAGTTAACCTTATGAAATCTTAATATCTAAAATTAACATCAATTTATTTAATTTTAATTGATAAAATAGTAAATATTATAACTAATTAGAAAACATTACTAAATAAAATTATTAGATCAATTATTTAGATAAATATATCCGGACAATACATATTGCATTGGTTTTAGTGATTAAATTTATTTGTAATTAGATTTAACAGCACATCCTCATTTTATTGAGGAAACTACAGATAATACATTTATGTTATACGAACTGAAATTCCAAATTTAGAGCGCAGCACACAACTCGCTGTGACCATTTTCGGTCATCAATTTGAGTTGCATTTCAAATTTTTAGAATAAATAAAGTAGTTCATTCATTGAAAAATATAAAATCATTGATATTTTGAAGTCAGATTAAGATATTTTAAATTTTAAAATATAAGTAAATTAGTTTTCAATAACTTAACAAAATAATACTGTAATTACAAAAAATAAAATTAATAAAAAAATTAAATGAATCAATTAACCGTTGATGGGTATCCTTATTAATAATTGTATTAATATATTTATTCTTAGATAAATATCTGATAATTACACCTAATTATTTACCTTTATCTGCAAATAATGTAGGAGGGTTGTGTTTGTTTGTGTTTTAATACCTCTTAAAGTCTATTCATTTGAATTGATGCAAAAATTATTTGTTAAAATTAAAGTCTAACTCTTAATCGATAAGACATAAAATTAAGTTCAAATCATTAAGAGTTAGACTTTCAGAAAACTGGCCCGGGCTAATTTGCTATGCCTTTCTTGAGAATCCTCAGCCAATAAAGGTTCTGATAATCCCTTTTTCGCCATATCTCGAGACACAAATTGACTGAAATTTCTCAAAGCACAAAAGAACAGGAAGAGGTTCGCAGGCCATGTTACCGCGTCCAAGATCACAATGCTAGCGTTTTTCAGTAAAACCTCCGTGTTTAGAGCAGAAACCAACAGAAAGAACAAAACCCACCAAACAGAAACAAGAACTTGCAGCCATTTTGATCGTTTTATGTGTAAAGAAACCGTTAGAGTGGTCCATATCAAGGCTCTAATAAAGTAGACAAACACCGAGTTCAAATATTCACCATTTTGATCTATTAGATCCCATAAACCAGCAGTAATATATGCAATGCTAATAAGAAGACAACAGAATGAAACAGCTAGGCTGATCCAATTCCTGTTGCTTCTGTTGTAACCGTTGGTAGGACCTAAAAGAATGGAGAGCAAGAAAACAAAGACAAATAATAGATTTAAAAGATCTAATGCAAATCCTTGAATGCACAATGAGCCCAAAACAAAATTTCCTTTGCAAAAAGAAGAGAATCCTCCTGCATAAACGTTAATTTACAACACATCAGAATTATAATTTGACATAAATCATAAGTAATCCAAAATGGCATATTTAAAGGGTGATGATACCGGCTGATGACATCACTTGTATCTTGCAGCGCACACATGTATAAAAGGGCCCAATAAGTGTATCAAATCACCTCTTTACCCAAAACGTTAACCTTTTAGGTTGAGACTTCACGTAGTTATTTCTGATATGTGATTCATGTGATGCACATGTGAAATGGAAAAATATATTTATCTATAAACTAGTAAGATTTACTAAATTTGTAAATAAAACATAACTAGAAGATAGAATCTTGCATACATAGAATAGAGGGATCAAATTGAAGTTTATATATATAAAATAAATAAAGCCAATAAAAGGAGAAATAATGATTAACAGAAATTATGTAACCAAATAATTACTTCCCTTTTTTTTTCTTCTTTACCGCCATTTTAAAAAAAAAAATTATGTTCTCTCGTGTAAATCCTGTTCCTTGATTACACATGTTCTCATTCTTCTACCTTATTTTCTCGCCAATTCCTTGGACTTCTAATTCGACATATGACTTTAAGAAGCCGGCTACAAGAAGCAAACCATTGAACTAGTTCTATATGTACTATCGGACAAAGTAAAAGACAGAAAACCCCACATACAAATTAGTGAACTGCAGAAAGTACCTTCCCCACAATATATCAAAAGGTAACGATTTAAAACACCCTAAAAAAGTGCAAAATTTACGTCAACAAAATAGGATCCAGTGTATCGTAGAATCTATACAATCCAGCAATGGGTTAATGGTGAATTAATTGGATAATGGGTTTTGTTGAATCAACAAAGCTTGGTTGCTTGAGTCTGGTATAAGCCATTTAATTGGTAAGGTATTCAATGTAGCCGGATTCTTGATATCGTATACTCTGTCTGTTTTGTTTTTTGTTTTTTGTTTTTTGTTTTTTGTTTTTATAATTCTTATGTGTTTTTAGATAGTGAAATTTCTTATAAATTTTAAAAAAATATTAGTGACTTGGTTTTTATATTATCCTTATGTTAATTACTACTCTCATCGTCCTTCAAAGAATATCCTCAAGTATAATAAATTTTGTCCATCAATTTTTTTTTAAAAGTACATAAATTTATATTAAATATGTTAAAATGACTAATTTACCCTCAAAAGAGGGTCCATTACTTTAAAAAAAAAAAAACTCGTTGTATTTGTTTTGGGTCCACTATAGATAACATTGAAACTTATTTTATTATCTCTGTGCAATTTTATTTCTTTAAAATACGTGAAAAATGTTTTTTAAAAATCTTTTCGGGGACCGAGGGAGTAATTTGTTTCTCTTTTGTCTTTCCAATAAATTTCAGAATAATTATATTTCTTACTATTTTTATTTTCTACCAAAATATCAATTAAAAAAGAATGAATGAAATATCGAATTAGGAGCCCGAATAAGGAATTGAGAGTGAAACGAGGAGAATGTATCTTCCCCCAAAAATATTTTGAAGCCCTTTACAACAATCGACTCCCATTCCAAGTTTTGGCAAGTGGGTCATCCCAAAAAATACTCTATCCAAAGAATTTTGGTGAAATCCTCATATTCAGACAACAGTACCACTAACAAGGGGCATTCAAAGCGTATGTAATTATGCATTCAAGGCGACATTTTTTTTTATTTGTAACCATTTTGAGCAATCTCAATCAAATATCCAACTAGTGCATTTCAATTGTTTGAGATTTGGTTTATCCAAACGTATCGACATTTGATCGCAACAATGGCGTTTGATCTGTAAACACGGTATTAAAAATTTTTAAATGTTTAGCATGGCCGCAACTTTTACATGCGGCTAGGGAAAAATGACTTCGTTTGGGTTTGGTCTGGCTGCAACTCACGACCATGAAAAAACAACGACGTTTTGGATTTGGTCTGCTGCAACTCCTACATGCGGTCAGGGATAAACGACGACATTTTAGTACATTACATTTTTACCTAGCTGCAACTTCTACATACGGTCAAGGATAATTAAATTATTATAGGGCAACTTAGTCATTTCTAGTCAGTCAATTGGCTGCAGGTAGGAGTTGCATTGGCCTAATTAAGACATGTAGTCAGGCCCATGTCTTATCCCTTAGATCGGTGAGAGATTTCCCCCCCTAAAATAGTGTCCACCTTGCTATGGATCACTTTCATATATATATATATACCAAAATGTTTGATCTGTTCTTGAAATACTTAATGTAGTTTATTGGACAAACAGATTGACTCGGAGCAATTTAAAAAAATCCTGAAGTATTTTACAATCTGGAATAGACAGTGGGGTTACCTTTGAAAGTGGTGGTGATAGACTTGGAAGCAAGGTCTACTATATTATACCACTGTTTTCTCTAATGTTAAGGTATTTCTCTTTACAGCTACTCAGTGTGTGAATTTATTTGTCCTCCAAATTTAGTTGTCACTGCAATAAGATTTTTCTGAAAGTAGTTTGATATAAGATTTCACTATTGTTTATTATATATTGTTCAACAATTAATTATATGTTTATATTCAAATAGTGATTTTGGCATTGTAGCAAGTAAGAGAAAGGAGATAATTTTACTACAACTGATTGCAGAAACATAGCTACAGCAGGGGTGACCTTCAATTATGTGTTCTTCGTTTATCAAAGTTACTATTATTTTTTTAATATGTATTTCTAAGTTGTTTGTAATTAATTTATGTATGAAATTATGTTGCTCATATTTTCAATGAATGTTTAACTTTTTATTGGGCACTGAAAATGTATTTGATAGATTGAATAATGTATTTAGTGTTTAATATTCTTAATTTCATTCCTTTATGCTAAGTTTGGATTATATATTGAATTGTTAACAAATGAATACATGTATTTTATTAACTATTTCATAAACTTGCCCGTGTATTTTGCATGGGTACCATGCTAGGGATATAAAAGATATAGAGATGAATGAATGACATTTGCTCATTTTATTATTTTAAGGTAGTCATGTTTGAAGAATGGAACACTTTTTTATTTATAATATAATATTTCATTTACAGTAAGCTTTTGTCGTTACCTTATAAATAATGGTGATTTTATGTTGACAGATTTAAATAAGGAGAAGGGTCCTAAATTTATAGATTTGGATGGAAATATCTATATGGTAGGAGAGGAGCTCCAACAAATGGATTCAAGGAATTCTTAGGTTGATTTATATGATTTTAGATTTGCATTTTGGTTGATCTTATTCAAGGTATCTACCCTTTTGTCTATTGGATTGATGGTATATTTACAAATGTCACTGACATATCATGTAAAAATGTATTAAAAAGTTTATATGGGAAAAACCTATTACAAATAAAGATATCATTCTCATCGCATGTCTGACGAATTATTCAATCTATTTGGGTGTGTTTTCTTTCCTATATATTCTCTTTTTTGTCATTTTGAAAGTTCAATTTCCACTTCTAATTTCTCTGTGATTATTTGCTAAAGGGTTCCCTGTTTATGCACTTTATCCACCCAAACGAGGAAGAAGCAAGAAAGAGGCCTCCTCTCTAATAAATGTTCAAAGGTATGTATCTCTTTTTAATTCTTTACTCTAATATTGACTGAACTCAACAAATTATCAAATTCATTATTCAAACTAGTCCGTACATTGCACGGGTTATCAACTAGTTTCAATAAAAGAAGATATAAAGCAATTACAAGAGCCACTTGATAATTTTAGTTTATTTTAATAGAGGTATGATTAAGTGCATGTTTGGTTCAGGACTTTCGGAACTTTTAAATTCTAAACTTATCATATCATTTTTAGTACGGTATATTTGAAGCTTAAAAGCCGCTCAAGCATACTTTTTAAATTTACTAAATGCGTCAAAATTAACGTTCTTAGAAGATTTTTTTCACATAGATCAGAGGTAGAGAAATTTGTGAAAAATTCGTAAAAGACTTCCTAAAAATAATTAGTGGACTGGAGATCTGAGTAATAACAATTCTTTAAACAAAATGAGCGTAGTGGAGGTCTGAGAATTTAATTGATAAAAACATAACGTCAACATATCTTGCCGCATTAATTGTCCTGATAGATCTTATGAAATTGAGCCTGCCAAGAAATAATTGGATCAAGCTGCTCAACCATGACCTCAGTGGACAGAAAAAAGATAATAACACTCTTGCTTTTTAAAATTAGAGTTTTGTCAGTTTTATATTTATATATAAAGAGAATTATAAAGGGACATAATATTTTTAACATATCATTATTTTATATTTATTTTTATCAATAGTTCAAAAAAACTGAAATTTATTAAAACTGTAATTTGTTATAAAAGATAAAAAAAAAATTATGATATGAAATGACAATTCTTTCAAATAAATAACAGATATTAGAAAAATGGCTAATAGTAACGACAATTAATGAGTAAATTTTTTTTGCTTGAAAACAACCATTTTCTAAAATAAACAATAAATTATGCAGATCTGAGTAGTTATTCAACACTAGTAACAAATTAACAAGTTGTTGTAAAAATCTCAAACATGTTGCACATTGAAAAAAATTCTTACGAATGCAAAAAATAATCTCCAAAACAAAAAAGGTTCGATTTCAGAAGAGATAATAATGAAACACTCACACAAAGAGAAAAACATCAAACATCACATGGACAAAATAAATCCCACAAGAAAGGGAAAAACAAAATCTAAAAGAAGGGAGAACAAATTATTATTAGATGATAAAAAATAAAAGTAAAAAGATCTAGGGAAGGACTCGCCAGAAGTAAGAGAGCTCTTCCAAATTTAAAATGAATGCTAGAATTCATGTTAAAGATTGAAGTGAGAAAAAAATTGGGATTAATTATTTTCATACATACCTAACCAAATAATTCACATGCAACATTATCTTTTGAAGTAGATATTGTAGCAATTTAGTGATGATGATGATGAAAACTTTAGGAACTATGATTATCTCCAGCAATTGATTTTCTTGGCTCAACTTTTATTGATTAACATAAAATTTGTTTATTAGAGATCATATGTCTTTTTATTTATTACTACATCCATTTCTTTTTATCTGCCCTTTTAGAGAGAGATTTTTGTTTTTTTTTATTTGTCATTTATAGATTTTAAAAAAGCATTAAATTCATAATTTTTCATATTATCCTTTATAATTAAAGATCTCTCATCTTTCTAATAAATTTTAGAAGGCTAATATTGAAATTTTATACTCAATTTAGTCAATTGGACAAAGAATTAATTACATTTATTAATCTATGTGCATAACTTTAAAAAGTATGACGCCCCCAAATTCAAGTACCACTACCTCGAATTTGGTGCTCACGCAATAATATAAACAATCTCTGCTAAACAACATGTAATACTAATGCGGAAAATAAATAAACATATGTTGTCTATTACAATGACTTTCTAGTCTCAAGGTTCATAACCTTTACCAAAATAAACATCACAAACTACAAAATAATATCAGTGTTTGTGTTACAATCTTATAAGTTCTAAACAAAATATAAATAGACTAACAACTATCTAGATAATTAAGATTTTGCTTTCCCTTTTCCTTTATCTTTACCCGATCCTTCAGGTTTAGCTGCAAAATATTTTATGACATAGCAAGTATGAGCAACTAGTTTGCTCAGCAATTTAAATGAATAACAATAATTATGTCATAAATGAATAGGAATATCAACTGAAAGATTTAATAAAAGGAGCTCAACAATGAACAATAGAATCAGTGCACAAAATAAAGAAGTGACAATTGATTATTTAATTGTTGAGTGGTCAAATGGACCATGAACTACTATTGAGGAAATCAATCACTTGATTGACCCTCTTAGGTTACTTTGTCAGAATTGTACTTGAGGGGATCAGCCTCTCGTACCATATGTATATGCATAACATTTATTCTGCTTGTATCGTTTGTTCGATACTTAGGTTATTCCCCATTATGGGTTGTTCTTCTCAGTCTAAGAATCCGTACCACTATGGCTTGGATAGCTTTCAAAATAAATTTCACATAGGTCTAGCCGAACAATGGCTTAGACTTCTTCTTTAATCAATTCATAATTCAAGAATGGAATATGAATTCAAATAATATGTACAATTTGCAATAATATTATTGTGGAATAACCTGCGATATAATATAAGCTCAAGATTTAAGAATTAACACAATAATATTGAGTAGAGTTAGGAAGCTTGCTCAATACAAATTTGAGTAAGGTTAAAGAACTTGCCTGTCTGTTGACTTACGGCTAATTTGCTTAATTTAAACTCCTCTTGATGTCCTAACATTAATAACTTCTCCCTGCCCTTTCTGCTCAGAGCATCAGCTACAACATTGGCTTTACCCGGATGGTACAGAATTTCACAATCGTAATCCTTGATCAATTCCAACCATCGTCTTTACCTCATGTTTAGCTCCTTTTGAGTGAAAATATACTTCAAACTTTTATGGTCTGTGTATATTTCACACTTCTCCCCATACAGGTAGTGCCTCCAGATCTTTAGGGCGAACACTACTGCTGCTAACTCCAGGTCGTGAGTTGGATATCCCTTCTCATAGTCCTTCAACTGTCTTGATGCGTACGCAATGACCTTTCCGTGTTGCATTAACACACACCCAAGTCCCTTGAGTGACGCATCGCTGTATACCACAAAACCCCCGGTATTGTCAAGCAATGACAACACCGGTGCTTCACTAAGCCTCTTCTTAAGTTCCATAAAACTCGCTTCGCATTTATCCGTCCATACGAATTTAACTGTCTTTCTTGTCAAGTTGGTTAACGGTGTCGCTATTTTAGAAAAATCCTGGATAAGTCTTCGATAATAACCCGCCAACCCAAGGAAACTTCTAACTTCAGTCGGTGTCTTTGGCTGCTCCCAATTTATAACTGCCTCTACCTTTGTTGGGTCCACCGAAACACCTTCCTCATCAATTACATGCCCTAGAAACTGTACCCTCTGTAGCCAAAATTCACACTTTGAGAATTTTGCATACATTTTTTCCCTCCTTAGTGTTTCCAACACCACTTTTAAGTGCTCAACGTGCTCCTCTTTCGTCTTCGAATATACCAGAATATCATCTATGAATACAACAACGAACTTGTCCAAGTACGGCTTGAACACCCTGTTCATCATATCCATAAATGCTGCTGGTGCATTCGTTAGACCGAATGACATTACCAAAAACTCAAAATGTCCATAACGAGTTCTGAATGCCGTCTTTGGTACATCTTCTTCCCTTACCTTCAACTGATGGTAACCGGTTCGTAAGTCTATCTTTGAAAAGTACTTCGCTCCCTTAAGCTGATCAAACAGATCATCAATCTTGGGTAACGGGTACCTATTTTTAATCGTAACTTTGTTCAACTCACGATAGTCGATACAAAGTCTTAGAGATCCGTCCTTCTTCTTTACAAATAATACCGGTGCTCCCCAAGGAGACACACTTGGTCGAATATATCCTTTATCTAGTAGCTCCTGCAGTTGTATCACTAATTCCTTTAATTCTACCGACGCCATTCTGTATGGTGCTTTCGAAATTGGTGCAGTTCCTGGTGCCAGTTCAATTTTGAACTCAACTTCTCTATTCGGTGGTAAACCCGGTATCTCATCTGGGAAGACATCCGAGAATTCTCGTACCACAGGTATTTGACCCAATTCACCCTCTACTCTTTGAGTATCAACCACATGAGCCAGATAACCTACGCACCCCTTTCTCAGCAATCTCTTTGCTTGCATCATCGTCAGACAACGATATTGTCTTGGCGATTTACTCCCCTGAAATACCACTTTCAACTTACTCGGGGTTTTCAAAGTTATACTCTTCTTCTGGCAGTCAATCAACGCCTTATGATTCGATAACCAGTCCATACCGAGAATGATATCGAACTCTCCCAAACGAATTGGAATTAAGTTCACTCCAAGTTTAAATCCTCCTAACTCAACGCAACAATTCCTATGAATATATTCTACGGTAATAACTTCATTGTTGGCTACTTCTATATTCAAAGGATTTTCTAGTTTTTCTCGGGGTAGTTTTAATCTATTAGCAAATTCTTCGGATATAAATGAACAGGTAGCACCCGAATCAAATAATACATAAGCATTGATATTATTGATCGGAAGAATACCTGACACTACGTCCTTTGATTCCACAGCATCCTGAACTGTCATGTTAAAGGTGCGTGCAATTGGTCTGTTCGGTTGATTGGCTGGTCCTCCAATGGTTAGCTTGTTATTGTTGCTTCTATTTCCACCAGCTACATCATTCTTTTTCTTTGGGCAGTCCTTAATTTGGTGGTCCGACGCTCCACAAGAAAAACATCCGCTCCTCTTCCCTTTAGGGCATTGGGGAGAAATATGCCCTTGCTGCCCACAGTTATAACAGACCCCCTTGCCCTTCATGCATTCCCCAGAATGGTTCTTTCCACACTTTTCACATTTGTTGCCTTTCTTGGCTTCTCCTCCAGTTTTACTGCCTCCTGACATCTGGTTATCATTCCACTTCCTTTTGTTATAATTGCTACCTCCAGTTCCTTCCCTAGGCCCATCATGACCTTTCTTCTTCTTGTCTTGGTTGTATTTCACTAACGCTTCATTCCCTCCTTCAGCAATAATCGCCCTCTCCAATAATGCTGAAAATGTGTCAATTCTCAGAACAGCAACCCTACTATACACCCAAGGCTTTAAACCCTGCTCAAATCTTCGTGCTTTCCTCGCCTCGGTGTCCACCTGGTGTGAAGCAAATCGAGCTAATTCATTGAACTTTGCGGCGTACTCTGCCACTGACATGTTTCCCTGCTTTAAGTCTAAGAATTTCATCTCCATTCTGTTTTTCATGCTGTCCGGGAAATAATTCTCGAAGAATAATTCTTTAAAACGTGCCCATGTTACAATACCTTCTCCAGCTCTACCCTTATTCGCTTTCCACCAGTAATTCGCCTCTCCCTTCAGCATGAAGGTGGCAAATGACGTCTGTTGTTCATCAGCCACTCATGCTACCTCAAACACTTTTTCTATTTCCTCAATCCACGTTTGGGCCTCTATAGGATCTGTAGACCCATGAAATTCTGGTGGTCATACTAATTTGAAATCCTTAAAATTTTCTAAGTGTGTCCCTGGCTGGTTTACAGCTGGCGGTACTACTGGTTGTACTACTGGTGGTGGTCTATTTTGCATCATCTCCATCATCATGGCTGCGAAAGCCCTCATTGGGTCTTCCTGCCTCTCAGCATTATTTCCGACTTCATCTACACGTCGAATTCGAGGTACACGTCTTGGCGGCATTCTCTGTTAGTAAACAAAATCTTATATTTATTATTTTGTATATTACATTTTATGCACATTTTATAAATGTTTAGACATTTAATAGTTAACGTAAAAATCAAGCTCAATCAGACCAAGTTATCATAATAATGTCGCATCTATATTCATATGTCAACTGGTAGTGTAAAACACTTACATCACAAGCATATTTCTATAAATGCTAACTATCCCTCTAGTCAACAAAAGACGGGATAATATGAAATCTATCCCAAAGAACAACAATAGATGGGATTCACAAGAACTACATTTCCCTAAAACACAAAAAGTGGGGATGTATCATAAACACCAAGCATCTCTCATAGTCTGAGGTTTACATCATATATATAACCCTATGAACAAAAAGTGGGTTCTAAACTGCATCTATATACAAACAGAAAAATAAAATATCAACGATCAATCCGACGGGCAGCGGCCTCGTGCTCCTGCCGAGCGATCCTGTCAACCACACTGCGTCTCACTACCTGCCTGCTCAAATATTCCTCTCGAGGATAATTCAGGATCCTGCTCCTCAGCCTACCAAAAGCGGTATCTAACTCGAAACTAGCAGTATCAATCCTGGTAGCACTGGCCCTAACCTCAGCCTCAAGCTCATAAGCTCTCCTGGATACGCTCATCCACTCATCATATATGCGGATTTTATCCGCTATCTCCATGTCAAACTCAGCTGACATCCCTGCTAACTGTCTCTGCAACTCGTCCCTTTCTACTTGGAATCCCTCAGCCTGTCTCTTAGACTGCTCCAGCTCATCAACTAGATCTACCTCCCTCTCACGGAGGTGATGTACTGTAACTCCTAGTGAAATAGCAGTCTGACGGTACCCCTGCACCTGAGTCTCCAACACAGCCACATGCTCCTTCAACCTGGTCACCTCGTCAGACATCTGATATGCCGCATCTCTATACCGGTCCTCCATCTCTTGATGGGTCTGATTCTCTCCCTCCAAATGCTGGACTCTAGACTCTAGCTCTATGTTAGCACTGGTCAGCTCCTCGATAATATCACTGGCAGTGGTGCCCATGCCGTCAGCATACTCAGCTGGCTGCTCAATCAGATCATCCTCAGAAAATGGCTCCTCAGTTGACTCCTCCTCGGAGTCTGTCTGTTGTCCCTCAGACTCGTCATCACCTTCAAATCTCATAACCCCTCCTCGCACTGGCGACTCAGCCTCTACTATATAATCCTCCTCAGCAGCAGCCTCCAACTCATGCTCAACAGCAGGTGCCTCAATCACTGGTCCTACAGGCTCAGCCGGCTCAACCCAGACAATATGTTTGTCCACCGGAGCATCCTCCATCAGTCTACTAGGCTCGCCTAGATCTGCCATCCTACAAACACAATAATAGACAAAACAACAACATGTTAGTATCATAATAAAATATATTCATTGATGAAATGAAACAATATTTCATTATGTACAACATCGGCTCGATGAATTTTCACAATTCACCTCCAACAAAACTCGACTCAAAGGATCTCCTCGACCCATCCTCCTAGCGTACTCCATATGAGTTTAATTCTAAGGTTATAACCTAGGTTTCACAACTCCTAAAGTCTATAACCTACAGCTCTGATACCAACCTGTGACGCCCCCAAATTCAGGTACCACTACCTCGAATTTGGTGCTCACGCAATAATATAAACAATCTCTGCTAAACAACATGTAATACTAATGCGGAAAATAAATAAACATATGTTGTCTATTACAATGACTTTCTAGTCCCAAGGTCCATAACCTTTACCAAAATAAACATCACAAACTACAAAATAATATCAGTGTTTGTGTTACAATCTTATAAGTTCTAAACAAAATATAAATAGACTAACAACTATCTAGATAATTAAGATTTTGCTTTCCCTTTTCCTTTATCTTTACCCGATCCTTCAGGTTTAGCTGCAAAATATTTTATGACATAGCAAGTATGAGCAACTAGTTTGCTCAGCAATTTAAATGAATAACAATAATTATGTCATAAATGAATAGGAATATCAACTGAAAGATTTAATAAAAGGAGCTCAACAATGAACAATAGAATCAGTGCACAAAATAAAGAAGTGACAATTGATTATTTAATTGCTGAGTGGTCAAATGGACCATGAACTACTATTGAGGAAATCAATCACTTGATTGACCCTCTTAGGTTACTTTGTCAGAATTGTACTTGAGGGGATCAGCCTCTCGTACCATATGTATATGCATAACATTTATTCTGTTTGTATCGTTTGTTCGATACTTAGGTTATTCCCCATTATGGGTTGTTCTTCTCAGTCTAAGAATCCGTACCACTATGGCTTGGATAGCTTTCAAAATAAATTTCACATAGGTCTAGCCGAACAATGGCTTAGACTTCTTCTTTAATCAATTCATAATTCAAGAATGGAATATGAATTCAAATAATATGTACAATTTGCAATAATATTATTGTGGAATAACCTGCGATATAATATAAGCTCAAGATTTAAGAATTAACACAATAATATTGAGTAGAGTTAGGAAGCTTGCTCAATACAAATTTGAGTAAGGTTAAAGAACTTGTCTGTCTGTTGACTTACGGCTAATTTGCTTAATTTAAACTCCTCTTGATGTCCTAACATTAATAACGTTAGCCTATCAATTAGTATAACATTTAATCGTGCACTTTAAACACTTATCTATGCTAAATAATTAATCACATAACACATATAATTTTATATTAATCATATAAGACATTTAATTGATCTTATATTAATGATTTAATTAATCAATATTATTTTTCTTAAGTGTTAAACACTTATTAAACTCTTAAACAATTTACTATCATTGTTTAATTAAATTCTTTTTATAATATTAACTCTATCTTCATTTAATTACTATTTAATATCAGTTAAAGAGTAATTAATTAATTACCTTTAGTCATTATTTTACAATAGATAATAACTAATTATGTTTATTTATTATTTAAAAGTTAATTAAATAATAAATAATTAAAGTATTAATCTTAATTGCCTTATTATTTAATATTAATTAAATAATAATAATTTATTAATTATCCTCATTTATTATTATTTAATAATAAATAATTATTTTATTAACTTTAATTATCTTTAATTATTATTTAATGTTCATTAAATAATAATCAGTTAATTAAATATCCTTACTTATTATTTAATCTTAATTAAATAATAAATAATTAGTTTATTATCTTTAATTATTATTTGATGTTAATTAAATAATAATCAATTAATTAATTATCCTTACTTATTATTTAATCTTAATTAAATAATAAATAATTAGTTTATTAACTTTAATTATCTTTAATTATTATTTAATGTTAAATAATAATTAATTAATTAATTAACTATACTTACTTATTATTTAATCTTAATTAAATAATAATTAATCATTCTGTAATTATTATTTAATTTTAATTAAATAATAATTAATTTTCTTAATCATCTTTATTTATTATTTAAATAATAAATAATTAATTTATAAATTTTATCTCTTTTCAATTATTATTTAATATTAATTAAATAATAATTAGTTAACTATTTATCTTTATTTAATTATAAATTAAATAATAAACAATTAATTTATTTACTTTATCTTTCTTATATTATTATTAAATACTTAAATCACATATTTAATATTTAATAATAATTTATTAGTAATTTTATCTAATTACTAACTAATTAATAGCTAATTAGTGCACTATTTACACTTTAAATACAATTAAAAATAATTAATTTATTAATTAATCTTACTTATTATTTAATATTACTTAAATAATAAGTAATTAGCAGTTTTATGATTTTTCAGAAATTAAAAATATTAATTTATCATTTTTCCTTTAGTTAATAAGGTTTAATCATATTTTAATTATGAAAATTACCAAATGACATGCTAAATATACAAACATATTTTTATAAAATACTACACGAAAAACCAAGCAACTTCCGTCAAGGACCCATTGCCGGAACCGGTCATAATTCCAGTGAACCGGTCGCCGAAAAGTTCCGGCCGGTTCATGAAAAAAAACCGGCAGAAACATTACCTATTTCCAGATTTTTGTCCAACTTTGGGGTCTTGGAGAAAAACCTTAATAACTTGAGTTCTATAACTCCGATGGAGCTCTACTAAGTATCGATGGAATCGTGACTTCCCGAACTACAATTTTCTGTGCTCAAACACCATTTTTGGATAAGTTTTGATTTCGGAAATTAGGCTTAAAGTGGACTGTTCATGCAATAACTTGGACAGTGAGGTGTGTTTGGTAAAAAATGCATAACTTACTCATTTTAACACATTTTTGGGTGATTCCAAAGGGAGTTTTTTCTTAACTTATCCATATATTCACAGAAATTATTAAATCACAAAAATAATTTGTAGATTTTAAAATGTGCAATTTATTCGTGCAACCTATGTTTTGTTCGTCGGTAAAAATATTTTCAAGTATTTTGCTAGATTTTTCTACATAAATCCATACCACTATACATTTAAACCACATGGCATCCTATATAAACATGTCTATCATGATTATAAGCATAAATATCTCCAAGATAATATTTCTACCATAAAATTTAAAAGAAAACCAAGATTAGGGTTTTAAAGGAATTTTTATACCTTTTGCTTTTGATGGCTTGTCTTCTTTGCTTTCTAAAGTAGGTAATAAGTTGTGATGACATCCAAGAACACCCCCCTTGATGAAAATGACTTGACTCACTTGACTCGGTGGTGACTCACTACACAACTCACTTCCTTTTTCTTTAACTCACCTAGTTAACTCACTAAAACTCACTAGCACATTATATAGAGAATACTTGCAATATTTTGTAAACTCTCCACCAAATGAGCTAGCTTCTATTTATAGTAGTATAAATCTATACATATAACATATATATGTATAGATTGGACTTCAACATTTTTACAAAATTTGCTAGCCAAAAAGTTTGAGTGTTCCACACACTAATGAAATCAACAAATTGAATAAAAATTTGAAATCCATAGTACTCTCTCCATACCACCAGCCATGCTCTCTAATTTGTCCCATTTTTGATTTATTTTTATAGTCAAATTGGTAAATAATGGATCTTCTAGAAGCTTTAGCAATTGGATCAAGGAATGGGCTTGCAATTTATTTCATTTGGGCCATATATGATCATAATAATCCAACAACATTGGGCTACCAAAATAACTCACCCACTTCTTAATAAATTGGGCTAGCTTAATTAAATATCAACCCACAAAGCACATCACACAAATCCCTCACTTAATTAATTGTTTGGGATTATTTAAATAATTATAGGAACATTTAAATAATCAATTTAAATTTAATTTATATAATCAATTTAGACTTGTCATATTCAATATTAATTGAATATTTAATTATGGTTCCTCACAAAATAATCTTAGGTTAGTCCGTTAATTTAATAAATCCATTAATCGGACTTCCTTTACTAAAATTAACCGAATAGTCAACAATCAAATTACCACATAAAGGTTTAAATTAAATTACACAATAACTCATTTAATTAGAATTTAGTTTTCCAATTTTATTTATAATGTAATTCAAAATTCTTGGTTCTTACAAAAAGTCAACTAAAAAAGAACAGAGAAATGTGGGATAAATTATTCAGTTCACTACAAGTGGTATCAGAGCCTATGATTTGATGGGTCCAAGTATCAAGTTGACACTCCATGGTGGAGCACATTCGTAAGCCACATGTTACCGTTTCCGTGCGGTGGAACAAATAGAGTTGAGTCAGGTGGAGCACAAAGGGCTTATTAACGTATTTTCCACTACTAAGTGAAATATGATTCGAGTCAAATGGAGCGGGTTCAGGATGACTCTGGGAAGCTGTATAGGGTGAAGGGTTCAGAAGTAGTAAGCTTGTATTTCTACATTTGTCTCTAGCGTGGTGGAATAGACTACTTAACTGGTTGATACTTGTACTCAAGTGTTGGTGGAATAGACTACCTACTCAATTGTGTGATATTTGTGATGAGTATTTAAGTGAAATGTGATATTGGTGGAATAGACTACCTACTCAATTGTGTGATATTATAGCGTGGTGAAATAGACTACTCAAGTGTTAGTGGAATGTACTTCTATACTTGAAAAATGCCTCTAGCATGGGGGAATAGACTACTTAAGTCTTGGTGGAATAGACTGCTCAAGTACTCAAGTGTTGGTGGAATAAACTAGCCAAGTGTTGGTTTCAACATGGCTCTGGGAAGTTGTATAAGGTGAAAGGTTCACAAGTAATAAGCTTGTACTTCCACATTTGTCTCTAGCATGGTGGAATTGACTACTCAAGTGTTTGATACATGTACTTAAATGTTGGTGGAATAGATTACCTACTCAAGTGTATGATACGTGTGATAAGTATTCAAATGAAAGATGCTTATAGCGTGGTGGAATAGACTACTAAAGTGTTGGTGGAAAAAACTGCTCAAGTACTCAAGTGTTGGTGGAATAGACTGCTCAAGAGTTTGTGTCTAGTGTGGTGGAATATACTACTCAAATGTCTAATACTTGTACCTAAGTGTTGGTGGAATAGACTACCTACTCAAGTGTGTGATACTTATGATGAGTATTCAAGTGAAAGGTGCCTCTAGCGTGGTGGAAAAGACTACTAAAGTGTTAGTGAAATGTACTACTCTACTTGAAATGTGCCTTTAGCATGGAGGAATTGACTAGTCAAGTGTTGGCGGAATAGATTGCTCAAGTATTGGTGGAATAGACTACTCAAGAGTTTGTCTCTAACGTGGTGGAATAGACTACTCAAGTGTCTTACATTTGTACTGAAGTGTTGGTGGAATAGATTATCTATTCAAGTGTGTAACACTTGTGATTAGTATTCAAGTAAAAGGTGTCTTTAGCATGGTGGACTAGACTTCTCAAGTGTTAGTGGAATGTACTACTCTCCTTGAAAGGTGTCTCTAGCGCATTGTACTGATTAAAAATTTAATTAATAAAGTATTTAAATAAAATATAATATTTGTGATTATACTGATTAAAATCAAATGAACTCGTATTATTAACCGCGCATCCTCATTTTATTGAGGAAACCTCAGATAATACATTTATGTTATATGAACTTAAATTCCAAATTTAGAGCGCAACACACAACTCGATGTGACCATTTTCGGTCAACAATTTGAGTTGCATTTCAAAATTTTAGAATAAATAAAGTAGTTCATTCATTGCAAAATATAAAATATTTTGAACTCAGTTTAAGATATTTTAAATTTTAAAATATATAAGTAAATTAGCTATCAATAACTTACTTAAATAATACTATTAATTATAAAAAAATTTAAAATTTAATAAATGAATCACATTAACCGTTGATGGGTATCCCTATTAATAATTGTATTAATATATTTATTCTTAGATAAATATCAGATAATTACAGCTAATTATTTACCTTTATCCGCAAATAATCAAGAAGGGTTGTCATGTTTAGGTCTTAATGCCTCCTAATGCTTCTTCATCTGAATCGGTAAAAGGAAAAAGTTGTTTGTTAAAATTTTACTTGTCTCTTAATGCCTCTTAATCGGTAAGACATAAAATTAAATTCAAATCATTAAGAGCTCCTTAATGAAAATTATTGGATAAATTTTTTTGTATAAATACATTCAACAATATTATCCACTCATTTTTATTAAATTGAAAATTTTAAATTATTAAATAAAATGTTACCCTTTAAAATGGTAAAATAGTGTCATTAAGAGTCGACCCACTTTTTAGTTATCAAATAATTTTTTTTTATTCAGATACTATTTCCTTTTAATGATCTTAATTATTTAGTTTTATGAAACACAAACTAAATAATTATACTGCCCTTGCCCAAACACATGCCGACCTACATCCTTTTATTATTTTTGCAAGCAGCTGTACATTTCCTAACTATTATTTGCTTGCTTGAGCTTGATATTCTAATTCTACTATATAGTTAAATTCATCTATCTTTCCACCCTCAGAGCTAAATTCATCCATATCTTTCACCTTCAGGTCCTCAATCTCGGACCAATAGGCTGGACAGACTTTATTCTTAATACTGTGTGCAATTAAAAAAATAAAAATATTTGAATAAAATCTAAAAAAAGTACGAGAAAAAATGCAATAGAAAAAAAAGAAACTACTAATAAGCCAAATTGGCTGAAATTTCTTTCCGAGAGTTACCTAACAACAAATTGGCTGAAATTTCTCAAAGCACAGAAGAACAGGAAGAAGTTCACAAGCCATATTACTAAGAAGACAACAGAATGAAACAGCTAGGCTGATCCAATTCCTGTTGCTTCTGTTGTAACCATTGGTAGGATCTAAAAGCAAGGAGAGCAAGAAAACAAAGACAAATAATAGACAAATAATGCAAATCCTTGAATGCGCAATGAGCCCAATCAAATTTTCCTTTGCAAAAACAAGAGAATCCTCCTGCATATACATTAATTCAAACCACATTAGAAACCATACTTATTAACCCATCTACACTCTTGAATTTATCTTATGTGAAATTTATGTGAAATATCTCTACATGTTAAATGGAAAAATATATTTATCTAAAAACTAGTAAGATTTACTAAATTTGTAAATAAAACATAACTAGAAGATAGACTCTTGCATACATAGAATAGAGGGATCAAATTGAAGTTTATATGTATAAAATAAGTAAATAAATAAATTAGAGAACTGCAGAAAGTATCTTCCCCACTATATATATGTATATATCAAAAGGCAACGATTTACAACACCCTAAAAAAGTGGAACTAATTAAGTTCATTTTCCGACAACAAGAAATGAAACTATTTTAATTTGAACTGATAAAATAAATAAAAAGTGTACCATTAAACAGTTAAAAATGAAAACCCTTGGCATATGTTTGGACAGCAACTTTAAAAGTACTTATGGGCCACACTAGATGTTACTTCTTTCTAAAATTTAACAAAACTTAATTTAGATTATGTAGTGGGATTTACTACATATTTATACAATTTAGTTCTCTTTTTTATTTTTATAATCTTTTTATCAATAACTAAAATTGAGTATTTTTGTTTTTAATTTTTACATGTTACTGTAAATAATTATTTAGTGTGTTAGATTTAGACCAATAATCATATCTTACACCGTCCATTATAATATTTAAAGGTTTGGATTAATTGCAAAACTTGATCCGCCGCTAGAACCTCTAGCGACAGTGACTTCTTTCAAAAAATTGTAAAAATTGGCTCTGTCGCTAGACCTGACAATTTTGGCCTCGGCCCGCGGGCTGGCTTAGTCCGACAGCCAAAAAACGGCATTTGGACCTTCAAAATGTAGTCCAAGAAAAGCTGGGCCGCTTTTGGTTCGGCCCACGGGTTAATTTTTATTTTTTTATTGCTTTACATTGTTGACTAAAAAAATGTTAACTTAGAAAAATGAATCAAATAGAGATTTATGATAAATATAAGAATAAATTTTAACATGTGATCTTAAATAATAATACAAAAAAATATTATGAATAAGATATATATCACTTTTAGTCTTCTTTCTTTTATTCTTTTACTCTCTTATCTTTAATAATTAATATTATATACATTTATTAATTAATTAATCAAAAGATTAGTTACATTTTAATTTTAAAAGTATAAAATATCTATAAAATTATTGATTGATTTATTTTATTTATTAATAATATTAAATGATTATGTAGAAATTATGTGCCATAATTGTAAATAATTAGTGTTAGTATTTATTTCAAATTATAAGTCATAATATAAAAAAATATAAAATTACTCAAATGTCCGCGAGCCACGGGCTTAACTTTTCTATCTCGCAAAAAGTTGAGCCATTTTTGGCCCGACCGTTTTAGTTCGGCCAATCGAAAGCCTGGCCCGTTTGCCAGGGCTACCTACCACTAGAGTTTTAGCGGCAGTAACTTCACTGCCACTAGAAGATCTAGCGGTAGAGCCAACTTTTGTAATTAATCCACGTCAATGAATATTATGATGGACGGTGTAAGATGTGATTGATAAAATAGTAATCTCAGCAATCAGTTACTATGACAATTGTTCAAGCCAACAAATCTTAGGCCGTTCAAAAAATGACCCAATGACCGATTTTAAAATCAACTTTTTAGTTGCAGCCAGAAAAAAATAATTTTTTTCCTGAGCCGCCACTAAGAATAACGGCCAGGAAAAATTATAAAATTACCCTCATGACCGTCACTCAGTAACTTTTAGTAAGGGTGCACAACGGTCGATTTGGTTAAATAAATAAATAAATAAACCATTAAGTTAGTTATAAAAAAATTAAAAATCAAGATCGTCCAAATTTTTATTCTATAATCAATTATTGACTTATTAGGTTATTACTTAAATTGGTCAATGTAAACAGTTTGACCGATTATAAAATTTAAGCATAAGGGATTATTGTGACAGACTGTTTCCGGATAAATCATGATGGATGCAGAATTATGTGATTTGTGCTATCAGATTATTGTGACAGACACTAAGCAAAGCAGAAGAATAATATACACTAATAACAACAAGAAGAAGATCACAGAATCAAAAGGAATTATTGGACTTGCAATATAAATAAGTGCCATTATTGGGTGTTAGCGTTACAGTACCTCTACACAGGCCAGTTAATAATTATTTCATAAAATTGATGTATTATACGTTTTTCAGATTTCATGTATTCAGTAAATATTGTTAGTCATTGTACTTCTCATTGATGTATATATTTTTATTTGGGAAAATGATATTTCTTATTTTTATATTCTAAATGTCTTTAAGAACACAATTAAAGTGTAGACATGTATTATTCTTGTTGATATATATTTTTGCTCTATATACCTATATGTTTATCCAACTCGGTCACGAGATATTTCTCCTGGCACTAGATATAACCTAATTGGGCTTATCAGCAACAATTGGGGATTCATTTTTTAAAATTTTGGATACTCATTCCGTCACATTGGCTCTGGTGGAGATTGGAAAATATATAAATATATAATTATATAAAATAAATAATTATTAAAAATATATACATATATTATAATTTTAAGTAATTTAATCGATGTCAATGTAGAAGCTAAATTGAAATCGACCGGCCTAATTTGACTTTTCAATTTTGGAATTTTCTGTTTTTCGACTTCGTAATTTTCGGTTCGGTTCTATTTCAGTGCGAAAATTCTCTATCTACCTTATGATTTTGTTTGGAAAATTCGAAAGAAACCAAAATTATGATTTTTTTTATCTGCGTTCTTAGAGAGAGATTTATTTTTTTTATTTGTAATTTGTAGATTTCAAAAAAGTATTAAATGCTTAATTTTTCATATTATCTTTTATAATTAAAGGTTTCTCATATTTCTAACAAATTTTGAAAGGCTAATATTAAAATTTTATACTCAATTTAATTAATTAGACAAAGCATTAATTATATTTCTTAATCTAGGTGCATAACCTTAAAAAATCAATTAAAAAAGAACAGAGATATGTGGGATAAATTATTCAGTTCACTACAAGTGGTATCAGAGCCTATGATTCGATGGGTCTAAGTATCAAGTTAACACTTCATGGTGGAGCACATTTGCAAGCCACACGTTATCATTCATGTGCGGTGAAACAAATAAAGTTGAGTCGGGTAGAGCACAAGGGGATTATTAACGTATTTGCCATTACTAAGTGAAGAATGATTCAAGTCAAATGGAGCGGATTCAGGATGACTCTGGGAAGCTGTATAGGGTGAAAGCTTCACAAGTAGTAATCTTGTACTTCCATGTTTGTCTCTAACGTGGTGGAATACACTACTCCATTGGTTGATTCTTGTACTCAAGTTGTAAGACCCTGACTTTTATGAAATACAAATTTAATTTTTCTTTATATATTTTCTTCTGAAACGGTAAGTGAATAAATTGACAAAAGTAAAAATTAAAAAATATTTTGTGCAAATTTTATCTTGTCGGAGAAAATTTGTTTTGTCGGAAAATATTCGTTCTGTCGGGGAATATTCGATTTGTACAACGGCGCCAACATAACCAAATATTGGTGGACCCCACAACAAAATATTGTAGGATATAGAAAACGACATAAGTAAATTTTTTAAATAAAATTAATCAACGATAGTAACGCCCCCAAAATCCCAGCGCTTTCGATGCGGCGAACCTTGTGCGTTAATTTGGTATATCTATCGACTTAACCAATGATCCCATAATCATATTGGTTGAATTAGTCTTATTTTAGACTACACATTAAAATTTTCTCTTAACTTTGTCCCTGAATCTTAACTTGATCTCAGTCTCATAAGTATACAAGTATCAACTTGTATTTCATCCGTATAAATGGATAACACCATATATAACGGTATAATTTTAACCTTAAAATTTAAATATTCTATAACTTTACATGTTCCAGCATCCACGGCATTAAATCATTAGGACGGCTCTTGGGAATAGAGAATCTTGCGGTGAATGTTTGTATCTTCACCCGTGATAAATGTTTGCATCTTTATCCGTGACAAATGGTTGTAATTTTGTCCGGTGCAAAATTCTCTTTCCGTACAGAACATTACCCAACTAGTTAAAACCCTCATTCGAAACATATTTGTTTATAGTGATATCTCTTCGTATCAATAATCCTACTTATATGGTATTCAGAATAGTAATAATGGGTTATACTTGGGTCCGAGGAACCTTAACGATGGATTTGACCAGTCAACATCGTTAGTCCTGTCTCGGATGTATAACACTCACAAGTTATTTACCGATCCTCATCCAGATAAATAGATCATTATCAATACTATGTTAAGTTTTAACAATTCTAAGTTATATCAAATTAAAGACATAATAACATTCTGACGATAATAATTTATATCATTCATTCAATATTCGGTTACATGTTTGTTTGTTCGTATTACAACAGTCATTATGACTTATACAAATACAAGTAATAAACATGAAAACCTAATATACGCTTCATATTTACGTTCATGATCTTCTTAACGTTCATCTTTAATCTGCAAATAAGGTTTTATTCGCAAGAGTGAGCACGACGGCTCAGCAAGTTTAACATACAGCACATACGCAGTTTATGCTTTCATATAAACTTTAACATGCCTTGACTGAACATAATTCTCCATTTAATATCACATATAACTCACGTTCCAACAATTTATATCACATTGACAGACAAAGTATATAAATCATGTTCATAACTCGTAAACATAACACATAACATTTAGAAGGCTTGCAACCATCAGTTAAAGACTTCACATAACATCTATCACATAATAAATAACACATAAGGATTTAGAACTTGACTTGAAACTGTTTTAGGATTTCCTGAAAAATCGTTAAACGCCTACAAAAAGGGTTACGCGACCCCGAATGTTAGTTTACCCAATTTTACTTTTGAATAAGTCTTAGAATAACTTAACTAGACTATTTTCATTGTTGGAATCATTTCGTTAAGTGGCTAACTCAAAATCTCATTTTTCAGTGCTTCAATCCGAATGGTCCTTAAAAAAATTCAACTTTGACCTCTTATACTGCAATAGTCATAACTTTGTCATACGGGAATATTTTGAAGTGATTCTTGAGTCTAAATTGCTTATAATTTCATGATCTACAACTTTCATTTAGGTTTCTAAGGAAGATTCAGACTTTAAATCTTCGGAAATTTGCAAAAACAGCCAGTTAGCATGTTTTGCTCAATATTCTTAGGGTTAACCATGTGAAACATGGTACCGCTTGCTTTAACTCTTTAAGAAATCATGTTATAAGACCCAATAACACTTTATAACATTAAAATAATAAATCATAAACCTTCTCATAGAAAGATTCATGACTTTTGCTCAAGAACACATGAAGAACACGAAGAACGAATAAACTGTACATGGTAACGACTTATGTTCTTGAGCTTTTAGTTTTCGTACTTGAAATAGTTTGAGCATTATAACTGCTTACATAATTGATTATGACACTTTATAATTGACAAAATTTGGTCATTATAACGGCATATAAATTGAATTATGACAATTTATAAAAATACTCAAGAACATACAAAGAACACGAAGAACGTATAAACCGTACATGGTACTGACGTATGTTCATTGAGCTTTAAACTACGAATTGAAATTCGACGTTATAACTACTACAAAATGTAGAAAGACTCAAGAACGCGTGAAGAACACGGAGAACAACAATCGTACATGGCTACGACATGCGTTCTTGAGCTTTTATTTCTAACTATTAAATGAAATAGACATAAAAACGACTTTCTCAAGTTATAAGGAACACGAAGAACGACAATCGTACATGGCTACGACTTATGTTCTTGAGCCTCGTCGATAAAATTAAACATTACAATAACTAAGAATCGTACATTTTGTTATTACAAGCTTTAACTATTTCTTTGCAATTTCCTTGAATTATAACTATGTAGAATATATAATATAGAGAGTAATTTTTCTCTCGAAAAGCTTCTTGAATGGTAGGAAAAATGAAGAGTTTAGCTTCATATTTATAGAAAAATCAAGTTTCATTAATCGCATTTTTACCCCGGCTTATTACACTTTGCACCCTAAACTTTACTTACTTTTCTCCACTAAGCGACATCATGATGACATCATCTTTGTGCTTCTTTGAGGATGATGTCATGCTTACATCATGCTTGCATCATCCTTTCGTGTGATTGGTCGAAAAATGTTCACCTAGATTCCCAGTTCGATTTCATTTGTTCTTATTGGTCCATTTCAATTTCTAGTTTCTGTAATCGTGCTAGTTTTCCCCAGTTTGGTTATCCTAACTTGGTTTTGTCTAGCTTGACTCTGATTGGTCAATAATTAATCATACTTGAATGTGATTGGTCAAAAACTTTTCACCTGGATTCCCAGTTATAATCTAGTTTGTTTTCAACTAACTAGTTAAATAGTATAATACACAAGTATTTATACGTATTTCTTCCGTATAATACATCGTATAATATTCATATTCTACTGGTATGATACCTCGTATTATTCTCATATTAATCTCGTATAATCTTTCGTATAATTCTCGTATTATACATTACAGTATACTCATATTATTCTTCGTATTCTTTCCGTATTCGCTACGTATTCATCTCGTATACGTGAATAGTAATCTCCACAAATTATTTTGGGTAAAAATTTTATTAGTCAAAATGCATCTACTGTCAATAAAAATGCTATTCAGGAATGTGAATTTTCAAAACTCGGAAGAAAATATTCCAAATGAATAGTGTTTTACACGTTTTTTGAGTAAAACTTTTATTGGCTAAATAGCATCTATACTTCATATAAATGCTATTTCGTGAAATACAATATGTCAAAATATTGAAAAGAACAGTCAAAAAGATGACAAACGTTTTCTCGTAAATCGTGATGTTTTCGTCTTTTTCTCTAAAAAAAATTATTGATTCTCTGGTATCTAAACCTCATATTAGCACTATGTTCATAAATGTAAGAAGTCCTACAGATGAAAGAAACAGTCAAACGAATGAAAAATGTCATCTCATGAATAGTGTTTTTACACGTTTTTCAAGAAAAACTTTTATTGACTATTACGTGTTTTCAAAGCGTAGGGATGATTAATCTTGAAACGGAATGTCAATTTGACCTGCACGTTTCCCTCGAGAGCCTAGGTTATTTTATAGGGTTTAGACCCTAGGGTTTAGGTTTTAACTTTTTTCCTAATTTAAGTTTTTGTCTTAAATTGATTTCTAATTTTTAATAAGTGTTAAGGTTAACCACTCAAACCAAAACATAAAATTCTACACATAGATAATTCACATAACTCATTTAAAAGCTCAATTCAAGCTTTACTAATCACATAACACAAATTAGGTTAAAGATTTTTAACCTTTTAGGTGTATACGAGCGTAGATTCAAGTCGTATATATTCTTTCAGATAGGTCAAGGTATGCTTGAGCAATCGATCTTAAGTTTTGAATTGACAACCTTGCTTAGATCTTGTTATATCACTTTGGTAATATTTGAGATATTACAACGATACTATCACTTTTAACTGTTATAATACCCGGTGGTAAAGAAATAGTAACATACGGTATTGTACAGTAGCACACGGTATTACACAGTGTTTCGTATTATTGAATTGATAAAGTGACTACTGTACAATATTAACTTTATTGAAACAATAATTGTCACATGTATAATAATTCATATTATTGAACTGATAATTATCACAGTAGCATATGGACAGTAATTCACATTACCAATCAATAATTGTCATTACACAGTAACATGCTCTTTCTTTTACTTATTTT
Organism: Hedera helix; assembly: GCA_947179155.2. Taxonomy (NCBI): domain Eukaryota; kingdom Viridiplantae; phylum Streptophyta; class Magnoliopsida; order Apiales; family Araliaceae; genus Hedera; species Hedera helix. Next base: position 4,742,361 of record OX359287.1, read on the forward strand.
CTGCATTAATGTTATCTATATTATAATATTGATTAAACTGTTGTATTCCATTATTAGTTGATTTTTCTGCTTGTATTGTGAGTATCTAACTCAGAAAGTCAACTACACTGCATTTATAACAATTAGTCATAATAATAAATAATTGTGAATTATTGTTGAATAATTGAATTGATAAAGTTATTTTTTTTATTATAATAAATTATATAAAGTTATTTACTTTATATAAATTATGTAAAGTAAAATATTTTATTATTGATTTATAAAGTTAGTTATTTTATATATAAAGTTAATTTAATGGTATTGATTAAAGAAAATCTGAAATGAATGGTATAGATTAAAGATAATGTAATAATTATAGAATTTGAAATGAACGGTGTAGATTAAAGATGATCTTTAAATGAATGGTTTAGATTAAAAAAATCTTAAAAGATGAAATAAGTGGTATGGATTAAATATTATCTTGAAATATACAGTTTTGATTAAATTAAAAAAATTTGGATTATGATAAAAATTTTAGTTATAAATAGAGGCCTTAACTTAAGGATTTTTCATAAAACTTCCTTGCTTTATTCTTTCTTTCACTCTCTAAATATTACTTTATGTAAGTTCTTTTTGAGTGTGCTAAAGTCATCTTGAGTATTTGTGAAGATCTGTAAGTGTACGAGTACTGTTCAAGTAAGCCTTTTTATAAAAGTTATATAAGCAACCACACACATTACACAGTGTTTATAAATCTTCCTTTAGAAGACTCTTTTTTTAGAAGATTTATTTTGAAAAGCTTCAGTTGGAAGATTTATTTTGAAATATTATTTTCTTTCAAAAACTATATTGAAGTTATTATACATTATTCTATCTAATCACTTTTGATGATTTCTTACGAATTGGTATGCACTAAGAAATTATATGTGGTAGTTTCTAATTAAATTATAAATATATATGTTGATCAACTTCATTTAAATCAATATTCAGTCACGTTTTAAGGTAAGGGGTATCATTTTTTTCATATTCTTAAACTTACTATGGTAACTACTATTTGGTAAAATTTTCTAAAATGATTATATGTTCCTTAAAAGTTTGCGTTTCATCTAATATCATTTCAATTGAACCTTTCTATTTTTCTAAATCTTTCTATCGAACTTTAACCATTATTCTAAATTGTGGATATTGAATATCATTCTTGAATTTGAGTCCACACTATGTTGACAATTTGGACATTATTTGACTTAGGACAAAGTATCATGTTGTTCTATTCATTATTTATATCTATGTTGTTATTCTAGTCATCAAGAATCAAGTTGTCGTGAATATCTGTCGCCTGGGGCACATATGATAGGATAAAGGCGATATAATTATTTTTTGTCTTTTAAGGCACGTGGTGAATGTTCTCTTTGGCCTGGGGCAAAGAATAACTGTTGTTGGTATGATTATGACCAATGGTTGTAGACTGGTATGATCATGATCATTGGTGTTATATTTGAATATCTTTGGCCCGTAATGCAAAGATGATTTGTTGACTTGCATGATTATGATCAAGAACTGTGAATTTATATTATCATGATCAGTAGTGTTTCAGATAATAAAAGTTACTGATATTTTTATGAAGAAAAAAAAAAGCTAGTGAACATCATAGTTTACATGATTCTTCTAATGGATTTCTCATTCCGCTGCTATTATTGATATAAAAATTGTTGTTTATTGTACTCTATCAAGAACTCAACTGTTGAATGCTAATGATAATTTACTCATTGTTATCTTAGTCATGATATTTCTTTATTGGGGTATTTGCGTTCACCCTTTCTTTTTTGTTCCATTGTTCTTCAGAAAATGAGAGAATAGCAGGGTCTAGCCGAGGAATGGAGTGAAGGTCCGAGAGATAGTTGTAGTAGTCTTCACATGTTGTATATAGTGTGGCAATAATAGTGAATACTTAGTTGTGTATTATTGAGTTTTGTATTTTTGTACTATGTACTGTTTGTATTAGATACTGTGTATTTTTTGCGTCTCAAATTAGGCTATGTAGGCCCAAATTTGGGGGCGTCACACAAGTGTTGGTGGAATAGACTACCTACTCAAGTGTGTGATACTTGTGATGAGTATTCAAGTGAAAGGTGATTAGAACGTGGTGGAATAGACTACTCAAGTGTTGGTGGAATGTACTACTCTACTTGAAAGATGCATCTAGCGTGGTGGAATAGACTACTCAAGTCTTGGTGGAATAGATTGCTCAAGTACTTAAGTGTTGGTGGAATAAACTAGTCAAGTGTCGGGTTCAAGATGGCTCTAGGAAGTTGTATAAGGTGAAGGGTTCACAAGTAATAAGCTTGTACTTCCACACTTCTCTCTAGCGTGGTGGAATTGACTACTCAAGTGTTTGATACTTGTAATCAAGTGTTGGTGGAATAGATTACCTACTCAAGTGTATAATACTTGTAATGAGTATTCAAGTGAAAAGTGTCTCTAACGTGGTGGAATAGACTATTTAAGTGCTGTTGGAAAAGACTACTCAAATACTCAAGTGTTGGTGGACTAGACTACTCGAGGTTGTCTCTAGTGTGGTGGAATAGACTACTCAAATGTTTGATACTTGTACTCAAATGTTGGTGGAGTCGACTACGTACTCAAATGCGTGATACTTGTGATGAGTATTCAAGTGAAAGGTGCCTCTAGCGTGGAGAAATAGACTACTCAAGTATTGGTGGAATGTAATACTTTCCTTGAAATGTGTCTCTAGCGTGGTAGAATAGACTACTCAAGTTTTGGTGTAATAGATTGCTCAATACTCAATTGTTGGTAGAATAGACTACTCATGAGTTTGTCTCTAGCGTGGTGGAATAGACTACTTAAGTGTCTGATACTTGAACTCAAGTGTTGGTGGAATATACTATATACCTACTCAAGTGTGATACTTTGTATGAGAATTCAAGTGAAATGTGCCTCTAGTATGGTGGACTAGACTACGCAAGTGTTGGTGGAATGTACTACTCTATTTAAAATGTGCCTCTAGAGTGGTGGAATAGACTACTCAAGTGTTGCTGGAATAGACTACTCAAGTACTTAAGTGTTGGCGGAATAGACTTCTCAAGTACTCAAGTGTATGATACTTGTGATGAGTATTCAAGTGAAAGGTGCCTCTAGCGTGGTGGAATAGACTACTTAAGTGTTGGTGGAATGTTCTACTCTACTTGAAAGGTGCCTCTAGTATGGTGGAATAGATTACTCAAGTGTTGGTGGAATAGACTGCTCAAGTACTCAAGTATTAGTGAAATTGATTATTAAAGAGTTTTGTCTCTAGCGATGTGTAATAGACTACTTGAGTGTCAGATACTTGTACTCAATTGTTGGAGGAATAAACTACCTACTCAAGTGTGTGATACTTGTGATGAGTATTCAAGTGAAATGTGCCTCTAGCGTGGTAGAAAAGACTACTCAAGTGTTAGTGGAATGTCCTACTCGACTTGAAATGTGCCTCTAGCATGGTGGAATTGACTACTCAAGTGTTGGTGGAATAGACTGCTCAAGTGTTCAAGTATTGGTGGAATAGACTACTCAAGAGTTTGTCTCTAGCGTGGTGGAATAGACTACTCAAGTGTCTGACACTTGTACTGAAATGTTGGTGGAATAAACTACTTATTCAAGTGTGTGATACTTATGATGAGTATTCAAGTAAAATGTGCCTCTAGCATGGTTAACTAGACTTATCAAGTGTTGGTGGAATGTACTACTCTACTTGAAAGGTGCCTCTAGCTCAGTGGAATTAATAGACTACTCAAATGTTGGTGGAATGTAATACTCTACTTGAAATGTGCCTCTAGCATGGTGGAATTGACTACACAAGTGTTGGTGGAATAAACTACTCAAGTACTCAAGTGGTTGTGAAATAAACTTTTCAAAAGTTTGTCTCTAGCATGGTGGAATAGACTATTCAAATGTCTGATACTTATACTAAAGTGTTGGTGGAATAGACTACCAGTCAAGTATGGGATACTTGTGATGAGTATTCAAGTGAAAGGTGCCTCTAGCGTGGTGGACTAGACTACTCAAGTGTTGGTGGAATGTACTACTCTATTTGAAAGGTGTCTTTAGCGTGGTGGAATAACCTACTCAAGTGTTGGTGGAATAGACTGCTCAAGTACTCAAGTGTTGGTGGAATACGCTACTCATGTGATGGTCGAGCAAATTACTCGACTATGTGATACTTGTGATGAGTATTCAAGTGAAAAGTAAAAATTATTGGGATATTTGACATAAAGATTGTTGGGATATTTCACACGAATAAATTTGATAGGTATTAACTATGGTGGATGTTCAACCTAATAGGTTAACCTTTTGGGTAAAGATGTGATCCAACATACTTGTTGGGTTAGTCTACACAGATCTGCACTGCATTGATGATAAATTGATGTGTGATTGACCATACAATTCCGTTAAACTCTTCACCTATATTTTGGGGTAACTAGTTTAAAAATTAATTTTAAAAGTAGTCAATTTTACCTCAAAAAATCAAAACTAGACATTTAATCAAAACCCTTCACCTATCTTAGTTGTTTTTTCTTATTTTGTAAAAAAAAAAATTGAATTTGCAAAATCCATGTTAAATAATTTAATTTTTAGAATGATCAAAAAATTTAATTATTAAAATATTTAAATAATTTATAATATTTGTGATTATACTGATTAAAATCAAATGAACTCATAATTATTTGATATTATTTTAGCTACCCGTATGAAATCTTAATATCTAAAATTAACATCAATTTATTTAATTTTAATTGATACAATAGTAAATATTATAAACTAATTAAAAAAACATTACTAAATAAAATTATTAGATCAAATATTTAGATAAATATATCCGGACAATACATATTGCATTGGTTTTAGTGATTAAATTTATTTGTAATTAGATTTAACAGCACGTCCTCATTTTATTGAGGAAACTACAGATAATACATTTATGTTATACGAACTGAAATTCCAAATTTAGAGCGCAGCACACAACTCGCTGTGACCATTTTCGGTCATCAATTTGAGTTGCATTTCAAATTTTTAGAATAAATAAAGTAGTTCATTCATTGCAAAATATAAAATCATTGATATTTTGAAATCAGTTTAAGATATTTTAAATTTTAAAATATATAAGTAAATTAGTTTTCAATAACTTAACAAAATAATACTGTAATTACAAAAAATAAAATTAATAAAAAAATTAAATGAATCACATTAACCGTTGATGGGTATCCTTATTAATAATTGTATTAATATATTTATTCTTAGATAAATATCTGATAATTACACCTAATTATTTTCCTTTATCTGCAAATAATGTAGGAGGGTTGTGTTTGTTTAGGTTTTAATACCTCTTAATGCCTCTTCATCTGAATCAAGACAAAAATTATTTGTTAAAATTTTGTTTGCCTCTTAATCGATAAGACATAAAATTAAGTTCAAATCATTAAGAGCTGACTCTTGATGAATTTTTTTTGGTAATTTCTTTTGTATAAATACATTCAACAATAGTATTCCCTCATTTTTATTAAATTGAATATTAAAATTATTGAATAAAATTTTACCCTTTAAAATTGTAAAATAGTGTCATTAAGAGAAAAAGATTATTCCATGCTATTAAGGCAAGTGAACAGTATGCTCCCTCCTTTCACATACCTGTAGAGCCCGCATGTGGTGGGGGTCACAGGTATGTGAGAGGGGAGCATACTATTCACTTACTCCAGAAACGTGGAATAATTTTTCCATTAAGAGGTAACTCACTTTTTAATTATCAAATAATTTTTTTAAATTCAAATACTAGTTCACTTAAATAATCTAATTTATTAAAATTTACATCTTATTTATTCAGTTTTATGAAACACAAACTATTATACTGCCCTTGCCAAAACACATGCCGACCCACATCCTTTTATTATTTTTGCAAGCAGCTGTACATTTCCTAGCTATTATTTGCTTGTTTGAGCTTGATATTCTGATTCTATTATACAACTAAATTCATCTATCTTTCCACAGCTAAATTCATCCATATCTTTCACCTTCAGGTCCTCAATCTCGGACCAATAGGCTGGACAGACTTTATTCTTACTAATATACTGTGTGCAATTAAAAAAATAAAAATATTTGAATAAAATCTAAAAAAAGTATGAGAAAAAATGCAATTGAAAAAAAAGATTCTCAAAGCACAAAAGAACAGGAAGAGGTTCACAGGCCACGCTAATAAGAAGACAACAGAATGAAACAGCTAGGCTGATCCAATTCCTGTTGCTTCTGTTGTAACCATTGGTAGAATCTAAAAGCAAGGAGAGCAAGAAAACAAAGACAAATAATAGACAAATAATGCAAATCCTTGAATGCGCAATGAGCCCAATCAAATTTTCCTTTGCAAAAACAAGAGAATCCTCCTGCATATACATTAATTCAAACCACATTAGAATTATAATTTGACATAAATCATAAGTAATCCAAAATGAAATATTCAGCAGGTGATGATACCACTTGTATCAGCGCACACTTGTGTAGATTGACCAAATAAGTATGTGTTGGAATGTAATTATTTGAGCCCTATTATATTTATTTCGACAGCTTGCATAATGGGAGTATCCTTATTAAAATAAGATTATGTTTTCTTATTTGGGAGAGAAAAAAAAAGTCTAATTTGGAAGGGAATTCATCAATAATTACTTGGTGATATATGGTAACTTTATAAGAAGTCCTAACCCTAATTGGATTAGGGTGGACGTGACATCTATAAATATGACTACAAGCAAGGGATTGAGAACACAACACAATTTATTACATACAGAATCTTTATTTTCCAGCACTTAGGCACTTCATTATTCTTAAAAAAATCTGTAAACACAATCATTATACTAGTGAATTTTCTCTCACTCCGTGGTTTTTTTCCAATTGGGTTTTCATATAAAATCTCTCGTGTTCTTGCATTAAATTCTTTCGATTTATTTGTGTTTGGCGTCTAATTTTATTCGTTGTTTTGTGATTTAAACGAGTGATACAAAATTTGGTGTTAACAGTATTGTTAACGCCAAATTTTGGACCTGACAAAGTCACCAAAAGAACAAGTCAAAAAATGCGCCAATACATGCTGGAAATATAAATTATAATGTAAAGAAAGAATCAATAAATATAAGAACACAAGATTTAACGTGGAAACCCAAATCGGGAGAAAACCACGGGTGAGACGCGCCATGAATCCACTAGAATGATGTTGAAAGTGTTACAACAATCCCACAGGAGAAATACTCATTAATACACGGGCTGACACATGCCGATATATGTCGATATATAAGGATTTATAACGAGACACCACAATATCGCTTCACACACACGGTGTATATGTCTACCATTCGATATACACCCGGCGCATCACTACCCTTCGATGCACCCGACACATCACTACCCTTCGACGCAAGCCGATGTGTATGAAAGGGGGTCGTGTGTCCAAGCTCTAAATCACTATACCTTTGTGAATATCAGTGTATGTCAGAGTGTAACCAAAATGGAGTATTCAGGTAGAAGTGTATGTTTGGGTTTAGTATATATGATGTAGCTTCTCTCTCTCCTCCGTCTGCTATGATATTGTAAGTAATTGTTGTTGTTGTTGTTGTTGTTGTTCATCCCTCTCTGCCCAGTATATATATAACATAAAGTAACCACCTCCCACACATAATATTGAATTATTACAAAGATATTTTCAGAGGTGACCCACTACCCCAAAAATCCCATAAAGTCTGATGAGTCACCACTCCAGATATTTATATCCCAACATTGCCCCCCACTCTCCTGTTATAAAAATTTATAGCAGGAGAGTAATACAAAAGTGCACCGGCCCACCCACTGCTGTGCATCAGCACCATATCAGCTGCCGACCCCACGCCACCAAGCCCAAACTGTCGAACTGCTGGGCTGCAGCCGAGCCCCACCACAACGCACCGAGTCCAAGCCTGGAACGCCGACCTCCTCGGGGTGCCGAGCCATTCCACTGCCGAGGTGACCTCCCTCCGAGCTACCACCAGTCTGCCAAACCCACTCACTGCTGACCGACCAAGGCCTTACCGAACTGCCGACCTATCTCTCCTCCAACACTCCTCCCTCCCTCCGAGCACCGAGGCCCGCCCAACCCTGTCGAGCCTCCTCCAACGGCCGATCGACTGACCAGGAGAACAAACTGCCGGTCGACTCCCACCTTCGGGCAACGAACACCAATCGCCGAGGACCAAGCCATTCACGGAACCCCAAGCCCGGACTGCCGAACCGACGATCTGAACCTGAACGGCCAAGGTACTAGACCTGCATGAACCACCAGCCACCGAGATCCGACCGAGCCACGCCTAAGCATCGGGTAATGGCCGCCGAACCACAACCACTGAGAGCCACCCAGGACTGCCAAACCATACCCTCTCTCCAAGCTCCAACCACCGAACCACCGAAGTGAAGACCCCGACATACCCAGCCAAACCCCCAAACTGCCGAAGCATCCGAAGCCCCGAACGCACACCTAGACGAGACCACTGAGCTGCCGCCTAACAGAGCTAAGCACCGAACTCCAACATCCGAGTACCGAACTCCGTGGTAGAGCCGCTGCCGAAGAGCCCACGAGCCACCGAGCTCACACTGCTGAGCTGGTACTAATGTCGCCGATCTTTCTCCGAGCCACCGAGCTGCTGAACATCCGGAGTGGTAGCCGAAGGGCCAACTAATCTGCCGAGCTCCAACCACCGCCGAACACCGAGCACCAAAATCCAAGCGTCGCCATCGTGCTCCACCATGCAGCCGAAGGGCCAACCTCCAAGCTGCCGACTCAGCTTCCGACAAAGTCACGCTCCTGGGATTAATAAATAGGAGGAAAGAGAAAATAGACCCAAGTATTTTTCTCTTTCAAGTAAAAATTTGTCAGTGGAACATATAATATTTAACGTTGACATCATACATGTAATAAACATGAGCACAACATTTGTAATAAACATCATAATATTCAATGAAAGGAAATGACTTAGCTTCGGATGTAATATATTCCTTCAATCAGATAACTGAACCGTCATAAAATTATTTTAGAAATAATTTGGTGATTTGAAACTACTGCGGCTGTCACCGCCCCCCTCCTTCTAGCGCCAATATTAACGCCAAATTTTGGACCTAACAAAGTCACCAAAAGAACAAGCCAAAAAATGCGCCAATACATGCTGAAAATATAAATTATAATGTAAAGAAAGAATCAATAAATATAAGAACACAAGATTTAACGTGGAAACCCAAATCGGGAGAAAACCACGGGTGAGACGCGCCATGAATCCACTAGAATGATGTTGAAAGTGTTACAACAATCCCACAGGAGAAATACTCATTAGTACACGGGCTGACACATGCCGATATATGTCGATATATAAGGATTTATAATGAGACACCACAATATCGCTTCACACACACGGTGTATATGTCTACCCTTCGATATACACCCGGCGCATCACTACCCTTCGATGCACCCGACACATCACTACCCTTCGACGCAAGCCGATGTGTATGAAAGGGGGTCGTGTGTCCAAGCTCTAAATCACTATACCTCTGTGAATATCAGTGTATGTCAGAGTGTAACCAAAATGGAGTATTCAGGTAGAAGTGTATGTTTGGGTTTAGTATATGTGATGTAGCTTCTCTCTCTCCTCCGTCTGCTATGATATTGTAAGTAATTGTTGTTGTTGTTGTTGTTGTTGTTGTTGTTCATCCCTCTCTGCCCAGTATATATATAACATAAAGTAACCGCCTCCCACACATAATATTGAATTATTACAAAGATATTTTCAGAGGTGACCCACTACCCCAAAAATCCCATAAAGTCTGATGAGTCACCACTCCAGATATTTATATCCCAACAAGTATGTTTGATCACATCCTTACCTTTTAACATTAACATATTAAGTTTAGACTCCACCATACTTATTAACCCATCTACACTCTTGAATTTATCTTATGTAAAATATCTCAACAATGCACGTGAAATGAAAAAATATATTTATCTATAAACTAGTAAGATTTACTATATTTGTAAATAAAACATAACTAGAAGATAGACTCTTGCATAAATAGAATAGAGGGATAAAATTGAAGTTTATATGGATAAAATAAGTAAATAAATAAGTTAGAGAACTGCAGAAAGTATCTTCCCCACTATATATATGTATATATCAAAAGGCAACGATTTACAACACCCTAGAAAAGTGGAACTAATTAAGTTCATTTTCCAACAACAAGAAATGAAACTATTTTAATTTGAACTGATAAAATAAATAAAAAGTCTACCATTAAACAGTTAAAAATGAAAACTTTTGGCATATGTTTGGACAGCAACTTTAAAGGTACGTATGGGTTATAGATATGTCATTCATTAATTTAAATTATGACTTTTACATGTTCATGTAGATAACTCATATAGCGTGCGTGTCAATGTATCACACTAGATGTTACTTCTTTCTAAAATTTAACAAAACTTAATTTAGACTCTGTACTGGGATTTGTAACATATTAATACAATTTAGTTCTCTTTTTTATTTTTATAATCTTTTTATCAATAACTAAAATTGAGTATTTGTCTTTAATTTTTACATGTTACTATAAATAATCATTTAGTGTGTCAGATTTAGACCAGCAACCATATCTTACACCGTCCATTATAATATTTGAAGGTTTGGATTAATTGCAAAACTTGGTTTGCTGCTAGAAGCTCTAGCGACAATGACTTCCTTCAAAAAATTGGAAAAATTTGCCCTACTGCTAAAGCTTTAGTGGCAGTGACTTCACTACTGCCGCTAGAAGCTCTGGCGGCAGTGCTAATTTTTGCAATTAATCCAAGTCAATGGATATTATGATGAACAGTGTAAGATGTAATTGTTGAAATAGTACTCTTAGCAACCGGTTACTATGACAATTGTTCAACCAAACAGATCTTAGACTGTTCAAAAAATGACCCAATGACCAATTTTAAAATCAACTTTTTAGTAGCTGCCAGAAAAAAATAATTTTTTTCCCGAACTGTCACTAAGAATAGCGGTCGGGAAAAATTATAAAATTACCCTCATGACCGCCACTCAGTAACTTTCAGTAAGAGTGCACAACAGTCGATTTGGTCGGTTTTGTATATATAAAAAAAATAAACTATTTAAGTTAGTTATAAAAAATTAAAAATCAAAATCGCCCAAACTTTATTCCATAATCAGTTATCGACTTATTCGGTTATTGATTAAATCGGTCGATTTAAACAGTTTGAACGGTTGTAAAACTTAAGTATAAGAAATTATTGTGACAGTCTATATTTCTGGATAAATCAGGAAGGATGCCGAATTCTGTGACTTCTGCTATCAGATTATTGTGACAGACACCAAGCAAAGCAGAAGAATAATAATATACACTAATAACAACAAGAAGAAGATCACAGAATCAAAAGGAATTATTGGAAGACATGCAATATAAATAAGTGCCATTATTGGGTGTTAGCGTTACAGTACCTCTACGTAGGCCAGCTAATAATTATATCATAAAATTGATGTATTATACGTTTTTGATATTTCATGTATTCAATTAAATATTGTTAGTAATTGTACTTCTCATTGATGTATATTTTTTTTATTTGGAAAAATGATAGTTCTTATTTTTATATTCTAAATGTCTTTAAGATCACAATTAAATTATAGAGGACATATATTATTCTTGTTGATATATATTTTTGCTCTATATGCCTATCTGTTTATCACATATTGCTCCTGACAGATATAACGTATTGGGCTTATCAGCGACAATTGGGGATTCATTTTTCAGAATTTTGGATATTCATTCCGTCACATTGGCTCTAGTGGAGATTGGAGAATATATAAATATATAATTATATAAAATAAATAATTATAATTTTAAGTAGTTCAATTAGTTTCAATTTTTATGGAAGCTAAATCGAAATCGACTGGCCTAATTCGACTTTTCAATTTTTGATTTTTCTGCTTTGTAATTTTTGGTTTATTAATGTTTCGATTCAGCCATATTTTAGACCTGGCAAAAAAGACCCCGGATCATGGGCCGGGTTGGCCTAAAAAATTTGGGCTATGGGTTTCAATTCTTTAACCAAAAAAAAAGTGGGTCTTTTTGGCTCTGTCCGTGGTCCAAAATTTTTTTTATAAAAAAATTAAATACATCAATACATAAAAAAAATTTAAAATAATTTAATTTATTAATCATTTAGATCAATTTATGGAACAAAACTTCTATTCATTTGTTCAGAATACTATTATCTCCAAACATATGACATTAGATATGAAAGAACTTAAATAAGGTAAAATTTAAAATATTATTGATTAGCAAATGTTAATAAAAAATAATAATTAATTATATTTTTATATACTTGCACATAGCAGAATAGTGAGAATACGTTACATGTATAATCAAATAATTATCACTATATATCACATATATGTGTAATGTGTTTGTGGTATTATTCTAGCATTTTTAAAAAATTAGTCACTTGATATTTAATTACAATTATTAGTTTCACATATTTAATCAAATAAATAATACTCACAATAGTTTATAATGTTAAAATTATTGCTTAATTAAAGTATTAAACATAAGTTTTTTAATATTTTTTTTGTTAATAAGTACTTTTTTATTGAATAAAATAAATTGTATACTATACTCAATAGCCTAAAATCAAAACATCATGTTATGTATCATAATTATAAGAAAATAAAAAATAAAAATAAAAATAAATAATAATAATAATAAATAATTAAATTTATAAAATAATTAATCGACTCGCGGGCTGGCCTGGCCCGTCCAGGCCACATGCTGAGAAATTTTGGCCCAAAAAATTCCAAGCATTTTTGGCTCGGCCCGGCTCGCCATTAGCCCAGCCCGTTTGAGTTAGTCAGGCCCGTTTGCTAGGTCCAATTATTTGATTTGAAAAATTCAAAAGAAACCGACATTATGAGGAGACTAGGAGATATAGAACTATATTATAGTAGTTCTAAACAAGTTTTCCCTTCATCTAAAATATATTATCAAATATTTTTTTTTTTTTTTTTTTTTGTATAACTTTTAAATATGTTCTTAATATTAAAAAATATGGTACAAGTGATACAATAATACTTAATTCATTTTAAAAAAATTAATAACATATCAAAAATTGTATCCCTTAAAAATAAAAATATATTTTTAATTTTAAAATTAATAGAAAAACTTATATTTAAATAATAGATCTGTTATTTTTAAGCGCTACAATTTCTGATATATTTTTATTAATTTAGGTATATATTTTTTGTATATTTTTACAAAAATAAGCTTTTAAAAGTTTTTTTATTAATTTTAAAAATTAAAAATATATTTTAAGTTTTTAAAATTAATAAAAAAAACTTATATTTACATAATAGAGTTGTTGTTTTTAACGATACAATTTTTGATGTATTTTTATTAATATATATATATATATATATATATATATATATATATATATATATATATATATATATTATACAAATTTTTTATAAAGTTTTTTTTATGTTTTTTTATTAATTTAAAAAATAAAAATATATTTTTATTTTTTAAAATTAATAAAAAAAAGTTATATTTAAATAATAGAGCTGTTGTTTTTAAGCGATACAATTTCTGATGTATTTTTATTAATTTTTGTATATATTTATACAATTTTTTATTAAGTTTTTTTTATTAATTTTAAATAATAAAAATATACAAAAATTAATAAAAATACATCAAAAATTGTATTGCTTGAAAACAACAGCTCTATTATTTAAATATAAGTTTTTTTTTTAATTTTAAAAAATAAAATTATATTTTTATTTTTAAGCGATACAATTTTTGATATGATATTAATTTTTTTTAAATCAATTAAGTATTATTGTATCACTTGTACCATACTTTTTAATATTAAGAACATATTTAAAAGTTATGCAAAATAATAAAAATAAAATTTGTTACTTGATAATATATTTTAGACGAAGGGAAAACTTGTTTAGAACTACTATAATATAGTCTGTCTCCTAGTCCCCTCAGGCTGCTACTCTTAGTGACAATCAGTAAAAAATTAATTTTAAATTTGGTCATTGAATCACTTTTTGAGCGGTCTAAGATTTGTAAAACAGTTATCATAATAAATAATTGTTATGGATCACTCCCTAGACATGCACAGTAAGTCGGACGGTTCGGTCTGGCCTGGACCTGGTACGCTTTGGCCGTTGACCAGACCAGGCCAGACTTTGACTTTTGGGCCTGTAGTGTGACGCCCCCAAATCTAGGCCCACACAGCCCAAACTTGAGTCGTCAAAAGACTACAACAAAATTATTACAACAAAGCACAACGTACAACAATACCGTGTATAATAATACACAACTAAGTCTTCACTATTATTGCCACACTATTTTACAACACGTGAAGACTATAATATATATCCCTCGGACTCCCACTCCATTCCCCGGCTAGACCCAGCTACGTTCTCATATCCTGTTGAAAAATAATGGAACAAAAGGGTGAGCTCAAATAGCCCAGTAAGAAATATCATGACTAAGATAATGACGAATAAATTATCATTAGCCTTCAACAGGTGAGTTTTTGATAGAATACAACAGAATACAAGGTTTATATCAAAAACTGTAGTTAAATTCTTAAACAATGTTCAGATCAATAATAGCAGCGGAATGAGCAATCTATTAGAAGAATAATGCAGACTATAATGTCCACTCGCTTCTCTTTTTTGTAAAAATATCATCAACTTTTATCATCTGAAATACCATTAGTCATGATAATAAAAATTCACAGTTCCTGATCATAATCATGCAGATCAACAGTTCATATTTGCACTACGGGCCAAAGATATTCAATATAACACCAACGGTCATGATTATACCAGATTCAGCCTTTGGTCATAATCATACCAATCAACAGTTCATCTTTGCACTACGGGCCAAAGAGAACATTAACCACGTGCCATAAAAGACACCGAACAGATGTATCGCCTTTAACCTAGTATATCGCCTTTAACCTATCATCTGTTCAACAATTATATCACATCTGTGCCCCCGGCCACAGATATTCACAACAGCTTGATTCTTGATGATTAATACAAATAACAGTGATACAAATGATGAACAGAAGAACAGGATAAACAATAAGTATCGGAAGTTTACTTTGTGCAGATTCAAATAATGTCCAAATTGCCAACATGATGTGGAGTGAAATTTAAAAATGATATTCAAGATCCACAGTTCAGAATAACGATTACAGTTCAATAGAAATGTTCAGAAAATAGGAAGGTTCAGTTGAACCAATGAAATTCAACTATTATGGAACATATAATATTTTCAGGAATTATAGAAGCAATAGTTCCATAATAAGTTTCGATTTAGGTGTATGGAAGAAAATAATATCCCTTACCGTAGCAGGTTTGATTAACAAAAGGTGAAGGGAATTAATATCCCTTACCATAGTAAGTTTGAATAATGGAAGATGAAAAAGATGGTATCCCTTATGAGTATAAAGGAAAATGATATCACTTACGAATATGGAATAAAAGTGTCATGTGATAATTCGTGTAGACAAATTATTTCCACACGAGACAAATAAAAAGGGTTATTCACCAACAGGCGATAATCCGCACCGTAAGGTTATTCCCATCAATTTGAATACGAATAGTTATTCACCAAACAGGCGTAATCCGCACCGTAAGGTTATTCCCACAATTTAATAGAATTTGAACACGAAGAGTTATTCACCAAACAGGCGTAATCCGCACCGTAAGGTTATTCCCACAATTTAATAGAATTTGAACACGAAGAGTTATTCACCAAACAGGCGATAATCCGCACCGTAAGGTTATTCTCAAAGATTAATAAGGAATGAATACAAAAGGTTATTCACCAACAGGCGGTAAACCGCGCCGTAAGGTTATTCCCACAATTTAATACATGGAAATAAATGGCACAAGAAAGAAACGATATTATTTTCGAGAATCAAAGAATGATAATCCCTTCAAGTAAGAAAGAAAATAATATCCATTTATGATGATGAAAAGAATGATACCCCTTACCGTAATAAATTTAAGAGTGTGAAAAGAATGATATTCCTTACCTTAACACGTGACTGGATATTGATTTAAATGAGATTGATCAACCTATATATTTTTAATATAATTAGTAATTACCACATATAAATTTCAAAGTATATGATAACTCGTATATTATGAACTATCAAAATTATATATATTTAACATAATTTTTGTAGTATAATATAACTACTTTTAAATAGTTTTAAAAATAATATTCCAAAATAAATCTTCCAAAGAAAGCTTTTAAAAATGAATCTTCTCAAAGAAGAGTCTTCTAAAGGAAGATTTGTGAATACCGTGAAAAATAGGAATTTATGAAATTACTACTCTTTAATAAAACACTTACTTGAAAAATTCCTGCACTCCTTTTGGCTTTCAAACTCTCAAAATAACCTTACTATTCTCAGAGAAAACTCATAAAATTCTTATAGAAAAATTTTATGTTTTAGGTGTGATTTTTCTATTCAGCTGAGCAAGCTATTTATAGGAGAAAATAAGTTACTATGCGTGGTAGGTGAACAGAAAAAATTTTCAGCAGAGGCTGCTGCGCAGCCTCCACCAACTCTTCAGCAAATTCTCACATTTCTCACATTTCATGTGGGCCCCACAATGGGTCCCACATGTTTCTTACTATTCACGTACTATTCACGTCACTATTCACGTTACTATTTCAAATAGTAAAATTAATTATTTTATTTTTTATTTATTTATTTATTTATTTATTTATTCTTCCTGTGAGTCCAACATATAAAATAATGTTACCACAATAATGTAAGAAACACGTTACATATTTTTATTAATTTAATAATATAAATTATAGTGTATTTGCTACTGTGACAATTATTAGATTCAATAATTTTAAACTACAGTGCACCAACAATTATTGACTCGATGATATGAAATACAGTGTAATGACAATTATTGAATCAATAATGCAAAATACTGTGTAGCAACAATAATTGAATTGATAATATAAAATATTATGCAGTGACAATTATTGATGAAATGATGCGTAACAATTACGGTGTCAATTATCAGACCAATAATATGAGACACTGTGCAATACCGTGTGCTACTGTAGAGTACCGTGTGCTACAGAAAATACCATAAATTACCGTATGCTACTATTCTTTTATCACCGGTATTTTAACAGTTAACACCGTTGACTATTTTTATTTAAAAAGGTTACTTCTGTCGTTTTCTATATCCGACAAATATTCCGTTGTGGGGTCCACAAATAATTTGTTATTTCGTCGCCGTCGTACGGCCCGAATATTCCCCGACAAAACGAATATTCCCCGACAAAAAGAATATTGTCCGACAAAATAAAATTTGCACATAACATCCTTAACTTTCAATTTTGTCAATTTAACCACTTACTGTTTCATGAAAAAATATATATGAAGAAAAATTAAATTTTATATTTCATAAAATTCGGGGGCTTACAACCTCCCCTCCTTATGAAATTTCGTCCCCGAAATTGACGTACTGGACATTTCATAGTTATCCTCCTGATTTCCAGATGTCATACTAAACTGTGGTCACAAAATAATTGTTAGTTCAAACAAACTGACTCATCATTTTTTTATTCCTACATTCAAATCAACTTATTAGAAAAAAAAAAATATAATTTAGGTAGGACACACTAGTGATTGATTCTATTCGTCTCTCCCCTCCTAGTTCTAACCCCAGATCTCCATTAAAGACCATATCCCTAAGCTCTGATGCCAACTGTGACGCCCCCAAATCTAGGCCCACACAGCCCAAACTTGAGTCGTCAAAAGACTACAACAAAATTATTACAACAAAGCACAACGTACAACAATACCGTGTATAATAATACACAACTAAGTCTTCACTATTATTGCCACACTATTTTACAACACGTGAAGACTATAATATATATCCCTCGGACTCCCACTCCATTCCCCGGCTAGACCCAGCTACGTTCTCATATCCTGTTGAAAAATAATGGAACAAAAGGGTGAGCTCAAATAGCCCAGTAAGAAATATCATGACTAAGATAATGACGAATAAATTATCATTAGCCTTCAACAGGTGAGTTTTTGATAGAATACAACAGAATACAAGGTTTATATCAAAAACTGTAGTTAAATTCTTAAACAATGTTCAGATCAATAATAGCAGCGGAATGAGCAATCTATTAGAAGAATAATGCAGACTATAATGTCCACTCGCTTCTCTTTTTTGTAAAAATATCATCAACTTTTATCATCTGAAATACCATTAGTCATGATAATAAAAATTCACAGTTCCTGATCATAATCATGCAGATCAACAGTTCATATTTGCACTACGGGCCAAAGATATTCAATATAACACCAACGGTCATGATTATACCAGATTCAGCCTTTGGTCATAATCATACCAATCAACAGTTCATCTTTGCACTACGGGCCAAAGAGAACATTAACCACGTGCCATAAAAGACACCGAACAGATGTATCGCCTTTAACCTAGTATATCGCCTTTAACCTATCATCTGTTCAACAATTATATCACATCTGTGCCCCCGGCCACAGATATTCACAACAGCTTGATTCTTGATGATTAATACAAATAACAGTGATACAAATGATGAACAGAAGAACAGGATAAACAATAAGTATCGGAAGTTTACTTTGTGCAGATTCAAATAATGTCCAAATTGCCAACATGATGTGGAGTGAAATTTAAAAATGATATTCAAGATCCACAGTTCAGAATAACGATTACAGTTCAATAGAAATGTTCAGAAAATAGGAAGGTTCAGTTGAACCAATGAAATTCAACTATTATGGAACATATAATATTTTCAGGAATTATAGAAGCAATAGTTCCATAATAAGTTTCGATTTAGGTGTATGGAAGAAAATAATATCCCTTACCGTAGCAGGTTTGATTAACAAAAGGTGAAGGGAATTAATATCCCTTACCATAGTAAGTTTGAATAATGGAAGATGAAAAAGATGGTATCCCTTATGAGTATAAAGGAAAATGATATCACTTACGAATATGGAATAAAAGTGTCATGTGATAATTCGTGTAGACAAATTATTTCCACACGAGACAAATAAAAAGGGTTATTCACCAACAGGCGATAATCCGCACCGTAAGGTTATTCCCATCAATTTGAATACGAATAGTTATTCACCAAACAGGCGTAATCCGCACCGTAAGGTTATTCCCACAATTTAATAGAATTTGAACACGAAGAGTTATTCACCAAACAGGCGTAATCCGCACCGTAAGGTTATTCCCACAATTTAATAGAATTTGAACACGAAGAGTTATTCACCAAACAGGCGATAATCCGCACCGTAAGGTTATTCTCAAAGATTAATAAGGAATGAATACAAAAGGTTATTCACCAACAGGCGGTAAACCGCGCCGTAAGGTTATTCCCACAATTTAATACATGGAAATAAATGGCACAAGAAAGAAACGATATTATTTTCGAGAATCAAAGAATGATAATCCCTTCAAGTAAGAAAGAAAATAATATCCATTTATGATGATGAAAAGAATGATACCCCTTACCGTAATAAATTTAAGAGTGTGAAAAGAATGATATTCCTTACCTTAACACGTGACTGGATATTGATTTAAATGAGATTGATCAACCTATATATTTTTAATATAATTAGTAATTACCACATATAAATTTCAAAGTATATGATAACTCGTATATTATGAACTATCAAAATTATATATATTTAACATAATTTTTGTAGTATAATATAACTACTTTTAAATAGTTTTAAAAATAATATTCCAAAATAAATCTTCCAAAGAAAGCTTTTAAAAATGAATCTTCTCAAAGAAGAGTCTTCTAAAGGAAGATTTGTGAATACCGTGAAAAATAGGAATTTATGAAATTACTACTCTTTAATAAAACACTTACTTGAAAAATTCCTGCACTCCTTTTGGCTTTCAAACTCTCAAAATAACCTTACTATTCTCAGAGAAAACTCATAAAATTCTTATAGAAAAATTTTATGTTTTAGGTGTGATTTTTCTATTCAGCTGAGCAAGCTATTTATAGGAGAAAATAAGTTACTATGCGTGGTAGGTGAACAGAAAAAATTTTCAGCAGAGGCTGCTGCGCAGCCTCCACCAACTCTTCAGCAAATTCTCACATTTCTCACATTTCATGTGGGCCCCACAATGGGTCCCACATGTTTCTTACTATTCACGTACTATTCACGTCACTATTCACGTTACTATTTCAAATAGTAAAATTAATTATTTTATTTTTTATTTATTTATTTATTTATTTATTTATTCTTCCTGTGAGTCCAACATATAAAATAATGTTACCACAATAATGTAAGAAACACGTTACATATTTTTATTAATTTAATAATATAAATTATAGTGTATTTGCTACTGTGACAATTATTAGATTCAATAATTTTAAACTACAGTGCACCAACAATTATTGACTCGATGATATGAAATACAGTGTAATGACAATTATTGAATCAATAATGCAAAATACTGTGTAGCAACAATAATTGAATTGATAATATAAAATATTATGCAGTGACAATTATTGATGAAATGATGCGTAACAATTACGGTGTCAATTATCAGACCAATAATATGAGACACTGTGCAATACCGTGTGCTACTGTAGAGTACCGTGTGCTACAGAAAATACCATAAATTACCGTATGCTACTATTCTTTTATCACCGGTATTTTAACAGTTAACACCGTTGACTATTTTTATTTAAAAAGGTTACTTCTGTCGTTTTCTATATCCGACAAATATTCCGTTGTGGGGTCCACAAATAATTTGTTATTTCGTCGCCGTCGTACGGCCCGAATATTCCCCGACAAAACGAATATTCCCCGACAAAAAGAATATTGTCCGACAAAATAAAATTTGCACATAACATCCTTAACTTTTAATTTTGTCAATTTAACCACTTACTGTTTCATGAAAAAATATATATGAAGAAAAATTAAATTTTATATTTCATAAAATTCGGGGTCTTACATGTAGGCCGGGCTTCTCGATCAAAGTCTGGCCTTTTGAGGCCTGTAGGCCAGGCCGGGCTAGGCTTTGGGTCAGGTCAGGCCAGTCCTTAGGCCGGGTCAGACCAGTCCAGTCCTTCGGCCAGGCCAGACCAGATCAGGTCTAAAAATGTAATCAACTAATTTTTAATGTAAAATATAAATATTAAATAAACTAACTACTATATTAATTAAATGTATTGACAAAAAATCAAAAATGAATAATTAATCAATAATCAATAATGAGTCGGTTACAAATATTTTGCTTCAAAATATTTTTAAAATGTCTTCAAAATTCAAATCTTCAAAAAATGTATCTTCCTATCTTCAAAAAATATCTCTTCGTTATATCTTCAAAAAACATATCTTCAATCTTAAAAAAAACATATATATTCAATATTCATGGATGTGCAATTTCGTCAGTTTCTACTCCAACTTCGAGATCTTCTGAGCTATCTTGATCGTCTATTACATCTTGTACTCTTCTTTGTGCGGCAAGATAATCTCTATCACAAATGTAAGATAATCTCTATAAAAAATTAATCTTGAAAATTTGAGTAGTATATTTTTAGATAATTTATAATTATATTGAATCAATTTTAAATTTAAATATATTTTAAAATTAATTTTATAATACCCAAATTAATTAATTCTATTTTGAAACTGAAAAAGTTTTACAACATTAACCGGATTTTTCAACCAATTGTGATTAGTACAATGAACAGAAAAACCAAACAAAGTTTTTCAAAGTTTATTATCTCCCTACAATAAATCATTTCTTCCCTTCGTCCGTCCTTTTGCTGCTTATATATCTATCAAGTTATAGTCTGTAGTTAAAACGAATTAGCTAGGCGGGGCCGGTCCTCTGCGTAGGCTGGGCCGGGCTTTTGCATAGGCGTAGGTCAGGGCGGTCTTTTTCGTAGGCCGGGCCAAACCGGGCTTTTACGTCAAAATAGTATCCTGTTCAAAAACTGTAGGCCGGACCCGCCAGGTCCGGGTTTTAACCAGGCCAGGCCGGCCTGTGGGCCGTAGGCTTTTTTTGCATCTCTAATCACTCCCCTATATATATATATATATATATGTTACTTGTGAATTGATAAAAATCATTATATTTTATTGATCATTGATATCTAATTTTTCTACTTTTGTAGTTGGATTACTTGGGACAATGATGTCGGGTCATTTAATATTATTTTGTCAAAAACCAAAATAAATTAACATTAGTGTTTGGATTGTATATTACACATAAGAAAATAAAAAGTAAAAAAAATCAATAAGTAAGTTAAAATTGATTATTTATTATCAATGTTGTGTTAATTAAAATTGGTTGTTTATTTTACTCTATCCTATTTTTTTCCAAAGAATTATTGCTCTCAGTTTCATAAAAAAAACCAATAAAATTAAAACGACCTTAGTCTTTTAACTAAAAAATAATTAAAAAATATATATGCAAAAGCACGTGATCTAAACCGGCCCAACTCATTTGTCTGGTCTAATCACATTAGAGGTTACTTTTTCATAAAATAGTTGTTATTTTTATAAAAGACAAAAAAAAAAAAATCATATAAACTCAAAATTGTATTGTTCGTTTATATGAACTTTTTATTCTAAATGTAATTTCTTAAACACAAATGAAACTTTTAAGTCTCAAATTTATCATATTATTTTTAGTACCCTATTTTATTTATAGTCGCTCAAGCATATTTTTTAGTGGTAACAATTCTTTAAACAAAATGAGCGGAGCGGAGGACTGAGAATATGATTGATGGTAAGTAACGTCAACATATCTTTGCCGCGTTGATTGTCCTAATAGATCTTATCAAATTGAGCCTGCCAAGAAAAAATTTATTGATTAGCATAAAATTTGTTTACTGTCGAATTGAAATAAATTCAAGTGTTTAGATGAATTAATAAGTATAATAGAGTCTCAATTTAATAGGTTAATTTTTTGGGTAAGGAGACGTTCTAACAAGTTTGTTGGGTCATTCTACACAGATGTGCACAGAGTCTATGACTTGATGGGTCCAAGTATCAACTTGTCACTCCATGATGGCGCACATCTACAAGCCACGTGTTACCATTTCTATGCAATGGAGCAAATAAAGTAGAGTTAGGTGAAGTACAAGGGAATCACTCGTGCATTTGTCATTACGTGGTGAAGTATGATTTGAGTCGAATGTAACGGATTCCAAGTTTGCCTCTAGCATGGTGGGATAGGCTACTTAAGTGTCTGATACTTAAGCGTTGCTGGAATAGACTACTCAAGCTTGATACTTGTACTCAAGTATCGGTAGAATAGTCCACTCAAGTATGTGATACTTATAATGAGTATTCAAGTAAAATGTCTCTCTAGCGTGGTAGAATAAACTACTCAAGTGTTGGTGGAATAAACTACTCGAAAGGTGCATCTAGCTTGGTATAATAGACTACTCAAGTGTTTGTGGAATAAACTACTTCAGTGTGTGATATTTGTGATGAGTATTCAAGTGAAATGTGAAAATTGTTGGGATATTTCACATAGAGAATGTTGGGATATTTTACATAGTAAGTATGGTGGAGCATCAACAATAGTTTAATATTTTAGGTAAGGAGGTGATCCAACATACTTGTTGGGTTAGTCTACATAGATCTGCGCTGTATTTATGATAAATTAATGTGAGATTGATCGTACAATTCCGTTACACTCTTCACCTATATTTTGGTGAAACTAGTTTAAAAATTAATTTTAAAAGTAGTCAGTCTTACTTCAGAAAATCAATACTAGGTATTTAATTTGAGATGCAGGGAGTAACTAAATAAATTATTTTTCTTAAAAAATCAAAAAGAAAAAGAAGACGTCCTATTTTAGTTGTTTTTTCTTTTTAAAAAAAAAAAGTGAATTTGCAAAACCAATGTTAAATAATTTAACTTTTAAAATGATCTAAAAAAATAATTAGTAAAATATTTAAATAATTTATAATATTTGTGATTATACTGATTAAAATCAAATGAACTCATATTTATTTTGAAATTAAAAATATCGCAAGTACTTTATCCAAAAAAAAAAAATCATTTTCTTTTTGTGATGCGGAGGTAGTACTGTTACTCAACAATTAATTTCGATAATTCATGCAAGCTTGATTGAGTAATTAACCACTCATTTCAATAAAAGAAGATATATAGCAAAGGGGCACTTGACAATTTTAGTTTATTTCAATAGAGGTATGATTAAGTGCATGTTTGGTTTGGGACTTTCGGAACTTTTAAATTCTGAACTTAAACAATTCTTTAAACAAAATGAGCGGAGTGGAGGCCTGCGAATTTGAATGACAAAAACATAACGTCAACATATCTTGCCGCATTCTCTCAAATTGAGTCTGCCAAGAAATAATAGCATCAAGTTGCTCAACCACGACAGAAGCAGACGAAAAAAGATGATAACATTCTTGCATTTCAAAATTAGAGTTTTGTCAGTATTATATTTATATAGAGAGAGAATTATAAAGGGACATAATATTTTTCACATATTATTATTTTATATTTATTTTTATCAACAGTTCAAATAGCTGAAATTTATTAAAACTGTAATTTGTTATAAAAGATTAAAAAAAAATTTATGATATGAAATGGCAATTCTTTCAAATAAATAAGAGATATCAGAAAAATGGCTATTAGTAATGACAATTAGTGAGTACAAAAAATATTCTTGAAAACAACCATTTTCTAAAATAAATAATAAATTATACAGATCTGAGCAGTTATTCAACACTAGCAACAAATTAACAACTTTTCATAAAAATGTCAAACATACATATTGCACACTGAAAAAATCCTTATGAATGCAAAAAATAATCTCCAAAACAAAAAAGGTTCGATTTCATAAGAGATAATAATGAAACACTCACACAAAGAGAAAAAAATCAAACATCTCATGGACAGAATAAATCCCACTAGAAAGGGAAAGAAACAAATTCTAGAAGAAGGAAGAACGAATTATTATTAGATAATAAAAAATAAAAGTAAAAAGATCTAGGGAAGGACCTTCATGCTAAAGATTGAAGAGAGAGAAAAAAAATTGGGATTAATTATTTTCATACATAACTAACCAAATATTGTCGCATGCAACATTATCTTTTGAAATAGATATTGAAGCAATTTAGTGATGATGATGATAACTTCAGGAATTATGATTATCACCAGCAATTAGTTTTCTTGGCTCAACTTTTATAGATTAACATAAAATTTGTTTATTGGAGATCATATGTCTTTCTATTTAATATTACTTCCATTTATTTTTATCTGTTTTTTTAGAGAGAGATTTTTTAATTTTTTTATTTGTCATTTGTAGATTTTAAAAAAGCATTAAATGCTTAATTTTCCATATTATCCTTTATAATTAAAGGTCTCTCATCTTTCTAATAAATTTTAGAAGGCTAATATTAAAATTTTATACTCAATTTAGTCAATTAGACAAAACATTAATTACATTTCTTAATCTATGTGCATAATCTTAAAAAGTCAATTAAAAAAGAATGGAGGTATGTGGGATAAATTATTCAGTTCACTACAAGTAGTATTAGAGCCTATGATTCGATGGGTCCAAGTATCAAGTTGACACTCCATGGTGGAGCACATTCGCAAGCCACATATTACCGTTTTCGTGCAGTGGAACAAATAGAGTTGAGTCGAGTGGAGCACATGGAGATTATTAATGTATTTGCCACTACTAAGTGAAATATGATTCGAGTCAAATGGAGCGAGTTCAATATGATTCGGGGAAGCTATATAGGGTGAAGGGTTCACAAGTAGTAAGCTTATACTTCGACGTTTGTCTCTAGCGTGGTGGAATAGACTACTCAATTGGTTGATACTTGTATTCAAGTGTTGGTGGAATAGACTACTTACTCAACTGTGTGATACTTGTGATGAGTATTCAAGTGAAATGTGATTACAGCGTGGTGGAATAGACTACTCAAGGGTTGGTGGAATGTACTACTCTACTTGAAAGATGCCTCTAGTGTGGTGGAATAGACTACTTAAGTCTGGGTGGAATAGAATGGTCGAGTACCTAAGTGTTGGTGGAATAAACTAGTCAAGTGTTGGGTTCAGGATGGCTCTGGGGAGTTGTATAGGGTGAAGGGTTCACAAGTAATAAGCTTGTACTTCGACATTTGTCTCTAGCATGGTGGAATTGATTACTTAAGTGCTTGATACTTGTACTCAAGTGTTGGCGAAATAGATTACCTACTCAAGTGTAAAATATTTGAGATGAGTATTCAAGTGAAAGGTGCCTCTAGCGTGGTGGAATAGACTACTCAAGTGTTGATGGAAAAGACTGCTCAAGTACTTAAGTGTTGGTGAAATAGACTACTCAAGAGTTTGTCTATAGTGTGGTGGACTAGACTACTCAAGTTTTGGTGGAATGTACTACTTTACATGAAAGGTGCCTCTAGCATGGTAAAATAGACTACTCAACTAGTCAATTGTTGGTAGAATAGACAACTCCTGAGTTTGTCTCTAGCATGGTGGAATCGACTACTTAAGTGTCCGATACTTGAACTCAAGTGTTGGTGGAATAGACTATATACCTACTCAAGTGTGTGATACTTTGTATGAGTATTCAAGTGAAAGGTGCCTCTAGCATGGTGGATTAGACTACTCAAGTGTTAGTGGAATGTACTACTCTATTTGAAATTTGCATCTAGAGTGGTGGAATAGACTACTCAAGTGTTGTTGGAATAGACTGTTCAAGTACTCAAGTGTTGGTGGAATTGACTACCAAAGAGTTTGTCTCTAGCGAGGTGTAATAGACTACTCGAGTGTCAGATACTTGTACTCAAGTGTTGGTGGAATAGACTACCTACTCAAATGTGTGATACTTGTAATGAGTATTCAAGTGAAAGGTGCCTCTAGCGTGGTGGAAAAGACTACTCAAGTGCTAGTGGAATGTATTACTCTACTTGAAATGTGCTTCTAGCATGGTGGAATTGACTACTCAAGTGTTGGTGGAATAGACTGCTCAAGTACTTAAATATTAGTATAATAGACTACTCAAGAGTTTGTCTCTAGCGTGGTGGAATAGACTACTCAAGTGTCTGACGCTTGTAATGAAATGTTGGTGGAATAGACTACCTACTCAAATGTGTGATACTTGAATATTCAAGTAAAAGGTGTATCTAGCATGGTGGACTAGACTTCTTAAGTGTTGGTGGAATGTATTACTCTGCTGGAAAGGTGCCTCTAGCGCAGTGGAATAGACTACTCAAGTGTTGGTGGAATGTATTATTCTACTTGAAATGTGCTTCTAGCGTGGTGGAATTGACTACTCAAGTGTTGGTGGAATAAATTGCTAAAGAGTTTGTCTCTAGCGTGGGGAATAAACTACCCAGTCAAGCATGGGATACTTGTGATAAGTATTCAAGTGACATGTGCCTCAAACATGGTGGACTAGACTACTCAAGTGTTGGCGGAATGTACTTCTCTATTTGAAATGTGCCTTTAGCGTGGTGGAATAAACTACTCAAGTGTTGGTGGAATAGATTGCTCAAGTACTCAAGTGTTGGTGAAATAGGCTACTCATGTGTTGGTCGAGCAAATTAATCCAGTGTGTGATACTTGTGATGTGTATTCAAGTGTAGAGTAAAAATTATTGGGATATTTGACATGAAGACTGTTGGGAATTTCACACGAATCGATTTGATAGGTTAATACGTATAGTTGATGTTCAACCTAATAGGTTAACTTTTTGGGTAAGTATATGATCCAACATATTTATTGGGTTAGTCTACACAGATCTGCACTGCATTGATGATAAATTGATGTGTGATTGATCGTACAATTCCGCTACACTCTTCACCTATATTTTGAAGAAACTAGTTTAAAAATTAATTTTAAAAGTAGTCAGTCTTACTTCAGAAAATCAATACTAGACATTTAATTTGAGTTGCAACGAGTAACTAAATAAATTATTTTTCTTAAAAAAAGAAAAAGAAAAAGAAGACGTCCTATTTTAGCTGTTTTTTCTTTAAAAAAAAAAGTGAATTTGCAAAACCAATGTTAAATAATTTAATTTTTAAAATGTTCAAATAATTAATTAAGAAAGTATTTAAATAAAATATAATATTTGAGATTATACCGATTAAAATCAAATGAACTCATATTATTGAACAGCGCATCCTCATTTTATTGAGGAAACCACGGATAATACATTTATGTTATACGAACTTAAATTCCAAATTTAGAGCTCATCACATAAGTCGATGTGACCATTTTCGGTCATCAATTTGAGTTGCATTTCAAAATTTTAGAATAAATAAAGTTGTTCATTCATTGCAAAATATAAAATCATTGATATTTTGATATTTTAAATTTTATAATATATAAGTAAATTAGTTTTCAATAACTTATCTAAATAATACTATTAATTATTAAAAAAAATTAAAATTAATAAATGAATCACATTAACCGTTGATGGGTATCCCTATTACTAATTGTATTAATATATTTATCCGCTAATAATCAAGAAGGGTTGTGATGTTTAGGTCTTAATGTCTCCTAATGTTTCTTCATTTGAATCGGTAAGAAGAAAAAGTTGTTTATTAAAATTTTGTTTGCCTCTTAATCGGTAAGATATAAAATTAAATTCAAATTATTAAGAGTCATCTCTTAATGAAAATGATTGGGTAATTTTTTTTATAAAAATACATTCAATAATATTATCTACTCATTTTTATTAAATTAAATATTTAAAATTATTAAATAACATTTTACCCTTTAAAATGGTAAAATAATATCATTAAGAGTCGACTCACTTTTTAGTTATCAAATAAATTTTTAGATTCAGATACTATTTTTCTCAAATGATCTTAATTATTCAATTTTATGAAACACTAACTATTATACTGCCCTTGCCCAAACACATGCCGACCCACGTGGCTGTACATTTCCCCACTATTATTTGCTTGTATTCTGATTCTACCATACAGCTAAATTCATCCATATCTTTCGCCTTCAGGTCCACAATCTCAGACCAATAGGCTGGACAGACTTTATTCTTACTAATATATGTGTTAATACTGTGTGCAATTAAAAAAATAAAAATATTTGAATAAAATCTACAAAAAAGTATGAGAAAAAATGCAATAGAAAAAATAGATTCTCAAAGCACAAAAGAACAGGAAGAGGTTCACAGGCCATGTTACTAAGAAGACAACAGAAGAATGAAACAGCTAGGCTGATCCAATTCCTGTTGCTTCTGTTGTAACCATTGGTAGGATCCAAAAGCAAGGAGAGCAAGAAAACAAAGACAAATAATAGATTTAAAAGATCTAATGCAAATCCTTGAATGCACAATGAGCCCCAATCAAAATTTCCTTTGCAAAAAGAAGAGAATCCTCCTGCATATACATTAATTAAAACCACATCAGAATTATTATTTGACATAAATTATAAGTAATCCAAAATGACATATTTCAGTGGGTGATGATACCACTTGTATCAGCGCACACCTGTGTAGATTAACCTAATAAGTATGTTTGATCACCTTCTTACCTAAAACATTAACTTATTAAGTTTAGAGTTCACCATACTTATTAATTCATCTACACTTTTGAATTTATCTTATATGAAATTTATATAAAATATTCCAACAATGCACATGTGAAATGGAAAAATATATTTATCTATAAACTAGTAAGATTTACTAAATTTGTAAATAAAACATAACTAGAAGATAGACTCTTGCATACATAGAATAGAGGGATCAAATTGAAGTTTATATGTATAAAATAAGTAAATAAATAAATTAGAGAACTGCAGAAAGTACCTTCCCCACTATAGATATGTATACATCAAAAGGCAACGATTTACAACACCCTAAAAAAGTGGAACTAATTAAGTTCATTTTCCGACAACAAGAAATGAAACTATTTTAATTTCAACTGATAAAATAAATAGAAAGTCTACCATTAAACAGTTAAAAAAGAAAACTCTTGGCATATGTTTGGACAGCAACTTTAACAGTACTTATGGGTTATAGATATGTCATTCATTAATTTAAATTATGACTTTTACATGTTCAGGCAGATAACTTATATAGTGTGCCATGTATCACACTAGATGTTACTTCTTTCTAAAATTTAACAAAACTTAATTTAGACTCTGTAGTGGGATTTACTACATATTTATACAATTTAGTTCTTTTTTTTACTTTATAATCTTTTTATCAATAACTAAAATTGAGTATTTTTTTTTAAAATTTTTAC
The DNA here is from genome assembly GCA_947179155.2 of Hedera helix. Lineage (NCBI taxonomy): Eukaryota > Viridiplantae > Streptophyta > Magnoliopsida > Apiales > Araliaceae > Hedera > Hedera helix. The sequence continues at coordinate 4,772,742 of OX359287.1, forward strand.
ATGTTATTGTAAATAATTATTTAGTGTGTCAGATTTAGACCTAACAAAAGTGAGATAAAAATGACCCAAGCTCACGGGTTAGTCCAACCCACCCATAAGAAAATAGGTTTTACGCTTATATTTTTGAATAAATATATAGATACGTCAATTCTACTTAATTTTTTTTTCGATACGGACGTTCAAAAGTCGTTTTGGCCAAATAAATAAATTTTCTCTTTCCCACTACTTTCATTCAACAATTGTTGGACTTACGTATTGGAAAGAAAGGAGAAGAATAGATGTACCTATAAATTTATCTTATATTTTTAAACCTAATAAAACTGGATCTTTTTTTCCCAATCTAATTTTGACCCAGCCCAAAATAGTCCAACTCATGGGTGGCTCATCCTAGCCCAACTCATTCCTTAATAGTAATATAAAACTAAATTATTTTCCTAACTTTATTCATTATAACACTATTCAAAATTAAGAGTCAACAACTCTTTTAGGAATTTTGAAGTAAACACGAATAAGAAATATTACTTCTAGTTCTATTTTTTCTTGACTTCCATTCTTACTATCTCTATCTCCCACTCGTCTTACTTAAATAACTGTTTGTAGTCTTTTATAGCTTTTAATTAATTCAATATCTTTATCGAAAAATAATTTTCATATATTTTTATATGGTTGAATTGAAATTTACATAATACAGCTGTCTTTTACATATATATATATATTACTTGTGAATCGATAACAATCATTATATTTTATTGATCATTGATATCTAGTTTGCTTTTTTTTACTTTTGTAGTTGGATTACTTGGGACAATGATATCGGGTAGTTTAGTTTATTTTGTCAAAAATCAAAATTGATTAAAAATAGTGTTTTGATTGTATATTATATATAAAAAAAATCAATAAGTAAGTCAAAATTAATTATCTATTATTGATGTGTTAATTAAAATTGTTTGTCTGTTTTACTCTACCCTATTTTTTAAATCCCAAACTTATCATATCATTTGTATTACGATATATTTGGAGCTTAAAAGCCGCTCAATCATATTTTTCAAATGCACTAAACGCATCAAAATTAATATTCTTGGAAAAAAAAGAATTCCACATGTATCAAAGGTAGAGAATTTTTTTGTGGAAAATTCGGAAAAGACTTCCTAAAAGTAATTAGTGGACTGGAGATCTGAGTAATAACAATTCTTTAAACAAAATGAGCGGAGTGGAGGTCTGAGAATTTAATTGATAAAAACATAACTTCAACATATCTTGCCGCATTAATTGTCCTGATAGATCTTATGAAATTGAGCCTGCCAAGAAATAATTGGATCAAGCTGCTCAACCATGACCTCAGTGGACGAAAAAAGATAATAACACTCTTGCTTTTTAAAATTAGAGTTTTAGCAGTTTTATATTTATATATAGAGAGAATTATAAAGGAACATAATATTTTTAACATATCATTATTTTATATATATTTTTATCAACAGTTCAAATAACTGAAATTTATTAAAACTATAATTTGTTAATAAAGATTAAAAAAAAAAATTATGATATGAAATGGTAACTCTTTTAAATAAATAACAGATATTAAAAAAATGGCTAATAGTAAAGACAATTAGCAAGTACAACAAATATTCTTGAAAACAACCATTTTCTAAAATAAATAATAAATTATGCAAATATGAGCCGCTCAACACTAGCAACAAATTAACAAGTTGTCGTAAAAATCTCAAATTGCACACTGAAAAAAATTCTTATGAATGCAAAAAATAATCTCCAAAACAAAAAAGTTCGATTTCATAAGAGATGATATATAATGAAACTCTCATACAGAGAAAAAAATAAAATCAAACATCTCGTGGACAAAATAAATCCCACAAGAAAGGGGGGGCTGGAATTCTAGAAGAAGGGAGAACAAATTATTATTAGACAATAAAAAATAAAAGTAAAAAAAATCTAGGGAAGGATAACCACACGTAAGAGAGCTCTTCCAAATTTAAAATTAATGCTAGAGTTCTTGCTAAAGAAAGAAGAGGGGGAAAAAATGGGATTAATTATTTTCATACATAATTAACCAAATACTGTCACTTGCAACATTATTTTTTGAAGTAGATATTGTAGTACTTTAGTGATGATGATGGTAACTTCAGGAACAAAGATTATCACCAACAATTAATTTTCTTGGCCCAACTTTTATTGATTAACATAAAATTTGTTTATCGGGGATCATATGTCTTTCTATTTTTTACTACCTCCATTTTTTTTATCTGTCTTTTTAAAGAGAGATTTTTGTTCTTTTTTATTTGTCATTTATAGATTTAAAAAAAACATTTAATACTTAATTTTTCATATTATCCTTTATAATTAAAGGTCTTTCATCTTAGACCAGATGTTTTCGTTAGTCTCTCTCTCTTTTTCTGCTCTGCTCTCTCTCCTCTTCTTTTTCTTTTCAAATGAGAGATTTTATAGACAAATGTTTGTTGATTTGCCTATTGAAAAATAGTCGTTGCTTCATTTAGTGTGTTGATGCTTGTCGAATCACGATGTTGATGTTTAGCAACAAATGTCAGCTTGCTTTTGGCTCTGTCTTTTTTTCCAGTATGCTAAAAATGAAAATCTCATGACAATTTTCATACTGTCAAGATGGTTGTTAGACACATCTTCTTCAACTTTTTATTTTGAATCATCCAACAGTCAACTGATATCTTGAGATCTTCTATATTCAAGACTTCTCATTGTCAGCTTTATGTCATATCTGACTGATCATACACACATCTCTCAATCGTGTAGCTCCTTGGGAATTATGATGTGTGTCTTGGCTAACTTTACGATTTGCAATTCTACGATTAACTCTGAGTTCTAATGATTTCACAAACTGTTTTACGATTTACAGACTCTGCAATTTGCTTCTTTCATTGGACTATTCTACGGTCTGCATTTCACCTAACAACCTTGGATTAACTCTTAATTATGGCTTGCTCTGTGAATTACGAAAGTACTATACGATCAACATTTCATAATTGTCATGTTCAATGACTTTCTATGTCAATTGTTGTTCAATGATCTTGTATTTTGCTTTTCAATCTTTCAGACACTTTGATTGACTTTAGTTTTTCAACTCTATAATTCTTCATTCAACTTTACAAACTTAGAGCTATCATTGTGAAGCCTTCTTTGCTCTACGAATTCTAAGTTGTTCTACGATCTTCAATTTACCTTACGATATTATCTTGTTCTGCAGATTCTTTGATCATTTCTTCAATAATTTAGCTTTGTGATCTTGCATTCTGCCCTTTATTCTGCTAGACACTTTGATTAGCTTTGCGATCCTTTAGCTCTTCATTATACTTTATAAACGTAGTGAAGCCTTCTTTGCTCTATGAATGCTGAATTAACTTTACGAATTGTGAGCTCTGCAATCTTCCATTCTAACTTTCTTAATCTTCCAGTCAAACTCAGTTCAGTTCCTGAGAACTAAGACTTCTCCTTCTTCTGTCTTAATCTTGATCTTTTTGTTCTTCTCAGGTTCATTCTTCTTTCTTCTCCTTGATCAGCTTGATTAGCTCCTCCTTAATTTGTCACTTGTTGTCTTCAAGATTATTGACTCCACTTTTTCTTCTTCTTCTTGATCAGCTCCTTTTAGACAGTATTTTTGTAAAACCTCGAGTTTTATAAAATACAAATTTAATTTTTCTTTATATATATTTTTTTCTAAAACGGTAAGTGGATAAATTGACAAAAGCTAAAATTAAAAAATGCTTTGCGCAAATTTTATCTTGTCGGGGAATATTCGTTTTGTCGGGGAATATTCGATTCCTACAACGGCGCCGAAATAACCAATTATTGGTGGACCTCACAACGAAATATTGTCGGATATATAAAACGACATAAGGAACCTTTTTAAATAAAAATGGTCAACAATACTATCACTTTTAACTGTTAAAATACCCGATGATAAAAGAATAGTAGAACACAATATTGCTCAGTAACATACGGTATTGCACAGTAGCACACGGTATTGCACAGTGTTTCATATTATTGAATAGATAAAGTGGTTATTGTACAATATTGACTTTATTGAACCAATAATTGTTACATGCACAATAATTTATATTATTGAACTGATAATTGCCACAGTAACATATGCACAGTAATTCACATTACTGAATCAATAATTGTCATTACACAATAACGTATTTTTTTTCTTTTATTTTTTTTCTGCATTATTGTTATCACTATTATAATATTGATTTAACTATTGTATTCCATTATTAGTTGATATTTTTGCTTGTATTGTGAGTATCTAACTTAGAAAGTTAACTACATTGCATTTACAACAATTAGTTATAATAATGAATAATTGGTGAATTATTGTTGAATAATTGAATTCTTAAAGTTATTTATTTTATGTACTTTATATAAAGTTAATTATTTTATATATAAAGTTAATTGATTTATATAAAGTTAATTATTTTATATATAAAGTTAGTTGTTTTATTAAGATATGAAATGAACGGTATAGATTAAAAGAAATTTGAATGAATGGTTTAGATTAAAGAAATCTTAAAAGATGAAATGTGTTATACGGATTAAACATTATCTTAAAATTAACAATTCGGATTAATTTAGGAAATCTTGGTTTATGATAAGATTTTTGGCTATAAATAAATGCCTTAACTTAAGAAATTTTTAAAACTTTCTTGCTTATTCTTTCTTTCACTCTCTAAATATTACTTTTTGTAAGTTCTCTCTGAGTGTGCTTAAATTATCGTGTGTATTTATGAAGATATGTAAGAGTACAAGTATTATTCAAGTAAGTCTTTTCATAATAGTTAGTCAAGTAACCACACACGTCACACGATGTTTATAAAATTTCCTTTAAAAGACTCTTCCTTTAGAAGATTTATTTTGAAAAGTTTCAATTGAAAGATTTATTTTAAAATATTATTTTTTTTCAAAAATCATATTAAAGTTATTCTACTTTATTCTATCAAATCAATTTTGATGATTTCATATGAATCGGTATACACCATGAAATTTATATGTGATAGTTACTAATTAAATTATAAATATATAGATTGATCAACTTCATTTAAATCAATATCTAGTCACATGTTAAGATAAGGAATATCATTTTCTTTCATACTCTTAAACTTACTATGGTAAGTATTGTTCGATAAAACTTCTTGAAATGATTATATGTTTCTTAATAGTTTGCGTTTCATTTAATATCATTTCTCGTGAACCTTCTTATTTACCTAAACCTTTTTATTATACTTCAACCATTATTTTGAATTATAGATATTGAATATCATTCTTGAATTTGAGTTCACATCATGTTGATAATTTGGACATTATTTGACTATGGACAAAATAAAATTGTAAACTTTCAATAACTATTGTTTATCTTGTTATTCTATATTTTCTGTTCATCATTTATATCTCTGTTGTTATTTTAATCATCAAAAATTAAATTGTTGTGAATATCTTTGGCCTGAGTGTAAAGATAATATAATAGATGAATATATGTGGCCTAGGGTACAGATGATAGGATAAAGGCGATATAATAGTGGTGTGTCTTTTAGGGCACGTGGTGAATATTCTTTTTGGCCTGGGGCAAAGAAGAACTGTTGTTGATATGATCATGACCAGTGGTGTTTCAGATGATAAAAGTTGATGATATTTTTCTGAAAAAAGATAAGCTAGTGGACATCATAATCTATATGATTCTTTTAATGGATTGCTCATTTCACTTCCATTATTAATTTAAAATTTGTTGTTTATTATATTCTATCAAGAACTCAACTGTTGAAGGCTAATGATAATTTACTTATCGTTATCTTAGTTATGATATTTCTTTACTGTGCTATTTGAACTCACCCTTTCGTTTGTTTCATTGTTCTTCAGAAAATGAGAGAGTAACTGGGTATAGCCGTAGCCGGGGGATAGAGTGAAGGTCCGAGTGATAACTGTAGTAGTCTTCACATGTTGTAAAATAGTGTGGCAAAAATAGTGAAGACTTAATTGTGTATTATTGAACTCTGTATTTTGTACTATTTTGTAATAGTTATCGTGTATTTTTTTGGTCTCAAATTGGGCTTTGTAGGCCCAGATTTGGGGGCGTCACAATTTTGCTTCTAGTCTTCCTCATATTATATCTTAATGGAGAATCCTTAATGTCAATATCATAATCATATGTCGTAGAAAATCTGTCTCTTAGTGCTTTTAGCATAATGTTCTCTAATAGGTATAACATTTAGGCAACTTATCAATAATGTAACTCTACGTTCTCAAGTGACTCAACGAAGTTTGTAACTCAATGATATGAGGATATTCAATTTATCTTCATTCTACGTTCTTGAGTGTTTTGATATGTTTAGCACATGTGAGCTTCTATCTTCACTTCTGTAGCTAAAGCATTTTGTCCTTGCAGTGTTGTGATAAGTCTGCTCGACAGAATTCTATGAACTCTTTTTTTATGTTGATCTTGTGGGATGATCTCTGCTTTTTCTGGATCTAATTTATCCAATTTAGTGCTTTCGTATTCTTCTTTATCTGCTCAGCACATTATTTCTTAAGATCTTTTTGTGGTTGTTCAGTTTATATCCTTAGTGACTTTGTCTTCTTCATTGATGATTCTTCTTGATTTTATCGATCTAAGGTCTTCATGTCCTTACTTGTCGATCTGAGAGTCATGAGTCGTAGGGTTGAGTCTATAGTATCTTATTCAACGATTATAGCAAATTTTGCTTCTTTACTTAGCAATCTCTCAGTTCTTCTATTCAGCTACTAGGGCTCTGCTCAACGATTCTGTTGTTGTAGACACTTAAGTATTTTTCTCAACGATCAAGCTTTACGAACTTTCAGTTTTCTTTCTTCTTCTCTGCTTCTGCTGCTCCTTTATCCTACTCTATTACATTCAAATTATAATACTATGTATTTGAATTCAACCTAATAAATTTGATCCCTAATATCTTTTTACACCAATATTCTTTTAAGGACAATACAAAGTTTATCTTTTACATCAACCTAATACGTTTGATTCTCTAACTAGCATATTTTTTTCAATTATGAATCAACCTAACAAATTTGATCTCTAAGTCCTTTTATAATAATTGTTCTTTTTAAGGATTGTACAAGGCTGTAACAAATTTTTATATATTCGCATTTATTTGATTTATCTTTTTCTTTCTTTTAAGTATAAATAGTAATAACTTTAATGTAAACACATAGCACATATCACATAATAATTATTATACATATTTACTTTACGAAACAGATTAACATTTAACAGAGCCATGGGTCAGATACTGTTTTATCATCATTAAATCCAAATAGGCTCATACATAAATTTGCTAACATAGACTACTCAAGTACTCAAATGTTGGTGGAATAGACTACTCAAGAGTTTGTCTCTACCATGATGGAATAGACTACTCAAGTGCGTGTCTCTACCATGATGGAATAGACTACTCAAGTGCCTAATACTCTTGTACTCAAGTGTTGGTGGAATAGACTACCTACTCAAGTGTGTGATACTTGTGATGAATATTCAAGTGAAAGGTACCTCTAGCGTGGTGGACTAGACTACTCAAGTGTTTCTGGAATGTACTACTCTACTTAAAAGGCGTCTCTAGCATGGTGGAATAGACTACTCAAGTAGTTGGTTGAATAAGTCCATGTTAAATAATTTAGTTTTTAGAATGATCAAAAAATTTAATTAGTAAAATATTTAAATAATTTATAATATTTGTGATTTTACTGATTAAAATCAAGTGAACTCACATTTATTTTGAAATTAATATTATCACAAGTACTTTATCAAAAAAAAAAAAAAATTCTTTTTGTTATGCGGAGGTAGTACTGTTACTCAACAATTAGTTTCGATAATTCATGCAAACTTGATTGAGTGATTAACAACTCATTTCAATAAAAGAATGAGAAATTAATATTTCTTTCCTCCTAATTCTTTTTCTTTCCAGGAGATCTATTCATTTACATATAACTGTGCTATCTAAAAGTATGTAGTTTGATCAAATATAAATATACTACCTCTGTTTAAAAAACAAATAAAATAAAATAAATTCATTTGATATTATTTTAGTTAACCTTATGAAATCTTAATATCTAAAATTAACATCAATTTATTTAATTTTAACTGATACAATAGTCAATATTATAAACTAATTAAAAAATATTACTAAATAAAATTATTAGATCAAATATTTAAATGAATATCCGGAGTCCGGACAATACATATTGCATTGCTTTTAGCGATTAAATAATTAGATTTAACAGCGCATCCTCATTTTATTGAGATTAAATATATAATATATAATAGTACTTGTATGTGTAATAGTACTTGTATATATAATATAAGAAAAATTCTTGACTTACTCACATTTTTTATCCGGAAGACTTATCCGTATTAAAGACAAATGAATGTGGCCCACTTTTGAGTTAAAGAGATGAAATGAGGTGAGACCAAACTCATTTATTTTTAGTGCGAATAAATATAGCGGATAAAAAATGTGGATAAATGTAAAAGAACTCATAATATAATATATAATATAAGTGATTAAATATATAATAGTACTTGTATGGTCAAATCAATGTTTAGAAAACTGAACCAGTGATCAAATCGGAAAAGTTACCGGGTGGATGGGTCACTGGTTCAGTCAGTGGTCGAACCGTTATTGAATCAGTGACGTCATAAATACATAAAAAAAAATTATTGATAATTAAAAAAAAATTAAAATATCTAATTTTTTATAAATTAAAATATAGTAATATAATATTATTAAAAATATTTTTGAAAAAAAAAAAAAAAAAACTTGAAAACCGGGTCCCCGGTTCAACTACCGGTTTTACCGGTGGTCAACCGGTTTTTGACTGGGTCGTTGATTTTCGGTCTTTTAACCGGATCGGACTGAAAAGTCGACTGGTTCCGGGCCGATCGTCGATCCGATCTGATTTTCTAAACATTGGGTCAAATAATCAAACCAAGGCCACACATTGAGATTTGGCCGGATCAAATTGTATCGGAAGGGATACAAAAAAGTAATAAGATAGGCGTACAGATTAAATTAATTATTTCAAAAATACATATAAAACCAATAAAAAGATGTGTCAATATACTTGCGAACAAATATGAAAGCATGATAGTGTCCGACAAAACCAATTATCCACATCAAGAACAAATAGCAAGCAATTTCCATAAGAAAATACGAACACAATACTTGCCTTTTGTTTTTCTTGGAGGATTAAATTACGAACAGATTATCTTTTTTTCTTTAGGAATCCAATGAAAAAATTAGGGCATTGAGTACGTCACGGCCATTGAAGCTTAGCTTGTTGAGCGATCATGCAAGGCCGTGACGCACTCAATGACCTGATCATTGTTGGCATGAGTTGTTAACAGAGGATCTTGTAGAGAGATTATAAGGATTCTTTCTCTTTGTTATTCGGTGTCCACTGATTATGGAATACCAATAATTCTAGCCTAGATTTATGTATGGTACTAACTACCTTCCTAGAATAGTTTTTCTCTGTACATACTTTATAAGCATACTCTTGTATTTTGTAAAAAAGAAGAAGAATGAACGGAAGGTGATACCTTTTCTTAGCATGGTATCAGAGCGGAGGTTATAGAACTCTTTGGAATTTATTTATTTTTGAGCAATAGCAGAACGTACTCCCTTAATAGATAGTTCCCAAGGCGAGAATCCAATTATTGCAAACTTGACCTCCAGAATATCACAAATGTTGAACCAGACACCAACCTCACTGAGTCACGAATCTGTTGGTGCACCGCCAATTGGCATCAAGTTGGACGACACCAATTATGGACTTTGGTCCCAGGCAAAGACAAGTTGGGATATATAAATGGGGATCTGAAAACGCAGTGGTGAAGGGATGGCTGATTAATTCAATGGATCCAAAACTGATCGGTAACTACATGAGATTCCCAATGGCGAAAGCAGTATGGGACGCTATCGCTACAACGTATTTTGATGGCACCGACACCTCGCAAGTTTATGATCTCAAGAGGAAGGTAGCGAGGCTCAAACAAGGTGGAGGATCTATCGAGACATACTACAACAATCTTCAAGGTCTATGGAGAGAAATCAATTTTCGCCGCCCGAATTCGATGAAATGCGAAATTGATATACAGAGGTATAATTCTATTTTACAGGAGGATAGAGTTTATAAATTTTTGGGTAGACTAGATGATCGTCTTCACAAGATTCGAGGAGATGTGCTTCAAATTTAGCCATTTCCTACAGTAGAGCAGGCCTATGCACATGTTCGCAGGGAAGATCTACGGCAAGCAGTGATGTAGACAAAAGGAGATACCACGCCTAGTGTTGTTATGCTCTCAAAAGTCGGATAAAAATCCCAGCAGCCACTTTCACTTCAGATTTTGTCCAACAAAAAGCTTAACCCATTCGTGCCACAAGGGGACTCCTTTCCTGCTGCTGCAAACAAATTCGTGGTCCTTAATGATCCAGGTAACCATGAACCGATCACATGACATTTGATGCAGGCGATTTTGTCGAAACCATTCAACAAAAACGGACGTGCGTTGCCGATTCTAATGGAGTGACATACCCAGTTACAGGGGCTGGAAGAGTGGCACTTTCACCGTCTTTTTCACTATCAAATACTTTATTAGTTCCATCTTTGTCGAATAAATTATTATCTATAGGCCAAGCTATTAAGGAACTGAATTGTTGTGCGCTAATGTATCCGAGTTTCTGTATGTTCCGGGATATTCTCACCAAGGAGATTATTGATCGCGGTACTTGTTGGATTTTTTCTATAAAAATCATATTTATCAATTTATTTAATGTTTATTTATGTTGAATATTTATTTATTAATAAAAGTACATCATTTGTCAGTCATTAAATTGTCATTTATATATATATATATATATGATGATTTATGTGTATAAATAAGTATTATACACAGAAGATATAAATCATATGTAATATATATAAATAAAGATATAATAGTTAATTTATAACATATGATAATTTGGAGATATTATGATGTAGGTTATAGTGTTTTAATAGAGATGATTTATCTTGATTATGGAAGTTGGACTTTTAATTAAAGTACTAGTGCATTAACGATGTGCATTAAACTGATCATGTGATAATATTTTATTTATAAAATATTTTCACATAAATATTAATTTGTGAATGTTTCTTAATTTTGAAATAATAATGGACTTAATATTGTTATATATATTAATTTAATATTCTAACGAGTGAAAATATATTATGTTAATTAATACATCGGAATGTTAATTAATATATTTAATAAATATCAAGAACATTATTATTATCAAAACATCTATAAGATTTTTCATAAGATAATTTATTATTGATCATAGAATCTTGGTCAAGTTTTTTAATATTTATTATTAAAATGATTGATTTAATTGTTAAATCAATTTATGATCAAATGAAGATAAATTATGGACTTATGAAATTAGTTTAAATATATTGGGATTATATTTAATTTGAAACATTTATGCACATCTATAGAGGAAATATTTACAGTTTATTAGTAAAAAGTTTATTTTAATTAATTTCTGGACTGAAGTGCAATTACAATTATTTAGTAAAATTAATTGTAATTGATATTTATTTAGTATATTATTATTAGATAATAATATATAAATAAGTATTATATCTAATATATAAATAAGTATTAGAGTCATAATAGAAATCTCTTAGGATCTTCATCGTAACCTAATATTAATCAATTTTATTAGAGAGATAATGATCAATAAAGATATAAATATATCATTGATCAAATACGTGAAAAAATATTATTATTTCAAATCAGAGAAAACACCAAATAGCGTATACTATCTCTCTCTTCTCTAGGAAAAATACCTAAAAGTATTTTTTTCATAAGAGTGTTTTGGAGAGGACACTCTAAACTCAGTATAAGGTCATAGGAAGGAAGATCTTGAGAATATTCAAAAATTCAAACGTGTTAATCTAACCAAACACTAGGTAACAATTCATACTATAAATACATGGTATATGTATAATTGTTGTTTTGTATAAAACATTGTATAAAATTATAAAAATAATCCTATTTTATTAAATTTTTAAAATTGTTTTTCGGAGAATTTTTCCAACAGTACTAAAAGAGTAGGGTTGTACTACACGGATGATTTCTACTTAAGTCGGGCAAATACTATTCATCGAACTAGTGACAAAGAACAACAGATTTGGCTGTGGCATCGTCGACTGGGCATCCTTCATTTCATCACTTAAAGCGTTTGTTTCCAAGTTTGTTTTCCAATTTAAATGAGTCTGATTTTAGGTGTGAAACTTACATTCTAGCCAAGAGTCATCGTGCATCCTATCCCATAAGTTTAAAAAAATGAGAGACACCATTTACGTTAATTCACTCGGATGTTTGGGGTCGGGCTCCCATCTCAATTTCTTCAGGGGTTTGATGGTTTGTGATATTTGTAGATGACTACACACGTATAACTTAGCTGTAGAACTTAGCTGTATGTGATGAAAAATAAGAATGAGTTGTTTGGAATTTTTCTTTCTTTCCATAATATGATCAAGACCCAATTTTTAGCTAAACTTCAAATTCTTGGATCTGATATAATGGCGGAGAGTATGACAATAATGAATTACGAGAATACTTCCAAGCACATGGTCTTCATCATGAAACCACTTGTTCTCAAACACCACAACAAAACAGTGTCGTGGAGAGAAAAAATAGGCATGTCCTTGAAACAGCCCGAGCCCTTTTAACAGTAGCACATGCACCCCGACGGTATTGGGCAGACGAAATTGGCACTGCTGTTTACTTGCTGAATCGAATGCCATCTCGAGTCTTAAACTTTAAAACTCCACTACAAGCTCTTGCTCATCATGCGTCAGTGTTGTCTCTTGATGCTTCCGCCACGCATATTTGGTTGTGTTGTTTATGCCCATCTTCATAAAAATCAGCGAACAAAGCTTGATCCATGTGTTGTTCGTTGTGTTTTTCTGGGGTATGCCGCACATAAGAGAGGCTATAGGTGCTATGATCCCACTACCAGGCGTCTTTATACCACGATGGATGTCACTTTTCTCGAATTTGAAACTTTCTTTCCAAACCAAGGTCCCCATTCTTCTCTTCAGGGGGAGCTGTTATATGAAGAACAGAATGTAGACAATTGGGAGAACTGGCCAGGCTTTGAGGATACAAATTCGGAGATACATCAAATTGATGAAACTCAACTATCTCAGCTACCATTTGTTCCGGTTGGGACTCAACCAAGGCATGATACTGATTTAGTTGGAACTGATATGGTTGGAACTCTCCTACTTCCAGAGCAAGAGCAAGAGCAAGAGCAAACCATTGAGCAAGACCAGTCTTCTCCTCATACTTTAGTACCAAACGATCACTCTCCTGAGAATACTCCTGAGGTACAATCTCTAAACCCTTCTCCCAGTAATACTATAGATGATTTTGTTGGATACAAATTACCATTCAGGTACAACCGTGGTAAGCCACCAAATCGATACTCACCAAACCATGGAGAAAAGAATACAGTATCCGATTGCCAACTCTGTTTGCACCCAGAAATTATCACAACCCCTTAAAGCTTTTGTGCTCAAGCTATCTTCTGAGCATGTTCCGAGTACAGTACAAGAGGCCTTGAACGACCCCAAATGGATCCAAGCAATAACCGAATAGCTAGATGACAGCTCTGCAGAAAAATGATATGTGGAAGCTTATGCCGCTACCTAAAGGAAAGAAAACAGTGGGATGTAGGTGGGTGTTCTCCATTAAACATAAGGCAGATAGGTCAATAGAGAGATATAAGGCGAGACTTGTAAGCGAAAGGACATACTCAGACATATGGTATAGACTATCAGGAGACGTTTTCACCAGTAGTAAAGTTGAATACTGTCAGAGTAATGTTGTCTCTCGCTGCAAACTTAGATTGGCCTAAAAAAAAATGCGTTTCTTCATGGGAATCTAGCAGAAGAAGTGTGCATGGACATTCCACCAGTCTTTACTACCTCATCACAAACTGGAGTGGTATGCAAACTACAGAAGGCACTTTATAGACTAAAGCAATCACCTAGAGAGTGGTTTGGACGATTTAGCTTGGTTATGACTTATGAGGAAGTTCAAACAGAGCAACTCGAATCATACTCTGTTCTTGAAGCATCGACAAGGGATGGTAACGGCTCTAATAATTTACGTTGACGATATGATAATTACAGGAAATGATGAGGAGGAAATCTCTAGTTTGCAGAAGCATTTGGAAACAGAGTTTGAAATCAAGAATCTTTGGGGATTAAAATACTTTCTGGGTATCGAAGTAGCTCGGTCAAATCAAGGCATATTTCTATCACAAAGGAAATACGTACTTGATTTACTAGCCGAAACAGGAATGCTTGATTGTAAGCCTAAAGACACTCCAATGGTTCAAAATCATAGATTGGGAGAACACTCAAATCAAATACCCACGAATAGAGAAAGGTACCAACGACTTGTTGGAAAACTAATATACTTGTCCCATACACGACCGGATATTGCCTATGCTGTGAGTTTGGTGAGTCAATTCATGCATAATCCTAGTGAAGATCACATGAATGCCGCGCTCCAAATTTTACGGTATTTGAAATCTTCACCAGGAAAAGGACTCATGTTCAGGAAATATAATCATTTAAACATTGATGGTTACACAGATGCTAATTGGGCTGGGAGTATTACTGACAGAAAGTCTACATCAGGATATTTCACTTTCGTAGGTGGTAATCTAGTTACTTGGAGAAGCAAGAAACAAAAGGTGGTTGCACTATCTAGTGCAGAAGCTGAGTTTAGAGGCATGGCTAAAAGACTCTGCGAACTTCTTTGGCTAAATAGGCTACCGGAAGAAATTGGCTATTCATCTGGGTCTGCAATGAATCTGTTTTGTGATAATAAAGCGACTATAGAGATTGCACAAAACCCAGTTCAACATGACCGAACGAAACATGTTGAAGTGGACTGGCATTTTATCAAGGAAAAGCTTGAAGCTAAGATAGTTCAATTTCCTTTTATAAAATCAGAAGAACAGCTGGCAGATATTCTTACAAAGGCTGTCTCAAGCAAGATGTTTTATAACTCACTAGACAAGATGGGCATCGGAGACATCCATCCATGCACCAACTTGAGGAGGGGTGTTGACGTGAGTTGTTAACAGAGGATCTTGTGGAGAGATTATAAGGATTCTTTCTATTTGTTATTCGTGTCCACTGATTATGGAATACCAATAATTCTAGCCTAGATTTATGTATGGTAATAACTACCTTCCTATAATAGTTTTTCTCTGTACATACTCTAAGAGCATACTCTTGTATTCTGTAAAAAAAAGAAGAATGAATGGAAGGTGATACCTTTTCTTAGCAATCATTTCATCAACACCCGATATTTTCTCTCTCTACGCATGTCTAACTGGAAATCTCTAACGATATTGATACTCTCTCTCTCTCTCTATATATATATATAGATATCGAGGCAATACAACCCTATTTTGAGAAGGAAAAGGATTTTGTATAAAGTAATTTTCCAAACACTACTTGGAGAATGTCAAGTAATTAGAAAAAGATTATTATTGCTATTTAATTTTCTTAAAGATTATTATTGAAATTGGAAGAAAGATAATTATTTTCTAAATACTCAGTCACATGATTAGAAAAGCTTATTATTATTATTATTATTATTATTATTATTATTATTATTATTATTATTATTATTATTATTATTATTATTATTATTATTTATTTTTTAAGTAGAATCAATATTATTGAAATTGTGCTATAAGGTGAGATGACAAAGAGTTGATTGGATATGATACGTTTAATTTGTTGGTGCGCATTTTAATTTTTATACAGATTTTTAATGTATTTAAGATGATCATTTCAAAACTCCCTACGTCTGTCTAATCTCTAATGTTATTGATAATCTCTGTATATATATTTATACACACGCATGAGTAGAGGCTATACAAATACTATTTGGAAAAGGATGTCATATAAAGTACTTTAATATGCCGTTCTGTGAAGCAGCTTAGATTATTAATTAATTATTTTACAGATCAAAAGATTATTATATTTTAGAAAGAATATTTATCTAAATTAAATACAAACGAGTAACTTGTGTTGTTTAGTTCAACGATCTCTCTAATTGTTAAAGCTGCTATTAAATTAAATCTTTAGTAAGTGCTGGAAGTTGTTTAGTAGTAAGGGTATTTAGACTAAGTGATTCTACTTAACTAAAATTAAGGATAGGGTAGGAAAACTATTCCACCTGCAAGTAATTATTTCTACGGTGAATATTTAAAATATTAATTGTTTATTCTTGCATCAAGATTTAAACCAAGGCTTGTTATTCTTATTTATTCCAGTAAATTACTTGCATAATTATTTTAGTTAATTTTATTTAAATTAAAAATCCTCTAATTTTGGTTTACGAAAACATACAATTAAATTAATGATTCTCTGTGGGATCGACTCTTACTTGCACTATTATATTAATATTTTTTTAAAGTAAGATTTTATTTTTGGGTGTCTGCAACAGCACATTATGATACCATGAGCGAACTCAACTCGATAAGTTAATCAAATCGAATCGAACTCAAAACCAAACTGAACTTATTCGCGAACAATTCGGTTCGTTTAATTTGTAGGCCTAGGCATAATCAATTGATATGTGTATAATAGTTTTGGAACTTTGTTTTGAGAGATTTGATATTGTAAATGAGATTTTTATTTGCCCTAGTTACTTTATTGCAGTTGTGTTAGCACGTGTAAGTCAGATGACAAACTCTCTTAAGGAGGGATGTTACATATTAATTTTGATGCTATTTGGTTTGATTTAATCTTCAATTTGTGATTTGTAATAGAATCCGGTTATGTATTGTTACGTATTTGTGTCGAATTATAATTGCGAAACATATATATAAATGGATTTGATAAAAGTATATGAGGGGCTACTTTTTACACATCTCACCAAAAGAATTACCATTACTATTTATCCGCGTAACTAATAAACAAAAAATTGACGTAAACATTATCTATATATCATTTTCCTTTGCAATATTTAGATTTTTAATTTGCAATATTCTGATTGCCAAAATCGTGTCTTTGATGGTGATACCATAGGAAAGTTCACAGTTGCTATCCGTCGGAAGCATTAAGAATGAAGCTATTTGTACTTTTATTTTTCACCTTTTTCTGTCCTGGTATACTTGAAATTCCATATCAGTTTTTCCTTTGAAATTGTATCCTTGAGACAGCTAAATAAAATTTCCAGTTCATAATCCTTCTTTTTATGAATTCAATTACTTCAATTCTCCCTAAAATTACTTAAATTATTGTAAAATGTGAAGAGACTTATTTAATCACTAATTTGGCTATTTTCCAATCTCAGTACAAACATGTTTTTGTACAGATCATTTGAATAAACTGCATAAAAGAACATTGATTTGAATTTTAGAATTACTGCTGCTTTATAACAAGTTTTGAATACACATTTCCTTCATCGGGAAAACCTTAAAGGTCAGTTTCTCGTAATCTTTTGCCGAGTAAAACAAAGTTTTGACATTAAAAGGTCACTTAATAGTGTGTTTGTGAGTTTTATTTTTGGAAATAAAGGAAAGGACGGGAAGAGTAATTTGGATGCTTTCTTTCCAATTTCAGAAGGGAAAAAACGTTCAACTTTTCCTTCCATTCCCTTCCCTTTCCTTTTAAATCGAATCTAAAAAACATACCATTATGGTATGTTTAACGTTCAACTTTCCCTTCCATTCCCTTCGTTTCCTTAATCAAATCTCAAAAACACACCATTATGGTATATTTCGTCAACTTCCTTTTACCAGCTATTGAGTGAGAGGAACACATTCAAGCTCAATCTCTAGCACTCCCCTTTCGACGTTTTTCAGCTTGAGTGCAATGTCCTGCTTCACCTTTCCATCCACAAGGTTGATCATACCGTCACGTAGTAAGGTGTTGTCTTTGCTCGCAACCCACTTTCCAAGCTGAATTGACTCTTCAAGCTTAACAGTCTCTGTTGCTCTAGCAGCAGAGACGAGTGGCTGAATATCAATCTCTGCTTCCCCCATATAATCATCATTTGTGAATGTATCCTTATCATATACAAGCTGCAAAAGAGTTCCAGGAATTTTTACTCAGTACTTCCAAAATATAAGACAATTATTGACCTTTTGAAGTCAATTTAAGTCATTTTCAAGATTCATTTAATTTTAATCTTAAAAATAGTACAATTATACGTTTTATTGTTAATTGTTGATATTGCCCGAACAAAAATGATGTTGCTAGAGCAAAAATATATTTACCGATACTTAACACTTAACGCGACACTTATTACTCTGGCAACATAACTTTTGCCATGGAATATCAACCGCCTTGTTGTTTTGTAATTTATAATGAATTATAACAATTTTGAACTTAAAAATGTCTCAAAAATATAATAATGATCTTATAATTTGGAACGGACAGAGTATGATATAAGGTCAAAGTCTTAATCTTGTAAATAACATAAAAATAGCCCAAGTATCAAACTAGATTATGAGTTTTTGTTTAACAGCTTTCAAATAGAATGGGGTATCTGAATCTAAGATGTGAATTCAATTACCATGATTTTCACAAACGGATAAAAATGGAAGTTTATAATAAACAGAAGAAACTTTTCAGATACCCTTACATAATTTTCTATTAGAAAATTAAGGACATGAACCTTGACCGTCTCATTGTGTTATTGCAGCATTATTTATTTATTTTTATATTTAAAGGATTGCAACATATCTGCAAAGTATTCTGAATTTTGTACATCTTTTTTTTAGAGTTGATTTTCAAATATGCAAAACAAGTTGCATTTGACAGATAACCATATTCTGAAGTGTTACTAGAGTTAACTCAAAATGAGTGTTATAGTTACTATCGCATCATTTATTAGTACATAACAAGAACTTGTGATGCCATAGAAGAGTCCTGATTGTTTGATTAGTATGACATGAACAAGAAGATCTTTATACAAGATACCCCTATTTTCACAAGAAGCAACAAGAGGAGGAAAAGAGATGAAGGGGACGACTGAAGAGTACGCATTATCAAAGACTAACCCAACAGATCCAGTAAACTTGAGGCTAGAGTATTTATGAAAACTAAAGATTAACCTTTGTTTACTAGACTAAAAAGCCTGAGCTGAATTCAGATGTAAACCCATGGTCAGAGGCACCCAACATGGCAGGCCTCTCTACGGCCAAAATACAATGTCCATAAAATAAAATATAATAAAACAGTACTATTAGCATATGAAAAAATAAATGTTGAGAATTATATTCAAGTTGTTCTGGAAATTACCTTTTTAAATTGAACCTGCCACCAGCAATATTTTATCTTTTGTTTTACTCTCTCTTGAACCTTTCTGAAATGTTTAACCTGTGGTGCACTCAAATATCTTCTACAAGGAATCTAACACTTCAAGTTGCTGAGCCCATGCTGCATTCTCTCCTCTAATTCCTCCTCCACGTTTTCTATCTTGTAACTTTTACTCACCCAATATCTCTTATTGTGATCTATGTTACACAGACTCTTCATTTTGCCATAAAGTTCCCGTGTCCGACACTCAACACTCGGCAAAACATAGGCAGAATTGAGGAGTACAGGTATCGGACTCTTCAACTACCGTGTATAACTAGAGACTTCATTTGAGTCCATGCAACATAGATTATGATAGATCTCATAAGTAAGTCTATGTCATTACTTCCCATCCGTTCCTACTGAGCTAATGTTCATAGCCTAACTTCTAACTATGAATCATTCCAATCACATCTGCTACATAAATACATAATCAATGTATGTGGTGAAAGTATGTATACAGGCTGAGGCCACCATCCACCAAGTATTGGTTCTTTAATCTTTTATATTCCCCCCCATCCTAAAGCTCCTGTGAAATCCGGATTCCAGACTGATCCGTCTCCCACAGACCAAACAAAATCTGCTACACTCCCAAAGTCATCCATACTCAATCAGGTATCACCAAAGATTTTACTCCCTCTGTCTCATATTAAACGTCCTAAATACATTTTACACGCTGATTAAAATAAAAATTTTATTCCCAAATTACCCTTTTAATTTTTATAAACACCCATTAATCTTAGTATTGATTGTCACTCTCCCATAATTAACTCTACATATTTAGTTCTCTTTCCTATCTTTCCCTTTTTCCTTCTCTCTCCATTTAAATGCTATCAGCAACTATTTTCTATGCCAACAGTGTCATTTCATTAACCTTCTATGTTACTTGTATTTTCAATGAATACTTGACAAAAGTAATTCAGGGGTAATATAGGAAAAATATGATAACAGTGATTTCAAAAGAGTAAAGTGGACATCTAACTTGGGACAACCCTCATATGAACTTAGGATGTTATATTAATGAGAACTTATTCCAACGAGAATGTCCAAGCATGAAAATAAGATGAAGGCCAAAGAATGAAAAAAGATACACTGCTGTTATTTCTAGTAGCTTATTCCATGCCCCAACACCAACCCACCTATCCACATGAAAGAAATAAAAACTGAAATAGAACAACAGAAAAGGGGTGCTTAAAAAGAATCTGGAAAAACAAGATGAGAAAAATCGGTGGAGCATCCAAATGGAGCCCAGTGGATTTCTGGATTTTTACAAAACTTGCATCACCTTGTTAGAAACCTGATACACTAAAATGATGTAAGCTGCATGAGATTCATGTGTATTAGGTTCTGTGCACCATGCAGTGAGTTCTCATGAAATTTATTTCTTCAAATATTGACCTTAATTATTTTGTCATTAGAAATTGACTTTCTACCAAGTGAGTTATAAAAGCTTCACTATTTAAGCCGTGGCCATATATGGCATTCTTTTTTAATTATTTTTTCAGCAATCATGGGTATCCAAACCTTTTAGAACAGTCAAGTAAATCCCACAAGTACACGTTCCCCCACACGACTCAGGCACCTGACAATCCAAGCATAAGCTTGTGTGGGTACCCCTCAGAGTTGGCAAGGTTTGATCATGTGACCTCTCCATTATTATGGCAGAGCACAAGCCATTGACTCATTGAGCCAACCATGGCTGACTAGGAGCAATATTAGCATAAAAGAGTAATATCAACCAGGTACACCAGAACAAACCAAGCGACATGACATTTATGCGTATTTATAACTTTGTGCAGTGATTCAACAAGTTCTCATGATAATTTTTTATTGAAATTTGGTACCAAATTTATTTTGCACTGTAAAATAGACTAACCAGCTTAAGAGGAGGAATGTCTTCCGGAATTGACAACATAAGCTTTTCATTCCATACAGGGTTCAGATTGCTTTTTACGGAACGTGTCTTCACTGACTGCCATATTCGCCAAGAGGATTCATGGCTTACAATTCACTCTTTATTCGCCCCTTTAAAATGAAGAAATGAAGTGGCAAAAGAAAGCTTACTTGGTTCCCCAATGAGAGGATGACATAGGGATCACTGGTCATCATATCTCGGACAGCTAGATTGGTTCCTTTGACCACATTGACTTTTATTAGTCCTATAAATTCGACCATACCTGCCTGAGTATATAGAGTAATGAATTTCAGGAAGCTATGTCAAACTAAAATACTAAGATATGTTGATTAAATGGCACTACTAACACAAGTATTGACATCGAATATATTGCTGTGTCTTAAATCTCAACACTGATATCATCATATGAAGAACTTATTTAAGAGCATGTGAAAGCTTGTTTTCCAGTTTGAAGTTACGAGAATAAAAACTAGAGTTCCTTCAGTTCGCAGACAACTTATGTGTTTCTTTGTGTGTGTATCATAGATATATACACAACATACATATATAAATACATATATACTACATACATATATGTATGTATTTGCAGAAATGCATAGCATTTTAAGTGGGTTCGCTTGGACTACGCTATGTATGAAAGATCTTTTATATTTCAACAAGCAGCTATAGTTACTATTTGTGAAATGCATCTCCAGCTGTCCATAGAATAAATGGACACGCCAGATTTGAATAATTTATCACCTTCCGGTAGTCATACCCCCGGAAGACACTAGTTTTCCCCTGGAAGTCTCTTTAATGTTTAGTTATAAAAATTCAATCGAGAGAGAGAGAGAGAGAGAGAGAGAGAGAGAGAGAGAGAGTATTTATTCACTTTCAAGGGAAATACCACACTAGGGAAATCAGTGAGTTAAATCTATCTACAAGTTCATGACTACTATCTATATTTAAGTTCCATGTAGATGAATGGTGTAAAACTCCTCTAATAAATACTTATGCATAGAAGAAAAAGACAAAGTAGATTAATATTGCACATGACACATTATTAAAAGAGAACAGCTGGAATAATCTGGTGGCGTGTTACCAATTACGCTATACTGGTTGGCCACCAGTGTAGACCTTTGGGTTGTATGATGCTAAATATGTCTAATCGGTGCTTTCTTGGCACTAGTTTTCAACCATAATTAAGTTGTTGGTTTAATATCAGCGACACTCTGTTTTCTCTCCAATACATTCTATCTCATATTTATTGTTGGGATTTAATAATATTTATTATGTTTAATTATAATTTTATAATTTATAGTTACTTTAAAATCTGTTTTTATATATTAAATATTAACTCCTATTAATTGTATGATTATTTAAACTATAAAGAAATGAGATTTGGAAAATGTAATATATATATTAAAATATATTCAGCTGAGGCTCTTACTGAAAAGAAGCATTGGGCTGGTGACGCAAGTGATTGACGTCATAGGTTCATATCCATTTGTTGCTAACTATTTGAACCGTCCAGAATTGAATCATTTCATCAATTGGGCCTATTCAACAAGGATTTGAACTGATGCCAACTTGAACAGATACAATTAGTTGAGCGGACATATACATCTGTTAGATTTAACTCGTTGCATCTTTTAATAAATGAATGGGAGTCCCACCATGCATTTGACATATCAATTGAAAAATTCCATAAATCTCTTATTTCTCTTTACTCTCTTCAAGTTATTGCACTACTCTTTCAAAGAAAAATACTTAGAAGATTCTTGATATTGCTAAGTTGCAGTTCTTAAGACTTTGTCGTATCACGGTGAAATTGGTTGCAACCCATTTAACAAACTCTAGCGACCAAAGTTAATAGCCCGGTGGTAAAGACATATCCTTTTAGTGTGCAAGTTCACGCGTTCGAGTTTACCCCTCAACAGAAGTATAAAGAGAGATAGAACTAACCAATGCGCTACATGAAAAAGGTAAGTTTCCCCTTTAGGTTCCATCCTAGTTCCTCTCCTGGCCCCTTTCCCTAGTTCTGCCTAGGCCCCTAGGATGAAATGTATCCTTAGGTGCCTCAAAGCCTCCAAATTTCCGTCTTTATATATTTAATGTGTTTATCTTCACTTACATATATACTACTTTCCCATCAATTTTAGACGTTATTTAATTTTCTTGTACATTTATTAAAGGTACGCAACTTATACCACATGCATATCATGTGAAATGCATGCATGATATTATATTTATTACTAATATTATTATAATTTTCATTTTAATTATGATCATGATATGTTAAAGTTTATTGTATATCATGCATTGCAGTTGTGATTATTATCATTCTTACGGAGATGCATGATTATTTTTTTGACATTTAAAACTATTATGTACGTCAATTTTTGTTGAATACAATTTGCATATATTAATTGCAAGTTGCTTATACGTTGAGAAAATGAGATTAAATAAATTTATATACATTTCATTTATGTGTATGTATGTATGTATCTATGTGTGTGTGTGCGCACACACATTATTTTCTTAACAATCTTATGTGAAGTTTACTTTTATACCATTTATCTAAATGGAACATTTAAAATATTGCTAGAGGAATTCCGGGTGTAATACTACCGTAAAGCGATAAGATTTTTAATTATAGTGCATCCATTTATCTTATGGACGGTTGGGATGCATTGGCCGCTCAAATAGCAACTTAAGCCACCCATTGGCTATGGATCCTTGTTGGGGGAAGAATTGGAGAGCTCGCGCATTGCATGCGCACATACAAGTCCCTAAGACACATGTTTTGAACACAATTAACCCAAAAAGTTAAGCTTTTGGGCCTATTCATGTATATTAATTCTATATTCTTTAAATATTTCTCCAATTTTGAATTCTAAACCACTTATGAATTCCTAACAATAATTCCTTACAGTGTGTGTGTGTGTGGGGGGGGGGGGGGGGGGGGGGGGGAATGATTTAGGTCTAAAGTCAAATCGAAGCATTTATCCATCCAATCGAATCTTGTTCGTTCGATGCGAGATCGAATGACTTAGAAAAAGGATTCCGCGTAATAGTTATTAGCAACACTGCATAATTGTTATGCGGTATATAACTCGTTTAAAAATTACCAAATTACCCCCTCAAAAGCACCGCACAATTGTTATACGGTACTTATTGGAGCCGCATAACAATTATGCGGTAGGAACAAAACATAAGAAAACAGCCGCGATAAGGGGGGAAAAAAAGCACCGCACAATTGTTATGAAGTATTAGGAAAAAATAGGCACTACACAACTGTTATATGGTACTAGAAAGAAGAAAAAAAAAAGGCACCGTACAATTGTTATGTGGTACCTAATGGTGCCGTATAACAACTGTGCAGTAGGAATTAAAGATAAGAAAAGAGTTGCCTATGGTAGGAAAAAAAAAGGTATCGTACAATTGTTATGCGGTAGAAACACAAGTTGCAGTAAGAACCAAACAGGAACCGCATAATTGTTATGCGGTACCTATTCGTACCTCATAACAATTATGTACCGCATAACAATTACGCGATAGGAACACGTAGGAATAAAATTAAATCTGAACATGACCTAAGAGGATTTTGATTTTCTCCAACCAGTTTCAATGCCCATGGAAGACCAAATGACATGATTCCTATGATTGGTCGCACCAAATTTAGTCCCTCCCTCTCATTGCTCTCATCTTTTATTTTCTCCACATTTCCAATTTGATCTTCACAATCTAAATACTTCTGTTAACTTCTTTTGGAAAAGCAAAATTCAAAAATCATGCAAAAAAAAAAAAAAATAAAGAATTAGGAAGAGACATCTAATTATAATTATATTTCTCGTGATGTTAACCCCCAAACCAATACTTAATTAGCTATATATATTTAAGAGATTACACGCACTTTTGATGTCTTCACCTGGAATTAATTAATTACATAATCAAACCATTAGCAATTCCTCGATTAGTATCAAAATCCGTAGTTTTGTACATCAGTAATTCCTCTCGATACCTTTCAATGGTAGAATTAAGATTATCAAGCTCGAATAAATCAGAGCTCGCATAACTAGCATCATCATCATCATCATATTCTTGGTCATGATCATCCATCTGGCATTTCACATTTTTGTGATAATTCTTCAACAAATCATTTGCAGGCCAACCATAGGAATCATGCCATCTGATCTTCCATGGGCATAGAAATTGGTTGGAGGAAATCAAAATCCTCTCAGGTCTTCATGTTCAATTTCAATTTTATTACTAAATGTTACTACTGCATAATTGTTATGCGGTACCAATAGGTACCTCATAATTGTTATGTTGTACCAATAAGTACCGCATAACAATTATAAAGTTCCTTTTTTGTTCTTATCGCGACTTTTGTTCCTACCGCATAATAATTGTACAATACCACTTTTTTTCTTTACCGCGGCTAGCTCTTTTCTTAGTTTTAGTTCTTACCGCACAATTGTCATGCGGTACCTAGCATAATAATTGTGTGGTGCCTTTTTTTTTTTTTTTTCTAGTACCGCATAATAATTGTGCGGTGCCTTTTTTTTCCTACCGCGACTATTTTCTTATGTTTTGTTGCTATCACATAATTGTCTCCAATAAGTACCGCATAACAATTGTGCGGTGCTTCTAAGGGGTAATTTGGTCATTTTTTATGTGGGTCATATGTCACATAACAATTGTGTGGTGCTGCTAATAAATGTTATGCGGTATCCTTTTTTCTAAGCCATTGGATCTCGCAACAGACGGGCAATATATATATATATATATATATATATATGGGGGGAAATATCTTACACTGTCAAATTCAAGAGTGAATGGTGCGTTTAACACGCTCATTTAATCGTCCATCAAACTTCGACAGACATACCCAAAAACTGTTTTGAGGAACGATTTAATGAGCTTCTTAACCTCAGCTACACAATCTCATAGTTAATGGTGTAAGTTGTGTTGGTTTGTGAGCCATAACTAGCTATGTTTATGCATCATTCCCATATATATATATATATGCATATTTGTTTATTTATTTTTTTCTTCTTGTACCAATAGGCATCTTGGAATAAAAATCATTTCCGCAGCATATTTAAAGAGAGCTCATTCATTAAAATAGAGAATTATTACCATCGAGTTGCTCTTCTTACTGGACTTGCTTTCAGAATTTCTCCAACTATTGCGAAACGCATGCCCGAGACCATGAGTTCGGTGACTGCTATTCTTCTCAAAAGTTTTCTTGTCTGGGGTTGAACTGGAATTACAGCTTGAACTGCAGTTGGATGATGCTGGATATGGAAAGGGGCAGGACATTGGTTCATTAGTTTTCAAAAAATGCTTCAGCTCGTACTTCCTCCTGAGTACAAAGAAGTAGTTGAATATGCCGTGTGACATTTGTACAAGTTTATGACAAGTGTAACACTTCTATTACCTAATGAAATAAGTGCGCTCCTCTATTAAAGAATCTGGTTTTGGTTTTCTAAAGTTGTCTGGAATGGAACCTTCATACTTCAAGTTTACAGCTGTATTTCCCCCCAACTCTTCCAAATCATCAACTTGCTCATCTGTCCAATCATCTAGCTTTACTGATAAAACCTGTGGCATAAATACATGACTGATAATCATCTTGTTCCGCAAGCATATTACATCCATATGGAGGATATCATGTTAATTTATATTCTAGCTAGTGCATTACTCAACAAAAGGAACTGTCCTATTCATATATTTTGGAAGCTATTCCATCTTATGGGACCTTGTCTGTTTCAATGATGATAACAAAATATCTTATTCCTGTATAAAACCTGGTGTTTCTTAACCATTCAATTCTGAAGACTGGATTAAAGGTTCTTCGTCTTTTAATTGGAAACTATTACATTTGAGAAGTAAATATATGCTGACAAAGCACGCATATATCATCAACAAGCATGATTTACATGTGGATTTATCCATTAACAACTTAAGCCTTTAGAGCAGTGGTAGTGACACCAAAACTCTGATTTTGTGAGACCCCTGTGTCTTCCTACTTGCATTTGGTTCCTAGTATAGTTATTGCATTTGCACTCTCCGTGATTTATGCTTATAATCCAAGGCTTTCTCTTGCCATGTAAGCAAGAGGGCAACTACCAAAGCAAGATATATAACATACTTTAAGGGCACTCGGTAACTTAAAACAAATATGCAGATGATATACAAGAGTAAAACTTCAAGTGATAAGCCTAAGTGCCTAAAAATCAGTAATTAGGCAGCGAAGTATCAGTCAGCACAGGATTTTACTTTGGGCAGATCATGCCAAGGAGGAAAGAGTTCAGACATATTACAGACAACTTAGCAGCTACTCATATATTTCTTTGAAACAAGTAATGGAAAAAGAAAGCACAAGCAGTATCTTGGAACAAAGACTATAAAGCCCACCTTCAGTTTTTGGTTTCAGATTCTCATCCACCATGCTAATAAAATTGGAACAGAAAGAAACAAAGCTCAAAGTTTTAGATTAATCAGCACAATAGTATATCAGGTGTTTAGTGCTCTATTTGCAGGTTAGATATGGCATTGCGCATCAAACAACTTATGGTTATACCCCCAAAAAACTGAGTAGCAGAAAGCAAAATAAGCATCTCATCGAAGTAGCTCATACAAGGATATTTCAGATGAAAGTTTCTAAGGAGTTTTTAGGGATGTTGTGTTAAACTTCTTGTTATCTTATTAAACGAATACCCTCTGTTGTTCTTGGGGCAAATACCCCCCTTCACACATTGCATCCTGATTCTCCTTTGCATTAGTTGCCACCTTACAGTTTTGGGGGTGTTTTCTTTGCTCATATTCTGGCTCCAGGTTGTAATAAGGAATGCTCGAAGTACCTAGTGTATGTTTGTTGGTTAGTTTTGTACTCAAACAGGTTACAAGTGTTGGAATCCAATGATTAGGAATTCTGTTGTCATGTCTGTGCTGTTGTTACTTACTTTGAGAGTACATTATTCTTTCCACATGATGAATTCTATAACTTCATTAAGACTGGTTATCTTGTTCAAGTCATAAGGGGCTTGTTAAATATGAGCAACTTGTTTGGTCTTGGAGTTACCCAAAATTTTGGAGCACTCAAAAGATGTTTAGAGATTTTTTGACATACAAAAAAGGAAGTCTTATTAATGAAATCAATTTGAAAAATATTTTTATGTATGGGTGTTCTTTTGAAGCACATCAAATCTGATTTCAATATTACAATTTGAAAAGAAGAAGAAAAAAAT
The DNA here is from genome assembly GCA_947179155.2 of Hedera helix. Taxonomy (NCBI): domain Eukaryota; kingdom Viridiplantae; phylum Streptophyta; class Magnoliopsida; order Apiales; family Araliaceae; genus Hedera; species Hedera helix. The sequence continues at coordinate 4,801,350 of OX359287.1, forward strand.
CTTGTGTTCATAACATCACCTTTGATTTCAATAAAGACTACCACCACATGGTAAAACTTGATATTATTTAGATTACAAGTTATGAATTGTACCACCAATTTTAATATATAGCCAGAGGAGGGAGACTTGAACGCTCTTGGTGCAGTTATATAGTAAAAAAATATTAGAAAGAATTATTTCCATTTAATCTCAATCTATACGTATTTCTCTCCACTACTCTCACTTTCCCCCAGTTATCTTTCCCCCTTGTCTCTCTTTCTCCCCATTATCTCAAGTTCTCTCCTTAATTTTTATTTTATTTTATTACTTTTAGATTTTAGCATTTAAAAATAATTAACACTCATGTAAGTGTGTGTCCAGGGGACTAGTGTGAGAATGTGCATCGATATGAGACTCACTATAATTTAACATCACATATGAAATTTTAAGACCTATATAAGATTCACCGTATCTTGTGTTGGATCTGGAGAGGGTTAGTACTAGGCTAGAGGGGGGTGATTAGCCTACCAGATGATAAAACCAAATCCTTTGAGTTGTTTTATACAAGTGGAGTAATATCTCTGCTAAGATAGGTCACTTGGCTTGTTCTGTATAATCAAAATCAAAGATTGGCAGCCAAAAATTCCCTCTAAAATATCTTGAAACAGTGTTAATGTTGATCAGTTTTAAATAATCCACACAACAAATAATAAAGCAAACGGATAATAGTTCAGGGCTCGGAGAGAAAAAGGAGAAATAGACACGAGATTTATAGTGGTTCAGATCCATAATAGGACTCCTACATTCACTCTTTTTCATCGATAGAAAGGAATTACTTCACTATCACTTCTCCAGTTCTCCACACAGAGATCATCAGTTCATGGTTCATTGGCAACATCACCAAGTTTCACAAAGAAACAAACGCCTTAACAAGCCAGACTCGGTAGACTATCAGTTTTCACATGAGGATGGATAAGCACCATCCAGTTCTTCCTCAATTCCTTCAGTCTTACCACTAAAAAGCTTATTAAAGTAACTGCACCTTTCCTTAAAAGTTAAAACTACACATCTCTTACAAGGAAATTTTGGTTCTCTTATTTGACGCACCTAATGTGCGTTGGGTCTCTACTTATCATAACCCTCATCTTCGCAAGCTTGCAGACATCGTTTTATCCGTCCCAAGTTTTAGGTACATGTCCTTATAAACCTTGGCTCGAGCCTCTCTCACAGTATTCTTTTCTTTCTCTCTGGCCAATTTATCCCTCTACATGTTTTTTTTTCATAAAGCATATATGCAAGCACCGATAACAGTACTTCCACCTAATAGTCTCGAGGACTCCTCATTCCACCACCAAGTTTACTTAGTTGGATGTCCACTTGCTTGACTTTCTCCAAACACCTACCTAGCTACACTCCAAATGCAACTAGACATCTCATTCAACATTCAACATCACATTAACCTCCTCATCTATCTACCAGCAAATTCTAATTGTTACATTTAATTATTTTTAAATATGAAAAAAGAGAAGAATTAGAAGTAATTGGCAAGAAGAAACAATAAGGGTTTATGAGTAATTCACAACTAGGCCAACAATAAGGGTGTACTCGGGGCATGAAAACTATACCTTTGATATATGTACACCAAGGCTTCTGTGTACTCCAGAGCACTTGATACAGATAAATGCTCCAATATTTGAAGATCTGGTGATCAACAAATGAGATGGTCATAACAAGGCATGAACCAACGACTTGAGTTGAGTTGAGTACCACAAAAATAATATAAAAACATTGAGCACCAAGTGCAACTGAGTAAGAATGTATATACAATAATATGCATAACAGTAGAATTTGCGAGGGATGTGACATATAATCTTCCTTCTTTTAAACCCCAGTAAAAGGTACTTTCAAATTATAAGAATTTATGCTCAGTTCATCAAGTGCCATGGACGAAAAAGAGAGCGAAAATGCCACGCATTATTAAGTCCACTAGGGTTGTCTTATAAGGTTCTATACTTAATTTTCATCGTATAATTATAATTACGGCTATTTAGCATGGGATATAATCATGGGCTGCATTGCTATCAAACAATTTGAATTTGATTTGTTGAGGGGGGAGGTGAATTTTCCAGACTTATCCCAAATAAAAAAGATAAAACAAAAAAAGTCCAAGCTATCAGGGAATTTATGTAAATGGAATTAGGAAATATATAACAAACTAACAAAGAAAAAAACATATGACATTACGAAAACATTATTTAAGCGTAGAAACAACCCACAAGTTTGAACAATACGTATATATATATTTCATGTCTCAGCTCCTTATCAAAGACATATGCTAGAAAGCATGGTGCTGTAGCTGCCAACGTATCAATCTGGGTAATGCTAGGATCTCAAATGTATCTCAGATACACGTATGTAGTATATTAGTTGTTCAACATTATAGTGGGGCCTTATAAATTACTATATACCAATAAAATTATACATGCAGACACATTTGCAAGTAGGGACGAAACTGCCTTAGGCCTGCCCGGGGGGGGGAGGTGGGGTTGGCAAAGCTGCAATCTTAGTCCGGCCATATAAAAACAGAGCAGTTAAAGGGGACTAAATATCAAAAATAATTATAGGTTGAGAACTAAACCCAAAAAAAGAAAACTACAGTTCGGGGACTAAGCGTGAAAAGTTGCTATATTTTGGAGATTAACATGAAAAAGTATATAATTCATTAAATTGAGGACAAAATACACAGAAAGATTAGTTAGGGGACTAAATGTGAAAAACAACTATAATTTGGGGACTAACAAAGAGGTTCTGAATAATATAAACCCTTCTAGCAAAAAAGGTATGCAGCTTCAAGAAAACAGAGAAACTTTCTAATATCCTTGAATAAAATAGATAATTCTTAATACATATTTATTTGGGAGAAAATTTGAGAAATATGTATTATAGAAAAAATCAATTTGAATTTAGTTGGTTATATGTCCTAATAGATTGACATGTGCCAATTGTAGGCAACAGATTGGTGGACCGACCCAAAGAAAACATGTTTGTTTGTTTAACAAAACTTTAGGGATAAAATGGATTATATCCATACTTTGGGGTGCAAATTAAAATAGTACAACTTTGGTGGACGGTTTTGGGATTTACACATTAATATTAATAGTTTATGTCCTATATAGGCAATCATTTATAACACTCTAGGCTCTAGGCTCCCCTAAAGTATGCTAATAGAGTTTATTTTGACTATAAATAGAGGTCTATAAAGACCATAGTAAGTACTGATATGTGATACTTACACCCATTTTGGATCTGGTGATCCACAATCTGCACAGAACATATTGCCAGATTCAGATAACAAATTCTTCAGCCTATCTTGAGGACCTGATAAGTGAAAAACATACATTATAGAAAACACACAAAGTAAACTTCAAACAAATAAAGTACAAATCCTACCCATGACTATATATCTACATGAATCACTTTTTTGAAAATATAAACAAACTATTAAGTACATGAGTCTCGGTGGAAATTCGACTTGCTAGAAGTCTTGATGTAGGGGATCATCCTAAACTAAGAAATCATATATGGAAAATGAAAGAGCAAACAAGTAATAAAAGACCAAGGGAAAGAGGTAATTGATGTTAATTTCAATTTTAGTAGAAATTAAAAAACAATAATAAATACTAAAAAATAACAAGAACAATAGTAACAACAATAAGAAGAATATGGTTGAAGCTAGCAAGTATGAAATCATCAGTTGATTCATAATTGATTAAAATATATAGCATAACAAGCACAAATGGATATAAGCATGTAGTTCACAGATGCAAATCCTAGAATGGGTTTCACCATAGAGAGAGAGAGAGAAAGAGAGAGAGAGAGAGAGAGAGGATGTTGTCTCTAGCTCATAAGCACATTTTTTGTACATTAGGTACACTTGAAAGTAGTATGTCCTCAAATCAATCACATTTGATGTGATAAGCATATACTTTGTAATCTTATTCGTTTATTAATAAAAGAATCAAGGCATTTCTTTATTCATGATTAATATTACTTGAATTAATCAAATGGATAAACCCATAGTTTTTGAGCAATGCTTTTAGAACCATAATGAGGATCATGCTAATGAGATCTAAATTCAAGATAGCTCAAAACTAAAATTAATCCTAATCGTTAGATCACTAAAAGGGGATTTGTAAATCCAGATAGATTGGTACATACTATGCTTGCTCTTACGAAGAGAATGATTGATCTCATAATCATTTGTGTAGAGACACTAAAGCAAGTATATAGGTGCTTATTAGAGAATAAGTTCACTGAATGTGACTTGCTCAAGGAACACCTAATGGAGTCTTACTTGCCTATCAATAGGAGTTCCTTTTGTGATAGTAGTACAAGTGATCGTTGGACTTAAGATTATCATAGTATCTTGTGTATGATGAATTATATTTTGACATATTGCTTAAAACCTTTAGGGTGTATCAAAGGGTATGATTGGATATAATAAGTCATACATGGAGATAGGTGAATGATCAACAAAGAATCAACCACTTTTAGTAAAAGAAGGGAATGTCCTATGTGATTCGATAAATGACAACTCAGTAGTCCTTGGCCAAGGCAAAATGAAAATTAAAAAGTAGTTTCTAATTTACATTAATTAGAGTTATTCATTTAAGGATTGAAATGCATATAATCAAATAAAATAAGACTTGACAGTAATACTCTGTCTTATATTTGATTGAGACATTGTGAGGTAGAAATTTGATTGAGACATTGTGAGGTAGAATGATTGAATTGTACGATAACTATTCGCTAAATTGGTTCTTTTATAATTAAATGTTGAAATCTATATTATCTGAAAAGTCGTTGATCGCTAAAGGGGCTTACCCTTATTATGGAATAAATATTATTTATTTAAATGAATTAAATAGTTTAATTTATTTATATAAATAATATTAGAATAGTTCTAATTAATTTATTCTATAACCGGTTTAATATGGAGAACCTAAAGGGTCACACCGCAAAAGCAAAATAATTATTTAAGAAGTAAATGGCATAATTGTAATAATGAATTAAGTATATTTAATTTATACTATGGGAATAGAATAAATTAAATGGCTTAATATTTATTATTTAGTATTTTAGAAATACTAATTATAAATTAATAAGAGGAGTCTTATCATGCATCTAGAAAAATTCTACCACTAATCACTCCTAATCAAATCAATCATATAATCCTAGAATCCTCTAGATTACTTTAAGACTCCCCCTCAAGCTGGAGCACGTATATCAATCATGCCCAGCTTGTTACAAATATAACAGATTCTAGTAGCCCCTAAAGATTTAGTAAACACATCTGCAAGTTGATCACCGGTCTTCACGTGTCTTGTATAAATAATCCCTTCTTGTATTTTCTCTCGAACAAAATGACAGTCAACCTCGATGTGCTTAGTTATCTCGTGAAACACCGAATTAGAAGCAATGTAGGGTGCAGCGTCATCATCACACCAAAGTTGCATAGGAACTATCTTGTTGAAACCCAACTTACTTAATAAATGTTTCAACCATATTAATTCTCAAGAGACATGAGTCATTGCTCGATATTCTGATTCTGCACTAGACCGAGAAACAACATTCTGCTTCTTACTTTTCCACAATACAAGATTACCTTCAACAAATACACAATATCCTATAGTAGATCTCTTATCAGTTGGACACCCTGCCTAGTCAACATCACAAAATCCTTATTCTCTCACGTGATTATGATCTCTAAATACCAACCCACGGCCTAGAGCACTTTTACGGTACTTTAGTATCCTCATAACTGCATCCCAATGTGAGGACCTAAGGGAAGACAAGAATTGGATGACCACACTAATAGGGAAAGCAATGTCTAGCCGAGTAGCTGTAAGATAATTGAGTTTGCCCTAAGTTGTCGATACCTTTATGAATTTTCCAAAAGATCCCCCCTTCTGTTGTTAGGTCCATGGGTGTGTCAACTGGTTTTAATCCAAGCAAACCTATTTCTTCCGGCAAGTCTAGAACATATTTACATTGGGATAAGAAAATACCTTTACTAGATTGCACCACCTCAATCCCCAAGAAGTATTTTAATTTTCCCAAATCTTTAGTCTCAAATTTCTACATCAAAAAATATTTCAGTTCACCAATTCCCTGCCTATCATATCCTGTAATGACAATATCATCCACGTACACAATCAACAATAGTCTTCCGGCACTACTCACACGATGAAACAAAGAATGATCACTATTATATCTCAAAATCCCAAATTGGAGAACCGCCTCTGTAAATTTACTAAACCATGCTCGTGGTGATTGTTTCAGCCCATATAATGATTTCCTCAATTTACAAACTAGTCCTGACTCTCCCTAAGCAATAAAATCAGGTGGTTACTTCATATACACAACTTCTTTGAGATCACGCTGAAGGAAAGCATTCTTGACATCAAGTTGATGTAATGGCCAGTGCTGAGAAGCTGCCAAGGAAATTAACAGTCTAACAAAAGACATTTTAGCAACAGGAGAAAAAGTCTCAGAGTAGTCAACACCATGAACTTAAGCATATCCTTTTGCAACTAATTGAGCTTTTAAGTCTAGCTAGAGATCCATTAGGATTTACCTTTACTGTGTACACCCATTTACAACCAACAATTGATGCAGTCGAAGGAGGTATCACCAACTCCAAAGTAGCATTTTTCTCCAAAGCAATCATTTCTTCTTCCATTGTCGTCCTCCAGCCAAGATACGATAGTGCTTCCTTAATAGTTTTTGGAATAAGATGAACAGAGATAGAAGAAAGACATTTATCATGGGTAGAAGAGATACCAAAATAAGAAAGAGAAACAGAAATAGAATGTTGAGTACAACTTCGTTTACCTTTTCGTAGGGCAATTGGTTTATCTAAATTAGGTAGCTTTGAATCAGAGGATGATTCTTCAGGATCAGCCGACAAAGACGAGGAGGTGGGAGCCGACGACTATACACATTGGATCACTAGCACTGGTTTATTAGAAGGAACAGTCGACCTGATGTTATAAGTGGGTAATTTTTCGTCCAAATCAGACACGGAATGAGGTTGTTGTCTAAAAAAAAGTTACATCATAACTAACCAAGTATCGCCTAAGTTCAGGAGAGTAACAACGATAATCTTTAAGTACAAGAATAACCAACAAACGGGCATTTAAAAGCCTTAGGATCTAATTTTGACAAACCACAATGGTGATCTCGAACAAAAAAAAGGCACTCAAAAACACGTGAAGGCAAAGAAAACAAAACCTGAGAAGGAAATAAGACAGAGTGAGCAATTTCTCCGCCTAAAACAAAAAAAAAGGCTTACGATTAATCAAGCAACGTGTGGTTAAAACAGCATCTACCCAAAATGGTTTTGGTACACTCGTATCAAAAAGTAAAGCATGAGTAACCTCCATAAGATGACGATTTTTTCTCTGTGCAACACCATTTTGTTTTGGCGTATCTGTACATGAGGCTTGATGAATGATGCCAAGACTAGCCATGAATGTAAAAAATAGAAATGGTAAATATTCAAGAGCATTATCATTGTACAATACGTGGATTGTGAGACCAAAATAAGTCTGAATTTCATTTATAAAATTAGAGAAAATGGAGAACAATTCATAACAATTTTTCATTAAATAAAGCCAAGTTATCTGTGAATAGTCATCAACAAATGTAACAAAATATTGAAATCCCAGTTGTGACACTATAGGATAAGGTCCCCAAACATCATAATGTATTAACTGAAACAGGTGCGCAAACTGTTTAAGCCCTAAGGGGATATGACACACAATGGTGTTTCCCAAACTGACAAAACTCAGATTCTAAACAAGATAAAGAACTAAAACAAGGCATCAATCTTTTCAAGTTGGACAAAGACGGGTGTCCCAGTCGACAATGAACTTGAAGAGGTGAGGCGACACTGGAACAAACAATGGGTTGTGGAACAAAAACTAACCCATCAAACAGATATAAACCTCCCGATGCACAACTTCTACCAATCATTTTCTTTGTCATAAGATCCTAAAAAACACAAGAATCGGAATAAAATGTTACAGAACAATTATAAGTTTTTATCAATCTACTAACAGAAACAAGGTTATATGGAAATTTGGGTAAATATAGTGCAAATGCCAAAGAGAGGGGCTAAGATTAGCAATACTAGTACCCTTTACAGTGACTGTAGAGCCATCTGCTAAGGTCACACTAGGTAAAGAGGAAGTAGGGAGAAAAAGCAAAATATTACTAGATATATCTATCCTATGATTTGCTACCCCAAAATCAATTACGGATGGGATGTGGTTAAGCAAGCACTAGCGTCACCTGTTTGAGCCAGAGTAGCAGAAGACTTAAATGATCGCTGTTGGGAAACCTAATACGGAGTGAAGGCAACATACTCTTCGGGAGTCATATTAATTGTCTTCTCCCCCGAAGATGTGGGTATAGAGGATGATACTCCCGTATGCGAACTAGCAACCACATTTGCAAATCGTGGTTGCCCCTGATTAAGATGATGCCAACAAAATCGTTGAACCACAATGATAACAAATTCTTCAGAAATTTGACCATGACCACTAATTTGGCTACTCCCCCTGCCTCCAAAATTACCTCCGCGACCTTGGCCATGTCCATGAGCTCTAAAACGACTGCCACGGATACGTTCATAACTACTGTATGGGCAGCATCTTGCCCATGCGAAACCACAAGTGCAGATTTGTCAGATGAATCAACTGTAGGAGGAGTTTTACAGGAGACACATAAGACACGAGCAAAAGTATCAATAAGAAATGGCACTATCAAGCTACTAAGAACCAATGAGCGGGACAGTCTCAAATTCTGAACCAAGAGCACCAAGAAACCCCATCACAACTAATTGCTCTCTTTGTTCTTGCATTTTTTTAACATCGGCAGTAATAGGGAGCAATTAATTCAACTCCTCATACATCTTTTTATAGTTTGCAACAAATTGAGTGAGTGGACAACCATCCTGATTAATCCTGTAAAAATCCTGAGAAGCCTCAAAAATACGAGCAAGATTATTTTGGCCCAAGTACAAAACCTCTAAGAATTCCCACAATTCTTTACCGTATCAAGATGAGTAACTAAATCAACAATCTTACTGTCTATGGAATTATGGAATTAAGCATCTGATATAAATCCTGGTATAAATTAGCTTATAAGTCTCGTCAAAAGTATTTTCTTCTGTTAAATGATAGCCTTGCTTTCTACTAAGTAAGACCAAACACACTATTTCGCCACTACTGATAGTTATGGACTGCCTCCAATTTCTTATCAGTGACTATTCGAGGAAGACAACACCTTTGTAACTCCCATGGACTGCCTAGAATCGGACGCATCTGACATTTGGCTGGTAACAGTATCAGGTACGCCAGACATCTTGCTCATAAATGAAAAGTCTTGAGAGATTAAAATGGAAAGAAAGAAAAGTTATGACTATAAATAGGTAGAGTAAGTTTTCATACTTCACATTTTTACCAAGATTACAAAACAAGAGAGTGAGAGCTGGAGAGAGGGGGAACTCGGCTTCATAGAGAGGGGGAGAAGAAAATAAAACAAGATAACTTCAAGAAAAAGGAGATCTAGAAAAAGAAAAGGAAGCAATCTAGGAAAGCTAAAACCCTAACCTCACTTTCATTCAAAAGAAATATCTAGAAAATTCTTTCTTTTGTGAGATATGTAAGAAATGAAGCATGCTTAGACTAAACTTTAACATGCTAATGAAGGACTAACATGGATCATGAAAGCGAACTTAAGAGCTTGAAGGAAATAAAAAGCGAACATGAATCTATGCTCTAAAATACCTTAAATCTAGACTTTTTTTGTAAACTACATAAATAATAATGTACAAAGAATCTAAGCATGGAATTTTCAAGGTATGTACAATTGAAAGTTAGCTACCTACTGTGAAAATTTGAGACCCTAACTCCTTGTGGATTATTTATTATGATTTTTACAAGTGGACTGGTTAGAGTACATAACCCCTGACCATGGTGATGTTTCTAGAGTTAGAGAACTCAAAAAATTCTGAAAATTTTATGGTAGATGTATCATAATATAGAGAGGCTCACGTCCAAAAAGAGCTCAAACAGACTTGTAGATAATTAATTAAAAATAAAATAGTTTTGGAATTGGAAATCCTAAAATGGGAATAACTTGAGTTCTATGAATATTTTGGGTCTGGAATTTTTATTGGAGACTCTATGTGATGAAGGAGACATACTGTCTAAATTTCATAATTGTTGGAGTTAAACTCGAATTATGAAAAATGTTACAATTTTGAAGAGAAATGACCCTTACTTAAATAAAAAACTTAATTGGAAAAATTACAAAAAATCTAATATATATACATATACACACAGACACCTTTTGTTAAAAGGAATTAATAAAATAAAATTTTTAAAGAGGTCTGATGAAGAAAATGAGAATTGAAAATTTGTGAAAAATTAACTAAGGTAAGCCAGAAAATACGTAATAGAATTTTAGCCGTTAATATATGTTAAAAGGAGGTGTACAAGCTATGAGGATGAGGAAAATTAAGTTTTAAATGTTGAGTTATAAAAAGTATGTAAAAAATACTCAAAAAGTGACTTTACGATAACTGAATATACCGAAATAGGTTTACAGGAAGTTAGCGACGGTAACAATTAATATTAACAAATAAATTAATATATAATCCTCATGAATAATCTAGGTTATACTTTGGAGGAATTAATTAAGTTGAGCAAGGAAGATACGATTAAAACAAGCAAAGTTTCTGCATTTCAGGCTTTTGTATTGTTATAATTGTTTAAATAATATTTTATTCTTAATTGAATTTTGAAAATTCAATTATAATCTTGTGAGATTTAAAATAATGAGCTATGCCATTTGTTTTCAGCTAAACTCTATTGATGAGCTAATTTCATTATTGAATTATTATTCTCAGAAATATCGAATTGTTATAAATCTTTGTAGATAGTTATTTTTCCAAACCAAATTGTTTTGGGGAGGATTCTTGGTGTTTAGAACTGAGGTGAACAACCCTATTGTATGTTGGGAAATATTATGATATGGTTGGATTACAGACATTACGTTGCAAACATGGCGTGAACATAACGTTACACATAAAACGGGGTGGTATTATTAGGATGATCCCCTATAAATACTCTGAGGAGAGTTCGCAGTCTTTGTCGCTGTTGAACATTTGGAGAGATCTTAGTCTTATGACTGATGAACACTATACTAGTTCATCATCGCTACGACCACTCAGTTACCTCATTTGAAAATGAAGTTTGTTTGAACGTTATTTGAGATAGTTCAAATCAATTGTACTCTAATTCCTTAAATCAAATATCTTGATATTTCCAATGACACTTATTCATTTTATATAAAAGTTTTTATTGCTGAGATTATTAAATCTTAAAACTTGTTGAGCAAATTTGTTGATGTGTTTCTTATATATGTTATAGCCAAAGCTGAAGGACTAGAAGGGTCAGGCAAGAAAGACAAAGGAAAAGGGGTATATAATCCTTAAGAATAGATAAAAAATAATTATGTATTTAGTAATTTTTATTTATGATATGTAACTTTTGAAGTAAAGATTGCCATATGTATTATACAAGTATTTAAGACCTGGGATTGTAAGATTAATTATATAAATTATTGTAATGAACTAAGTTATTACTTTATTTTATTTGTTAATGATATGAATGTGAATAAATAGTGAGCACCAAATATGTTGTAGTGAGTTCATGGATTTGGTGGCGACACGATGGCTCTTTATGTCATGTGAATGCTAGAAGACAATGTTATTCCATGTCATAAAGTGTACAATAGAGAGCCTTTATATAGGCTAAGTATCAAAGCTAGATATGGATAGTAAATTAATTAGTGATCAATTATTACCACTAATCATGCTTCTAGAATAACTCTACCAATAATCTCTTCTAATCAAATCAATCATATAATCCTAGAATCCCTAGATTACTCTAACACGTCCAAGAGTCAGACTGGTATAATTTGTCAAGCTGTTTAGTTCATATAATCCGGGGGGCAGCACAATATACAAAGCAAAATTTTATTCTGCGGCTAAAAATACTCATCTCAACCATGAAAATCGGGATTATGAAGACAAATGTACCATCTAATAGATCAATTAAGCCACATCACTTTTAGGAATGATACAATGCTAGGTGGAGATAAGATCACTAGTTGGAGTGTAATGGTTCTGAAGAATCTGAACTTCATCTTTCAAGAAAATGATTAGTGGTTGTTAATTCGTCAAATAAGCAGGTGCAACAAGAAAACAAAGACCTTATGCTAGTAGTATGCTGAGGATTGCAAGCACTATTACTTAAACATACAGACTGAACATAAAATTATAAAAGTCTTGCAGAAAATAAAAGGTTAACATTATTATCGAGAAAGGCAAACAAAGGCTGAACATACTAGAACAGGTATATATTCTTACTTTGACGGAAACTCGCATTTCTAGTTTTGTAATTGGGATCCATACGTAATAGATCATAGAGGCAAGGTCCTGAGACAGCAAATATAAAACTCAATGCTGTAACATAAATTTTTATTTTTATTTTTTGTAGCTTTCTTAATAAAATATTCAATGTTGTAAGACCTTTTCGATTGTTTATCAAATATAAAAGCAAGGAAATTAACTGCTGAATTTGATAACCAATGAGAAATCACAAACAATGGAACCTTCAGAGAGGAAGCATGAACACAACCAAGCTATGCCAACCAGCTTTAATAACTCAATAATTATAGAACGGGTGTAGATTCACAGTTACTAAATGCCCAAGCATGTCATCATTATTGATAGTTTGCTATGCAAAATAAATATGATCAAATGTTTGCAAAAGTTTCATTAAAAAAAATTGGATATAGGAAGAACTATTAACAAGCTTATTATCTGACACCATATAACTGGAAACACAATAATAAACTCAAAGTTATCAGAAGGCTAACAGTGACTTAGCACCATCCCTTAACAAAATTGCATATGTGAATAGTCACCCTCCAAACAATAAACATGATAAACTGATAATTTCTGTCAAAATAATAATGTACTCAATTGTTTCTCTGATAAGGAACATTTTCGCTATGCTTGCCATATCAATTGAGTTTGGGCAACATCCTAACATTAATCATAATTGACCACTTGAAGCTGCAAAAATAAGTTTGACTACCTTATGGAATAATAATCAAAATTAAATTTCAAACACCATTATGCCCTTACAACAGTAAATTCAATTCTATTCAAAATAAAATACTATATTAAAATAAAAAAAATATAACAGAAACAGGGTAAAATGCTACACTTTTTTTAATTAAAAAAAAAAGACATTTTTTCTTATTAAAAAGAACAAATTACCTGAATTTGTGGTGGGATCCATATTTTGCTTCTGGGTAGGCACATCAGACCCAAAATTCAAGAAACAGCCCTATAATCTCCATGTATCTGCATTGTTTGTCTGCATTAAACATAGTGGGTATCAAAGAAAGCCATATATAAATAAGAATCACATAAAGAAGACAAAAGAAAAAATATATTAGACATTTAAATGGTTTCTTACATATTGAAGAATGTCAATTGCTGATGGGGTTCCTCAGAAATGAATCATTAAAACACATATCAGGGAAAAATTGGCTGGATTCTTGAATAATTATAGGATTTATTGTAAGAACCAAAGGACAGATTGAGCAAGATTATGATGCATAGAAAGTCGGGAATCAGAATCCAGAAAGTTTGGGGGTTGTATTTTATGGAAAATGAATAATATTTTTAATTAATTTTATAAGAAAATATGAAATGCCGAAAAATTTAAGGGTGGCTAATCTATTTTTGCTGGCTATACGGTTATTGTAAAGTTTACACAATTCCGCCGCCTCTCCCGTTTTTGTGGTTAAAAGTCGGCATGTTTTGTGGCGTTTTTTATTTTATTTTAGAATAAATATAAGTACACAATAATCAAATCATACATTAAATATTATATTTATTTATATTATTAAAAAATAAAATATATTATGTCTCATTTTTTAATTTTAATATTATGTTTAATTGTTATGTATGTAAACTTATCCTTTATTTTAACTATTCTCTCTTTTGTTATCTTTCTTTTTGTTACAGCTTATGAATAATCTTATTTTTGACTTTAGAAAAACTTAATTTGTAAATTTTAGATCTTAAATTAATAAAAATTCATATTACTTCAATTCTAAATTATAAGATCATTATTAATTTTTAAAAGTCAATTTGATAAATTTTTAAACTCCAAATTAAAATAATTCATTAGAGATTATGTAAGAGTGAATCTTAAAATAAGTAGTATTTTTAAGATAGTTTATAATATTTATTATTGTATTAACTAAAATTAAATGAACCTGTGTCAATTTTGAGTAATGTCTTAAGTTGATTTTTAAAAGTCAATAGTGATCTTATATTTAAAAACAGGTGAAATATTATTTTTTAATATATTAATTGTAAACAAATAAATTTAATTTATTTTAAATTTAAAAATTAAAATGGTGCTCCTTTTTAGAATTGGGTATGTATCATTTTCTTTCTTGTTTATTAGAAATATGTAGAATACTCATTGTTCTAAAAATGAGTCTTATTTATAAAAAAAATTAATTACAAAGATGTGTTTTTGTTTCATATTTTATCCTAAAAAATAATACTCTCTGTTTTCCATAAGATACAATTATTATTGACTTTCCAAAGTTAATTAGAGAAATTTCAAACTCAAAAATCACATATCAAATGTGATAGCCTAGTGATAGAAATCTCTCCCTATATTGTGCAAGGTCAGACATTTGAGTCTATCTATTGATAGAAAGATTTCAAAATTCCCAATTTCATGTTGTTCGAGTCTACCTTGATTTCCCTTAGGCCCTAAAATGGATTGTATATCCCTAATAACACCTTGTTTAAAAAAAATTTAAAACAAAGAAAGAATAGGAAACATAAAGAAACTTACAATTTTCTTTAAAAATCCCTTGTAAAACGTTTTTTTAAAGTTAGAAAATGTGATGGCCCCGACCCCGTAATCTTAGGAAAATTCGATCTGGAGTCCATCAATCAACATAACTTCATGACGTACCTGCAACATCATCACCTACAGAACTCAATTCTTTTTGTCTATCTTATAACTTCTATCACTCCTATATTTATCTGTGAACCATAAAGAAACACATCCGCATGGGCAAAACAATTTCTCAGCAAGTGTTTACTACTATATTTACTGAGATTTTATAATTATTTATCAGAGTTCTACTATTGCCTAAAATTCGTCTTAGAACTTTAACACGCAAGTATACGCGTTCAATTGTAGTATTTAGCAAACAAGGATATCGTTCCCACGAGGAAATAGATTAATATCTATTAGTTACTAATTTTTAAACCAAATTAACCCAATTCAAACTATGATGGATGATTTCAAGTTGAAATGAAACTTTGTTGAAATTAACTTCTAAATAAATAACCACGAGACTAAATGCAGATTTGTTAGCTTAAGATCATAACTGCCCTTAGTATCTCATTTAAGTCAATGTACTTCCTCTTCAATTAATTTATTACACTGAATTGCTAACCCAGAATTCTTTATAATCACCATGCACCTCTTCCGATAGCACATGAATAAATCCTCCAAAATCTGACCTTGAGGCGACAGAATTGTAGGAACACCCTAGTTAATTAACTCACTATATTCCTATGTGAATTAGGATTTAAATTCAGATTCTCTCGTTGGTTACAAACAACATATAGGTATATTCCTATCCTATATGCTAAACATATTAACCTTAACACTCAGATTATATGGACAGTTGTTATCATAACCCAATCTAAATCTAAACTCCGTTTTCCAACTTTGAATAGATTATCTCAGTAATTATTAGCTAAGCAATTAATCAACGCGCACAAGGTATGACAAACAATTCAGATACTAACTTTAACCAAAGAGGAAGCAATCAACTAAAACTGCATACTAAGTTCCATTGCAATCTTAATGTAAAGTTTAGTTCATAGTATCTAGACAGAGCAACATCAAATTAAACAATGAATACATCTTAGAGATTACACAAATCAAATTAACTATTAAATTTCTTTTTTTAAAGTACTTGTATCTATTTCACATTTAAATATATACATATTTTACCCACCACACATATCACATAATTCAAAATAAATATATATTTTATTCTTTTGACCTGGTTCGTATTATAATAAGAATTTTATATATTAAATTCTTATAAAATATAATCAAAATTTTGGGTTGTCACAGCATTTGGCAGGGAACAGAGTTGAGAGACGGATTTAGCTGGACAAATAATTTTAACATCAACGTGTGAGCCTCGACATTGTATCTATGCATCGCATCTTGACATTTGGCAATGCGGTGATTTTGGCGATCCATCCTTTGACTAACCCGTTCTACTCGACTAGCTACCAAGTCTATTCTCCTAGTATGATTCCTCAAATCATAATGTAACTCGTCAATAAGGTTTGATGGTGGCACAGGATGCTCAAGATTATCAGGTTCCGCCGCTCCATGTTCAACCGCTGTAATGATATATCCAAGCCCTTTTGGATGAGATTCTCCACCAGCCCACATCTTATATCTTGCTATGACTGAATGGTCAATCGGTGCCAATGTGTTTTGCAGAACTTCTTCTTTATCCCATTTAACGCCCACGCGCTTACACAGGTCGGTAATTAACGAAGGATGAGGCAGGCCACCAGATGTACTACCTTCAAGAATCTTCACTATAGATGCATGTATCATCTCACCCACATCCAACGTCTTTCCCATTGCAATACAATATAAAAGGGTAGTACGTTCCTTTGTCACCTCAGTCTTATGCCAAGCAGGCATCAATTTTGCGCATATAAATCCAAACCACGCTTTTCCATAGCGACTAAGCTTGGTACTTGGAAAATTAGTCGCCTCTTGTGTGGCTGTAGCTTTCCAATTCATCCCGGGTTCACATAAGCTGAGAATTATTTCACTGTAGTCCAGGTCCTTAGTAATGTATTCCTCATATTCACAATCTTTAATTTTCGGTAAACCATAATAGGCGTTGATCGCCTTTCGCCCCACATTTATCCATTTGCCCCGAACCATCACTAAATTACCCTCAGCCTCGGTTGCATTTGTGTAGAACTCGTTCACGATATTGACAGCGGCTGGTTCGAGTTGACTTGTAAAGTTTTGCCAATTCCGCCGTCGTATATTTGCCAAGATATCCCCATCTGTCTCATGTGATCGCAAACCTCGTTCTGGAATCAGATTTTTGTTGGCTAACACTTGGTGATATCGTTGGGATGTAGCATAACTTGTAAATCTCTTCTTATCATAAGATTGCGATGAAGATGAACTCTCTCCCTTTTTCCTCTTGGAGGCCATTGTCAAGGAAGAAAAATACCACAATAGTGACTTTAACTCACTTGAAATCACCGTTTTACACAAAGAAGTTTATTAAGGCAATATGTCAAACAGTTGGTGTGCGCTAAGAAATGAGCCTTCTTTAAATTATCCCCCAACTTGGTTTGATCCCCCAAATGGGTTTTGATTGCTAGCACTCCAAACAAAACACAAGCACAAATAAAAGATGCACCCCAATCCTCCAATTGAGCCAACACAAACTCAATTGGGTAACCAATGAGCAAAATTCCAAACTCCTTTATACTACTGCATATATAGGTCAATAAACTACAAGAAATTTGCAACAACTTACTTGAATTCCATGTGCAACCAAATACCCGATTGAATGATGACAAATTGCCCTTGTACTTCGAGAACCAAATTGCCGACTGCCTTGCTTTGATATGAAATCCTGCTTCGTCGGTCCGGGCAAGAGGTGGGAAGTATGGATTGTATCTTCGGTTGTTTTAGTAGGAACCGAGATGAAGAAATCGGAAGGTGTAGGAGTTTAGAACGTGTGAGCGATCGGGAATGGGAGGGGTTTTGCAAAATTAGAATCGATTATTCGATTATGGAGTTATGAAATGGCTGGCTTCAAACATGCTTTTGATGGGAAAATGAAGAGGGCGTATATACACCGGGGATTGTATATGCCTGGGCGTCAAGACGCTGAGCTGTAGAAGGGTCAGGGGTTTAGGCGTATTGACACCGTATGTTGTGCCTTGGAGGGCGTCTAAACTTCGGGATGCAGAAAGGAATGGGAAAGCCCGGGCGTAATGACGCCGAGATTTGTTCTTGACCGGGCGTTAAGACGCTAGCTCGCAGAAGGTGAAGAGGGGTCCCGGGCGTATTTACGCCAGTTTTTGTTCATGGTTAGGCGTATCTACGCCGGTTGGTGGTGATGACAAGTTGCCCAGGCGTCGAGACGCTAGATTAGCCAAGGTTTTGGGCGTCTATACGCCCTTATGTTGCTCCATCAGGACTTAGAAAATTTCCCATTATGCTCCTTGATAGCTTGCAAACCTGAACCCAATTAAGGCAACATTAAGATATGCAAGGAATCTACTTCTAAAATTCAAGTCTATAAAATCCTAAGCTACAAAGATTAAAGTTAGACAACCAAATGTACTAAAAGTAAAATAAAACACAAATAACTCCTGGGTTGCCTCCCAGTCAGCGCTTAGTTTTAGGTTCTCAGCCCAACCGTGTCCTTATATGCTCTAATCTTCAAGGGTGACTGACAACTTCTCACGATCAAAGCTTCCACTGTAATAGTGTTTCAATTTGAAGACTCTTTTTGAATTTGGCTCTTCCACTTCCACGGCTCCACGAGGGAATACTTTAGTGATACGAAACGGACTAGCCCATCTTGATTTAAGTTTCCCCGAAAAAAGTTTCAGCCTTGAGTTGTATAATAATACTGACTGTCCTTGTTCGAACTTCCTTTCAATGATTTTTGTATCATACCACCTCTTGACCCGTTCTTTATACAACTTGGCATTCTCATATGAGTGAAGGCGAAATTCATCCATGTGGTTCAATTGCAAGAGGCACTTTTCTCCCACAGGACATAAATCGAAATTCAACTTCCGAATAGCCCAATAGGCGTTGTGTTCCAATTCCACCGGAAGGTGGCATGCTTTCCCATATACTGGCCCGTATGGAGACATTCCTAACGGTGTTTTGTAGGCTGTACGATATGCCCATAAGGCATCGTCTAACTTACTTGACCAGTCCTTCCGCCTCGGATTCACCATCTTCTCAAGAATTCTCTTCACTTCTCGATTTGACACTTCAGCCTGGCCATTCGTCTGCTGGTGGTATGCAGTTGCGATCCTTTGAGTGATCCTATACTTAGCAAGAATGGCTTGAAGTAGTTTATTACAGAAATGTGATCCTTCATCGCTAATGATTGCCCGTGGTATGCCGAATCTGGAGAAGATGTTCTTACGGAGGAATCTAACAACCACTTTAGCATCGTTAGTAGGTAGTGTCACAGACTCAACCCACTTAGAAACGTAATCCACCGCTACTATAATATATGAATTGCCAAAAGATGAAGGGAATGGCCCCATAAAATCGATGCCCCATACATCAAACAATTCAACCTCCAAGATTGTTTTGAGAGGCATTTCGTGCCGCTTTGAAATATTGCCAACCCTTTGGCATCTGTCGCATTTCATCACGAAATAATGGGCATCCTTAAAAAGTGTAGGCCAATAAAATCCCGATTGTAAAACCTTGGCTGCCGTTCTTTCTCCTCCAAAATGCCCTCCATACTCGGAAGCATGACAGTGATACAGAATGTTTTCCATCTCTTCTTGAGGAACGCACCTTCTCACCATTTGATTAGCACATTGTTTAAATAAGAATGGTTCGTCCCATATATAATTTTTGACATCATGGAGAAATTTCTTCTTCTGCTGACTTGTGAAATCCGGAGGAAACACTTTACACAATGAAATTCACAAAATCTGCATACCATAGGGTTACCTGCTGCACGACGAGAATTTGTTCATTAGGAAAGAACTCATTGATTACAGTTCTATCACCTTTATTCTGCTCAAAATTTTCCAGCCTTGATAAATGGTCTGCTACCTGATTTTCCGTTCCTTTTCTATCTTGTATCTCCAAATCGAACTCTTGCAACAACAATATCCACCGAATTAATCTCGGTTTGGCATCCTTCTTAGCAATCAGGTATTTGATCGTCGAATGGTCCGTGAATACGATCACTTTAGTTCCAATCAAATATGAACAAAACTTATCGAAGGCATAAACGACCGCTAACAACTCCTTCTCAATGGTAGTATAATTCAGTTGAGCACCGGATAATGTCTTGCTAGCATAATATATTGTATGGAAAACCTTCTCCTTTCGCTGACCCAGAACTGCCCCAATTGCGAAATCACTCGCATCACACATCAATTCAAATGGAAGATCCCAATTCGGTGCTACTATTACTAGTGCTGAAATCAGTTTCTTCTTCAAGACTTCGAACGCTTCAAGACATGTCTTATCAAACTGAAATGGAACATCTTTTTCCAGCAAACTGCATAATGGCTTTGTGACTTTGGAAAAATCCTTAATGAACCTCCTATAAAAACCTGCATGCCCCAAAAAACTGCGAATACCCTTGACTGAAGTTGGTGGATGAAGATTCTAAATGGTTTCTATCTTAGCCTTGTCTACCTTAATCCCTTTTGTAGATACTCGATGTCCCAGGATTATCCCCTCTTGGACCGAAATGGAATTTCTCCCAATTTAACACCAAGTTTGTTTCCATGCATCATTTAAGCACAAGAGTAAGATTCTCCAAACAACAATCAAAGGTATCCCCAAACACTGAAAAGTCATCCATGAAAACCTCAAGGTTACGCTCGGCCATGTCGGAAAAGATAGCCATCATACACCGTTGAAACGTTGCGGGTGCATTACACAGTCCGAAAGACATCGTTCGGAAGGCAAATGTCCCATATGGACATGTGTATGTAGTTTTTTCTTAGTTCTCGGGTGCTATAGAAATCTGATTATAGCCCGAGTAACCGTCCAACAAGCAATAATACTCATGCCCTGCTAATCTGTCCAACATCTGAACGATAAACGGTAGAGGGAAATGATCTTTACGAGTGGCTTTATTCAACTTTCTATAGTCCATACACACCCGCCAACCTGTGACTGTTCTTGTAGGAATTAGTTCATTATTCTTATTTGCAACTACCGTCATCCCCCTTTTCTTTGGCACACATTGGATTGGCCTCACCCATGAGCTATCTAAAATAGGGTAAATTATACCTGCATCCAACCATTTGATGATCTCCTTTTTGACCACTTCTTTCATTATGGGATTGAGTCTTCGTTGGTTCTCTATAACCGGTTTTGCCTCCTCTTCAAGCAAGATCTTGTGTATACAGAATGATGGACTTATCCCTTTAATATCCGCCAAGATCCAACCAATAGCTGATTTGTACTGTCGAAGTACCCTTAACAACTTGTCCTCTTGAATTTCATTGAGGGAAGCAGAGATTATAATTGGTAATGTGGATGAAGAACCAAGATAAGCATACCGAATGGTTGGGTAATGGCTTGAGTTCTAAATTTGGCGGTTCCTCCATTGATGACTTGACTCTACCTGAAGAATTTTCCGAATAGTCCAGAGCTTCAAACTTTGACTTAACCCGATTGAATGTTGAAGCTGAATCTAGTATTTGAGCCAATTCTAATGAAGCTGGCTCATCAGAAACCACGTCACTGATCATTACTGTCTCTAAAGGATCTGCACTTGCATTTTCCATCAAAACACTCCTAACAGCTTCGTCAACTTGATCAACTCTGAAACATTCTTCACTGTCCTTTGGGAACTTCATGGCCTTAAACACATTAAATGTCACCTCTTGGTCTTGTACCCGCACTGTTAACTCCCCTTTCTGTACGTTAATCAATGTCCTTCCCATAGCCAAGAAAGGGCGCCCAAGAATAATTGGTATGTTACTGTCCTCCTTAAAGTCAAGAACTATGAAGTCTACAGGGAATATAAATTTATCCACCTTTACTAACACATCTTCGACTATTCCCTTTGGGTAGGTAAGAGATCTATCTGCAAGCTGTAGTGTGACATTTGTTGATGTAGCTTCCTTCAACCCAAGTTGCTGATAAACTGATAACGGCATATGGTTGATGCTGGCTCCCAAATACACAGACACCAACTGAAAAATTGGTTTCCTATTATGCACGGAATGGTAAAGCTACCAGGATCCTTCAACTTCGGTGGTAACTTCTTTTGTAATATTGCACTACATTCCTCCGTCAACGCTACTGTCTCAAACTCCCCCAGCTTCCTCTTCCTCGACAAAATGTCTTTCATAAATTTGACATAGCTGGGCATTTGCTCTAAAGCATCTGCGAACGGAATATTGATTTGCAGCTTCTTAAATACTTCTAAGAACTTAGAGAACTGTCTGTCTAGCTTCTGCTTTTAAAACCTCTGTGGGAAAAGGCATAGTAGGCATAGGTGGTGGACATGTGTTCTGTTTGGTTTCAGTTTGGCTCTCCATAACTTTCTCCTCACTCTTATCTCGTGAATCCCCTTCATTTTCTTTTTCTTCTGAACAGTTTGCTTGCTTCTTCCCAACAAAATCTGAAGTTAACTCCTTCCCACTTCTTAACGTAACTGCTTTGCAATGCTCTTTACCCTCATGTTTTGGTTTTTCTTCAGTATCACTTGGTAATGATCCTTGAGGTCGGTTATTCAGAGCATGTGCCAACTACCCCATTTGATTCTCCAGATTCTTTATTGCAGCCGACTGAGTTTTCACAGTGACATCAAACTGATTCACTAATTTTGCCAACACAACTTCCATCTGAGTTAACTTATCCGGCTGTTGATGATGCTGATTCTGAAATCCGGGTGGGTAAGAATTCCTTTGAGCTTGGACTTGTTGTTGTGGTTGATTATTACTCCATGAGAAGTTTGGATGGTTCCTCCATCCTGAGTTATAGCTGTTTGAACTACTATTTGGCTGCCAGTTGTAATTGGACACGTATTGAACAGATTCAGAGTTTAGCGCATATTCATCACTAGCATGGCTTCCTGCACACATCTCATAAATGACCTCCACCTTCTGAACCTTGTGTCCCCCAAGTGCATCAATCTTCTTTGAAAGAGCAGAGATCTGAGTTGTCATTTGTGCAGACAATGCAGTCATTGCATCAACTTCAAACATACCAACTGCTTTTGGTTGATTAATTCTTGCAGTAGGCCATTGATAGTTGTTGGTTGCCATTGTTTCAAGCAATGTATAGCCATCACAGTTCTTTGACATGAGAGCTCCTCCTGCCACAGCGTCTATGCTCGTTCTTATTGCACATGACAACCCATTATAGAATGTTTGCACTTACAACCATTTAGGGACCCCGTGATGTGGACATCACCTCAATAAATCCTTAAACCTTTCACATGCCTCATATAACGATTCTGAATCATGCTGGACAAATGAGGTAATATCATTCCTCATCTTTGTTGTCTTGGCAGGTGGGAAAAACTTAGCCAAGAATTTATGTGCCAAATCATTCCATGTCGTAATTGATCCATACGGTAAGGAGTAAAGCCAGCTCTTCACCCTATCTCGAAGTGTGAATGGAAATAATCTGAGTCTGATTGCTTCTTCTGTAACCCCATGATACATGAATGTATCACATATTTCCAAAAATCCAACCAAATGATCATTGGGATCATCATTCGGTAATCCTCCAAACTGGACTGCATTTTGTATTATCTATATTGTCCCTGGTTTAATTTCAAAATTTGCTGCAGTAATGGCGAGCATCGTGATATTCGATTGAAGATCAGCTACTTGCGGCATAACATAATCCCGCAAAGACTTTTGTTGCTCCTCCGCCATTAGTTCAAGTTCTTGATTTTGAATTGTTTCCTGAATAAACTTTCTGAGTCTCCGGAACTTTCTTTCAATTTTTTCGTCGTATTCTAACGATCCCTAACTATTTGAGCGCGTTTGCAAACAAAAATCAAGAGTACCTGAAAAGAGTAGAAAAGAAAAGAGTTTAAACTAAGATTAACTTAATTAAAATTAATAATGACGAGATATTAAGATGAATCCCCAACAACGGCGCCAAAAACTTGTTGCCTAAAATTCGTCTTAGCACTTTAACACGCAAGTATACGCGTTCAATTGTAGTATTTAGCAAACAAGGATATCGTTCCCACGAGGAAATAGATTAATATCTATTAGTTACTAATTTTTAAACCAAATTAACCCAATTCAAACTACGATGGATGATTTCAGGTTGAAATGAAACTTTGTTGAAATTAACTTCTAAATAAATAACCACGAGACTAAATGCAGATTTGTTAGCTTAAGATCACAACATCCCTTAGTATTTCATTTAAGTCAATGTACTTCCTCTTCAATTAATTTATTACACTGAATTGCTAACCCAGAATTCTTTATAATCACCATGCACCTCTTCCGATAGCACATGAATAAATCCTCCAAAATCTGACCTTGAGGCGACATAATTATAGGAACACCCTAGTTAATTAACTCACATATATGTATATTCCTATCCTATATGCTAAACATATTAACCTTAACACTCAGATTATATGGACAATTATTATCATAACCCAATCTAAATCTAAACTCTGTTTTCCAACTTTGAATAGATTATCTCAGTAATTGTTAGCTAAGTAATTAATCAACACGCATAAGGTATGATAAATAATTCAGATACTAACTTTAACCAAAGATGAAGCAATCAACTAAAATTGCATACTAAGTTCCATTGTAATCTTAATGTAAAGTTTAGTTCATAGTATCTAGAGAGAGCAACATCAAATTAAACAATGAATACATCTCAGAGATTACACAAATCAAAGATAAAAGGAAGGATTAGAAAGAACTCTAATGGTTGCTCCTAATTTATGCCTTGAATCCTCAGAATTTGCAGATATCTCTGTTACTTGCTGATAATCTATGTGTTCTCTTTGATGCTCTATCCTCTACTCTAGCTCTACCCAAACGACTGCTATTTTATCTTGCTATATCTCCTCATGCACGTTCCCTCTATCTTGACAGTTAATTAACCTCCCATTCTCTTCTCACGCGCTGCTTGTCAATTTCCCTTCCTTTTTTTTTTTCCTGAATTTTCAAGTTCCAATTTGGCTCTTTCTGATCATGGGCGTCTAGACTCCGTCCCTAGTACAAATCTGGGCGTCTAGACGCCGGGCTGTGGCACAGTAATTACAAAATTGCCATTTTCAGAATTTTTCATTTCTCTTAATTACTCTCTTTTCCACAATTGCCATATATGTCTCTCTTGCTCTAACCTGCACTAAATAAACATAAAAACAAGTTAAACGAACCTAAAAACACTTAAAGGTAGCAACTATTAGCTTTAGCGATACCCGATTCGTAGGTATAAAACCCACTCATCATCTACTAAAAATCACGTTATTCAAAAGAAAATAAACATTTATTATGAATAACCATACAAGTTCCACAACATCGATGAATATTATGATTTATTTCTACAACATTAATTAATATTATAATTCATTTTCACACATAACACTACATATTCTACCCTCTGATTACCCCGATAAGTTTGTTTCAAGTCATCCACCATATATATTTCCAAAGTATCAAATTGATTTATTAATCCGATATGCACAACCTTTATTGATGGGTCCATCGCATGATTTATTTAATTATAAATCAAATTCACACGACAACTACAGAATCACATAACTACAGGATTGAGCCAACTCGCTCAATCTGCCCATATATATACCACTTTTAGTGGTTCAGTAATGCATGTTCTTTATACAATTATAAATCTAACCCGATTCAACATACAACTAAATCACAGTTATATCAACACACACTAATTGTTCACACATACATTTAATTTAATTTTAATTACGTAAATCAACAATCAATAAGTATAAAACATATACTGTAAGTACTAATATAACTTATCTCTAACATTATAACATCCCAACTTAGCTTTCACACTTTGAATTAGGTCAAATCGACTCGTTCCGATCCAAAACCCTAATTCAAAGTCCATAACTACATTTTAGTGATATATTGACACTAAACGTTATATCATACTATAAAAGTATAACCAAACTTTCATGATCAATTCTCAATCCTCGTGTGAAAAGATCGTTACATCCATTTTCTAGTCAACACATGATCCATAACATCCTGATACCTCACGAGTCCACTAGCCCTTCCAAAGACTTTAGGATATTATTTCAGATTTTTCGATCAATTTTCACATTTTTTGAATTATCTATTTTTTTTAATTATTACAATGGCACTAGTACACGAACAAATGCAAGACTTAGACAAGCAATTTACTGAAATAAAGGAGGACCTCTCCTTTATAAAAGGCCTAGTTCAAGAGCTGATCAACATAATTTGAGATTTGACTAAAAAGGTCGTTAAACTAAGAAGAGATGTCATCCCTTTTTGGTAACATGATAATTTGAGATTTAGTCTAAGCAGAATTCCACAATCATCAATTTCAACTCCTCCTCCTGGATCTACAATACAAGTCATTTGAGTTAGCCTTCTAGATCTGCATCTGCCAATCCTTCTAGATCGTCAAGTGGAGTAACTCCCACTAGCAGTAGATTCCCAACAATTAGTAACCTCATATATGACAATCAAAATCTACAAGGGATGCACATTACAGGAGAAGAGCAAATCCAACTTCCTCTTGGGACTAGAGAAATTGAACAAGAAATGAGATAGACAGACAAAGAAAGAAAGAGGCTCTATGATAGAAGAAGAGAATAAGAAAGGAGGAACCCTCATAGGAGTCGTCCTTGCAAAAGATCATGAAATTGAAGGTAGCTTAGTGTTCTATGATAGAAGAAAAAAAAAAGAAAAATGGAGTAACCCTCCCAAGAGTCATGTAACGACCCCGAAATTTGACCCATTATTACCTTAAATTTCATATTTATTAAGCCTTATCTTCCTTGCGTCCAAATTTCGGTCTGTTAATAAATCTTTAATCATCTTCTTTTACCCATTAAATTGATTTTAAAATCATCAAGTACCAATTTTTCGGTATAATTTTTTTCTTTTCTTTTTTCTCACTTTTCTTAATCATTGTATTAAAATATTTGGATATTTAAAATCTTTACATTTGGATCCTAGTCCCTGGATCGCAACCTTTACTTTTTCTTTCTAACATCATTTTCATAATGCTCATCATTCAAAATTTACAGTTATTTATTTTCATACAAATATTCCTTGTTGCGTCATTCGTAATCAAACATATAATAATTTCTAACGTAACAATTATCCTGATCAATCACAGTTCATAATTGAACTTTTATCATATCCAGATTCAACTTATATATACATATAATTCCTTACAGTAAATTAACAAATTTCTCACATTGAATTATAATATTAACAATATAACAATCCCGTTTTCTACCTACTAGGCAATTCATCTCTAACATAATCCAGTATTCTTGAATTTCATTTCTTTCCTGCAAAAATATTTATTAAGCAAGTAATGAGCACAACGGCTCAGCAAGTTCAACAGTTTATGCTTCACGTAGCACATACCCTAACATGCTTGGTGTGTGTCATATATCATGTGTTTGTGCTTTGACTATAACAATATATCTCATATATATTCATATCATTGCACAAAGTACACATTGTGGTCATATTAATCACGTATCACATAGCACATAATTTGTATGCATTTAAAACAAGAATTGCATATCATAACAGTCCAACATTTAACATAAAAGAACTGAAGAACTTGTCTAGCGTCCAATTAATAGCTCAAAACCTTAACTCGATCAACCTCTGATCATAAAATAATCAAATAATAATTATTCATCTCTTTATGATATTAATTTACTTAATTAATATCATATATAATGTAATTAACCATACCCGTCGATTTATTTTAGGGTACCGGGTCAATTATTAAATAATTTGGTTAATTATTTTAACCTCGTCCCATAAAATATTAATATAACTTAATATCAAACATATTCGATACGGACAACCCGGCTTATCGGATAAATTTTAGCGTATTCGGTTGTCCGAATTTTCATTTTAGCCATTTTCTAAACTTTAACCTTATTAGATTAATATTTAAACATTTTAATATTAATCCCCAATATTTAATATTTTTACAAAAATATTAAATATAATACCCAAATATTATTTCTGTATTTTTAGTATTTTTCTATAATTTTTTATAATTTTAAACAATTTTTAAACATTTATTTCATTAAAAACTAATTCTGGGGGCATTTTCGTCATTTCCGCGCCCTTAAGGACATAACCAAAATTTTCCAGAAAGCCCAAGGGCATTCCCGTAATTTTGGCACTTTTAGGGACAAAATTGAATTTGCCGAAAACTCCAGGGGCATTTTTGTAATTTCGGGGGCCAAGGGGACACGTTCGGTATTTTCGAGAAAGGCCAGGGGCAATTTTGTAATTGCACAGCGTGCGTGGCCGCGCGGCCCCTGCCTATGATGCCAAACGGCGTCGTTTCTAGTTGTCGTGTTTGGCCTCCACGCAATGCGCGGCTTACCCTGATGCGCGCCCAAAAACGGCGTTGTTTTGGGCCGCTTTTCTGAAAAATTTGGTCGCACGCAATGCCCGGCCTGTCCTTTTTCTGTCTTCTTCTTCTTCAGCCGAGCAGTATACCAACTTTCAATAATTTTCCTCCATTTTGCACATAATTTTCACAACAAAACAACTCTAAAAATCATATAATTTATAGCTATGCATCATAAAATTATTTAGAATAATTATTCTAATTATTTACTAATTTTCCACAATAATAATTTATCTCTAAAATACATGAATAAATCATATAATTCAATTGTTTTACCTTCCAAAGCTTGCTTTCTTTCTTTGAAGGCACCAATTTTCCTCTTCCTCTTGGTGGCTATGGCGGATACGATGGTGGAGGGTGGCGGTGGAAAAAGGAGGAGCAAGAGAGAGTTTTTGTGTGTTCATTTGTTTTTCTTTTCCTTCTCTCATTTCCTTTTTCTTTCTTTTCTTTTATAGCTAACACAATTAACTAATTTGAAGGCTAAGCCAAAAAGTCCACCGCCTTTCTTATTTCTTAACCGAATTTTTCCCACTTCCGGATTGTTCCAAAGCATGCGTAAACAATTAATTAAATACATTACGTAATTGTTACGTGTAATAAATATTTTATATAACAAATATAAAATATTTATTTTAATTCACTAAAAATCATAATATAATTTTTCAATAATATTTAGACCCTTTTTGGGTACTTTTATTGACAAATTTTGTACACGCATAACGTTATGCATGTAATTATCTGAGGTCATTTATACTTCCAAAAATCATAAGATAAATCATATAACATATAAAAATTATTTTTCATAATTTTTCACTTCGTTTCTTGGACAACATGTTACACTAACATGTTCCCATTTTTAAAATATTATACTTCATAAAAATCATAATAATTCCACTATACACAAATATAATTTTTAATAATTTAAAACCTTTCTTTTTCCTCATTTCTTTCTCATTTCTTTATCATTTACATTTCACATTAATTTCTTTATATATAAATTATATAATTTAATATTATATAATTTATATATTTACATTCTCCTTTTTTAATTTCCTCCATAATTATCAATTAATTATATAACCAAATTTATACATTTTAACCCTCTTATATAAATTATATAATAATTCTTATATAATTTATATAATTATTCTTCCATTAACATTTTACCTAAATTTCCTTATATAAATTATATACTTTATTAGTATATAATTTATAAAATTCCTTCCTCTTCTTAAATGACTTCTAAACCTTCACCATAATCTAAAATCAATATTTCACATTTTACCAACTTCTTCATTCCCTTTTATTTAACTTTGGATTAATTTAATTATTAATCCCTTTATTTCCATAATTAATAACATTTATAATTATCAATTAAACATAACACACACACACACACACACACACACACACACACATACACACACACACACACATATATATATATATATACAAATATATATATATATATATATATATATATATATATATATATATATATATATATATATATACATATTTAATTCATGCATTTTACATTATCACATAACCTCATTTAAAATCATAATTTCTGTACTTCCACAATAATTTAATTATACAATTTATTGTACCTTTACCTGAAATTCTTTTATTCCTCATAAATTGTTTTCTAAACAATTTATTTACTTTTCAATTATTTTAATTCAACATACTTTATCATGATCTCTGTACAGATTTAATTTATTAATTAAATCCCTTCACATACCTTAAATCACATAAAATAATAATTAATTTAAACAACCTTGATATTTTTATCAATTAATTCTTACTAAAATAATCTCGGAGATTCGGGTCCTCACATTCTTCCCCCCTTAACAAGATTCCATTCTCGGAATCATAATTGCCGTAATAATCATACGTATATTATTCATAGCACCTTGCTATACCTTTATCTTGATAAAGCACAACTATTTTCATAATAATCATATCTTACTGCTTTAATATCCATTACTTACATGGATAATTTCAGTAAAAATCGTAACTGTCAGAATATTCAAATTCTTAACTCAACATTATATTTCATAATTAAACTTTAACTCATTTCTTGATATACATATCAAGACAGTTTCTCGTTCTCTGAAAATTTTCCTTTCTTTTAATCATACTTACCCTTACTCCATTCACTTATTTCATACTTTGCACCTTCTTCCTTCTCCTTTTTTTTATATCCATATTCATGACTCTTCTTCACATTCGATAGATCATTCCTTAATACTTCCATCATTTAACACTAGGTTTTAAACACTAACCTTTACTTAATTCATCACAATCCTTATTTGAAATTATTCTAAAATCTCGGGTGTCACATTCACCCCTCCTTCATAAAATTTCGTCCTCGAAATTTCTATGTACTCATACTTCATAATTTGTTTACATTTATTCCACATATCTTTATTTCCTTCCTTTCTCGTAGTCATTATATATTTCAATTTTCTAATCCATCACATTTCATACTTTCTTTACTTCACAATTATTGCTTTCATTATCACTCACATTTAAATAATACTACCCCATCCTACCATCCAATCTTCATAAGAGTAGAGGAAAAATAAAACTTTTCGTAATATGCTGAATGAACTTTTATCCCGGTTAACAATATTTCACTCCCAGAGTACCTCATATTGCAACCCATTAAGATAATGAAATTTGAGATGAGTATGATAGGAAAGCTAAACTACCTTTTTGGACTTCAAGTAAAATAGAATGATGAAGGAATCTTCATAAGTTAATCTAAGTACATCACAAATCTACTTAAGAAGTCTCCCATGAAAACTCATACGGCATCTATAACTAAACTAGACAAAAATGAAAAAGGTAAAAGTATTGATGTAATTCAATACAGGGGTATGATAGGGTCGCTCCTATATTTGAAATCTAGTACGCTAGATATTTTGTTCTCTACTAGTATTTATGCTAGGTTTTAAGCTCATCTTAAGGAGTCTCGTCTTATTACTGTTAAAAGAATTTTTAAATGTCTTAAGGGTACTCTATATTTGGGACTGTGGTATCCCAAAGAGTCTCTCTTTGATCTAATTGGATACTCAGATGTAGATTTTGTAGGATGCAAGATTGACAGAAAAAGCAATAGTGGGACATGCATGCCAATTAATAGGAAACAAGATTGTATCTTGGTTTAGCAAGAAATAAAATTCAGTGTCTACTTCAATTGCAGAAGTTGAGTACGTTGCTGCTAATAGTTGTTTTGCTCAATTATTGTGGATGAAAAATTAACTAGCTGACTATGGGTTTGATTTTAAGTTTATTCACATATTCTGTGAAAATACAAGTGCTATTTCAATTACTCATAATCCTATTATGCATTCAAGAACTAAAAATATAGACAACAGATATCACTTCATAAGAGATCATGTGCAAAATGAAAACATATCCCTGCATTTTATACCAACTAAAAATCTACTTTCAGATGTGTTCACAGAACCTTTAAATGAATCTATATTTAATAAATTAATTAGTGAGTTAGGTATGCTGAATTTGCATCCTTAAGTAGTATGTATTAGAAATTGCTAACAGTGCAAGTGAAACTCGTAAAGTATGGAAATGATCATAGAGAGGAAACAATTCGTATAGCACAGATATGATCATATAGTATGAAAACTTTTACATTGAAACACAGAGTTAAAAGAAGGATAATGTATTATCGTACGATCAGAATAACTTAAGGCGATTAGTATAAAGTGCGTGCTCTTCACTGAAAGTACTATGTACACAAGTCAATCATATTTGATATGATATAACATATACTTTGTAATGTTATTCGTTTATTAATAAAAGTTTAATTATACAAATGTATTTTTTTTATCCATATTTAATTGTTTATAGTAATTATGATAAATCCATAGTTGTTGAACAATGCTTTTAGAATCATGATGATGATTATGCTAATGAGATTTAAATTCAAGATAGCTTAAAACTAAAATTATTCCTAATCGAGGGATCACTAAAAAGGAGATTAATGAATCCAGATAGATTACTACGTACTATGCTTGCTCTTATGAATAGGATGATTGATCTCATAATTATTTATGTAGAGACACTAAAGTAAGTATGTAGGTGCTTATTAGAGAATAAGTTCACTGAACGTGATTCACTCAAAGAACACCTAATGGAGTTTTACTTGCTTGTCAATAGAAGTTCCTTTTTGTGATAGTAGTACAAATGCTCATTGGACTTGAGATTATCATAGTATCTTGTGTATGATGAGTTATGCCTTGACATATTCCTTAAGACCTTTAGGATATATCAAAGGGTATGCTCGGGTATAATAAGTTGTACATGAAGGTAGATGAATGATCAACAAAGAATTTATCACTTCTAGTAAAAATAAATGAATGTCCTATCTGATTCGATAAATGATAACTTAGTAGTCCTTGGCCAATACAGAATAAAATTAGAAATGAGTTTCTAATTACATTATTTAGAGTTGTTCATTTGAGAATTGAAATACATATGATCAAATAAAATAAGACTTGACAGTAAATCCATGTCTTGTATTTGATTGTGATATTGTATGGTAGAATGATTGAATTGTACGGTAACTATTCACTAAAAAGTTCTTTTATGATTAACTAATGAAATCTATATTATTTGGAAAGTTGTTGATCACTAAGGGGGTTGCCCTTATTGAGCAGTAAATATTATTTATTTAAATGAATTAAATATTTTAATTTATTTATTTAAATAAGATTAAAATTGTTCTAATTGATTTATTCTATAACCTGTTTAATATGGAGAACCTAAAGGGACACACCGCAAAAGAAAAATATTTATTTAAGAAGTAAATGTCATAATCGTAATAATAGATTAAAAATATTTAATTTATACTATGATGATAAAATAAATTAAATAGCTTAATATTTATTATTTAGTATTTTAGAAATACTAATTATAAATTAATAAGAGGAATCTTGTTATTATTATTATTATTATTATTATTATTATTATTATTATTATTATTATTATTATTATTATTATTATTATTATTATTATTATTATTATTATTATTATTATTTAGTTCCTAAATGGTTTAGGAATTAATTAATAAGAGTATTCTCATATTAGTTCATAATAAGATTAGGAGTGTAATTAAAAAAAATCCTATTCATAAAGATGTTAGGAGAGTTGACTATATCTATAAATAAGAGGAGTCTTATTATGGATTGGGGTTACATATAATTTCACAAGATTTTGGGAGAGTACTCATATATTTTCTAGAGAGAAAAAATTAGGGTTTGCCATCACCCATTTCTTGAATCCTTATTCTTCCTTGGTGGATCACCTCTAGAGGCCAAACACTTGAGTGGCTAACATTGATAAAAGGAATCTAATCGGTGTAATTCAAAGAGAACCCGCAGGAATTAGAGATGAACGCGTACTTGTGGAAACTAGTGTCTACAAGGGTTTAATTCTCTATCTCCTTCTTGTTAATTAATACTTGTGCTCAAAGGTCGATCCTGGTTATGATTTATAAAATTTTAAATTATGATTTTAGCATACTTCCGCCACTATTGTGCAATTTGATTGTATATTCTTGGATAAAACAAATCAACAGTGGCATCAAGAGCCAAATTTTATACGAATTATTAATTGTTTAGATTCCACATATGTATGGGTATGTGTTTAGAACAATTTATTGGGCATGATATGTTGTATAAAATCATTTGTTTTGAAAACAAGAAGAAAAAATCGTATTTTGGATTAAAAAAATTGGACTGGATTTCTGAAATCGCGAACTACAATAACATCGTCTAACTGACTATGCTAGGGCGCAGTGTTATTGTATAAACACTGTACCGGGGCACTGTTCTATTGACTTTCGTTGGTTGACCGAACTGCTCCTTGTTCTTTTACACTGAGTCGGGGCACAATGCTGCAGAATCTGTTTTTCAATTTTTTTAGCAGTTTTTCAAAGCTATAAAATAAAAAATGTTTATTTTGGATGATTTTATACTTAAAATAAAAGAGTTTATTTTAAACATGAAATTGTATTTCGTGCAACTTTAAATTGCCCATTAAATGATATCAATGTGTATATGGAATTTTTTAATTTCGCGAGATAGATATTATTTATTGATACATATGTTGAAATGTATGATAATAAAAGGGATTGATTGTGGATTATTGACCAATATGATTGGATTTATTTTTGTGGATGCATGAATGAATGCGTTTTTATAAATGGTGTATGCGTACCTCGTCTCTCTAATTTTTCTAATATACATTCTATCTCATTCCTATGTACTTTTTATTAACTACTGATCAAGATTTCTATTTTTATGAAAATAGTATGTAATAGATTAGTTAGCTTTATTCTGAAGAATTGAAGCCAATAAGCAAGGAGCGCTTGAAAACCCATTTGTAATGGAGCCCGAGATTAAATGTAATAGTTATATTTAATTTTATTCTTTCACCCTAGGTTTGACCTTTTGGTTCACTTGGTGGCTCTAGTGAACCAAACTAGAATAAAAGTTCATAATCAATTCAAGTAGAATATAGTATTCTATATGTGCATGCTAATTATGTATATATTATTAAACATGCTTCACATATTAAATAATATGACGCGTATTTTTTTTTTATATATATA
Source organism: Hedera helix (assembly GCA_947179155.2). Taxonomy (NCBI): domain Eukaryota; kingdom Viridiplantae; phylum Streptophyta; class Magnoliopsida; order Apiales; family Araliaceae; genus Hedera; species Hedera helix. The sequence continues at coordinate 4,836,567 of OX359287.1, forward strand.
TATATATATATATATATATATATATATATATATATATATATGCATGCGCGCTAAACAAGATGAGATAATTAATAACAAATCACTCAAAGAAAATTATATTAAATTGTAATGTTCAACGATATTTGAAATATCGAACGTTGCCTTCTAGCATGATAAAACGATAGAGCATCAAATAATCAATATACGTTTGTTGTGCATACACAAGGCTTATATCAATTATTTGAGATGTTATTTTTATCACATTAGATGCTTATAAGGAATTGAACATTACTGTTTTGTTGTGCATACACAAGGACAATATTTTTCTCTTTACTTATATGGAAGTGCTAGGTTGGACTTAACTTAGATATTTTTGATTTGGATGTGCACATATATGATCATAATAATCTAAGAGACAAAATACAAGGAGTTACATGTTCAGTAATTGACAAAAGTTGTCTACCTATTGAATAAATTATAGTTTGTTGTGTACACACAAGTCTATACTTATGTCGATATGATCCTTATTCTCACTAGCAAATATTTAATAAGATTTATCGAACTATATATGGAGGGTAATATAGTTTTATAAAAATAGTAGGGGGATATCAATTTAAATAAAGACCTAATTTATTTTGGTAATTAATTAAATAAATGTATGCTAAAATATTGTCTATTTTCACATACAAAATTTTATAAATGTCTAACTCACTATCACTGCATAACATACTTGATGCTAACAAATTGACCGGACCTAATTACACAGACTGGTTAAGGAATCTGAGAATAGTTCTTACTGCTAAAAAGATTTCCTATGTCCTAAATTTGCCTGTCCCAACAACTATTGCAAAAGAAGCCTCTGAGGAAGAGATTGCTTCTCACTATCATGCTCGTATCCATGAGTAATAAGCTTCAGCATTAGCATGAAAAGATGGATGCTCCTATTATATTGTTACACCTTAATGACCTTTATGGTGAGCAAAGTAGGACTGCTAGATATCAGATATCTATGGAGCTCTTTCGATCTCAGATGACCTAGGGCATTACTGTTGAGACTCATGTCCTAAAGATGATCAATCTGATTGAACAACTTGGACAGTTAGGGTTCGTGATGGATGGAGAGTTGAACTAAGATTTGATCTTGCAATCACTCCCAAACACCTTTTTACAATTTGTTGTGATTTTTCACATGAATAAGTTGGACGTTAGCTTGCCTGAGTTACTTAACATGTTGAAAACTATAGAGGGTCACTTCTCATCCAAGAAGGACCAAGTCTTGTTGGTGGATGATTCTTTCAAAAAGAGGAATAGGCCCAAGGGTTCTTCTAAAAAGAAGAAAAAGAAGAAGACTAAGGGTAAGACAAAGACAAAGGCAAATGACAATAAGAAAGCTAGTCTTGATGGCAAATAAATATGCTTCCATTACAATAAGTCGAGTCACTAGAAGAGGAACTGTAAGGAGTATCTTGTAGATCTAAAGCAGAAGAAGCTTGGAGAAGTTTCAACTTCAGATCAAGGTTTGTTCATGATTAAAATAAATATTTTTGTAAGTCAAAGTTCGGCTTGGGTATTAGATACTAGTTGTGGTTCTAACATATGTAATACGATGCAGGGACTAAGTAGAAGTAAAAAACTAAACAAAGATGAAGTCATCTTGCGCGTGGGTGATTGAGCAAATGTTGCTGCATTAGCCGTTGAAATTTATTGTTTAACACTGCCTATAGGTAAGTCCATCAATTTAAATAATTGTTATTATGCTCCAGTACTTATTAGAAACATTATTTCTATTCCTATTTTGGACAAGGATGATTTTCATATTATAATTAAGAATAACAATTGTTCTATTTATAATGATAATATTTTGTATGGTACTGGTAAATTGCACAATGGACTTTATTTACTTGACTTACATGAAAATATATTATAAATTAAACAAACTAAGAAAAGAAAAAGAGATAATGTAAATTATACCTTTATGTGGCACTGTAGACTATGTCATATTAATAAAACAAGATTGAACAAGTTGCATAAAGATGGACTTTTAGAGCTGTTTGAATATGAATCATATCTAACTTGTAAATCTTGTCTCATGGGTAAAATGACTAAATCTCCTTTTAGTAGAAAAGGAGAAAGAGTTACAGAGTTGTTAGAGTTGGTACACACAGATATATGTGGACCTATGATAACGTATGCACGAAAAGGGTATTGATATTTTATTACTTTCATTGATGATTATTCAAGATTTGGATATGTGTATTTAATGAAATACAAATCTAAATCATTTGAAAAGTTCAAAGAATTTAGAAGTGAAGTAGAGAAATAAATTGACAAAAGTATTAAGATTCTTCGATCAGATTAAGGTGGTGAATATTTAGGCAACGAGTTTCTCAATTATCTCAAAGAAAGTGGTATAGTCTTACAATGGACTCCACCAGGCATGCCACACCTAAATGGTGTATTTGAAAGGAGAAATCAAACATTATTGGACATTATTCTTTCCATGATGAGTTTTACTGATCTTTCAGTTTCTTTTTGGGGTTATGCCCTAGAAATGCCAGCATACCGACTTAACAAGGTACCCTCTAAATTGGTCCCAAAAACTCCATATGAGTTATGGATAGGGAGGAAACTAAGTTTTAAGCATGTTAAGATTTGGGGTTGTCCAACTTATGTTAAAAATTTGAGAATGATAAGTTAGTGACACTATCCGATAAGTGCAAATTTGTGGGATATCCTAAAGAAATTTAGGATATTATTTATATCATCCAACTGATCAAAAGGTGTTTGTTGCGAAATATACTTTCCTCTTGGAAAATGAGTTTATCCTCGAAGGGGTCGGTGGGAGTAAAATAGACCTTGAAGAAGTTTAAGAACCACAAAACACTATAGGTCAATCAAGTAACACAACCTAATGTACCATAACCTGTTCGTAAATTTGGAAGAGTACCAAAGATGCCTAAAATGTATAGATTCATCATAGAGGATGATGATGAGGTACGCATCATAGATGATGATGATCCATTGACTTACGAAGAGACTATGAGTAGTAAAAACTTAGAGAAATGGCTAACAGCCATGAAATCCTAGATGAACTCTATGTATGAGAATCAAGTATGAACTTTGGTTACTCCAGCTGATGGCATTAAGCCTATTAGGTGCAAATGGGTCTTTAAGAGAAAGCCTAGAGCAGATGACAAGATACAGACCTATAAGGCCCGATTGGTTGAAAAATGTTTCAAATAAAGATAAGGTGTTGACTGTGATGAAACCTTCTCACCAGTAGCGATGCTCAAGTCCATTCGAATTTTCTTGCAATTACAGCTTATCATGACTACGAAATTTGGCAAATGGACTTAAAAATGGTCTTCCTCAATGGGAAACTAGAAAAGGATGTATATATGATACAACTGGAGGGTTTTGTTTCAAAGGTTGGAACAAATTAAGTCTATAAGATACAACGATCCATTTATGGAATGAAGCAAACTTCTCCAAGGTAGAACATCCGTTTTAATGAGACAAACAAAGAGTTTGATTTTATCAATAATGAGGAAGAAACATGTGTGTACAAGAAGGTTAGTGAGAGCGCTGTCACATTCCTAGTATTATATGTTGATAATATATTACAGATAGGGAATGATGTTTCTATGCTTCAGTCGATTAAGATATGGTTATCTAAATACTTCTCCATGAAGAACTTGGGAGAAGCATCCTATATTTTGGGGATAAAGATCTATAGAGATAGATATAAAAGGATGCTTAGCTTGTCCCAATGAACGTACATTAATTCGATGCTAATGAAGTTTAGCATGAAAGATTTCAAGAGAGGGCTCATGCCTATGGGTTATGGAATACATCTCTCCAAGAAGTAGACCCCAAAGACACATGAAGAGAGAGACCGTATGAGTAAGATCCCTTATGCCTTAACGATAGGATCTATCATTCACGGGATGATATGTACTAAACCTGATGTTACTCATGCACTTAGTGTAACAAGCAGATATCAGTCTAATCCTGGAGAAGAACATTGGAAGGCAGTGAAAAATATCTTAAAGTATTTAAGAAGAACAAATGATGTATTTCTTGTCTATGGTGGGTCTTATTTGAAACTAGAGGGCTATACAGACTAAAGTTTTCAAACTGACCAAGATGACAGTAAGTCCATTTTGGGTTATGTGTTTACCTTAAATAGTGGCATAGTGAGTTGGAAAAGTTCCAAGTAGCAAACAATTGCTGATTCAGTGACAGAGGCAGAGTACATAGCTGCAAGTGAAGATGTAAAGGAGGCTATTTGGATGAAGAAGTTCATAACCGAACTTAGGGTGGTTCTTAGCATTCAAGGACTAGTGCCTTTATTTTGTGACAGCACAGGAACTATTGCACAAGCTAAAGAACCTAGGTCTCATCATAAATCCAAACACATGTTATGGTGGTTTCATTTGATTAGAGAGATCATTAAAAGTTGAGACGTCACCCTGGAACGAGTAGACTCTCAAGACAACATAGCAGATCCAATTACTAAAGTGATAACTCAGCAGCATTTTAATCATCATTTAGAGAAGATGAGTATTAGATATCAAGGCGATTGACTTTAGTACAAGTGGGGGATTAAAAATAGTATGCACACAAGTCAATTATATTTGATATAACATATAATTTGTAATCTTATTTATTTATTAATAAAAGTTTATAATTACATTATTTAGAGTTGTTCATTTGAGAATCAAAATGCACATGATCAAATAAAATATAACTTGACAGTAAATCCACGTCTTGTATTTGATTGGGACATTGTATGGTATAATGATTGAATTGTACAATAACTATTCACTGAAATGTTCTTTTATGATTAAATATTAAAATTTATATTATCTGAAAAGTTGTTGATTGCTAAGAGGACTCACCCTTATTGTGCAATAAATATTATTTATTTAAATAAATTAATTGTTTTAATTTATTTATTTAAATAGGATTAGAATTGTTCAAATTGATTTATTCTACAACCGATTTAATATAGAGAAACTAAAGGGTCACATCGCAAAATAAAAATATTTATTTAAGAAGTAAATGGCATAATAGTAATAATAGATAATGTATATTTAATTTATATTATTATGATAGATTAAATTAAATATTTTAATATTTATTATTTAGTATTTTAAAAATAATAATTATAAATTAATAAGAGAAGTCTTATTATTATTATTATTATTATTATTATTATTATTATTATTATTATTATTATTATTATTATTATTATTATTATTATTATTATTTAGTTCCTAATAAGATTTTAATTTTAATTAAAAAAAATCTATTTCTAAAGATGTTAGGAGGGTTGATTATATCTATAAATATGAGGAGTTTTATTATAGATTAGGATTACATACACTTGCACCAGATTTTAGGAGAGTACTCACATATTCTCTAAAGAGAGAAAACTAAAGTTTGTCATTACCCACTTCTTAAATTCTTATTCTTCCTTCGTGGATCACCTCTAGAGGCCAAACAATTGGGTGGCTAATGTTGATCAAAAGAATCTAATCGGTGAAATTCAAGGAGAACCCGACGGAATTGGAGTTGAACGCGTACCTGTGGAAGCTAGTGTATAGAAGGGTATAATTCTCTATATCCTTCTTGTTAATTAATAATTATGCATAATGGTCAATCCTGATTATGGTTTGTAAAATTTTAAATTCTGATTTTACCATACTTTCGTTGTTATTGTTTAATTTGATTGTATGTTCATCGATAAAGCAAACCAACATTCACGACCAAGAAAGGCTAGTAAAGAGGCAAAGTTACTACATTATAGCTCTTAAAACGTAGACTTGATGTTAAGTACATCCACTCATATCTCCCCATGTGCCCCACTTCCGCAATTAGAGGGAAGTATTTGAAAAGTCATTTTAATTTTTTTATCTAGCTGTTCTAAGATTTATGTTCTCAAAACCCTAGAACTTTAAATTTCTTTCAAATCCAAAAAACTTAAACACCCTTTTATTTTTCTTAGTTCGAATCGTAGAAAAGATGGTGACCTATGAAGTTATTACTAGAAATCGGCTATGCTTCGACAAGTTTGGAGAAGCAAAAAAGAAGTTCAGAGACATTCCTAGTCTCGTATAAAAGGCAAGATTCATGGAGATTCTGAATGCCATCACAAAGATTTACACCAAGTTGATAGAAGAACTTTATGTAAATGCTAGTTGTACTGATGGTATTCTCACACGTAAGTGAAAGGACACACCCTAAAGTTAAACTGTTGAAAAAATGAACAATCACACGGGATTCATGACCAAAGAAATCATGTCGTTTGAAGGCATCGATGTCGAAGAAGGAATGAAGCTCATGAAATACTAGAAGAATCCACAACTCAAAGGATTAAAGAAGAAAGAGTTTTCCCAAGAATATGAATTTCTGGTTGATATCGTGGGGAAGTGTATTTTGTGTAAAGACTCTACTCACGATTCTGTTAGTGAGCTTCAATTGAAGATCATGACTATAATAGTCATTAAAATAGAAGTCAATTTTGGCTTTATTATGATGAGCTGGGTCGCTAAATGGGTGGAAGATGCTACAAAAAGAAAGGCCAACAATAAACTTCCACCTAAAATGTTCTATGGACGAATCCTCAGTCATGTTTTGAAGAAGAGGATGAAGAAACTCATCTGAGATGAAGAATGTGAAGCTTTAAATGTAAAAAAGAAAATTACTTCTAAGTTGTTCAAAAATTGAAAGAAGAATCCAATTGAATTTCATTGCTCTAAGCTCTTTGAAGGGAGTGAACGCCTGATAAGTAAAGTTTAAAAACCAAGCAAAGCTCAAGGTAAAAGAAAAGTATCTATGATACAAGAGGAAGTTTCTCAAGAGTCTACGACTCCCCAAATCTCTGAGCATCATATTTCAACGATAGAATAACCTCTGGAGAAGAAGAAAAAGATAGAAGAAAGAAAAGGGGAAGAAGCACTAAAGGAAATTCAAAACAAGTCATCTGATTTTGAAGAATGTACTCCAATCTCTCAGCTTGCAAAGAAGAAGAGGAGCTTAAAAGCTAAACGACAAAGAAAAACTTCTTTAAAATTTTCTAAGTTTGAAGAACAAGCTGGAGAATCGATTGTACAGAAGGAAATCTCTTTGAACGTAGAACCAAATGTGATAGCTGAGATGGCCGCAGACCCTGAGTAAACCCAAGATGTATTGATGGCTGAGAAGGCTTCTGAGCCTAGGCCTTAAATGGAACATGAAATGGCTGTGAAGGTTCCAAACCCTGAGCCAAAAAGAATGTAAAAAAAACTGAAGAAAATGATGTACAAGAAGAAAAAGGCAGAGTTAAGATGAAAAAGAAGGGAGGACCCTGTTCAACAATCTCCAGATTCATCTGATGATTCCCTTCAGCTTACCAAGGTTATCACTAAGGTCACTAAAGAGATCAATAGAGAATTTGATCCAACAATTGTGAAGCTTAAGGATCCAAATATTGAGGGGGAGTAATAACCTATCTTGGAGGCTGTATTTAACATTTCCAAATTAAAACCTTACTTTTACTCTGTGAACACAAAATTCAGTATAGTGACAAGTAAGGGTGGATCTCACATAGAACAATATTGTTTTCAATTTATCCTAATGTTTCTAGTAATAAATATAAGAAAATAACAAAGAAAGGGATTTTAAATTAATTATAATTAACTAGATAAATAAAAGTAAATTAATAAGATTAACCAATAAATTAAAAACTTCAGTTATTTGGTTCAATCTTACTCTTATAATTAATGGATTAATCAATTAGAATATATTTCTATCATTCCATAAAACTAATAACCCTAGGCAACAACAAGCCCTGCCACCCAAAATTTTCCTTAATTGTAATATAATAAAATAAGCTCTTCATTAGATTATAACCATTATATAACCTAGAACAAGCTCTCTAAATTTAATATAAAGACAGCATTAATAACAAGAAAATTAGATTATTTTAAGCAACAATCTTATAAGCTTGGACTGTTTAACTTATACCATGATAACCATAGCAATAAACAAAAGCTTGACCATAATAACCTATCACTATTCACTACCAACGATTATGAACAATATTAATTACATGTAATATAATTATTAAATCTAGAAATTGATACTAATTTGATTAACTCAATAGACCTAAATTAAATCAATCAAATCTAATAACAAATAAACAATTAAAATAGATTATCATGAATAATTTCATATAAGGAAGAAAGAAATAATATTACTGAATTTGTGACACCCCCAAATTCAGGTACCAATGCCTCGAATTTGGTGCTCACGTAATAATACATCCAATCACCACTAAATAACATTTAATACTAATGCGGAATATAAATAAACAAATATTGCTTATTACAATGGCTTCCGAGTCCCAAGGTCAAAAACCATTACCAAGAATAAACATCACAACCTATAAAAGATATTAAGTGCTTGTTGTTACATTATATTAATATTAAACAAAATATAAAATAGGCAACCAACTATCTAACTTTAACTAAGATTTCTCTTTTTCTTTGCCTTTATCCTTACCCGACCTTTCAGGTTTAGCTGCAATAATTTCATGACATAGTAAGGGTGAGCAACTAGCTTGCCTAAGAAGTATGAAATGAATTTGAAATATGCCATGAATAGAAATAACGACTAAATGATTCAATAATATGAGTTCGATATAATCAATGCACAATTTAATAAGTGGCAATTGATTATTTAAATGATGAGTGGTCAAATAGACCTTGAACGTCTGCTGAGGAATCAGTCTATTGATTGACCCTCTTAGGTTACATTTTCAGAACTGTACTTGAAGGGATCAGCCTCTCATACTATATGTGTATGCATAACATTTATTATGTCTGTATTGTTTATGTAATGACCAACAAAATTACGAACCCAATTTTTTTTTTTATGTATTTATACTCATGAGAAAATATGATGTATGAAGTATGAGTGTATGTGTTTATGATTGTATGATGAGAGGTAGTAGGTTAGTTAATTAAATTTATTTGAATTAACTAAAGAAGGAAAAAAGAATGCAAGAGTAGCTTATGTGATGAAAACACAAAGCTTGAATGTTGGTCTTGAATGACAAATAAAAAGATATATAGTGAACAAGTGAATTACTTATATGATTAATGAGAATGAGGAAATAAATGACTTATTAAAGATATCTCAATGCGAGAATAATTGTATGCGTTTAGGAAACTATATTATGAACCCAAGTTGATGATAAGGGGAAGTTAATTAAATTTAATCAAGTTAATGTACTTGTATTAATATGTATTATGATTTTGAAAAAAATTAGCATTACCACTGTAGCGGTAGGTTTCACCGCCGCCGCGGTGAAACTCCCTAGAATTTGAAAATCAGAACTACCGCTGCAGCGGTGGTATAGACTGTTTGAAAATTTATAGTTTATTGAATCAAATTGAAGTACTGGTATGTATGAGCATTAGTGTTTTAATTAAATAAATCCAAGATATATTAAGTGTTAGTGATTTAATAGACTAACTCAATTAAGTAGTCCAATGGACTTATAGATAGCAAGCCTAATTGGATTATGTAATTAAGCTAATGTATTTATTCAATAAACCCAAGGGGTTAATTAATTAAAGTCCAAATGAATTAAACTAGTAGCCCAAGTTCATTTAATATTAAGTTTAGTATGGGTTATTAGGTGATGGCCCAATGTGGGGAATTATGTACTAGTAGTCCAAGCAAGGATACTTGTAATACCTATTAAGTAGTCCAATGTGAATCAATGAGGGAGCCCAAATAAAATTAATCTAGAAGCCCACATTGAATTTATTTAAATGGCCCAAAGGGGAGCCCATATCATAGTCAAAAGGTTTGTCAATATATATATATATATGTATAAATGATTATATAAGATAAAAAGAAAATCAAAAATGGAGAAGAAAATGGCCATTTGGCTGGTGGTTATGAGGCCCAATGGGGTGTCTAGCAAGTTTTGTGGTTGAGTGAAAAATACTCCATTGGTTACTTGTTTTGAGTTTTGATGGAAGTCATTCATATTGGTCATTCAAGATGGTTAATCAAGCTAGTCATTCATAAGAATAGTAAGCATACTTAGTAGCACTAATTGACTAGTGTTGGTTGATTAGGAGAGCTAATGGTGTATTCCTAGACTTCTATAAATAAAGAGGAGCAAAGCCTTGTATAAGTTGTTTACTCATTTGTTTATTTTTACTAACTTATAGAGAGAGAAGTTCTAGAGAGAAGCTAGAGCTTTTGTGAGAGAATACTTGAGAGTTGAAAGTGTGTTACTTATTTTATGGAAGAGAAGAAGAAAAGGAGTCTAGCTTTAGCCAGAAAAAGATATCCATTAAATGTTCAAAAGTGTTCTATCTCTTCCTTAGATCATTTATATGGTTTAAATATGTTTTGTGTGGTCAAAATGTATTTTTAACCAATAAATTTTTTTTTTGATGGTCTAGAAGTCTTAAACTATGTTATATATGTATATTCATGGTTTGATATGTTTAAATAATGTATTGGTATATGTGTTATGCAAATAAAGGGAAGAAAAATCCATATAGTGATTTATCGGTAAAACCCTAGATGGTTCGATCTTAAATTTCTTGTCAAAACATTTTCAAAATGTAATCGAACTATGAAATATTATAAAGCAAGAAGTTAGGAAGACAACAACACTGAGTTGATGTCATATGAATGTATAGATGTTATTTTGTTCAAGTTTGAACCAATAAAACCAAGGATTTGTGAAGTTAAATTTCAATTTATTCTTGAGAGCAGTATTTAGTCCAGTTTCATTTGGAATTTGGATTTGTGATCTAAATAAAAGTTGTAGAGGGGAAATTTTTAATGAGAATGGACTCAAGAATCACCCCAAAATATTTTAAAATGAGGAAGTTATGACAGTTTTAGTAAAGGAGGGTCGGATAGTCCCCAAATTAGGGTTTTAGATTTTTGTATCACCACCGCAGTAGTGGAAACTACCGCTGCAGCTGTCAAACATTCTGTCAGAGACGTGTTTTAGTTGTCTGGGTCGGGTCGGGTCGAGTTTTCCTTTGAAAATTAAGTTGAAATAAGTATAAAATGAAGGTATTTGTATAATAAACCAATATATTTAGAGTCTATGAGTGACCAATTGGTAGTTAAATGTTTAAAATAAAGATTAAGATTAACACAATTAAAAAGTTAACTATGTTTATGGTTTGAAGATTATTAAAATATTGTTAAATGATTACTAATATTAGTAGGTAACTAAAAAGTTATTAAATGAGTAATAACATTAGTACATGAGAAAAATGTTATTAAATAATTAATGACATTAGTTAATGATTAAAATATTATTAAATGGTTAATAATATTAATAAGTGATTAAAATATTATTAATATTAATAAATGATTAAAATATTATTAAATGGTTGATAATATTAATAAGTTATTAAAATATTATTAAATGCTTAATAATATTAACAAATGATTAAAATATTATCAAAGGATTATTAATATTATTAAGAGGGTAAAATATTATTAAATTGTTAATAATTTTTATAAATGATTAAGATATTATGTGATAAATAATATTATTGGAAAGGGTATAATACATTATTAAATTATTAATAATGTTAATAGGTGATTGAGATGTTACTAAATGATTGTAATATTGATCAGGGAATAAAATATTATTAAACTGATTAATGGTATTCATAAACATTAAAAATATTATTAAATGGTTAATAATATTTATTTGAGAATAATATATTATTAATGGTGATAATATTAGGAAATTATTATTATGTTCTTAAATGATATTTATGTGATTAAAATATTATCAAGGGTTGATAATATTATTAAGTGAGTAAAGGTTATGATTAAGTGTTAGATGGTTTAAGTGATGTATAATACAGTTATATGATATGCTGACTGGTAGATTAATATTGTTGAACGTTAAGTCATTCAAACAAAGTTATTTTAAATTGAATATCAATAGTCAGCGGAACAGGCAAGTTCTCTGAACCCTAACTTGTATTTATTTTGCAAGTCCTTTAACCCTATTCAATTATTGTTGAGCAAATTTTTTAAACTGGTATTCCATTGCTAAAGCTTTAAGTGTTTTAATTATCTAACATTATTTTACATCGATAATATTATTGATATTCGCACTTATGTGCAATTGCATGACTGTTCACGTTATGAAATATTAAAAGAGAAATATCTATGTTATTTGTTTCGGCTAGATATATCATGTGTTCTTATGACTATTCTTATTATGAACTATTTAAAGAGAAAGATCTATGCCCAATTGTTTCGGCTAGACCATGTATGTTTTAAATTCATTAATCTGAATATTTTTGAAGCTAGTCCAAACCATATTGTTGTGGTGCGAAATCTGATGGAAAAAACTGAAATGAACAAATTATTATGAAAAGATGAAACTTGGGTCGGATGAAATAATTCCGGTCAAAACGGTATTTGATGGTTATAGCGTGCACAATATAAACGTACAATAGGCTGATCACCTAGAGTACCCGTCCCCGGATATTACAATTGAAATGATTGTTAATATTCAAAACGAAATGACAGTCTTTTGTCTACAGGGTATTGTAAATACTCAAAACGTATGTTTATGGTCTTGTGACCTTTCAGCATAAGAAGTAGTATGTTAAATCTATTGAGAATGTGTACTCAAAGTTGCATGTCTTCACAATTATTGTATAATGTTGAAGTTTTAAGAGCTAATTCTTTTTCATTCATGATATATCCTTTATTGTTATTTAAACTTGCTGAGCAAAGTAGTTGCTCACCCTTGCTATATCATGAACTATTTTTCAGTTAAGCCGAGTGAAATAAGGAGTGCAACGACAAAGGAAATATGAACGAGTAGAAGTAATTTAGTTCTCACTTTATGTGTAAACCTTTTGTATTATAAGGTAATGATGATGTATTAAGGTTAGTGGAACTTGGGATTGAAGGTACGATTTGTAATGAAATTATGTATATTTTTCGTGAGTTATTGAAGATTTAGTTTATGAATGTTTGTTTAGTAATGAATAGTGAGCACCGAACCCGAGGTTTAAGGGATCCGGATTTGGGGGCGTCACAGTTTATCTGATACTTAGGTTTTTTTTTCCATTATGAGTTATTTTTCTCAGTCTAAGAATCCGTATCACTATGATTTGGATAACTTTTAAAATAAATTACACATATGTCTGGCCAAACAAGTGGCTTAAACTTCCTTTTTAATTAGTTCATGAATGTAAGAACTTTAAAAGATTCATAGTTCAAGAATGGAATATGAATTCAATTGCACTACGTGCGAATAACAATAATATTGATGTGGAATAGTTTGCAATACAAAATAAGTCGAGGTTTAGGAACTTGCTCAGTGTAAATTTGAGTAAGGTGAGGAAACTTGTCTGTCTGTCGACTTACTGATACTTCTTTTAACTTAATTTCCTTTGAAAGATCTAACATAAATAATGTCGGTCTATTAATTAGTACATCACATAATCGTTCATTTGACCATCTATTTACGCTATTTATCTAGCATATACATCAATTAGGATAATCACATAACACACGCAATTCAATTTTATATCATTATCCCTATAAAAATATTTAATTGTACCTAGGGTAATTATTTAATTACCTAATATCTGTTATCAGATTTATGTATAGACAAATTCACGCAAGTATACGTGACCACCAAGTAATATAATTGAAAGTAAAGTATCGCTCCCATGAGGAATTATTATTATTAATATTCAAGTACTAATTTTATGTCAACTTAATTTTATTTAAACAAATGATTCAAATATAAGAAATCAGATTAATTAACTTAAATAAGCAAACTACTAAGCAAGGATGAATATCAAATTTAAAAGTTAAGACTACAACTTCCCCCAATGTTTCACATAAATCTTTTTATTCTCTTGACAACTATTTAATCAATACAATTCATTAAATGTGAATTAATAAATATTTATTAAACTTTTTCCAATAGTTTGACAAAAATATCTATTCCAATTAACAAAAATATCTATTCCAATTAATCTACTATATTTTTATGTATCATAATTAATAACGAATTCATTAAGTTTAAATTCCCAAAACAATTACATGCAACGTATAAATATATTCATATTCTATACACAATGCATATTATCATATTTAGATCAAATCCTAGATTTCATCTTCCAAATCCATCTAGGAAATCAAATAATTGTATGGCCAAACAATTATAATATATAAGCATAAAATATGATAAATGAATCATAAAGATTAATAATTGAAATAAGAGTGAATTAATTTATACTAAACATCGGGTTCTATTGTAGTCTTAAAATAAAATTAGTTCAAAAGTAAATAAAAAGAACTCCATAATTTAAACATCTTAGCATAATAAGAATTAAAGATAAAAGAATAAATGATAAAATTTGTGTAGCACTTCTTCAATCTCCATTACTTGAACCCTTGATGTCGCCTTCTTTGCTTCAATGCTTCAATGTATCTCTAGATTATTGTGTTTTTTTGCTCTCCCTTTGTCATGTATTTATAGGCCTATAATTTATCCAAACCCTAATAGGATTTAGAATTAATTTAAGCCCTCCTTTTTAATTTATTCTTAGCTTTAATTATTTTTTTGTGGAATAAAATGAATGCATAAGCGTCGTATGCCTTTTCCTCATTCTACTGCAAAAAACGATGCCACTTTGCAAGAATTTTGATTCCCAGCTCGTCCGCGCATTGCGTGGATTATTACCATTTTTGGCCTCTTGCGCATTGTGCGTATATCCTTCAAATCCTTCTGTCGCATCCCTTAAAACGACACCGTTCTATGTCTGCTTCATCCATGATCGCCCCATGCGCGCCTGCCACTATTCTTGATCCAAATGGCATCGCATGCTCTCTGTGTCTGTTGTCGCACTATGCCAAGCGCACACTGACCCTTGCGACTGTCGAACTTGCGCAAATTATAATTTTGCCACCAATAATCCCTTATTTACCAGATTGCCCCTCTTTTTAACTTTTCCTACAAAATAAGATTTAAACAATTAAAAACTCATAAAAATAAAACTAAAAATAATAAAAATACATAAATTACCTAAAATACTTAAAAATCCACAAATAATTAAGTATAAAAATATCTAATAAATAGGTATAAAATCCACTTATCAAGTACCTCTAAACTTAAGAATTTGCTTGTCCTAAAGCAAAAACAAGAAAATAAAATCTAAGTAATTATAACTCTAACAAACTAATAAACATGAAGACTTTAATAACAAAACAAGCACAATGATTCAATATAATGATCGAAATATCAGCCTCAAAGATTCATTGGTAACAACTCACACAAAACTTCAAAATCATGCTTTGTCCATACTTAACATATTGCTAGTATCACATTACTATCAATCCTTTTTTTTATTGTGTATGTGTATGAACCGAATGCATCAAGCTAATCAAAATTCAGGTAAGTCTAATGAATTCCAATGCTCATAAAAGATATTCAACAATTTAGAATTCCAGTGCTCCTTTATATACTTATTGTCATATATATTTCTTTTTCTTACGAGTGCATCTTACGTTCCATCTCATATATTTTTTTTCTCGGCATGTGTAATGTTTATTTTTATTAGGATTTTCAAAGTTACCCATTTAGCAAACTTTTCACCAATGACTCCCAAACCAGATGGCTTTAGGGCACTACGTGTAGATATAATTCTAAGGGTTTACTTGTTCGAGTAACTAAGACCACTAAAATTAACTAGCCAAGATGCTTTTAGCCATCATAATTAACAATATTTTTTCAATTTTCCTTTCTCGATAGTCATTGAAGCAGTTATTTTTACTTCTTTATTGTAACATAATCAAATAAGCGATAGAGGTTTTCTTTATCTTTCACTAACATTTAATCCACAAACTTAGTCCAAATTTCAAATGATGCGACACACTAAATACGTGCATAAAAGTGTTTAGGGTCTCAAGTAATGCCAAAACTAGTAAACAATTAAGAATTGGACTAACAATCAGTATTCATTTCACATAAGTGATTAACTAATTCACCAAGTTATTATCATTGGCCCAAATATTTACCACTAAAATCAAAATATTGCTCAAGTGAATCCAAATGCATGCTCTAAAAATAAAATAAAAAATGTTATGCTTTTTTTTCCAACAAAACAAATGCAAAAACTATAATGAAATGTAATGCATATAAACTGTATAAACCACCCCCAAATTTAGATACGACAATGTCCTCATAGAGTAAATATAGAAAGAATTAAAAGAAGGACTCCCCTGAATAGATCATTCGTCATGCGGGACATCTTTGTCATCCAAGTGTGGAGGTAGGTAAATTAAAAAAAATTGAGGCTCTGGAAAATGAAGTGGATCGGCATTCGAGTTGCATTGCATTGGCATGAATAATCTGGCACAACACGATGAAAGCATATTATAACAATTAAAGAACCCAATACTAAGATAATCACTAAAAACTAAAACTAACTAATGTGACATCGAATTAAATAAACTTGGTTTGACTCCTAATAAGCGCTTATTTTATAGTCTTCAGCCTGACTACTCCTTTTTTTCATTCCGGGCCGGCAAGATTAATTAAGGTCCTTTAACGAGCAATGTCAGCACCCCAATAATGCTTAAGACGTTGACCATTCACTTTGAAAGTTCTCTTTGTGTTAGGCTCTTCGACCTCAACTGCTCTATGTGGAAATACCATGGTAATGACAAATGGACTAGACCACTTTAATTTTAGTTTGCCTGGGAAAAGCTTTAATCTGGAGTTGAAAAGGAGTACAGTTTGACCTGGTTCGAACCTCTGCTCAATGATCTGCTTGGCATGCCACTGTTTGGTCTTTTCTTTATTCAACTTGGCATTCTCATATGCTTGAAGATGAAATTCATCAATTTCATTAAGCTGCATAAGACGTTTCTCACCAGCCGCATGCAAGTCAAAATTCAACTTCTGAATATCCCAATATACACTATGCTCCAATTCGACTGACAGATGACAAGCTTTCCCGAACACAAGCTTGGATGGGGACATTCTAATCAGTGTTTTATAAGCAGTTCGATAAGTCCACAAAGCATCATCAAGCTTCTTCGACCAATCTTTCCTATTTGGATTAACAATCTTCTCTAGAATATGCTTCACCTCTCTATTTGAAATTTCTGCTTAGCCACTTGTCTGGGGGTGATAAGCTGTGGCGATCTTATGAGTAACTCCATACTTAGCTAGAAGGGCTACAAACTACTTATTACAAAAGTGAGTGCCTTCATCACTGATGATCGCCCTTGGTGTGCCAAACCTGGTGAACATATTCTTTCGCATAAAATTTAACACCACTTTAGAATCGTCGGTAGGCACAGCAGCTGCTTCAACCCACTTTGAGACATAGTCAACTGCAACCAAAATATACAAATTATTATAGGAGGACGGGAATGGGCCCATGAAGTCAATACCCCAAATGTCAAAAAATTTTAACCTCCAAATGCTGTTCAAGGGCATCTCATGTCGCTTTGAAATGTTGCCAACCCTTTGGCATCTATCGCACCTTGACACGAAAGCATTGGCATTTTTGTAGAGAGTGGGCCAATAGAATCCAGATTGAAGAACTTTTGCTGCCATTCTCTCTCCCCCATAATGTCCTCCATAGCCTGATGAATGGCAACGGTGAAGTATATCTTTAATTTCCTTGGCGAGTACTCATCTTCTCAACATATGATCTGCACACTGCTTAAACAAAAATGGTTCATCCCACAAGTAATTTTTCACGTCATGCATAAACTTTTTCCTCTAATGGTAGCTTAACTCAAGAGGAAACACTTGACTCACAATATAATTCACAAAATCAGCATACCACGGTGCTTCTATTGTGAATGAAAATAGCTGCTCATCCGGGAATGATTCATTGATTAGTGTACCAACTCCCTTTTGTTGTTTAGGATTCTCAAGTCTTAAGAGATGGTCTGCCACTAGATTTTCGGTCCCTTTCCTACCCCGAATTTCAAGATCAAACTCCTATTGTAGAAGGATCCATCGAATCAAGCGTGGCTTAGCGTCCTTCTTTGAGATTAAGTATTTGATGGAAGAGTGATCTGTGAACACAATCACCTTCTGTGCCAATGAGGTAGGAACATAACTTATCAAAAGCATATACAACTGCTAGTAACTCTTTCGCGATTGTTGTATAGTTGAGTTGTGCATCAGTCGATGTTTTGCTAGCATAATATATGGCATGCAAAATTTTCTCTTTACGTTGGCCTAAGACCACGCCAATCGCAAAGTCACTAGCATCACATATTAACTCGAATGGAAGATCCCAATTAGGTGTAATTATCACGGGGGCAGTAATAAGCTTTTCTTTCAATACTTCAAAGGCCTCTAAGCATGCGTTATCGAAGTTGAAGGGTATATCTTTCTCTAGAAGATTGCAAAGAGGCTTTGTGATCTTTGAGAAGTCTTTGATAAAATGCCTGTAGAAACCTTCATGTCCCAAAAAACTTTGAATCCCCTTCACTGATGCTAGAGGTGGAAGCTTTTCTATAATCTATATTTTTTCCTTGTCCACCTCTATTCCATTAGTAGGCACCCCTATGCCCCAAAATTATACCTTCACGAACCATAAAGTGACACTTCTTCCAATTCAACACTAGATTAGTTTTCACGCATCCTTTTAGCATAAGTATTAGATTCTTTAAGCACAAATCGAAACTATCCCTGAATACCAAAAAGTCGTCCATGAATACCTCAAGGTTTTGCTCGACCATGTTTGAAAATATTGCCATCATGCATCGCTGAAATGTTGCTGATGTGTTGCATAGTCCAAAAGACATCATTCAGAAAGCAAATGTTTCATATGGGCACGTGAAGGTGGTTTTTTCTTGATCTTCAAGGGCTATTGCTATCTAATTGTAGCCCGAATATCCGTCTAAGAGATAATAAAAATCATGGCCCGCCAATCTGTCGAGCATCTAGTCAATGAATGGAAGAGGGAAGTGATCTTTGCGAGTTGCCTTGTTAAGTTTGCGATAATTCATGCAAACTCACCATCCAGTTACTGTCCGAGTAGGGATCAACTCATTATTTGCATTGGCCACTATCGTTATGTCTCCTTTCTTTGGAACACATTGGACTGGACTTACCCACGAACTGTCTGAAATTGGGTAGATATTTCCAGCATCCAACCACTTGATGATCTCCTTTTAAACAACCTCCTTCATGATCAGACTCAATCGACGTTGTTGCTCAATCACAGGCGCCGCATTATCTTCAAGCAGGATCTTATACATGCAAAACGAAGGACTAATCCCTTTAATATCGGCAATAGTCCATCCTAAAGCCGTTTTGTTTTCTCGGAGGACTCGCAAGAGCTTGCTTTATTGAGATTCGTCAAGTAAAGCAGAGACAATAATAGGCAAAGTACATGAATCTCCCAAATATCCACACCGCAGATGATTAAGAAGAGGTTTTAGCTCCTATGAAGGTGATTCTTCCAGTGATGACTTTGCACGAATAGTTGAACTTTTTGAATGCTCCAAAGGTTCAAATTGCTTCTTGAACTTAATAAATGGTGGAGATGAATTCAACAGTTGCACGTACTCCAAGGAAGATGGGAAGTCCAAAGCAGAAGGACTAACTAGTGCTGTCGCAAGAGAATTCTAGAAACAACTGCCTTCAAATACTTCATTCACTGTCTCATCAATTAAATCAATTTGAAAGAATTCTTCTGCATCGTTTAGAAGTTTCATAGCTGAAAATACGTTGAATGTAATCTCTTGATCTTGGACTCTCATAGTTAACTCACTATTTTTTACATCAATCAGTATTCTCCCTATGGCCAAAAATAGGCACCCAAGAATAATCGGTATATCCTAATCTTCCTCAAAGTCTAAGACTATGAAATCAGTTGGAAAAATGAAATTTTCCACCTCGACTAAAACATCTTCAACTATGCCCCGTGGATAAGTGAGTGATTTGTCTGTAAACTGTAGTGTGACATTCGTAGGTTTTGCTTCTTTCAATCCCAACTGTCGATAAATTAAGAGCAGCATCAAGTTGATACTGGCTCCCAAATCACATAATGCTCTCCTAAAGAATTTTCTGCCAATCGTGCATGGAATTATGAAGCTACCCGGATCTTTGAGCTTTGGTGGTAGTTTTTTTGAAGTATTGCGCTTCACTCCTCAGTTAATGCCACTGTTTTAAATTCACCTAACTTTCTCTTCTTGGATAAGATATCTTTCATGAAATTTACATAGCTCGGCATCTGCTCCAGTGCATCGACAAATGGAATGTTGATCTCCAGCTTCTTGAATACTTTCAAAACTTTTGTGAATTGTTTATCCAGCTTTGATTTCTATAGTCGATGGGGGAAAGACACAGGTGGTACAATAGAGCTCTGCTTGCCTGCTTTTATCTTTGATATTGGAGTCTTATGCTCTCTATTATTGTCATCTTGCTTGTCAACCTCACCATCATCTTCCTGCGTCTGCTTGGGAGTTTCATTAACAACTTCGAGTAACTTTTTACCCCTACGAAGTGTCATTGTCTTACACTGTTCTTTACCATCTCATCTAGGATTGACCTGTAATGTCCTAGAATTTCCACGTCATTATTAATTAAATTATTAATTTAAATTCTAACGAGTTAGTTTTACGAGATTATTTAAATCTTTTTATGTGATTAATTACTAGAATTAATTAAAGGGGGTCACTAATATGTTATTAAATTAGTGAACAAACCCTAAAGTTTTAATATCAAAACAATCGATAAGTTTCCTATTAATTAAATATTTAATTAAATTGAATATAATGAGTTAATTAAATATAATAAATTAATTAATATGATTATTAAATTAATGTAAATAATGTGAAATATTAATAATAATATTTATTAGTCAATTTAGTAATTTAATACTAATGGGTTAGAGTATTTAATTATTTATTCAATCTAATTATTTATTTAATCATGGATTGAATAATTAATGTGTAAATTATTAAATTAGCCCAACATGGATCAATTAGTAGCCCAAGTAAAGAATAATAAAACTTGGCAAAGTAGTAGCCCAAACAATTTAAATGAAGCCCAAAAGAAATTAAAACAAAGTCCAATATTTGGCCCACTTGAAAAATACTTTATATAACTATTTATTTATTAAAGTAAAATGGAGATGACAAACTTTTTGGGGCAAGGAAATGTCATCAGCCGTGTGCTAGGAGCAAGAGAGGGTGAGTTGATATTTTTCATATTTTATTTTTCATTTATTTAAATATTAGGTTGCTTGTTTGGTTTTGTAGTACATGGACACCATTCTTCTTTTCACCAACTTAGTCTTTGGCCTAAATTTCTTGCACAAGTCTCCAACTACCCTCATGATGGTATTTTGATAGATATAGATTTTATATCTATGCCCATTGTAAGTATACTTACAATTTAGTAGCTTTTATTAGTCATTTATCATCTTTTATTTTCAAGAGAGCTAGAGAGCATTTGAGAGTGTAAGAAAATATATTTGAGAGCAAACATACCAAGAGAATGAGTTCTTGGTTCATGTCATCTTCTTTCACCACCTATTTTGGAAGAAAAAGGAAAATAACCATTAAATCAAGGTAATGATTATTCTAAATCTAGGTTTTGTTTTTAAATTAAATAAACCAACATGTGAGTATAAACATGTTAATGTAGTTAATAATGTGTAGTAGTAATATTTATGTCATGCTTGAGTTTAATATGCTTGGTTTGTATTTTGGTATAATTTATATGCTAAAAACATGTGTTTTGTGGTGTTAAATCAAGTCTCAAAATAATGACCAAAAATAATTTTTATAATATTTAGATTTAATGTTCTAATATTATAGAACATTAAATCATGAGAAAAACAAAGTTTGGATCACTCAAAATGGAGTTATACACAAAAAGTTATGAGTTATAGTAGTTTATTTGCTATAATAATTTTTATGAAAAAAAAATGGAATTAAATCATGGAAAATTAAATTTTCATGTTATAAATTGATATTAAGTGATTGGTAATTTTGTTTGAATTTTTATTGAAGAGTTAAAACTTATTTGAAGGTATAATTTTTGTTAAGTGGTGTATTGAAAGTTACTGTAGACAATCTGTTTGGAAGGAAAAAAAAATGCTAGCCACGCATTGCGCGCCAACAGATTCTACCGGTGCCGGCTCCAAACGACGCCGTTTGGCGTAGGAAATTATTCAACCCGCTCGACATGCACGGAAGCCAGCTCCGGTCCCCTTAAAACGACACCGTTTTGGGCCGTTGAGTTTGTAAGCACGCGCATTGCGCGATAACTAGTTTCGGCGAAAATTACTAAACTGCCCCTCCGTTCATTTTTCTGAGTAATTACAAAATTGCACTCAGATCAGTTTTCAGTTATTTACAAGTTTACCATTCTGCATATTTTTAATTAATTTAAATGTTTAAAAATTAATTTAAAATTATAACAAAAATAATAATAATACAAAAATGATATTTGGGATGATATTTTTCATTAAGTTTAATATTTAAAATATTAATCTAGTTAGCTAAATTTATTTTTAAGTTAAATAAATAAAGATTTAATTAATTATTTATTATTTAAAATTTTAATAATCAATAAAGGTGATAAATTAGCAATTATTATTTAATTCATATTAAATAATAATTAAAGAGAGATAAAAATTTATAAATTAATTATTTAGTATTTAAATATTATTAAATAATAAATAAGGATAATTAAGTAATTAATTATTATTTAATTAACGTTAAATAATGATAAATGGAAATTAAGTTATTATATAAATAATTTATTA
Source organism: Hedera helix (assembly GCA_947179155.2). Classification (NCBI taxonomy): domain Eukaryota; kingdom Viridiplantae; phylum Streptophyta; class Magnoliopsida; order Apiales; family Araliaceae; genus Hedera; species Hedera helix. Next base: position 4,859,378 of record OX359287.1, read on the forward strand.
TTTAATTTAAATAATAAATAAGGATAAATAAATTAATTATTATTTAACCTTAAATAATAATTAAAATTAATTAAATAATTAATTATTATTTAATTGACATTAAATAATAATTAAAGAGGATTAAAATTAGTAAACTATTATTTAATTTTCTTAAATTAAATAATAAGTGAGGTTAATTACTTAGTTAATTATTAGTTAATTAATATTAAATTAAAGAAGGTTAAAATTAAATCAATAATTATTTATTATTTAATTATTATTAAAAAAAATAAGTAAGTACAATTAGTTATTATTTATTTTAAATAATAACTAAAGTTAATTAATTAATTAATTTCTATTTAATCAAGATTAAATAGTAATTAAATAGAGATTAAGTTAATAAAATAATTAGAATTTAATTATGCTTTAATTAAACAATTGTAATAAGTTGTTTAAGGGTTTAATAAGTGTCCAACACTTAAGAAAAATATTTTTTAAATTATTAAATTATTAACCTAATTTGATTGAGGGTCTATAAGATTAATAATATTGTTTTGACTGATGTAAATTATGTGTTAGTACTTATGTGTGGTAAATAAGTTCATTAGTAAGCGTATAATTATGCAAATATGCCTTACTAATTATTAGACCAATTTTATTAATGTTAGGTCTTTCAAAGCCAGTTAGTTAAAGCTAGACATTAATTGTAGCTGAGCAGACATGCAAGTTCTTTATCTCTAAACTCATTTCATTGAGCAAGTTATTTATTTAAGATTGAATTATAATTCCAAGCATGCTTTAAGTGGTTTACATTACTTTACAATTATTCCACATCGATATTATTGTTATTCGCACTTGGTGCACTTGAGCTCGTACAGTCTTTGATTGTACCTTATTTATTGTTCTACTGTTTAAAGAACTATTCAAAGTAGGTCTAAGTCATTGTTTGACTAGACATTTATGTTAAAGATTTTAAAAGTTATCCAAATCATTGAAGATGCAGATTCTTAGACTATTATGAACACCCCTTTATTATAGGGGAGTACCCTGTATCTAATATCAGGTACAAAACACAGAAATTAAATGTTATGTATACACATATTGTACTGAGGCTGATCCCATTGGGTACATATTTTTGGTAGTAACCATTGGGTCAACCTGCTATTGACTCCAGTAGATATTTATAGTTCATAGTTCATAGTCTATTTGACTATCTTGATTCTAAAAGCAAATCATTATTCCTACTTATGTTATTCATATTATTGAATTGTTCAACTATTCCCTTCCATTCATGATATATTGTTTCTTGTTGTTACTTAAACTTGTTAAGCAAACTAGTTGCTCACCCTTGCTATATCATGAAGCCTTATGTGGGACTTCTGGGAAGAACAAGGGTAAGGGAAAGATAAAGTGATAGACTTCAGGATGCAACATTTTAGTTAACTAAATTACTTGTTATGTAATATAAACCCTAAGTACTTTATTAAGGGTATTTGTGTACTTTTGCGTAAGGTTACTGTATCTTGGGACTAGTAACGCCTTTTGAATGAACAACATATGTTTATTATTCCGCATTTAGTTATTGTATGTTGTTTAGAGGTGGATGTTTGTATAGGATTGTGATGACCGGATCCGGGTATTTGAGATCCGAATTTGGGGGCGTCACAGGTTGGTATCAGAGCTGTAGGTTAGAAACGTTAGGATTGCGAAACCTAAGTTATAACCTTGGTAGTAAACTCGTATTGAGTGTTAAGAGATAAATCGGGGAGATTTATCAGATGTGGTTTTGATGAATTGGGCAATTCATTGAGTCGAGTCGTACCCGATGAAATATAATTTCATTTCTTCAATGAATATATTTTATTCCCGTACTGATGTTGGTTTTTCTGTTGTGCTGTAGGATGGCTATAGGCAAGTCTAGTAGAGCTCGAGAGGAGGAGGTATTTACCGATATCCCTGTAGACACCGAGCAGCTGATCGGGTATGCACCAGTTGCCCAGTAGCACCAGTAGTAGAGTCCAAACCTGAGGAGGACGATAGTAGGGATTCTGCGAAGCCTGTCAGGGGTGGAGTGATGAGGCCCTATAGCGAGGATTAGGCCGAATCTGAGGACGAGGAGCAGGAGGAGCTAGTAGAGTACGCTGATGGCATGAGCACTATTGTCAGTGACATCATCGATGAGCTGACTACAGCGAACGACGAGTTAGAGAATAAGGTTCAACACCTGGAAGAGCAGAGCCAGATTCATCAGCAGACCGAGGACCAGCATAGGGACACAGCTTACATGTTCTCTGGTGAGAACATGGAGCTAAAGGAGAGGATGACCGATTTACAGGCCAAGATTTAGCAGTTGGAGAGCGCTGCACCTTCATTGGGTTCTACTGTGCAGCAGCTTATGATCCAGAATAGTCAGCTGAGGCAGACGGTGGAGAGATTAGACGCTAGGGAGATGGCGAGTCGGACAGTTCTCCAGACCATCAGGGCTGAGCTTGAAAGGGAGAGAGCCGCTAGGATCGACACCTTAGAGTATGCTTTTGGCACTTTGTTTGATCGACTGAGGCGTTGGGTTATGAGGCACCCTAGGGAGGCGGGTAACAACAGACGCTGGATTCGTTGCCATATAGTGGAGGAGTTGGCCCAGCAGGCTTTACGCAGGGCTATTCGTAGGACTGTTCGCTGCAGCAGGCGGTGATTTATTGTTGTTATCTTGTTTGTACCTAGTAGTAGTGAGTCCCACCTTTTGTTTCTATTAGGGACGTTTCAGTTGTTGTAAGCCTTTATATTTTGATGTATGCATAGGATGTCAGTTAGACCCCAACTTTTGTTCTGTTAAAGGGGTTGATGGTAGTAAATCCTCACTTTTTGGTTCGTTAGATGATAGTCGTTGTTAGGCAACTTGTGCCTTGATCGTTTATAGAAGTATGCCACTTGTTGAGTCTGTACTAAAACATTGGTATATGAATATAAATGCAGTTATTTCCTTGTCTAAATCAAATGTACTTGATATATAGTTTTGAATTTAAATGTTAATTTGACTAACATAATGTGTAGAACTATAATCGTAAGTCTAAGATTTGCTCTTTAGCAGATCATGCCGAGAGGTAGACCACATAACCAACGTATCCCAGAGTCAGAGAGTGAGGTTGGGGATCGACCTAATCTTATGAGGATGTTTGCGGAGATGCTGACGGAAGCCATGCAAGCTAAATCCCCACCAGTGGTAGTACAACCAGCGCCGCACTTGGCAAATTTCAAGGACTTTAAACTGGTTGGACCATCGGAGTTTCAGGGAACTATAAACCCAATTGAGGCACAGTCTTGGATCGAGAAAATGGAGAAAGTATTTGAGGTTGCATGAGTGGCCGAAGAACAGAAGACTAGTTTCGCCACCTTCATGATGAAGGGGGAGGCGAACTATTGGTGGAAGGCCAATAAGGGACGTGCGGGAGAAGGCGTTATTACTTGGGAATGTTTTAAGGAAACGTTTCTGGAGAACTACTTCCCGGAAAGCATGCAACAAGAAATGGAGGTGAAATTCCTTGAGTTAAAACAGGGAAACATGTCTGTGGCCGAGTATACGGCCAAGTTTAATGAGTTGGCAAGGTTCGCAACTCATCAAGTTGATACTGAGGTTAGGAAGGCTCAGAGGTTTGAGCTGGGACTGAAGCCGTGGGTGTACTGTTCTGTGGCGGTATTGAAGATTAAGAGTTTTTCAGAACTGTTGGAAAGGGAAATCATTGCAGAGGGTGGCAGTAAGGCCCTAGCTAAATTCAATTAGGAGAGGAAGAAAAGTCATGAAGGGCAGAAGACGAGAAGTAGCGGAGGCAGCAACCCCAATAAATGGAAGTGGAATGAGAGCCAATTGTCCCGAGGCAACAAATCCGGAGGAGAAGCTAAGAAAATTGGCAAATGCAATAATTGTAGTAAGAACCACACGGGCGAATGCTTGAAGGGCAAGAGTGTTTGTTATAGCTACGGACAGTCGGGGCACATGGCTCCACAATGCCCGAAAAAGATGAAGGGAGTATGTTTTTCCTGTGGAGCAACTGATCATCATACTAAGGACTGCCCGAAGAGGAAGGGAGACGCTGGGAGTGGCAACAAAGGCAACAACAACAACAACAACAACAACAACAGACTGAACATTAGAGGGTCAGCCAGCCAGGCTAACTGACCCATAGCGCGCACCTTCAACATAACTGTGCAGGATGCGGTCAACTCTAAGGACGTGGTGTTAGGTATCATCCTATGAACGTAGAAGTAGCAAACAAAAAAATCATTCCTGTAGAGTACATTCATAGGAACTGTTGTGCTGAATTGCGAGGGTTTAGACTTAACGTGGATTTGATACTGATTCGTCTGGGGGAGTTCGACGTAATCCTATGGATGGATTGGCTATCGAGTCACGGGGCGGTTATTGACTGTAAGAAGAAGTGTGTGCACCTAAAGACTCCGAATATGTCAAAAGTTATATTTTACGGTAGTAAATCGCCGAGATAATTAAGTTGTTTGACGATGATGCAAGCACGAAAGTTGCTTAGGAAATGGTGTGTAGGTTATTTGGCTCATGTGGTCGATACTCGACGAGTCGAGGATGAACTGAGTCAGATACCTGTTGTACGGGAATTCACTGATATTTTTCCAAATGAGATTCCAAGGTTACCGCCGAACAGAGAAGGGGAGTTTGTTATTGATTTGGTACCGGGGATCGCACCGATATCGAAGGCGTCGTATTGTATGGCACCAGTAGAAATGAAAGAATTAATGGTTCAGCTGCAGGAACTGCTAGATAAAGGTTACATCAGACCAAGCGTGTCACCATGGGGAGCGCCGATTCTGTTTGTAAAGAAGAATGATGGTTCGATGAGGCTTCGTATTGATTACCGGGAGTTGAACAAGGTCACCATTAAGAACAGGTATCCGCTGCCTAGAATTGATGATCTGTTTGATCAACTTAAGGGATCGAAATACTTTTTGAAGATAGATTTAAGGACGGGTTATCATCAACTGAAGGAGAGGGATGAGGATATCTCGAAAACGGCATTCAGAACTCGTTATGGTCATTTGGAGTTTCTAGTGATGTCATTTGGACTGACGAATGCACCAGCGGCATTCATGGATATGATGAACAGAGTGTTCAAGCAGTACTTAGACAAGTTCGTGGTTGTATTCATTGATGACATATTGGTGTATTCGAAGATGGAGGAAGAACATGCAGAACATTTACGGATCACATTGGAGGCTTTGAGAAGGGAGAAGTTGTACGCCAAGTTTTCGAAGTGTGAATTTTGGTTGCAGAGGGTGCAGTTTCTAGGTCATGTTATAGACAAGGACGGTGTTTTGGTGGATCCAGCGAAGGTGGAGGCAGTTATCAATTGGGAACAGCCGAAGACGCCGACTGAGATCAGGAGTTTCTTAGGGTTAGCGGGGTATTATCGGAGATTCATTTAGGATTTTTCGAAGATAGCATCACTGTTGACCAATCTTACCCGAAAGACGGTGAAGTTTGTTTGGTCGAAAAAGTGTGAGGAAAGTTTTATAGAGCTGAAGAAGAGGTTGAGTTAGGCACCAGTGTTGGCTTTACCAGACGACGCGGGAGGTTTCGTAGTGTACAATGATGCGTCACACAAGGGTCTTGGTTGTGTGCTAATGCAACATGGCAAGGTCATTGCGTATGCATCACGCCAATTAAAAGGATTATGAGAAGGGTTATCCGACTCATGACCTGGAGTTAGCAGCAGTAGTTTTTACCCTGAAGATTTGGAGGCACTACCTGTATGGAGAGAAGTGTGAGATATATACAGATCACAAAAGTCTGAAATATATCTTCACTCAGAAAGAGCTTAATATGAGGCAACGCCGATGGTTAGAATTGATCAAAGACTACAACTGTGAGATTTTGTACCATCCGGGCAAGGACAATGTAGTAGCAGATGCTTTGAGCAGAAAAGACAGGGAGAAGTTGTTGAAGCTAACAAATCAGGAAGAGTTGGTGAGAGATTTCGAACGTTTAGAGTTGGAGATCAAATATCCGATGGAGACGGACGAGAAGTTATTTACAGTATCAGCAAGCCCGACATTATTAGACAAAATCAAATAAGCTCGGGAAAAGGATGAGGATTGTGATTGTATTAAGAAGCGACTTGCTGAAGGCGAGGAGCTTAAGTACAAGATTGATAGCACAGGGTTGCTAAGGTTCGAAGGGAGAGTCTGGGTACCATTGGATCTGGAGTTGCGGGAAGATATTCTTCAAGAAGCTCACAGTACGAGGTACTCAGTACATCCCAGAAGCACGAAGATGTATCAGGATTTAAGGCAATACTTTTGGTGGTCGAATATGAAGAGGGAAGTGGCAGAATGTGTCAGTCGATGTCTAACATGCCAGCGGGTTAAAACAGAGCATCAGCGGCCGAGCGGATTGCTTCAACCACTAGAGATTTCGGAGTGGAAGTGGGAGCACATCATGATGAACTTTGTGGTGGGTTTGGCACCGACACATAAAGTTTTAGACGTCATCTGGGTAATAGTGGATCGTCTGACCAAGTCAGCCCATTTTTTACTTATCAGAATACGGTACAATCTTGAGCAGTTAGCGAAGCTCTATGTGAAGGAGATAGTGTCACGACATGGAATGCTGGTATCGATTGTGTCCGACAGAGATCCGCGCTTCACGTCAAATTTCTGGTCTGGAGAAGTTTGCAAGCAAGGATGGGAACACAGTTGAGGTTAAGCACAGCGTACCATCCTCAAACTAACGGCCAGAGCGAGCAAACGATTCAGACTCTGGAGGATATGCTCTAAGCGGTCGTGATGGACCTAAAGGGAAGCTGGGATGACCATTTGCCATTGGTAGAGTTCGCTTACAACAATAGCTATCACGCTAGTATCGGCATGCCACTATACGAAGCGCTTTATGGAAGAAAATTCGAACACCGTTGTGTTGGGACGAGGTTGGTGAACGAAGACTGCTTGGACCTGAAATGGTGTAACAGATTGCAGACACAGTACAACTTATCAGAAATCGACTGGTAGCAGCTCAAGATCGTCAAAAGAAGTACGCGGATTTGCATCGCCAAAAGAGGGACTTCGACGTGGGCAGTTTCGTATTTCTGAAGGTATTTCCCTGGAAAGGGAAGATCCATTTTGGTAAGAAGGGCAAGCTGAGCCCTAGGTTCATAGGACCGTTTGAAATATTGAGGCGAGTCGGTGAAGTGGCGTACGAGGTAGCATTACCTCCTGAACTTGAGCACATTCACAATGTGTTTCATTTGTCAGTGTTGCGGCCGTATAAACCAGACTACAAGCACGTTATATCATATGAACGAATTCAAGTCGAGAAGGACGTATCATATGAAGAAGTTCATGTCCAGATACTCGATAGGAAGGAACAAAAGCTGAGGAATAAGATAATTCATTATGTCAAAGTACTTTGGAGGAATCACGCAATTGAAGAAGCTACGTGGGAACTAGAGGAAGAAATGAGAGCGAATTACCCATTTTTATTTGAGTAACCTTATTTTACAATTCCGATGACGGAATTTTTATAAGGGGGGAGAATGTAATGTCCTAGAATTTCCACGTCATTATTAATTTAAATTCTAACGAGTTAGTTTTACGAGATTATTTAAATTTTTTTATGTGATTAATTAATTACGTGATTAAATGATTATGTGATTAATTACTAGAATTAATTAAAGGGGGTCACTAATATGTTATTAAATTAGTGAACAAACCCTAAAGTTTTAATATCAAAACAATCAATAAGTTTCCTATTAATTAAATATTTAATTAAATTAAATATAATGAGTTAATTAAATATAATAAATTAATTAATATGATTATTAAATTAATGTAAATAATGTGAAATATTAATAATAATATTTATTAGTCAATTTAGTAATTTAATACTAATGGGTTAGAGTATTTAATTATTTATTCAATCTAATTATTTATTTAATCATGGATTGAATAATTAATGTGTAAATTATTAAATTAGCCCAACATGGATCAATTAGTAGCCCAAGTAAAGAATAATAAAACTTGGCAAAGTAGTAGCCCAAACAATTTAAATGAAGCCCAAAAGAAATTAAAACAAAGTCCAATGTTTGGCCCACTTGGAAAATACTTTATATAACTATTTATTTATTAAAGTAAAATGGAGATGACAAACTTTTTGGGGCAAGGAAATGTCATCAACCGTGTGCTAGGAGCAAGAGAGGGTGAGTTGATATTTTTCATATTTTATTTTTCATTTATTTAAATATTAGGTTGCTTGTTTGGTTTTGTAGTACATGGACACCATTCTTCTTTTCACCAACTTAGTCTTTGGCCTAAATTTCTTGCACAAGTCTCCAACTACCCTAATGATGGTATTTTGATAGATATAGATTTTATATCTATGCCCATTGTAAGTATACTTACAATTTAGTAGCTTTTATTAGTCATTTATCATCTTTTATTTTCAAGAGAGCTAGAGAGCATTTGAGAGTGTAAGAAAATATATTTGAGAACAAACATACCAAGAGAATGAGTTCTTGGTTCATGTCATCTTCTTTCACCACCTATTTTGGAAGAAAAAGGAAAATAACCATTAAATCAAGGTAATGATTATTCTAAATCTAGGTTTTGTTTTTAAATTAAATAAACCAACATGTGAGTATAAACATGTTAATGTAGTTAATAATGTATAGTAGTAATATTTATGCCATGCTTGAGTTTAATATGCTTGGTTTGTATTTTGGTATAATTTATATGCTAAAAACATGTGTTTTGTGGTGTTAAATCAAGTCTCAAAATAATGACCAAAAATAATTTTTATAATATTTAGATTTAATGTTCTAATATTATAGAACATTAAATCATGAGAAAAACCTTATTGCAGTGCAACCTGAGACTTCTGGGAAGAACAAGGGTAAGGGAAAGATGAAGTAATAAACTTCAGGATGCAGCCTTTTAGTTAACTAAATTACTTGTTATGTAATATAAACCCTAAGTACTTTATTAAGGGTATTTGTGTACTTTTGTGTAAGGTTACCGTATCTTGGGACTAGTAACACCTTTTGAATGAACAACATATGTTTATTATTCCGCATTTAGTTATTGTATGTTGTTTAGAGGTGGATGTTTGTATTGGATCGTGATGACCGGATCCGGGTATTTGAGACCTGAATTTGGGGGCGTCACATGACCTCTGTGCTACTCAGTAAAGTGCCTTGGGGGTGGTTGTTGATGGCGTTTACAAGTTGTCCCATCTGATTTTCTAGGTTCCGGATTGACACTTCCTGACTGTTTATCCTTGTCTCATTCTGTGCAATGTACCTGGAAAGTAACTCATCCAAATTTGTCTTCTTCTCTTGCTGCGGTGGGACTTGATTCTGAAATCTGGGTGGGTATAGTTGTCTTGGAGCAGGTTGTTGTGCTTGATTGCTGCTCCATGAGAAATTGGGATGATTCCCTCCACCCTGGATTATAATTATTGCTATTTTGCTGCCTGTGGTAATTTCTAACGAACTGAACTGATTTTGCATTGGTTGCACATTGTTCACTTAGATGGCTTCCTGCACATAAATCACAAATAGCCGTTACACTATATATAGGCTTTACTCCTAAAGCATCTATCTTCTTTGTCAATGTAGTGACCTATGCCGCCAATTCCGTCACCGCATCTACCTCATAAATTCTAGTCGCCTTTGGTTGATTCATCCTTACAGATGGCCATTGATAATTATTTGCTGCCATTGTCTCCAACAACTCGTAGGCATCATAAAAATTCTTGGCCATCCGTACTCCTCCTGCCATTGCATCGATACTCGTCCTTCTAGTACTGAATAACCCGTTGTAAAATGTCTGGACTTGCAACCATTTAGGAATGCCATGGTAAGGACGTTGTCGCAGTAAGTCCTTAAATCTTTCCCACGCTTCATAGAGTGACTCCGTATCATGCTGAACGAAAGAGGTGATATCGTTCCTCATCTTAGCTATTTTGGCTGGCGGGAAAATTTTTGCGAGAAACTTCTGTGCCAAATCAATCCATGTAGTGATGGAACCTGGCGGTAGTGAATGAACCTAGCTCTTTGCTTTGTCACAGAGTGTGAAAGGAAATAATCTGAGTTAAATTGCATCCTTCGTAACACTATTGTACTTGAAGGTTCACAAATCTCCAGGAAGCTAACTAAGTGATCATTTGGGTTATCGTTCGGTAAACCCTCAAACTGCACAGAGTTTTGAATCATTTGGATTGTACCAGGCTTGATATCAACGGTATTAGCCTGAATTGTAGGGCTTTTAATGCTTGACTGGATCTCCGTGACTTGTGGCATCACGTAATCCCTCAATGATTTCTGCTCTTCAGCCTCCATGTTGCCTTGCTCCTGTTCTGTTGGCAAAATCTCTTCAAGGCTCAGAACCTCCTCTCGATCTCGTCTACGTATGGAATTAGTTCTTGTCCCTTCGATCTCGTGTTCATACACAAATTCCGTATCCCCAAACCTTAAGATTCTGGGAAAGCGTATTCGTTAGCAGATTCTTAAGTATGGTCACCACGAAATTTATGAATGATGATTAAACTTTAAATTCTGAGAAAACGTAATTTTACGTTAGCGGAAATTTTAGCTATGATCGATGACTTGTAACTACTGACAATAATGGAGGAAGACTGTAAAAGCAAGTAATAGAAAAAATTATAAATGTTTAAATTAAAATCGAATTGATTGTAACTAATATTGAAATAATTATTAAAAAAAATACCCCGGCAACGGCGCCGAAAACTTGTTGTCAGATTTATGTATAGACAAATTTACGCAAGTATACGTGGCCAACGAGTAATATAATAGTAAGTAAAGTATCATTCCTACAAGAAATTATTATTAATAATATTCAAGTACTAATTTTATATCAAATCACGATTCAAATCTATGAAATTAAATTAATTAACTTAAATAAGCAAACTACTAAGCAAGGATGAATATTAAATTTAAAAGTTAAGACTATAACTTTCCCTAATGTTTTGCATAAATCTTTTTACTCTTGACAACTATTTAATCAATACAATTCATTAAATGAGAATTCATAAATATTTATTAAACTTTTTCCAATAGTTTGACAAAAATATATATTCCAATTAACCTACTATATTCCTATGTAACATAATTAAGAATGGATTCATTAAGTTTAAACTCCCAAAACAATTACATGCAACGTATAAATATATTCCTATTCTATACACAATGCATGTTATCATATTTAGATCAAACCCTAGATCAATCCATCTAAGAAATCAAATGATTGTATGGCCAAACAATTATAACATATAAGCATAAAATATTATAAATGAATTATAAAGATTAATAATTGAAATAAGAGTGAATTAATTTATACTAAACATCAGGTTCCATTGTAGTCTTAAAATAAAATTAGTTAAAAGTAAATAAAAAGAACTACACAATTTAAACAACATCTTAGCATAATAAGAATTAAAGATAAAAGAATAAAGGATAAAATTTGTGTAGCACTTCTTCAATCTCCAATCCTTCAACCCTTGATGTTGCCTCCTTTGCTTCAATGTATTTTTAGGTTATCGTGTTTTTTTGCTCTCCCTTTGTCATGTATTTATAGGCCTATAATTTATCCAAATCCTAATAGGATTTATTTTTTAAACCCTAATAGGATTTAGAATTAATTTAAACCTTCCGTTTTAATTTATTCTTACCTTTAATTATTTTTTTTGTGGAATAAAATGAATGCATTAGCGCGCTTGCCTTTTCCTCATTCTATTGCCAAAAATGATGCCACTTTGCAAGAATTTTGATTCCTAGCTGGTCCGCGCATTGCGCGAACTGTTACCATTTCTGGCCTCCCGCGCATTGCGCGTATGTCCTTTAAATCCTTCTGCCGTGTCACTTGAAACAACACTGTTCTACGTCTGCTTCATCCATGATCGCGCCATGCGCACCTTCCACTTCTCTTGATCCAAACGACGTCGCATGCTCTCCGTGTCTGATGCCGCACCACGCCAAGCACGTGCTGACCCTTGCTACTGACTGTATGCGCGCCATGCGCGACTGTCCAACTTGGGTAAATTATAATTTTGCCACCAACAGTCCCTTATTTACCAGATTGCCCCTCCTTTCACTTTTCCTACAAAATAAGATTTAAACAATTAAAAATTTATAAAAATAAAACTTAAAATAATAAAAATACATAAATTATCTAGAATACTTAAAAGCTCACAAATAATTAAGTATAAAAATATCTAATAAATAGTTAAAACACTTATCAATATCACTCATTCTTAAGTAATATTAATTTATTAAACTTAAAACATCCTTCTTCCTTTCATTTAAACCCTTAACAATTTATTGTAATTGTTTAATTAATTACCTCATTTATTATTTAACATTGTTTGGATAATAAACAATGATTTTAATTACCTTTATTTATTATTTAATATCAATTAAATAATAAATAATTATTTTATTTAATTTTTTTCCTATTTAATTATTATTTAACATCCCTTAAATATTAATTAATTAATTAATTACCTATCCTTATCTATTATTTAGTATTAATTAACAAATAGATAATTATTTTATTAACTTCATTTACTTTATTTAATATTCAATATATCAAATAATAACCTTAATTGATTTATTTATTATTTAATTTTTAAATAATAAATAATTATTTTAAATTCCTTTTATTCACTATATTTATTATTTAATAATAATTAATTAATAAATAAATAATTATTTCTAGTTAATTTAATTATTATTTAATATTAATTAAATAATAATTAAGTATACCAAATGATTTTTATTCCACTTTATTTATTATTTAAAGTTATTTAAATAATAAATAATTATTTTATTTGGGTCCCATATTAATTATATTAATATTGAAACCATTTTACAACTTATTTTATTTAATTAAAACTGACCCAACTCGGTTCAAATGACTAATCTTGAAATCATTTATAAGTTTAATATATTGGTCTATATATGGTTTACATGATATAGCTTAGACTACACAACAAGCCTTGATTCTGCGTTTTTGTCTAATCCATACAACAAAGTAGATAGGTCTACCCTGTTTGGTTTTGTGCAAACGAAAGCAAAAACTAAAATAAACGGATCTTGCTTGTCTGGCTTAGTACAAAACCAAAGCAAACACCAAAACAGATGGTCCCTGCCTGTCTGGATTGAAATAGAATCTGGACAGTTTTTTCAAAGCGACGATTTTTTCTTTAAAAATCCATTTTAATATACTTTTTGTTCATTCTTTTTAGATCATTTGATGTCTCATAAGTCTATATCATATCAACACCCATATATTAACATACAAAAGCATAGATCTAAAACAAAGATCTTTAAAATAGTTTTCAAACCATCGAAACATATTTTTTTTTGCTTGAAAATACATTTTGACCATAGATCTCCATCAAATCCTCCTTCCTTATATCTTCAAACCCTACATGGTTCCATCAAAACAAAAATCTCACAACCAATAATGGCAAAACATATATTAAATATTTACAAAACATAAAATTTAAGTTTAAGGGTTAGGGTTACTTTTAAAGTTTAAAGATTTGCTAGCTCTCTTCCTTTGTCTTCCAAAATAGCTCACAAAACTTGATGACATCCACTTGTTACCTCTTTAATCTTTGTGAACCTCTTTAAGAAAATAAGTCTCTAGTATTCTTCCTTTTCACTCTCTTTAAAACTACTATCTTTATTGAATTGGTGAAGGAAATAAATGAAGCAAACTTTGTTAAATGTATTAGGAGCATCTATTTAAAGAACTAGTAGTTATAAAGATATAACTATTTATCTATCTATAATCTCCAAATACTTGCAACCTTATCTCATTTTATCTCCACAAAATCCTTAACAAAGCTAGATTTTTGGAGATTCTTGTACTTGATAGCCAATGAGAGAGCTCCAAAGTAAGATTGCATGGGACCTATGTGGGCCCCTTCCTCCTCCAATCGACCACTCTCTACCTCTCTCTCTCTCTCTCTCTCTCTCTCTCTCTCTCTCTCTCTCTCTCTCTCTCTTCTATATCCATGTGTTTTGCTTTATTTTTAAATGTCCATTTAGTAGCTACATTAACCAAGATTTTGACTTTTACTTAAAAATCTCAAATTGGGTCTAGTTTGGACCACTAGTTAAATTCCTATTGGGCTCCAAATAATTAAAACATTAGGCTACCACCCCTACAAGCATTGTCTTATAAAATAAAATAAGTAGTGGGTTAGTTAATTTAATTTACAAGTCTATTACATAATTAAATGCTTGGGCTTGTTTAGCTTTCATACAAGGCTAGTCTATTTGAATTAATTACATTCTTGGACTTTTAAATAAATTCACATAGTTTAGCATATTGTCACCCATTTAATATTCACATTAATTAAATCACATGATCCAATTAGATTTACTAAATTCAAAATTTATTGAATATTTACATAATCCTAATATCTTATCAATCCTTTGATATTAAAATTCTTAGGTTAATCCATTAATTTAACATATTCATTAATTGGACCTTCCTTTAATTTAATCAACTATATAGTCACATAGTCAAGTAATCACATAAGACTTTAAATTAATTATCACCAAAAAATTAATTTATTAGAAATTAAATTCTTAATTTTATTTACAAGGTCACTTAAAATTCTTGGTCATTACATCATTCCCCCTTATAAGAATTTCTTCTCCGGAATTGCAAAATAAGTTCAATAAAAAAGATGCAGGTAATTCGTCCTCATCTTTTCTTCAAACTCCTACGTAGCTTATTCAGTCGCGTGATTCCTCAAAAACACTTTAATAGAATGTATGACCTTATTTCTTAACGTTTGTTCCTTCCTATCTAATATCTGGATAGGAATCTCCTCATACGATAAGTCTTTTTTAACTTGAATTGGTTCGTAGGATATCACATGCTTATAGTCAAGTTTATATAGTCGGAACACTGAAACATGGAACATGTTGTGGATGTGCTCAAGTTCAGGAGGTAAAACTACCTCATACTACACTTCGCTTACTCGCTTTTGAACTTTAAATGGTCCTACAAACTTCAGGCTCAGTTTTTCTTTCTTGCTAAATCTTATCTTCTATTTCTAGGGAGATACTTTTAAAAACACAAAAGTTCCAACTTTAAGGTCTCTTTTCTGACGATGCAAATCAGCGTACTTCTTTTTTCGATCTTGAGTTGCTACCAACTAATCTCTTATTACTTTAATAGCATTTGCGGTCTGTTGTACCATTTCGGGTCCTAACAGTCTCCGTTCACCAATTTCATCCCAACACAATGGTGAGTGATATTTCCTTCCATATAGTGCTTTGTACGGTGACATGCCAATACTAGCATGATACCTGTTATTATATGCAAACTCCACTAGAGGTAGGTGATCATCCTAATTGTCCTTGAAGTCCATAATACATGTTCTAAGCATGTCTTTAAGCGTCTAAATAGTTTGTTTGCTTTGCCCATCCGTTTGAGGATGATATGTTGTACTCAACCTCAACTACATTCCCATACGTTCTTGCAGACTTCTTCAGAAGTTTGACGTAAAGCGCGGATCTCTGTCAGACACAATAGATACCGACACTCCATGTCGTGATACAATTTCTTTAACATATAATTTTTCTAACTGCTCCAGATTGTACCTAATCTTGATAGGTAACAAATGTGAAGACTTTATCGAATGATCCATGATCACCCAAATTGCATCATACTGCTTCTGAGTAACTTGAAGTCCCACCGACATGCTCATATTTCCATTCTGAAATTTCTAATGGTTGTAACAGTCCACTTGGTCTATAATGTTCTTCTTTAACCCTTTGACAAATCAAACATCGGCTAACACACTTAGCCACTTCCTTCTTCATATTCGGCCACCAAAAATGTTAACGCAAATCCGAATACATCTTAGTACTCCCAGGGTGTGCCGAATACCTTGAATTATGAGTTTTTTTTACTGAGTTTTCTCTTTCAATTTGGGAACCAACGGTATCTAGATTCTTCCTTCAAATCTTACCAATCCCATGTTATCGACCTTATACTTCAGTTCCTCTCCTTCTAAGATTCGCTTCTTTATGTTAACGCATTCATCATCCTTATCTTGGGCCTCCTTTATCTTGTCAAATAAAGTCAAACTCGCTTCCTTTATGAATAATTTTTCGTCTGAATCCTTTGGATATTTGATCTTCAATTCTAGTCTTTTCATTTTTCTCACCAGTTCCTCCTGAGCTGTCAACATCAGTAACTTTTCTCTGCCTTTCTTATTCAGGGCATCAGCCACAACATTAGCTTTACCCGGATGGTATAAAATCTCATAGTCATAATCTTTAATTAGTTCTAACCATCGCCTCTGTCTCATATTTAATTTCTTTTAAGTGAATATATACTTCAGACTTTCATGGTCTATATATATCTCGCACTTTTCCCCATAGAGATAGTGCCTACAAATTTTTAGAGCAAACACTACCGCTGCTAACTCCAAATCATGAGTTAAATATCCCTTCTCGTATGCCTTCAACTATCTTGACGTGTACGCAATGACCCTTCCATGTTGTATTAGTACACAACCAAGCCCCTTGTGTGACGCATCACTATATATTACAAATCCCCCAGTATCATCAGGCAATGACAACACCAGTGCTTCACTAAGCCTATTCTTTAACTCTATAAAACTTGCTTCGTATTTCTCTGACCATACGAACTTAACTGTCTTCCTCATTAAGTTGGTTAATGATGTCGCTATTTTTTAAAAATCCTGAATGAACCTTCGACAATAACCCGCCAAACCAAGGAAACTTCTGACTTCTGTCGGTGTCTTCGACTGCTCCCAATTTATAACTTCCTCCACTTGTGCTGGATCCACCGAAACGCATTCCTTATCAATTACATGCCCCAAAAACTGTACCATCTGTAACCAAAATTCACACTTTGAGAACTTCGCATACAACTTCCCTTTCCTTAATGTCTCCAACACCACTCTTAGGTGTTCAGTGTACTCCTCCTCAGTCTTCGAGTATACCAGAATATCATCGATGAATACGACAACAAACTTGTCTAAGTACTACTTGAACACCCTGTTCATTATATCTATAAATGTTGCAGACGCATTTGTTAGTCCGAACGACATTACCAAAAACTCATAGTGCCCATATTGAGTTCTGAATGCTATTTTCGGCACATCTTCTTTTCTTACCTTCAACTGGTGATAACCGATTCTCAAGTCTATATTCAAAAAGTACTTCTCTCCCTTAAGCTGATCAAACAGATCGTCAATCTTGGGTAGTGGGTACCTGTTCTTAATCATAACTTTATTCAACTCTCGATAGTCGATACAAAGCCTTAGGGATTCATTCTTCTTCTTTATGAATAATACCGGTGCTCCCCACGAAGATACACTTGGCTAAATATAACCCTTATTAGGCAGCTCATGTAGTTGTATCATTAATTCCTTCATCTCCACCGGTGCTATTCTATACGATGCTTTCGAAATTAGTGCAGTCTCTAGTTCCAGTTCAATTGCGAACTCAACTTCTCTATTCGGCGGTAAACTCGGTAACTCATCTAAGAAGACATCTGATAATTCTCGTACCACAGGTATCTAACCTACTTCACCCTCTACTCTTCGAGTATCAACCACACAAGCCAGATAACTCATGCACCCTTTCCTCAACAATCTTTTCTCTTGCATCATCGTCAAACAACGAGATTGTCTCAACAATTTACTCCCATGAAATATCACATTCGACTTGTTCGGAGTCTTCAGGCTTATACTCATTTTGACAGTTAATCACCGACACGTGTTTTGATAACCAATCCATTATGAGAATGACATCGAACTCTTCTAAGCGAATCAGAATCACATTCACTCCTAGTTTATATCCTCTTAATTCAACGCAACAATTACTATGAATTTATTCTAGGGGAATAATTTCTTTTTTGGCCACTCCTACATGCAAATGACTCTCTAGTTTTTCTAGGGTTGTTCTAATCTCTTAGAAAATTCTTCAGATATAAATGAACAGGTAGCACCTGAATCAAATAATATGTAAGCATTTATACTATTGATTGAAATAATACTTGACAACACATCCTTAGACTCCACATCATCTTGTGCTGTCATGTTAAATGTGCTTACTATATGTTTGTTTAGATAAAAAATTGGCCCTCCAATTGTTAGTTTATTGTTGCTGTCTTTATTGCCACTCACTGCATCATTCTTTTTCTTTAGACAGTCCTTAATCTGATGGTCCAATGCTTCGTAAGAGAAACATCCACTTTTCTTTCCCTTAGGACATTGTGGAACAATATGCCCCTGTTGACCACAATTGTAATAGACCCCCTTGCCTTTCATACATTCCCCAGAATGGTTCCTCCCACATTTGTTGCCTTTCTTTGCCTCTCCTTTAGTCTTATTGCTTCCCGACATTTGGCTATCACTCCACTTTCTCTTATTTTGATTGCTTTCTCCACTTGCATCTCTAGGTCCATCATGATCTTTCTTCTTCTTGTCTTGGTTGTATTTTACCAAGGTTTCATTTCCTCCTTCCACGATAATCGTGCTTTCCAGAAGTGCTGCGAATATGTCGATTCTCAGAACAACAACCCTCATGTCCTCATGTACACCCATAGTTTTAAAACCTGCTCAAATCTTCGTGCCTTCTTGGCCTCGGTGTCCACCTGGTGTGGAGCAAATATGGCTAATTTATTGAACTTTGAGGTGTACTCTACAACCGACATATTTTCCTGGTTCAAGTCTAAGAACTTATTTGTTTTGCATGCTATTAGGGAAATAATTCTCAAAGAATAGTTCCTTAAAACGTGCCCATAGAATAATACCCTTTTCAGCTCTTCCCTCGTTTGCCTTCCACTAGTAATTTGCTTTACCTTTCAGCATAAAGGTGAAAAATAATGTCTTCTGTTCTTCGGCCACCCATGCGACCTTGAACACCTTCTTTATTTCTTCAATCCAAGTTTAGGCCTCTATAGGATCTGTAGACCCACAAAAATTTGGTAGTCCTACTAGGTTGAAATCTTTAAAGCTTGTCAAATGACCCGTTAGCTATTCCATTACCGTCGATGGCCTACCTTGCATTGCTTCTGCTAGTATGTTAGCGAAGGCCCGCATTAGATTTGCCTGTCCCTCAGCGTTATTTACAGATTCTTTTATACGTTGATTTCAGGGTACACATCTTGGCGGCATTGTCTGTTGTTGAACAAAATATTACATTATTTCATATACATCAAGTTATATAATATAATAACATTTATATTTATATACCACTATTTAGTACATCAATGACAACCGATGACATACTTCTATAAATGCATACACCATCACCTATCACTAGTATCCATTTCCCAAGTGTTCAAAGAGTGGGGATTGACATCTACCTTCCCAGAAGACAAACAAAAGTCGGGGCTAACCTCACTATCTCATAAGTAAAACAAAAGACTGGGATTTACAACATCTAAATGTCCCTATTATGATCAAAAAGTGGGACCTATCTGCATCTATATACAAGACAAGAATAAGAGAAAAACATCAGCCGTTGGCCCAGCGAGCAGCAACCATGTGCTCCTGCCACGCGATCCTATCTACCACCTTATGGCTCACTGTCTACCTACTCATGTTTGTTGGTTTGCAAAAATATGGCATACATATAATCAAATTATATAAGCCCAACGAAAGTAAGCAAAATCAAATTAATTTTTTTTCTTCTACAAACCAATAATCAGGATCTTTCTTATAATCTTAATTAATTAGAACCTTTCTAATCTTATTTATATAAATAAATTAAACTATTTAATTTATTAATAAATAATATTTATTCCTACAAAAAGGATAAGTCCCCTTAGCGATTAATCGACATTTCAGATAATATAGATTTCAACATTTGATTATAAATGAACATTTTAGCGAATAGTTACTGTACAATTCAACCCTTTTACCACATAATGTCACAATCAAATATAAAATATGGAATTTCTATCAAGTCTTATTTATTTGATCATATGCATTTCAATTCACAAATGCACAACTCTAGTTAATATAAATTATAAACTTCTTTCTAGTTCTATTCAACCCTGAATAGGGATTTTTGAGTTGTCACTTATTGAAACATTATCTCCCTCTACTGGAAGTGGTAGATCATTTGTTGATCATTCACCTATCTCTATGTGTACCTTATAATACCCAAGCATATCCTTTGATATACCAACAAGCCTTGAGGAATATGTCAAAGTACAAAATAGTACACACAAGATATAATGATCTCAAGTCCAAGGATCACTTGTACGACTATCACCTAAGGAAGTGCTATTGACAGACAAGTAAAACTCCATTAGGTGTTCCTTGAGTGAGTCATGTTCAGTGAACTTATTCTCTAATAAGCACCTACATACTTGCTTTAGTGTCTTTACATAAATGATTATGAGATCAATCATTCTCTTCATAAGAGCAAACATAGTATGTACTAATCTATCCGGATCTACTAATCCCCATTTTAGTGATCCAACGAATATGAACTATTTTAGTTTTGAGCTATTTTTAATTTAGATCTTATTAGCATAATCCTTATCATGGTTCTAAAAACATTACTAAAAAACTATGGGTTTATCCATTTAATTAATTCAGCTAATAATCATGAATAAAGAAATGTCTTGATACTTTTATTAATAAACAAATAAGATTACAAAGTATATGCATATCACATCAAATGTGGTTGGCTTGAGGACATATTACTTTCAATCTCCCAGTTGCACTAAAGTCAATCGCCATTTGGTATCCCCATACCATTCTTCTCTAAGTGGTGTACAAATTGCTTAATAGATGTTTTAGTTAATGAATCTGTGATACTGTTCTGAGAGTTTACCATCTATATAGTGTCTTCTCCTCTTTCAATAATTTCTCTAATCAAATGAAAGTGCTACAACACATGTTTGGATTTTAGATGAGACCTAGATTCCTTGACAAATTAAACTCGTTTAATGCTAGGAACCATTATAAGTATTAAACTTGTACATCTAAACAACCTCCTTACAGCTTCACTTATAGTTATATACTATGCATTTGTCAGCAACTCTTTGATGTTTGAAACCTTTTTCAAATTCATTGCACTACCATTCAAGGTAATCGTATAACCTAAAACGGATTTGTTGTCATCTTGGTTAGTCCAAAAATATGAGTCTTCATAGACCTCTACTTTCTTAACAAACCCACAATTAGAAACTCCTTTCAAATATTCTTTTTCTAGGATTGAACTGATTTCTACTTATCATACATAAGCAACATTAGGTCTAGTACATATCATCCATACATAATAGATCATTTTCCTGAATGTTACAACTATTCCATTAACCTTTTTGTACACACTTGGTTCATCCATATTTTTGATAAAATCAAACTCTTTTGATTGTCTCATAAAAAAAGATGCTCTATTTTTGAGAAGCTTACTTCAATCCATAATTGGATAACTGCAAGTAAAATCCTAATGGGCTAAGCATTTATACTAGTGAAAAATTTCATAGTCAACTCCTTGACCTGATTTGAAACCTTTTCATAACTAGTCAGGTCTTATAGGTCTCACCTTGTCATGTGCTTTAGTCTTTTTCCAAAGATCCACTTTGGATTCCATGGTCAACAACCATTTCACTTGAGTCTCTACTAATGTCTTATCATATGTAACTGGATCGTCATCCACTATAATGCGTACTTCTGTAATATCCCAGATATTTGGAAGAATTAGAAATAATATTTCTAATAGTTAATAAAGGTTAGAGTTTGATAACCTAGTTGTGGAAATTAGAATTGTAAAAAAAATTGGATTACATTAAAATTTTATTTGTTTAATCTATGAGCTAGCAAGAACCAATAAGGTTCAATAAGTGTGATAGGGACTTTTAGGAATAAGGTCCTATGATGCATATGAAGAGAATAAAATTTGATTAGGAAATATTTCTAACAGAAGAAATATACCGAGAAATCATTACGTAAGTTCATTGATAAAAATGTTCAATTATTTTTGAACATCGCATGTGATTATAAATCAAGTAAACTAATTAATATAATTAGTCATTAATAAAACTTGCGTAGGGCATTTAATATATTATTTAATAAGTTTAAAATATTTGGATAATTAGTGTACTAAACTAGAGATATTTAATATCAAGAAATTCATAAGTGAGCAAATTAATTATTTATTCAATTAAATTTGAATAAAGTTTTGGTAACAAAATGGGTACACTAATTAATGTGATCATCAATTAATGTGTAGTGGGAATAATACTTGAAGTCCCAAATTAATATTTTAATTAAATAAATGAATAGTGGACTAGCCTAATTAAATATTTAATTAGTGTAATTAATTATTTAATTAAGTGAAATAAGATATATTGTGCTTGATTTAATTAATTAGTTTAGTAAACTAATTAATGAGAGGATAATTTGGTGTCCAATAATTTAATTGGTCAAGTCCAACATGTTGAAAGAATTATTAGTCTAATTAAATTAAATTATGTGCTTAAATGATTTAATTATTTGACTACCTCCTAAAAGCCTCCTTATTTGCCAAATTAGTTATCAAAATAAATCAAAAATATGAGAACTAAGGGGCATGGTTGGTGGAGTGGCCGGGTGTACTATGGTATGGCTAGAGGTTGATTTTGTTGTCCTATTTGATTACTTGCATTGCTTTCCATAAGGACAAATAAAGCCTAAACTAGTGGAACTAAATGGGAAAATGGTGTTAAGTGCTAGTTGAAATATATACTTACAATATATGTATGTAATAGATTTATTCTACTATAAATACCAAGTTCCATCTCTAGTATTGGGGTTACAAAGTTTATTGCAAGCATTGGTCATTTGAGAGTTGAGAGTTCTAGTGAGTTCATTTAGTGAGTTAAGTGAGTTTATCACCGAGTCCAACTGAGTCAAGCCTAGAGAAAGTCTTGGAGGTGTTGATGTCCACACACATCATCTCTTACTTTGGGAAAAGAAGGAGAAGAGCTCATAAAATCAAAAGTTAACTTCAAAACCCTAATAATCCTAATATTAGAGGTTATATATAATTTATTGTTTGATATTTGTAAATCAAACTTTAAATGCTTAAAAGCATGCTAGATATGTTAAATAAGTGTTTCATGGATTTTTGGTATGGATCCATAAGCATTGATGTGGAAAAACTTAGCAAAAGTTGTAAAATGATGTTACCGGAAAACTAAAAACCAAGTAGCCTCATTCTCGGAATTACTGTTTATTATCCGTAAGTCAGAATCATAATCCGCCAATTTTTTATGCTAGATCTTGAAGTTATGAAAATTCTTCAACTTGAATGACTAAAATCCGATTTCAAACGAGTGAGATATGATTTTTCTACTAAAACACTCCACTGTCAAAAGTTTTGCGTGAACAATCCGGTTCTAAGCTGTTTTCGGAGGTCAAATCATGTCCAAAAAATTAATCCGATAATGGAAAATTGTAGCTCGGGAAGTCAAGATTCTAAAAATATAAAGTAGAGCACCATCGGAGTTATAGAACATAAGTTATTAAGGTTTTAGTAAGGAACCCCAAAACTGGACAGAAACTGAAAATGTTAAAAAGCCACTGTCGGTTTTTTTGAAATAAACCGGCCGGAGCCTTTAAGTGACCGGATCACCCATTTTCTGGCTCGTTCTGGCGACCATCAAAACTAGAAAATTGTTTGGAATGTCGTGTACTATTTTCTGAAATTTAATGGTATTTTTATAATGTCAGTAATTATTTTTCATAATTATTTAATGATAAAAACTTACTAAATGTATGAAAAATAATAAAAAATATTTTTAAATTTTGGAAAAATATGAACAAATAACCTACTGATTATTTGAAGTGTTATATGTATGGAGATAGTATTATTTCCGAAAATTGGTATTTTTCATATTAATTCTGGTGTAAAGGTACACTAATTTGTGACTACCTAGCTAATAATTCAAGAAAATTATAAATAAATTGTTAGTAAATCTTAAATATTTTCTTTAAGTATTTAATAATAATATCAACATGTTTGGAGAAAATAAATTACTTATTAATTATTTAATCAGGTATTAAATAGTAAATAAAGGAAGTAACTAAGTAATTATTAGTTAAGTGATATTAAATAGTAATTAAATTATGAGAAAGTGTTTAAACTAATTATTTATTATTTAGTTAAGAGTAAATAAAAAACTAAAGATAATTAATTATTTAATTAACATTAAATAATAATTAAAGATGGTTAATTGCTTACTATTTAATATATTAAATAGTAATCAAAGGATGTTAGAGTTAATAGTATAATTGTTTATTATTTAATTAATATTAAATAATGAGTACAGATAATTAATTAATTAATTATTATTTAATTCATATTAAATAATAATTAAATGGTAATTAAGTGGAATAAATTATTACTTAATCGAAAAAAAGATTATTAAGTAATTAAAATATATTGATAATATTAATGATTAACTATTAAATGATAATATTTAAGAATTAAATCATTATTCAATAATTAATAATGATATGTAATTAATTTAAAATATTATTAAAGAATTAATAATATTGTT
Source organism: Hedera helix (assembly GCA_947179155.2). Lineage (NCBI taxonomy): Eukaryota > Viridiplantae > Streptophyta > Magnoliopsida > Apiales > Araliaceae > Hedera > Hedera helix. The sequence continues at coordinate 4,883,957 of OX359287.1, forward strand.
TAACAAGTAATTAACTATTGAATAATAATAGTTCAGGGTTAAATCCTTATTAAATAATTACTATTGATACGTGAGGATTTCAAATATTATTAAATGGTTAATAATATTGATAAATGATTAAATTATTATTAAAATGATTAATAATAATGAGAAGTGAATTAAAATATTATTAAAGGGTAATAATACTAGCAAGCAATTAAATTATTATTAAAAGAGTAATAATAATGATTAAGGTAAACTATTATTAAAAATGAATTAATAATAGTAATGATTATTTAATGTGTTATTTAACAATTAAATAACATTATAAGTTATTACTAATTAATAGTAAGAGTTTAAAATATTAACCAAGGCATGTAATATTATGATAAATCATCGAGTTAAATGATGTGATTAAGTTAAACCAAGGGTATGGTCCATTAGTGACTAACTAATTGTTCGACCTAACCAGAAATAAGGTCCAGCCATTAATCCAATGACATTAATAAATGTAAGAACTGCATAGTTTGTACAAAAGGTTTACGGTGTTGAATATGAAACACTGAGTCAAGTTAACGAGAGACTAAAATATAAAATTAACCCTATTGATTTACAAGGGGATGATAAGAAGAAATAAATATCTTTAAAGGTTTAGTATTGAGTCAAACTGTGACTGATATTGTGCACCGTTGATCTCACATACTGTATAGGTGATACAATGAACGTGAAAGATTAGCGTAAGCTGGTTATACAAGTCCAGACAAGTTTTTCAGAACGTGTTGCATTATGTGCCTGAATTAGAATACTATAAAATCAGTATGTGTGCATATGTTATTATGTGCAATATTGTGGTATTGTGCTTTTGTAATACAAATTGAAATAAATTGTTGATATACAATAGATGATTAAGTTGATTATTCTATATATATTGAACTGTATGAAATTGTAAATGACATGCATGAATAGCGTGGATCATAGAGTAAATACAAAGCATGATATACCTGAGATATGTAGTCATTGCAAAACATAGGATGCATGAAGCATGATGAAATATGTTTTTATGATGTGAAACTGTTAGACTTGCTGAGCCGTCGTGCTCACCCTTGCTTAAAGCAAAACATTACAGAAAAGCTTGAGGAAGCTAATTACTCTGTTAGAGGTTAAGATGAAGACTGACTAATGAGTTATCAAGATTGAAGCGTAGGTGCTTTTCTAGTAAAACTCTGTGATAGAATAAATTATCTCTGTGGGTATTACTTGTGAAGAATTTTATGTTTTAATGTGCTACAGAATAGCAAACCTAAATGTTGAAACAACATGTATAGATTATTTAAGATCGTTTGTAGAGGTTGTCCTTTATGTATAAGGATAATAGATTAGGTAATTGAGTCACTATACATATGATCTCAAAGTTGTAATAGCATGTTTAAAGATTGCGATTCTAGAATGGAATAGAGTTGAATGTTGAATTCAAACGTACCGTTTGTATTCATTTAAGGTTTAATACCTAGATTATAGTAATAATTGTATTAATTTATTGTTTATGAGTTTAATATAATTAGTTTAAACTCAGGATTGAGGTTATTTTTAACAGATCAGATCCGGAGCTAAAGGAGTCCGGATATGTGGTCGTTACAGTTGGTATCAAAGCTAATAGGTTATAGTTCTTAGGTAATAGTACCTTAGGCTATAATCGTGGGAATATATTGAAGGTAGTGAAAGGATAAACTCAGATGAAGTTTAATCAATAAGAGCTAAATATATGAAATTCATGCAGAAGAAAATAAGCGTATATATGAGGAGATTCAAAAAAGGATCTTCAAGGTTTAATTCAAAATGAATGGAAATGAATCAGGAAACACTTGAATCAAGATTTTAAAAAGAAGGATCGTAAAGTAAAATGAGTAAAGATGAGTGAGAAGATGGTAGAATTAAACGATCATAGAATAAACAAGAAATTGTAAAGTGAAATCAATTGTGATATAAGATCATGGCGATCAGAATAAAATCATGGAATGACAAATGGTCTGTTAAATGATTATAAGGATGTATAGATAGCATGATGTTATAAGAAGGAAGATATTATGGAATAGTAAGAGGTGAACTCGTAAAGCGTTGTATGTGATAAGGTATGAATTGAGAAAATTCATATTAAGTTAAGAAGAAGTTAAAGGTTTGTGGGTTTTTAATTGATGACTCATGTTAGTGGCTGAGTTATACAATTCCTTGTATGAGCGGGAAATTTGTGTTTGGTTTGATGACCACTTAGCTTCCTATAGTGATAATCAATTAAAACTTGGTGTCGCGTTATTCGCTAAATGTATGTTGAAAATGTGATTCTTTTCTCATGTGTATAACAGATAGGTAGAGGATGTTAAGATAAGTTCGTGACTCATAGTCATTTGGTGGAACCCCTCAGCGAATGGGCGACTTTGGCCTGACTTGGACAAGCTCTTCAAACCATATGATTGTGGTAAGTTCCTGAGCCCAAATACGTGGTAAGTTTAATGAACAATGAGTGTGGGTAGAGTTAAGTAGCAAGATTTAAGCTATAATTGATATAGTTATTAAGCTGAAAAAGGTAAGGAGAAAAATTGGTGAATATTTGAGGTTTTAGGATATTCCAAATCTTCTAGCTATGCTAGACTTTGAAAATTTTAAAATCGTGCTTATGTGCTTTTAAAAATACAAAAGTTTTCTGGTTATCATCAACATAATAATTTATGGTGTGAAATGTCACATCTTTACTATTGTGATATGATAAAAACAAAAGTAATTTTTCAAATGTTTTGAAATGTTTAAAGGATAGTCTATGCTACTTGATTCAGCTAGACAAAATTGATTTTAAAATATCAAAATGTATTTACAAAACCATTTTACGCCATTGAAGCTATGGTGTGGAGAAGATGTATGACGGAATCATCAACGTATCTTCTGTGAAGGTGCGGTATCATGAAGTCATAGTGATGACAGAATCCTCAACGCACTGTGCCAAATATGCGGTATCATGAAGTCATAAAATGAATTTCACTTTCACTTAAAATAGTTTAAAAAGTTCTAGAGTTCATGGTGCATGAACGATTTAATTGTGGTAGTCTAGGCCATTTGATTCGGTTAGACAATTTTTAATCTGAAGTGATGAACTTCAAAATTTAATTGCATGAGTGTGCTCTTGAAAAGTTTTAAAGATTCGATTGATATCCGAACTATTATTAGTCTAAGCCAATTGATTCGGCTAGACAAAGATTGAGGTATATTTACAGAATTCAAGTATTTTTGAGAATTTATGTCAAACCAAATTATTTTGGTGCAGAATTTGTTAGTAAGTCTGAGGTGAACAACCCTATAATGGGGGATATGTCAGAGCCATGAATAAAGAACCCATGAAGGGGCGCCCAAGAGTGGTGGTAGACTAATACAAACAAAATATGGGTTGGTAAATCCAGAGAGTTCAACCCTGAGTGAAGTCGTTGTGCACAGCGCCAGCGTATGATAGATTGATCACCTAGCGTACAAAATAATTGTGGAATTTTTTCAGTCTTTGTGATTGATAAACATTCTCGCAGATGTTCACAGTCTTTGTGACCCCTCAGCATAGTAAGAAAGTTTTAATGAATATTTTGATTTTTAATTTATTCTTTTGTAAGATATTGATTTTCAATTTATTCTTCTGCAAGATATTTCAATGTTCTGGATATTGAATAAAAAGAGGGTGTGAGCTTCTTAGAAGAAGATAAGAATGAAGGGGTTGGTATGAAAACCTAGTTATGATGGAAGTGAATGTTTAAAGAAGAGTATGCTGCAATTTCGATGACGAAATTTTTTGAAGGAGGGGTGAACGTAATATCCCAGATATTTGGAAGAATTAGAAATAAGATTTCTAATAGTTAATAAAGGTTAGAGTTTAATAACCTAGTTGTGGAGATTAGAATTGTGAAAAAAATTTGTAATAAATTAAAATTTTATTTGTTTAATCTATGAGCTAGCAAGAACCAATAAGGTTCAATAAGTGTGATAGGGACTTTTAGGAATAAAGTCCTATGATGTATATGAAGAGAATAAAATTTGATTAGGAAATATTTCTAACAGAAGAAATATGCGGAGAAATCATTACGTAAGTTCATTGATGAAAACGTTCAATTAATTTCGAACATCGCATGCGATTATAAATCAAGTAAACTAATTAATATAATTAGTCATTAATAAAACTTGCGTAGGGCATTTAATATATTATTTAATAAGTCCAAAATATTTGGATAATTAGTGTACTAACCTAGAGATATTTAATATCAAGAAATTGATAAGTGAGCAAATAAATTATTTATTCAATTAAATTTGAATAAAGTTTTGGTAACAAAATGGGTACACTAATTAATGTGATCATCAATTAATGTGTAGTAGGAATAATATTTGAAGTCCCAAATTAATATTTTAATTAAATAAATGAATAGTGGACTAGCCTAATTAAATATTTGATTAGTGTAATTAATTATTTAATTAACTGAAATAAGATTTATTGTGCTTGATTTAATTAATTAGTTTAGTAAACTAATTAATGAGAGGATAATTTGGTGTCCAATAATTTAATTGGTCAAGTCCAACATGTTGAAAGAATTATTAGTCTAATTAAATTAAATTATGTGCTTAAATGATTTAATTATTTGACTACCTTCTAAAAGCCTCCTTATTTGCCAAATTAGTTATCAAAATAAATCAAAAATATGAGAAATAAGGGGCATGGTTGGTGGAGTGGCCGGGTGTACTATGGTATGGCTAGAGGTTGATTTTGTTGTCCTATTTGATTACTTGCATTGCTTTCCATAAGGACAAATAAAGCCTAAACTAGTGGAACTAAATGGGAAAATGGTGTTAAGTGCTAGTTGAAATATATACTTACAATATATGTATGTAATAGATTTATTCTACTATAAATACCAAGTTCCATCTCTAGTATTGGGGTTACAAAGTTTATTGCAAGCATTGGTCATTTGAGAGTTGAGAGTTCTAGTGAGTTCATTTAGTGAGTTAAGTGAGTTTATCACCGAGTCCAACTGAGTCAAGCCTAGAGAAAGTCTTGGAGGTGTTGATGTCCACACACATCATCTCTTGATTTGGGAAAAGAAGGAGAAGAGCTCATAAAATCAAAAGTTAACTTCAAAACCCTAATAATCCTAATATTAGAGGTTATATATAATTTATTGTTTGATATTTGTAAATCAAACTTTAAATGCTTAAAAGCATGCTAGATATGTTAAATAAGTGTTTCATGGATTTTTGGTATGGATCCATAAGCATTGATGTGGAAAAACTTAGCAAAAGTTGTAAAATGATGTTACCGGAAAACTAAAAACCAAGTAGCCTCATTCTCGGAATTACTGTTTATTATCCGTAAGTCAGAATCATAATCCGCCAATTTTTTATGCTAGATCTTGAAGTTATGAAAATTATTCAACTTGAATGACTAAAATCTGATTTAAAACGAGATATGATTTTTCTACTAAAACACTCTACTGTCAGAAGTTTTGCATGAACAGTCCGGCTCCAAGCTGTTTTCGGAGGTCAAATGATGTCCGAAAAATTAATCCAATAATGGAAAATTATAGCTCGGGAAGTCACGATTCCAACAATATAAAGTATAGCACCATCGGAGTTATAGAACTTAAGTTATTAAAGTTTTAGTAAGGAACCCCAAAACTAGACAGAAACTGAAAATGTTAAAAAGTCACTGCCGATTTTTTTGAAATAAACCGGCCGGACCCTTCAAGTGACCGATTCACCCATTTTCTGGCCGGTTCCGGTGACGATCAAAACTAGAAAGTTGCTTGGAATGTCGTGTACTATTTTCTGGAATTTAATGGTATTTTTATAATGTCAGTAGCTATTTTTCATAATTATTTAATGATAAAAGTTTACTAAATGTATGAAAACTAATAAAAAGCATTTTTAAATTTTGGAAAAATATGAACAAATAACCTACTGATTATTTGAAGTGTTATATGTATGGAGATAGTATTATTTCCAAAAATTAGTATTTTTCATATTAATTATGATGTAAAGGTACACTAATTTGTAACTACCTAGCTAATAATTCAAGAAAAATATAAATAAATTGTTATTAAATCTTATATATTTTCTTTGAGTATTTAATAATAATATCAACATGTTTGGTGAAAATAAATTAATTATTTATTATATAATCAGGTATTAAATAGTAAATAAAGGAATTAACTAAGTAATTATTATTTAAGTGATATTAAATAGTAATTAAATTATGAGAAAGTTTTTAAACTAAATATTTATTATTTAGTTAAGAGTAAATAGAAAATAAAGATAATTAATTAATTAATTATTTAATTAACATTAAATAATAATAAAAGAGGGTTGATTGCTTACTATTTAATATATTAAATAGTAATCAAAGGATGTTAGAGTTAACAGTATAATTTTTTTTATTTAATTAATATTAAATAACGAGTACATATAATTACTTAATTAAATATTATTTAATTCATATTAAATAATAATTAAATGGTAATTAAGTGGAATAAATTATTACTTAATCAAAAAAAAGATTATTAAATAATTAAAATATATTGATAATATTAATGATTAACTATTAAATGATAATATTTAAGACTTAAATCATTATTCAATAATTAATAATGAAATGTAATTAATTTAAAATATTATTAAAGTATTAATAATATTGTTTAACAAGTAATTAACTATTGAATAATAATAGTTAAGGGTGGAATCCTTATTAAATGATTACTATTGATACGTGAGGATTTCAAATATTATTAAATGATTAATAATATTGATGAATGATTAAATTATTATTAAAATGATTAATAATAATGAGAAGTGAATTAAAATATTATTAAAGGGTAATAATACTAGCAAGCAATTAAATTATTATTAAAAGAGTAATAATAATGATTAAGGTAAACTATTATTAAAAAGAAATTAATAATAATAATAATTATTTAAAGTGTTATTTAACAATTAAATAACATTATAAGTTATTAGTAATTAATAGTAGGAGTTTAAAATATTAACCAAGGCATGTAATATTATGATAAATCATCGAGTTAAATGATGTGATTAAGTTAAACCAAGGGTATGGTCCATTAGTGACTAATTAGTTGTTCGACCTAACCAGAAATAAGGTCCAGACATTAATGTAGTAACATTAATAAATGTCAGAACTGCATAGTTTGTACAAAAAATTTACGGTGTTGAACATGAAACACTGAGTCAAGTTAAAGAGAGACTAAAATATAAAATTAACCCTATTGATTTAAAAGGGGATGATAAGAGGAAATAAATATCTTTAAAGGTTTAGTATTGAGTCAAACTGTGACTTATATTGTGCACCGTTGATCTCACATACTGTATAGGTGATACAATGAATGTGAAAGATTAGCGTAAGCTGGTTATACAAGTCCAGACAAGTTTTTCAGAACGTGTTGCATTATGTGCCTGAATTAGAATACTATAAAATCAGTATGTGTGCATATGTTATTATGTGCAATATTGTGGTATTGTGCTTTTGTAATACAAATTGAAATAAATTTTTGATATACAATAGATGATTAAGTTGATTATTCTATATATATTGAACTGTATGAAATTGTAAATGACATGCATGAATAACGTGGATCATAGAGTAAATACAAAGCATAATATACCTGAGATATGTAGTCATTGCAAAACATGGGATGCATGAAGCATGATGAAATATGTTTTTGTGATGTGAAACTGTTAGACTTGCTGAGCCGTCGTGCTCACCCTTGCTTAAAGCAAAACATTACAGAAAAGCTTGAGGAAGCTAATTACTTTGGTAGAGGTTAAGATGAAGACTGACTAACGAGTTATCAAGATCGAAGCGTAGGTGCTTTTTTAGTAAAACTCTGCGATAGAATAAATTATCTCTGTGGGTATTACTTGTGAAGAATTTTATGTTTTAATGTGCTACAGAATAGCAAACTTAAAGGTTGAAAGAACATGTATAGATTATTTAAGATCCTTTGTAGAGGTTGTCCTTTTATGTATAAGGATAATAGATTAGGTAATTGAGTCACTATACATATGATCTCAAAGTTGTAATAGCATGTTTAAAAATTGCAATTCTAGAATAGAATAGAGTTGAATGTTGAATTCAAACGTACCGTTTGTATTCATTTAAGGTTTAATACTTAGATTATAGTAATAATTGTATTAACTTATTGTTTATGAGTTTAATATAATTAGTTTAAACTCAGGATTGAGGTTACTTTTAACGGACCAGATCTGGAGCTAAAGGAGTCCGGATTTGGGGTCGTTACAGTTGGTATCAGAGCTGATAGGTTATAGTTCTTAGGTAGTAGCATATTAGGTTATAATCGTGGGAATATATTGAAGGCAGTGAAAGGATAAACTCGGATGAAGTTTAATCAATAAGAGTTAAATATATGAAATTCATGCAGAAGAAAATAAGCGTATATATGAGGAGATTCAAAAAAGGATGTTCAAGGTTTAATTCAAAATGAATGGAAATGAATCAGGAAACACTTGAATCAAGATTTTAAAAAGAAGGATCGTAAAGTAAAATAAGTAAATATGAGTGAGAAGATAGTAGAATTAAACGATCATAGAATAACCAAGAAATTGTAAAGTGAAATCAATTGTGATATAAGATCATGGTGATCAGAGTAAAATCATGGAATGACAGATGGTCTGTTAAATGATTATGAGGATGTATAGATAGCATGATGCTATAAGAAGGAAGATATTATGGAATAGTAAGAGGTGAACTCGTAAAGCGTTATATGTGACAAGGTATGAATTGAGAAAATTCATATCAAGTTAAGAAGAAGTTAGAGGTTTGTGGGTTTTTAATTGATGACTCATGTTAGTGGCTGAGTTGTACAATTCCTTGTATGAACGGAAAATTTGTGTTTGATTTGACAACCACTTGGCTTCCTATGGTGATAATCAATTGAAACTTGGTGTCGCGCTATTCGCTATATGTATGTTGAAAAGGTGATTATTTCCTCATGTGTATAGCAGATAGGTAGATGATGTTAAGATAAGTTCGTGTTCTAATAACCGACATGTATGGTAAGTTCATGACTCATAGTCATTTGGTGGAGCCTCTTAGCGAATGAGCGACTTTGGCCTGACTATGATGAATCCATACATCTTTGGTATCTTCAGTACTAAACTAGATTTACAACTTGGTTGTGGTACAATAAGATTATCTACTTGTACAAATTCCATCACTTGATCTGTAGTGTTTTGTGGTTCTTGAACTTCTTCAAGATCTATCTTACTCCCACTAACCCCTTCAAGGATAAACTCTTTTTTCCTAGAAGACAACATGTTTCGACAAACACCTTTTAATTAGTCAAATTTTAGAAGTAATACCCTAGAGTTTTTTTAGGATATCTCACAAGTTTACTCTTGTAAGAGATTATCCCAAGCTTATCACTGTCAAACATTTTGACATAATCTGGACAATCCAAACCTTAACATACTTAAGACTTAGCTTTCTCCCTATCCATACCTTATATGAAGTCTTAGGGACGGAATTTGAAGCTACCTTGTTTAGTAGATATGCAACCATTTATAGGATATAAACCTAGAATGATATTGAAAGATTGGTAAAAGTCATCATGAATCTTCATTATGTTCATTGTGAGAGAATACCATTTCACTTTGAGATGAGCTATAAACTTATTGCTTAAGTATTCTCTTCTCGATCTAATTGAAGAACTTTAATACTTTTGGCTGTTTGTTTACGTACTTTACTTCTGATTCTTTGAACATTTCAAACGATTTAGATTTGTATTTCATCAAATACATACATTGAAATCTAAAATCATCAGTGAAAGTAATAAATGAATACCCTACTTATGTAATTGTTGTCATAGGTCCCACACACAACTGTGTGTACCATCTCTAACAACTCTACAACTCTTTCTCTATATCCACTAAATGGAGATTTAGTCATATTATCCATTATACAAGATTCACAAGTTGTATTTAATTCATAATCAAAAGGCTCTAAAAGTTTATCTTTATACAACTTGTTTAGACTTGTTTTATTAACATTTGTTGATATTAATTGTCTCATCTTGTTTAGCGCGCATGCACACACACACACACACACACACATATATATATATATATAGAGAAAATACGTATCATATTAATTTACATGTGAAGCATGTTTGATAATATATAATATATAAAAATAAACATGCAAATATAGAATACCATATTCCATTTTTATTGATTATGGACTTTATTCTATTTTGATTTATTTGAGCCACCAAATAGTCAAACCTATGGTGTAAGAATAAATATATATAAATTTAACTATTACATTTAACCCAGGCTCCATTACAATCAGGTCTTCATGTGCTCCTTACTCGTTGGCTCTAATTCTCCAAATAATTCTAATTAACCTGTTACATAACTATTTTCATAAAAATAGAAACCTTAATCAGCAATAAATGGAAAGTACATAAGAAGGAGATATAATTATATATAAAAAAAAGTTAGATAAGACAAGATACGCATACCCTATTTATAAAAACACATTTATTCATGCATCAACATTAATTAAATCCAATCACATATTGGTCAATAGTTCATAATCAATCCCATTTATTATCATAAATATCAACATACATATCAATAAATAATATTCATCTCATGAATTAAATAAATCATTCCATATATGTATAACGGTATCATTTAATAGGCAATTAAAGTTTCATGAAATTCAATTTCATGTTTAAAATAAATAATTTATTTTAATTAAAAAATTATTTAAAAATAAACTATTTATTTTTATTATTTTAAAATTATCCAAAATAAACTCATCTATTTTAAAATTTTAAAATACGCCAAAAATTGCAAAAGTTATTCAGCTAATATATATATATATATATATATATATATATATATATATATATATATATATATATATGGACGGAAGTTACTGAATCAAGAATCATATTAATAATGAATCATGAATCATAAAGTTATTGTTGCATGAATCACGTGAATCATGATTAATCAATTCGGCTAACTAATATATATTTTTATATAATATTATTATTAACCAGCTAAATCTGTGAATCATGTTTAACTAATATATATTAGTTAACATTATTTAGCAGAATTAATTCGCGGATTGCAACAGGCGAACAGGTTCGAAGCTTAAAAAGCAAATAAATTTACTTTTGATTGGTTAGTTTTTCAAAAAAAAATTGATTTTATACAATAAATTATGTCCAATAAATTATTCTAAATACACACCCATACATATACAGAATCAAAATAATTAATAATTCGTATAAGGATGACTCTTGATGCCACTGTTGGTTTATAAAAACATGACATACATATAATCAAATTATATAAGTGCAACGGAAGCAAGCAAAATCAGATTTTAATTTTTTTTCTACAAACCAATAATCATGATATTTCTTATGCGACTATTAATAATTGAGGAAGGATAAAAGATTTATACCTTTGTAAAACCAAGTTTTCACAAGTACAAGTTCAACTGCCTTTAATTTATCGTGTTCTTCTTTAAATTCACCGATTAGATTCCACAGATCAATATCAGCTCCCCAAGTGTGAAGCCCTCTAGAAGTGATCCACCAGGAGATCTATGAATCCAAGTTTTCATAAGTACAAGTTCAACTGCCTTTAATCCATCATGTTCTTCTTTAAATTCACCAATTAGATTCTACAGATCAATATCAGCTCCCCAAGTGTGAAGCTCTCTAGAGGTAATCCACCAAGAGATCTATGAATTAAAGAAGTGAATTTTAGTTTCTCTAAATCATGGGTGGCTAGCCCTAATTCTCGCTCTCTCTCTCTCTAACTCCTTAGAGATAGAAAATTATGAAGTACTCTCTCAATTCTTATGAAAAAATATGTAACCTTAATCTATAGTAAGACTTCTCTTATTTATAGATGTAGACAACCTTCCTAAACTATTTAGGGCTAAGGTTTTAATTTAATTCTCAATTTAATTAAAAACTAAATTAATTAATTATAATTCATAAACTATTTAGGAACTTAATTATTTAATATGAGAGTATTTCTTATTAATTAATTCCTAAATCATTTAAGAACTAAATTAATTATTATAATAATTACAATTCCTAAACTATTTAGGAACTTGATTATTTATAGTAATATTATTATTTATTAATTAATTCCTAAATCATCTAAGAACTAAATAATAATAATAATAGTAATAATAATAATAATAATAATAAGACTCATCTTATTAATTTATAATTAGTATTTCTAAAATACTAAACAATAAATATTAAGCTATTTAATTTATTTTATCACCATAGTATAAATTAAATATACTTAATTAATTATTACGATTATGACATCCACTTCTAAAATAAATATTATTCTTTTGCGGTGTGATCCTTTAGGTTATCCATATTAAACCGATTGTAGAATAAATTAATTATAACCCTTCTAATCTTATTTATATAAATAAATTAAACCATTTAATTTATTAATAAATAATATTTATTCTTACAATAAGGGTAAGCCCTCTTAGCGATTAATCGACATTTCAGATAATATAGATCTCAATATTTGATCGTAAAAGAACATTTCAGTGAATAGTTACCATACAATTCAATTTTTTTATCACACAATGTCTCAATTAAATATAAGACATGAATTTTTTTTTTCACGTCTTATTTATTTGATCGTATGCATTTTAATTCACAAATACACAACTCTAGTTAATGTAAATTATAAACTTCTTTCTAATTCCATTTAACTCTGGCTAAGAATTTCTGAGTTGTCACTTATTAAAACATTATCTCCCTCTATTGGAAGTGGTAGATCATTTGTTGATCATTCAATTATCTCCATGTGTACCTTATTATACCCAAGCATATCATTTGATATACCAACAAGCCTTGAGCAATATGTCAAAGTATAACTCAATACACATAAGATACTGTGATGATCTCAAGTCTAAGGATCACTTGTACAAATATCACATAAGGAACTGCTATTGACAAATAAGTAAAACTCCATTAGGTGTTCCTTGAGCGAGTCATATTTAGTGAACTTATTCTTTAATAAACTACTACATACTTGACTTAATGTCTTTACGCAAATGATTATTAGATCAAGCATCCTCTTTGTAAGAGCAAATATAATATGTACTAATCTATCCAGATCTATTAATCCTCTTTTTAGTGAACCAACGACTAGGAACTATTTTAGTTTTGAGCTATCTTGAATTTAGATCTCATTAGCATGTTCCTCATCATGGTTCTAAAAATATTACTAAAAAACTTTGGGTTTATCCATTTAATTAATTCAACTAATTAATCATGAATAAAGAAATGACTTGATACTTTTATTAATAAACGAATAAGATTACAAAGTATATGTATATCACATCAAATGTGATTGACTTGAGGGCATACTACTTTTAATCTTTCACTTGCACTAAATTCAATCGCCCTTTGGTATCCCCATACCATTTTTATCTAAGTGGTGTACAAATTACTTAATAAATGCTTTAGCTAATGAATCTGTAATATTGTTCTGAGAGTTTACCATCTATATGGTATCTTCTCCTCTTTTAATAATTTCTCTAATCAAATAAAAGTGCTGCAACACATGTTTGAATTTTATATGAGACTTAAATTGACCTAGATTCCTTGGCAAATTAAACTCCTTTAACGCTAGGAACCATTATAAGTTCTAAACTTGTACATCCAAACAACCTCCTTACAGCTTCATTTATAGTTATATACTATGCATTTGTCACTAATTTAGCAACTCTTTACTGTTTGAAACCTTTTTGAAATTCAATGCACTACCATTGAAGGTAATCGTATAACCTAAAACGGATTTGTTATCATCTTGGTTAGTTCAAAAACTTGAGTCTTCATAGACCTTTAGTTTCTTAACAAACCCACCATTAGAAACTTCTTTCTAATATTCTTCTCTAGGATTAAACTAATTTGTACTTATGAGTTCTAGTACATATCATCTATACATGATAGATCTTTTTGCTGAAGCATCAGACATCTTAATCATGCGATCTTTCTCTTTACTGTCTTTTGGGATAATTTCTTGGAGAGATTTACTCAATGGCTCATCAACATGAGACCTCTCTTGGAGTTTGGCATACTAAATATTTTTAGCATCGATTCAATGTACCTTCCTTGGGTCAAGCTGAGCATCCTTTATGATCTATCTCTATAGATCTATATCCCCAATATGTAGGATGTTTCTCCTAGGTCTTCCACGGAGAAGTGTTTAGACAATGACATCTTTACTGATTGTAACATCAATATGTTATTCCTTGTAAGTAGTATATCAACATATAGTACTATGAATGTCACAACTTTCCCACTAACCTTATTGTACACACTTGGTTCATTCACATTTTTGAAAAAGTCAAACTCTTTTGATTGTCTCATCAAAAAGAATGTTCCATTTTTGAGAAGCTTGCTTCAATCCATAATTGGATAACTGTAAATAAAATCCAAATGGACTAAGCATTTATACAAGTGAAATTTTTTATAGTCAACTCATTGACCTTGTTTGAAATATTTTTGCTACTAGTCAGGTCTTATAGGTCTCCACCTTGCCATTTGCTTTAGTCTTTCTCCAAAGATCCATTTTGGATTCCATGGTCAACAACCATTTCTCTTAAGTCTCTACTCATGTTTCATCGTATGTAACTGGATCATCATCCACTATGATGCGTACTTCATCATCATCATCTATGATGAATCCATACATCTTAGGTATCTTCAGTACTAAACTAGATTTACGACTTGGTTGTGGTACAATAGGATTATCTACTTGTATAAATTTCATCACTTAATCTGTAGTGTTTTGTGGTTCCTGAACTTCTTCAAGATCTAGCTTACTCCTACTAACCCCTTCAAGGATAAACTCATTTTTCCTAGAAGGCAGCATGTTTTGACAAACACCTTTTAATTAGTCGAATTATTGAAGTAATACCCTAGAGTTTCTTTAGGATATCCCACAAGTTTACACTTGTCAGATCTTGTCTCAAGCTTGTCACTGTCAAAACTTTTAACATAAGCTGAACAATCCAAATCTTAACATACTTAAGACTTGGTTTCTTCCCCATCTATAACTCATATGAAGTCTTAGGGACAGAATTTAAAGGTACCTTGTTTAGTAGATATGCAGCCATTTCTAGGGTATAACCTTAGAAGGATACTCGAAGATTGGCAAAACACATCAAGGATCATCATCATGTCCATTGTGAGTGTGACGCCCCCAAATCACTATACTTACTATAGCTGACTTGGTGCTCACTATTAATACTAAATCATTAGGTTTATATATGATTTCCTTTATTCATAAATAAAGTTCTCATCTTAATTCCCAAAAATCTTTCATTATTTCATACCAAGTCCTTGTTAACAGGAATTAGTTCTTTATTAGCAATCTTTATCATTAAAGGGCTTTCTAATAATTCACTAGGCACGTTTAGTTTTTTAGCAAATTCATGGGAAATAAAAGAGCATGTAAGCACTTATGGTGTTGATCGGAATGATACCTGACACTACATCTTGTGATGCTACAGCATCTTCCATGGTCATGTTGAATGTCCTTGTTGTTGGACGACTTGGGTTAGTTGTTGGGGTGAATTTATTGCTATTGTCCCCTTGTTCTTCCCAGAAGTCTCGGGTTTCACTGCAATAACGTTCATGATATAGCAAGGGTAAGGGAAAGATGAAGTGATAGACTTTAGGATGCAGCCTTTTATTATTCCGCATTTAGTTATTATATGTTGTTTAGTGGTAGATGTTTGTATTAGATCGTGATGACCGGATTCGGGTAATTAGGACCCGAATTTGGAGGCGTCACAGGTTGATATCAGAGCTGTAGGTTAAAAACGTTAGGATTGCGAAACCTAAGTTATAACCTTAGTAGTAAACTCGTATTGAGTGTTAGGAGATAAATCGGGAAGATTTATCATATGTGGTTTTGATGAATTGGGGAATTCATCAAGTTGAGCCGTACCGAATGAAATATAATTTCATTTCTTCAATGAATATATTTTATTGTTGTACTGATGTTAGTTTTTTTGTGTGTTGTAGGATGGCTATAGGCGAGATGAGCGAAGCTCGAGAGGACGTGGTATTCATTGACATACCAGTGAATACGCAACAGTTAGCAGGATATGCACCCGTTGTTAGAGTTTATGCCCTAGAGGCTAATTATTTGATGTAATTGCTTAACATTTTTGATATTATATTTGATTGAATAAATAGATTATTTTATTATGATTTCATTTACTGCGTTATATAAATGTTAACATAATAAAAGCCCTTAGAATAATGATACGAATTATATAGCTTTAAGTATGTGACTTGAACATGAGATTATATAATTATAATTAGTATCATTGCTCTTAAATGTCCCTAGTCGAGTATCATTGTTAATGGGACAACAACGATGCATTGAGACTAGTATGTGGATTGACTGATGGCCAAATCTCATTGGTCATAAATATATGAGATATTTGAGTCAATGCATAGGTACATGTTAGAGAACAATGTACTGGACTGACCCACCATGAGAATTCTATATGGAGCATTATGCAAAGTGTCATAAGAAATTCTTATAGTGACAATGATGTAATGATCCTCCGACCTGAAGTCATTATATTATTACACGAGAATTTGTGTACTTTGATATCATCAAATGTCACCTTTAATAGGGTGGACAATAAAGGTGATTATTGGGTACATCATGAATCGTGTGAGGAATATGAGTGATCTAGATGGAATTTAACCCTCCTATATATTAGGGGTGATATCCATAGGCCTCTTGATTGAGTAGGACTATGAAATGCATGGCCATGCTCAAATATTGATTTGTTTCATATAGTCTACTCATTGATCAAGAAAACTCAGATTAAATTATGAAGAGTATGACACATTCCATGCCTCGAGTTTAATCTAGGATATAAGGTTAAAAGGATTAAATTACATTGAAACATTGGTCACGAAAAGGTTGTATCGAATCACCGATCTTATTATTATTTGGGTAGCAGTGATGCATTACTAGATGCCGCTCACTGTTTACAATTTTATAATATGATTTTAAAATTATTACCAACATAATAATAACCTATAGGGTCACACACTTAGAACGTAATTAAAAGGGAATTAATTTAAATTGTAAGTATTTTAAATATGTCAATATGATTGATAGTATTTAAAAATTACGAATTTAAATTAATAGGATAATTTGTATATATGTATATTAATTAAGTAAGACTTAATTAAAATATAATATATATAAATTCGGATTTTATTTTTCTATTTATTTTAGGTTTTAGTTAATTCCTATTAACTACTATATATATGATATATCAGTAGTCTAAAAAGTCACGTAAGGAAAAACTAAAACCCTAGCCGCTTTCAGAAAGAGGCTAGAGAGAAAAATAATTGGGAAATCCTGATCTTGGTGGCTAGTACCGCGGTTCCTTTTGCTGCAGATCGTGGGACGATTCGCGGAGCGTTCGTGTGGATACCGTAGAGACGCAGTCGCTGGATTGCGTTGAAGATTCGAAGCTGTTCCAGAATTCAATCGTCTCCTGTCCATCTCAGATAATCGGTAAAATAATCTAAACCTCTGATTAATCTGTTTTCGCTTGGATCCTGTCTTAGGGTTTCGGAAAAAAAAATTTAAATTCCGCTGCTTTCACTGTGTCGAAACCCTAACACCCGTTGCGCCTATATCACCAGTAGAAGAGTCCGACCCGGAGGATGACGATAGTAGGGATACCGTAGAGCCTGTCAGAGGCGGTGTTATAAGGTTCAACAGTCAGGACCACGAGACTGAGTCTGAGGATGACCCCGCTTAGGGCGAGGAGTCTAGGGAGGACCATCCAAAGATGGAGGTTAAGGTAGCTGCTGAGGAGGTACCCGCGGAGGGATCTCCTGTCTACCATCATTTTCAGACTGATTTACTCATGGAGTACGCTAGTCGTATTAAGGAGCTGGAGCAGATTGTTGAGGAGCGGGAGGCCCGTATTGCTCATCTGGAGGAGCAGGACGTTGTCCATCAGCAGGTGAAAAATGTGTATAGAGATGAGACATACCAGAGAGAGATGGATGTGGCCGATCTGCAAGCTAAGGTTCAGCAGTTGG
This sequence comes from Hedera helix, assembly GCA_947179155.2. Classification (NCBI taxonomy): domain Eukaryota; kingdom Viridiplantae; phylum Streptophyta; class Magnoliopsida; order Apiales; family Araliaceae; genus Hedera; species Hedera helix. The sequence goes on from OX359287.1 coordinate 4,902,139, forward strand.
AGCAGGCTGCACCACAGATGGGTCCTACTGTGCAGCAGCTTATGATCTAGAATAGTCAGCTGAGGCAGATGGTGGAAAGATTAGACGTTAGGGGGATGGCGAGTCAGACAGTTCTCCAGACCATCAGGGTTGAGCTTGATAGGGAGAGAGTTAACAGGATGCAGATGCAGGAGGTATGACTCAGGTCCACAGGGAGAGTTGGATCTGCTAGGATCGACACCTTGGAGTATGCAAGTTGTCTGATGATGATGCAAGCATAAAAGTTGCTTAGGAAAGGGTGCGTAGGTTATTTGGCTCATATGGTCGATTCTCGACGAGTCGAGGGCGAACTAAGTCAGATACCTGTTGTACGGGAATTTGCTGATGTTTTCCCAGATGAGATTCCGAGGTTACTGCCGGACAGAGAAGTGGAGTTCGTTATTGATTTGATACCGGGGACCGCACCGATATCGAAGGCACCGTACCGTATGGCACCGGTGGAAATGAAAGAATTGATGGTTCAGTTACAGGAACTGCTAGATAAAGGTTACATCAGACCAGGCGTGTCACCATGGGGAGCACCGGTTCTGTTTGTAAAGAAGAAGGATGGTTCGATGAGGCTTTGTATTGATTACTGGGAGTTGAACAATTAAGAACAGGTATCTGATGTCCAGAATTGATGATCTGTTTAATCAACTTAAGGGAGCGGAATACTTTTCGAAGATAGATTTGAGGACGGGTTATCATCAACTGAAGGTGAGGGAGGATGATATCCCTAAGACGACATTTAGAACTCGTTATGGACATTTCGAGTTTTTGGTAATGTCATTTAGACTGACGAATGCACCAACGACATTCATGGATATGATGAACAGAGTGTTCAGGCAGTACTTAGACAAGTTCGTGGTCGTATTCATTGATGACAAATTGGTGTATTCGAAGACAAAGGAAGAACATGCAGAACATTTACGAATCGCATTGGAGGCTTTGAGAAGGGAGAAGTTGTACGCCAAGTTTTCGAAGTGTGAATTTTGGTTGCAGAGAGTGCAGTTTCTAGGTCATGTTATCGACAAGGACGGTGTTTCGGTGGATCCAACAAAGGTGGAGGCAGTTATCAATTGGGAACAACCGAAGACGTCGACTGAGATCAGGAGTTTCTTAGGGTTAGCAGGGTATTATCGAAGATTCATTTAGGATTTTTCAAAGATAGCATCACCGTTGACCAATCTTACCCGAAAGACTGTGAAGTTTGTTTGGTCGAAAAAATGCAAGGAAAGTTTTATGGAGCTAAAGAAGAGGTTGAGTCAGGCACCAGTGTTGGCTTTACCGGACGACACGGGAGGTTTCGTAGTGTACAGTAATGCGTCACACAAGGGTCTTGGTTGTGTGCTAATGCAGCACAACAAGGTCATTGCATACGAGTCACGTCAGCTAAAGGACTATGAGAAGGGTTACCCAACTCATGACCTAGAGTTAGCAGCGGTAGTTTTCGCCCTGAAGATCTAGAGGCACTACCTGTATGGCGAGAAGTATGAGATATATATAGATCACAAAAGTCTAAAATATATCTTCACTCAGAAGGAGTTGAATATGAGGCAGCGCTGATGATTAGAATTGATCAAAGACTACGACTGTGAAATTATGTACCATCCGGGTAAGGCCAATGTAGTAGCAGATGCCTTGAGCAGAAAAGGTAGGGAGAAATTGCTGAAGCTAACAAATCAGGAATAGTTTGTGAGAGATTTCGAACGTATGGAGTTGAAGATAAAATATCCAATGGAAACAGATGAGAAGTTATTTACAGTAACAGCAAGCCCGACCTTATTAAACAAAATCAAAGAGGCTCAGAAAAAGGATGAAGATTGTGATAGTATTAAGAAGCGAATTGCTGAAGGCGAGAAGCTTAAGTACAAGATTGATAGCACGGGATTGCTAAGGTTCGAAGGGAGAGTCTGGGTACCGTTGGATCCAGAGCTGCGGGAAGAGATTCTTTAAGAAGCTCACAATACACGGTACTCAGTTCATCCCGGAAGCACGAAGATGTATCAGGATCTACGACATTACTTTTGGTGGCCGAATATGAAGAAGGAAGTAGTAGAATGTGTCAGTCGATGTCTGACATGCTAGCGGGTTAAAGCAGAGCATCAGCGGCCAAGCGGACTGCTTCAACCACTAGAGATTTTGGAGTGAAAGTGGGAGCACATCACGACGGACTTTGTGGTGGGTTTACCACCGACACATAAAGGTTTAGACGCCATCTGGGTAATAGTGGATTGTTTGACCAAGTCAACCCATTTTCTACCTATTAGAATACGGTATAATCTAGAGAAGTTAGCAAAGCTCTATGTGAAGGAGATAGTGTCACGACATGGAGTGCCAGTATCAATTGTGTCTGACAGAGATTCGCGTTTCACGTCAAAATTCTGGAGAAGTCTGCAAGCAAGGATGAGAACACAGCTGAGGTTAAGCACAGCGTACCATCCTCAAACTGACGGTCAGAGCGAGCGAACGATGCAGACTCTGGAGGATATGCTCCGAGAGGTTGTGATGGACTTAAAAGGCAACTGGGACGACCAGTTGTCACTGGTGGAGTTCACTTACAACAACAACTATGACGTTAGTATTGGCATGCCACCGTACGAAGCGCTTTATGGAAGAAAGTGTCGAACACCGTTGTGTTGGGACGAGGTTGGTGAGCGAAGACTGCTTGGACCTGAAATGGTGCAACAGACTGCAGACACAGTACAACTTATCAAAAATTAACTGGTAGCAGCTCAAGATCGTCAAAAGAAGTACACATATTTATATCGCTAAAAGCGGGACTTCGACATGGGCAATTTCATATTTCTTAAGGTATCTCCCTAGAAGGGGAAAATCCGTTTTGGCAAGAAGGGCAAGCTGAGCCCTAGGTTCATAGGAACATTTGAAATTTTGAGGCGAGTCGGTGAAATGGCGTACTAGGTAGCGTTACCTCCTAAACTTGAGCACATTCACAATGTGTTTCATGTGTTAATGTTGCGGTCGTATAAACCGGACTACAAGCACATTATCTCTTATGAACCAAGAACTTGTCATACGAAGAAGTTCCTGTCCAGATACTCGATAGGAAGGAACAGAAGCTGAGGAATAAGATAATTCATTCTGTCAAAGTACTTTGGAGGAATCACGCAATTGAAGAAGCTACGTGGGAGCTAGAGGAGGAAATGAGAGCAAATTATCCGTTTTTATTTGAGTGACCTTATTTTACAATTTCAAGGACGGAATATTTATAGGGGGGGTGAAGAATGTAATGTCCTAGAATTTTCACGTCATTTTTTTTATTAAAATATTAATTTAATTTCTAACGAATTAGTTTTATGAGGTTATTTAAATCTTTTTGTGCGATTAATTAATTACGTAATTAAATGATTATGTGATTAATTTCTAAAGTTAATTAAAGGAGGTCACTAATATGTTAATTAAATTAGTGAGCAAACCCTAAAGTTTTGAAATCAAAATAATTGTTAAGTTGATTATTAATTAAATATTCAATTAAATATAATAAGTTAATTAAATTTGATAAATTAATTAATATGATTATTAATTAATGTAAACAATGTGAAATATTAATAATACTATTTATTAGTCCATTTAGTAGTTTACTACTAATGGGTTAGAGTATTTAATTATTTATTTAATCTAATTATTTATTTAATCATGGATTGTATAATTAATGTGTAACAAAATTAATAACTAATCATTTGGGTTATAATTAAATAGTCCAATGATGAATTAAATGGACTTAACTAGGTAGTAGCCCAAGTATTTTATTATGAGTCTATTGGATTTTAAATGAAGTCCAAATCATGAGCCCTGTGAGGATCCGAGTTTTTGGAATTATTTAATAAAATCAAATAAGAATTTAATTAATAAAATTATCAAGATTGTTTAAATTAATTATTATTTTATGTGATTTGATGTATGTAAAGAGATTTATGTGGTAAATTAAAGATGGTGATTGTGACGACCCCAAATCCGGGTTCTTTCTTTAACCTCGGGTTTGGTTCTCACTGTACAATACTAAACAATAATGAAATACATAAATTGTATTCAAACTTCGCGGAATAATAGAAAAAGTTCCTTAATCAAAAGGCTACACTTCCCAAGGTCTATTACCTTAATCTTAAACATTACATATCTTAAGGGAAATACAAAAGATTTACAACAGTAATTACATAACAGTAAACTAAACTAGCATGCAACTACTAAAATTAAACATTCGCTTTCCCCTTGCCTTTATTCGATTTAGAGCTTTCGGGATTGGCTGAAATAAAGTCATGATATAGCAAGAATGAGCAACTAAATGGCTCAGCAAGTTTATAAACAACAATCATACGATATATCATGATGAAGGGAAATAACTTCAAGGTTTCAACAATAACAATTGTGAAAGATAACAAGAATCAATGTTCAATAAAAGAAGGAATTGACTCTTTACTGCTGAGTGGTCTTTAATGACCATGAACTGCTACTAAGGTAGAACAGACATACAATGTCTGACTCCTTGTTAAAAATAACGGGACACTTGAGGGGATCAGTCCTCTCATGTCCTATGTATATGCATCACATTTAGTTTTCTTGCGCGCTGTCGGGTCTCCGACAAATAAAAATCCCCTTTAACTAGGGTTGTTCTATCTCAGTCTTACTGTAAGAATCCGCACCAGCCAATGGTTTGGATAAGCTTTTATAATATTCAACTAAATGAATTTAACATGCATTTGTCTAGCCGAAACAATTAGCTTAGACGTTCTTAAACAGTTTGCAAAAGCACTATGTGTGAATACAATAATCAATAACGATGTGAAGTAATTTTCGATAATTAATTCACTCAAAGGTCTTTCAAATATCTACGAGTGTAGATACTTGCTCAACAATAATTGAATTGCTCAAAGTAATTAAAGTTGAATAATAATTGCAACAATAAGTACAAGTTAAGGGTAGAAGACTTGCAATAAGAATTACAAGTTAAAGTTAGAAAACTTGTCTCGTGCGTCGTCTATGGCTAACCAACTTAATTTAACAATCCTTGAACGAACCTAACAATTAAATCAGTTTGATCTTAAATTAGTATCATATACTTGTAAGTATAATGACCTTTATACACTTTACGAACCACATAATTATATACTTATGGGTATATAAACACATAGGAAACATTATCACTACTTGATAATATTTCAAACACAAAGAACCTATATTAATCATTTAATATAGTTCATACACTCATATAATATTATTAACAATTTAATAATATTTTATTAGTCTTGTAGTATTATTAACCGTTTAATAATACATTACTAGTCTTCTAATATTATTAATTATTTAATAATATTTTATCATCCTTATAATATTATTAATCATTTAATAATATTTTATTACCTCATTAATATTATTAACCATTTAATAATATTTTAAACATTATCTAATATTATTAATTATTTAATAATATTTTATTTAATATCGAATATTATTAATCATTTAATAATATTTTATTATCTTATTAATATTATTAATCATCTAATAATATTTTAATCATTATCTAATATTATTAATCATTTAATAATATTTTATTCATTATCTAATATTATTAATCATTAAATAATATTTTATTCATTTACTAATATTATTATTTATTTAATAATATTTTATTGACTTATTAATGTTATTACTCATTTAATAATATTTTAATCTCTTACTAATATTATCAATCATTTCATAATATTTAATTACTTATTAATATTATTAACCATGTAGTAATATTTTAATACTCTTTAAATAATACCAAAAATTAACTTTTAAATTGGGTTAACCTTAGTATTTAATTTAAACATTTAGATAGCATTGATTTACAAATAGACTCCATATGAATTTGTTTAGTACCCAAATATATTCATTTTACATTTATTTCAACTTAATTTTTCAAGGAAAACTCGACCCGGATCGACCCGACCCGACCCGGACCGACCCGACCCGACCCGGACTGCCCAAAAGCTGATTGGCAGTGCACTCGGGCGCAGGTGCGCCCGTCCCGAGCGCAGGTGCGCTCAGCCAGTCTGTCCGGAAGTCAACTGTTTGACTGCTCGACCCTCCGACGCTCCGACAGCCATAACTTCTTCATTTTAAAACATTTTGGGGTGGTTCTTGAGTCCATTCTCATCAGAATTTCCCCCTCTACAACTTCTCTTTATATCACAAATCCAAATTCTAAACTTAACTAGACTCAAAATGGCTCACAATGCAACCCAGGGTTTTAAAATCAACATCCTTTTCGGTAAAAGCTATAACTTCTTTGTTATTCATTATTTTTGAAAAGTTCAAAAAGGTTTTATCTTTAAAACTCATAGATCTAGCTTTCTAGCCATAAAAATCCACTTTCCGATTTGTACATTTCAAAATACAACCATAAACCTAGCATGCATAGTTAGGGTTTACAGGTAAAATTGTGTTATGAACTTTTCTACCATTTTTTATGTATTTCTAACATACCAAAACATGTTATAAACACATAGATCTATGAATATACATATATTACATAATTACATACATCTAGACCATCAAAACGAGTTTTGATCGGTTAAAAATAGATTTTAACCGATTAAAACGCATATAGGCTATAAAAACGAAATAAGAAAGGATTTGAGAACTTTTAAACCTTGAGGTTTTGTGTGCTCTCCTTCTCCTCCTTCTGAAATATGTGATGAGATTGTTGGACATCCACCAAGCTCAAGCTCTAGCTTTTTCTCTCAACACTTATGTGTTTTCTCTCAAAAACTCACATTTTGCTCTCTAGGAAATTCTCTAGAAATGAGCTAACCAACCTAGAACAAGTGTGGAGTGTTTCTTTTATAGCCAACCACTAACACACCATTAACTCTCTAATTCATCTATGTTGGTCAAATTAAATGCTAAGTATGCTTACTATTTGATTGAATGACTTGGTGATTGACTCATGGAATGACTAGGGTTGTTGGCCAACTTTGATCTAGTGTAAAAGAGAAGCCATCTAGCAAATCAAGCAACATCAAGTGGGTCCCTTACAAAAATCAGCAAAATGGCTTTTCCAAGCCATTTTTCCTTTATTTTTAATGCAAAAATGTGCATATATACATCTATATATATATATATACATATATATATATATATATATATATATATATATATATATATATATTGACCAAAGTTTGACCCTTATTGGACTTCACATTGGGCTTGGGAATAACTTCTATTGGGCTCATTCAATTAAATTGTTTGGGCTCAATTTAAATAACACATTGGGCTTATTTTAAATAGTCTAGGTTACATTTAATTAAATCAAGCATTGGGCTTGTTTAATTAATTACATGAGCTAGTAATTAAATTAATTACATGGGCTACTAGGTTAATATCTTTAAATTAGTTTATTAACTTATTTGGATTTAAAATATAATCCAATTAGATTTGCTTAAATTAATTATACACTTTGCTTTAATCCTTTAAATAAACATACAAGCACATAAGTACATTTATTTAATTATCTAATGCACAATTAATTAATGAGAAAAATTTAAATTCATTGCTAAATATTTATTAAGTATATTTACAATGACTAATGAAATTTGTGGTCATTACAGTGATGAATTGTGTGAATTTAAAAGAATTGAAAAAAGTAAATAAAATGTTTGGAAACAATTTATGAAGAATAAGAGAAATTTCATGTAAATGTACAATAAATTGTACAATTAAATTATTATGGAAGTGCAAAAATTATGTTTTAAATGAGGTTATATGGAAATGTAAGAAATATGAATTAAATATGTATATATTTATATATATACATTTGTATATATATATATGTGTGTGTTATGTTTAATTGATAATTATAAATGTTATTAATTATGGCAATTAAGGGATTAATAATTAAATTAATCCAAGTTTAAATGAAAAGGTAATGAGGAAATTAGTGAAATTGTGATTATTGATTTAATCAAGAATTATGGAGGAAGTTTAGAAATTAATTGAGAAGAAAATTAATTATATAAATTATATAATAATAAATTATATAATTTATATAAGAAAATTAAAGTAATGTATGAAGAAAATAATAATTATATAAATTATATAAAAATAATTATATAATTTATATAAGAGGATTAAATTGAATAAGGATGGAAGAAAATTTTATAAATGGTGTTTTGTGTAAATTGAAAATTAATTAAGGATAAAGTAATTATATAAATTATATAATAATAAATTATATAATTTATATAAAGAAAGTTAGTGTAAATTGTAAAGAAATGAAAACAAATGAGAAAAATGAATGTTTGAGTTATTAAAAATTATGGTTATGTATAATGAAATTATTATGACTTTTATGAAAGATAATATTTCGGAAACGTGAACATGTTAGTGTAACATGTTGTTCAAGTAACGAAGTGAAAAATTTCGAAAAATAATTTTTATATGTTCTATGAATTAATTTATGAATTTTGGAGGTATTAATTACCTCATATAATTACATGTATGACATTATACGTGTACAAAATTTGTCAAGAAAAATACCCAAACGAGGTATTAAAATTATTTATAAATCATATTATGATTTTTGGTGAATTAAAATAAATATTTTATATACATTATATAAAATATTTATTACACGAAATAATTGCGTAATGTATTAAAATTTTAATTTTGCATGGAATTATCTGGAAATTTCTAAGTTGGTCGCGTGAGAGAGATGAGAGAGAGTCGGTGGAATTGATGGTCTATTAAAAATGGTTAAGTCATATTTGGCTATAAAAAAAAAAGGAAAAAGAAAATAAAGTATTAAAAAGAAAGAAAAAGGAAGTAAAAAAAAATGTATACACAATAATACTCTCTCTCTCTCTCTCCCTACTACTATTACCTGACCATCACCATCTCCACCGAAAAACTCCATGAGCCACCAAGAGGATGCCACCCAAGTATAGAGAAGCCTCAAATGAAGGATTTCCAAGTCTTGGAAGGTTGATCGAGAAAGGGTTTTAAGCTATCAATTTAAGTAATTGGACGCCAGACAAGTTCTTCAGTCTTTTTATGTTAAATGTTGGACTGTTATGATATGCAATTCTTATTTTAAATGCATACAAATTATGTGCTATGTGATACGTGATTAATATGACCACAATGTGTACTTTGTGCAACGATATGAATATATATGAGATATATTGCTATAGTCGAAGCACAAGCACATGATATATGACACACATCAAGCATGTTAAGGTATGTGCTACGTGAAGCATGAACTGTTGAACTTGCTGAGTCGTTGTGCTCATTACATGCTTAATATAAATTTTTGCAGGAAAGAAATAAATTTCAAGAATATCATATTAAATTATAGATGAGTTGGCTAGAAGGTTGGAAACGTTATTGTTATATTTTTCAATCAGTGTGGATAATTTGTCAAGGTTACATGAATATTTTGTATGTACATATATGTTGGATCCGAATAGGACGAGTAATGTTAAATTGTGAACCGTGAATGTTCAAATTAATTTTTACGTTAGAAATTATTATACATTTGATTATGAACGATGCAACAAGGAAAATTTGTATGAAAAATAAATGACTATAAATTTTAAATCAATGAATAGTTGTACGGATATGAAGGGATATTAAATTTTGAATGATGAGATTTAAGATATTGATAACAGAAAGGAAAGAAAAAATAAAGGTTACGATCCAGGGACTAGGATCCAGATATAAAGATTTTAAATATCCAAATATTTTAATACAATGATTAAATTGAGAAAAAGAAAAATTTATACCGAAAAATTTGGTAAATGATGATTTTGAAATCAAGTAGTGGATTAAAGAATGTGATTAAATATTTATTAACGAACCGAAATTTGGACGTTAAGGAAATAATGGCTAATAAATATGAAAGTTAAGGTAATAAATTGGGTCGAATTTCGGGGTCGTTACAAGCCCACTTCGAATTAAAGGTGTAACTTATTATTTATTAAAAAAGTGACTTGTGACATTTATTTTGGGACACCAAAGAGTTTGTGTGCCGGCAAGAATGAGAGAAAGAGAGTGAATTGATGTTTGTTTTTATTTTATTTATGTGTAAAATAATTTTTATGAAAAAATGGAATTAAATCTTGGGAAATTAATTTTCATGTTATAAATTGATATTAAGTGATGGTTAATTTTTTGGATTTTTATTGAGGAGTTAAAACTTACTTGAAGGTATAATTTTTATTAAGTAATGCATTTTCGGTTACAGTGGACAATCTGCTAAGAAGGAAAAAAAAAAATACTGGCCACGCATTGCGCGTCAGCATGTTGCCTGATGGACACGGAGCCAAATAGCGTCGTTTGGCATATAAAAAAACTTTACTCTGCGCGTTTTGCGCGAAAGCCGTCTCCGGCTTTTCGAAAAAGCACCGTTTTGGGCCATGATTTTGGTAATCACGCACAATGCGTGGTAGCAAATTTTTTGACGAAATTACCAATTTGCCATTGGTCAGATTTTTCAGAATATTTACAAGTTTGCCATTCTGTTTAATTTAATTAATTTAAATGTTTAAAAATTAATTTAAAATTTTAATAAAAATAATAATAATACAAAAGTGATATTTGGGTTTATATTTTTCCTTTTGATTAATATTTAAATATTTAAAATATTAATCTAATTAGCTAAATTTCATGGTTAAGTTACATAAATACAAATTTCATTAATTATTTATTATTTAATTAAAAATTTAATAATAAATAAGGATAAATAAATTAATTATTATTTAACATTAAATAATAATTAAATTAGATAAATAATTATATATTAATTTAATTGACATTAAATAATAATTAAAGAGGATTAAATTAATAAACTATTATTTAATTTTTTTAAATTAATAAATAAGTGAGGATAATTACTTAGTAAATTGTTAGTTGATTTATATTAACTAATAAGATTTTAGAAGTCATTAATTATTATTTAATTAATAAATAATAATTAAAGATAAATAAAGTTAATAATTTAATCATTTATTATATTAAGAAATTAATTATTATTAAATAATAATTAAAGAAATGTAAGATTAATTAATTAATTAGTTAATTAATATTTAATTAAGATTAAATAATAATTACGTAAGATTGTAATAAAGTTAAATAATTAATTATTAACTAATTAATCTTATGTACTAATTAAGAAGCATTAAAATAAATAAACTAATTATTAAGTAAGATTAATTAGTTATTATTTATAATTAAATAATAACTAAAGGTAGTTAATTAATTACTATTTAACTAATAAAAACAGTAATTAATTAAAAAAAAGAGTTAATTAAATCTAGATTATTTAATATTCACCAACTAAATAATTATATTAAATTGTTTAAAGTTTCCTTAAGTGTTTAATATCTAGGATGAATACTTATTAAATCATTAACCTAAGTGTGATTACACTTCTATAGGGTTAATGTTAGCATGTTAAATGATGTGAATTATGTGTTAGACTTATTTATTAGATAAGTTTGTAGTAAGCATACAAACGTGCCAGTATACGCCGTACTAATTGTTAGACCGACTTGATTAATGTTAGGTCCTTTAAAGCCATTTAATTTTAAAGCTAGTTTGTTGTAGCTGAGCAGACAGACAAGTTTCTTATCTCTAAACTCATTTCATGGAGCAAGTTATTTACTTAAGCTTGAACTATAATTCCAAGCATGCTTTGAGTGGTTTAAATTACTTTACAATTATTTCACATCGATGTTGTTGTTAGTCACACTTGGTGCACTTGATCTTGTATAGTCTTTGACTTGTACCTTATTTATTGTTCTACTGTTTAAAGAATTGTTCAAAGTAGGTCTAAGTCATTGTTCGGCTAGACATTTATGTTAAAGATTTTAAAAGTTATCCAAATCATTGAAGATGCGGTTTCTTAGACTATTATGAACACCCCTCTATTTTAGGGGAGTACCTTGTATCTATTATCAGGTATAAAAAATGGAAATTAAATATTATGCATACATATATTGTACTGAGGCTGATCCCATTGGGTACATATTTCTGGTAGTAACTATTGGGTCAACCTACTATTGACTCCAGTTGATTCTAAAAGTAAATTATTATTCCTGCTTATGTTATTCATATTGTTGAATTGTTTCAGCTATTCCCTTTCATTCATGATATATTGTTTCTTGTTGTTATTTAAACTTGTTGAGCAAACTAGTTGTTCACCCTTGCTATATCATGAACATTATTGCAGTGAAACCCGAGACTTCTGGAAAGAACAAGGGTAAGGGAAAGATGAAGTGATAGAATTCAAGATGCAACCTTTTAGTTAACTAAATTACTTGTTATATAATGTAAACCCTAAGTGCTTTATTAAGGGTATTTGTGTACTTTTGTTATAAGGTTATTGTATCTTGGGACTATTAACAACTTTTGCATAAACAACATATGTCTATTATTCCGTATTTAGTTATTATATGTTGTTTAGTGGTGGATGTTTGTATTGGATCGTGATGACCATATTTGGGTAATTAGGACCCGAATTTGAGGGCGTCACACTAGCCGAACAAATGGCATAAACCAATTCTTTAAACAGATCATGAATGAAGAACTTAAAATTTTTTACAGTTCAATAATAGAACAGGAATTCATGTGACGACCCCAAATCCGGGTTCCATAACCTCGAGTTTGGTTCTCACTATTCAACACATTACTAACAATTAAATACATACATTGCATTTAAATATCGCGGAATAATACATATTGGTTCCCTTCAAAAGGTTACAATACCAGGGTCTATCAACCTTAACATAAAAACAGTTCCTATCATAAGGAATTACAAAAGGTTTAACAACCGTAAATACATAATTAAAGATCTAATTAACATGCATAAGCTAACTTAAGCTCTGGCTTTTCCTTTTCCCTTATCCTTCTTTGAGCAATCGGGTATATCTGAAAAATAGTTCATGATATAGCAAGAATGAGCAACTAGTTTGCTCAGCAAGTTTAGAACAATCATAGAGATTTAATATATCATGAATGAATGGGAAATGTCATCAATGGTTCAACAATAGATATAACAATTGTGAATGAAACAGGATTCAAATTTTAATAAACAGAAGATTTGAATCTTAAAATGCTGAGTGGTCACTAAGGACCCTGAACTAATGAGGGTATAATAGAGTTTCCTCTGACCCTCTGAGTTGTTTGGTTTTCAAGGGGATTAGCCTATTCAACCCGCTGTATATGCATTACATTTAGTCACTGGCGCCCAAAGTCGGTTTCCCGACACAAAATCCCCTAATTTAGGGTTGTTCAATTCTCAGACTTAATATAAGAAATCCGCACCCAACAATGGTTTGGATAAGCTTTTAAAAGTATTCAAGTATTGAATTTATAAACGTAATGTCTAGCTGAACTATTAGCTTTTGATATTTTTAATACAGTTCATGAATCAAGAACTAATAAGCTTCAAGTGCACTAAGTGCGATTTTATAAACAATATGGATGTGGGATAATTTTAAATAATTAAACCACTTCAAGCTTTGACGATAAATACAAGTATAGAAACTTGTTCAACAATAAATGAGTAGGGTTAGAGAACTTGTCTGTCTGCTCAGCTACAATAAATGTCTAGCTTTAACTAACTTGCTTTGAAAGACCTAACATTAATAAAGTCGGTCTAATAATTAGTACGGCGTATTTGCATAACTATACGCTTAATAATGAACTTATTTACCACACATAAGTACTAACACATAATTTACATTAGTCAAAACAATATTATTAACCTTATAGACCCTTAATCATTTTAGGTTAATAATTTAATAAGTTAAAAAATATTTTTCTTAAGTGTTGGACAATTATTAAACCCTTAAACAACTTATTACAAATTTTTAATTAAATCATAATTAAATTCAATTTATTTTATTAACTCAATCTCTATTTAATTACTATTTAATCTTGATTAAATAGAAATTAATTAATTAATTCTAGTTATTATTTAAAATAAATAATAACTAATTGTACTTACTTATTACTTAATAATAATTACATAATAAATAATTTTTGACTTAATTTTAACCTTCTTTAATTTAACATTAATCAACCAATAATTAACTAAGTAATTAACCTTACTTATTATTTAATTTAAGAAAATTAAATAATATTTTACTAATCTTAATCCTCTTTAATTATTATTTAATGTCAATTAAATAATAATTAATTATTTAATTAATTTTAATTATTATTTAAGGTTAAATAATAATCAAATCATTCTTATTTATTATTTAAATTAAATAATAAATTATTAATCTAATAACTTAATTTCCATTAATCGCTATTTAATGCTAATTAAATAATAATTAATTACTTAATTATCCTTATTTATTATTTAATAATATTTAAATAATAAATAATTAATTTATAAATTTTATCTCTCTGTAATTATTATTTAATAGGAATTAAATAATAATTGCTAATTTATCACATTTATTTATTATTAACATTTAAAATAATAAATAAATAATAAATTTATTTAACTTAACCATGATTTAGCTAACTAGATTAATATTTAAAATATTTAAATATTAAACTTAATGAAAAATATCCTCCCCAATATTATTTTTGTATTATTATTATTTTTGTTATAATTTTAAATTAATTTTCAAATATTTAAATTAATAAAAATTAACCCGAATGACATTTCCGTAAATAAGTTGAAAACTGATCCGAGGGCAGAAAAGTAATTTCGCCAAGAAAAACACGGAGGGACAGTTTGGTAATTTCTCAGGAATTGTCTCCCGCGCATGGCGCGGCTAACAAATCCCGGGGGCCCAAAACGGTGCTGTTTAGAAACAACGAAAATCGACTTCCGCGCATTGCGCGCATGTTATTTTTTTTTTATACGCCAAACGGCGTCGTTTGGCTCCGTGTCTGGCGGTGAACAGTGCTTCGCGCATTGTGCGGCCAGTGTTATTTTCTTCTTCTAAGCAAAATGTGAACAGTGTTCCGGCATACACATTTTAAATAAAAATATACCATCAAGTAAGCTTTAACTCTTCAATAAAAATTCAAAAAAATTACCAATCACCTTATATTAATTTATAACATGAAAAATTAATTTTTTATGATTTAATATCATTTTTTTTTATAAAAATTTTTACATCACATAAACTACCACAAATCATAATTTTTTGTGTATAGCTCCATTTTGAGTGATTCAAACTTTGTTTTTCTCATGATTTAATGTTCTATAATATTAGAACATCAAACCTAAGTTTTATAAAAATATTTTTGGACATAAATTCCAAAACTTGTTTACACACTATTAAACATATATTTTAGCATATAATTGATACCAAAATGCAAACCAAGCATATTAACTCAAGCATGTCATAAATATTACCACTACACATTATTAACTATATTAACATGTTTATACTCACATATTGTTTTATTTAATTTAAAAATAAACTACATTTAAAATAATCATTACCTTGTTTTAATGGCTATCTTCCTTTTTCTTCCAAAATAGGTTGTGAATGGCATGAACAAAACTAACTTCTCCTTCTTCCTCCTTAGTCTCTCAAATATTATGCTCTCACTAAAGCTTTTCTCAAACTCTCTCTTTTGGACTTGGAGAGAAATAATGAAGTGCAATATTTATCAATTTCAAGTATACTTGCCAAATTCTTAGATACAAAAATTATATCTATAAGGCATGGTGCTCCTACTTGGATACTTGCACAAGAAAGTTAGCCCATGACTTAGTTGGTGAGGATTTTGTGGGAAAAGACTTTCCCAAAAATCAAAACAAGCAACCTAATATTAAATAAATAAAAATAAAACAAAATAAAAACAAAACTCATTTTTTTCTCTCTCCTTCCATGTTGCTCGGCTGATGGACTCCTTCCTTGTCCCAAAATCATTGTCATCAACATTTTTTTAAATTAATAATAGTTAAATTAAGTATTTTCCAAGTGGGCCAATTATTGGGCTTTATTTAAAATACCAATTGGGCTCCTATTAAATTGTTTTGGCTACTAAATTGTCAAATTTTATTATTCTCCACTTGGGCTACTAATTGACCCATGTTGGGCTAATTTAATAATTTACACATTAATTATTCAATCCATGATTAAATAAATAATTAGATTGAATAAATAATTAAATACTCTAACTTATTAGTATTAAATTACTAAATGGAATAATAAATATTATTATTAATATTTCACATTATTTACATTAATTAATAATTATATTAATTAATTTATTATATTTAATTAACTCATTATATTTAATTTAATTAAATATTTAATTAATAGAAAACTTATCAATTATTTTGATATTAAAACTTTAGGGTTTGTTTACTAATTTAATAACATATTAGTAACCCACTTTAATTAATTCTAGTAATTAATTACATAATTATTTAATCACATAATTAATTAATCACATAAAAATATTTAAATAATCTCGTAAAACTAACTCGTTGGAAATTAAATTAATAATTTAATTAATAAAGACGTGAAAATTCTAGGACATTACAATTCAAGTGCACCAAGTGCGAATATTAATAACTATCATGGATCTGGAGTAATTGACAAACATTAAATCATTATCATGATTGAAAAATACTAACTCGAATTTGAGTTATGAACTTGCTCAATTTAAATGTGAGTAAGGTTAGAGAAATTTGTCTTGTTCGCGATGTACTGCTAATTCAGATAAATTAGACTCCCTTTGAAAGACCTAACATTGATAACGTCGGTCTATTAATTAGTACAACATATAATTATGCACTTAAACATTTAAGTTTACTAAACCTATCATCTAATTACCGATGATCAGTACATAGCACGTTACAAGGAATTTCATATCATTTATACATAGTTGTAGTTAGGTAACTGATTTAACCGTCGAATATTACTTCTCTTTAAGTAATATTAAATTAAGTATGCTTTAGACATTTTTATATAATTAATTAAACACTTAAACAATTTATTATAATTATTTCATTACCTCATTTATTCTTAAACATTATTTAAAATATTAAATGATAACTATCCTTAATTATTGTTAAACAATAATTAATTAATTAAAATCTATTAAGTATTTTGCTAACTATATTCCCTTTTAATTACTATTTAATTTTTAATTAATTAAATAATAATTAATTAATTATTCATTCTTATATATTATTTAATCTTAATTAAATAATAAATAAATAATTTGTTAATCTTAACCCCTTATATTATTATTTAATGTCCATTAAATAATAATTAGTTATTGTAACGACCCCGAATTTGGGTCACTCGAACCTCGAATCCGGTTCAACATTAGTATTACTTTTTTCTTATTGTTAATGAATTACAACAATATTATAATTGATAAATAATCATTTGTTTACAATTTTACAACATCTCTTTCTATTCCAGAATCGCAATCTTTATACATTCCTAGTATGTCTCAATATCATATATGATACGACATTCTATTACAATCAATTTGAGTATTTAACACTTATATTACATACCAATCAATTCTTATACTACACAATCATTTTACCTGTCCAATTCGGACTGATATCTACAATGGTCGTGCTAGACCTTCAATGAATGTAATATGCATTCCTGTTTCTTGATCTTTAACAAAAACTTCGAATAACTTGCACTATCTAAAAATGTTGGTTTTAAGCAAGAATGAGCACGACGGCTTAGCAAGTTTAACAGTTACACGTAACACATTACATGCTTCACATATTATATATGCTCTGCATTTTATTTTTACATCATGCATTTCATGCTTTTCATTTTATGAATGATTCATACTTCTTATGCATCTCATATAATAAACAACAAGCATTTAGCAAACATGCTTTATATCTGAATATATTTCACATGTAATCATATCTCATGTTATGCACATAACACAAATATCATCAATATATCTCCCTATCAATAATTTAATAACACATTGTAGCATAGCAATGCACATAGGAGTAAATTCTGAAAAAAAAAACTTGTCTGGTTCGCTTCTACCATATATGCTTATTTTGCGTTTTTCGTTCAACCTACAATTTATATATAAAATTGACATAATCATTATCTTCAATGACTATGAATTAGTCTTTATATAAGACTCTAATTTTAAATTATTAACTCTTAAGATGTTCGACAAACGAACTCTTGAGTTCTGGACAAAAACCCTAAACCAAACATAGTTGGACATGTCGGGTATGCTCAACCAAATTACACGTTCACTACACGTTCGTCGTACGACCTACTTTTAATAAGTTTCCTAAATTAGTCATAAATGAACTATTTACATTGGTTTAATTTAATTAAACATCCTTCTTTTATATAACTTAATGATTTGAACATTTAATAATGTACCAAATACCTCAAAATATTATATACCTTCAATAATATAAAACTATGTTCAAATATTATTAATCATTTAATAATATTTTACTCACTTATTAATATTATTAACCATTTAATAATATTTTAATCACTTATTAATATTATTAACCACTTAATAATATTTTAATCACATATTAATATTATTAACCATCTAATAATATTTTAATCACATATTAATATTATTAATCATTTAATAATATTTTAATCACGTATTAATATTATTAACCATTTAATAATATTTTAATCACTTATTAATATTATTAACCATTTAATAATATTTTAATCACATATTAATATTATTAATCATTTAATAATATTTTAATCACTTATTAATATTATTAACCATGCAATAATATTTTAATAACTTATTAATATTATTAAACATTTAATAATATTATATTCTCTTACTAATATTATTCATCATTTAATAATATTTTAATCATTTACTAATGTTATTCATTATTTAATAACTTTTTAATCATATACTAATATTATTGATCATATAATAATATTCTAATACACTTCAAATAATATCAATAGTTAACTTTTTAATTGTGCTAACTTTAATCTTTATTTTAAATATTTAGTTACCAATTAATCATTAATGGATTCTATATATATTGGTTTAATAACCAAACACATTCATTTTACACTTATTTCAACTTAATTTTTCAAAGAAAACTCGACTCGGACCAACCCGACTCGGACCGACCTAACCCGACCCAGAGCACCAAAAATCTACGTGGCAGATTGTTCTGGCGCAGCTGCACCACACCGGACGCAGGTGCGTCAGGCCAATATGTTTGAAAGTTATTTTTTTTGACTACTCGACCCTTTGACGCTCTGATATCCATAACGTCTTTATTTTAAAATATTTTGGGGTGATTCTTAAGTTTATTCTCATCAGAATTTTCTCCTCTACAATTTATCTTTATATCACAAATCCAAATTCCGAACAGAACTGGATTAAAAACTGCTCACAAGGACAAAGTAAAAACTAAAATCACAAATCCTTGGTTTTAATTGTTCAAACTTGAATAAAATAAACTTTACATATCCAAATGACACCAACTTAGTGTTGTTGTCTTCCTAACCTCTTGTTTTACAATATTTCATGGTTCAATCACATTTTTGAAAATGTTTTGACAAGAAATTTAAGATCGAACCATCTAAGATTTTACCGGTAATACAATATGGAATTTTCTTCTATTTATTTGCATAATACTCATACCAATACATATTTTAAACATATTAAACCATGAATCTACCTATATATCATAGATTAGACTTCTAGAGTATCAAAATAACTTTTGATTGGTTAAAAATATATTTTAACCGTTTAAAACATATATAAACTATAAAAATGCACTAAGGGAAGTTTAGAACACTTTTTAACATCTTGGACATGAATGCTCTTCTTTCTCTTGGTATGATCTTGGCTTGTGACTCCACATTGACTATGCTCTAGCAATCTTCTTGGTGGATCTTCAACTCACAAGAGTTTGTTTGCTTTTCTCTCAAAGAAACTCTCTTTTCTCTCTAGCATTTATAGTAAAATGACTAACCAACATAACAAGAGTGTGGAGGATGTTATTTATAGAACCTCCCTAATCACTATCAACATTCACTAATCAACTAATGTTGGTCAAATTAGGAGCTAATTGTGCTTACTATTTGATTGAATGACTTCTTGAATGACCATTGGTTTGACATCCATCAATGTTATTTACAAACTACCAATTGTGTAACATTTAAGCAATCTAAAGAAGCAAGCTACCATATGGGCCCCTTAAATCTCAGCAAAATGAGATTAAATCCCCTATTTTTACTTTATTTTTATAGCTTATATATACATATATACATCTTTCTCTCTCTCTCTCTCTCTCTCTCTCTCTCTATATATATATATATATATATATATATATATATATATATATAAATGTTGACCAATTTTGACTATCATTTGGGCTCTACATTGGACTCTAGGATTTAAATATATTGGGCTCATCTATTTAATTTGGTTGGACTCAATTTAATTATTACATTGGGCTAACATTAAATACTCCATGTTACATTTAATTAAAACAAGCATTGAACTAGTTTAATTATTACATGAATCAAGGTTTAATTTATTTCATAGACTACTAGGTTAATTTATTTAACTTAGTTTAATACCTCATTTGGATTTATAATATAATCTAATTAAGCTTGCTTTAAATTATTCTACCACATTGGGTTACTCAATTAACTCATCCATAGTTAATTCTCATTATCATATTTACTTACCTAGCAATTAACCAACGTTTGGTTAATGCTCTCTCTTGTCTACCAACTAGGGTTATTTAATTAACCCCACATTACTTAATTCTCTACACTAAATCAATACTTGAAATTTTCCAACACTTTGACCATCATTTGACTTTTAAATGTTTGAGCTACATAGTTTACTTTTTATTGGGCTCTCTTATTTAATTACTTGGGATACCCAACACAACTCACACATCTTCCATAACTTGGGCTATGTAATTTATTTAATTGGACTACCGCCACACTATATACAATACTTGCCAACATAATTTAATTGGATTTATTTTAATTACCTTTTGGACTACAACATTTGAGCTTATTATTTAATTACCCACTTTCATGCAATTATTCCTATATTGGGCTAACATCTATAATACTTTTGGGCTAGTCCATTAGTAGTAATTAAATTACTTATACTCTTCATAAGGTTAGATCCACAAATTTATTTGGACCTCTATATAAATTACCAACAATACTTTCAATCACTCAAATATTGGGCTTACTTTAATCCATTAATGGACTCTATACAATAACTTAATAATTAAATTAATTACTTAATTAATTACTTCACATTATTACTATTCAAGACAATCAACCTAAATTTTTCACAAATTTAACTCATACTAATATAATTAACCTAATTAATTATATTTCATGACTTTATATTTAAACTAATTAATTTCTTAGTTTAATTGAGTATTAACTTACTCATCATCTTATTTGCCTAACAAGCACGCTTTATATATATATATATATATATATATATATATATATATATATATATATATATATATTCCACCTTCACTTCTGAAATGAATTTATTTTCTTAATAAACTCTCTACATGCATCATTAAAATATTTTCACATTTAATTTCTAACAAATAAATTATGTTAAAAAAAATATTTACCCATTTTCTACACATCTCACTTTGACAACTCTAGGTTTTAAACCATAACCTTTAATTAATTATTTCAAATCTTATTTATAATTCTTGTAAATATCTGGGATATTACAGTTATCTTTACTTATTATTTAATGTTAGTTAAATAATACATAATTAGATTATTAAATTTCTTCTCCCTTAATTATTATTTAATAATAAATAATTATTTTAGTAATCTTTTTCATCATTTAAGTATTAATTGATGAACTTAAATGCTTTATTTATTATTTAATATTAAATAATAAATAAATAATTTAATTATTTTTAATTCATAATAATTATTCTTAATTTCCTTTATTTATTATTTAAGAAAAATTAAATTATAATAATTAATTACTTTTAATTCCCTTTATTTATTATTTAATAGCAATTAAACAATAAATAATTAATTAATTTTAATTATTATTTTATTTAAATAATAATTAAAAGCCTAAATATTTTTAGTTTATTTTATTTATAAATATTTAAATTTATTTGGGTCCCATATTAATTATATTAATATTTAAAATATTTTACAACCCGTTTAATTAATTAAAACCGACCCGAATCGAATTGGAACCGACCCAAAGCTAACCCAAACCGACCCGAGCCCAAAATGGACACTCACAAGTGCTAACTCAGGCGCCTAGGTGCCCAAGGGCGCTGAGACAGGCGCTTGCCCCCTGGTTTTTATGTAGAAAGTTGCTCAGTTGGTGTTTTGTTTTGTGATTTTTACCCCATTTGCACAAACTTGAATAAAATGAAATTTACAAATCCAAATGACCTCAAATTGGTCTTGTTGGATTTGTATCTTCTTGAACTACCAAAAGTGTTTTGCACAACCTCCCTTTTCATGTTTTGCCACCAAAAGTGTTGACGTAAATCTTGATATATCTTTGTACTACCGGGGTGTACCGAGTACATTGTACTATGGGCTTCCTGCAGAATCTCCTCCTTCAATTCCCGAACCATAGGTATCCAGATCCTTCCTTCAAATCTCAGCAGCCCTGTGCTATCAACTTTATACTTCAGTTCCTCTCCTTTTTAGATTTGTGTCCTTATGGCAACACATTCTTCATTCTTTTCTTGAGCCTCCTTTACCTTGTCTAATAAAGTCGAACTCACCTCTACTGCGAATAACTTTTCATCCGCCTCTTTTGGATACTTGACCTCTAACTCTAGTCTTTTCATATCCTTGATTAATTCTTCTTGGGTTGTCAGCATCAACAACTTTTCTTTGCCCTTTCTGCTTAGATCATCTGCCACCACATTCGCCTTACCAGGATGATATAGAATTTCACAATCATAGTATTTGATTAATTCCAACCATCGTCTTTGATGCATGTTCAGCTCTTTTTGAGTGAAAATATACTTCAGACTTTTATGGTCTATGTATATCTCATACTTTTTCCCATACAGGTAGTGCCTTTAAATTTTCAGTGCGAACACTACTGTTGCTAACTCCAGGTCATGAGTTGGATACCATTTCTCATAATCCTTTAATTGTCGTGAAGCGTACGCAATGACCATGCCATGTTGCATTAGAACGCAGCCAAGCTCCTTGTGTGACGCATCACTGAATTCTTTCTGTCAGGGAATATTCGTATGATGCCGCTGAAATATTTGGTTATGGGTGGACCCCAGAACAAAATATTTTCAGATATAGAAAATGACAGCAATAGCATTTCTAAATAAAAAAGGTCAACGGTATTATCACTTTTAATTGTTAAAATACCTTGTGATAAAAGTAATGTAATATATGGTATTTTACTGTAGCATATGGTATTTTACAGTAGCACATGGTATTGCATAGCAGCACATGGTATTACATAATGTTTAAATTATTGAACTGATAAAATGTTTATTGCACAATATTTCATCAATAATTGTCATTACACAACATTTCATATTATTAAACCAATAATTGTTATTACACATCATTTTATATTATTAAATCAATAATTGTCATTACACAATATTTTACATTATTAATTGCACAACATTCTATATTATTGAATCAATAATTGTCATGATGCACAATATCTTGCATTATTGGGCCAATAATTGTTATAGTAATAGTCACGGATATTAAACAGTTAGATAGATTTATTATTTGAAAAACACTGTATATTTAATAATTGGGATATTAAATCAATATAATAATATGAAAATGTGTAATGCATATACGTGTGTAACATGCGTAAATGTGTAACATACGTAAATATGTAACGCGTGTAAATGTGTAACACGTGTAGGCGTGAAACGCGTGTTAGTCAACGAACGGTGCAGATTAAAGTGTGAAACGTGTGTTGGTTGATGAATGATTTAGATTAAAAGATGAGATTAAAAAGTGTAACGTGTGTGTGAAAAAGTTGGTTAGGCTCTGGCTATAAATAGGGAGCTTAGCATAAGGAGTTTCATACATTCCTCACTCAATCTTCTTTTCACTCTCTAAATATTTCTTAGTATAAGTGTCTCTCTGAGAGTATTAAAATTATCTTAAGTGTTAAAGATCTGGAAGGGTACGAGTATTATTCAAGTAATTTTTTATAAAGATTATATAAACACTCATACACACATTAGTTTACAATTCTTCCTTTAGAAGACTTTTCTATTAGAAAATTTATTTTTAAAAAAACTTCATTTAAAATATTTTACTTTGAAAAATTATGTTATTTAAAAATTATTTGATGTATATTTATATAGTCACTTTGAAGATTTTATACATAAAATTGGTATGTGTTACTTACTAATTAAATTATGAATATACATATAGGTTCATTAACCTCATAAAAGCTGTATTTAGTCATGAGAAAAGGTAATGGATATCATTTTTTTTCAAACTCTTAAACTTATTACGGTAAGGGGTATCATTCTTTTCATCATCATAAAGTGATATCATTTTTTTTCTTACTTGTAAGTGATACCATTTTTTTCATCTTCTAACACTTAAAGAAAGTATCTCAATTACACCTATAATATTATTAAACAGTGAAAATTCTTAAAGTAATAATTCATTAATATTCCTTTAAGAGTCTGCACTTCATCTAATACCATTTGATAAGAATATTCATATTAAATTTTCATCGATATATTTAAACTGCGAACTTATGGACTTTGAACTTTTGAACTGTGGACATTTATTTGAACTGTGAATTTATGGACCTTGACCTTTTGAACTGTGGACATTTATTTTAATAATTAGATTTTATATCTATTTATTTAATATTTTTAGACTTAATTAATTGTGAGTTTTTAAGTATTTTTAGTAATTAAAGTGTTTTATTTAATGTTATGAATTATTATTATTTTTAGTATTTTTATATTATTTTTATTTATTTTTAATTAATTTATATTTTATTTTGTAGGAAATTAATCACTGGGGGCATTGTTGTAAATTCTGCAAGTCTGAGGGCTAAAAACGTAAATTCTGCAAAAGGGAGTTGCAATTCTATAATTTCAGCAAGCTTGGATGGCAATTCGGTAAATAAAGTGAAGTTGCTGACTGGTGGCATATTCATAATTTTAGCAAAGTTGGATGCTGCGCGCATGGCGCGCAAAGCAAAGAATCCGGAGCAAATACGACGCTATTTGGCGTGCGTTTGGGAGTTACTTTCGCACAATGCGAGGTAAGTGAAGAATAGGCGTAAAACGACGTCGTTTCAAGGACGCGGCAGAAGCAACAGTCCGCGCAATACGCGGCAGTTCAGCGGGAAGAAAAATAAATTAATAAACGCGCATTGACTTGGTCAACGCCGCGTTTGGCGACACGGAAATTAGCTAGAACAACAGATTTTGCGATTTTTGCATCTTTTTGATTCCCAATTGGATTTTAATTCCTATTAGGGTTTGAAAAAATAAATCCTATTAGGGTTTGGAAAAAGAAATCCTATTAGGGTTTGGATATATTTGAGGCCTATAAATAAATGCCAAAGGGAGAGCACATACACACAAGAACCTAGAGCTACATTGAAGCATTGAAGCAAATGAGACAACATCAAGGATTCAAGAATTGGAGATTGAAGAAGCGTTACAAATGTTTTATCCTTTATTTCTTTATCTTTAATTTTTGTTATGATGTTGTTTAATTTGTGGAATTCTTTTTATTTACTTATGAACTAATTTTATTTTAAGATTACAATGGAACCCAATGTTTAGTATAAATTAATTCTCTCTTGTTTCAATTATTAATCTTTATAATTCATTTATCATATTTTATGCTTACATGTTATAATTGTTTGGCCATACAATTATTTGATTTCCTAGATGGCATTGGAAGATACAATCTAGGTTTTGATCTAAATATGATAACATGCATTACGTATAAAATAGAAATATATTTATATGTTGCATGTAAGTGTTTTGGGAATTTAAACTTAATGAATCTATTCTTAATTATTTTACATAGGAATATAGTAAATTAATTGGAATAAATATTTTTGTCAAACTCTTGGAAAAGGTTTAATAAATACTTATGAATTTCCGCTTAATGAACTGTATCGATTAAATAGTTGTCAAGAGAGTGAATATTTATGCGAAGCATTGGGGGAAGTTGTAGTCTTAACTTTTAAATTTGATATTCATATTTGCTTAATAATTTGCTTATTTTAGTTAGTTAATTTAATTTCATAAAACTTGAATCGGTTGTTTAAATAAAATTGAGTTGATATAAAATTAGTACTTGAATATTATTATTATTATTTCCTCGTGGATCGATACTTTACTTACTATTATATTACTTGTTGGCCACATATACTTGCGTGAATTTGTCTATACATAAATTTGACAACAAGTTTTTGGCGTCGTTGCCGAAGAAATATTTTTAATAATTAGTTCAATATTAGTTACAATCAATTCGATTTTAGTTTAAACGTTTCTAAATTATTTGCTTTTGCAAGTTTTCATCAAGTGTTAGCAACTGCAAGTCATCGATCATAGCTTAAAATTCCGCTAACGTAACATTACGTTTCCCCGGAATCTTAAGGTTTGAGGATACGAAATTTGTGTATGAACACGAGATCGAATAGACAAGAGCCAACTCCATACATAGACGAGATCGAGAGAAGGTGCCGAGCCTTGAATGAACAGGAACAAGGCAACATGGAGGCTGACGAGCAGAAATCATTGAGGGACTATGCAATGCCACGAGTCACGGAGATCCAATCAAGCATTCAAAGGCCCGCAATTCAGGCTAATACCTTTGAGATCAAGCCTGGTACGATCCAAATGATTCAAAACTCTGTGCAGTTTGGGGGTTTACCGAATGATAACCTAAATGATCACTTAGTTAGCTTCTTGGAGATTTGTGACACCTTCAAGTACAATGGTGTTACGGAGGATGTAATTCGACTTAGACTATTTCCTTTCATACTCCGTGATAAAGCAAATAGCTGGCTTCATTCACTACCGCCAGGTTCCATCACTACATGGAATGATTTGGCGCAAAAGTTTCTTGCAAAATTTTTTCCACCAGCCAAAACAGCTAAAATGAGGAACGATATCACTTCTTTCGTTCAGCATGATGCAGAATCACTCTATGAAGCGTGAGAAAGATTTAAGGACTTGTTGCAACGATGTCCTCACCATGGCATTCCCAAATGGTTGCAAGTCCAGACGTTTTACAACGGTTTATTTAGTAATACAAGGACGAGTATCGATGCCACGACAGGAGGAGCATTGATGGCCAAGAATTTTGACGATGCCTACGAGTTGCTAGAGACAATGGCAACAAATAATTATCAATGACTATCTGCAAGGATGAATCAACCAAAGGTGGCTGGAATTTATGAGGTAGATGCGGTGACGACATTGGTAGCACAGATTGCTACATTATCAAAGAAGATCGATGCTTTAGGAGGAAAGTCGATACAGACTGTAGCAGCTATTTATGATTTATGTGCAGGAAGTCATCCAAGTGAACAATATGCAATCAACGCAGAATCAGTTCAGTTTGTTGGAAATTACCATAGGCAGCAAAATAGCAACAACTACAATCCAGGGTGGATGAATCATCCCAATTTCTCATGGAGCAACAATCAAGCACAACAATCTGCTCCAAAACAACCATACCCGCCTAGATTTCAGAATCAAGTCCCACCGCAACAGGAGAGGAAGACAAATTTAGAGGAGTTACTTTCTAGGTACATTGCACAGAATGAGACAAGGATAAACAGTCAAGAAGTCTCAATCCGAAACCTAGAAAATCAGATGGGTCAGCTTGCTAACGCCATCAACAACCGCCCCCAAGGCACCTTACCAAGCAACACGGAGGTCAATCCTAGACGAGATGGTAAAGAACAGTGCAAGGCAATAACACTTCGTAGCGGTAAGAAGTTATCCGAAGTTGTTGAGGAAACTCCCAATCAGACACAGAAAGATAATAGTGAGGGTGACAAGCAAGATGAAAGTAATGGAGAGATGAGACCCCAATGTCAAAGAAAGATGCAGGAAAACAGAGCTCTATTGCACCACCGGTACCTTTCCCCCAATGACTGCAGAAATCAAAGTTGGAAAAACAATTCTCAAAATTTTTGGAAGTGTTCAAGAAGTTGCAGATCAACATTCCATTTGCCGATGCACTGGAGCAAATGCCAAGCTATGTAAAGTTCATGAAAGATATCTTATCCAAGAAGAGAAAGTTAGGCGAATTTGAAACAGTGGCGTTAACTGAGGAGTGCAGCGCAATACTTCAAAAGAAGTTACCAGCAAAGCTCAAGGATCCAAGTAGCTTCACAATTCCATGCACGATTGGCAGAAAATTCTTTGGGAGAGCGTTATGTGATTTGGGAGCTAGTATCAACTTGATGCCGCTCTCAATTTACCAACAGTTGGGATTAAAAGAAGCAAAACCTATGAATGTCACACTGCAGCTTGCGGACAGATCAATCACTTATCCACGAGGCATAGTTGAAGATGTCTTAGTCAAGGTGGACAAATTTATTTTTCCAGCCGATTTCATAGTCTTAGACTTTGAGGAAGATCGGGATATACCGATTATTCTTGGGCGCCCATTCTTGGCCACAGGGAGAACACTAATTGATGTGCAAAAAGGCGAGTTAACTATGCGAGTTCAAGATGAAGATGTGACATTCAAGGTGTTTAATGCAATAGAATCTCCAAGTGGTCAAGAAAAATGCTTTTAGATTAATGTTGGGGGTTTGAAAGGTCAGTGTGATTGGAGGAAGAAGGATAAACGCAAGTTTGGGGGTCTCAAGTCTCAAGGAATAGTTGCGTGAGTGGTCAAGGCATGGCTTCCAAAGCAATTCATCAAGCATAAATTCGATCCAGACTAGAGAAAAGGGAGTAGTCAGGTTGAGACTTAAAAACAAGTGCTTATTAGGAGGCAACCCAAGTTTTAGTTTTAGTTTTTATTTTTTTTTATTTTTTATTTTATTTTATTTTATTTTTAGTAGATTTTTCTTAGTAGTAAATTTTAGTTTATTTTGTTTTTGTTTTGTGTCAGGTTTATTCAATGCAGCTCAGACTTAGCAGATGAGGAGGAAAAATGCTACATATTCAGGGGAGTCTCTTGTTCTTAATTTTCTTTATTTTATACATTGAGGACAATGTCTGTTTTAAGTTTGGGGGTGTGGGTAAATTTGAAAGAATTTTTCAAATTTTTAGGTTTTATTTTGTTTTTAAAATTTTAGAATTTTGTGGGTAAATTCACTGCAAACCCTCACGAGACACAACTTGTCCACTTGGGGTAACCAAGGGGTTTAAAGGCTTGTTGCACATGCTAAGTGCAATCGTGTTTCCTACGAAAATGGGGTAATTTAGTTTTTAGGTAGTCTCTTGGACAATGAATTAGTTGAATTAAATTTTTGGTCGATGATAATTTTAGTTTTTATTTAATAACTTTTTGAAAAATGGATAAATTTTTGCATAGTTTGAATTTTGGCTATTTATTAATATTTATTTTATTTGAGATCCTTTAAATTTTTATGCACATGTCCAAGTGTTTGAGCTAGTTTTAACTTGAGTGAAGTTTATTGGGTTAAATGTTCATAATAGATATTTTTGAATTCTATATTTTTATGTGATCGTAATTTGAAGCGAAATTGTAGTAAAATATGATTTAGGATAGATGATTAAGTGAATTTTCTGGGATTATTAAAAAATTAATTTATCTTGTGGAGGAAATTAAGTTGAGATGAGTTGAGATGAAGCGTAAAATGCACTCATTCATAAATATATGAAGAAAAGCGAGATGGAGCGTAAAACGCACTCGCTGGTGAGATGGAGCATAAAATGCACTCACCAGAAAAAAGAAAGAGAGAAAAACAAAATGGGATGGAGCATAAAATGCACCCATTTAAAAGAAAGAAAAAAAGAGCTTAAAAGAAATTAATAATCCTAGTAGTGTTTAAAAGATTAAATACTTTTTGATCTCCTAAGTTATATTTGCATATATTAGCTTTGAGTAATGTGAAAAATAAAAATATAGAGTTTTGTTGTATATATTTTGATATCTTTGATGTGACATTTAATTACGTGAGCGGATCTAAGTTTTTTTCCCGCTAGTTTGATACATTTGGATTCATACACACACACGAAGGGTCTTGAATGGAGTAAGATTAATAAATATGTTGAAAATTTATGGCTTTGCATAATTTTGAAATTTTCTTTAGGTTATCATTTTAAAATCTTTGAGGTTAAAGTTGAAATTTACATTAATTCATTGCTTGAGTTGTTGAGTAGTAGAGTCTTAGTTTTGATTTTTGTTTTGCTTGAGGGCAAGCAAAAAGTTAAGTTTGGGGGTATTTGATAATTAGATTTTATATCTATTTATTTAATATTTTTAGACTTAATTAATTGTGTGTTTTTAAGTATTTTTAGTAATTTAAGTGTTTTATTTAATGTTATGAATTATTATTATTTTTAGTATTTTTATATTATTTTTATTTATTTTTAGTTAATTTATATTTTATTTTGTAGGAAATTAATCACTGGGGGCATTGTTGTAAATTCTGCAAGTCTGAGGGCTAAAAACGTAAATTCTGCAAAAGGGAGTGTCAATTCTGTAATTTCAACAAGTTTGGATGGCAATTCGGTAAATAAAGTGAAGTTGCTGACCGGTGGCATATTCGTAATTTTAGCAAAGTTGGATGCTGCGCGCATGGCGCGCAAAGCAAAGAATCCGGAGCAAATACGACGCTATTTGGCGTTCGTTTGGGAGTTACTTTCGCACAATGCGCGGTAAGTGAAGAATAGGCGTAAAACGACGTCGTTTCAAGGACGCGGCAGAAGCAACAGTCCGCGCAATACGCGGCAGTTCAGCGGGAAGAAAAACAAATTAATAAACGCGCATTGACTTAGTCAACGCCGCGTTTGGCGACACGGAAATTAGCTAGAACAACAGATTTCGCGATTTTTGCATCTTTTTGATTCCCAATTGGATTTTAATTCCTATTAGGGTTTGAAAAAATAAATCCTATTAGGGTTTGGAAAAATAAATCCTATTAGGGTTTGGATATATTTGAGGCCTATAAATACATGCCAAAGGGAGAGCACATACACACAAGAACCTAGAGCTACATTGAAGCATTTAAGCAAATGAGGCAACATCAAGGATTCAAGAATTGGAGATTGAAGAAACGCTACAAATATTTTATCCTTTATTTCTTTATCTTTAATTTTTGTTACGATGTTGTTTAATTTGTGGAATTCTTTTTATTTACTTATGAACTAATTTTATTTTAAGATTACAATGGAACCCAATGTTTAGTATAAATTAATTCTCTCTTGTTTCAATTATTAATCTTTATAATTCATTTATCATATTTTATGCTTACATGTTATAATTGTTTGGCCATACAATTATTTGATTTCCTAGATGGCATTGGAAGATACAATCTAGGTTTTGATCTAAATATGATAACATGCATTACGTATAAAATAGGAACATATTTATATGTTGCATGTAAGTGTTTTGGGAATTTAAACTTAATGAATCTATTCTTAATTATTTTAGATAGGAATATAGTAAATTAATTGGAATAAATATTTCTGTCAAACTCTTGGAAAAGGTTTAATAAATACTTATGAATTTTCGCTTAATGAATTGTATCGATTAAATAGTTGTCAATAGAGTGAAAATATTTATGCGAAGCATTGGGGGAAGTTGTAGTCTTAACTTTTAAATCTGATATTTATATTTGCTTAATAATTTGCTTATTTTAGTTAGTTAATTTAATTTCATAAAACTTGAATCGGTTGTTTTTTTATAAAATTGAGTTGATATAAAATTAGTACTTGAATATTATTATTATTATTTCCTCGTGGGATCGATACTTTATTTATTATTATATTACTTGTTGGCCACGTATACTTACGTGAATTTGTCTATACATAAATCTGAAAACATATTTGAACTGTGAACATTTTGGACTAATTTCTTGTACAGTAAATCTTACCGTTGAACTTCTTTCATGTGGATCTTGGACATTACTCTTAGACTTAAACCCCTTTTTCTATACATCATGTTGATAATTTGGACATTATTTGAATCTGGACAAAATTAAAATTATTAACTCCTCATGTTATTGTTTATCTTGTTTCATTTGTTCATTATTTATATCTCTGTTGTTAGTTCAATCATCAATTATCAGGTTGTTTTGAATATCTGTGGCCTGGGGCACAGTTGATAAGTTAAAGGAGATATATGTTAAATGCGATATAGGATAAATGCGATATAATTGTTGGGTATCTTTAGTCGGATGACAAAGACACGTGATGAATGTTCTCTTTTGTCGGGGACAAAGAAGAACTGTTGTTTAGCATGATCATGACTTGTGACACACCAGGATTTTACAGGATTTTCCAAATAAGGATTTTCGCAAACTAAGTAAAGGTTATCAATTGAAAAACCTAGTTATGAATGTTACAGGTATTAAAGAGCAATTTAATATAATGTATTATGTGATCAATGTGCTATATATGATTTATGTGGTAGGATGCATAAGTGTATATGTATATGTAATGTGATAGAAAAAAGAAGGAACAATTATACCAAATTGGTATATTAAGGATGAAAGGAGTAATATGGATAATGATCATGAAATATTTTGAGGTTAGTAAGGAATTGATAATTAATGATTGAATTAAGATAATCGTTATATGATGCGTAAATACAGAAGGAAATAACCCCGAGAATGTGCAGAAAGGAAGTTATATACAAAAATGGTTCAAGTTAGTAATTATGTGGTTATATAAGTAAGTGAAAGGACATGAAGTTTGTAAAATGATTATTTATGAGCAAATAAGGTTAGTTGGCGATGGATTTTGGTAATCTGATCAAGGTTCGCTTCTCGATGAGGCGGTTATTGGACAATTGAGTAATTCAACTATGTTGAGATATCAGAAGTGAAAGTGAATTATTGTGGAACCAAAAGGTTCGTAGGAAATTAAAAAGGGTAATATTATGTGAATTTACAAGTATTGCAAATTAATAAGTTATTAATGAAATTCAATTTTTGAAAAGTGAAAAGTGATATGGGACAAGCAAATTTTGAAGTATTTGATGAGGAAATAAAGTTCACGCGTAATGAAACAAGTTTGGAGCAAAATGGACTTAAGGTGGATCAAAATTTAGAAATTTATGAATTTTTGGGAATTAAATTTCCTAGGAATTATGAATAATGATCATATTAGCCTTATCAATTTGGAGAATGACACATGTGTCCTATGTTGGTTTAATGTCTATTTTAACCTTGCTTAGTCAAATGAAATGTCCTAAATACCCTTCACCAAGCAAGAGTTAATGTAACTATGAGTGGTTAAATGCTAGAGAATTATTACAACTCTTATAATTGTATGTAGTGAGCAAATTCAGCTCATTTTCACTCCACCACCCGAAGCTTCTAGCATGTGAACTCAAAGAGAAAAGTAAGGTTAGGGTTTGTCAAGACTTAGAGGAATTGCAGAAAAAGGGTGCTCAAGAGGAGGAAAGATAGCCATCAAAGTAAAAATTTCACACTAGCAAGCTTAGTAGCAAGAGGATAGAAGAGCCAAAGAAGGTATAATCATGTTCTTGTTATAAAATTTGAAGTTTATGAATTTAAGTTTAAGAATAGTGGTAGCCATGCATGTATCTTTAGGGTACATGGCTTGATTTTGTAAGTTATGCAAGTTACATGCTTTATAAATGATTAATTATGAAACCCTAGACTTGAAAGTTATGTTTCAAAGTTGATGGACTAATTATGTATGTTTTGAAGCTAGAATCATGAGTTAAAGGATGATCATAAGTTATTTGTTGGAAATTTTGATGAAACCTTAGTTGGAAATATTGAACAGGTATGATTCAAATATATTTTTACGTTAGAGATCATCCTAAGTGCATAAATGGAAGAGAAGCATGTTTGGTTTAAGAAAAGTGTAATTTTAAGTCATGATTTATAGATGATTATGTGTAATAAGTTGATGGTTTTGATGAAAACCTAGTTAGAGAGGTTGAACATGTTTGATTCATGTAAGATTTCATGCTAGATAATAATCTAAATTCATATATGGTGTAAAAGCATGTGTTGTTTGAGAATAATTACAATATTAGGCTATACTTCATGTATAGTTACGTAATAATCTTTAAAGTGTTTTTGAAGGTGCGTATAGAAGTTACGTGATTATCTAAAGTTGTTGGATGTGTATGTGTTTATGCGTGTGAAGCATAGAGTCCAAAGATTGAAGTTTTGTTTAAGGATGAAATTAACTAAGTTGGCAAAAATGTCACAAATGTGTGAATTTTGGTCATTTTGTGTAATTGGTGATCAAATGAGACCAAATAGCTAAGTTGTATGCAAATACGTGCGTTTGAGTTGAATTGGAATTCATTTGGCGTCTATGGCGACAATTGAGGATTTTACATGTTTAAAAATGTTCGCCGACGCCTAAAACGAGTTATTTTGGAAAAAAAAATTCAAATGAAAAGTTATAAACGTTTTAAAGGCTCATGCAAGTCAATTGTATGCTATATGTGTTATGTGTTAAGTTAGAATCAAGTTTTGTATTAAGGGGCCAAGAATAGCCTAAGATTTGGAAATGAGAAATTCATGAAAAGTTTGAAAGTTTTGATGAAAATCCAACCAAGGTGTGATTTTTGGCAATTTTGAGAGTTTAAAGTTGAAATGAAGTGAAATGAGTCATTTTCATTTTCATACACATGTTAGAGTCGATTTGATAATCAAAGGATTTGAATTTGAGCAAAAGGGCGATTCGAACGATCGAAAACGATCGTTTCGAATCAAAACGGACTTTTACGGACAACTCTTGCCTCGTGTGAAATTTTATGGTTTTAAAAGTTGGGACATATCATTTATGACCTAAGTGAACTATTTCAAGTGTTAGAATTGAGTTTTAAAGCTTTTGGCCAAAAAATCACAAAGTTAGTAAAAAGTTGGTTTTGAAGTTGAAAGATTTTCCAAGTCTGGAAATGTGTTGAACAACCCTTCTAAGGGCTAGTGTATCTCTACTTTTAAGAAGCCAAATGAGGTAATTAGTATTTTTGTAAAATACTAGGTAGTGAGGTCTAGATGTGGTCCAAATTTCAGCTCAATTGGAGTTAAGATGAAGAAATTAAAAAAACGGCAAAGGTAGTGCAAAAATCAAAATTTCAGATTTTGAACATTGCGCCTAGGCGCCATGTTTTGTACTAAGCATTGCGCTGGGGCGCAATGTACTGTTCATACCTGAGGAGATTTCGCGGCCAGCGAGCTCTGGCGGCGCCGGGGCAAAATTGCTCTGCACCGATTTTTTTTTTTAAGCTTCCAAAAAGCTATATTTTTATATGGAATGATAGAAATGAGTTATATAAACCCTATAAGTGATAATAATGGTCAAATTAAAGGGTGTTTAGTTATAATGAAATGATAAATGTCATAATATAACATGCCTAAAACTAAGCCAAATCAAGTTAAGGGTCAAAAACAAGCTAGGGTGTATTATAAACCTACATAAAGTATAATACATCATATGTGAAATGAATAGAGATTAATGATCGGGTATTTATGAGTTAAGTTTGACAAAGATTATAAAGTGTGATGAGCCTATATTGATGTAAAGGTTATATATTGACAGATAAAGATCGAGGTAGCAATCCAATGCAAGAAATGATTGACAAGGCCAAACAATGCGGTAAAAGGTTAAGTTAAATGAAAGCTAGTCAGGCAAGTTTTCAGACTAAATGTGCTATTGCTCTATGTGAACTAGATAGTAATAAAGGAGTTGAAATGTGCCTTATGCGCAACTACGTGATTTAATTGTTAAGTGAAATACGTGGCATATATGCATAACGTGATAAAGTAAAGAGGCATAAAGCATATTATAAATTGCGAGCATGAAATGTGGTTATCTGAATTACTTGCTGAGCTTTATGCTAATTCTTGCTATGAACTAACATTTCAGGTAAAGTATGAGAAGACCGGAGATTCCGGTGCAGCTAAGGTAAAGAATGTGAGTGTATGGATAAGCACAAAGAAATTTGTTATATGTAGATCCGTATAGATACAAGTTATGTAATAGTTGATTTTAAATGTTAAACCTAGATGGTAAAAAAAAAAGGAATGTATGGTTTGTAAATCCTTTTAGCTAAATGTAATGCATGTATTATCCAGTTAGACTTTGTAAAGGTTATAATTTGATGATTGTATTATGTAAGTCGAGTATGTATATAATAGAACTCGCAAGTATGGTACCGAGGTATAAATTGGGTTATGCATGATATTGAAATATGTAAACAGACATATATAAACAGGAACAGGTATATGCAAACAAGGCAGTGTATAAATAGTTCATAGCAAAATTTTTATTTACAAATTATGATATCATAAATATATATGATTTTAAAAAGGTAATAGACTAGGTCACAAATTGTAATGGTTTGACCTAAGTTCTAATAAAGAGTATGTGAATGTTGCGATCCAGAGACAGGTAAGGAATGAAAGATAAAGTATTGATAAAAAATAATATGGACCGCATTATGGTCAACTCAATGGTTTTTTAAAGTTAAAGGTTAGGTTTTGATGCACGAGATTCCGGTTAATATGGATTTAAAGTTAATGGTTATGATATCCAGAGATAGTTGGATATAATTAAGGAAGGTGGGATCTCGGGGCGTCACAGTTGGTATCAGAGCAGACAGGTTATAGACCTTAGGTAATAGTACCTTAGGCTATGATCTTCGTGTGTGAAAGAAGGAATAGTAAAGTAAGAGACTCCAGGTGAGACGAGTCAGTAAGAAATGAATTTGGGAATTCAGGATCAAGAAATGTTAAGGATATCTTTAGATAAGATAATGAGAAATGATTAAGGATCAAAAGCGATGAATGTTCTAAAAATGGACTCTTAGTGAGTTGTGAAAAGTAAGATATGATTTGATAAATTCATATCAGATTAAAGAAAAGCAAAGGAAAAGTTGAGTAAAGGAAAAAGCTGAGTAAAGGAAAGTGAGGAAATGTTAGGGTATGTGGGATTTTTCATTGAGGACTCATGGTAGTGGTCGAGTGTGCACTTCCTCGGTATGGGACGGGGATTTGTACTTACTTAGCTTCCTATCGTGATAATCATTGGAGATCCAGCGTCATGGTATCAGTTATGTATGTTGAGAAGGTAATTCTTTTCTTCTACATGTACCTGATACATAGGAAGTGAGAAAGATTATATGAGAAGGACTAAGATTAGTTGCGTGTTCTAAAAACCCAAACGTATAGAAAGTTCGTGACTCATGATTATGTGGTGGATCCCCACAGCGAATGAGCGACTATAGCCTGACTAGGACAAGCTTCGTTGAACCATATGATTATGGTAAGTTCCTGATCCCAAATGCGTGGCAAGTTTGATTAACAGGGTTGGGTTTAGAGTAGAGAGCCATAAGTTAAGAGATATAATTATTAGATATTGGTTAAGATTAAGGATATATGAAGATATAGTATTATAAGAAAGGATTGGAGAAGTTAAGGAAGTAAATAAGAGATTATTAGGATTGGGTAGGCAATCCACTCTTCTAGCTATGCTAGACCATCGAAATGTTTTGTTCATGTATCAAAATGTGATTTTTAAAATTCTGTGATTCATGGGTCTATGCTAATTGATTCAGCTAGACCAAAGTTATTTGAAAATTTCAAAATGTATTTATGAAATCATTGTCACGCTGTTGAATATGGTGTGAAATGATAAAATGGTGGAATTCTCAACGTACTTTCAGTACAGTACGATATTAAGAGGTCTAAAAGTGACTGAATTCTCAACGTACTTCTAAGATAGTGCGGTATTATGAAGCCTTTATAAAAGATTTTTTTGGGTTCATGTTTTGAACCAATACAGTGAAAGTGAACTTTTGAAAAGTTCAAGTTACAGTAAATGAACAGTTCATTGATGTGAGTCTATGCCATTTGTTTTGGCGCTAGACCATTCTGCTAAAGAAATTAGTAAATATTTTTGGAATCCAGATAATGGATAAAGCAAATTGTTTTAAAGGCTGAGGTGAGCAACCCTAAAAAGGGGATTTGGTACAGGGGTTGGTTAACACGGTTCAACCCAAAGGAAAAAGAAAAAATGTTGTGCACAACAAAAAGGGTACAATGGACTGATCACCTAGTGTACCTGTTGGATATGGCAATCTTTGTGATTGCTAATATTCTTAATGAATATACGGTCTTATGACCTTTGGATATTTCAGTCTTAGAGGCTGTTAATATTCTTAACGTTTTCATGGTTAAATGACCCTTGGGTATTGCAGTCTTTGTAACTGTTAATATTCTTAACGTGTTCATTGGTCTTTAAGACCCCTCAGCAAAAGCAAAAGTTATGTTTTGAAAGCAAAAGTTTTATGGAAAAGCTATTCCTATTTATTCATACTGCTTCATGTTCGCCTTTTTCCGTTCAGAAAGTACTTCACGCAAGTGCACGTGGTTTAAGTGTAGTATAAGGCTAGCAAGGTATCGTTCCCACGAGGAATTGTAAATTAAGCATTGAATAACTAGTTAATAATTGAAATAACTAGCTTTTTTCTCATCCTCGGGCAAAACAAAAATAAAAACTATAAAAATAAAACTAATAACCAAATAACTTACTTGAGCAACAGATCAATATAAATTTCAACATCAGCCTCAAAGATTTTTTAAATGATAACTCAAAGAAAATTTCAAAACCATGCAAAATCTAGAATTTTAACATATTTATTAATCTTACTTTAATCAAGACCTTTAGTGTGTGTGTGAATCCAAATGTATCAAACTAATTAAAACTCAAATAAGTCTAGGTTATTAATTACTTTATAAAAGACATACAACAAAACTCAATATACTTATTTTTCTCATCACTTTTAGCTAATACAGACAAATATAAATCAGAAGATCAAAAGGCTTTTAATCAAAGAAACACACTAGTATTATGCATTTTTTTCAAATATTTTTTCATTTTTTTTCTCTTTTAATGGGTGCATTTTATGCTGCATCCCATTTTTTTTCTTTCTCTTTTTTTTCTTTCACAGTGAGTGCATTTTATGCTCCATCT
This sequence comes from Hedera helix, assembly GCA_947179155.2. Taxonomy (NCBI): domain Eukaryota; kingdom Viridiplantae; phylum Streptophyta; class Magnoliopsida; order Apiales; family Araliaceae; genus Hedera; species Hedera helix. The sequence goes on from OX359287.1 coordinate 4,941,296, forward strand.
CACCAGCGAGTGCGTTTTACGCTCCATCTCGCTTTTCATGTGTTTATGGGTGAGTGCGTTTTACGCTTCATCTCAACCCACCACAAGATTTTTCTTCAATAATAATCCTCGAAAAGTACCCAAATCATCTCCTCCAAATTATATTTTGTCTTATATTTCATTTCAAATAATGATCAAATAAGATATAGAGTTCAAAAATATCTACCATAAGCATTTAACCATATAAACTTTCTCTTTATTAAAACTAGCTCAAACAAATGGATATAAGTGCATAAAAATTTAAAGGATCTTAAACAAAGTAATAACCAATAAAAAGTCAAAAATTCAAATTAAGCAAAAATTTATTCATTTTTTCAAGAGTTATTAAATAAAAATCAAAATTTTATCATTGGCTAAAAATTTTAAATCCAATTAACTCATTGCTCAAGCGACACATCCTAAAAATAAAATAAAAAAACTACCCAATTTTCGTAGGAAATATGGTTACACTTAGCATGTGCAACAAGCCTTTAAACCCCAAGGTTACCCCAAGTGGACGAGTTTTGTCTCGTGAGGGTTTGCAGTGAATTTACCCACAAAATTCAAAATTTCAAAATTTTTAAAATTTTCTAAATTTTTTTTTTAAAAAAAAAATAAAACAAAATTTTAAAATTCCCTAAAAATAAAATAAATATCCTAAATCCCTTCCCCCACACTTAAAATTTACATTGTCCCCAATGTAAACTAAAATGCAAAGAAAAAGCAAAAATACTATAAAAAGAAAAAGGGAACGAAATGCAAATCTGTTTTCTTGGGTTGCCTCCCAAGCAGCGCCTTTGTTTATCGTCATTGGTTTGACAGTATGCCAAAGTACTACGTTACTCCTTCCTCTTGAATTTTGACCATTTCATCCATCTTTACTCCATTTATCATAGTCTTGTTAAAACTCCCTTGCAGTGGATATGAAGGTTCTACTCCCTCTCCAATGAACATATATTCGAGACGATTAGGTAGAGGCTTCAAATCTGGAATGTAATCCTGCAAAACAAAAGGTAAAGATTTCTTGTTAGGAACTGGTAAATATGGATCATTACCTGTGTTCGGAGAATCATTCACAGCCGCAACAGTTCTCTTTAAATCAGCACTCAAGACTAACTCCTCTTTCTCTTTCCCAAAACTCTGATGCATGTCATTTTCAATTCATCATTTCCATTATTTTTAGAAACTTTTGCTGTTAAAGAATCAATCACATCAATAGAGTAGACAGGATTATGACATTTCATGACATTAAAAATATTAAACTTAATAATTTCGCCATCAAACTCCATTGTCAGTGTACCACTATGAACATCGATCTTAGTTTTGGAAGTCTTTAAGAAAGGTCGTCCCAACAAAATAGGAGCATTTTGATCACCGTTTTCCATATCAAGCACATAAAAATCAGCAGAAAAAATTAAATTATCTACTTGCACAAGAACATCCTCTACTATACCCTTAAGATAAGTGTTAGACCGATCAGCCAACTGAATCACAGTACCAGTTTTATTTAAAGGTTCAAGTTGCAAAGAAGCATATATAGAATATGGCATGGCATTAATAGATGCTCCTAAGTCTAACATGGCTTGTTCAAATCTAGTGTCACCTATCTTGCAAGGGATAGTAAACATTCCTGGATCTGGGCACTTTGTAGGGAGTTTTCTTTGAATTACGGCAGAAACATTTTTTCCTACTTGTACCTTTTCATATCTTTTAAGTGCTTGTTTCCTCTTATATGTACACAATTCTTTTAGAAATCTAGCAAAGCGAGGTACTTGTTTAATTGCATCTAACAATGGAATTTTGACCTCGCATTGATGAAAAGTTTCATATAAGTCTGAGTCTTTCTCGTATGTCCTTTTTTCTGTTAAAGCATAAGGAAAAGGGGGTACCGGTTTATACTCAGAGAGAGGTGAAAATTTATGCTTCGGAGTACCACTTTTTCCTAGTACACTATCGTCCTCTTGACTGTTGTCTGTCTCCTTGTTGTCTATTCCTGTTTTGCTTTGCTCTTTTGGCGCAAACTTTGTCTTTGCTGGAGTTTCGATCTCTTTACCGCTTCTCAACGTCATTGCACTAACATTTGCTTTTGGATTCGCCATTGTTTGCGAGGGTACTTTTTCAGAATTTTGCGCCTCCAATCTACTGATGGCACTTGTCATTTGTCCCATTTGTGTAGTTAAATTTTGTATATTTGCCTTCGTTTCCTGTTGAAATTGCAAAGTATTAGTGCTAAGTTGTGTAATTATATCCTCCAAAGACATATGAGAATCAGATGTTTGGCCCTGTTGTTTGTTAGGATATAGCTGCTTGTATTGTTGGTAGCTTGAGAAATTTTGAGTCGCAGACGGATTCCCTTGCGGATTTCCATAGCCGAAATTCGGATGATCTCTCCAACCTGAGTTGTACGTGTTTGCGTAAGGATCATATCTCCTTTGTGGTTGACCAGGAAAACCACCTACTGCATGTACTTGTTCGTGGGACTCCTTTTGAAGAGTGGGACACATATCCATCGGATGTCCTACGACCGCGCAAATTCCACAAGCTTTCACTTGTTGCATATTACCTACAGCCATTTGACGAACAACGGAGGTTAGACTATTAATTCGTTGCTCAAGTGAAGAAATATTTACCTCATTAACATTCTGGGATGAAAAATCAAGCCTAGTGCCAAATTGTTGGGAGTTAGCAGCCATGTTTGCAATTAAGTTCCTTGCAGCTTCGGGCGTTTTGTCCACCAAAGCTCCTCCACTGGCAGCATCAATCATGCTCCTATCAGTAGACATGAGTCCTTCATAGAAGTATTGGATGAGGAGTTGCTCGCTGATTTGATGGTGGGGGCAGCTTGCACATAGTTTCTTGAAACGTTCCCAATATTTGTACAGGGATTCTCCATGGTTCTGCCTCACACCACAAATGTCTTTCCTAATATTGGTTGCCCTTGAAGCTGGAAAATATTTCTCTAAGAATAGTCTTTTCATCTCTTCCCATGTGGTGATGCTTCCGGAGGGTAAGTAGTAGAGCCAATCCTTAGCCAAATCCTTTAAAGAAAATGGAAAAGCTCTTAGATTGATTTGCTCTTCAGTCACTCCAGAAGGTTTCAGACTTGTGCACACCATATGGAATTCCTTTAAATGTTTGTGAGGATCTTCACCTACAAGGCCATGAAAATTTATCAATAGATGGATTAAACCTGATTTTAATTCAAAGGAAGTGTTAGCATCTACATTTAGAAAAATTATGCTTAAAGGTTGTTGATTCAAATCAGGGGCTGCAAGTTCTTTCAAAGTTCGATTTCTAGCCATGATTTCCATCTTGAACCTGCACAACTCAAATAAACTATGAAAACTAGAAAAATAAAAAAAACTAAGAATAATTACTAAATTAAATAAATATTTACAAAAGCACAAAATTAAATTAAAATTGATTCTCCGGTAATGGCGCCAAAATTTGGTGTGATGTTGCAAGCACCCAAAAATAAAATCTTACTTTTGAAAAAATATTAATATGTAGTAGTGCAAGTAAGAGTCGATCTCACAGAGAATGATTAATTTAATTTTATATTTTTGTAAATAAAAGTAGGGGGTTTTTGAATTAAAGAAATAATTTAAATAAAATTAATTAAAATAAATATGCAAGAAATAAATAAGAAGAAAAAGCCTTGGTTTAAGTTAACATCCACCATCAAGAATTTACAACTAATCACTGATGCAAGAATAAATCAATTTATATTTTAAATATTCAACGTGGAATAATTACTCCCATTCGAATAATTTTCCTATCTCTCCTTAATTTTAGTTAAGCAGAAACAAGCGATCTAAATAAACTGTACTACTAAATAATCTCAGACAAGCGCTAAAGATTTAACCTAGTAGCAGCATAAAGAAATAGAGAGATCGTTGAACTAAACAACATAATCCAAGCGTCTGCATTTAATCTAGATGAATATTTTTCCTAAGATAAAATAATATTTTGATAAACAAAATAATTATTAACCTTAGTTGCTTCACAAATTAAAGTGACCAAACAATTACAGATTTGATATTTAATTTAGCAGTAGATTTCAACGAATAATAAGCTAGTATGCATCCTAGCAATTAAACAAATTAATCATAAAATTAAACACAGAAAAATATTCAATACTCAAAATATAAATTGAACAATTAAAATAAATTAGATGTCACAGTGTATAAATCTTGATGGCTTCAATCACTTAAACCAAGAAAAATAATTTAGCTACTCATAATAATAGAGAACACTAAAGAATAGAGAGAAAATTTTTATTCTAAGAAAAGTTGTATCTTCCAATGTGTCTCAAGCCCTCTATTTATAGGCTCCATAAACCTCCTAACTTGTCCAAACCCTGATAGGATTTACAATTAAAAATAAAAGAAAAAAAAAATTATTATCCTAACCCTAATTGGAATTCTAAATAAAATATTAAAAATAAAATAAAGAATTATTGCTTCCTTTTCCAAATTAAAATCGGATTTTTATTCTACTAATTTGTTACATTGCAGTGTAGGAAATCCAAAATAAGGAAGGAAAAGGAAGAGCTACGCCAGTCACGCGGGGAGAGAGAAAAAAAATCTGCCCAGTCGTCACGTGTAGCCGCCAGCCGCTTTTTCTTTTTTTTACCGTTGGCGCGTGTAAGACACGCGCCTGTGCCAAAAGAACGCATCCGCGCATTGCGCGGACCCTGTTTCTACCGCTTAGACCAAAATGGCGTCGTTCATTGTTCCGTGCCAGCTGATCTTCTAGCCCGCATTGCGCGAGTAACTTCTTATTATTTACAGAATTGCCACCGGTCTTTGCTGTTTTTACAGTTTTGTCCTTCAAGTTTTGCTGAAATTACAAAAATGCCATTAGACTTTTATTTCCCCATAAAATCAAATATAAAATAAATAAAAATAACATAAAAATACTAAAAATCCTAAAAACACATAATAATAAATAAAACATCTAAAACACTAAAAATAAATAAAAACACATAAATAAAAATAAATATAAAAATACTATAAAATTACCTAAATTAACATAAATTAACTAAAATTCTATAAAACATATTAAAACCAAAATAAACTAAATAATTAAACATTTAAGCACACAATAAATATAAAAACTAAGTATTAGAGAATAAAAATATCGTATAATTTAACCTTATCAATAACACCAATTGAATTTAGTGGATTGAAAATATTGTTAAGTAATGAAGTTAATTTCAACAATTAAATTACTCGAAACGGAATTCTCTAGAATTGAAGACGTTTAGGGTTTACAACTTAATCATTTGTCATCGACTGAACCAAGTTATCCCTATGAAGTTAAAATACACGCACAGGATTGCTAATTGAGAACTCTTTAAAAACTGAATAATATCTTTCGATTATTATTCAGCTAATCTTCTCCAATTCTACCGATTATGGAATAGATTGAAGAAGAACATCTCTTTTAAACCAACAACCTATATTTCTATGATTGCTGAGTTTAAAAAGATAGTAAGCTTCAGTTCTCTACCAATTACATGTGGCAATGAGTATATTTCTATCTCAATCACAATTTATATTAACAAATAAGTCACATGCTACCATACAAGGGTCTAATTTCATACATAATCTCTCAATTCTATATGAAATACCAAGTTAAATCACTGGCCAAGTAATTATAATCAACAAACAGTCATGGTAGTCAATCCACATGTATATAACAAGCACAGGTAATAACTTGCTTCAGTTTTTACAGATAATTACATTGCAAACCCTAAACAACAGAATTAGCTCATGATCAATCTAAGAAAATATACACAAGAGTGAATTCTAGCCATAATAACTGATAATAATTAAAGTACAAGAGTTCAGAGATAAACTAAATATATATTATTGCCCTTCTCTGCACCCAGACTGAATTTCTTCTGTCAACTGCAGATTTCTCTTCTCTTCCCTCAGTTCGCTCTGTGTATCTTTTTCTCTTACTCTCAGTGTCCCTCTTGTCTATCTCTGGCCAAGTAATTATCTTTTTTTTTTTCTGACTTTCCTTTTTGTTCTCTTCAAATCCCCCGCTGCCTCGCATGTTAACCGCCCGAAACTGACTTAGCAACTGCTCAGCATCGTGGGAGAAATCAGTCGATTGAACGTGACGCAGCTGCTTCACCCATCACGCAGCTGTGTTGAAATCGCATGACGCAGCTGCTTCAAAAGTCACGCAGCAGCTTCAATATCGCACGCAGCTGCATCTGATCATTCTGGAAAAGACAGCATCTTTGACGCAGCTGCTTCACTTCCTGACGCAGCTGCGTGAACCTGGCTTCGAAATTACTGAAATGCCCTTGCAAGCTATTTTCCCTGCAAACCTGAAACAAATGCACCAAAATGCATAAAATTGAAATAAAAAACGCTTAAGAACTACAATATATAAGTTAAGAAGCGAATCTTTTGAGGTACAAAATCGGCTCAACAAATGCCCCCAAACTTATCTAATTGCTTGTCCTCAAGCAAAAATAACTTAATAAAACTGAAATCTAGACGCAACCATGAATTTTTGTTGCCACATACCAGTTTCAGGCCTCAAGCAACTCATAATAGCCTTACAGAACTTTCAAGAACTACCGAATTTACAAATCTCACAGAATCGACAATCAAGCCTTATTTAAGGTTCCTAATTGTGCGTGTGTGTTTCGTAGTTTCAACTAATCAGAAAAATTAGATAAACTTCTTAGATTAATCACAAGCAGAATTTCACTTTGCTTTCACGTCCTTACTTTTACATCTCTTAACTAAGTTAGGCAATCACAAAAATTAGGGATCATACTACTATTCAGAAATACAAGAGTGAATGCGTTTTACGCTCCATTTCACCCCTAATTCTTTAACAAGGACTCGTGCAATGCACAATTTCATTAGGTTGTTCAATGCTACCCTTGTAACGAGCTTTTAACCAGTGACTCCTAAACCAGTTGGTTTTAGGGCACTAGATGTAAAGACATCCCTAAGGATTTACTTGCTCGAATAGCAAAGGCCACGGAATTCTGACTGAGTCAATTATTTTCATGTTTTTATTTTATTTTATTTTTTTTATTTTTTAATCAAATGATCCCCCCAAACTTATGTAACACCTTAACTCAGCATACGAGAATTTGCAAGTAAGAAATGAAATTCACACATGAAACTCAAAAGAAAATCAATCTTGTAAGTTTTCTAATTCTCAACTAGTCAAAACAATCAAATTTTGTGCTTATTAAAACATAGGAACCAAAAATAACGCAAGACTACTCGATTGTAAGATTGAAATTCAATATGTTCATTCATTTATCATTAAAGGCTAGCAAATAGCAACATTCTTATCATCGGCCTTGCACTAATTTTCATGATTACTTTAACATTGCTAATTAGAATTTAACGACAACTACAACTAACCGTTTTCGTAGGTTTCACGGTTACACGTAGCACGTGTAACAAGCCTTTTAAACCCCAGAATTACCTTATGAGGACGAGTTAAGTCTCGTGAGGGTTTGCAGTGAATATACCCTCAAAATTCATCTACATTCCTAAAATTTTTTTTTTTAAGAACAAACAAACAAATAAACAAATAAAAAGACAAATAAACAGGATTATCAAACTTCCCCCAAACTTATTAAACTCAGTGTCCTCAATGAGAATTAGAGCATAATTGAAATAACGGGACTTCCCTTTTAGAACACTACTCCTCGACTTCGTCGTCCGGTGAATCAAGAGGTAATTCCAGCATTGTCGGAGGAGCTGGAAAATTCAAGGGCTCACGACCAGCATTCATTTCCAAGCGATTAAACGCTTCCGCTAGAGTCGAGGAGAATGCTGCTTGGTATTGCATCATAGAACCCATTGTCTGTGCCAAATGGGCATCCCGTCGAGCTTGTCGATGAGATTCTCTCCGAAGCTGCCTTACCTCCGCCACTAATGTGTCAATCGTGTTGGACGATGAAGCTGCATCATGCTCCGGCTCTGCTGCAAATAATTCCTCGGTGTCCGGGGAATGTGGATCACCCAAAAGAAATCCCGCTCCTTTTGGGTCAGGAGGTGCCCCATTCCATTGCTTGAAATTTTTGATGATTTTAGAGTCGATGGGGACTTGAGGATGCTGGACTGGTTCACTTTCATCCCATTCTACTCCCGCTGCCTCACAAAGTCCACAAATTAACGACGGATGAGGTAGGCCCTAGACTGGTTTCCCTTTTATAGCATACTTGATCGAGTTGTTGATCACTTGTCCCTTATCAATGGTTTTCTTATTGACGATGCAGAATAAGAGGACTGCTCGTTCTTTAATTACCTCGGTGAAATGGGTTGTTGGCATTAGTTTAGCGCATAGGAAATAATACCATGTCTTCCCATATCGGCTCAAGTATGTGTAGTTGAAAGTCTTGGGTTCACCATCTCTATACTTCCATACGGCATCTGGTTGGCACAATCCTCTAATAATCTCTTCATAATTGACTGGCTCCCTAACAAATGCTGAATACTCATCCGCTTCTGAAAGCAATGGAATACCATAATACTCGTTAATTTTCACAGGAGAAAAAGAGACCTTCTTGCCCCGAACGACGACCTCATTATGTTTAATCGCCTTGGCATTAGCATAAAACTCTTTGACGATTGAAATGATGGCCGGATTAGGCTGATGAGGCAATGTTCCCCAATTCTGGTTGATCATCCTCCATAATTCACCATCCAAAGGTCTTGGATCAAGACCCCGCTCTGGTATAAGCTTCTTGGCATCAACATGTTCTTCATAGAACTTGGCCGATTCAAAGCTCACAAACCGGCTTGAATCATATGGAGGGGTGGACCTGGAACTCTCTCCTCGATGACGTTTTAGTGCCATTGATCTCACAACCTTCCAAACTTGTCAAAACACAAACCAAATCCAAGAACAACTTTGCTTTTTCTTTGAGGACTTTTAACAAACAGTTGGTGGGTACCTTGTTGACGACCCCCAAACTTATAGGTTTGATGCTTGAATAAACCCCCCACTAGTACTCAGAATTCCCAAACACAACAATTTGTATATATGCAAGAATCAATCACTATCCCCGACAAATTATATGAAATGTGTCAAAGTAAATTCATACTTGAATATGTATGAGAAGACACCGAAACTTGGTGTTGCCTTAGGAGCAGAAACAGAAGGCAATGGAAGTTTTGTGAATGTGTTGTAAGCCTGAGAGTTCTATTTATAGGTTCCAAAACGCACCATTCAACTTCTTGTGCATGTATAACGGATGTAACTGAGGGTGGAAGTGAAAGGGCTTCACGGAAGAAACGTAAGCTGTCAAGAGAGGCAGATGAAATGGCACACTGTTTATACAGTCGTCGGTTTAACTTTAAAAATTCCCCGTCACGTAGCTGCGTAAGATTTTGACGCAGTTGCGTCATGTCTGATTTTATAAGGTGTGACGCAGGGGCGTTGCTTTGAACGCAGGGGCGTTGATTTGAATGCAACTGCGTTGGATTGTGACGCAGGTGCGTCTACGGTTGCAACATTTCCAGTGAGTTCTGACGCAGGGGCGTGCTTTCAGACGCAGGGGCGTCAAGTCTCACGCAGCTGCTTCAATTCCTGACGCAGGTGCGTCAACAGTTGCCACATTTCCAGTGAGTTCTGACGTAGGGGCGTGCTTTCAGATGCAGGGGCGTCAAGTCTCACACAGTTGCTTCCATTCCTGACGCAGGTGCGTCAACGCCTCAAACTAATTCCCTTCAATTACAGTAAGTTCTGACGCAGGGGCGTCCTTTCAGACGCAGGGGCGTCAGCCACTGTTTCAAAATTTTCATCTCCTTGTCTTCTTCCGTGAAGGTTTGACACATTGAAGTACCTGACATACATTATTCAAATTATATGCAACACAAATTATAAACCAGAAATTTGCATAAACTCAACAAATTATTTTCATTAAATTAATCAACTTAAAAGAAATGAAATTTGGGTTGCCTCCCACACAGCGCTTGTTTTATTGTCATCAGCCTGACATTACTCCCTGTTTAAGTTGAGAAAGAGACCGAGGATTTCATCCTATTGAAGGTGTCTCCCCAGTAATGTTTGAGTCTTTTCCCATTCACCTTAAACGTAGTCTCTGAATCATTGCCTTTTAACTCCACCGCCCCATACGGATAAACAACATGAATTGTAAAAGGACATGACCACCGTGATTTCAGCTTTCCCGGGAAAAGTCGGAGTCGGGAATTGAACAATAACACCGATTGACCTGGTTCAAACTTTCGGTCCATAATGTGTTTGTCATGCCAACGTTTTACCCGTTCCTTGTAAATTTTTGCGTTTTCATAGGACTGAAGTTGAAACTCCTCTATCTCATTTAGTTGTAGCAACCGTTCCTCACCAGCTCGCCTAAAATCCCAATTTAACTTTCGAGTTGCCCAGTATGCATGATGTTCTAATTCCACCGGCAAATGACAAGCCTTCCCAAAAACCAACTGATAAGGAGACATTCCAAGTGGTGTCTTAAACGCTGTTCTATAAGCCCAGAGTGCATCATCGAGTTTAACGGACCAATCCTTACGATTAGGATTTACTGTCGTCTCCAAGATCCTTTTCACTTCTCTGTTTGAAATCTCTGCTTGTCCACTTGTTTGTGGGTGGTAAGCAGTAGCAACTTTATGCTTGACTCCATATTTCGCTAATAAGGCATTAAATTGTCTGTTGCAGAAGTGAGATCCTCCATCACTGATTATTGCTCTAGGTGTCCCAAATCTTGTAAAGATATTACGTTGCAAAAACTTAGTTACCACCTTAGCATCATTAGTGGAGGTTGCAATTGCTTCCACCCATTTAGACACATAGTCGACTGCTACAAGGATATAAGAATTGTTAAAAGACAAGGGAAAAGGTCCTATGAAATCGATACCCCAAACGTCAAACATTTCAACTTCTAAAATAGAATTAAGGGGCATCTCCTGTCTTTTCGAAATATTACCTACCTTTTGACATCGATCACAATGTAGAACAAATGAATAAGCATCCTTAAATAAAGTAGGCCAGAAAAAACCTGATTGAAGAACCTTAGCAGCTGTTCTTTGGCCTCCATAATGTCCTCCATATCCCGATGCATGACATTACTGGAGAATGCTTCCCATCTCTTCTTGAGGAACACAACGTTTTACTAACTAGTCGGCACAACTCTTGTAAAAAAATGGCTCATCCCACAGATATTGTCGTACATCATAAAGAGACCTCTTCCTCTGTTGAGTTGACAGTTCTGAAGGTATGACCTTCCCAACAATATAATTTACCAAATTGGCATACCACGGTACCTCAGACGTAATTACAAACAACTGTTCGTCTGGGAAGTTATCATTGACTGCCATCTCATTGTATCTGGGCTGCTCCATTCTAGACAAATGATCTGCTATCTAATTTTCAGTTCCTTTTCTGTCCCGAATCTCCAGTTCGAACTCTTGAAGTAACAAAACCCAACGGATCAATCTAGGCTTAGCATCTTTCTTTGCAACGAGGTACTTAATTGCTGAATGGTCCGTGTAGACAATAACCTTCATTGCAATGAGATATGGACGGAACTTGTCGAAGGCAAACACTACAGCTAACAACTCCTTTTCTGTGGTTGTATAATTTAGCTGAGCATCAGCTAAAGTCTTACTAGCATAATAAATAGCTTGAAATACCTTGTCTTTACGCTGGCCCAGAATTGCCCCAATCGCGAAGTCACTTGCATCGCACATCAACTCAAAAGGATGTCCCCAATCTGGAGCTACTACCACCGGAGCTGTTATCAATTTCCGCTTCAAAATCTCAAAAGCTGTGAGTCATGCTTCATCAAACTCAAATGGGACTTCTTTCTCCAGTAAACTGCACAACGGTTTTGTAATCTTAGAAAAATCCTTGATGAACCGTCGGTAAAACCCTGCATGACCCAAGAAGCTACGAATACCCTTGACTGAATTTGGAGGAGACAACTTTTCAATCGCTTCAATCTTCGCTTTATCGACTTCAATACCTTTTACTGACACCCGATGTCCCAAGATAATCCCTTTTTGAACCATGAAGTGGCACTTCTCCCAATTTAAGACCAAATTCGTTTCCATACATCTTCTCAGCACCAACGTTAGATTCTCCAAGCAGACATCAAATGAATCACCAAAAACCGAGAAGTCATCTATAAGGACTTCTAAATTCCGCTCGACCATATCCGAGAATATAGCCATCATGCACCGTTGAAAGGTTGCTGGAGCATTGCACAAACCAAACGACATTCTCCTGAAAGCGAATGTTCCATATGGACATGTGAAAGTCGTTTTCTCCTGATCTTCTGGCGCAATGGCTATCTGATTGTACCCTGAATACCCGTCTGACAAACAGTAATATTCATGTCCCGCAAGTCGATCCAGCATCTAATCAATGAACGGTAAGGAGAAATGATCCTTACGCGTGGCTTTATTCAACTTTCTATAATCCAAGCACACTCGCCACCCCGTAATAGTTCTCGTCGGAATCAACTCATTATTCTCATTAGGAACAACCGTCATGCCCCCTTTCTTCGGGACACAATGAACCGGGTTTACCCAAGCACTGTCTGAAATTGGGTAAATAATCCCAGCATCTAACCACTTAATTATTTCTTTCCTCACCACCTCCTTCATAATTGGATTTAACATTCTCTGTTGATCAACTACTGGCTTTGCATCATCCTCCAATAAAATTTTATGCATGCAAAATGATGGACTAATACCTTCAATATCTGCTAAGACCCATCCAATAGCTGATTTGCAGTCCCGAAGCACCCTCAGCAATTTCTCTTCTTGAACTTTGTCCAACGATGCTGAAATAATGACAGGCAAAGTAGACGCCTCACCTAAATAAGCATACCTAAGGTGGTTAGGCAATTGCTTCAGCTCCAAGACTGGTGTCACCTCAAAAGAAGACTTCCCATTTGCCTTTGAACTTCTCGAGTAATCAAGTTCCTCAAAATGTTGCCTAAACTTTGTAAACCTCGGTGCAGCATCCATTAAATGCACGTACTCCATCGCTTGCTCACACCCCGAAATTTCCTCAATACTGATTGACCTCTCTAGTGGATCACTGATACTGTTTCCCAAAAACATCTCGTTCACGAATTCATCCACAATATCAACTCTTAAACACTCAGCATCCTCATTAGGAAATTTCATTGCTTTCAGCACATTGAATGTCACTTCTTGGTCCTGCACCCTCATCGTCAATTGCCCCTTCTGAACATCTATCAAAGTTCTCCCGGTAGCAAGAAACGGTCTTCCTAGGATGATAGGAATATCTCGTTCCTCCTCATAATCCAAAATAATAAAGTCCGCTGGGAATATGAATTTATCAACCTTAACTAACACATCTTCCACTATACCTCGGGGATATGTAAGAGATCTGTCTGCTAGCTGGAGTGCTACATTTGTAGGAGATGCTTCCTTAAGACCCAATTGTTGATAAACCGAGAAGGGCATGAGATTTATACTGGCCCCCAAATCACATAGGCAACGACTGAAGTGTTGACTCCCAATGGTACACAGTATAGTAAAGCTTCCCGGATCCTTTAATTTTAGGGGCAACTTCTTCTGTAAAATGGCACTGCACTCTTCAGATAATGCAACGGTTTCATAATCGCCCAGCCTCCTTTTCTTGGACAATATGTCCTTCATAAACTTCACATAACTCGGCATCTGTTCCAATGCATCTGCAAAAGGAATGTTAATTTGCAGCTTCTTGAAAACCTCTAAAAACTTCGAGAACTGCTTATCAACCTTCTGTTTCTGCAATCTCTGTGGAAACGGGACGTTAGGTATCTCATTAGGTTTCCTATCCATATTAACCCTCTCTATAACTTGAGACCTTGAAGTACCCTCGTCTTCTTTCTCTTTTTCTAAAACTTCGCCTTGTTTTTGTTTAGCACCATGTAATTCTCTACCACTCCTGAGTTCAACAACCTTACAATGCTCTTTACCATCTCGCTTCGGGTTTACCTCCGTATCACTTGGAAAATATCCTTGAGGTCTATTGTTCAATGCATGAGCTATTTGTCCCATTTGGTTCTCCAGATTCTTTATAGCTACAGCCTGAGTCTTCACCGTAGAAACAAACTGGTTAACCAACTTAGCCAGTATATCTTCCATCTGAGCCAACTTATCCGACTGTTGAGGCTGTTGATTCTGCTGACTGTGAAACCCCGGGGGATATGTATTTCTTGAACTCTGTCCTTGTTGTTGAGATTGATTGTTGCTCCAAGAAAAATTTGGATGATTACGCCACACTGGATTGTAACTGTTAGAATTCCCCCCATGCTGATGATTATAATTGGACACAAATTGCACCGACTCTGGATTAATTGCGCACTGATCAATCGAATGACTCCCGGCACAAAGTTCGCAAATTATCTCCACTTGATGTACCTTCTGACTTCCCATTGCATCTATCTTCTTAGCCAGGGCCGACATTTGTGCTGACAGAATCTAACTCAATAACTCCAGCTGCCCTGGGTGGATTCATTCTTGCTGTCGGCCATTGGTAGTTGTTTGATGCCATGGTTTCTAGTAAGGCATATGCATCGTCACAACTTTTGACCATCAGATCACCCCCCGCTGCTGCGTCTATACTTGATCTCACTGCTTGTACCAGCCCATTATAGAATGTCTGCACTTGAAGCCATTTTGGAAATCCATGATGCGGACATTTCCTTGACAACTCCTTGAATCTTTCCCATGCTTTGTATAATGTCTCTGAATCCTGCTGAGCAAATGTAGTGATCTCAAATCTTATCTTCACTGTCTTTGCATAAGGGAAAAATTTCGCCAGAAATTTCTGCACCAAATCATCCCATGTAGTAATTGATCCCGGGGGCAATGAATGAAGCCAACTTTTTGCCTTATCCCTCAAAGTAAACGGAAAAAGCCTCAAACGAATCGCATCATCCGAAACCCCTGGATACTTGAAGGTGTCGCATATTTCCAAGAAACTCCTCAAATTCATACTAGGATCATCATTTGATAACCCCCCAAACTGTACAGAATTCTGAACCATCTGAATTGTTCCCGGCTTTATCTCAAACTGTGCCGCAGTGATGGCTGGTCTTGTAATACTTGACTGTATCTTAGTCATCTGCGGCGTGGCATAGTCCCGTAAGGACTTTTGCCCATCTTCCTCTACCATTCTTACTTGCTCCACTTGTTCCTGATCCTGGTGTTGCGTTATTTCTTGAATATAATTCCGAATCCGACGTAACCTTCTTTCAATCTCGTCTTCGAAAGGAACTGTATCCTTACCTTGTGAACGGGTTTGCATATACAACCAAGATTACCTAAAAACGAAGGGTAATAAACTAAAAATTCATTAACCTTCTCAAGAACATACTTCAATTAAAACTAATATCAACACTTTAAATAAAACAATGTCCCCGGCAACGGCGCCAAAAACTTGTTCGCCTTTTTCCGTTCAGAAAGTACTTCACGCAAGTGCACGTGGTTTAAGTGTAGTATAAGGCTAGCAAGGTATCATTCCCACAAGGAATTGTAAATTAAGCATTGAATAACTAGTTAATAATTGAAATAACACCAATTGAATTTAGTGGATTGAAAATATTGTTAAGTAATGAAGTTAATTTCAACAATTAAATTACTCGAAACGGAATTCTCTAGAATTGAAGACGTTTAGGGTTTACAACTTAATCATTTGTCATCGACTGAACCAAGTTATCCCTATGAAGTTAAAATACACGCACGAGATTGCTAATTGAAAACTCTTTAAAAACTGAATAATATCTTTCGATTATTATTCAGCTAATCTTCTCCAATTCTACCGATTATGGAATAGATTGAAGAAGAACATCTCTTTTAAACCAACAACCTATATTTCTATGATTGCTGAGTTTAAAAAGATAGTAAGCTTCAGTTCTCTACCAATTACATGTGGCAATTGAGTATATTTCTATCTCAATCACAATTTATATTAACAAATAAGTCACATGCTACCATACAAGGGTCTAATTTCATACATAATCTCTCAATTCTATATGAAATACCAAGTTAAATCACTGGCCAAGTAATTAGAATCAACAAACAGTCATGGTAGTCAACCCACATGTATATAACAAGCACAGGTAATAACTTACTTCAGTTTATACAGATAATTACATTGCAAACCCTAAACAACAGAATTAGCTCATTATCAATCTAAGAAAATATACACAAGAGTGAATTCTAGCCATAATAACTGATAATAATTGAAGTACAAGAGTTCAGAGATAAACTAAATATATATTCTTGCTCTTCTCTGCACCCAGACTGAATTTCTTCTGTCAACTGCAGATTTCTCTTCTCTTCCCTCAGTTCGCTCTGTGTATCTTTTTCTCTTACTCTCAGTGTCCCTCTTGTCTATCTCTGGCCAAGTAATTATCTTTTTTTTTTTTTTTTCTGACTTTCCTTTTTGTTCTCTTCAAATCCCCTGCTGCCTCGCATGTTAACCGCCCGAAACTGACTTAGCAACTGCTCAGCATCGTGGGAGAAATCAGTCGATTGAACGTGATGCAGCTGCTTCACCCATCACGCAGCTGCATTGAAATTGATTCACGCAGCTGCTTCACCCTTAACGCAGCTACGTTGAAATCGCATGACGCAGCTGCTTCAAAAGTCACGCAGCTGCTTCAATATCGCACGCAGCTGCATCTGATCATTCTGGAAAAGACAGCATCTTTGACGCAGCTGCTTCACTTCCTGACGCAGCTGCGTGAACCTGGCTTCGAAATTACTGAAATGCCCTTGCAAGCTATTTTCCCTGCAAACTGAAACAAATGCACCAAAATGCATAAAATTGAAATAAAAAATGCTTAAGAACTACAATATATAAGTTAAGAAGCGAATCTTTTGAGGTACAAAATCGGCTCAACACTTCAAAGTTATTGAATAATAGTGAAGATTCCTGAAAGACATTCCAATCTTCTGGAATGAATGCTAGAAAGGGGTAAGATGGGTAGAGAGATGAGTGAATGTAAAGGTTAGTGAAAACCTAGTTGAGATGAATTGAATGCAAAGAAAGTTATGTATGTTGCAAATGAGTAAGGAATGAGTACACGGTAAATTTTGAGGACGAAATTTTTTAAAGGATGGGTGAATGTGACACCCCAGGATTTTATAGGATTTTCCGAATAAGGATTTTGGCAAACTAAGTAAAGGTTATCAATTGAAAAACCTAGTTATGAATGTCAGAGGTATTAAAGAGCAATTTAATATAATGTATTATGTGATCAATGTGCTATATATGATTTATGTGGTAGGATGCATAAGTGTTTATGTATATGTAATGTGATAGAGAAAAGAAGGAACAGTTATACCAAATTGGTATATTAAGGATGAAAGGAGTAATATGGATAATGATCATGAAATATTTTGAGGTTAGTAAGGAATTGATAATTAATGATTGAATTAAGATAATCGTTATATGATGCGTAAATACAAAAAGAAATAACCCCGAGAATGTGCAGAAAGGAAGTTATATGCAAGAATGGTTCAAGTAAGTAATTATGTGGTTATATAAATAAGTGAAAGGACGTAAAGTTTGTAAAATGATTATATATGAGCAAATAACGTTAAGTGGCGATGGATTTTGGTAATCCGATCGAGGTTCGCTTCTCGATGAGGCGGTTATTGGACAATTGAGTAATTCAACTATGTTGAGATATCAGAAGTGAAAGTGAATTATTGTGGAACCAAAAGGTTCGTAGGAAATTAAAAAGGGTAATATTATGTGAATTTACAAATATTGCAAATTAATAAGTTATTAATGAAATTCAATTTTTGAAAAGTGACAAGTGATATGGGACAAGCAAATTTTGAAGTATTTGATGAGGAAATAAAGTTCAAGCGTAATGAAACAAGTTTGGAGCAAAATGGACTTAAGGTGGATCAAAATTTAGCAATTTATGAATTTTTGGGAATTAAATTTCCTAGGAATTATGAATAATGATCATATTAGCCTTATCAATTTGGAGAATGACACATGTGTCCTATGTTGGTTTTATGTCTATTTTAACCTTGCTTAGTCAAATGAAATGTCCTAAATATCCTTCACCACGCAAGAGTTAATGTAATTATGAGTGGTTAAGTGCTAGAGAATTATTACAACTCTTATAATTGTATGTAGTGAGCAAATTCAACCCATTTTCACTCCACCACTCGAAGCTTCTAGCATGTGAACTCAAAGAGAAAAGTAAGGCTAGGGTTTGTCAAGACTTGGAGGAATTGCTGAAAAAGGGTGCTCAAGAGGAGGAAACATAGCCATCAAAGTGAAAATTTCACACTAGCAAGCTTAGTAGCAAAAGGATAGAATAGCCAAAGAAGGTATAATCATGTTCTTGTTATAAAATTTGAAGTTTATGAATTTAAGTTTAAGAATAGTGGTAGCCATGCATGTATCTTTGGGGTACATGGCTTGATTTTGTAAGTTATGCAAGTTACATGCTTTATAAGTGATTAATTATGAAACCCTAGACTTGAAAGTTATGTTTCAAAGTTGATGGACTAATTATGTATGTTTTGAAGCTAGAATCATGAGTTAAAGGATGATCATAAGTTATTTGTTGGAAATTTTGATGAAACCTTAGTTGGAAATATTGAACATGTATGATTCAAATATATTTTTACGTTAAAGATCATCCTAAGTGCATAAATGGAAGAGAAACATGTTTGGTTTAAGAAAAGTGTAATTTTAAGTCATGATTTATAGATGATTATGTGTAATAAGTTGATGGTTTCGATGAAAACCTAGTTAGAGAGGTTGAACATGTTTGATTCATGTAAGATTTCATGCTAGATAATAATCTAAATTCATATATGGTGTAAAAGCATGTGTTGTTTGAGAATAATTACAATATTAGGCTATACTTCATGTATAGATTACGTAATAATCTGTAAAGTGTTTTTGAAGGTGCGTATAGAAGTTACGTGATTATCTAAAGTTGTTGGATGTGTATGTGTTTATGCGTGTGAAGCATAGAGTCCAAAGATTGAAGTTTTGTTTAAGGATGAAATTAATTAACTTGGCAAAAATGTCACAAATGTGTGAATTTTGGCCATTTTGTGTAATTGGTGATCAAATGAGACCAAATAGCTAAGTTGTATGTAAATACGTGCGTTTGAGTTGAATTGGAAGTCATTTGGCGTCTATGGCAACAATTGAGGATTTTACATGTTTAAAAACGTTCGCCGACACCTAAAACGAGTTATTTTGGAAAAAGAAATTCAAATGAAAAGTTATAAACGTTTTAAAGGCTCATGCAAGTCAATTGTATGCTATATGTGTTATGTGTTAAGTTAGAATCAGGTTTTGTATTAAGGGGCCAAGAATAGCTTAAGATTTGGAAATGAGAAATTTATGAAAAGTTTGGAAGTTTTGATGAAAATCCAACCAAGGTGTGATTTTTGGCAATTTTGAGAGTTTAAAGTTGAAATGAAGTGAAATGAGTCATTTTCATTTTCATACACATGTTAGAGTCGATTTGATAATCAAAGGATTTGAATTTGAGCAAAAGGGCGATTCGAACGATCGAAAACGATCGTTTCGAATCAAAACGGACTTTTACGGACAATTCTCGCCTCGCGCGAAATTTTATGGTTTTAAAAGTTGGGACATGTCATTTATGACCTAAGTGAACTATGTCAAGTGTTAGAATTGAGTTTTAAAGCTTATGGCCAAAAATCACAAAGTTGGTAAAAAGTTGGTTTTGAAGTTGAAAGATTTTCTAAGTCTGGAAACGTGTTGAACAGCCTTCTAAGGGCTAGTGTATCTCTATTTTTAAGAAGCCAAATGAGGTAATTAGTATTTTTGTAAAATACTAGGTAGTGAGTTCTAGATGTGGTCCAAATTTCAGCTCAATTGGAGTTAAGATGAAGAAATTAAAAAACGGCAAAGGTAGTGCAAAAATCAAAATTTCAGATTTTGAACATTGCGCCTAGGCGCCATGTTTTGTACTAAGCATTGCGCTGGGGCGCAATGTACTGTTCATACCTGAGGAGATTTCGCGGCCAATGAGCTCTGGCGGCGCCGGGGCAAAATTGCTCTGCACCGAATTTTTTTTTTAAGCTTCCAAAAAGCTATATTTTTATATGGAATGATAGAAATGAGTTATATAAACCCTATAAGTGATAATAATGGTCAAATTAAAGGGTGTTTAGTTATAATGAAATGATAAATGTCATAATATAACATGCCTAAAGCTAAGCCAAATCAAGTTAAGGGTCAAAAGCAAGCTAGGGTGTATTATAAACCTACATAAAGTATAATGCATCATATGTGAAATGAATAGAGATTAATGATCGGGTATTTATGAGTTAAGTTTGACAAAGATTATAAAGTGTGATGAGCCTATATTGTTGTAAAGGTTATATATTGACAGATAAAGATCGAGGTAGCAATCCAATGCAAGAAATGATTGATAAGGCCAAGCAATGCGGTAAAAGGTTAAGTTAAATGAAAGCTAGTCAGGCAAGTTTTCAGACTAAATGTGTTATTGCTCTATGTGAACTAGGTAGTAATAAAGGAGTTGAAATGTGCCTTATGCGCAACTACGTGATTTAATTGTTAAGTGAAATACGTGGTATATATGCATAACGTGATAAAGTAAAGAGGCATAAAGCATATTATAAATTGCGAGCATGAAATGTGGTTATCTGAATTACTTGCTGAGCTTTATGCTAATTCTTGCTATGAACTAACATTTCAGGTAAAGTATGAGAAGGCCGGAGATTCCGGTGCAGCTAAGGTAAAGAATGTGAGTGTATGGATAAGCACAAAGAAATTTGTTATATGTAGATCCGTATAGATACAAGTTATGTAATAGTTGATTTTAAATGTTAAACCTATATGGTAAAAAAAAAAGGAATGTATGGTCTGTAAATCCTTTTAGCTAAATGTAATGTATGTATTATCCAGTTAGACTTTGTAAAGGTTATAATTTGATGATTGTATTATGTAAGTCGAGTATGTATATAATAGAACTCGCAAGTATGGTACCGAGGTATGAATTGGGTTATGTATGATATTGAAATATGTAAACAGACATATATGAACAGGAATAGGTAAAGAACAGGTATATGCAAACAGGGCAGTGTATAAATAGTTCATCGCAAAATTTTTATATACAAATTATGATATCATAAATATATATGATTTTAAAAAGGTAATAGACTAGGTCACAAATTGTAATGGTTTGACCTAAGTTCTAATAAAGAGTAGGTGAATGTTGCGATCCTGAGGCAGGTAAGGAATGAAAGATAAAGTATTGTTAAAAAATAATATGGACCGCATTATGGTCAACTCAATGGTTTTTTAAAGTTAAAGGTTAGGTTTTGACGCACGAGATTCCGGTTAATATGGATTTAAAGTTAATGGTTATGATATCCAGAGATAATCGGATATAATTAAGAATGGTGGGATCTCGGGGCGTCACATGACTAGTGGTGTTTCTGATGATAAAAGTTTATGATGATTTTCTTAAAAAGAGAGGCTAGTATACATCAAGATCTACTTAATTCTCTTAGTGGTGGTTATTTTACAACAGTTAAACTTTGTTTAAGAACTTAACTGCTGTTATTGATTTAAGTCTTGCTGTTTATATTACTCTATTAACAACTTTACTGCAGTTGTTGTTTTAAAACATGTTGTCTATTATATTCGATTGAGAAGTCAACTGTTAAAGGCTAAGAATAATTTATTTTTCATTATCTTAGTCCTGATATTTCTTATTGGGCTATTTGAGCTCACCTTTTTCTTTTTGTTCAATTGTTCTAGAAATGAGAGTGTAGCCGGGATTAGCGGGGAAGAAAGGGGAATGAAGTAGCGGTCTGAGATAGTTTCTATAGTAGTCTTCACTGTCTTCACTAATACTCTTGTAGCCTTCATGGACATGATGAACCGAATATTCAAAGAATATTTGGATCATTTTGTGGTTGTCTTTATTGATGACATCATCATATACTCCAAGAGTTGTGAGGATCATGAACGTCACTTGCGATTGATACTCCAAAAAGTTATATGAAAATAAGTTATATGTTAAGTTGAAGAAATGCGAGTTCTAGCTTGAGGAAGTAACATTCCTTGGGCATGTGATTTCTAAACAAGGAATATCGGTTGATCTTGTAAAAATTGAAGCAATTTTAAACTGGGAATAACCTAAGACAGTAACCGAAGTATAAAGTTTTCTGGGTCTATCTGGTTATTATCGGATATTTGTAGAAGGTTTTTCTCGAATTGCCACTCCACTAACTTAGCTGACTCGGAAAAACACAAAATTCGAATGGAGTAAGGAATGCGAGAAAAGCTTTCAAGAACTCAAGAGGAGACTCGTTTCAGCACCTGATTTGACTATACCACTAGGATCACGAGGATTTGTTATCTACAACGATGCTTCAGGTAGTGGTCTAGGATGCGTTCTTATGCAACATAAAAAAGTTATAGCTTACGCCTCTCGAAAACTCAAAGATTATGAGAAAAATTACCATACTCATGATCTAGAGTTAACAGCGGTCGTTTTCGCATTGAAGATCTGGAGACACTACTTGTACGAAAAAAAGGTGGAGATCTTTATAGATCATAAAAGTATCAAGTATTTCTTCACCCAAAAGGAACTCAACATGCGACAACGACGCTGGCTTGAGCTTTTAAAGGATTATGATCACACTATCCAGTACCACCCAGGAAAGGCGAACGTGGTAGCTGATGCATTGAGTAGAGGATCATATGCGAATATGAATGTAATACTAACAATACAAAGGCGCATTTTGTACGATTTACAAAAGATAGAGATATAACTAAAGTTATCAAGGACCCAGATAAGGATCGCACACGTACGAGTGGAACTGGCTTTAATTAATAAAGTCACAGCTGCTCAAGCTACTGATCTAGAACTGATGAATATGATGAGAAAAGTACGAAAATGTGTTATTCTAGAAGCAAGAATTTATGAGAAAGGGATACTCTGAGTTAACTCTCATCTCTGTGTTCCTAAAAACCCTGAATTGAAGTATAAAATCATGGAGGCACACAATACGCCGTTTACGATTCATCCTAGAAGTACCAAAATGTATCGTGACCTTCGTCATACATTTTGGTGGGGCAATATGAAGAAAGAGATCGCTGAGTTTGTCTCGAGATGTTTGATGTGTCAACGTGTTAAGGCAGAGCATCAAGTGCCTAAGGGTCCATTGCAACCACTCGAAGTTCCCGAATGGAAGTGGGAACACATCAATATGAATTTTGTGATGGGTTTTCCCAAAGTTTCTCAAGGCTTAGATGCAATTTGGGTCATCGTAGATAGATTGACCAAGTCTGTGCATTTCTTGCATATACGAGAAAATTATTCACTTGAGCGTCTAGCTAATATGTACATAAGTGAGATTATGAGAATACATGGCATGCCAATATCCATAGTTTCTGATAGGGACCCTAGATTCACTTCACGATTTTGGATCAGTTTACAAAAAGCTATGGGCACCGAACTACGATTTAGTTCTACTTATCATCCCTAAACAGATGGACAATCAGAAAGAAAAATTTTGACTCTTGAAGATTTATTAAGGCTTTGTGTGTTAGACTTCAAAGGAAGTTGGGACAAGTATTTAACTTTAGTTGAATTCTCCTACAACAACAGTTATCAAGTAAGTATAGGAATTACTCCATTTAAAGCTTTGTATGGATAAAAGTGTCGCTCTCCAGTATGTTGGAATGAGGTGGGAGAAGCAAAAATTTTGGGGACCTGAGCTGGTGCGCATAACAACAGAAAAGATCCAAATGATCAGACGACAAATACAAGTTGCGTAAGAACGACAAAAAAGTTATGCTGATCTTCATCGAAAGGATGAAAGTTTCAACATTAGAGATCATGTATTCTTACGTGTTTTCCTATGGAAAGGAATTACAAGGTTTGAAAAGAGAGGAAAGCTTAATTCTCAATTTATTGGCCCATTTGGAATCCTTGATTGAATAGGAACTGTGGCCTATAGACTAGCTCTACTACCAAACATGTCCCGCATTTATAACGTTTTTCACATATCTATATTACGTAAATATGTGAAGGACCCAAATCACGTTATTGAGGTGGAGCCAGATGAGATAGTGGAAGATTTAACATATGAGGAGATACCTATCAAGATCTTGGATAGAAAAGAGCAGATCCTACGCTCAAAGATTATACCTTAAGTCAAGATTTTATGGAAAAACTAAGATACTGAGTAAATGACTTGAGAGTTGGAATCTGAAATGAGAGTTAAGTATCCTGATCTCTTCGAAATACCAGGTATGTAAATTTTGGGGACGAAATATTATTAGGAGGGGAGGATGTAAGACCCTGAATTTTAATAAATAGATTTCAAAATTTTCTCATAATTTTATGTCTAACGATAAGGTGTTAAATTAATAAAAATTAAAGTTAGGGATGTTATATACAAAATTTTTATGTCGGACAATATTCGATTGATTGAGGGATATTTGTTCTGTCAAGGAATATTCGTTTTATCGGGGAATATCCGTATGACGGCGCCGAAATATTCAGTTATGGGTGGACTCCACAACAAAATATTGTCGAATGTAGAAAACGACAGCAGTAGCCTTTCTAAATAAAAAAAGTCAACGGTATTATCACTTTTAACTGTTAAAATACCCATTGATAAAAGTATGGTAACATATGTTATTTTACTGTAGCACACGGTATTTTACAGTAGCACATAGTATTGCATAACAACACACTGTATTACACAATGTTTAAATTATTGAACTGATAAAGTGTCTATTGCACATTATTTCATCAATAATTGTTATTACACAACATTTTATACTATTAAATCTATAATTGTTATTACACGTCATTTTACATTATTAAATCAATAATTGTCATTACACAATATTTTACATTATTAATTGCACAACATTCCATATTATTGAATCAATAATTGTCATAATGCATAATATCTTGCATTATTGGGCCAATAATTGTTACAGTAGTAGTTACGGATATTAAACAGTAAGACAAATTTATTATTTGAAAAACACTTATGTTTAATAATTGGATATTAAATAAATAAAATAATATGAAAATATGTAACGCGTGTACGTGTGTAACATGTGTAATGTGTGTACGTGTGTAACGCGTATACGTGTGTAACACGCGTAAGTGTGTAACACACGTAAATGTGTAACGTGTGTAAATGTGTAGCACGTGTAGGCGTAAAACGTGTGTTAGTCAACGAACGGTGCAAATTAAAGTGTGAAACGTGTGTTGGTTGATGAATGATTTAGATTAAAAGATGAGATTAAAATGTGTAACATGTGTGTGTGAAAAAGTTGGTTAGGCTCTGGCTATAAATATGAGGCTTAGCATAAGGAGTTTCATACATTCCTCACTCAATCTTCTTTCCACTCTCTAAATATTTCTTAGTATAAATGTCTCTCTGAGAGTATTAAAATTATCTTAAGCGTTGAAGATATGGAAGGGTACGAGTATTGTTCATGTAAGTTTTTGTAAAAGTTATATAAACACTCACACACACATCAGTTTATAATTCTTCCTTTAGAAGACTCTTCTATTAGAAAATTTATTTTAAAAAAAACTTCATTTAAAAGATTTTACTTTGAAAAGTTATTTTCTTTAAAAATTATTTTGATGTATATTTATACAGTCACTTTGATGATTTTATACATAAAATTGGTATGTGTTACTTATTAATTAAATTATAAATATACATATAGGTTGATCAACCTCATAAAAACTGTATTTAGTCATGAGATAAGGTAAGGGATATCATTTTCTTTCAAACTTTTAAACTTATTACGGTAAGGGGTAACATTCTTTTCATCATCATAAAGGGATATCATTTTCTTTCTTACTTATAAGTGATACCATCTTTTTCATCTTCTATCACTTAAAGAAAGTATCTCAATTGCACCTATAATATTATTAAACGATGAAAATTCTTGAAGTAATAATTTATTAATATTCCCTTAATAGTTTGCACTTCATCTAATACCATTTGATAAGAACATTCCTATTAAATTTTCATCGTTATATTTAAACTGTGAACTTATGGATTTTAAACTTTTGAACTGTGGACATTTATTTAGACTGTGAACTTATAGACCTTGAACTTTTAAACTGTGGACATTTATTTGAACTGTGAACATTTTGGACTAATTTCTTATATCGTAAATCTTACCGTTAAACTTCTTCCCTGTGGATCTTGGACATTACTCTTGGACTTGAACACCTTTTTCTATACATCATGTTGAAAATTTGGATATTATTTGAATCTGGACAAAGTCAAAATTATTAACTCCTCATGTTATTGTTGATCTTGTTTCTTCTGTTCATTATTTATATCTCTGTTATTATTTCAATCATCAATTATTTGGGTGTTCTGAATATCTGTGGCCTGGGACACAGATGATAGGTTAAAGGCGATATAGGATAAAGGTGATATAATTGCCGAGTGTCTTTGGTCGGATGAAAAGGACACATGATGAATGTTTTCTTTGGCTGGAAGTAAAGAAGAATTGCTATTTGGCATAATCATGACCAGTGGTATTTTTAATGATAAAAGTTAATGATGATTTTCTTAAAAAGATAGACTAGTAGACATCAAGATCTATTTGATTCTCTTAGTGGTGGTTATTTCACTGCAGTTGAACTTTGTTTAAGAACTTAATTGTTGTTATTGATTTAAACTTAATTGTTGTTATTTCACTGCAGTTGAACTCTGTTTATATTAATCTATTAACAACTCAACTGCAGCTGTTGATTTAAAACGTGTTATCTATTATATTCTATTAAGAACTCAACTGTTGAAGGCTAAGAATAATTTATTTTTCATTATCTTAGTCATGATATTTATTATTGGGTTATTTGAGCTCACTCTTTCCTTTTTGTTCAATTGTTCATGAAATAAGAGCGTAGCCGGGACTAGCGGGGATGAAAAGGGAATGAAGTAGCGATCCGAGATAGTTGTTATAGTAGTCTTCACTGTATTGTAGAATAGTAATAATTGTGAAGACTTTGTTGTGTATTATTGGGTACTGAACAGTGCATTGTAATAATTTTGTTGTAGTCTTTTGACAACTTAAATTGGGTGGTGTGGGCCCGATTTGGGGGCATCACAACATGTCCCAGAAACTGCACCCTTTGTAGCCAAAATTCACACTTGCAAAGTTTCACGTACAGCTTCTCCTTTCTTAGTGTCTCTAATACTACCCTTAAATATTTGGCGTGTTCTTCCTCCGTCTTCAAGTGAACTAGAATATCATCTATGAACATAACAACAAACTTGTCCAAGTGCTGCTTAAACATTATGTTCATCATGTCCTTAAAGCTACTGGGTCGTTCGTCAGACCAAACGACATCACCAGAAACTCAAAATGATCGTATCAAGTCCTGAATGTTGACTTTGATATATCCTCTCTTCTCACCTTCAGCTGGTGATGCCTCGTTCTCAAGTCAATCTTCAAAAAGTACTTCGCTCCCTTCAATTGATCAAACAGATCGTCAATCCTGTGCAATGGGTACTTGCTTTTAATCGTAACTTTTTTCAACTCTCGATAATCGATATAAAGTCTTAATGACCCATCTTTCTTCTTTACAAACAATACTGGCGCTCCCCATGGAGACACGCTCTGTCGAATATACCCCTTCTCCAATAATTCCTGCAGTTGTATCATCAATTCCTTCATTTCTATCGGAACCATCCTGTACGGTGCTTTTGATATTGATGATGTCCCCGATACTAAGTCAATTACGAATTCCACCTCTCTATCCGATAGTAAACCCGGTATCTCATTTGAAAAAATATCTGTCCTATTTCACCCCCTACTCTTTGAGTATCAACCACGTAAGCCAGATAACCTATGCAACCCTTCCTTAGCAATCTCCTTACTTGCATCATCGTCAGATAACAAGATTGTCTCGGCGATTTATTCCCATAAAATACCACATTCGACTTATTTGGAGTCTTTAGGTTTATACTCTTCTTCTGGCAGTCAATCATAGCTCCGTGATTAGACAACCAATCTATTCCAAGGATTACGCCAAACTCCCCTAAACATATTGGAATTAAATTCACATACAATTTATGTCCCCTTATCTCGGCACAACAATTCTTATATATGTACTCTACAGGGATCACTTCCTTATTTGCTACCTCTACATTCATTGAGTTCTCTAATTTCTCACGAGGTAACTTTAATCGATTAGCAAATTTATTTAATATGGAAGAACAGGTAGCACCCGAATCAAATAATACATATGCATTAATATTATTGATCGGAATAATACTTGCCACCACTTCCTTCGATTCCATGGCATCTTGGACGGTCATATTGAAAGTGCGTGCCACCGGTCTGTTTTGTTATGTTGGCCCTCCAATTATTAGTTTGTTATTATTTCCTTGATTTGCGCTCTTGGAATCACTCTTTCTTTTTGGGCGGTCTTTCTTTTGATGATCGGATGAGCCACAATAGAAACAATCTCCCTTTTTTACCTTCGAGCATTGTGGAGAAAAGTGCCTCGATTGTCCACAGTTGAAACATACACCCTTTCCCCGCATGCACTCCCCTGAGTGATTCTTTCCACATTTTTTGCACTTTTTGCTCTTCTTAGCCTCACTTGATGGCTTTCCAGAGCTCTGACTATCATTCTATTTTCTTTTGTAAGGATTGCTTCCTTCGCTACTATTTTCTTCCTTATGCCCCTCATAGCTCTTCTTCTTATGGTCTTGCTGGAATTTGGTAAATGCTTCGTTTCCTCTTTTGGCGATGATAGCTTTCTCTAGAAATGACAAAAACGTGTTGATTTGTAGCACTGCGACTTTTCCATACACCTAAGGCTTCAATCCTTCTTCAAATCTCTCATTGAATATTGTAGTATAATCGGTAACGGTTATGTTCCCTTATTTCAGTTCCAAGAATTTTACTTACATTCTCGCTTGCATGCTCTCCGAAAAATAGTTTTCGAAGAACAGCTCCTTGAATCGTGCCCACGTTATCACTCATTCTCCTGCTCGATTTTTGTTTGCTTTCCACCAATAATTCGCCTCTCCCTTCAACATGAAGGTGGCAAATAACGTCTGTTGTTCTTCGGCGACTCTAGCGGACCTCGAACACCTTTTCCATCTCTTCTACCCATGTATAGGCTTCAATTGGATCGGTAGTTCCGCGAAACTCTGGCAGTCCTACCAGTTTAAAATCCTTAAAGTTCACTAAGTGAGTCCCTGGCTGATTCACTACGGGTTGTACTACAATTGGTGGTATATTCTACATGATTTCTGCAGGCATAGCTGCAAAAGCTCGCATTGGGTCTGCTGGAACTTCCTCATTATTTACTGACTCCTCTATGCCCAGAATTCGATTCCCTCTTCTTGGCGTCATGGTCTGATGTAAACAAAACTTTATGTTATTTATTTTGTGTTTTTACATTTCATGTGACATTTATGTATGCTTACATTTAATAGCTAAACACAATTTAATCTCAATACAAATAGATAAAATAACTGCATTTATATTCATATACCACCGTTTTAATACATCAAGTGACAGCTTATGGCATACTGCTATAAATGCTCACCAACCAATAGTTATCCCCTAAATAACAAAATGTGGGGATATAAACCAACTTACCCCTATGACAAAACAAAAGTCGGGGTCTATCATTATCCTAAGTCTAAACAAAATAGTGAGATTTACAATATATACCAGTCCCTACTATGAACAAAAGTGGGAACTAAACTACATCTATATATAAGCTAAAATAGTGACATAGCTAGTGGTGGTACATCCAATGATAAACAGCCTCTACGTGCTCTTGCCGAGTGATCATGTCGACTACCCTACGGTTCACGAAGAAACGACTCAAGTCTTCCTATCGAGGATACCTCCTGACCCTGCTCTTTAACCTACCGAAGGTCGTGTCCATCGCAAAACCCAGGGAATCAATCCTAGATGCCCCAACTCGAACCTCTTTCTCTAGCTCGTCTACTCTCCTGGTAGCTATCATCCACTCATCATGAATACGGATCTTGTCCACTATCTCCAAATTAAACTCAGCTGTCATTTCTGTCAGCTGTATCTGTAATTCATCTCTCTCTGTCCGGAATCCCTCAACCTGAATCTCAGACTGCTCCAGCTCACCAACCAAGTCTACATTCCTCTCGAGGAGGTGATTTACCATAACTCCTAGTAAAGTAGTAGTCTGACGGCACCCATACACCTCAGGCCTCCAACTCAGCAATCTGAGCCTCCTACTACCCTAACTTGTCATCCTGCTCAATGATGCGATCTGCATACTCCTCGAGCAAGTCTTCCTCAAATGTGTGAAACACCGGATATTAGTCATCCGATGCCTCAACCACTACCTGATCCTCCCCCTTCTCGAGGTCTGTCTCAACAACCTGAGTATCCTCTTCATCACCCTCAACATCACTATTAAACCGCATCACGCCACCTCATACTGGCTCTTCAGTATCAACTGTGTGATCATCGGAATCGCCCCAACCTCTGTCTCCGGCTGAAACCTATACAACTGCTCCGTATCTACAGGTATGTCAATAAACTCCTCCTCAACAACATGATGACTGGACTCTCCTACCTCAGGCATCCTACAGCCATAGACAAAAAATAAACAAACAGCATGAAGTCAGTATCACAATAAAATATATTCATTAATGAAATGAAATAGTATTTTATTATGCAAAAAACTCGGCTCGATGAATTTTCACAATTCACCTCCAAACAAAAGTCGACTCAATGGATCTCTTCGACCCATCCACTTAGCATACTCTATATGAGTTTAATTCTAAGGTTATAACCTAGGTTTTACATCTTAAAGTTTATAACCTACAACTCTGATACCAACCTGTGACACCCCCAAATTTAGGTACCAATATCTTAGATTTGGTGCTCACGCAAAAATACATCCAATCATCACTAAACAACATTTAGTACTAATGCGAAAATAAATAAACATATGTTGTTCATTAATATATAACTTCACTAATCCCAAGGTCTTAAACCTTAAACAAAATACATCATGCATATCATATTAATACAAAAAGGGATCATAATTTAACAAAACAGAATAATAATAACAACTATTCCTAAAGTTTGCATTTGCCCTTGTCCTTTTTAGAATGCTTAGGCTTAACTACAATTAGTCCATGATATAGCAAGAGTGAGCAACTAGTTTGCTCAGTAAGTTTAAAATAAATAATAAAGGTATATCATGAATAAATAAGAATGATAATCGAATAAATAAACGATTTAAAATAACTGAACAATATAATCAAAGTTCCAAAGAAAGAATGAATATTGATTATTTACAGCTGAGTGGTCAAATAGACCATGAACATTTTCAAGGAATCAATCATTTAACTGTCCTTTTTATATTTTAACCTGTCAATTTGTACTTGAGGGGATCAGCCTCTTGCACACCATGTGTATGCATAACATTAAACTCTGACACATCGGATAACCGATACTTATATTCCCCTTATCAAGGGTTGCTATCTCAATCCAAGAATCCGTACCAACTATTGATTTGATATCTTTTGAAATATGTTAACATATGTATGTCTAACCGAACAAATGGCGTAGACCAATTCTTTAAACAGATCATAAATGAAGAACTTAAAATATTTTACAGTTCAATAATAGAACAGGAATTCAAGTGCATCAAGTGCGAATATCAATAACTTTCATAGATGTGGAGTAATTGACAAACATTAAACCATTATCATGATTGAAAAATACTAACTCGAGTTTGGGTTTTTAACATGCTCAATATAAATGTGAGTAAGGTTAGGGAAACTTGTCTTGTTCACGATGTACCGCTAATTCAGATAAATTAGACTCCATTTAAAAGACCTAACATTGATAATGCCGGCCTATCAATTAGTATAACATATAATTATGCACTTAAACATTTAAGTTTACTAAACCTATCATCTAATTACCGATGATCAGTACATAACACATTACAAGGAATTTCATATTATTTATACATAATTGTAGTTAGGTAAATGATTTAATCGTCGAATATTACTTCTCTTTAAGTAATATTAAATTAAGTATGCTTTAGACATCTTTATATAATTAATTAGACACTTAAACAATTTATTATAATTATTTCATTACCTCATTTATTCTTAAACATTATTTAAAATATTAAATGATAATTATCCTTAATTATTGTTGAATAATAATTAATTAATTAAAATCTATTAAGAATTTTGTTAACTATATTCCCCTTTAATTACTATTTAATTTTTAATTAATTAAATAATAATTAATTAATTAATTTTCCTTATATATTATTTAATCTTAATTAAATAATAAATAATTAATTTATTAATCTTAACCCCTTTTTATTATTATTTAAGGTCCATTAAATAATATTTAGTTATCCTTACTTATTATTTAATGTTAGTTAAATAATAAACAATTAGATTATTAACTTTATTCTCCTTTAATTATTATTTAATATCAATTAAATAATAATTTATTAATTACTATCCTTATTTATTATTTAATAATAAATAATTATTTTAATAACCTTTTTCATCATTTAAGTATTAATTCTTTATTTATTATTTAATAAAAATCAAATAATAATAATTAATTACTTTTATCTCCCTTTATTTATTATTTAATATTAAATAATAAATAATTAATTAATTTTATTTAAATAATAATTAAAACCTTAAATATTCTTAGTTTATTTTATTTGTAAATATTTAAATTTATTTGGGTCCCATGTTAATTATATTAATATTTAAAATATTTTATGACCCGTTTAATTAATTAAAACTGACCCAAATCAAACCGGAACCAACCCAAAACTGCCCTTAACTGACCCGGCCCCAAAATGGACCATCACAGGCGCCAACTCAGGCAACTAGGTGCCCAAGGGCATTGAGACAGGTGCCTATGCACTTGCCCCCTGGTTTTTATGCAAAAAGTTGCTTAGTTGGTGTTTTGTTTTGTTTTGTGATTTTTACCTCCTTTGTGCAAACTTTAATAAAATGAAATTTACAAATCAAAATGAACTCAAATTGGTCTTGTTGGATTCGTATATTATTGAACTACAAGATTCCATCATTAAAACACATTTTTGGACATGTATATGTCACGAAAAATGAGCTCAAGGTGGACTGTTGATAGAGTTAAATTATATGATATTTTTATGCCCTAATACTTAGTTTTTATATTTATTGTGTGCTTAAATATTTAATTATTTAGTTTATTTTGGTTTTAATAGGTTTTATAGGATTTTAGTTAATTTAGGTAATTTTATAGTATTTTTATATTTATTTTTATTTATGTGTTTTTATTTATTTTTAGTGTTTTAGGTGTTTTATTTATTATTATGTGTTTTTAGGATTTTTAGTATTTTTATATTATTTTTATTTATTTTTAATTAATTTATATTTTATTTTGTAGGAAAAATAAGCTTGGGGGCAAATCTGTAAATTCTGCGAAAGTTAGATGGCATTTTGGTAATTAACCAGCGGTGATGGCAATTCCGTAAATAAGCAACTGGAACACGGAGGGACATGGGTGTAATTTCAGCAAAAGACGGTGGCAGAATCGTAAATTCCGGAAACTGGGCTGCGCGCATTGCGCGCGAGGAAATTATACCGCGTATGGAACGACGTCGTTTGACAACGCAGTTGAAGAAAAAAAATAACGCCCGCGCAATGCGCGGACGTGGCGCTGACGTCATCCAATGCGGACGCGCGTTGACCGGTGGTTGACTTGAGCTAGTGACGCGTTTGGCTATGCGGTTTTGCTGCAGAAACGGGATTATTTCGCGAATTTGCTACTTTTTAATACCAAATTGGATTTTAATTCCAACTAGGGTTAGAATAATAATTATTTTTCTTTTTCTTTTATTTTTATTTATATTTTAAATCCTATTAGGGTTTGGAAAGATTAATTCCAACTAGGTTTAGGAGGATTTTGGAGCCTATAAATAGAGGGCTTGACACACATTGTAATACACAACTTCTCTTAGAATAAAAATTCTCTCTTCTATTCTTTAGTGTTCTCTACAATTATGAGTAGCTAAATTCTTTTTCTTGGTTTAAGTGATTGAAGCCATCAAGATTTATCCACTGTAAGATCTAATTTATTTTAATTGTTCGATTTATATTTTGATTATTGAATATTCTTCTATGCTTAATTTCATGATTAATTTGTTCAATTGTTAGGAGGCCTACTAGTTTATTATTCATATTAATCTACTGCTATTTGTGAAGCAACTAAGTTTAATAATTGTTTTGCAGATCAAAAGATTATTTTATCTTAGGAAGAATATTCATCTAAATTAAATGCAAACACGTGGCTTGTGTTGTTTAGTTCAACGATCTCTCTAATTCTTTATGCTGCTATTAAAATTAAATCTTTAGCACGTGCCGGAGGTTGTTTAATAGTAAGGGTATTTAGACCACGTGGCTCTACTTATCTAAAATTAAGGAGAGAGGAGAAAAATCATTCCACCTGCAAGTAGTTCTTTCTACGGTGAATCTTCAAAATATTAATTGATTTATTTTTGCATCAGTGATCAGTTGTAAATTCTTGATGGTGGATATTAACTTAAACCAAGGCTTTTTCTTCTCATTTACTTTATTAAATTATTTGCTTAATTATTTTAGTTAATTTTATTATTTCTTTAATTAAAAAACCCCCAATTCTTGTTTGCAAAAACATAAAATTAAATAATCATTCTCTGTGGGATCGACTCTTACTTGCACTACTACATATTTATTTTTCCAAAGTAAGATTTTATTTTTGGGTGCTTGCGACATCACACCAAATTTTGGCGCCGTTGCCGGGGAATTGATTTATTTATTTTTGTGTTTCTTTTATTTTATTTTAGTAATTTTTCGTAGTTATTTCTATTTTTATTTTCTTGCTTGTTTATGACCATAACTCGTTCTACTAATCAAAGTGATTTAAGGTTTGATCCAGAAATCGAAAGAACTTTGCGCGGATTAAGGAAAGAAGGACAAACAAATCTTGAAGCAAAAGACAACATGGCTGGAAATCGAACTTTGAAGGAACTCGCGGCCCCTGATTTGCACCAACAACCTTTATGCATCACTTTTCCCAATCTAGATGCTAACACTTCTTTTGAGTTAAAATCTGGTCTAATACATCTTTTGCCCACTTTTCATGGACTTGCAGGTGAAGATCCGCATAAACACTTAAAAGAATTTCATGTGGTATGCACGAGCATGAAACCTCCCGGAGTGACCGAAGAACAAATCAAATTAAGAGCTTTTCCATTCTCTCTAAAAGATCTGGCTAAAGATTGGCTCTACTATCTACCATCCGGAAGTATAACCACATGGGAAGAGGTGAAGAGATTATTCTTGGAGAAATATTTCCCAGCTTCAAGGGCGGCCAGCATACGAAAAGAAATTTGCGGTGTGAGGCAGAACCATGGAGAATCCCTGTACGAGTATTGGGAACGTTTCAAGAAATTATGTGCAAGCTGCCCTCACCATCAAATCAGCGAACAACTCCTAATCCAATACTTCTATGAGGGACTCATGTCTACTGATAGAAGCATGATTGACGCTGCTAGTGGTGGCGCTTTGGTGGACAAAACCCCCGAAGCTGCAAGGAACTTAATTGCAAATATGGCGGCTAATTCCCAACAATTCGGCACTAGGATTGATTTTTCATCCAAAAATGTTAATGAGGTAAATATTTCTTCACTTGAGCAACGAATTGATAGTCTAACCTCCGTTGTTCATCAAATGGCTGTAGGTAATACACAACAAGTGAAAGCTTGTGGAATTTGTGCGGTAGTAGGACATCCGACGGATATGTGCCCCACTCTTCAAGAGGAGTCCTATGAACAAGCAAATGCAGCAGGTGGTTTTCCTGGTCAACCACAAAGGAGATATGATCCTTACTCGAACACGTACAACTCAGGTTGGAGAGATCATCCTAATTTCAACTATGGCAATCCACAAGGGAATCCATCCACAAATCCAAACTTTGCAAGCTACCAACCATACAAGCAGCCATATCCCAACAAACAACAGGGCCAATCATCTAATTCTAATATGTCTTTAGAGGATTTGGTTAAACAACTTACCACTAACACTTTGCAATTTCAGCAAGACACGAAGGCCAATATGCAGAATTTGGAAATGCAAATGGGACAAATGGCGACTGCAATCAATCGATTGGAGGCTCAAGGTTCTGGTAAATTACCATCTCAAACGGTGGTGAATCCAAAAGAGAACGCAAGCGCAATCACTTTGAGAAGTGGTAAAGAGATACAAACTCCGGAAATGCCAGAGCATGCACCACCAGAGCAAGGCAAAACAGAAGCAGACCACACGGACAAAGGCGACAGTAAAGCTGAGCACAATGTTCAAGGCGACAATGGTACCCCTAATCATAAATTTCCATCTCTCTCTGATTATACACCGGTACCCCCTTTTCCTCTAGCTTTAACAGAAAAACGAAAATATGAGAAAGATTCAGATTTATATGAAACTTTTCATCAATGCGAGGTAAAAATTCCATTGTTAGATGCAATTAAACAAGTACCTCGCTTTGCTAGATTTCTAAAAGAATTGTGTACACACAAGAGAAAACAAGCACTCAAAAGGTATGAAAAGATAAAAGTAGGAAAAAATGTGTCTGCCGTGATTCAAAGAAAACTTCCTCCAAAGTGTCAAGATCCAGAAATGTTTACTATCCCTTGCCAGATAAGTGACACTAGATTTGAACAAGCCATGTTAGACCTAGGAGCATCTATTAATGTCATGCCATATTCTATATATGCTTCTTTGAAACTTGAACCTTTAAATAAAACCGGTACAGTGATTCAGTTGGCTGACAGATCTAATGCCTATCCTAAGGGTATAATAGAGGATGTTCTTGTGCAGGTAAATAATTTAATTTTTCCTACTGATTTTTATGTGCTTGATATGGAGAATGGTGATCAAAATGCTCCTATTTTGTTAGGAAGACCATTTTTAAAGACATCCAAAACCATGATAGATGTTCATAGTGGTACACTTACAATGGAATTTGATGGCGATGTTGTGCAGTTTAATATTTATGATGCCATGAAATATCCCAATGATGATAATCCTGTTTATTCTATTGATGTGATTGACTCATTAGCACAGAAAATTTTTGAACTTGATTGAAAGGATGCAGTAGAAACGACAATCAATCAGAATCTGGAGGAGGAAGAAGAGTTCGCCTTGACCGATGAATTAAAGGATGTTATTGCAACACTAAATGATTCTCCAAACGCAGGTAACGTTCCTTATATTGATCTGTCAGCTCCTAACGAAAAATCTTTACCATCTGTTTTGCAGTCACCTACTCCAGAATTGAAGCCTCTGCCGGATCATCTCAAGTATGTTTTTCTTGGAGAAGAAAAGACATCGCCAGTGATCATCTCCAATAAACTTAGTCCATCACAAGAAGAACAACTCATGAAAGTTCTTAAGGAGCATAAGAAGGCCATTGGTTGGACGATTGCTGATATCAAGGGAATAAGTCCGTCGACATGCATGCATCGTATCTTACTTGACGAAGGAGCGAAACCCACCCGTCAACCGCAAAGAAGACTAAATCCACCTATGATGGATGTAGTGAAAAAAGAAATTCAAAAGCTTCTTGAAGTTGGCATGATTTACCCTATTTCGGATAGCAGTTGGGTTAGCCCAGTTCAAGTAGTTCCTAAAAAGACGGGCATAACTGTGGTCAAAAATCAGAATGATGAGTTAATTTCCACCCGTATTCAAAATGGGTGGCGGGTTTGTATAGATTATAGAAAATTAAATGCTGTAACCCGAAAGGACCACTTTCCTTTACCTTTTATTGATCAAATGCTTGAACGACTAGCTGGTCATTCTTATTATTGTTTTCTTGATGGTTATTCAGGTTATTTTCAAATTGCAATTGCTCCGGAGGATCAAGAAAAGACGACGTTCACATGCCCATTTGGAACTTTTGCCTATCGTCGTATGCCGTTTGGACTTTGCAACGCCCCTGCTACTTTCCAAAGGTGTATGGTTAGTATATTTTCCGATTATATTGAGCATATCATGGAAGTTTTTATGGACGATTTTACAGTTCATGGGGACTCTTTTGATAATTGTTTACACAACCTTACACTTGTCCTTCAAAGATGCATAGACACTAACCTTGTACTAAATTCTGAAAAATGTCATTTCATGGTTGAACAAGGTATAGTTTTGGGTCATGTTGTTTCATCTAAAGGAATTGAAGTAGATAAAGCAAAAATTGATATTATTCAGTCTCTACCTTATCCCACTAGTGTGCGGGAAGTGCGTTCTTTTCTTGGACATGCAGGTTTTTACCGGAGATTCATACAAGATTTTTCCAAGATAGCATCACCCCTATGCAAATTACTACAAAAGGATGTGGAGTTCAATTTTGACAAGGAGTGTAAGACAGCGTTTGATAAGTTGAAGGAATTATTGACCACTACTCCAGTTATTCAACCTCCGAATTGGGACATACCTTTCGAGATTATGTGCGACGCAAGTGATTATGCAGTAGGAGCTGTTTTGGGTCAAAAAGTTGGGAAAGCATCTCATGCAATTTATTATGCTTCGAGGACCTTGAACGATGCGCAGAGAAATTATTCGACCACTGAAAAAGAACTCTTAGCTGTTGTTTTTGCTTTAGAAAAATTTCGATCTTATTTGCTTGGTACTAAAGTTATTGTTTATTCTGATCATGCAGCTCTTCGTTATTTGATGACAAAGAAAGAGGCAAAACCAAGGTTGATAAGATGGATACTTCTCTTGAGTGAATTCGATTTGGAGATCAAGGACAAAAAAGGGACAGAAAATAGTGTTGCAGATCACTTGAGTCGTTTAGCGAATGTGCAAGATGAGCTTCCTCTACAAGAGACGTTTCCTGATGAACAATTGTTCTCTGCATATAAGAAATCACCTTGGTATGCAAATATTGTCAATTATTTGGTTACTAACATCTTGCCTTCTAATTTGTCTAAAGCTCAAAGGGATAAAATAAAAAGTGACGCAAAGTACTACGTGTGGGATGATCCCTACTTATGGAAACATTGTGCGGACCAAGTAATTAGAAGGTGCGTCCCTGAAACTGAAATTAATCCTATTCTCACTTTTTATCATTCATATGCGTGTGGAGGTCACTTTGGATCTAAGAGGACAGCAAGAAAAGTGCTTGACTGTGGTTTTTATTGGCCATCTCTATTCCAAGATTCATATTTGTTCTGCAAGTCGTGTTGCAATTGTCAAAAGACAGGTAATATATCCCAACGAAATGCAATGTTGCAAACCCCCCATACTATTTTGTGAAATCTTTGATGTTTGGGGTATTGATTTTATGGGACCGTTTCCTGTGTCGTTTGGTAATGTTTATATTTTACTTGCTGTCGATTATGTTTCAAAATGGGTGGAAGCCAAGGCCACAAGGACTAACGATTCTAAAGTGGTTGCAGATTTTCTCCGTACTAACATATTTTGCAGATTTGGAGTTCCTAGAGCTCTAATAAGTGACCGAGGCACTCATTTTTGCAATCGAACTG
Source organism: Hedera helix (assembly GCA_947179155.2). Lineage (NCBI taxonomy): Eukaryota > Viridiplantae > Streptophyta > Magnoliopsida > Apiales > Araliaceae > Hedera > Hedera helix. The sequence continues at coordinate 4,980,930 of OX359287.1, forward strand.
TGGAAGCTTTGTTGAAAAAATACCATGTCACTCATAAGGTGTCGACTGCATACCATCCGCAAACTAATGGGCAAGCAGAAGTGTCGAATAGAGAAATCAAGTCCATTCTCGAAAAGACAGTAAATCCAAGCAGAAAAGATTGGAGTTTACGATTGGATGATGCTTTATGGGCGTATAGGACGGCTTATAAAACGCCTATTGGTATGTCACCATACAGATTAGTATTTGGGAAACCATGTCACTTACCTGTGGAGCTAGAACACAAAGCTTATTGGGCTATTAAGACTTTTAATATGAAGATGAGTGAAAGTGGAGAGCATAGGAAGTTGCAAATACAAGAGTTGGAGGAAATTCGCAATGATGCTTATGAAAGTGCAAGAATTTACAAGGAGAAAACAAAGACTTTTCATGACAACATGATTTCTAGGAAAGAATTCAAGATTGGCGAACAAGTCCTTTTATACCAATCTCAACTTCGGCTGTTTCCAGGTAAGTTACGTTCTCGTTGGATTGGGCCTTTTGTTGTTACTAATGTTTTTCCTTATGGGGCAGTTGAAATTCAAAGTTTAGAAAATGCAAAAGTACTCAAAGTGAATGGCCATAGACTCAAGCATTTTCATGAGAATTTTCAAAAAGAAGACGAGCCTAATTTGGACCTTGAGGAGCCAATTTCTACCACTTGAAAAGGGAAGCCCGCTGTCAAGCCAATGACGATAAACAAAGGCGCTGCTTGGGAGGCAACCCAAGAAATCAGATTTGCATTTCTTTTCCCTTTTTCTTTTTATAGTTATTTGTGCCTTTTTCTTTGCATTTTACTTTACATTGGGGACAATGTAAATTTTAAGTGTGGGGGAAGGGATTTAGGATTTTTGTTATTATTTTTGTTAATTTTAGGTCATATATTTTTGATAATTTTAGGAAATTTTAAAATTTTTTTTAAATTTTGAATTTTGTGGGTAAATTCACTGCAAACCCTCACGAGACAAAACTCGTCCACTTGGGGTAACCTTGGGGTTTAAAGGCTTGTTGCACATGCTAAGTGTAACCGTGTTTCCTACGAAAATGGGGTAGTTTTTTTATTTTTTTTTATTATTTTTAGGATGTGTCGCTTGAGCAATGAGTTAATTAAATTTTAATTTTTAGCCAATGATAAAAATTTTGATTTTTATTTAATAACTCTTGGAAAAACGATAAATTTTTGCTTAGTCTGAATTTTTGACTTATTATTGATTATTACTTTGTTTGAGATCTTTAAATTTTTTATGCACTTATATCCATTTGTTTGAGCTAATTTTAATGAAGAGAAAGTTTAAATGGTTAAATGCTTATGAAAGATATTTTTGAACTCTATATCTTATTTGATCATTATTTGAAGTGAAATATAAAGCAAAATATAATTTGGAAGAGATGATTTAGGTAATTTTTCTAGGATTATTATTGAAAAGAAAAATCTTGTGGTGGGTTGAGATGGAGCGTAAAACGCACTCACTCATAAACACATGAAAAAGCGAGATGGAGCGTAAAACGCACTCGTTAGTGAGATGGAGCATAAAATGCACTCACCGTGAAGAAAAAAAAAATGAAAAAGTGAAAAAATGAAGAAAGAAAGAAAATGGGATGGAGCATAAAATGCACCCATTAAAAGAAAAAAATTTGAAAAAAAAATGATATTAATAATCCTAGTGTATATAATTGATTAAAACCTTTTGATCTTCTGCTTTATATTTGTCTGTATTAGCTGAAAGTGATGAGAAAAATAAGTATGTTGAGTTTTGTTGTTTGTCTTTTATAAGGTAATTAATAACCTAGACTTATCTGAGTTTTAATTAGTTTGATACATTTTGATTCACACACACACGAACGGTATTGAGTAGAGTAATATTAATAAATATGTCAAAGTTATAGATTTTGCATGGTTTTGAAATTTTCTTTGAGTTATCATTTTAAAAATCTTTGAGGCTGATGTTGAAATTTATATTGCTCTGTTGCTCAAGTAAGTTGTTTGGTTATTAGTTTTATTTTATAATTTTAATTTTTGTTTTGCCCGAGGACGAGCAAAAAGCTAAGTGTGGGGGTATTTGATAGAGTTAAATTATATGATATTTTTATGCCCTAATACTTAGTTTTTATATTTATTGTGTGCTTAAATATTTAATTATTTAGTTTATTTTGGTTTTAATAGGTTTTATAGGATTTTAGTTAATTTATGTTAATTTAGGTAATTTTATAGTATTTTTATATTTATTTTTATTTATGTGTTTTTATTTATTTTTAGTGTTTTAGGTGTTTTATTTATTATTATGTGTTTTTAGGATTTTTAGTATTTTTATATTATTTTTATTTATTTTTAATTAATTTATATTTTATTTTGTAGGAAAAATAAGCTTGGGGGCAAATCTGTAAATTCTGCGAAAGTTAGATGGCATTTTGGTAATTAACCAGCGGTGATGGCAATTCCGTAAATAAGCAACTGGAACACGGAGGGACATGGGTGTAATTTCAGCAAAAGACGGTGGCAGAATCGTAAATTCCGGAAACTGGGCTGCGCGCATTGCGCGCGAGGAAATTATACCGCGTATGGAACGACGTCGTTTGACAACGCAGTTGAAGAAAAAAAATAACGCCCGCGCAATGCGCGGACGTGGCGCTGACGTCATCCAATGCGGACGCGCGTTGACCGGTGGTTGACTTGAGCTAGTGACGCGTTTGGCTATGCGGTTTTGCTGCAGAAACGGGATTATTTCGCGAATTTGCTACTTTTTGATACCAAATTGGATTTTAATTCCAACTAGGGTTAGAATAATAATTATTTTTCTTTTTCTTTTATTTTTATTTATATTTTAAATCCTATTAGGGTTTGGAAAGATTAATTCCAACTAGGTTTAGGAGGATTTTGGAGCCTATAAATAGAGGGCTTGACACACATTGTAATACACAACTTCTCTTAGAATAAAAATTCTCTCTTCTATTCTTTAGTGTTCTCTACAATTATGAGTAGCTAAATTCTTTTTCTTGGTTTAAGTGATTGAAGCCATCAAGATTTATCCACTGTGAGATCTAATTTATTTTAATTGTTCGATTTATATTTTGATTATTGAATATTCTTCTATGCTTAATTTCATGATTAATTTGTTCAATTGCTAGGAGGCCTACTAGTTTATTATTCATATTAATCTACTGCTATTTGTGAAGCAACTAAGTTTAATAATTGTTTTGCAGATCAAAAGATTATTTTATCTTAGGAAGAATATTCATCTAAATTAAATGCAAACACGTGGCTTGTGTTGTTTAGTTCAACGATCTCTCTAATTCTTTATGCTGCTATTAAAATTAAATCTTTAGCACGTGCCGGAGGTTGTTTAATAGTAAGGGTATTTAGACCACGTGGCTCTACTTATCTAAAATTAAGGAGAGAGGAGAAAAATCATTCCACCTGCGAGTAGTTCTTTCTACGGTGAATCTTCAAAATATTAATTGATTTATTTTTGCATCAGTGATCAGTTGTAAATTCTTGATGGTGGATATTAACTTAAACCAAGGCTTTTTCTTCTCATTTACTTTATTAAATTATTTGCTTAATTATTTTAGTTAATTTTATTATTTCTTTAATTAAAAAATCCCCAATTCTTGTTTGCAAAAACATAAAATTAAATAATCATTCTCTGTGGGATCGACTCTTACTTGCACTACTACATATTTATTTTTCCAAAGTAAGATTTTATTTTTGGGTGCTTGCGACATCACACCAACTGTTATGCATTAGGGTTTGACAGTGAACTCATTTGGTTCCAAATGTCATAACTCACTCATTTTAAAATCTTTTGACATGATTCCAACTAAGTTTTACTCTTAACTTACATACCTATCATATGAAGAAAGAAAATCACATATACAACATGTAGGTTTCAAAATATAAAGCTTTGAATCACACGTTCGCTTAGTGTTCCATCGGTAGAAATCATTTTTCATACATTTTGCTAAACTTTTCAACACAAACACATATAAATATTCATGTTAAACCCATTTAACCCTAGATCTACCAATTTGGCATGGATGTAAACATTTATAGCTTGAGAATGATTTTTTTATCATAAAAATCATATGTAACACAAAGAAAAGCATACAAGCTAAGGTTTTAGGTGGTATTATACCTTTTGCTCTTAAAAACTTGCTTTCTTTGCTTTCCAAAATAGGTTATGAAGTGTGATGGCATCCAAGAACACCTCCTTAAAGAAAAATGGCTTAAATCGCTTGACTGGGTAATGAAACTCACTAAAGAACTCTCTAAAGTCACTCACTCACCAAGTTAACTCACTAGAACTCCCTAACACCTAATATAGAGAACTCTTGCAATATTTTTGTAACACTCTCAAATGAAACGTGGTGTGTTATTTATAGGCCTAACATTCTATACATATATCACTTATATCTATACAATAGACATCAAACTTTCTCACAAATTCTAGCAAATTGGCTTAAGTGTTCCACACACTATATCAAGTAAATCAATTGATGAATTTTTGACATCCAAGTGGCCTCTCTCTCAATTCCACCGGCCACTCCCCTAAAATCCCTTGATTTTCCCTTGATTTTTATTACACAATTTATAAATTAAGTCTTCTAGAAGCTTGCTCAATTGGGTTAATGTTTAGGCTTTCATTTTAATTCGTTTGGGCCACTAGATCACTAAATAAATTCACCAACATGGGCCTTCAAAAATAATTCACTAGCCTCCCAATTAAATAAAAGATTGGACTAGTTTAATTAAATATTAAATCACATAATGTAACATATAAGTCCATTATTTTTTTAATTCACATTGAAATTGTTTTTTAAATAATTATTAGACCATTTAATAATTAAATTTGATTTAAATTACATAATCCAATTAGATTTTCCATATTCAAATTTTAATTGAATATTTAATTAGGGATCTATAACCTATTAATCCCTTAATATCAAAAATCATTAAGTTAGTCTGTTAATTTAATTAAACTCATTAATCATACTTTCTTTAATTAAATTTATCGAATAGACAAATAGTCAAACCATCACATAAAGGTTTACATTAATTCACACAACTTAATTAGAATTTAAATTTTTAATTTTATTTATAATGTAACTTAAAATTCTCGGTCCTTACAATCACCCTCAACCTCTGCTACAACATTCATCTCAGCTTCTGGCTCAACTGTAGTCGGCTCGACCAAGTCAATATGCTTATCAACAGGAGTATCCTCTACCACTCGGCTAGGCTCGCCTACCTCGGACATCCTACAACCATAAACAAGAAACAACAAACGGCAACACGTCAGAATCATAATAAAATATATTCATTGATGAAATGAAATGATATTTTATTATATAGAAAATCGGCTCGATGAATCTCCACAATCCATCTCCAAACTTAACTCGACTCAATGAATATCCTCGATTCATCTCCTAACGTACTCGATTTGAGTTTAATTCTACGGTTATAACCTAGGTTTCGTAAATCCTAAAGTTTATAACCTACAACTCTGATACCAACCTGTGACACCCCCAAATTCAAGTACTAATGCTTCGAATTTGGTGCTCACGCAATAATACATCCAATCACCACTAAACAACATTTAATACTAATACAAAATATAAATAAATAGATGTTGCTTATTACAATGACTTCCTAGTCTCAAGGTTAAAAACCTTTACCAAGAATAAACATCACAACCTACAAAAGATATCAAGTGCTTGTTGTTACATTATACTAATATTAAACAAAATATAGAACAGGCAACCAGCTATCCAGATTTAACTACGATTTCTCTTTTTCTTTGCCTTTATCCTTACCCAACCCTTCGAGTTTAACTACAATAATTTCATGAAATAGCAAGGGTGAGCAACTAGCTTGCCCAGCACGTGTGAAATGAATATGAAATATGTCATGAATAGGAATAACAACTGAATAATTCAATAATATGAGTTTGATATAGTCAATGCACAATTGAATGAGTGGTAATTGATTATTTAAATGCTGAGTGGTCAAATAGATCGTGAACGTCTGCTGAGGAATCGGTCTCTTGATTGACCATCTTATATTACATTTTTAGAGCTGTACTTGAGGGGGTCAGCCTCTCGTACTCTATGTGAATGCATAATATTTATTCTGTCTGTATCGTTTATCTGATACTTAGATTTTTTTTCCATTATAGGTTGTTCTTCTCAGTATAAGAATATGTACCACTATAGTTTGGATAACTTTTAAAATAAATTATACATATGTCTGGCCGAACGAGAGGCTTAGACTTCCTTTTTAATTAGTTCATGAATGTAAGAACTTTAAACGATTCATAATTCAAGAATGGAATATGAATTCAATTCCACTACATGCAAATAACAATAATATTGATATGAAATAATTTGCAATACAAAATAAGTCAAGTTTAGGAACTTGCTCAATATAAATTTGAGTAAGGTTATGAAACTTGTTTGTCTTTCGAGTTACTGATACTTCTCTTAACTTAATTTTTTTTAAAAGACCTAACATAAATAATGTCGGTCTATCAATTAGAACATCACATAATCGTTCATTTGACCATCTATTTACGTTATTTATCTAGCATCTATATCAATTAGGATAATCACATAGCACACACAATTCAATTTTATATCATTATCCCTATAAAAATATTTAATAGTACCTAGGGTAATGATTTAATTACCTAATATCACTCATCCTTAAGTAATATTAATTTATTAAACTTAAAACATTCATCTCCCTTCATTTAAATGCTTAAACAATTTTTTATAATTGTTTAATTAATTACCTCATTTATTATCTAACATTATTTGGATAATAAACAATAATTTTAATTACTTTTATTTATTATTTAATATCAATTAAATAATAAATAATTATTTTATATAATTTCATTCTTCTTTAATTATTATTTAACATCCCTTAAATAATAATTAATTAATTAACTATCCTTATCTATTATTTAGTATTCATTAACTAATAGATAATTATTTTATTGACTTCATTTACTTTATTTAATATTCAATATATCAAATAATTACCTTAATTGTTATATTTAAATAATTAATTTAATTATTTTTAATTCCTTTTATTTACTTTATTTATTATTTAATAACAATTAATTAATTATTTCTAGTTACTTTAATTATTATTTAATATTAATTAAATAATAATTAAGTATACCAAATGATTTTTATTTCACTTTATTTATTATTTAAAGTTATTTAAATAATAAATAATTATTTTATTTTGGTCTCATATTAATTATATTAATATTTACACCATTTTACAACCCGTTTTATTTAATTAAAATTGACCCGACCCAGTTTAAAAGACTAATCTTGAAATTATTTCTAAGTTTAATATATTGGTCTATTTATGGTTTACATATTAAATAGCTTAGATTGAACAACAAGTCTTGATTCCGTGTTTTTGTCTAATCCAGACAGCAAAGCAGACAGGTCTACCCTTCTTGGTTTAGTACAAACGAAAGCAAAAACTAAAACAGATGGGTCTTACCTGTCTGGTTTAGTATAAAACCAAAGCAGACGGTCCATGCCTGTCTGGGTTGAAACAAAATCCGAACAATTTTTCCAAAGCGACGATTTTTGCTTTAAAAATCCATTTTAATATACTTTTTGTTCATTCTTTTTAGATCATTTGATGTCTCATAAGTCTATAATATATCAAACCATCAAAACACATTTTTTGTGCTTGAAAATATATTTTGACCATAGATCTACATATACACACATAAATACACATAGATCTCCATCAAATCCTCATTCCTTATATCTTCGAACCCTACATGGTTCCATCAAAACAAAACTCCCACAACTAACTATGGCGAAACATATATTAAATATTTACAAAACATAAAATTTAAGTTTAATGGTTAGGGTTACTTTTAAACCTTAAAGATTTGCTAGCTCTCTTCCTTTGTCTTTCAAAATAGCTCACAAAGCTTGCTGACATCCACTTGTAACCTCTTTAATCTCTCTAAACCTCTTTAAGAAAATAAGTCTTTAGTATTCTTCCTTTTCATTCTCTTTAAAACTACTCTCTATTGAATTGTTGAAGAAAATAAATGAAGCAAGGTTTGTTAAATGTATTAGGAGCATCTATTTAAACAACTAGTAGTCATATAGATATAACTATGTATCTATCTATAATCTCCTAATACTTACAACCTTATCTCATCTTATCTCCACAAACTCCTTAACAAAGCTAGATTTTTGGAGATTCTTGTACTTGATAGCCAATGAGAGAGCTCCAAAGTGAGATTGCATGGGACCCATGTGGGCCCCTTCCTCCTCCAATCTTCCATTCTCTCTCTCTCTCTCTCTCTCTCTCTCTCTCTTCTATATCCATGCTTTTTTCTTTATTTTTAAATGTCCAATTAGTAGCTATATTGACCAAGATTTTGACTTTTACTTAATTATCAAATTAGGTCAAGTTTGGGCCACTAGTTAAATTCCTAATGGGCTTCAAATAATTAAAAAATTGGGCTACCAACCCTACAAGCATTGTCTTATAAAATAAATCAAGTAGTGGGCTAGTTAATTTAATTTACATAAAACATATAACAAAATTTACAAGTCTATTATATATAATTAAATGCTCGGGCTTGTTTAGCTTTCATACAATGCTAGTTCATTAGAATTAATTACATTCTTAGACTATTAAATAAATTCACATAGTTTAACATATTGTCACTCATTTAATATTCACATTAATTAAATCACATGATTTAATTAGGTTTACTATATTTAAAATTTATTGAATATTTACATAAACATAATATCTTACTAATCCTTTGATATTAAAATTCCTAGGTTAGTCCATTAATTTAACTTATCCATTAATTGGTCCTTCCTTTAATTTAATCAATCATATATTCACATAGTCAACCAATCACATAAGACTTTAAATTAATTATCACAAAAATTTTAATTTATTAGAAATTAAATTCTTAATTTTATTTACAAGGTCACTTAAAATTCTTGGTCATTACATTCTCACCCCTTATAAGAATTCGGTCCCTGGAATTCAATATAATTTCACTTAAAAAGTTGCAGGTAATTCGTCTTCATCTTTTCTTCAAACTCCCACGTAGTTTCTTCAGCCGCGTGGTTCCTCCAAAGCACTTTAACAGAATGTATGACCTTATTTCTTAACGTTTGTTCCTTCATATCTAGTATCTAGATAGGAATCTCCTCATACGATAAGTTTTTCTCGATTTGAATCGGTTTGTAGGATATCACATGCTTATAGTTAGGTTTATATGATTGTAACACTGAAACATGGAACACGTTATGGATGTGCTCAAGTTCAAGAGGTAAAGCTACCTCGTACGCTACTTCGCCTACTCACTTCAGAACTTCAATGGGTCCTATGAACCTCGGGCTCAGTTTTCCTTTCTTGCCAAATCTTATCTTCCATTTTCAGGGAGATACTTTCAAAAACACAAAACTGCCAACTTCAAGGTCTCTTTTCTGACGATGCAAATCGGCGTACTTCTTTTGTCGATCTTGAGCTGCTACCAACCAAGCTCTTATTACTTTAATAACATCCACAGTCTACTGTACCATTTCGGGTCCTAACTGTCTCTGTTCACCAACTTCATCTCAATACAATGGTGTGCAACATTTCCTCCCATATAGTGCTTCATACGGCGGCATGCCAATATTAGCGTGATAACTGTTGTTGTATGCAAAATCCACCAGAGATAGGTGATCATCCTAATTGTCCTTGAAGTCCAAGACACATGCTCTAAGCATGTCTTTAAACGTCTGAATAGTTTGTTTGTTTTGTCCATCTGTCTGAGGAAGATACGCTGTACTCAACCTCAACTGCGTTCCCATACGTTCTTGCAGTCTTCTCCAGAAATTTGACATAAAACGCAGATCTCTGTCAGACATAATAGATATTGGCGCTTCATGTCCTGATACAATTTCTTTAACATATAGTTTTGTTAACTGCTCCAGATTGTATCTAATCTTGATAGGTAGAAAATGTACAGACTTTATCGAACGATCCACAATCACCCAAATTACATCGTACCACTTCTGAGTAACTTGAAGTCCCACAACAAAATCGATCGTGATATGCTCCCATTTTCATTTCGGAATTTTCAACGGTTGTAACAATCCACTTGGTCTCTGATGTTCTGTTTTAACCTTTTGATAGGTCAAACATTGGCTAACACACTCAGCCACTTCATTCTTCATATTTGGCCACCAGAAATGTCAACGCAAATCCTGATACATCTTAGTACCCACAGGGTGTACCGAATACCTTGAATTATGAGTTTCTTGTAGAATTTCCTCTTTCAATTCGAGAACCAACACAATCCATATTCTTCCTTCAAATCTTAGCAACCTTATGCTATCGAACTTAAACTTCAATTCCTTTCTTTCTAAGATTCGCTTCCTTATGTTAACACATTCATTATCCTTATTTTGAGCCTCCTTTATCTTGTCTAATAAACTCGGACTCGCTTCTACTACGAATAATTTTTCGTCTAAATCCTTTGGATATTTGATCTCCAATTCTAGTCTTACCATTTCTCTCACCAGTTCCTCCTGACCTTCCTACTCAGAGCATCAGCTATAACATTAGCTTTATCCGGATGGTATAGAATCTCACAGTCATAATCTTTAATTAGTTCCAACAATCACCTATGTCTAATATTTAATTCCTTTTGAGTGAATATATACTTCAGACTTTTGTGGTCTATATATATCTCGTACTTTTCTCCATAAAGATAGTGCCTCTAAATTTTTAGAGCAAACACTGCCACTGCTAACTTCAAATCATGAGTCGGATATCCCTTTTTCGTAGTCCTTCAGCTGTCTTGATGCGTACGCAATGACCATTCCGTGTTTCATCAGTACACAGCTAGACCCCTTATGTAACGCATCACTATACACCACAAATCCCCCGGTATCATCAGGCAATGACAATATCGGTGCTTCACTAAGCCTTTTCTTTAACTCCATAAAACTTGCTTCGCATTTCTCCGTCCATATGAACTTAATCGTCTTCCTCATCAAGTTGGTTAATGGTGTCGCTATTTAAAAAAAATCCTGAATGAACCTCCGATAGTAACTCGCCAAACCAAGGAAGCTTTTAACTTCTATCAGTGTCTTCGGTTGCTCCCAATTTATAACTGCCTCCACTTTTGTTGGATCCACCGAAACACCTTCTTTATCAATTACATGCCCCAGAAATTGTACCTTCTGTAACCAAAATTTACATTTTGAGAACTTCGCATACAACTTCACTTTCCTTAGTGTCTCTAACACCACTCTTAGGTGTTCATCGTGCTCCTTCTCAGTCTTTGAGTATACCAGAATATCATCGATGAATACGATAAAAAACTTGTCCAAGTACTGCTTGAACACCCCGTTCATTATATCCATAAATGCAAATAACGCGTTTGTTAGTCCAAATGACATTACCAGAAATTCAAAGTGTCTGTATCGAGTTCTGAATGCTGTTTTTTAGCACATCTTCTTTTCTTACCTTCAACTGATGATAACCGGTTCTTAAGTATATCTTTGAAAAGTACTTCGCTTCCTTAAACTGATCAAACAGATCATCAATCCTGGGTAGCTGGTACCTGTTCTTAATCGTAACTTTGTTTAACTATCGATAGTCGATACAAAGCCTTAGGGATCCATCATTCTTCTTTATGAATAATACCGGTGCTCTCCATGGAGACATTCTTGGACTATTCTTAGACTATTAAATAAATTCACACAGTTTAGCATATTGTCAGCCATTTAATATTCATATTAATTAAATCACATGATCCAATTAGGTTTACTATATTCAAAATTTATTGAATATTTACATAAACTTAATATCTTACCAATCTTTTGATATTAAAATTCTTAGGTTAGTCTATTAATTTAACGTATCCATTAATTGTACATTCCTTTAATTTAATCAACCATATAGTCACATAGTCAACCAATCACATAAGACCTTAAATTAATTCTCACAAAAAATTTAATTTATTAGAAATTAAATTCTTAATTTTATTTACAAGGTCACTTAAAATTCTTGGTCATTATAGAATTGGTTTAACCATTAATCGCAATCGAGTTCGAAATCCCATAGAATTGAATTTAAAAACTTAGTATGACATGCTCTGCATAATAATCACGATGAATGAAAGAATGTGAGAATAATAATTCACGTTTCTCCTCTTCTGTATCTCTTCAATTGCGTCTAACATCATCTATTTGTAGGTTACAAGAACAATCCTTAACCTAAAAGGAATTATAATACAATTAGGAATCAAAAACATCACAAAAGCGCACCACAGCTTTACTTCATTATGCGACGAGCGTAAAGACACCAATTTTTCTTCTTCCTTAGGCGTAACTACGTTCTCCTGCAAAAGCTTCACAATGGCCCAGGCGTAATTACCCTGCTTCCATCATAAATCTGGGCGTAATTACACCGCTCAATGGCATGGCATTTACAATTTTTCCATTTTCATCATTTTTTCCTATAAAATCAAATAAAAATGAATTATAAATATAATTAAAAATAAAATAATTATAAAAACTAAGAAGTAAGGAATAAAAATATAATAAAATTCATTCCTATCTAATTTCTTCACACTTAACTTTTGCTCATCCTAGAACAAATGAGAGAATTTTTCTAATGAAAGTTGTGTATTCAAGTGTATCCCAAGCCCTATATTTATAGGCTACATAATCCTCCTAACCCTAATAGGAATTATTATTTCCAAACCCTAATAAGATTTAAATTACAAAATAAAATAAATATAAAAAGTCTTATTTATTTTCCTTATTCCAAATTGCAATTGGATTTATTTAATTTATTAATTTGGAAACCACCCTTGTAGATGGACCCACACAGTAAAAATAAGAAGAAATAAGGCTGCCACTCTCCATACTCATTTAGCCGTTAGAAGATAAGGGACTAAAGCTGCCCAGCTCACGCCACGTGTCCTTCTTATCCACCAGCCAGATTCACCCACGCGCAAGGCGCGATTTTTTTTTTCTCTTTTGGTCCGACCGCGCATGGCGCGATAGCTGCTCTGATCCTTCATTGATTAAACGGCGTCGTTCCTGCTAGCTGCTTAACCAATTCCGCGCATGGCGTGCCCGACTAGCCTCTCCGTAATTACAGCCATGCCATTCAGCTCAAATTATTTTACATTTTGCCATTTAAATTTTTATTTCCTTATTTTTTCCTACAAAATAAAATTAAAAATAATATTAAATTACTAAAAAATAATAAAAATGCATAAAATTAAATAAATTACCTAAAATACTAAAAATACTTAAAAATTTACAAATAATTAAGCTTAAAAATACCTAATAAATAGATATAAAATCTACTTATCAAATACCCTCACACTTAAATCTTTGCTTGTCCTCAAGCAAAACAAGAATAAGTGGAGCAGTTTAGGCTTTAGGAATCTTAGAACCCAGGTATGAGTCTGCTTAAGGTTTGTAAGAAGACATAAGTGGAATGATCAAAGATAATAGTAATTGATAAATCAGTTAAAATGAGTAGACTTTTTAGATCTAGTTCATCAGTTAGTTCAAGGTCAGTAGCTTTGTCCTCAATCCCAGATATAATTAATCAGGAAGAACTTAGTTATGCTAATATAAGTCAAGATTTTGGTAACTAGAATATACCAAATGTTTTACCTAAAGAAATCTATAAGTCAACATTTTCTGATAATTTTAAATCGGATTATAATGTTAAAACTGTTGAAAAGGTTTATGCAATTAATAAAGAAAATGAAAATTATTCCTTATTAACAAATGAAGTAATTAAAAAACATATATTTAAGAGACATAATGTGATAACCCGAAATCCCGACCTTATTTAATTATCCGATTATCTCTGGAAATCACATTTAATAACTTTAAAATCATATTAACCTGGAATTTCGTGCATCAAACTTGACCTTTAACTTTAATTGACCGTAATTCGGTCCATATTTTTTTTTTTTTTTAAAAACTTATTTAACTTACATTCCTTACTAGTCTCAGGATCGCAACATTCACGTTATAGGTCCTCATTTTTATCAATTGTGACCTATGATATACAATTTCCATAACCAAATATATATTCATGTGCTATATAACATGTAAATAAAATTTCGCCATGAAGTATCTACATATGGCCCTGTTTACCTGTATCTGTTCGTTACCCGCTCTCGTTAACACATAATCATTCATCATATTTCTATATCATATATCTTCTATTTACATATCTTTATATCATACATACAAGTTTATCACATGTATCACTTTCCCATTTTTTTTTCGGGATAATATATATACATATACTTTGCATTTTTCGATAATACAAATTAGCAAATCATACATTCCTTTCTACCACTTAGGTTTAACAATTAAAACCGATTATTACAAATTTACATACATTTGCTTTACATGAATATCTCACAAATACAAATTACAATTTCTTCACGTATCTCCATGCATTCACACTCTTTACCTTAGCATCACCGGATTATTCGGCCTTCTTGTACTTTACCTGAAATGTTAGTTCATAGCAAGAATGAGCATAAAGCTCAGCAAGTAATTCAGTTAACACCTTTCATGCTCGCAGTTTATAATATGCATCATGCTTTCTTTAATTTAACATGTCATGCTCATATATCACGTATTGCATTTAACAGTTAGTTCACGTTGTGGCACGGAGTGCCCATCTCAATTATCACATAATTCACGTAGTTCAATTAGTACTTTTAGGTCTGAAAAACTTGCCTGTACCGCATTTATTTACACTTAACCTTTATTGCGTAGCTTGGCCTCGTCAACCATTTCTTGCCTCGGTTACTAGTCCGAACTTCATCTGTAAACATACATTCTACATTCATCATTATACGATCATAAACTCATATGACTTATCAAACTTAGATCATAATCACTTGACCATTAATCTCTAATCACATTACATTTGATGTATTACACCCTATGTAGGTTAGTAATACATCCCACATTGTCCCCTGACCTTTCCATAACTTAAATCATGTTTTGGCTTAACTTTAGGCATGTTACACTATGCCATTTATCGTTTCATTATAACTTTACACCCTTTAATTTAACCATTATTATTACTTTTAGGGTTTATATAACTCATTTCTATCATTCTATATCAAAATATAGCTTTTTGGAAGCTTAAATTTTTTTCAAATGAACAGTACCTCCGCCCCGGCGCCTCCAGAGCTCGCTGTCCGCGAAAAGCTCTCGGCCATGAACAGTAAATGGCGTCGGGGCGCCATTTTTAGTACAAAACATGGCGCGGGGGCGCCATGTTCAAATTCAGCACTTTCTGATTTTTGCCCTACCTTTGCCGATTTTAAATTTCTTCATCTTAACTCCAATTGAGCTGAAATTTGGACCACATCTAGACCTTACTACCTAGTATTTTACAAAAATACTACTTGCCTCATTTGGCTTCTTAAAAGTAGAGATACACTAGCCCCTAGGAGGGCTGTTCAACACGTTTCTATACTTAGAAAAATTTTCAGAATTTTAAAACTCAACTTTTGCAACTTTGTGATTTTTGACCAATTGCTTCAAAACTCAATTCCAACACTTGACATAGTTCACATAGCTTATATATGACATGTTCCAACTTTCAAAACGATAAAATTTCGCACGAGGCGAGAATTGTCCATTAAAATCCATTTTGATTCGAAACGATCGATTTCGATCGTTCGAATCGCCATTTCGCTCAAATTCAAATCCGTTGAATTCCAAAATAACCTAGACACGTGTATTATCATAAACATGAGTCATTTGACTCCATTTCATCTTTAATCCCTCCAAATTGCCAAAAATCATCCTTGAGTTGGATTTTCATAAAACTTTCCAAACTTTCAAAATTCAAACTTAAGCTCACTTGACACTTTGATCTCCAAACACCACATGGGCTAACACATATGCATTTAATAACTTCTTAGGTCTTTATAACTTCCATATGCACAACCGAGTGCACTTTACAGATTATTACGTCGTTTACACAAAAAGTATAGCCTAATATTTACACTTCCTTATACAAAACATAATTTTTAATCTTCAAAACATTCTTGTTTGCTATTATCATAATATTACATATGATTTCTTCATAATCAACCTTTCCATCTATGTTGTTGTCCAATTTAACTACATATAGCACATAATCATGCATTAAATCACAACTTTTACCCTTGAACATGAACTTAATAACATAACATCTTGGTTCTACCAACTTGAGCTTAGGGTTTCATAGCATAACTCATAGATAACACATATAAACTCATATAACTTACATCTAGCCACACCTCCATGCATGGCTACTCTTAAACTTCTATATACCCACATAAACTTTAAGTTTTAGAGCAAGAACAAGAATTTACCTTCATGTAGCTCCTTTTTCTCCTAGCTATGAACCTTTATAAAGTTATAACTCCACTTGATAGTTTGTTTCAAGCCTCTTGAACACTTCTCCTTGAATCTTTCAAGCTAATCCTTACAAAACCCTAGCTTTCTCTTGCTTCTTCTCTCTTTCTCTCTTGAACTCCCTCTCTTCTCTAGCATCTTCGAAAGTGAAGAATGAAAATAAGCTAACTTAGTTGGATACTTAAAATATATACACACATATAATACATGCATATTCCAACAACTAACCACCCTTGGTTAGTCTTAACTCATGCATGGTTAGGGACACATATGTCTTTTTACATGGCTAAACAAGGACACCTTGGTCATTATTCATTTCTAGGACACATTTGTCATTACTTGAATTGTTGAGGGCACCTTGGTCAATTGCCACAATTGCTAGAAAAATAAAATCCCAAAATTCATAACTTACTTAATTTCAATCCAATTAAATTCCTTTTTGATCCAACCTTGCTCCATTATGCTTAAATTTTATTTCATCATTAAATACACCATAATTGGCTTGTCCCAAAATACTTGTCTCACTTCAAAATTACTTTTCATTAATTAATAACAATAATGATTCATAACATTGATCAATTTACATAATATAATTTCTTAATTATTTACGAACCCTTTTTGGTTTCACATTCGATAAATTTCAATTCCTGATATCTCAAAATAGTCATAACACTCATCATTTTCATAAACCACTTCCTCGGGAAGCGTACCTCGACCAAATTATCGAGTTCCATCAATGTTTATTCTTTAAACTCATATAATATTATTATGACTTTAACTTCCTTTCGCTAGTTTATTTAGCACACATAATACTAATTCTGAACATATACCAACTCTACGTTCCTTCTACTCATATTTAAGAGTATCACATTCGGTATTTATACATTATATCACAATTATCTTATTTTCATCATTTATTATCAATTTCCTTACAAATTCCATATAAACACATATTATGCACTTAATATTTCATAAATCCTTAATCAGCCGATTTGATCATAAGGCTTTTTTTTTTCTTTACTACTCATACAAACTTTCATTTACTTGTCATACTCATAACTTCACCTCTTTAGGCCTATTCATTAAACTCGTCTTAAATATTATAAATTAAACATTAATTCACATAAACGCCCTTATTTCTTTTTATTCTTTCACTTTAATGTCTCTTTTCCCTTATTTCATCAATTACATTCATAAACATACATTGATCCTATCACAAACTGACACCATCTAGTGTTCTACCATAATTCCTTTCAAATTCCCCTAATGTAGGCATTACAACAATCAAACCTTTATCTTAATCTCATTTTTATTATCATTTCATCATAAAAATCAATTCCTCGTTAATCAACCATCACAGGTCATTTATAATATATATATATATTATTTAACTACAAAATAACTTTAATTACATAATAATACATTGATCACCTATCAAATCATATTTAATTAATCTTACACTTTCTGTCATTCATAACTAGGTTTTATCTAATAACCTTACTTAATTAATCATAATCCTTATTTAACATATCTGTAAAATCCTGGGGTGTCACACATAATTTTATCCATATAGGTCTAATTCAAGTTGCGGTAAAACATTTAAGTATTAAAGGAATTAACTCAAGTATATTGTTATGTCTTTGGAATGCACGCTATTTAAATTATGTACCAAGCATTTTAGGCATAATAGAGTCAAGTCTGCATAATGGACCCATCCACTTTAATTGCTTTCATGGCTTTACGTTAAGTCTAAGTGACCCACATTTATTAAAAATATTAACTTTAAATATCAAGACAGCTGGAGAAATCACTCAAATGATTGAGGGAACCCAAACTCTTGCTTTGATATTTAGAATTTATTATAAAACAATGAAAAAAAAATTAAATGTTAAAGCACTTAACAAAAGTCCTAAAGATAAGACTGTTTTAATTCAAAGCAGTACTAGTGATGCCAATATCCAAATCCTAAAGACTATTCTTTGGAGAGAGATAAATCTCCCGAGACAATGGATATTAGAAAATGAAATGTCCCAAAGGCCAATTAATAGTAACATAATGAACCTAAAAAATATTAAATAATACATAGATGGTACAGTCAGAATAAGTTTTGATGATTCAAGACTTAAAAGATCTTTAATAATATAATATGTTGCTAGTACTGTTGCATCGTCTAGAAAAAATTCAGAATTATTAAGTAAAACTACACTTCAGAATATCAAGTTAAAATGAATTATTAGTGAAGGTCAGACTAGTCAACCCTACTATAATAATGAATCTGTCAGTCAATATGAAGATGATGAACAACAGTTATCACCTACTCAATCAGATTTTGAGACAAAATCAGTTCACCACCAACTTAGAGTAATACAGAAAGACTTTAAAGTTAAATGAAATAAATTAACTAATGATTTTAATTCAAAAAAAAATAAAAGTAAAAGACATCAATTTCGTGAAAACTATAGTGAAATTGATAGAGAGAAAATAGTTATAAAAAAAAAATTATGATAAAAGAAAAGTAAATATTACTTTTTATACTTAGTATGAAAAATATTATGGTAAATGTAATGCACTTACCAGAAGCCAATGGGTAAAAGAATATAAGTCAAAAATCTCTCCTGGTCATCCTCCTTTAGAAACAGTTATTTTACCAATTAAAAACACATATGTTATTGCTAGCCATTCTAAAATTCCAGATGGTAATAATGATGATAAAAAAATTATTAAACAAAATAATTTTACTAACCAGTACCTAGCAACTTTAGGAAAACAGTTAGATAAAATTGAAGATAGACTTCAAAGTAGTCAAGCTGATAAAATTAAAAAACCTTTGTTAAACCTGCCTAAAAATAGACAAGATTTACGTTTACCTGCTAAAGATCAAGAAATTACTAGAACTCTTGATAAATTATTCAAAAAACTAGGAGAACTAGAATCTAGTAAAATATTAACAGTTATTGACCAAAATAAAAGCCAAGAGAATAATAGTTCAAATACCGAAACTAAAACCACAGTTCAAGATGATTCAGAAACTGATACTACAATTCAAGAAATTGAAAACCAGTTTAAAAAATTAACTTTTAAAAATTCAACTATCACCAGTCCAACAAAAAATTGATATTCTAGATCAACCCCTCCAGACTTACAGTTTGAAGAAAGGAATTTAGATAATCAATTTTTTGTTTCAGCAAATAAAATTTATAAATGGAATATTGATGGATTAAGTGAACAATAATTATTAAACAAGTTAAATCATATGTCAATGGCAGCTAATAGTTACCTAACGAATTATAATAATTTAAGACAACCGAATATAGATGAGTTAGTGGGAAAAATATCTCACTAAAGATTTTAGATATAGTATAATTCACACTATTCTAAGAGATAACGAAGGAATGCCTATTTTTGATGAAGAATTAAGATTAGGTCCTCTTGATGGAGTTAATACATTAATATATACAATAATTAAATATTTTATTGGAACACCTAGTAATATAACAGATAAGATTCATGATCAGTTAACTAATTTATCATGTCTTACTTTAAGTGATTTTAGATGGTATAAAGACGTTTTTACCTCCACAATTATGATGAGGAATGATAGTGATAAGCCATTTTGGAAAGAAAAATCTGTCAATGGTTTACCGAATTTGTTTGCACATAAAATTCGTGAGGAATTAAGTAAAGACTTAGGTTTTATTAATTATGATAATCTAACCTATGGAGATATAATCAGTCAAATAAAGAAAACAGGTCTTAAAATGTGTATTGATTTTAAGATTAGTAAACAAGCTAGTAAAGATAAAAAGAAAGCTAAATATGAATTAGGAACTTTTTGTGAGCAATATGGTTTATCCCCTGTTGCGTCATCCAGAAGAAAACATAAAATCTATAAAAATGAAAATTTTAAGAAATATAAACGACATTATTCTAACGATAATTATTATAAGAAATCACAAAAACAACCAACCTATAAAAAACCTTATAAGAAAAAGACTTCTAAGATGTTTGATAAAAGTAAAGTTATTTGTCATAATTGCGGCAAACCAGACCATTATAAAAATAAATGTAAAGTTAAAGAAAAATTAAAACAATTAAAAATATCTGAAGAAGATACAAATCAAATCATTGAATTAATGAGAATTGAAAATGATTCTAGTAATAATGAATATGAAGATTTTAATTCTTCTAGTACTTTAGAAACTGAGTATAGTAGTAAATCTAGTCAGAGTCCTAAAATTACTCTAGAATGTACTGATACTTGTTGTAATAAAAGACTAAATATTTTAAATAAAAATACTAAAGAATAAAATTTATTAATTGATTTAATAAGTAAAATCTCAGACCCTCAGCTAAAATCTCAATATACTAAACAATTAAAAAAATTATTTAACAAAGATAGCTCATCCAGTAAAATAAATAAGATTAAAAAAAAACAAATTTTAGTGTTAACAAGACTTTAGATAGATTTAAAAATCCAACTAAAGAAATAATTTTACCAGAATTAAATCAAGAAGTTAATAACCTTAAAAAAGAAATTTCTAATTTAAAACAAGAAATTCCTAAGCTAAGAGAAGAAATTAGTAAAATTGGAAAAAGAGATGAATTGTTAATACATGATTCTTCTGCTAGTGAAGATATGGAGTAACCTGAAACTTCAAGAATTAATAACCCAGATAGTAAAAATGAAACCCTTAGTCAACAAGGATTATCATTAAAAATATTAAAAGCTATTAACATTCAGAAATGATACATTAATGTAACTTTAATTATTAACAAGTCATTCACTTTAGAAATTCCAGCATTAGTAGACACTGGTGTTAATTTAAATTGTATTCAGGAGGAATTAGTTCCTACTAAGTACTATGTAAAAACTAATGAAAGAATAACTTCAACCAATGGTAGTAAAATGAAAATAAAATATAAATTGTCTAAAACTCGTATCTGTCAAAATAATGTTTGTTTTTAAACATCTTTTGCTTTAATAAAAAAACATGACAGATAAGATTATTTTAGGATTGTCATTTATATATTTATTGTACCCTTTTACTACTAATACAAATGGTTTAACAACTAAACACTTAGGTCAAGAAGTAACCTTTAGTTTTATTCAAAAACCTAAATGTAAAGATCTTAGGATTATTCAAGAAGGAGAATTTTCAAAAAATATTTTTACTTAATAAATTATAAAATTCTTTTATTTCACCCAAGATTATTATCTTTTAATTGACCTTCATTTCTCTTATACCTAATTTCATCTTTTAGGTATTTTAAATTATTTATTTTATTATTAAGTATATTTAAGTTTTTTGAAATTGATCCTTCTTGAATAATTCTAAGATCTTTACTTTTAGGTTTTTGAATAAAACTAAAGGTTATTTCTTGACCTAAGTGTTTACTTGTTAAATCATTTGTATTAGTAGTAAAAGGGTACATACGTATGTGTGTGTGTGTGTGTATATATATATATATATATATATACTTAGGATAGTGTTTAAGAGCATTATAAATAAAGTTGTAAACTCATTATTATAGACAAATTATTGAATGAATTGATTTGAGATTAAAACTGTATACTATTATGTGTTCCTTTATCGATTCTCTACGGGGATAGATACTTTTATTCCTTCTTTCCACCTTGTCCTACATCAAGAGATGACTAAGATAGTTTTGTGCTCCGAACCTTTTAAAAAGTATTGTATTTTTTATTTTCTACATTTTACTTTCTTGTACTATTTGGACTGCTACTCTATGTTTTGTATTTTGTGACTAGTTTTTATCTTCTCACTTAATTTTTGAAGGGATTTTCAATACATATTCTGTCGTGCACTTGGTAATCACTCTTTAAAAAAAATAAAAAATCTATTCAACCATTTTTCTAGATTTTTTTCTAGTGTCTTTGAGAATAACATAATTTATTTAATTTAAAAATAATAATTTTTGTATTCTATTTAGATAATTTAGAATTTTAATCCCATTGTCTCATGCTAAATCATAAATGCCCTTAATTGATTTTTAGGATTAAATTAACTATCTTTAAAAATTAAAGAAATTATTATTTTTTAAATATATGTAAAAAAAATCGGCCATGATAACTTACTGTTGTTTCGCAGAGGCACTAATAGATCCAGAAGAGAGGAGGGTTGAATAGATCATTTAGAAACTTTTTTTGTTTTAAATAATGATTATCAAATTATAAATTAAGCAGGTTAATTTAATTGAACATTGCAGAATATTAGTTTGAAAAATTCCTTCAAGATTGATGAAAATCTCAGTTCTGAAATTTGGTTAACTTGTGAAAATCAGTCACAACAGATATAAAAGTAATGCAGAAAGTAAAGTGTTGAAAGTAAATGAGACACGAAGATTTTAAGTGGTTTGGAGTACAAAGATCTTGTAACGCCCCCCAAATTCGGGTCCCTTGAACCACGAGTTTGGTACTCTCAATCCAACATATTTACATATCTATTCTACCCATTATAAAGGTAACATCCATTATCATCATGCTTTGCATAAAATTTGCATAAATATATCTCAGGTTATCTAACCTTAACTATTATAACACAATTTAATTAAACATATATATGATTAACTTACATATAGTACAATACAAAGGATAGACCGTCTAATTGTCTATTTAGGAACCTTCTCCTTGTCTTTGACTGTATTTACTCCTTTGAACTTTTCCTCCTTAGCTGAAATGTTAAGTTTACGCAATAATGAGCAAACACTTTGCCCAGCAAATATAACAATTTTAAAAGAAAGCAGTTTGTAAAGAAATTTAAACTATGTTCTGAAAATATTCGACAGTTGAACTAAACAATGAATAAACTTTTCTCAATTCAGTTTCAATTGATTTTGAGGTTAACACATCTTTACTGAGGGTCACCAAACCTTGAACTCATACTCGGTTAACAGTTATCTCAACTGAAACCTTTAACAGTCCCATGACTATGACATCTCATTGTTACTGAGGGTCACCAGACCTTGAACTCCTACTAGGTTAACAATTATCTCAACTGAAACCTTTGATCGTCCCATGACTATGACATCTCTTCATTATACACCAAATGATTAGCCCTTTGTACCTCTATGTATTGTGCAAACATATAAGTCGTATAGGCGAGGGTCAGAATTATAGTATCCAATAAACTTTACTTCACTGTTCATCTCAGTTTTCATCATTTGAGTCTACTTTAAAATAAATTGGTTTGGTTTAACTTTTATGGAAAGTCAGGATTTAATAAAATGCTTCATTAAGGTCTAGCCGAGACAATTGGCTTAGATATACAATAATAGTTCGCATATGAAAGGAACTTTACAATGCTAATAATCATACATCAATAATTGTCTAGCTGAAACGATTAGCTTAGACTTCAAAGATATATTAAATAGATATATTTAATATATAATTTAAATCGTTAAAAATAATTTATGTAATGAATAATTTATTCAAATTAATTATATAATGTTAATTATATAATTTAAATAAGGTAATTAATAGATATTAATTATTTTAAATTATGGGATTCATTACATTAAAAGAGTTGACCAACTAATTTTATAGTTGGTGAAATGAGATTATGCATAATGATAAAGTATAATTATTAAATTGGGTTATAATTAAATTACAAGAATTGGATAATATAAGAATATATATATATATATATATATATATATAGTTTTAGTGTGTGTGTGTGTGTGTATGGAATGTATATATGTATATTACTATAGGTGTGTGCATATAGGCAATTGTAATGATGTGTTTATGTAATGTGTATACTTGTGTTGTGCATGTAATACATTAAGGTATATGTATATAATAATTACTAGTATATTAAAGTGAAGCTAAACAAAGTCTTATAGTTGAGTGGAGAATGTTGTGTATTGTGCATGCAAATGTTGATTACATTTAGTGGGATTTGATGAATATTTCCTTGGTGACTTAGTTGTCTAACACATGGCCATTATGGAGGTAGTGGTTTACACTTGTCATTGTAGTAAGTGTTTTAGCATGTAAGAGATAGCCAAGTAGTGTAATTCTTTGACAATTTGCATGCATTCCTTAGCCTAAATTTAGTCTAAGTTAAGTATTTCCTCTCTAGGCTTTCAAGGTTATCAAATTCCATAAGCCACCAATATCAAGATTCATCAAATTCAAGCTTCGTTAGAAAGGGTATACATTCTTTTCTCTATTAAATGTATAGAATTAGTTAGCTTAGTTTATATTGTTGGCTATTGTGGTGAATTTTGTTGTGGAAGGATTATATGCTTGGTGAATTAAATGGAGTAGATAACATGTTAAAATGATTATAAAATCTAAAAATTTCAGGCATGTATGCGAAGTGTTAGTGGCTATGCCTCAATGGAAACTTTTTTGTGTAAATATGAAAATTGATGGTTCATTATTTCAAGGTTAAGTGTATGTATGATATATAAGCTAATTTAAGCTTTATGGAAGCTTTAAAAATTAGACTAAAGATGTTTTAAAGGATTTTCTATCAACATAGTGTTAATCAAAATAAGTATTACATGTGTATTTTAGGTCATTAATTTCATGGTTTAGAGAAGTTTTTAAAGCTTTAATATTAGTGAATGTTGTGCATAGATTTGTGGCCTACAAAATGCCCAGGATGTTAAGATAATTAAACTTATATTATGTATGATGTACTTGTTGGAAATGGTTTGTTGAAAACAGGAAGATTTGAAAACTCTAGTAAAGTGGCACGGGACACGCCACTGCTGTGTTAAATTAAGTGTGGGGCGTGCTCGTCATTCGTTTTAAAACTCTCTGCATGACTAGCGCAGGGCGTGCCAGTCGTAGTTCAATCCTAGCGCGGGGCGCACCAGCTCCAAACTTTTTGAAAAATATTAATTTGTTTTAATATTTTAATCAAAAGGGTTTTGATATAAAATATATTTAAAAGTACGAATTAATCTAGTTTGGCATGGTTAGTCTAATTTGATTAACTTTTGAGTTTGAACAAAAATGAAGGTTAGTTTTGAATAAATTAATAATAACATTATGTATTTAGTTGTTAACCATCGATGTATATTACTTAAGTCGCACGATAGATGATACAGTTAAACAATGGCATAAACAAATATAAAATTGAGTGACGGTAACGAAGCAAGTATTTTATTCATTGTTGATATAATTATTGAAGCATTTGTACTATTCAGTCTTGAACAACATTATGGAAATATGATTTGAACTATATTTTGAAAGTTATTTGACAATGAATGGTTATTGATAGTCTAAGTTATTTACAACGGTTAGACGAACAATGGTGTATGTTATCCAATCAATATTTCTTATTAAAGCTATGCCAAACCAAGTTGTGTTAGTGCAGATTCAAGTGATGATTATTAAATCATCTAACCCTATAAAAAGGGGGGAAATTGTTGCTTATTATTTACCGTCAATGCAAAAGCGTTTCATATGGTTGTGCACAATACATAAGGTACAAAAAGGCTGATCCCCTTTACGTACACTACGGTTAAGGACTTATATAGTCTGGAGTTTGCTATCGTAATTCTTGTAAACCTAAAATAATTTCAAGGTTTTATGTTCCTCGGTATAGTGTTGAATTCAAAGTAAAAGAAGATTTTTGAGACAAACTTAATTATATTATTTTCATAGTTATCGTTCACTGTGGAAAGGTTTTCAAGAAGATTAATTGCATTCAACGATTTACCCTATACCAGTTATACTTGTTGAGCATTTCTATTGCTCTTTCTTGCTTATTTAAATATTTTCAGTGAAAGGCGAAAAATCAGGTGAAACAGTTTCTGCCAAAGGAAAGGAAAAAGCTCACAAGTAGTTTATATCTGTTAGATTTTTTGTTTTGAACGTTTAAGAAAACATGTGTGTATATATTTGTTTTAAGTAATGTAATAGTAAATGTTAGATAACCTGAGATTTTATCTTGTATGTCTTAAACTAATATAAGTTAATGTATGTCATTTTGTATGATAAGTAGTATAGATGTATGAATGTGTTGAACAGTGAGCATCGAACCCGAGGTTCAAGGGACCCAGATTTGGGGGCGTCACAGGTTGGTATCAGAGCTGATAGGTTATAAACCTTAGGTCAGAAAACCTTAGGATATAGCCTTATAGGAATCGCAAATATAGGAGTCAGTAAAACTCGTATTGATTTCTAAGGAATGAATTAAGGTGGATTCATTATGAAAGATAATAAAATAACTTACGTGTTTATTTGACATTAATAGACCTATGTTACTGCAAGTACTAATTAAAATTTATACCTTGTGGTGGCAGGATGGTAGAGACGGGAGAGTCAAGTTAAGTTAAGGAAGAAAAAGTGCAAGACAAACATATAGTTTGTACAGAGCCTATAGCAGTGGCACCGAGTCCCCTAATTACTGTTAAGGGCAGGGAGTACGAGCCTGTTTTGGAGTCTAAGGAGGATCTTGAGGAGGTAGATGAACTAGGAGAAGATTCTGATGGATTGCTTACTCCTTCACCGGATGAGGAGTTTATGCAAGAGTTACATGACCATAATATAGAGTTGTATGACCAAGTGCAGCAGTTAGAAGTACTAGTTGTAGAACAACATGAAGAAATAGAACAGGAGGAGTCGGTGGTTCAGTTCCATATCACCCGAAGTGAGAATTTGGAAACTAAACTCAGTCAAGCAAAGAATAAGGTAGTACAATTGGAGAATGAAAAGAAAGCTTTACAGAAGCAATTAGCAGAGGAGATTGCAGAGCGGGTTAGGATGAAGAATGCCTGGGTTAGAGCTATCAGACGAGTGGATTCTGTGGAGGGAGAAGTTAAAGATAAGAAGGCTCGGATTGACTCCATAGGTTATGCATGCTGGACTTCATTTTGTAGAGCACATGATGGGATTGTACGTTACCCAGTCCAGTATGGTCAATCTTATCACACTGTGAGTCAGGGCCTAGTAGCAAACGTCCTGAACGAGGAGTATCAGGATGCAGTTCATCGTGGGATGCAACAATAGGATGTCTAGTGGTTGTTGATCATAACAGTATATATATATGTGTGTGTATATGCGTACAACTTGTTATCACAAAACTTTTGGAGTATCAATCTCAGGTGTTCGCATGATCCTCACAACTCTTAGAGTATATGAGGATGTCATCAATAAAGATAACCATAAAATGATTCAGATATTTCTTGAATATCCGATTTATCATGTCCATGAAAGCTGCAGAAACATTGGTTAATCCAAAAGGCATGACTAAGAGCTCATAATGTCCGTAAAGAGTTCTAAAGGTCTTTGGAATGTCATCAGCTTTAACCTTTAACTGATGATATCCAAAACGAAGATTAATCTTCGAGAAATGTTGAGCACTTTGCAATTGATCAAACATGTCATCAATTCGAGGTAACGGGCACCTATCTTTTATGGTGACATGATTCAACTCTCGATAATTAATGCACAGTCTCATACTCCCGTCCTTTTTTTTTACAAAAGAACAGAAGCACCCCAAGACAATGCACTCGGACATATGAAACCAGTATCCAACAATTATTGTAGTTGGACTTTTAATTCTTGAAGTTCAACAAGAGCCATTGGTATGGGGCTTTAGAAATAGGCTTAGTACCGAGTTCAAGATCAATACATAATTCAATTTCATGGTTTGGGGATAAGCCAAAATGTTCCTCGAGAAACACATCAAAAAATTCATTTACAATAGGAATATCATTCAAGTTTGACGTGTTTTTATTTAAATCAGTGACATGAGCTAAAAAGGCTTGACATCCGTTTTTTAATAAATAAATGGCTTTATGGCTAAAAAATGATAATTATATATTTCAATAGTTTGGTTGCTTGAATTTGTATGACAGGTTGATTAGCAATATGAAAACTAATGATCATTTAGAAATAATCAATTTTAGCATGATGGTTAGTTAACCAATAAATTCCTCAAATCACGTCAAATTCATACATTTTCAAAAAAATAAGATCAATGGGTAATGTGAGGCTATTAATTTGATCTAAGCAAGATTTATAGACAGTAGATGTAATGGCTATTTCTCCTAACGAAATTTCAACTTATAAGTCAAAGTCTAAATTTTTAGGAGTTAAGTTCAAACGTTGAGCACATGCAGGTGAGATAAAAGAATGGGTAGAGTCAGTATCTAACAGGGGATAGACTTCACAAGTGTTTATAAGTAGCTTACCAGTTATCACCTCGTTCGGGTTCTGTGTCTTTGAGATGTCACAACAAAAACTCTCCCCTGAACTACAGATTTTCTCTTGTCTATGCTAGCTTTTGGAGCCATCATTGTAGCTGGACTTGATTTTGTAATAGGATAAAATCGTGCTATGTGACTTTCCTTTCGACAACTGTAACACAACTTGGACTGTTGAGTATAGTTCGGGCTGATATGACCTTCCTGACCACACTTGTAACATTTCACTGGTGGTTGATCCCCTCCCCTTGAAACTGGTGCTGATGCTAGTACTGATGTCATTCCATAATTATTGTTGAATCTCTTCCTCTTGAAATTGTTCCAGCTCGATTCCTCTCTTCTATTGTCTGGGCCAAGATTACCACCGAAGTGGTCACCATTTCTGGCATGATAATTGTCTCCCCGCTGGTTATCGTTATCGTTATTGATGATTGTTGTTGTTGCTGTAATTTCTTTCTCTCATTCGGTCATTGCCTCCTAGTTGCGATGTTTCATTTTCTAGCTCTATTAGCTGAGCTCTACCCATAATATCTGAATATAAATTAAATTTATGAGAAATGAGATGTCGAAGATTTTTTGATTTCAAACCTCTAAAAAACATTCGATTCGTGCGTGCTTCATTGTCCACTTAGTGGGGCTCAAATCGGGATAATTCAGCAAATTTGGCCTCATACTGCGAAACAGTCATGTTCTCTTGCTCCAGCTTTATAAACTCCACCTCCTTCATGTAACGGATACTTTCTAGAAAGTATTTCTCATTAAACAGCTCTTGAAACTCTGCCTAAGACATCTCGAGTGCCAAGTGATGGGTTCATTTTACTAATTCCCACCAGTGATTTGCCTCTCCTCGAAACATGAAGGTGACAAATTGAACCTTTTGATTGTCGGCGCAATGTTAGACATCAAATATCTTTATCATATGTTTGATCCACGCTTCTACCTTGAGTGGGTTCAGCTTTCCATGAAACTGAGGTGGTCCTAACTCCTTAAATTACTTCACAGTGACCATCCGATCATTGCCAGAATTTTCACTGGTAGGAGTTCCTCTCACCTGATTTTGCATAAATTACATGAAGTTTCTAAAGAAATCATCTTAATTTACATGGTCACCCGCGTTTGTGACGCCCCCAAATCCGGGTCCCTTGAACCACAAATTCAGTACTCACGATACTACTATACCATTCAATCTCAGCCATTCATTTCTAAATAATATAACTTAATTTATAATAATACATAATTAACAAAATATATACAACTGACATATTACAAAAATATAACATTTACATTGACTCTATCACTGTACATCTATTGCTTGCTGACTTTTCCCTTTCCTGATCCCTCTGCTTGTTCGGGCTTAGCTGAAATATCATGTTAAAGCAAAAATTAGGATAAAATTGCTCAGCAAGTACATAAACAATTAATGACATGATATTTCGAAATAATGAATAAAAATCTGATATAATAGGGTTGAACCATAAAAGGGTTCCATGAAAAGAACTTAAGAATATAACATGAACTTTACATGATTAACTTAAAACATTTACTTTGCTTGATGTACTATCATAAGACTAAGAACTCGTTAAGAACAATACCAACCACAAAGACTGATACTGCACAGTTCAGTCATAAGACTACATTTCTTTTCAGATGTGTACTTTAGGTAATCAACCTATCATACTTTTACATTGTGCACAACATAAACATCTAGCGACGCAACCATGTCATAAACATATATTCCTTTCTTTACTTTTATTTTCCTTTTTATCAGGGTTGTTCTATTACAACATTTCATAGATTTTGCACCACAACAATATGGATTAGAGAGCATAACAATAAATATCTGAATTCAATATGAATTATTACATATGTCTAGCTGGATCAAGATTGACATCAACCTTTCTCAATAATAGTTCAATGATGAATGAACTTCAAAATGATTCATAAGAATACATAGCATTTAACATTGTTCAAAGAACTACAAATGAGAGTTCGAATAAAACACTTGTCTTTGTCCTCGTTTACATCTACCAGTAATATCTTATTCCGATTACGTCCTACATAACTATAATATTGGTTCATGCATTAGTTATATACATATGCATGTTATACCTTGCCATACAAGCTACCATTTACCTTTACATAACCCTTAACACATAACACATTGTTCATGCATATCTTAATACTTACAACATTGATCATTTTTATCAATTTGTGGCTTATAACACACGTCTCTATCATTTAATATTAAAACATTTTATTTTGAATAAAATAATTATTTTTAAAAAATCAGAACATCTCGCCCCGGCGAGATATTTTACACTGAATATCTTGTTGGCCGCAAGATCTTCTCAGTCACATCTCGCCCCGGTGCGCTCTAGTCTCACCGTCAACAAATGCCTTGCAGTTGCACTGCGCCCTGACGTAGTGTTTAGTTCAAAACATCTCGTCCCGGCGCAGTGCTGCAGAATTTTAAAAAAAAATCTTTCTAATTTTCATGCTATTTTTGGCCCATTTTTACAAAACTTGATTCCAACACATGATTTAGCACATATAACTTATATATGACTTGCACGGGCTTTCAAAAACATTAAAAGTTTTCACATGATTATATTTTTTCAAGAATTTCGTTTTAGGTGCAGGCAAATGTTTTTAAACGTTTAAAATCCACTTTTATCGCTATAAGCACCAAATGACTTTCAAATCGACACTAACATGTGTATTTACATAAAACTTAGGTATTTAGTTTCATTTTACCTTTAATTGCACAAAATGGCCAACAATCACACTTTTGTAGAAATTTTGCCAACTTACAAAACTTTACCCTCTTTGAGTTCTTGAATTCTATACCTCATATACGTTAACACATGTTTATTTAGAAACTTTGAATGCTCATATAACTTCTACATGCACCTTCTAAAGCACTTTACAGATTATGATTTGGTTTACATGAAAAATATAGCCTAATATTAAAAGTTCCTTACACAAGTCATGTTTTTCAACCTTTAAGGAACATATGATGCTATCTAGCAAGAAAATTTACATGCTTCTAACATGATCAACCTTTTAATCTAGGTTTTCATCACATCTAACAACATATAACACATGATCCTTCATAAATCATACATCTTAGCCTTGAATACAAGCATGCATAGTTCACCACCTTTGTAATACAACTACAACACTTAGAGTTTCTCAATAAATCACACATATAGCACATAAACTTACATAATCAACACTTATATCCCTAGATACATGCATGACTACTCATATTCTTACATTTAAACACTTGGATAGTAAGTTTTAAAGCAAGAACACTCTTATACCTTCTTCGTGCTCTTCTCCATCTGGCTATGAAGCTTCTAAGGGTTGTATGCTCCATTTTAATGATTTGATATGCTTCTCTTGTACACTTTTTCCTTGGAATCTCTCAAGCTTTTATCAAACCCTAGTCTTTTCTCTCTTCCTTTCTTATGAACTCTTTACTTAGCAACTTTGGATGATAATATGAAATGAAATAAGTGATGCTTGGCTTATACTTACTAAATATATACATAAATAATTTGTATGTATATTTTCAACAATTAACTAGCCTCGTTAACTTAAACCATACATGATTAAGGTCACTTAAAACATTCCTCATTACCAAGTAAGGACATAATGGCCATTAGACCATCCTAGGATACTATGGTCAATTTTTAAGTTGTCAAAGGTATTTTGGTCTTTTCTCAAATATCATAGAGAATTAATTCCAATAAATTCATAACTTGTTTATTTTTTAATCAATTCAAGTCCTTTTTTTTAATCCAAATTTATTTTATTAGGTTTGAATTTTATTCTGTAATCAAATAATCTTTAACTTGCTTGTCCCAAAACACTTGTCATAGTTCAAAATTTTAAATTTCATTAATTAATTATTAATTTATAACATTTACAAATTCCATGTCCTTACAGTATTATTTTTCGAGACTGCAAGAGAATTATTTGTAGCTTCCTAGTTCTTAGCCACATTTTTCTCTGACATTAGATAGTTCATTCCCTAATTTTCAGATGTCATTCTTAATTGCGATCACAAAATAAAGGTTAGCTAAACAAACTAACTCATCACTTCTTGTCCCCAGATCCAAACCGACTGATTAGATAATGACAATTAATTTAGATAAGACACACTAGTGACTGATTCTATTCATCTCTCCCCTCCTATTTCTAATCCTAGATCTCCATTAAAGACCATATCCTTAAGCTCTGATACTAACTGTGACACCCCCAAATTGGGACTACACCACCTAATCTGAGTTGTCAAAATACAAACAGCAACTATTACAATACAATACTCAAATAATACACAACTAAGTATTCACTATTATTGTCACATTATTTTACAACATGTGAAGACTACTACAGCTATCACTCGGACCTTCACTCTATTTCCCAGCTAGTCTCAGCTACTCTCTCATCTCCTGTTAAAGAACAATAGAATAAAAAGAAAATGGTGAGCTCAAATAGCCAAGTAAATAATATCATGACTAAGATAATGATGAGTAAATTATCAATAGTCTTCAACAGTAATGAGTTCTTGATATAATACAATAGACAATAAATTTTAGATTAACAACTGCAGCAGAATGATAGAATATAATAGACAATAAGTCTTCAACAAATATCTACAGCGGAATAAGCAATCCATTAGAAGAATCATATAAACTATTATGTCTACTAACTTCTCTTTTTTTTAAAAATCATCATCAACTTTTATATCTAAAATACCACTGGTCATGATCATGCCAAACAACGGTTCTTCTTTGCTACAAACCAAAAAGAACTTTCACTACGTGTCCTAGAAGACACTCAACAATTAAATCATCTTTGTCCCAGGCTAAAGACATTCACCAATCATATCATCTGTGCCCCAAGCCACATATATTCATCAATTATATTATCTTTGCACCCAGACCAAAAATATTCATAACAACTTGATTCTTGATGATTAGAACAAATAGCAATAATATAAATGAGGACAAAGAAAGAGGATAATAGGATAAACAATAGACATTAGAAATTTATAAATTTTACTTTGTCCAAAGTCAAATAATGGTCAAATTATCAACATGATGTGGACTCAAATTCAAGAATGATATTCAAGATTTATAGTTCAAAAATAACGGTTAAAGTTCAATAGAAATGATAAGATAAATAGAAAGGTTCACGTGTAATAATATTAAATGAAGCGCAAACTATTAATTAGCATATAATCATTTCAGCAAATTTTACCGAACAATACTTACCATAGTAAGTTTGGGAATATGAAAGAGAATGATATTCCTTACCTTGACACGTGACTGGATACTGTTTCCTATGAAATTGATCGACCTATAATATATAATTTAATTAGTAACTACCACATAAATTTTCATGGTGTATAATAACTCGTATACTATGAAATTATCAAAAGTGTTTATATAATATAAATTTGTGCAGTGTATAAAATAAAATATAATAACTTCAAAATAGTTTTTGAAATAATATTTCAAAATAAAATATTCTAAAAGAAGTTTTCAAAATAAATCTTCTAAAGGAATAGTCTTATAAAAGAAGATTTATGAATACCGTGTGAAGTGAATATTTATGGAAATATTACTTTTCAAAGAAAAGACTTACTTGAGAAATTCTTGCACTCCTTTTGGCTTTACCAAAACTTCAAAGTAACTTTACAACACTCAAAGTATACTCACAATATATCAATAGAAGAAAGAAATGTGTGTGTTTAGTTACTCAACTGAGCAACCTATTTATAGATAAATGAATGCATGCAGAGTTTGACAATTTTGTAGGAGGCGCACCCTCGGCTTGACAAAAAAAAAAAAATTATGTGCGCAGTGGGTGGCCTAACTTTGAAATTGGAGAGCATGATTAGTGTTGGTTTATATACTCATGATTTTAATGATGACAACATATTTTGTATGAAATTATTTTTTATTAAAAGAATTGAACTAGGAATTTGGTTGAACATAATTATATATTATCATCATCAAAAAGGGGGAGAATGTTGGTTTATATGTTTATGTTTTAATGATGATAATATGTTTTATATGGAGTTAATATGTTCTGTATAAAATTAATATATTTTGCATGGAAATAAATAGTTTGCATGAAAATATACCTTGTATGAAAATAATAAATTGCATGGAAATAATATACTCTACGTAATATATTTTGCATTAGAATAAATATTTTGCATGGAAATATTCTTTGTATGATGATATTATTATTTGTATGGAGATATTTGGTCTTAACAGGTTTGAGCTTCAAGGTTTGGACACATTATATATGGTGTTACATATGTGGGTTACTGCTACATATTGTTTAATGTGGACGTGTTTAATGGATTAGATCTTTGAGGTGTTATAGGCAATATTGTAAGGTTTTCCAACTTAAAAGAATTTAATTACAAGGCATATATCATTGCTAAAAATCTTTTAAGGAAATAATATAAACAAACTAATTTGATTATGTCTATATCATGTCTAATTATATTAAATTAGTTTGCATGAATTATGTTTTTCAAATTAATTATTTTTGAAAATCAAAGTGATTGAAAAACTTATTTGGAAAGTTGGTTGTCATATCTGTTGGGCTTAATTTATGATACTGATAATCTGTTGTGATATTATCACACTTGGAAACTCTATTATAGTTGTTGGTCTCTCTCTATATTATATATATCCTTCTTGGCTAAAAGGTGATGAAAAGGAATTAAGAAAAATATAGAGTCTTACATGAAAAATCTATTATGATATTAAGAGCTTTCAAAGAAATTTTTCAGCAATTATTTTTGTCTTGTTCTTAATCTCTTGTCTGAAAAATCATAGTCATATTGTAACTTTATTCCTTCATATCAAAATTTATATTCAAGCCTAGTTTGGCTTGGTTGATGCAATAGTGGATAGGTTTGTATAAAAGAAGCTTTCAAAGTTGCAGAGGTGCAAAGGGGACAGTGGTGTCAAACTCAGATCGAAAGCTTTTTTACATAGTGAGTAATTGTATTTACTTGAGAAATTTATTAATGAAAGAGTCTCCAATATTAATTAGTATTAGATGTAGATTAGACCATTAAAATAGAGGATTAAGGGCCAAACCACATAAAAAAAAATTGGTGTCTCTGGTTTGCTGTGGTTTGATTCATTCTGCATCATATTATTGTTCATACATGGTTTAAAGACAGTTCAGCATTACAGTTTATAATTTCACCTAATGCAGACACCCAAAGCAGACAAGGTATACCTATATGGATTTACCCAGATTTCATAAAAATTTAATTTGTCATCATTTATTATTTTAAAGTATAAACACATATTCAACCCCCCTTCTAGGTGTGCACACACATAATTACATTTTGTATCAGAGATTGGCTCTACTAATCTTTGTCTTTGCAGATCGTAGGGTAAGATCCTATGACACACCTTATTTTTCGAGAAGGGCAATCCACTAGCAAACCATCAGTACTACTCAGTAGTGAAAACTTCAACTTTTGGAAATTCAAAATGAAAATATATCTCAACAAGAACTTATAGGAGTGGTGGGTGGTTGGCAACGGATCCGTCATTCTAGGGCATGAAGATGGCAGACCAAAAACACTCATAGAGATGGATGTTAATGAATCATATATGGTATCTTACAACTTAAAGCAATGAATACTCTGCTAAGTGGGATGGTCCAATCATAAATTGACAAGGTCTCAAGTTGCAATACAGCAATAGAAATATGAGATACTCTTATCATGAGTCATGAAGGAACTTCCAAGGTCAAAGAGGTGAAACTAAGCATGTTGATGCAAGAGTATGAGCTGTTCAAATTAGAGAAATATGAAACAATTAACGAAGCTCAAACGAGGTTCCTCACACTAATGAACTCACTCAACATGCTAGGGAGAAAATTTGATTAAAAGGAAATTAATAAAAAGTTGTTGAGAATCATGCCAAAAAGATTTGCTCTGAAAATGACAACCTTCCAAAACTCACCAACAATTAGCACTATGGAGACTCTCGCACTCTTTGGTAAACTTGAAGAGTTTGAAAATCAACTCAGGAGGTATGATGATGAAGATGAGACATTAATAAAGAAGATATTGACACTTCAAGTTTAGAGTAATCATAATGATCAAAACAAAGTTGTTGATAAAAAAATTGAAATGTTATCAAGGAAACTCGAGAGACTACTCCAAAGGAAGGAACAAAAGAAGAATAAAAAATGTTGCTTAACTCCAGAACAAGAAGAAGAAATTGCGCAACTCTGCTTCATGGGACTAGAAGACTATGATCAAATTGCGGTAAACAATTTTCATTTGAATGAAACTTGTGAAATAACTATGTCTGATTATCTGACTTTACAAAATTAAAATCAACAGCTCAAAAAGAAAACTGTTTATTTAAAGAATTGTGTAAATGAGCTAATGAATGAAGTTAAGTCACTTATTGAAGAAAGAAAAGAAAATGAACATCTCAAAAATGAAAATGAAGTTTTAAAAGAAAATTTAAAAATGAGAGATGCATGCATAGATGCTTTTAATGATGGAAAAATGATGAATGTGCAATATGATGATAATGTAATAAATGCATAAATAGAATCTTTAAAAAGTTATCTTACTAAATTTGTGCAAGGAGAAGAGAACCTAAATGTTATGTTAGGGGCACAAAGGTCTAGTCTTGATAAACAAGGAATTGGGTGCAATCCTATAAAAATGGTGAACAGTAAAACTAAAAATAATAATATGAGGATAATAAATAGTAACCCAAAGCATAAGCCACTTTATTGTTCTCCATTTGTTACTTACAAAAAATATGGTTTAAAATGACATTTTGATTCTAATTGTAGTAAAATTAAAATAAAATAAATTTGGGTAAAGAAATGTGATTTATATGTTACTAACCCAAAAGGACCCAGAAAGATTTGGGTACCGAAAGATAGAGACTATTTATTTGTGTTGTAGTTGTCTCAAGGTCAGAAAGGAAACGGAGATTACAGTACTTTGAGAGAAGGAAAATGAAGATTCTGCAGGAAATCAAATGAAGATTCTATGGGAAATCAAGATCTGAAATTGGAAAACAAACAGCAAAAATCAGACAACATGACCCGTCTGCATAAGAAGTAAAATCAGATGAACTTAAAAAGCAAATAGATGAAATCAGACACCCTGACTCGTCTGCTTTAGAAGAAAACTCAAAAATGCAGACAACTGAGTCCAAACAGCCTTACCCATCTATTTCAGAAGCAGATAATTTTTGGCATGAAACAAAAGGACAAATTATTAATGACAGGTTTCCAAGAACATTTAGAACAGTGAAAAATCATCCTCTTAATCTGAGCATTACAAACCTTAACATTGGGATGACCACAAGAAGAACTTTTAAAGAGATTTGAATTTATAAATACCTAACCGAAGGTAACTACAATGAGCATTACAATCAAATCACCGATGCTTCAAGTAAAAATGTTGAGGTAACCAAGTACAAAGGTGTTACGGGTATTCTATGCTTAATATGATTATTCCTCATATATTCATGCTTTGAATCACCATATCGTCTATAAAAGTTTTATTGGGCATGACTATTTATGTTTAACGTGAATGTTTATTTAGTTAGAATTATTTATTGCGGTATATTAAAAAGAGATTTTTTTTCGCCATGACCCTTAATAT
Source organism: Hedera helix (assembly GCA_947179155.2). Lineage (NCBI taxonomy): Eukaryota > Viridiplantae > Streptophyta > Magnoliopsida > Apiales > Araliaceae > Hedera > Hedera helix. Next base: position 5,019,292 of record OX359287.1, read on the forward strand.
ATATTTCTTTTTGTTAATAACAAAGGGGGAGAAATTTATGTGGCTGGATCTATCTATATTTTATCTGTTTTTTAATGATATTATTTGGATAGCTGACTCTTTTTGATAATGATAAAGTGGGAAAGATTATCATAATTCATGTTATTTTCAGTTTTATATGAATATGCATATATCTAGGGTGAGCTATATATATATTGTCATCATAAAAAAGGAGAAGAATGTTAGTTTATATGCTCATGATTTTAATGATGACAACATAATTTGTATGAAATTATTTTTTATTAACAAAATTGAACTAGGAATTGGGTTGAACATAATTATATATTATCATCATCAAAAAGGGGGAGAATGTTGGTTTATATGCTTACATTTTAAGGATGATAATATGTTTTGTATGGAGTTAACATGTTCTGTATAAAAGTAATATATTTTGCATGAAAATAAATATTTTACATGAAAATAAATATTTTTCATGGAAATATACCTTGTATAAAAATAATATATTGCATGGAAATAATATACTCTGCATAATATATTTTGCATGAGAATAAATATTTTGCATGAAAATATACTTTGTATGATGATATTATTATTTGTATGGAGATATTTGGTCTTAACAGGTTTGGGCTTCAAGGTTTGGACTCATTATATATGGTGTTACATATGTGGGTTGCTGCTGCATATTGCTTAGTGTGGACGTGTTTAATGGATTAGGTCTTTGAGGTGTTATAGGCAATACTGTAAGGCTTTCCAACTTAAAATAATTTAATTACAAGGCATATGTCATTGCTAAAAATCTTTTAAGAAAATAATATAAACAAACTGATTTGATTGTGTCTATATCATGTCTAATTATATTAAATTAGTTTGCATGAATTATGTTTTTCAAATTAATTATTTTTAAAAATCAAAGTGATTGAAAAACTTGTTTGGAAAGTTGGTTGTCATGTCTGTTGGGCTTAATTTATGATAGTAATAATATGTTGTGATATGATCACACTTGAAAACTCTATTATAGTCGTTGGTCTCTCTCTCTCTATATATATTATATATATCCTTCTCGGCTAAAAGGTGAAGAAAATGAATTAAGAAAAACACAGAGCCTTACATGGAAAATCTATTATGATATTAAAGAGTTTTCAAAGAAAATTTTCAGCAATTATTCTTATCTTGTTCTTAATCTCTTTTGTCTGAAAAATTATAGTCATGTTGTAACTTTATTCCTTCATATCAAAATCTGTATTCAAGCCCAGTTTGACTTGGTTGATCCAATAGTGGATATGTTTGTACAAATGAAGCTTTCAAAGTTGCAGAGGTGCAAAGGGGGCAGTAGTGTCTAACTCAGATCGGAAGCTTTTTTGTACCTGGAATAATTGTATTTATTAGAGAAATTTATTAATAAAAGAGTCTCCAATATCAATTGGTATTGGACGTAGATTAGGCCATTAGACTAAATTAAGGGCCGAACCACGTAAAAAAATCTTGGTGTCTTTGTTTTACTGTGGTTTGATTCATTCTGCATCATATTATTGCTCATACACAGTTTAAAGATAGTTCTGCAGTATAGTTTATAATTTCACCTAAAGCAAACACCTAAAGTAGACAGGATATACCTGTCTGGATTTACCTAGATTCGATTTTTTTTTTAATTTGTCATCATTTATTATTTTAAAGCATAAACACCTATTCAACCCCCCTTATAAGTGTGCACACACAGATTTACAATTTATTGTTTTAAAAAAGAGGGGTTTTAAAGAGAGAGAGAGGGGGGGGGGGGGGTTAATTTTCTTTATTTTTAAAAAATTATTATTTTATTTTGAATTTTTTATTGTAATTTTTTCAAGTAAAATTAGTTTTATTTGTATTTTTATAAATTAAATTAAATTTTTTATTTTAAAATATAAAATAAGGAGGAGTTTTCTTTGTTTTAAAAAAGAGGGGTTTTAGAGAGAGAGAAAGGGTTTTAATTTTAATTTTATTTTAGATTTTAAAAATTATTATTTTATTTTAAATCATTTTATTGTAAGTTTTCAAGTTTATTTTAACGGAATGACTTGATTATAAAAATTAATTAGTATAGTGGTCCAATTAACAAAATTAAAAGTTCAGTGACTTAACGCACAAAACCCGACAAGTTTAGTGGTGTAAGTGTTAATTTTGCCCGTGAAAATTCATTATAACTCTTATATTAATTGCGAGATTTTGATAAATTATAGTTAATTTGTGAATTTTTCATAACTTATGATTTGACCATATTAATTATATGAATCATTATTTTTGAAGGGAAATAAAAGTAAATTGAAAATTAATTTAAGAAAAAAAGAACTTAATTATTATATTAATATTTAGTGAGTTCGGATTCCTAATTAATTTTTTTTATTATTAATTTTATTAATTTGACATTGTGCATTTTAATTTTATCGTATTGGATATGTTATGAGAAAGAAAAATGGAAAAACCATTTCCTTGCAAGCATATTTAAAACAATCTTTGTATATTATGTGTCGGAGAGAGATTGATAGGAGAGAACTAATAGGTGGTATTCAGATAAGGGATTGAGTTTGATATAGAAATAGGGAGGAGAGAGAAAATGGTGGAAGGTTAAAATGGTCTTTTGACTCTCTCTTTAATGTGTGAAAACTAAATGCTAAAATTGGGATACATATAAATTGGCTTAATGACATTAATTGTTAATCTAGGACTAAATTATTCTTATTATTAGGTTTTATACCCGTCGCAGCCCATTTAAATATCCCAACCCGTTCTAACCGTTCGGGCAGTTTGAGTCGGGTAAAATGGACCTGGACCAAAAACCAATCAGGCGTCCGCGTCTCTATTCTTAACCCTTCGTTCTCCTTTCTCTGAGTTCACGGCGACTCAATTCAACGTCGGTCTCTTCATTTTTCTCAGTTAAAGGTGACTCATTTCAACGGTTGATCTCTTCAGCAGGTATTCCTTAATTCATACATGTTTTAATTCTCATACATTCTAGTGTTTGTTTTTTCTCGGAATTTGGAAATGATCATCAAATACCAAATTGGGGGAGTATGAAGTATAATTCTCAGGTCAAATTCGTTGAAACCATGCCGGATGTGCAAGCTCAAGTAAATGATTTTGTCGTGAAGCTCAGAAAGCGGTGAGTTAAATTGTGTTTGTAATTTTTTTTTTTTTGGTTATTGGTCTTAATGGATGGTAAATTTTGTAGAAGAGGACGATATTGTTGGTTCATGTATTAAGTTTTTGGTTTTATGGTGGCAGTAAAATTGAGGGCTCAAAGACTACGGCGAAGCTGACAGCTGAATTGCTGCGGTCAGTGATTTCTCAGCAGCGAATTCCCCACACGAATCAGGCAGGGGCTCTTCTTGAGGCCATAAAGGCTGTGGGGGAACAGCTGATTGGTGCAAATCCTGTGGGTATGCAATATTTTTTGTTTCTCCTATTGTGATCGAGTAAAGAAATATCTAGTAGTTATTGACTAGTTATTATTGAGTTCATGTTGTTTTTACATGTAGAAAACTTGGAAGCTTAGGATAATGCTATAACGACAAGCGGTAAATGGCTATCTTGTAGTTTTAGAATGTCAATGATGCTGTGATTAAGAGTTTTTGGGGTTTTAGGCATAGTTGTCAAATCGTTAATTGTGTATCAAAAATTTCTGAATCGTGAAACATATAACGTGTATAGGCTTATAGTTGTAGAATGTCGATGATGTTTTGATTATGAGTTTTTGTGGTTTTAAGCATAGTTGTCAAATCGTGAATCATGTATCAAAAATTCCCAAATCATGAAACGTGCATAGTACTGTGACTTGTATTGTAATATATGGAAAGACGTGCAACAAACAGTAATTATATATTTATACATATAGAGAACTCATTTTATTGGACAATAAAATACATTAGCTCAAGTATAATGTTACAGTAATCAAATAAGCCTGTAAAGAGTTTTATATATTCAAAGTATAGTTTGAAGAGTTTAAACTACAAGCTTAAGTATTACTTTATTGATATTTATTAAAGAACAAGAGGAAGAAAATAGCTAACCTTTAAATTATACGTATTAACCTGAAAGAGAAATTAAGCCTCAAATTGTAGAGCAAAAGACAACCTCAAAACTGGTAATGATACACGGTCCATAGGCTAAAATGATTGCTTATAGTTGGGAATTTCTTAGAATATAATTGCAATAAAACTTAGTTTTATAAAAGATATTTAATTGAATTAACAAGTTGATTCTTTTATAAATAATTTAGTACAAGTGTGATGTTTAAACATCTAATATTAAAATATTGATATTCATATAACTATAGGTAAAACAATAAAAAATATTTTCATGCACTAAATTTAAAGTATTGGTATATAAGAGTACCATGTTTGAGAACGCAAGTACCAATATGAGGTTCACTAGGTCAATAAGAGTATTTGACAACTCTGGTATGAAAGCTGCTAGAGAAAGAAGAAATGTAATTATCCTTGAGTTATTGATAAAAAGTAGGGTGGAGTAGAAGACCACAAAAAATTCTTAATCGATGTTTTCATTGTGAATCAGCTAGAGCTTGACTGTTAGATTCTTCAAGTATGGAGGAGGTGTGCATAGGGTTTTACTACAAAATCTACAAATTAAATATACCTCATTGAGAAAAACATATTATCTAATGCTCCTTCTCAAAAATGTTGAAGAAAGAAGCGGAGTTATATATAACTAAATCATAATTTTGAGTATTTTATTTATTGTTGTTTCGCATTTCACATAAATTAATTATATTAATTTTATGCTATTTTTTTGTTTAACTATGTTTGTTGTTGATGGCTTTCTTTTGTTCATGTTTCTTCAATTGGAGTCCAGAGCTTGCTGTCGGCAATATTGTGAGGCGAGTTTTACATATCATTAGGGAGGAGGATCTGTCTCTCACGACAGCTACTATTGGTGGGTTGAGTATAGCAGCTGCAAGTGATGACGAAGATGATGCTGAGCGAGAAAATCACCCAGTTCTGTCAGCTGCTGTCGTTGCTGCTACTTCTAGAAGCACACTGAGACCACCTTCGTTGCAGACCCTTCTTGAGGATGTGCCTCATTCAGCAGTTGTTCCCCGCACTTATTCATCTGGGGGTGATTCTGAAGGGAAAAGCAAATGTAAGCCCTTTGTTTGTGTTTAGATCTTCTACCAATTTATCTAATGCTGCATTTAGATTGAAGGAATTAAGGCCAAAATGGCATGGTCCATTCCAGTTAAATGGAAAAAAGTGTTTGATTACTCATTCCTGCAGAATGGACCATTCCAATGGAATAAAATTAATTCCATTCCCTAGGGGATGCAGTGCAATGTGATCCAGGAATGGATGAATGTGACAATTATGCCCTTCTAGCACAACACCAATTGTGCCCTCCCACTGGCACCTACTATGCTACCCAACACCCAGCACGCAGCACCACTACTGCCTACAACCACCACCACGACATCAACAAACATCTTTTTTGGGTGAGGGGTATTGACCGGGGGGAGGGTATTTAGATTATTTATTTATTTTTTATTCCATTCTTATTTCATTCCTGAATCCAACCAAACATGTTCTTCGAATGCTAAAAAATCATTCAATTCCTTTTATCCATATTTAAGATGTTGCGCTGAGGCTTTCTTTCTTTCTTTTTTTTCCTTTGGGTTTTTTTGTTAGAAGTAGATATTTCTTTTATGCATTTTTAGAAAAATGTTGTGCATAGTGTTTGGGCATTAGTCTTCAATGAACAGTCAAATTTCCTCGGGAGTGGTGTGAAATCAAATGTAATCACTTTCCTAGTAGAATGTGTGTGTGTGTGTGTGTGTTTATTTTATTTTTATAGATAAATAAAGGATGTGGATTTATGGTTAAAGATGTACTTTCTTACAGCTACTGACAAAAATTCAAGGAGTCGGAAGCTAAAACACAATGTCATTGAGACCGTGAATGAGCTCATTCAAGATATTTCCACCTGCCATGAGCAGATTGCTGAGCAAGCAGTGGAGCATATTCATCAAAAGTACAATTCTCTCATAACTTTGAATAAATTTCATTTACAAATTAATTTTTATTGTTGAGCAAGATGCTATTGATTTTCACTTTTAAGATTTCTTGAACTAACTGCTCTTTTTTATATTTGATATAAAAATTTGCAGTCTAATCCTCTAAATTTGAATTTTTAGAAGTGTTAGTTTTATATCTTGATCAGCTAACCTGCAACTCATGATTTTACTTACAAGCTCCTTGCTTTTCTGTAAACCTTAGAATCTAGTAATCACTTAGCTTTGATTTCACTTTCCATTTTTCGTACGAAGATGAGTTGTATTAATAAGTATCAGTAGGCACTACCACTGAATTCCAGTTCGTTCACCACTCTGTTGTAGATAGATTTGTAAGTTGAAAATATAAAGATATGTTTTGCTTTTTGCTCCGTTACTCTTTATTCGTTTTTGAAGTTGTAGCGTAGTGTATGTTGATTAATTTTGGGAATTATAGGAATGTCAGCAGTCCTGCTACCCCCTCGGTGGCTAGCATATATATATATATTCTTAGCTTATAATGCCTGTTGCCATCAATTTTGAGATGCAATCAGCGATAATGATAAACAATTTACTTGTTTCCAAAATTAACTTTTAGGTCTTTAGAATTGCATCATACTATTATACTTCTCTTATTCTCCAATAGCCTAAGTAATAAAGGTTAGTATATGTTAGGAAGTTAGTTCTCATAGTAGCAGTTCTTAGGTAAGATGGTCATGTTTCTTAGCTCGTTTCTAGATATACTTATAACCTAGGAAGCATGGATACAAACAGAAGAGACAGATTTGTGTTAGGAACGAGATGAGTTCCTAACGGTGGAAGATAGATAATTAGAGCAGAAAGAGACTGAAACAGAGTTCGGGGGAGAAAGAAAGGGCAGAAATAGGGTAGAATGGAGGTGAGGAAGAGATAAGGGAGAAGAGTTTAAAGAGACTCTCTCAGAAATTTTATATAATCGTTCATAAAGCTTGAAAATGAAAATAACTCGCTGCTTACATATTTATACTAAAGTTACTTGCGGGAAAATAAAGCTTGACCTATACCTACTTTACTTATCCTACACCACCTGCACATGGGCACATGGGCGTTTGAGGTTGTTTGTTACTTGGAGAATATTTTAGATATTAAGACCTAACAGAAAATGCCTAGGTTATGCTTGACAATTCCCTCCTCCTTTAAAATCCGTGCCCTCATGGATATTAGGATTAGTCACCTCTTTTCCAGTGTTTATCCTTCTCGATAAGCTATCAGCTGCTGCGTTGTCTTTGCTCCTTTTGTAGTTAATGTTGTAGTCATATCCAAGTAGCTTACTCAACCACCTTTGCTGCAAGCGTGAGACTAACTTTTGTTCTAAGAAATATTTGAGGGACTGGTGATCAGTCCTTATCAAAAACTGCTTGAGCCCCAAATAGGAAGACCATCTCTTAACTGCTTCTACAACTACCATGAGTTCCTTCTGATAAGTAGAGAACCCTTGTCCTTTTGGCCCAAGAGCCTTACTGAAATAAGCTAATGGTCTTCCTTCTTGCATTAGTATAGCTCCAATGCCTTCCCCAGAAGCATCTGTTTCAATTTCAAATGGTTTGTTGAAGTCTGGTAATGCCAAAACTGGTGCAGTGGTTAAGGCTCTCTTTAATTGATCAAATGCCCTCTCTGCTGCTTCATTCCATCCAAAGTTGTCTTTTTGCGGTAAAATGGTTAACGGTTTTGCCATGGTGCCGTAGTTCTGGATAAATTTTCTATAATAGCCTGTCAATCCAAGGAAGCCTCTTAAGCCTTTCAAAGTTGTAGGTCTGGTCCAGCTGAGAACACAATCCACTTTTGAAGAATCCATAGCTACTCCCTCTGCTGATATGACATGTCCTAGGTATTCCACTCCTTCCTTGGCAATTTCACACTTGCTAAATTTAGCATACATCTGATTCTCCTTCATGACTCTAAAAACTGCTCTCAAGTGGAGGTAGTGATCTTCCATACTTTTAGAGTATACCATGATGTCATCAAAAAACACTAGCACAAATTTCCTTAGAAAGGGTTGGAACACATGGTTCATCAAATTTTGAAAAGTAGCAGACACATTTGTCAACCCAAATGGTAAGACATTAAATTCAAAATGGTCTTGATGAGTTTTGAAGGCTTTTTTCTCTCTGTCTTCAGGTGCCATTCTAACTTGGTGGTAACCAGCTCTAAGGTCCAGCTTAGTTTATACTTTGGCTCCACCCAATTCATCTAATAACTCATCTATCAAGGGTATATGATATTTGTTCTTTATGGTCAAAGAGTTGAGATGCCTGTAATCAACACAACCTCCATGATCCATCTTTTTTCTTTACTAGGAGTATAGGGGAAGCAAAACTACTCTTGCTAGGTCTGATGATTCTTGATTGTAACATCTCCAGAAACAATTTCTCAATTTCATTTTCTTGTTCATAAGAACACTTACAGGGCCTGATGGAGAAAGGTTGGGCTCCTTGTTTGAGGTTGATATGGTGATCTAGGAACCTTTTAGGAGGCATTTCTTTTGGCTCTTCAAAGATGGAGTTAAATTCTTGTAGAAGGTCCTTGATTTTGTCATCCGTAGATGATTCTGCTCCTTCCATTTGATAGCATTGTTGTTCAGTCATAACCTTAGGAACTTGACTTGCTCCTTGCTCCTCCATAATGATTGAATAGATTAGTACAGCAAAACCATGTTCTTGGCCTTTAAACTGCTTTGCCAAGGAGTCCACTATAACCAATTTTAAGGAGGGGTTTCCCAGTTTTTGTTTCCCTTGCAGTTGCACTGCCTTTCCCTGATACACAAAGTCCATGGTTAACTCTTTATAGTCGAAGGTGACTGGTCCTAACTGCTCCAACCATTGTATTCCCAGCACCATGTCACAACCTCCTAGGGGTAGGATGTAGACTAGCCCTTTATAGTTCACCTTATTCATAACCCAGGTGAATTCCTTACATTGTGATTTACACATTAATTGAGAGCCATTTGCAACTGTGACTTTCATGGGAAGAATATTTTCCAGCTTGCACCCTAGCCCTTAGGCAGTGTTTGGATCCATGAAATTATGGGTACTGCCCCCATCAATTAGAATTGAGATTGGCTTCCTTCCCACATACCCTGTGACTAAAAAAGTTCTAGGACTGGAATGCCCCTCAATAGTATTTAATGAGACTCCTATGGAATTCGGTCCCTCATCAAATTTTGACAAATTTTCCCCAGTTTCTTCATTTCCTTGACAATCTATTGCTATGGAATTCGGTCCCTCATCAAATTTTGGAGGGGAGTCATAGTCTTCTTTACAGGGTTCCTCATTGACTATCATAAAGATTTGTGGCTTGGAGCATTGATGTCCTTTGACAATTTTTTCATCACAATAGTAGCATAGGACTTTATTTCTTCTTTCATCTCCTTGTGCAGCAGTTATAGCCTTGGGTGTTGCATGTATTTGGTTTTGGTTGTGTTTAGGGTAGGTCAACAGAGCTGGTTTATGGTCTGAATTGTTAGGAGTGGGGTCTTTTCTGAGATTTCCAGTGGTTGGTGAAGTTAGTTAGTTCTTGGGTTGAGAGTTTGATGGAGGGAAATTGTTTTTGGGGTTATATGGGCAGGGCTTAGGTATTGGGGTTTCATGTTGTTTTGCTAACTTGAAGGCCAAAGATAGGGTGTCAGGCCTAAGCATTTTCACCATTATTTTAGTTTATCCGTTCAGTCCTCCAATGAAATTATCCACCAAGTATTCTTCAGTGAGTTGTGGAATTTGACACAACATCAATCCCCTGCACCTTTCATACTCATCATAGTACTGGTTCATAGTAGCAGTTTGCTCGAGCAATTTAAGTTGCTCAAAACACATTGTCTTGTCCTTCTTCAGTGAATCTAACCGTGAAGTCCATTGAGAATTCTTCCCAGGAGATAGCAACTTTACCACTGCAATAAGCCTTGTACCAGCTCTTAGGCACCCCATGTAGATGCATGGCGGCAATAGGCACTATTCTATGCTTGGTGTGATGTCGTAAGCACCCAAAAATAAAATCTTACTTTGGAAAAAAATAAATATGTAGTAGTGCAAGTAAGAGTCGATCTCACAGAGAATGATTATTTAATTTTATGTTTTGTAAACCAAAATTAGGGGGTTTTTAATCAAAGAAGTAATTTAAATAAAATTAACTAAAATAGATATGCAAGTAATTTAATGAAATAAATGAGAAGAAAAAGCCTTGGTTTAAGTCAACTTTCACCATCAAGAATTTACAACTGATCACTGATGTAAGAATAACTCAATTCATATTTTAAATATTCAATATGGAATAATTATTTCCATTCGAATAATTTTTTTATCTCTCCTTAATTTTAGTTAAGCAGAAACAAGCGATCTAAAACCCTTACTACTAAATAATCTCAGACAAGCGCTAAAGATTTAACCTAGTAGCAGCATAAAGAAATAGAGAGATCGTTGAACTAAACAACACAATCCAAGCGTCTGCATTTAATTTAGATGAATATTCTTCCTAAGATAAAATAATCTTTTGATCTGCAAAAAAATTATTAAACTTAGTTTCTTCATAAATTAAAGTGACCAAACAATTACGGATTTGATATTTAATTTAGCAATAGATTTCAACGAATAATAAACTAGTATGCATCCTAGCAATTAAACGAATTAATCATAAAATTAAACACAGAAAAATATTCAATACTCAAAATATAAATTGAACAATTAAAATAAATTAGATCTCACAGTGTATAAATCTTGATGGCTTCAATCACTTGAACCAAGAAAAATAATTTAGCTACTCATAATTGTAGAGAGCACCAACGAATAGAAGAGAGAATTTTTATTCTAATGAGAGTTGTATGTTACATTGTGTGTCAAGCCTCTATTTATAGGCTCCAAAATCCTCCTAACCCTAGTAGGATTTACAATTAAAAATAAAAGAAAAATAAAATAATTATTATCCTAACCCTAATTGGAATTAAAATCCAATTTGGAATCAAAAAGTAGCAAAACTTCGCGAATAATTCCGTTTTGGGCAATTTTCGCGCTTGCCAAACACACCCTTCGCTCCCTTGACTCGGTCAACGCGAGCCAGCCGCACATTGCGCGGCACCCTGATGCCTAAATGACGTCGTTTCGTTTGCTTTCTTGCTTCTGTTCCGCATACCGCGCGCATTGCGCGACCCTTCTTTCCTTAATCCAAACGACGTTGTCGCCTTTCCTCGCTTCCATACAGATGCGCGCAATGCGCGACAATTACATTCTGGTTAATTACGAAAATGCCACCGATCTTTTGCAGAATTTACAGATTTGCCCCCCAAGCTTATTTTTCCTACAAAATAAAATATAATATAATTAAAAATAAATAAAAATAATATAAAAATAATAAAAATGCATAATGATTAATAATAAAATACTAAAAATAAATAAAAACACAAAAATGTAAAGAAATATAAAAATATTATAAAATTACCTAAATTAACATAAATTAACTAAAACTCTATAAAACCTATTCAAACCAAATGAGCTAAATAATTAAACATTTAAGCATACAATAAATATAAAAACTAAGTATTGGGGAATAAAAATATCGTATAATTTAACCCTCTTCACTTGGTAAATGTCAAAGTATTCCTACCCAGCTATCAGCATCATCTCCCTCTTCAAAAGCTGAAAATGACAATTTCAAATGTCTCAAGTCAGGATCCTTTTCCTCGTGCCTCTTCCTAGGTTCATATCTCCTCCTTAGGTTGGTCCTAGTGTCTGCAGTATCATAGTCACCATCACTATTAACATCCTCTTCTTCTTGTGCTCTCCTCATGTGATAGGGATCTCTATAGATACATTTTCTGTCTTTGTGAGCTCTACTAGGCTCATCCCTGTCTTCGAAGGGATTAGAGAAGTCATTCCCATTATTGGAACCTGATGATTGAAGCATCTTAGTAATTCTAACCATGAAGGAATCCATTTTAACATCAATTTTCTGCAGTTTCTCATGAGTGAACTCTCTCAAACTTAGAAAGTGATGTAGGACAAAGTGTTAAGAAGGAATAAGAGTACCTATCTCCACAGAGAATTGATAAAGAAACACTCAAAAGCACATAGTTTTGATCTCAAATCAATTCATTCAATAATCTGTAAAATAATGAAGTATTACAAGGTTTAAATAGAAAACTTAACACTTAGAAACTAAGACCTAATTTAAAAAGAAACAATCTCTTAATTAAAATCTTCTACTACTATAATAAAACTATCCTAGTTAAAATAAAACTCTCCTAAAATATCTTACTAAATAATTACATTAATTATCCAATATTTATTCCTAACTAACAATACAAAATTAATAATAAAGAATTTATTTTTCCTTTTCTCGTCAGAAAGTCTTGTTGCAACATTTGGTTGGAGTTTGAATGTGAAGGTCAAACCATATTGGTGAATTGTTTAGAGAAAAGAATTTGAAACTCAGGATTATTAAGTTTCAGAATTCAATCAATGGATTGATCCAGCGTCAACACTAGACCAATTGGAGTAAATGAGCTTGAGTGTTAATTTTGGTGGTGAAAAGAATAGAACAATTAGAGTGTTTGAATTTCTAGAAATTTAAGTACACCAAGCCTAAGCTTAGATGCTGCACCTATATATTGAGTAAAAAAGCTAGTGAAGAACTAGTGGCTCAAATAAGTATATTAGTAACAACTATGGACACTATTAGTGTAATAGAGCCATTTTTATCCCTGTTATAGCAGAAAATTGTGTAAAGTGGAAAGAAAAATTTAAGAATAGGACAATAAACTACTCAATCTGCTATAGCTTTGTTAAGGGGCACCTGATTAAGTAGAATTTGTACCATTCTTTTCAACAACAATCAAATGGGTCTCTCAGAAAGGAAAAAATCCCAGTTCGGCAAGTTTTCACCCACAGAACTATATTTTAACAAAAGATTCAACCATCTGATTAGTTTGTTGATTAGAATAGATGCAAAATATACTTAATACAAAAGCCCAAACAATTATAGTTGCTAATAATAAGATCTAAGTGGTATAATTTCAGCTTTGTAAGATTTTTTTTATCGGTAAGTGATGAACAATGAAATATGAGATTCAATTCCATCAAATGGTGTTTGTGTGAGTTTAAGGACTGGGCTACTTAGAATAGATGTAAATGAATAGAGAAATAGTGATTAATACCATAAACAACAAGAAAATGTTGTTGAATTCCTCAGTTGTAGGTTGAACTAGAAAACGGGGTCAAACAGAGCACAATTTCCTCCTTACTGCTGCTTTGTTTTAAGTACTTTAATACCAGCTATTTCTGTTGGGTAATACTTACAGTACTTACAGATGATTACCCAAAAGAAACCAGTAACAATTCCTCCAGTTGAGGATTCCAACTAGTATCCCAGATAACGCAAAAATGGAGTTCGGGGTGAAGAAGAAGAGGCCAAGCGGGTTCCAGGCTGTCGAACAGCTCTGATACCAATTTGCTAGGAACTAGATAAGTTCCTAACAGCGGAAGATAGATAATTAGAGCATAAAAAGACTGAAACAGAATTTGGGGAGAGAATGAAAGGGCAGAATTAGGGTAGAATGGAGGTCAGGAAGAGATAAGGGAGAAGAGTTCAAAGAGACTCTCAGAAATTTTATATAATCGTTCATAAAGCTTGAAAATGAAAATAACTCGCTGCTTACATATTTATACTAAAGTTACTTGCAGGAAAATAAAACTTAACCTACACCTACTTACTTATCCTACACCACCTGCACATGGGCATGCGAGGTTGTTACTTGGAGAATATTCTAGATATTAAGACCTAACAAAAAATGACTAGGGTTATGCTTGACAATTTGACACGACTCACAAAACGAGACATGGGACACGACATTTTCCCGAAAATTAGGATACAGTACATTTGGGGATACATTGAATTATATGTATATTTTAATATAAGTAAATGTGTAAATAAATTTATTTGTTAATAAAACATAATAAAATAAAACAAAATATTGAAGAACACTTGTACCATAAAATCTCCAAGTTTAATAACCAATAAGATTATAACATGCAGCTCCAAGAGATAGCAGGATCTATAAGAGATAAGGGGTTAACTTTAAAGTTAAGTTCAATAAATATAATAGCACCTATCATAACATAGCTAGAAGTATGCGATACATATCTTGAAGTGTCCTTGGAGTGTTGGTGTGTGACGCCCCCAAATCTGGGTACTCATACCCCGGACTCAGTGCTCACAATCTGAACATACATCCACCTCTAGACAATATAATAATAACTAATTTCGGAAATATAAACATAAGTTGTTTATTACAAAAGGTCTGTTAATCTCCCAAGGTCGTTAACCTTTAATAAATACAATACCAAATAGTAAAGTTTACATAATAGAGTTCACTAAACACGGAACTAAATATACTAAATTAAATAACAACTAAATTATTCATTCGCTTTCCCTTTTCCTTTGTCCTTGCCTTAACCTTCTGGCGTAACTGCAAGTATTTCATGATATAGCAAGAATGAGCAACTAGATTGCTCAGCAAGTTTAAAATGAACAGCAGATATATATCATGAATAAATGGGGAAATAACTCAGAATAAGTTCAAAGATGAAATAAATTGTGAATAACTTGAGACAATATAATCAAGATATAATAAAAAAAATGATGTATAATGATTATTTACTGCTGAGTGATCACTTTGACCTTGAACAATTTCCCAAGGAATCAATCTTTCGACTGTCCCTTTTAACGGGTCCTCGAGGTTTGTAAGCGAGGGTATCAGCCTCTTGTACACGATGTATATGCGCATAACACTTAATCGGATAACCAATAATATAATTACTTTCCCCCAAAAAGGGTTGTTCTCTCAGTCTTACAAGAATCCGCACCAAGCAATGGTTTGGATAACTTTTAAAATCTTTAACATGCAAAGGTCTAGCCAGAACAAATGGTCTAGACTACTTCTCAGATAGTTCATAAATAATAGAACTTTAAATGTTTCATGATTCAATAAATGAATATGAATTCAAATGCATCATGTGCGATTATCAAGAATACTTATGATGTGGAATAATTCAATAATTAAACCGCTAGGCATATGTAAACATGTAACTCAAGTTAGAGTTAGAAGACTTGCACATTATAAATAAGTTTAGGCTGTAGGGACTTGCCTTGATATGTGAATTTCAAATAATCACGATTAAAATATTTCGCTTGCCATAAACCTATCATTAATAGGTTACATACTAATTAGTGCTAACCCCAAACAAACTAGTTAACACTTAGTTTCACATAATCACTTCCCAATACACATAAGATTCACATAACACAAATATTATATCATTATAAGACCTCTTGGTCGAATAAATTATGTTATATAATTTATTCGGCTTAAACATAAATACTTTTCCAATTACTCAACACATAAATATATTTATCAAAAATACCAAGTTGACTCGTTATTTTTATAACTTCTGGGAATCAGTCATATATAACATAATACACACAAAATAAATTTTGTTTAATTTTTCAACTTAATTTACTATTTTTAAACAAGTCAATACTGTCCAAAATTGCAATATTTATTAAAAATCAAAATCTTGATAAAAAATTATGAAATTTAAACTGCAGTCTACGGTTATTCCAGAGAACACAGTAAAAATTTCAGAGCATTCCGAGCTACTGACAGTGAGTTATAACAGTTTAAAAATCTGTAACCGAAAAATTCGCTTGGCTATAGCTCACTCATACGAACTCCAATTGAGCTCAATTTTGGACAGCGGCTAGATTATGACATATATTTTTGAAATCCAGAAGCCCGAATTTTTTTTACAACATGTTAAATGACCGAAATGCCCCTCGGAAATTTCTGGGCAGGGTTTTTTTTGTCAGAAAACATATTTGAATAGTTTGACGGGAAAAATTATATAAAATCACTCGTAACTCAGAATTTGGTCAATCAAGTCTCATTTTTTAGAAAACTGAGAGATCTATCTCCCGGTATCAACGGATTTTCAAAACAAGTTACGGTTTGAACGCAGTGACTGTGCAAAGTAGGCTACTATTAGTGACCATTTTCAAATTTTCATATCTTGTTCAAAATTTCATATCGCGCTTGTTTTAAATCGTTTTGACGCGATACCAACTAGGTGTTGTTCAAAACTTACACATTTAACATCATAGATTATAAAACCGAGCATACCAAGTAAGCACATAAGGTTTTAACACTCGAAACCGCAAGCGCAGTCTAAGGTTTCTTAACTAATTTCCACTTAAACATTTTTTGTTTTTTGACATCAATTGATGGTCATAACATATATCTAGCATACAAGGGTTTTAGAAAGTATTTTTACTCAAAAACATTTCTCAAACTAATATGAAAATACATAAACCCATAAGAGAGCATCAAATGAACATTTTAACACAAAACTCCATCAAAACCTCCAACCTTATATCTTCTAGCCCTCCATGGCTACCCCACATAAATATCTCCCATAACCAACCATAGCATAGTCATAAAAAATAATAAATAATCAAAAATAAAGAGCTAGGGTTTAAAGAGACTTTTAAAACTTCGCGATTTGTGAGCTCTTCTTCTCGCTAAACCAAAGTAGTGGATGAATGGGGTGGACATATATTCCCTCCTTCTCTCCTTCTCCCACCCGAAACTACCCCTCTATCCTTGTGATTTTAAATTTTTTTTTTTTTTTTTGTGAATGAAGAATAAGGAAATGGCTTCTCTTTCTTTTTCTCTCTTTTAGAAATGGGGTTCCTCTCTCTCTCTCTCTTCAAAGCTTAGAATACGAGCAAATGGGGAAGAAGATGAAGAGTGTAAGTATACTTGGACTTGTAATAACAATTAATTCCACTTAATTCTCACTTACCAATGCCTATTTAAATTGAATTTAAATGCAACTTGAAATCCACCAATAGAAATGCTAAATGATGAAATCATGTGGGTCCCCCATGGTGAAGCCCTAAAATCCGTCCACTATTCATCTATATATATATAAAAAAAAATCCCTAAAATAAAGGGGTTTCAATTCTATTTACCCAAATACAAAAAAATAAATACCCACAAGGTCTACTAGCACACTAATTAATTTAATTAATAAAGGGCTAATTTAAATTAAATAACCAACTTCAATCACATACAAGCTTCACACATAAAATAATTAAAATGCGACTTAATTAGTCACCAACATAATTCATAAATATTAATCCAATTAGACTTGTCATATTCAAGGGTTACTTGAATATTTACTTGGCTCGACTCATCAATTTATTAATATCAAACTCTTAGGTTAGTCCAATAATTTAATATCTTCATTAATTGGACTACCTTTAACTAAATAAACATTCACGTCAAATAATTTACATAGTCACATAATAATTCAATTAAAATCACTAGGGTTTGTTCTATTGAAAAAAATAAATAAATAAATTTCAATTTAATTTACAATAATTAATAATAATCGCGGTTATTACATGGTGTCCTGGTGTCGTGTTTGATACGTATCCGATACGGATACGTCGACATCTGACACGGATACATCAACATCCAAGCATAGTTGCCATGGCGTCCTAACGCTAGAGAAGGACAAGTCGACGCCTTGGACGCCGAGTCTCGTCTTGTTAACTGGTCCAAGTTAAGTGATTAAGTGATTAAGTCATTTTGTACCTATGACTTATCATAATTCATGTACTAACTACATGGTGTAATTTTATTACTTATTAGAATTGTAATGTATGATGAGTGTTGACTTGGTTGATTATTTATTTTCTACTTAACGTTTGTTGATTTGTTCTTCTAGTTTTCATTGTCAAGTGTTTTATTTTTGAATTTTGATTGTTAAGTATTCATATAATTGTGTTTTTAATTGTATTCCATAGTGTTAGTTATTATATTTTTGAGTTTTAATGCATATAAAATTTTATTGTCCAATATACTTTTGAAGTAAAATAAATAATATATAAATTGCACGTTGTTAAAGACTTGTCGTCATATGGACGCCATGGCGGGTACTTTATCGCCTAGGCATCCTGGCGGTCAACTACCACCGCGTCTTGCCGTGGCGCTGTGACAACTATGCATCCGAGAAGTGTCTATGGTTCATAGCTTATAACTGCACTTGCTTTCATATACTTATAAGTTTATAACTGCATTAATTTTTATTATGTGTACTGTAACTTTATGCTGCCTTTAGGTTAATCAAGCGCAGTTCTTAAAGTGCACTACATTTTGCAAACATGTGTTGGCTTTATTACTTGTTTATACTGTGATGCTGCATAAATATTGTGTATTACAGTATTACTACTTACTAGACGCTATGAGCCACTCTCATAGTACAGACTCGTTAAGTTATTATTATTGAGGTATTTGCCGATTGAGATGAAAATGTTGTTTGCTTGAACTTTTATTTTTTCTCGTGTTGGAAAGACTTATGTGAAGACTTATGATGGCACATAACTGAGGACATAACTGAGGACATGGCCTGTGATAGGAGTGGAGGAATGCAATCCGCATATCAAAAGCCGATTACGATGTTTACATCCTTTTGTTTTGTTTATCTTTCTCTATATTCCTGTATTTTTGTCTATAGTCGTTATACTCGCAAAATGTCTGCATTCATTCAGCAGTATCTAGTCTTCCTTTTCAATTATCCATTACGATATATGGAACTTGTGACATATTTAAAATTTAGTTTTGATTTATTTTACAAATGTAATGCGTTTCAGTGAGGTAATATTAACGCTAGGCAGTTCACAAACAGTAATTGAATTTCTTTGTGCTGCAAAGGAGAAAAAAAGATCATTTCGGGTGTTTGTTGCGGAGGGTGCTCCAAGGTTTGTACGAGTCGCTACTCCTTTGTTGCAAGGCATGCATCTCTTTCCTCCTCTCTTATTATTTGGCTCATTATACTTATTTTACTTGGTATTCCACATAGGTATCAGGGGCATATGCTTGCCAAAGAATTGGTTACGAGAGGATTACAAACTACAGTCATTACTGATTCTGCAGTGTTTGCTTTGATTTCCCGAGTGAACATGGTATGTATCTGATTTAATGCCCTTTTCTTTTTGATGTATACCGGTCTTACCTCTACTTATGACATTTTTAAGGTTATTGTTGGAGCTCACGCTGTCATGGCCAATGGTGGGGTTATTGCACCTGTTGGGTTGAATATGGTTGCACTAGCAGCTCAAAGGCATGCTGTGCCTTTCGTTGTACTTGCTGGCATTCATAAGGTATTTTGGATCTATGACAGCTTCAGTTATAACATTGCTTTAGCAGAAAACGAACAAAATGACTGTTTAACTGCTTGCAGCTTGCTTCGCTTTGTTCTTTAGTTGCTTGAATCATTTATGCCCAAAAGGAAAAAAATGTTGGTAATCTGATGAATATCATTCTCTATTGAATAAAATGTAATGGTAATGCTTACTAGATATTCTGTCTCATTAGTTAGTGTAGGAGGATAGTGGGTCCACCATAGTTGTCACGGTGAGGTGCGGCAGTAGTTGAGCGGCAGGACGCCTAGGCGATAAGACGCCCGCCAAGGCGTCCGTATGGCAACTAGTCGTCGTTCACAGTGTGCAATATATACATTATTTATTTTACTATATATACATTATTTATTTTACTTCTATAGTACATTGAACAATGAAATTTTATATACATTAAAATCCAAAACATAATAACTAACACTATGAAGTTCCCATTCACTAAAAATTACTATTGAATTTATTTCAACAACTGATCCAAATAAGAAATTATTCATCAAATCAAAATAGCAAACTATCAAAATACTACCTATTTTTAATTTTATTTGTGAATGTATTACTAGTTTCGTAAGTAGTAAATACTAACTACTAAAAATTCCAATACTGCTGTCTAGTGGCCTACTGGCCTATTGCATTAGCAAGTAGGTATAACACATTCACAAATAATGCACATAATGTTTTTTTTAAAAACAATTAAGTTCAAGAGTTTAAAATCTCAGATTAATTTTAATCTTCTCTTTGGGCACATGCTTTGGGGAGCTTTTCGAGGAATTTCTTCATTAGATCTTCATAGAGATTAATGGCCCAGTGTTGTCCCCTTATTATTTTTTATTTCTTTTGGTTTTGTTTTGGGTGGAATTCTTGTCCTCTACATTCATTGCAAATTTTCCTATATCCATCAATAAATTCTTCTATTATCAAATAATAATAATAATAATAAATAGAGGACATGTCAAATAAATAGATTGTATTGAATAGATTTCAATTCTAAAATTTTCCATAAAATTTAAACTTTTATATGGTGTAACTTTTTTTTCCCTTTTTGAGAAATGTTTCTTAAAAATTTGTATGATTGCTTCTATTCTTATGTTCTAATGTATCAAAACATAGTAGATTATTATTTTCTCAGGGTCGACCCTAGATCCTCACTTAATAATCTCCAACAAACGGGTTTACGCATATAAATTAGGCTTGGCCAGGAAAAGTTCATCCATTGTCAAAATGGGGGAAATTCAGCCCCATTTACACTTTATTTTTAATGAAAAAGAAACTACTGGTATGGAATTGTTTCAAAGATGAAAAAAATAAATTTTTTGTTTGGCTATATAGTAATTACATGAAATGGTAATCCCCTTATTCTTGAAGAATAAATTAAAAGGCTTTCAATAGTGACCCCCTTATCCAAAACATAGTTTGCACATCTTGTTTCCCCCCAATTATGTGAAGAACCATGTCTTAGCCAACCAAATATCATATAAATAGCAGTTTTTTGGATCCACAATCGATTAATTTTCAAATATGAGTGCCCAGGCGGCCAGATTCTAGCATTTTGGGCCAGGCTCGGGCCTTTGTTAAGCTGCCCATCCTGCACCCTCAAACTTGCAACATTCAAAATTGAATTTGAGACAGAGAGTTCAACTTTTTTGGCAATCTTACATGTCACACAGTTATAATTTTGGAAATGGAGATGGAATGATACAATTTAATTCCTTAGTGTGTAATAATGGAGGTATATATATGTAGCATAAATTACAGTTATAGGGTGGATAAAGTGTGTCACATGTATATCAAGCATAACCTTAGAACTCTTCCTGAGGTGGCTCGAACTGAGGACCAACTCGCTTGATCTATGCTCATAAGAAACGTCCAAAGAGCGAGCTACAAAATAAGGAGGCTAAAATGTTCTCTAAGGCCTGGTTACTTTGCAGCTGGAATTTTGTGCCATGGAATGAGGGTTGGAGTTTCTACAACATCAGGATTTGAAGCACATTAGGTAACTAATAAGGTTTTTGGTTTTACCACTAAGGATTGGATAAAAGTGGTATGGAGCCTCCCTTGCATGGGAGTGATCAAAGCTTCGAGCATGGAGCTATGATTTGATCTAGCTTTACTAAAGGCATTATCTTATGACCGGTATGGTATTATATATTGTTATTACCTTGTAGGGTTTGACGTATGTTCTATGGCTCCCTCTACCCACAACTGTAATATTTTTTTTTCTTGAAAAAGTTTCTTGTTTCTGGTATGCGGTGGCTCAAATATCATCAGAAAATCCTTCTATAGGATGAGCTTAGTGACCTTGCAATGTCACAAGCTGCAAGGTCACTAAGCTCTAGGATGGTGTGTGAGAACCACATGGTGTATCCAAGCTTATTGAGCCTGACTTCATACCAATCTCACTCCTGTCACTATATGTGTAAGAGCCCTTAATTAGGTTTAATTTGCAGGATGGTTTTAATACCCTTCTAATCCTGAGTCCCAGTAAATGTAAATACAATAGTACCAGAAGCTTATTATCCCAAAATTAACATGACTTTATATAAACCCTATACATGATTGAGATCTTAAGTAGGCTTTTTCGTTAAATTCCAAATTTCTCTTTTTCTTAGTCTATGCTGCAAATTATTGTTGCTTGTTTTAAGTTGCATTCTCGTTGAATGAGATTATGATCTATTCCAGTTACCAACTTATTTGTTTAATTATATGATTGTGGCTGCTTAAAATTCTTCTGCGATCCTTAATATTGCTGTTGTATATTTTGTTGTTTAAAATAAACAAAGTTACCTGTATGTCTAATCAGAAGAAGTCACAGTTAATTGAATTGTTTATCAACAGAACTAGTAACATTGGGAATGAATATAATCAAAGAATTTGAAAAGTTACTCAAAAATATAGCTGCAAATCAGTATTAATGTCCTAATGGGGATGAAGTGGGACTTTGTTTCATATCCCCAAGGACCCCCAACAAAGGAAGGAAACAATAATATCTTGATCATGTGTGGAAAACTAGCTGATACTTCTGATGGAGCTTACTTGGAGCTCTGCTAATGCACTTAAGTGGTCATGTTATTAAATGTCGTGATATATCTTGGATAGGTAGAATTTTCCTGTATGTCACGAAGTTTCTTTAGATTATGTTAATTTTTGTTATTTTTTTATTTTAAAATTATTCAGATTGGATCTGTTTGTGGCCTTATTTTTATCTAATTGACTTTATACCTACATGACAGTTGTGCCCCTTGTATCCCCACAATCCAGAGGTCTTACTGAATGAGTTGAAGTCCCCATCTGAGCTACTTGACTTTGGAGAACTCTCAGATTGCTTGGATTTTGGGACTGGCACTGGTTCTCCCCTTCTTCATGTTGTAAATCCTGCTTTTGATTACGTGCCACCAAAGCTTGTCAATTTATTCATTACTGACACGTAAGTTACATTTATTTTACTTAATCAACTACATGGGTTGAGTTCTGAAAGTTTTCCTTGTTATGCTTCTGATTTTATTTTATTTTCCTTCTGTTCATGTATGCTGACATATGTCCTTAAGAATTCAGAAATATGAATACAATGAACTTGAATGTAGAAAAGTCCCTCCAAAACTCCAAACTTTTTTGATTTATTCTTTTCTAGGTTTTAAAGGCTTAACGAACTACGAGTGTTAAAAATTGGAATTTATTTGATGAAATTTATATTCCACAACACAAGTTTAGATGTCAATAAAAGTCATTGATAGGCTTGTAATCATTCAGATGCTCTATTATATCTACTGAAAAATCGGAGTCTATGTACTCATATTTTGCATCATGTTTTTCTTTCTGAATTTCTGAAATTCATAGACATTTTTTAATCTATCTTTACCTATTTGCAGAGGAGGGCATAACCCATCATACATGTACCGCCTAATTGCCGATTATTACTCTGCTGATGATTTGGTGATGCAGCGAAGACCTACATCGTGAAATTGAGTTTAGCCATCTCTGTTCTTTATTTATCAAGGCACTCTTATCATTTAATTGGTCAAACTTAAATATTTAGTTAATGCAATATATTTTTGACTTTTAGCTTTTCATGACTTGCTTAGCCATACATTTTGTTTTAACTGACTTCAGATCCAAAATAGGGTTGTTTTATTTGAGTAACTAGATGGTTACTTCTTTAGAAAGTTAATAGTGAGGTAGGTTTTCCATTATCTAAAAAATGTGGGAGCTCGTGACCCAAGCCTACCTTAAATTATCATCTGTTTTAAGAGACTATAGAGGACGTTGGCTATTATTGGCAAGCTTTTAAATATCGATTGCCGAGATATAAGAGGTAGCTTCAACTCTTTTTACTCCACCCTTTTCATTTTAGAGGATGAAGTTTGCTTCTGAATGTACTTGTTCCCCGTCTTCCATGCTCTCTTTGCTTCTAATAAAAGTTCTTGTCTAAAAGAAAAAAAAAATGATTATTATTGGTCTTGGTGTCTCTATTTGATGGAGTTTAGTTAAATCTTCGTTAAAAAATTTATATTCCTTGAAATCCATCCTCTTTTGATAAAATTTGCATGTTGTTTG
Organism: Hedera helix; assembly: GCA_947179155.2. Classification (NCBI taxonomy): domain Eukaryota; kingdom Viridiplantae; phylum Streptophyta; class Magnoliopsida; order Apiales; family Araliaceae; genus Hedera; species Hedera helix. The sequence continues at coordinate 5,043,155 of OX359287.1, forward strand.
TCTATTTTTAATTTAGGATTTCACACTAGTATACGCGATCGAATGACAACACAGTGGCATGAAATGTATCATTTTCATAGAGAATTAAAAATAATTATTATCAAATACTAATTTTATATTAAATTAATTTTATTTAAATAATTGCAATAAATTATAAAATAAAATTAATTAAAATTAACAATTAAATTAAACTAATGATAAGGATTAAATCAGGTTTTAAAAGCTTTTGATTACAATTTTTTTTAATATTTTATTTAAATCTCTACACTTCCTTTTTAATTCATTAATTATATAGAATTGTTAATCGATGTTGGTGTAATTTAATAATTAAAATATATAAATTTCACTCATCAAATACCTTTAAACATAATTTTTTACTTGTCTTCAAGCAAAATAAAAATTTAAACTAAAAGAACTAAAACCTAACTGAACTACGTAACATAACATGAATAATGAATTAATTTTGAAATTAAACATAGCCTCAAAGATTTTATTTTAAAAAAAAAATGATAATTCTAGAAATATTTCAAAATAATGCAATGTTTAAAATTTCAAAGCAATTGTCAGTTATACATTACTAACGATCTTTAAATGTGTCTGTGAATCCATATGAATCAAATTAATTAAAACTCAAATAAATTCATATAATTTGAATGTCACATAAAAGATATTTAATACTCTATACACTTAATTTTAACATATCTCAAAACTTAATATAAGCAAAACAAAAATTAGAGGATCAAAAGCATTTTTTTCTCATATATATATATATATATATATTTCCCTTCAAGTGAGTACATTTTATACTCCATCTCACTTTAATTTGCATTCTTGACGTGTGCAATGTCTAGTTTTTTTTTTTATGCTTTTTAGAGTTATCCATGTAACAAGCGTTTGACCAATGACTTTCAAACCAGTTAACTTTATGACACTAAGTGTAGAGACCCCTAAGAATATATTAATTCGAGTAACAAAAATCACAAAATTAGACTAGTTAAATTACTTATTATATTTAATTTTTTTTTTAAATCCCCAAATTCTATTTGACCTATATAACACTTTAAAACATAATTAAAATAAATTATAGAGAAAATTAATATCCTTCACAAGCATTTAACCACATAAACTTTTTCAAAGTTAAAATTAACTCAAAACAAATGAACACGTACTTAAAAATTTAAAGGATCACAAACAACATAATAACCAATAAACAGGTCAAAACATAGACTATTATCAATTTTTCATGAATTATTAAATAATAATAAATCAATTTCTTATCATTGGCCAAAATTTATTTCAAATTATTTCACTGCCCAAGTAAAACACATCCTAAAAACAAAAATAAAAAACAAAAAACAATACTAAATAAATAAAAATACTAATTAATTTTTTTTAAATAAAAAATTGACAATAAAACTAACATTAACACATATTAAAAACATCAAACACAACGTAGCGATACCTCCAAACTTGGAATTGACACTATTCATAATATATAAAATAAAAATTAAGTACAAAAGACTTTCTTGAAAGTAGCCAGTTGTTGCTCTTCATAACTATCTCCTACAATCCCGCTAAGATGCAATTAATAACCTGAAAAACAAAATTTTTAAAAAAAATAAAGAAAAGAAAATTTTGACACTCTTTTTTATTTTTTCTAATTTTTTTGAATTTATGATTTTTTTTTTAAAAAAATAATAAAAAAAATTATATGCCTTGTGAAATCGGATTGTAAAACCACACTAGTTACACTATGTTTGAACAAGTCCTTAGCAATTACACCAAGTCTTGTTAGTTCAAATTCGTAAATACTAACGATAAACAAAAAGTGAGTTCACTAGCTCACCCCAATGCTTTGCACAAGAGCAATGCATTTACTTACAATCTCGTCAGACTATTTATCGCAATTGGAAAACACATGCAAAATTTTGATTGATTAAATATAAATAAAAGTTTAAACTGATATCAACTTGATTGGAATCAATATTGAAAAAATATTAGAAAAATAATTCCCCGGCAACAGCGTTAAAAATTTGTTGGTGTAATTTAATAATTAACATTTCCGTGCAAGTATACACGATCAATAAGTAATATAATGATAAGTCAAGTATCGATCCCACAGAGAATTATATCTAACATTTTTCTATATACCAATTTCATCTCAATCCAATTTTATTTGAATATATTATATTTTGATCTAACTACGAACAAAATAAAAATAAGATAATCATAGATTGACAGTTTAATAAATCAAACTTTTTCAAAATTTGTTAACAATCCAAAGGAAAACAAAAGATAAAATAAATGATAGAGAGGATAGAAAAAACTCTTGTGAAGCAATCTTCCCACTCCAAGCACTCCTTCAATCCCATGCCTCTATTGGAGTTAAAATTATTTTGCACTAGAGCTCCAAAGATGGAGTTTAGCTACCGCCCAAAAGAGAATTATAATATTCTACCATATAATACATTATTTATAAGAGTACTAATTTTCCTAACCCTCAAAAAAATTAAAATACAATTAAAATTCTATACATAAAGTCCTAATTTTAATAAACTCCTATAACTAAAATTCCTATTCTATTTCAAAAATTGCTAAGGGATGATTAATTGACAATCTTTTTAATTAACTTGATGGGCCCGAGGAGAAACAATAACAATCTGCAGAAAACAAGCAGCTCCCAGGCCGCGTACCATCTGGCCCCGCGCCACGCGCGCGTTGTTTATTCTCCTTCATATGCTGCCGTGCCATGCGCGCCCAGCCCATGTTGGATTGTTAGTTGACCCGCCTGCTTGCTTCAGCCAATCATGACTCCAATTTCCCATTATTCTTGCATGCATGAATCCATGAATTACCAACAAGTTAATTCGTAGTTGCCAATATTAAATTCCTTCAGAATATGCCATGCAAGCTGCTCATCAACTGATGCTTCTTTATTAATTAATCAAGTATATCCCTTAAAATCTTTACCTACAAAATAAAAATAAAAATAAGAATAAAAATAAAGCACATAAAAATAACAGAAAATAATTAACGGCTCCTAAATTATTAAGCCTAAAAATACTCAAAAAATAGGTATAAATCCCACTCATCAACCGAGAATTCTTTATAGTATTTATACGCTTTTTCCGATAGACATATAAACAAATCATTCTAAATCTGACCTTAAGGCAACAGAATTAATAAGGAAAATCCTAATTAATTAAATTACTATATTCCTATGTGAAATATGTTAATTAGGATTTTAAGCTCAGATTCTTTTTAAGGTAGCAAAAGATATATAGGTATATTTTTATCCTATATACTAGTCATATAAACCCTTTACGTATTTTATGAACAAATGCTATCATATCCAGATTTAAACCTATACTCAATCTCCCAATTTTGTTAGATTATCCTAATAATTAATTACATCTAATTAATACATTAACGTACAAAATAATTAATTTGGTCTAAACATTATAATCCATTCTTCAACTTCATATAGGTTATCACATTAATTAATAATGATAATTAAATACTTGAACGTATAAAATATGATAAACAATTCAATTATAATCAATAATAATTAAAAAAAAAAAACAAATTAAATTAAACTATACATCGAGTTCAATTGCAATCTTAACTAAAAAATTACAATCTTAACTGAAAAAGAAATCAATTCTATAAATTAATAATTAATGCACATCGTAAAGTTACAAAAATAAAAGAGGAGTTGGAGATAAAAATATGTATTTATGCGTGATCTCCTGTAATGACCACAAAAATTGTAAAGAATATTAAATTAATAAAATAAGAAATTATTTAAATTTTACGTACACTTATGTGTATATGTGTAATTTTGTGATAGGAAGAATATTTAATTAGTTAATTCAATGAATTTGAATTAATTAAGGATTGAACAAGGGATTAAGGTGAATAAATAAATTTATAAGAGTTATGTAACAAGCTTGAGTTATGAATTAACTAAGCTTGAAGGAATGAACCTTGTGTGGCATGATGAGCAATGATGGTACATGAAAAATGATGGATTAATCAAGTATTGGATTAATTCATGAAATGAGAATTAATAAAAATCCAAGATGAGAATTTATTCATTTATGAATTAGTTTTATAGTGAATATTAATGGAGCCCAAATTATGTGTACAAGTGGGGGAATTAAATTGGCCCAAACATGGAATGAATTAATTAAGTGGTAGGAGCATTAGTGTTGCCCAAGTATGTGGCCTAATGTAAAGTCTAAGTTGGAGTAGAATGAAGCCCAAGTTTATAGGAAGCCCAAATCATTTGACCCAAAACTTTGACCCAATTCTAGAATATTCCTAATAGTATAATAAATAAATAAATATAATAATAATAATAATGCTAGCATGACCGGTCAACCCCTTGGGGGAGGGGAAATTTGGAGCTTTGTGATATATTTATTCCTTGAGCTTTTAAATTTTGAACATTGTAAAAGTTCCATGTTTTCCTCATCTTTTTTCTTAAATCATGGAAAGGTGTTTGGGAATTAATTTACCTCCAAATTAACCTATGTTGGATGATTAGAGGAACTTAAGCAAGATTAAGTTGCTCTATAAATAGAGCTCTTTTCCCTCATTTTAGAAAGTTTAGCCATTTGCTCAAGTGTTGGTAGAGAGAAAAAGAGAGAAGGAAGAAAGAAAGAGAGAAAATAAAGAGAGTGGGAGAAAAATAGAAAATGTTGGGAAACTCTTGACAAAGAGAACCAAGCAAGAAAGGAGAAGAAGGTTATTGTGGAGCATCCAAGCTTGTTAAGGTTTTTAGCAAGAAGAAAAAGGGCCACTAGAAGGTATAAAACCCTCATAACCCAAGTCTTTAAGTTTTATTGTAGATCTAGCAATATACGTTCAAGATTATGCTTGGTTGTGGGAGTTGATGTTGTGTTGGGAAACCATGGTGGGTTTCGAAGGTATAATGGTGGATTTGGATGGAGCTTATGTGCTTAAAATGTGTTTTGATATGTAAAAACATGTATCTATGCTAAGCTTGTATGGAAATCCTAAGTAATGATCATGGTTTGATGAAAATAATTTATGTAAAACATGTAGATCTAGGACTTGAATATGATAGATCTATGAAATATGAACCCAACCCAAGAGGAACAAACAAAATCGGAGCTAAAATGAATTTATGGCAAATATTTTTACAAAACATGTTCTATGTAAACCCTAGCTTGGTTGAATCAAAATTTTGGCTAATAATTTTTTTTGGAAAAATTATTAAAAATTTGAATATGGTAAAAATATGAGTTTGCTAACCAATGAACATGATTTGAACTCGTTTGGATGTAAAATGAACAAGTTATGAGAGTTGGAATCAAAGAGGGTCAAAAATTTTAAAACAGAAAAAGGCTAAACATTCTGATGTAGCGCGCCGGGGCGCGATCTTTTGAACTGAACACTGCGCTGGGCACATTTGTGTTTTCTAAAAAAATAAATAAATCAAAGGACTGCGCCGGGACGCAGTCCCTAAGGCACTGAATTGAGCCAGGGTGTAGTCCATGTTCCAGAGTTGACTGGACCGGACCCTGTTTGACCTGGTCAAACAGGGTCAGAATAAATATTTTTTTATAAATAAAATAAAATAAAAATAAATAATTAATAAATAAAATAAAATAGAAAATAAAATAAAATAAATAAATAATGAGTAAGCAAATAAAATAATAATTAATTATTTTATTTGACTACTGAAGAATAAACAAATAAAATAATACTTAAATTATTTTATTTGTAGATTAAATGAATAAAGTTAAACAAATAAAATAATAATAGAGATTATTTTAATGAATCAAATTTAAACAAATAGAATAATAATTTAATAATTTTATTTATAGATTAAATGAATAAAATTTAAACAAATAAAATAATAACAAAGATTATTTTATTTGTGAAGATTGAAGATAAATTAAATAAGTAAAGTTTAAACAAATAAAATAATAATAAAGATTATTTTATTTGTGAATTGTAAAGAAGAATTAAAATAAATAAAGCCTAAACAAATAAAATAATAATAAAAATTATTTTATTTGTGAACTAAATAAGACTTAAACGAATAAAATAATAAATATTATTTTATTTGTGAATAGTAAAGAGGAATTAAAGAAAATATAATGTAAACAAATAATAAAGAACATTATTTGTAAAGAATTAAAAAGGAACATTAAGCAAATAAAATAAGAAGAGTTATTTTATTTGCAGATGAATTGATGTAAGTAAGGAACCAAGGGATGTAATATTAAATGATAATATTCAATCATGAAGAATACAATGAGTAAAGAAAAGTGAACGGATAGAAGAATAACAAGGGTGATTTTAGTCATAACATATGGAGATGAGAGAACAGTCAACAAAGATCAAAGACGATTGAACATGAGGTCGATAATTAAACAAAGAAGATTCCAATGAGGATTATCTAAATTGTAAGGCGAGAATGTGGATAACAATAAAGTAAGCTGAAGGTAGGAATGAAGGAGATGGATGACAAAATGATAAGGGATGAAAAAACTAACCAATATATCGAATTACAACTTATGTAAGTAAAAGACAAGTTAAGAAGCTAGAGGAAGGATAAGTAGATGTATCAGGCAAGTATCCCTTACTTGTACACTTTATCTGCTTCGTACAAGTTTATAGTGCATGTTTAGACTTAAATTGTCATCACTTGAATGCAACCTTTCATATGTGTACGCTTAAGAAGATTTTTCAAATATTAAATTATAAAAGATGAGAATTTTAAAGACAAACAAGTTATTTGAAGAATGGGTCTGTCATTTAATTTAATTGGACAGATGATGACATAAACTGTCAATCTTATTTCTTGAGAAAGCAATCCAAACCAATTACTTTGGAATTGATTATATTATGCTGAGTTGAACAACCCTGATAAAGGGTATGAGGATCCGAATTGTCAGGATTTCTTTAATAATATTAAATGAGAATTTAATGGAATTATCAAGGTTGTTTAAATTATTGGTGATATTTTATGTAATTTAAGGAAATGTGAAGGGATTTAATTGATAAAATTAAATTTGTATAGAGATGGTGATAATTGATGTTGATTTAAATTAATTGAAAAATAAATAAATTGTTTAAAAATAATTTATTAAGAATAAGAGAAATTTCATGTAAATGTACAATAAATTATACAATTAAATTGTTGTGAAAGTGCAGAAATTATGATTTAACAGTGTTACGTGGTAATGTGAGATATATGAATTAGACATGTATATAGATATATATACATTAGACATGTATATAGATATATATACATTTGTAGTTATATAATTTATATAAGGAAATTAAAGTAAGGTGTGAAGAAAATAATAATTATATAAAAACAATTATATAATTTATATAAGATGATTAAATTGAATAAGGATAGAAGGAAATTGTTATAATTTGTGTAAAATGAAAATTATTAATAAGGAAGAAGTAATTATATAAATTATATAAAAATAATTATATAATTTATATAAGGAAAGTTAGTGTAAATTGTAAAGAAATGAAAATAAATTAGAAAAAGGAATGTTTTAAGTTATTAAAAATTATGGTTATGTATAATGAAATTTTTATGATTTTTATGAGGAATAATATTTCGGAAACGTGAACATGTTAATGTAACATGTTGTCTAAGAAACGAAGTGAAAAATTATGAAAACTAATTTTTAGAAGTTATATGAATTATTTTATGAATTTTGGAGGTATAAATTATCTCATTTAATTACATGCATGTCATTATGCATGTACAAAATTTGTCAAGTAAAATACCTGAAAAATGTATTAATATTATTTATAAATCAATTTATGATTTTTAGTGAATTAAAATAAATATTTTATATATATTATATAAAATATTTATTACACGAAATAATTATGTAATGTATAAAAATACTTCATTTATGCTTGATTTTTGAAAAATCTGTAAGCCAAAGTCAGTGGAATTGTTAAATTGTTCCAAATTGGTTAAGTGATTAATAATATAAAGGAAAAGCAAAAGAAAGAAATAAGAAGAGGAAAAACAAGAAAAAGAAAGCACAAAAACAATAAACAAACTCTCTTCCTTCCTTGTTCCACCCGAAAGCCACCACCATGCCACCAAGACCTCCATAGCCATCAAGGAGAGAAAATCTTTGGTGCCATACAAGTGATAACAAGCATTAAAAGAAGGATTACAAGCTTTGTGGAGGTATAAAAATTATTTTGTTTGAATTATATTTGTATTTATGATGTTAAATAAATTTTGTGAAAAATTAGGAAATAATTAGAATAATTATTCTAAATAATTTTTAGATATATATCTATGAATTATATGATTTATGGAATAATTATGTTGTGAAGTTGGTGATTAAAATGAAGAATTTTGGATAAGTTGGTTTACTGTTTTGCGGGAAAGAAAGAAGAAGAAGTAAGGGCTGCCCGCGCAATGCGCGGCGGCCATTTTTTTTGTTGTTGCAAATCGGAGGTGAAATGGCGTCGTTTTGGGGGCGCGCGGAAGAAGCAGCCACGCCATGCGCGGAGGCTTCTGGAAACGGCAGGAAACGACGCCGTTTGGCGTCGGCAGTAAGGGACCGCGCGTAATGAGTAGCCGACGTCAACGCTGAAAATTACCAGTGTGTCCCTGGCCTTTTTCGTTAATGACTAGCGTGTCCTTTGGCCTTTACAATTATGGTTTTGCCCCTAAGCTTTCCGGAAAATGCCGATTATGTCCCTAAGCTGCGGAAATTACCAAAATGCCCCAAGAAAATAGTTTTTAATTAAATAAATGTTTAAAAATTATTTAAAAATTAGTTTAATAGTTAAATATTTAAATATTAATCTAGTAAGGTTACAATTTAGAAAAATGATTAAATGAAAATTCGGATAACTAAATACGCTACATATTATCCGATGAGCCGGGTTGTCCGTATTGAATATGTTTGATATTAAGTTAAATTAGTATATTGAAAAATGAGGTTAATATAATTAACCATATAAATTGATAATTGGACTGGTACCCTAAAATAAACCGTCGGGAAGGATTAATTACAGTATAAATGATATTAATTAAGTAAATTAATATCATGAGAGGATAAATAATTATTATTTGATTATTTTATGATCATAGGTTGTACGAGAAGCATTATAGAATGGGTATTTATTAGTTCCACAATCCAGGCAAGTTCTTCAGTACTTTTATATTAAATGTTTGTCTGTTATGATATGTAATTCTTATTTCAAATGCATATAAATTATGTGTTATGTGATCTGTGGATAATATGACAACGATGTGTACTTTGTGCTATAAAATGTGAGATATAATGCTTAAGTAGAAGCACAACACGTGATGTATGACACACACAGCATGCTATGCTATGTGCTACGTGAAGCATGAAATGTGTAAACTATTGAGCTTGTTGAGTCGTTGTGCTCATTACTGGCATAATATAAACTTTTGCAGGTTAATAAATGAATTTCAAGAATAGCAGATTATGTATAGAAGGATTACCACAGAAGGTTGTGAATGTTATGATTATACTTTTATTAGCATAATTCAACATGGATACAATTACTAAGTTTATATTGATATTTCGTATATACATATATGTTTGATCAGGATAGGACGAATAAAGTTAAATTGTGAACCATGATTGTTCAAGATGATTGTTATGAAAGAAACTATTATATGTTTAATTATAAATTATGAAACAAAGAATAATTGCATGGATATGAACAATATTAAATTTTGAATGTTGAGCTTTACGAGACTAGTACAGAAAAGAAAAAGTAAAGGTTGCGATCAAGGGACTAGAATCAAGACGATAAGTTGAATTTTAAATGTCAGCATATTTTAATACAATGAGTGATAAAAGAGAAAAAAATTATACCGAAAAATTTGGTAATTGATGATTTATAAGATCAAGTAAGGGTTCAAATAAGGTGATTAAAGATTATTAACGAACTGAAATTTGGACGTAAGGAAGATAAGGTATAATAAATATGAAATTTAAGATAATAAGGTATGTCGAATTTCGGGGTCGTTACAAAGGGGGTACTACTTTTGAGTCGTGGATTCGACTTGTGTACAAACAGAGATTAAACGTTATGCATAATATAGGGTATGACGAGACTAATCACCTCATGTATTCATTTTCTTTGAGCATCCTTAGCTAAATGCTGTAAATCTTTCGACGTGTTCAATGGTCCTTAGTGGCCATTCAGTAACAAATGACACTCATGTTTTGAAAGTTCGAAACTCTTCTTTGCAAAGTACATATTGATTGGTTATTTCCAATTCACTCGGATTATTACATCTTTCAGATTTGAGACCGTAATCCAATTAATCATTTATGATTCATAGATTCATACTATAACTTATCTGAAGTTATTAACCCTTGAGCTTATGAGACTTAGATTAAATTCTTGATTTCTGTTATTCATATACTTGCTGAGCAAACTCATTACTCATTCTTAAATTATAACCCTATTTTCAGTCAAGACGAAGAAGGCCGATTGTTTCGGAAAGGATAAGGGCAAAGCTACGGCTACTGAGTAGTCTAGGATCTAATGATGAACTTATATTTATGTACTGCACTCTAAACAGTGTTAATCTTTTGTTATTTAGACTTATGATGTAATGTAAAGGTCATTAGAACGTGGAAACTTATGTAAGACTTATTTGATGCATTAATTATATAATGACCTGAACTTTTCAGAATTTGTAAAATTCAATTTTATATGAATAAATAAAGATTAAATTGCATTTTAAATGTGTTATGGAATTTTAAAAAATGTTTGTTTTTGTGTTTCGATTCAATAATTCAACTTAAATAATTACTAGGAGAACAAATGTTATTTTTATGAAAACCTAATTTTAGGGTTTAGAAAAACTAAAAAATAGTTAAAATCTAAACCCTAACCCTAATAAATCCTAAGGGTTAAACCCGAATGATATAACCTAGGCTCTTTAGAGAAATGAGTACGTCTTTTTGACATTCCGTTTTAAGATATGATGTTCCTACGAAGTAAAAACACGTAATAATAAATAAAAGTTTTTTTCGTAGAAAAATGCAAAAAATACTATTCACACGGGGAAGTGTGAAGAAGTTTTTTTCCAACTTTTTGCATGTTTAGCCATATTTTGAGAAATAGTCGTCAAAAACATTATTCATGAGAAAACGTGTTTCGTCTTTTTGACTTTCGGCTTTACGAAAAAGTATTTATATGGAATATAAATAAGAAATACCTATTCAGAAATGTCACTAGTTATGATTGAACAAGAAATTAAACTAATTAATTGGAAATGGATTAAAAAGCTAACTTATTAGTTGTGTTGGAACTAGATAGTTAAGTAATTAGTTGGAATCAAACTAGATGTCTAACTAAATTAATTGAGAATGAACGAGATAGTTAACTAATTAATTGGAATCAAACTAGATGTCTAACTACATTAGTTGAGAATTAACTAGATGTTTATCTAATTTAGTTGGAATGAAACTAAGTAGATGATATCTAATTGGAATGGAACTAGGTTAGAAGGTATCTAGTTGAAATTAAACTAAGTTAGGTGTATCTAAGTTACATTCTAACCAAGTCAACAATAGTGGCTAACTAAGTTAATTAGCTTATTAAAGGATTAAACTACCCTCAAACCAAGCTTGGAAAATGACAATTTTGCCCTTATTTGGCCAACCATTTTAAGGACAAAACAAAGGTGATTATTCACTCTTTTACTATTCCTTTGGTAGGCTAAGTGGTGGACCGACATAAGAGCTTGTGATGTCACTTAGTGAGATGTTGAATGTGATAATTAAGCATTAAATGGAGCATTAAGTGGTTACATGGGGTGGCAACTTTGGCTGGTGGAAAGTGATGATTCAACCTGGATATTTAGTGGTTAATTACCATTCTTTTGATTGTTTAAGTGCAAATGCCTTTGATGAGTCGATTTTATATCTATTTATTAGGTATTTTATGCCTAATTATTTGTAAGTTTTTAAGTATTTTTAGTGTTTTAGGTAATTTAATTAATTTTATGCATTTGTATTATTTTTATGAATTATTATTATTTTTAGTATTTTTATTTATTTTTAAATTCATTTTGTAAGAAATTTGGAGCTTGATGGTAAAATGGTAATTAAATAATAGCTGGATGGCATAAGTGTAAATAAATCGCTCGGTGGTAGTTTCGTAAATATGAAGAAACAATCCTGGCACCATGCGCACATAGAAATTTGGTTCAATCAAGTCGCACTACCGCACGAAGAGGAACGACACCGTTTAGTGCATGAATAACAAAGCACTCGCGCTATGCGCGACAGAGTCAAAATGCACGCAATGCGCGGGAAACATGATCAACTTATGGCATGTGACAACAGCTGGCTTGTTGGTTTTGTTATCAAATGGGGCCTGCCACCAACCTTTGTTCATTTTAGCTTCTAATTGCGATTTTCAACATTATTAATTCAGTGTGGGCGCATATAGCAACAGTTTGTTAATTTTTCTTTTCTTCACGCAGGACCCGTCATTGATTCATTAAAGGAAAGCATGGCAACAACTTGTCTATTATATGGATCCGGTGAATTAAATAAATTAAATAAATCCAATTGCAATTTGAAAAAGAAAAATAAATAGGAATTTTATATTTATTTTATTTATATTTTAAATCCTATTAGGATTTGAAAATTATAATTCCTATTAGGGTAGGGAGAATTATGTAGCCTATAAATAGAGGGCTTGAGATACAATTGATATACAACTTTTTACTAGAAAATTCTATAATATTATTTGGTGTTTTTCATAGTTATGTGTACCTAAATTATTTTTCTTGGTTTAAATGATTGAAGCCATCAAGATTAATACACTGTGAGATCTAATTTATTTTAATTGTTTCGATTTATATTTTGAGTATTGGATATTTTTTTGCATTTAATTTTATGATTACTTCGTTTGATTACTAGGGTGCACGCTAATTTATTATACGTTGAAATCTACTGCAAAATTAAATATCAAATCCATAATTGTTTGGTCACTTTAATTTGCGAAGCAACTAAGATTAATAATTATTTTGCAGATCAAAAGGTTATTGTATCTTAGGAAGAATATTCATCTAAATTAAATGCAGACGCTTGACTTGTGTTGTTTAGTTCAATGATCTCTCTAATTCTTAAATCTTTTACTAGGTTAAATCTTTAACGCTTGTTTTAGGTTATTTAGTAGTAAGAGTTATTTAGATCACTTGTTTCTACTTTACTAAAATTAAAGAGAGATAGGAAAATTATTCGAATGGGAGTAATTATTCTAAGTTGAATATTTAAAATATAAATTGAGTTATTCTTGCATCAATGATGAGTTGTAAATTCTTGATGATGGATGTTAACTTAAACCAAGGCTTGTTCTTCTTATTTACTTGCATAATTATTTTAGTTAATTTTATTTAAATGATTTCTTAAATTAAAACCCCCCCAATTTTAGTTTACAAAAACATAAAATTAAATTAATCATTCTTTGTGGGATCGACTCTTACTTACACTACTACATTAATATTTTTTCAAAGTAAGATTTTATTTTTGGGTGTCTGCGACAACACACCAAATTTTGGCACCGTTGCCGGGGATTGATTCTAATTTAATTTTGTGTTTTTGTAAATTTTCTTTTAATTTTGTAATTTTTCTTAGATTTTATTTTTTCTAGTTTTTCATAGTTTAATTGAGTGTGCAGGTAAGAATGGAAGTCATGGCTGATTATGTTAATGAGGTAACTATTTTTTCTCTTAAACAACAAATTAATAGTCTAACTTCTCTTATTTATCAAATGTTTGAAGGTAATGCACAACTGATAGAAACTTGTAAGATTTGTGCTGCAATAGGGCATCCAATTGATATGTGCCAATTCTTCGAGAGGAGTCCTATGAAAAAGTCAATGTAGCAAGTGGTTTTTCTGGTCAACTGCAAAGGAGATATGATCCATATTCATACACATATAATTCAAGATGGAGGGATCATCCTAATTTTGACTATGAGAATCCACAAATGAATACGTCCGCAAATCAGAATTTTCCAAGTTATCAGCAATAAATGCAGCCATATCCCCAACAACAATAAGACCCATTATCTAATTCTGATATGTCTTTCGAGGATATGATTAAATTAATTAAAACTAATAATTTACAATTTCAACAGGATACTTTGCAATTTCAACAAGACATGAGTTCAAGTATTCAGGAAAATAATGCAATTATTCAGCATTTGGGTACTTAAATGGGACAAATCATAATCGATCAATTGGAAGAGCAAAATTCTGAGCAAGTATCTTCTCAAACGGAGGATAATCCAAAGGAGAATATAAGTGCACAAGTGTTAAGAAATGTTAACGATATAGAGGATCCAGAAAAGACAGTCTCTCCACCGCCGAAGCAAGAGAAATTAAACAACATTATTGAAGCGAACAGTGTTAATGTAGACAATGATGTTATTTTTGATGATGACATGCCTAAGGTGGAAGAAATTTTTGAGGAAACAAACAAAATTTTTTTGGAGATTGCGATTACTAACAATTTGGAGTTAGAGGAAGAATAAGAAATTGAGCTGAAACAAGAATTGAAGGAGGCTGAAGTTCCATTAAATACTTTGCCAGTGATTTAGATAATAATGCAATTATTTTCATTCAATTGATTGTTACTCATAACAATTTTTTATCTTCTATTTTGTAGGTTCCCATTCCAGATTTAAAGTCTCTCCCCAACCATATCAAAGACTTATTTCTTAAAAAAGGAGACAAACTTTCATGTCAATTGCAATGGAGATTGAACTTACCTATGAAGGATAACGTGATGGATGGGGTACTCAAAATTCATGAAGTATGAGTGGCATGATGTTTTAGCCTGTTGTCGAGCCAATGACAATAAACAAAGGCACTGCTTGGGAGGCAACCCAAGAGGAGTATAATTTTCTTTATTTTTATTTTTATTTTTGTCTTTATTTTTTAGTTATTTGTACTTTTTCTTTGTATTTTACTTTACATTAGGGACAATGTAAATTTAAGTGTGGGGGAAAGGGTTTAGAATTTTTGTTATCTTTAGGTCCAATTTTGATTTTTTTTGAATTTTGTGGGTATATTTACTGCAAACCCTCACGAGACAAAACTCGTCCACTTGGGATAACCTTGGGGTTTAAAGGCTTGTTGCACATGCTAAGTGTAACCGTGTTTACCTACGAAAATGGGTTATTTTTATTTTTTTAGGACGAGTCGCTTGAGCAATGAGTTAATTGAATTTTAATTTTTTTTAGCCAATGATAAAATTTTAATTTTTATTTAATAACTTTTGGAAAAAGGATAAATTTTTACTTAGTCTGAATTTTGACTTATTGTTGGTTATTACTTTGTTTGAGATCCTTTAATTTTTTATGTACTTATAACTATTTGTTTGAGCTAATTTTAAATTAAGAGAAAGTTTATATGGTTAAATGCTTATGAAAAATATTTTTGAGCTTTATATCTTATTTGATCATTATTTAAAGTGAAATATAAGGCAAAATATAATTTGGAGGAGATTATTTAGGTAATTTTTTTAGGATTATTATTGAAGGGAAAAATCTTGTGGTGGGTTGAGATAGAGCGTAAAATGCAATCACTCATAAACATATGATAAAGCGAGAGGGAGTGTAAAATGCATTTGCTGTTGAGATGGAGCATAAAATGCACTCACCAAGGGAGAAAAACAAAGAAGAGAAAAAAATGGGATGAAACATAAAATACACCCATTAAAAGAAAAAAATAAAAAAATATTTGAAAAATTGATATTAATAATCCTAGTATACCTAATTGTTTGAAACCTTTTGATTTTCTGGTATATATTTGTCTATGTTAACAAAGAGTGATTTTGTAATTTAGTGTTATGGAGTCCAAAAATATGATTTCCTATCTTGATATGCTAGGGATATCAAGTTGTAGTAAAGGAACTATGAAACATGAAATATTCGTGAAATATTTATGTTCTTCGTGTTTCTGAGTAAAATTCATAATTTCTTACATAAGTAGGTTTATGATTTTATAATTTAGTTTTATAGAGTGGTAAAACAAGATGACCTAGATTTGCAATGTTAGTGGCATCAAGTTTTAGCAAGCGAAAACAAGTACGTATGAAACCAGTTTTCATTTTGTCATTTAATTTGTTATTCGTGTTCTTGAGTAAAAGTCATGAAATCTTATACAAGTAAATTTATGATTTTATTATTTTTATGTTATGAAGTGTTATTGAGTGATAGAATATGTTATCTTAGCAAATTAATGCTTGAGGTATAATGTTTTACCAATCGGATCAAAGAAAGATGAACTTCGTTTTCATTTTAACTTTGATTGCCAATTTAGGACCTCTTGTGATTGGAATTTGGCTTAACAATCTAAAAGAAAGTTGTAGAGGGAAACTTATAATGAATTTAGGCTCAAGAATAACCCCAACATATTTTTAAATAGAGAAGTTATGGCTATTTGAATGAAGGAGGGTCGGGTAGTCCAAGCCTAGGGTTAGGTTCTGCATACCTAACACCCCCCCCTTTGGTTCCATTACAGGTTTAATATTGGAGCGCATCGCGCCAGTCCAGGTCTTCAAAACTTAATTTTTTGTCCCGTTAAGATTTTCTTAAGTTGGAACTCTGATTTAACTAGTCGATTAATGAAAAGTCTAAACGAAACATCATCAGAGACCTAAAACCTAAGATAAAATTATAAAGTCAATAATTTATATTTATATAGAAAATTATTTATATGATTATTAATTGTGTAGGATTCAAAGCGTGTTTATAGTAGACTTTAATACACATCGAGGCAAGTCTTCTAACTCTTACGTGTTATATGAAGCCTCCAACTTATGTTTGCAAGTCTTATAACTCTTATGTGTTATATTATAAGTTATATACATGTTTTATACACTTTGTGTGACAACGTGATATAAATTGCTGAAATAAAAGTTATATGTGATATTAAATTGAGAGATATGTTAAGTCAAAGCATGTTAAAGTTTATATGAAAGTAAAAACTGTGTATGTATTATTTGTTAGACTTACTGAGTCGTAGTGCTCATTCTTGCTAACACACTTTATTTGTAGCTAAGAAGAATGATAAGAAGATCATGGAAGTAAAGAAGAATGAGTAGACTAGATTATTTACTTGCCTTTTATTTGTAGTTATAAAGATTTATGTAATACGAATAAGCAAACATGTAACCGAATATTATTCAATGATATTATTATATTATCATCAAAGAGTGTTATGTCTTTAAATTTGATATAACATATAACTTCGAATTGTTAAATATTACAACAATGTTGATAAAGAACTATTTATCTAAATGAGGATATTGATTAACATTGTGAATGTTGTAAGAACAAAGATCTAGTGTCGATGAGGAAACCAAATTCATCACAAGGTTCCTCTATTCAAGTACAAGTGTGTTATTAATATTATGAATTTTAGATAAATAGAAAATATTAATTTGAAAAGATATCTCTATAAAGATATGTATCTAATTAAGGGTATTGAATAATATGGGGAGTTCTGTAAGAAAAGAAATCTTACCACGAAAAAAGATACAAACATTTATCCCAAGATTCCTCTATTTCAAGAACAATCATATTATTAATGTTGTGAACCTTGGATATATAGAAGAATAGAATGTCTTAATCTTAAGGTTAAAAATTGATTAGTATATATGATGTTATCCATATATACAGATGAACTACAAGTTGATACTTGTAGAAAGGATGAGATAGAGACCAAGCTAAGATCCAGGGTTTGCTTAAAAGAAATTTTTAATTAAATGTCTGTAACAGACTAGTTTAACCAATATAATTACGGGATCATTAGTTAAGTAAGTAGAATGTATGGAGTTTAACGCACAAAGTCCGCCGTAGCGAGTATAGGGATTTTGGGGCATTATAGTTGGTATTAGAGCAGTGGATTATAGCTCTAAGATAACGAGTACCATATGATAAAATATGAGGATAGAAATAAATGGACTTGTGAAGAGTCTATAAATAATTAAAAGATATGCATAAATCTTATTAAATCTTAATACATAAAAATATTATGTGAAAGAAATATACTGAATAAATATAACCTCTTTATGAGAGTATCTAGAGATGAATGGACTCATAAAGAGTTCTCAAATAAGTAATAAGATAAAATAATCTTAATTATTTTTTTTGTGAAACTGTTGCATCAAAATCATATGGTGTGTTTAGTATTATGTATAATTATAGTATTAGTACATGAAACCTAAGAAAGGAAAGGAGTAAACTCATAGAGAAATTTAAGTAAAATGGATTTAAGAAATTCAAAAGATAATTATAAATGAGTATGGATTTCAATTAAAAATTCATGTTAGCAAAATTGAGTTGAACGAAAATCTTGTGTGGGCAGGAGTTTAATATGCGTTAGGGAACCGATCTAACTGTAGACACCCAAATTTTGCACTTTTATACTAACCCTGACAGGAGGGCAAAATCATTACTTTACCCGACATGAGAAAAGGAAGGTAGACCCCAACACGAAGCCACCACAACGGTTTGTGGTCAAAGCTGTCACAACGAACGACGAGCATCAAGTTACTTGAGGCAAGGTAAACAGTTGACCCAGAAGAGACCTGATTTGATCACCAGATACGACGAATAGCCACTACGCTTACGGAAGTCGGGGGTCTCGCTCCCCGGTGAGCGAGCGGCTGCCCAGCGCCCCCTGGAAGCCAAGCCCAAAGAGCAATTTCTATATCAAGTAACAGCCTTCCGAAATAATACAGCAAAAAATGATGATTTAAGACTGCGTGACACGAAAATCGAGAAAAACAAGTTGGGTAGCCGCGGATGCATCTGCGGCCAACGACAAGTGGACATCTTTTGTGGCTCGAGGAAATACACGGCAGCCGAGGCGGCGGCTCAGATGGCAACCGAAGGCAGCCACAGATGGATCTGCGGCCAGCCGCAGATGCACCTGCGGCTGCTCTCAGTCAGCTATACAACAACCATTTCTGCATCCGAGAAGAAGAAGAAGGAGAAAAAAGAGAGAGAAAGAATGGCGAGCGAGAGAAAAGAGAGAAAGAGAGCTACGGGTTGAGAGAAAAAAGTGAGAGTTCTTCTATTTGTTGTTCAATCGTTACACCATACAGTGTATCCTATGTGATCTCCAAGTGTTAAAGTATCTATTTCATCATTTGAAACGCGAAAATCCAAGTTTATAGCATTTGTGGGTTTAATGTAGTTAGATCTAGTTCTTATTTCATTTTATTGTTAAAGTTGTTATAGATCTAAAATTTGTGCATTTGTTGGGTGGATCTACTGTGGATCTGAAGTTTTGGTGCATTGCGATTTAAATATTTTGCTTTTATGTATTTTGAGGTTAGATCCGATGTAGTCGATATATGTTTTGGATCTATGGATTAGGGATGGTTAGAGAGGATTTATTGCAGATGAAATCTCCTCCTAACCTCTTGATGATATCCTTTTAGTTATTTTATAACTTACTTTTGGATGTAGCGATCGCGATGCGCCCTTATTGTAAATATGTAAATTTTGGGCCTTAAAATGATATCGATACCGAAAATTGGGTTTAAGGCCCCGCAATAGTGAAATATGTGATTGTGGGCGTTTGGGGCTAGTTAGACGGCTTACATGCCCACAAATAGCTCCAACGTCATTTTAATGCTTGGTTTTCCCTTTTTGACACGGAAAAAGGATTTTAGAATGAAAAGATAAAGATTTTTATAAAATCAATCAAAGTAGGATATTAGATCACTCGTAGGCTAAAATAAAACTGGAAGTATCAGATGAACTCCATTCCTATTTGACGAAGGATTCAAAAACCTTATTTCACAAATGTCATCATTAAAGATTTTGTTACCAAAAAACGAAAGCTTAAAGAATGAAATTTTCAAAACGAAACGAATCCTTCGTGCATAGGGTTAACGAGATTTCAGAAGTACTTTCGGAAATAAAGCATTCCAAAGATTTTCATAGGCACACACACATACACACGTGCGCAAACACATATTTTAGGATTTAAAGGAAAGGAAAGCATTTAGATAGCGGTAACCGTGTTTCACGGAAGTCGGGAGGTGCCTAACACCTTCCCCTCGGTTAAGCAAGCCCCCAAACTCTATGAATCTCGGTTTGCAGACCAATTAATTCGGAGTCACATATGAGCCACTACGATTAAGAAAACAAAATTCGGATGAGTTGATACATCCATTTCAAATATACCAACTGGCGACTCTGGTCAATTGGCTCATCATAAAATCGATCTTTTAAATCCTGTCGACACTCAAGCCTACCCATTTCAAAATCACATCGTAATCAAAAGGCTAAAATTGGAAAGGGTAAATTATAAAAAACGAAACGACTTTCCCGGTGTCGACAGCTGGCGACTCTGCTGGGGACATTAGAGGGCTTAAGCCGCGTTTAAAATCTTGATGTTTTCCTATCCTTTAAAAAATCTCAAAATGTGTGGTTGCGTTATTTGTGTTGATTTACCTTTTGTTAGCGTATGAATGAATTTGCGAGTTGTATGAGTGCGTTCTCTTTTCAAAGCTTTATTTTATTGTCATCATATGCATACGGTGAGGTACGATGAATGAATGAAGAATGTATGATTGAGCGATTCATCCTCCTGAGGCAAACCCGTCGGATGTGAATTACTGGACTCAAAGGGGCGCTCCCCTGCGAGGCTCAGGAAAAGCATCCACTCAGATCCAATCCAATTGAAAGACCGGATTTATTCCCGTCTAGTATATTGCGAAGATCTGGGAGCCTTTATGCCGAAAAGCCCGTGAGAGTAACTTAGGGTAGGTCAGCCTCAGATAAACCCAATGCATGGGAAGTCTCTTCATACCCTAATACATTTTAT
Organism: Hedera helix; assembly: GCA_947179155.2. Lineage (NCBI taxonomy): Eukaryota > Viridiplantae > Streptophyta > Magnoliopsida > Apiales > Araliaceae > Hedera > Hedera helix. The sequence continues at coordinate 5,064,044 of OX359287.1, forward strand.
GCACATGATGTCCTATCTATAATCAAACATCTTCGTATATCTCCCACCTTGTCAAGATAAAATGCTAACTTCTATTTTACAGGGACAGCTTGGAGAGCATCATAATTTACATTGACATACCTTGGTTGAAATAAAGGAACACTGACACTGTTTTGCAGGAAAAGATTAAAAAACTCAAAAATAATACAGGGATATTCGTTTTAGCATGCATCCATTAGTGTCATTTCCCGAAGCTAAACTTGGTTTATTTTGTTTGTAGGATTGCTTCTCAAACCCGCCTTCGATCTAAAAAAGCCTAAGATTCAACAGTCGAGATGGCCGAAAATCCTAATCCTAACCCAGCTCCTATATCTCGGGAAGAGTTCGAGGCTGTAAAAAATCAAATGACTGAGTTAACCATGTTACTAAAAGAGCATTTCAAGTTGAAGCCAAGACCACAACCCGAGGACCCACCAGGGCCATCATCACAGGGAAATGGAACGACCCAAGAAACTCCTAAAATTGAGCAGCCAAAGCAAGTCATTGTTATTCCCGAGGACGAATGTACAAGTAATTTCAGCAAAAAGATGAAATAGATGGAAGAGGCCATCAAAACCATGAAAGGGATTGGATCATGCGGCAGTGTCAATTACTCTGACTTATGCATTTTCCCAGGAACCAGATACCCTGAAAAGTTTAAGATTCCAGAGTTTGAAAAATACAACGGGTCGGGGGATCCTTACACTCATCTGAAGGTCTACATCGGAGAACTCGGGGCATACGCTGAGGACGAGTCATTGAGGATGCAGTTATTTCAAAAAAGTCTGACAGGGGAAGCTAGGACCTGGTACGCAAGACTGAACAGTACCAAAATTCACAATTGGGAGGAGTTGACCCACACCTTTCTGACACAATACAACTTCCAATCACAAATGGCCCCTGATCGATACCAAATGACAAAGATTAAGAAGCAACCCAATGAGTTCTTCAGAGATTATGCCCAGCGATGGAGAAGGATGGCTGCATAACTAAACCCACCAATGAGTAAAACGGAGATGGTGATGACCTTTATTGATATCTAAGAGGCCCCTTATTACGAGATGGTGATAGCTGGAATAGGGAAACCATTTGCAGAAATGATTAAACACAGGGAAATGGCCGAAATGGGATTAAAATCGGGAAAGATCCGAGACTTCACGATTTTTGAGGCTGTTGCTGAACAGATCCAAAGCGGAAATTATGACAACACTTCCCATAGGACACGAAAGTGAAAAGAGGAGGATGTATCCCTAGTATTGCAAGGGCTGTCTGGGAAAGCAAAGAGTAGCCCTCCTATTCGCATGCAAAGGAGTGTGCCCCCTCGACAGCCTACTTTCACCAATCAGAGGTCTGAGGGGCGGAGGAAATTTGAAAACTCCCGAGATAGAGAATTCACCGCGTTAGGGGATTCCTTAGAACAAATCCTGGCTGTGTTGATAAATCAGAAGAAGATTACGGAGCTAGCACCACCATCTGACCCGAAAGGTAAGAGGTATGATCCGAGCAAGAAATGCGCCTATCATTCGGGGTCTCCTGGGCATGATACTCAAGACTGTTGGTCATTAAAGCATAAGATACAGAACTTGATCGATAGGGGGGACATTGTAGTTGAACGACCAGATGTCAATGCCAGCCATATGCCACAATACGAAACAAATGAGGTAAACATGATTGGCTCAGGAAATATCGGGGAGGACCCCAATCGCAAATACATACGAAAGATCGAAGAATACCCCCAAATGAGCGGAATAAATGTCCTTGGATGGGAATATCTGGAGGAGGTTAAGGTCATTAAGCAAGAATTGAAGTTGATCAGACATTAAGTGAAGCAATTAGCAGACCTGGTGGTACACCAACATAATTTTACGAGGCAACTCTTCACCCAGTTACTAAGAAACCAAAAGGAAGAAGAGGACAAACAAATTTCAAACCAGGATCCCTCCCAGGAAAACCAGCTTACTCAAGAAGATCAAAGCAGACTGAAAGGGCAAGGAAATCAAAATAATAAAGATGCTAGACGATCCCACCAGTGGAGCCTTGATAACCGCTCAGACGAGTGTGAACCCTCAAAAGGGAAAGATCAAGCAGCATTCCAAAGAGATAGAAAGTTCACCCCTTTGAGCAAATCAAAGGCGGAAATATTGCATCTTCTGATCAGGCGGGGAAAGATTACGGAGTTGCTGCCACCAACAGACCCCAAGTCTAAAAGATACGATCCTACACAAATATGCCTCTATCATTCCAACTCACCAGGGCATTATACTGAAGAGTGTTGGCGTTGCGGCATAAAATCCAAAATCTTGTTGAAAGAGGAGAACTAAAAAATGGCAAACGACATTGAGATCACCGCAATGGGAAACCTGAACACCGATGAACGGATTGTCGAGCCTCAGCGAGCCATGCAATGGTAAATTTAAATGATACGATTGCGAGTCCCAAAAAGGGTGGGGACGTTATTGGCTGCTTAATATTATGTCTTGTTTTTCTATACATTATTATGTTATGTTTTCTTGTAAAAAAAAAAAAAAAAAAAACTTGTGTGCTATCGAGGCCTGAACTACGTAAGACCTGATCTCCTTTTCCTATAGGAGTATGTAGGCAGCCACTTTGGCGCGGTCTAATCCTTGCAAAAATCTATAGAACCTTTCGATAGTTTTACAATTAACGATCAATGACTCAGACGACCTGTTCTCCAGTTAACCCATCGGAGTACACTTCGAATCTAATCAAAGGCAAATGATTCTTGGGTTCCCAGCATCTCATCAAGCCCATCTGTGAAAGACACCACGAAGCGATGGCCCTGACGAACAATCAAGGCTAGGGCATTTTCGAAATCAATAATGACTCGACACTGGGGCATTCATCAACCATCCATGGAAGGATAGTGCACGATTCGACATCTATGGTGCGACCCCTTCAGCATACGACAACATCCTCAGAGCTATACGATCAATTGGTCTTTTCCAGTCAGAGCTCTTTCAGAATATGATGACTCGTAGGTAAGATACAACTCATTTCATCTCTTTATTTCTTTCCTGTCTCCATGTACATATATTAAGACTGTACATAGTTTAACTCTAACATTACTTTTGGAAAGAAAAAATTTTATTTGACTTGTTAGGAATCGAATTAATTCTGACAAGCATCCGTGGAGCAGACTCATGAGTATGATTAGACGATTAAAACTATTCAACGTATTGATAAGGCAAAGACCTGATTCAAAGTGTCGTTCGAAGCAGAATCCACCTCATAAGCAAGTCTGCACTTTGCGTTTGCGCCTACTTTCAGATGTGGGGTATAAAATAATGACGATAATGATGATAGTTGATATGGAGTCGGAGGGTAAATAAAAGTGAATCAAAAGTCTCGAATTGTGGCCTGGGTTATTCGAGTAATTAAGCCTGAAGGGTGTCTCTACACCTGGTGCCTTGAAGTCGTCTGATTTGGGAGTCACCGGCCTAATGCTCGTTACATGGGTAACTCAGAGCCTAAGAAAACGAGCATTACAGCTGCAGAGACCTGAGCAGATTCGAATCGTGGCATAGGTTATTCGAGTAATTAAGCCTGAAGGGTGTCTCTACACCTGGCGCCCTAAAGTCGTCCGATTTGGGAGTCACCGGCCCAACGCTCGCTACATGGGTAACTCAAGCCTAAGAAAACGGATCTTGCACAAGGTTAGATGAGGAATAAATGCAGTAAACCACCTAACTTGTATCGAAGCGTGGCCTTTGTTACTCGAGCAAGTAAACCCGAAGGGGTGCCTTTACACCTAATGCCCTAAAGCCGCATGGTTTGGGAGTCATTGGTCCAAATCTCGTTAAATGGGTAACTCTGAATAGCCTAAGAAAATGAGACAAGTTAAGTGAACACGAAAAGGGAAATACGGAGTCAAAAAAAGAAAGAAGAAGAAAAAATGTTCGACCAGAGAAAGAAAGAGGCTCATCTTAAGTCACAGAAAAGAAGCCCCTAATTAAATGATGCATCGTACAGTGCACTTGCTATATGACGTTAATTCTGATATCGAGAATGAAGACGGAATACCTTTGATAAATGAAGGTAGTTTTTGAATTTAATCATACTCACGTATATTGACCATGAATGCTTAAATGTTTTATTACGATTTCATAACTCGTCAAATAATAAGTAAATCGAGAATGACTTAGTACATTCATAATTCATTCAATGTCGAGTTAATACATTCACGATTCCCCAAAAAAAAGAAAAAGGGAAGAGATCCATCTCGATGTCAAGTTTCTTTAACGATAAGACGAAAACACACGACACGAGCTAAATTGCAGAATCATGAGCATTCAATTTCTATATGCTTTACTGTCAAGATTTTAGCAATTCTTATATCGGAGTTAACCCCACCGGCCACTCCGTCGAGCATTTAGCGTTTGTTACTTGTGCAAGATATGAATCGGTATGGGTAACTCGGCATGACCAACAAAATGACTTCCCATACGAATCCTCGACAAGAACATGAGTAAAGGCTGGGGTATCTTAAAGAGCATGGAAATGAAAGGAGCACAGGTCTATATCAGACTCCTCATTGACGAACCTTCCCCCACGACCATCAATGGATTTTGACAAACTCAGCATGATGCACGCTGACATTACCTCGATACTCAAACGAGCATATGTAAGAGCGATATAATTCCTGACGTCAGAGCTGATCGATTAAAAGGTGAGGAAGGGCAACATGGCCGTCGATCATCGCAAAAAGCCAAATGGACTGCCTCAATCCGATTGATGTTAAGAGTTGTCAATACATACGATCAAATGACAAGAGGACCACCTAGATATCAGCCCAGAATCTAGGCATAATCCTCCAGCATCAGAAGAAATCCCTGCGTCCCAAATTCAAAGACATGATGATCCGGGAACCAGCAGGATGCAGAGCCCTGGATAAGTCGATGGGGAATTCGAAACGACAGATACAATTCCCCAACAGAGAAACGATCAGGGGCATGCGATTCAACGAACCAACCTTGAAGTCCAGAAACTGTACTCCCAAATAAGGCATGGCACAACTGAGTAGTCAAAAAGAATGACACGTTAAAAATTGTATCATTTGACTAAACAGGGGTCATTTCCTTCCAAGCATATCTATTGATCCATGCATAACATCTGCGCATTCATGTATATATCAAAGTAAAATGTACATGAAAGGAAAATCACAGGTACGAGACTGTCGGCGTCAGGAATACCGGTGCCATTTATCGGAAGGACATGGCAGCGGGCAACTCCCACGATCCAATGCGCCCAGAGTCTATGAAACATCACGAAATTGCAGAACGACTACCTGAAGCACCTTCAGCTAATCAACAAGGACGACAGGCCAAAAGCAATGGCTACCAAGAGCGATCTACGGGGACGAACCCTAAGAATGACAAGTCAAACCAAAGAAGTGGCTGGCAAAAGCGATTTACGAGGACGAATCCCAAGGAGGCCCCACAAACTAATCAGGTATGCTTTTCTTTTAAATTTGTTCAAGCGATTATTGCATTTTGTTTATATAATGTACAATACGATACGAGTCCATTTGGGACAATACACAGCTATTCCGGAGACGAGACCCGGTAATTACGAGATAACTTGTTAGAGACGAAGCCCAACAACTACGAGACGACCCGTTGGAGAAAGATCCGACGATGACCGTTGGAGAAAGATCCGACGATGACCGTTGGAGAAAGATCCGACGATGACGAGGCGACCCGTTGGAGAAAGACCGTTGGAGAAAGATCCGACGATGACGAGACGACCCGTTGGAGAAAGATCCGACGATGACGAGACGACCCATTAGAGAAAGATCCGACGATGACCGTTGGAGAAAAATCCGACGATGACGAGATGACCCGTTGGAGAAAGATCCGACGATGACGAGACGACCCGTTGGAGAAAGATCCGATGATGACCGTTGGAGAAAGACTTGACGATGACGAGACGACCCGTTGGAGAAAGATTCGATGATGACCGTTGGAGAAAGATCCGACGATGAACGTTGGAGAAAGATCCGACGATGAACGTTGGAGAAAGATCCGATGATGACCGTTGGAGAAAGATCTGACGATGACGAGACGACCCATTGGAGAAAGATCCGACGATAAACTGAGGACCCGTTGGAAACAAGAACCAACGACGCCCCAGAGATGAAATCAAATGAAATGCAAAAACAAAATCAAGTCAAAAAAGTAAAATAATAATAATAATAATAATAATAATAATAATAAAAAAAAAAAATCAAAAATCAAGCAAGATTAATCGAAAGCGATTGCGATGCGACATAGTGAAAAAAAAAATCAAGCAAAATAGAAGCGAATTTCATATTGAAGCATAATCCAATGAAAAGATTGAATTTTCAAGATAAGAGAAGCTTTTAAAATAAAATTTAAAGCTTGGAAATTTGAGATACGAGTTTGCGAGATGAGAAAACAAGGATGAATTTCCCAAAGCAATGCGATGTGTGAGGCGATGTGCGATGCGATATGCGATTTGCGATACATCATATGAGAAGCAATGCGATATGCGATTTCATATGCGATTTGATGAGATTTTGATTTAGTATGATATGCGATTTGATATTTGATATGCGACTTGATATGCGATATGCGATAAGCAAGAGAGAAATAGTTTTCTTTGACGAATATGCGATGCGAGTCCATCTGAGACAATAACCGGTGATATTGATGTTTCATCATTATTATATATATATATATATATATATATATATATATATATTGCATAATTGATATATATGTTCTATCATTAATGTATATATGTTGCATCATTAACACATGTTGCCATCATCATGCATTGGGTGCCTACTTCTTTATCATGTTCATTTCACTTACCATTGCATAAATATGATAAAGAGGGGCAGCTGTAGACACCCAAATTTTGCACTATTATACTAACCTTGACATGAGGGCAAAATCATTACTTTACCCGACATGCGAAAAGGAAGGTAGACCCCAACACGAAGCCACCACAATGGCTTGCGGTCAAAGCTGTCACAATGAACGACGACCATCAGGTTACTTGAGGCAAGGCAAACAGTTGACCCAGAAGAGACCTGATTTGATCACCAGAGACGACGAATAGCCACTACGCTTACGAAAGTTGGGGGTCTCGCTCCCCGGTGAGCGAGCGGCTGCCCAGCGTCCCCTTGAAGCCAAGCCCAAAGAGCAATTTCTATATCAAGTAATAGCCTTCCGAAATAATACAGCAAAAAATGATGATTTAAGACTGCGTGACATAAAAATCGAGAAAAGCAAGCCGGGCAGCCGCGGATGCATCTGCAGCCAACGATAAGTGGACATCTTTTGTGGCTCAAGGAAACACACGGCAGCCGAGGCGGCAGCTCAGACGGCGACCGCAGGCAGCCACAGATGGATCTGCGGCCAGCCGCAGATGCACCTGCGGCTGCTCTCAGTCAGCTATACAACAACCATTTCTGCGTCCGAGAAGAAGAAGAAGGAGAAAAAAGAGAGAGAAAGAATGGCTAGCGAGAGAAAAGAGAGAGAGAGAGAGCTACGGGTTGAGAGAAAAAAAGTGAGAGTTCTTCTATTTGTTGTTCAATCGTTACACCATATAGTGTATCCTATGTGATCTCCAAGTGTTAAAGTATCTATTTCATCATTTGAAACGCGAAAATCCGAGTTTATAACATTTGTGAGTTTAATGTAGTTAGATCTAGTTCTTATTTCATTTTATTGTTAAAGTTGTTATAGATCTAATATTTGTGCATTTGTTGGGTGGATGTACTGTGGATCCGAAGTTTTGGTGCATTGCGATTTAAATATTTTTCTTTTATGTATTTTGAGGTTAGATCCGATGTAGTCGATATATGTTTTGTATCTATGGATTAGGGACGGTTACAGATGATTTATTGCGGATGAAATCTCCTCCTAACCTCTTGATGATATCCTTTTAGTTATTTTATAACTTACTTTTGGATGTAGCGATCGCGATGCACCCTTATTGTAAATATGTAAATTTTGGGCCTTAAAACGATATTGATACCGAAAATCGGGTTTAAGGCCCCACAATAGTGAAATATGTGATTGTGGGCGTTTGGGGCTAGTTAGATGGCTTACATGCCCACAAATAGCTCCAACGTCATTTTAATGCTTGGTTTTCCCTTTTTGACACGGAAAAAGGATTTTGGAATGAAAAGATAAAGATTTTCATAAAATCAATTAAAGTAGGATATTAGATCACTCGTAGGCTAAAATAAAACTGGAAGTATCGGATGAGCTCCATTCCTATTTGACGAAGGATTCAAAAACCTTATTTCACAAATGTCATCATTAAAGATTTTGATACAAAAAAACGAAAGCTTAAAGAATGAAAATTTCAAAACGAAACGAATCCTTCGTGCATAGGGTCAACGAGATTTCAGAAGTACTTTCGGAAATAAAGCATTCCAAAGATTTTCATAGGCACACACACATACACACGCGCGCAAACACATATTTTAGGATTTAAAGGAAATGAAAGCATTTAGATAGCGGTAACCGTGTTTCACGGAAGTCGGGAGGTGCCTAACACCTTCCCCTCGCTTAAGCAAGCCCCCGAACTCTATGAATCTCGGTTTGCAGACCAATTAATTCGGAGTCACATATGAGCCACTGCGATTAAGAAAACAAAATTCGGATGAGTTGGTACATCCATTTCAAATATACCAACTGGCGACTCTGGTCAATTGGCTCATCATAAAATTGATCTTTCAAATCCCGTCGACACTCAAGCCGACCCTTTTCAAAATCACATCGTAATCAAAAGGATAAAATTGGAAAGGGTAAATTATAAAAAATGAAACGACTTTCCCGGCGTCGACACTAACTACATTGTTGGTATGAATGATTCATGGTCAGTATTTTTAAAGCAGGTTGCACACTGAATGAGATCATTTAAGGATTGTGTGGATGAGACGGGGAACTTATTCATTAGTTTTTGGGTGGAGAAAATACTCAGTTTACTATCTTGATAATAGATTTAAATCTTGTGTCAAATTATTCCTTATATATAATCTGAGAAGGTGATTCTTTTCTTATATATATACTGAATAGTTATTAGTTATTACGTCAAAACTATAGTTTAAAGATATTTGTATGTTAGTTATTTAGTGATGGTGTGATGTCGCAAGCACCCAAAAATAAAATCTTACTTTGAAAAAAATATTAATGTAGTAGTGTAAGCAAGAGTCGATCCCACAGATAATGATTATTTAATTTTATGTCTTTTAAACTAAAATTGGGGGGGGGGGGGGATTAATTGAAGAAATAATTTAAATAAAATTAATTAAAATAAATATGCAAGAAATAGATAAGAAAAAAAAAGCCTTGGTTTAGGTCAACATCCACCATCAAGAATGTACAACTGATCACTGATGCAAGAATACCTCAATTCATATTTTAAATATTCATCGTGGAATAATTACTCCCATTCGAATAATTTTCCTATCTCTCCTTAATTTTAGTTAAGTAGAAACAAACAATCTAAATAACCCTTACTACTAAATAATCTTAGACAAGCGCTAAAGATTTAACCTAGTAACAGCATAAAGAAATAGAGAGATCGTTGAACTAAACAACACAATCCAAGCGTCTGTATTTAATTTAGATGAATATTTTTTTTAAGATATAACAATCTTTTGATATGCAAAATAATTATTAATCTTAGTTGCTTCGCAAATTAAAGTGACCAAACAATTATGGATTTGATATTTAATTTAGCAGTAGATTTCAACGAATAATAAACTAGTATGCATCCTAGCAATTAAACGAATTAATCATAAAATTAAACACAGAAAAATATTCAATACTCAAAATATAAATTGAACAATTAAAATAAATTAGATCTCCTAGTGTATAAATCTTGATGGCTTCAATAACTTAAACAAAAAAAAATAAATTAGCTACTCATAATTGTAAAGAGCATCAAAGAATAGAAGAGATAATTTTTCTAATAGAAAAGTTATGTCTTACAATGTGTCTCAAGCCCTCTATTTATAGGCTCCATAATCCTCCTAAATTGTCCAAACCCTAATAGAATTTATAATTAAAAATAAAAAAAATAAAATAATTATTATCCTAACCCTAATTGGAATTAAAATCCAATTTGGAATCAAAAAGTAGCAAAATCCCGAAATAATCTGTTCTGCAGCAATTTTTGCATCGCCAAACACGCCTTTGACCGGTCAACGCCAATAACGCGCTTGCTGACGTCAGCATTGCGCATTCGCCTAAGCCGCGCATTGCGCGAAAGCTACTCACCCCGGACGTCAAACGACGTCGTTTCTCTAACGTTGATCCGTCTTCTATGCGCGCATGGCGCGAATATTTGTTCCTACTGCCGACCAAACGACGTCGTCCTAGCTTCTACTTCAGTCTATACCCGTGCATTGCGCAGAACTCAGCTTTTTTTAATAATTACCATTATGCCACCGTGCTGTTTAATTACAAAAATGCCATCAGATCTTTGCAGAATTTACAGATTTGCCCCAAGCTTATTTTTCCTACAAAATAAAATATAAAATAATTACAAATAAATAAAAACACATAAATAAAAAGAAATATAAAAATACTATAAAATTACCTAAATTAACATAAATTCATTAAAACCCTATAAAACCTATTAAAACCAAAATGAGCTAAATAATTAAACATTTAAGGATACAATAAATAAAAAAGCTAAGTATTGGGGAAAAAAAATATCATATAATTTAACCCTATCAAGCGAACGAACCCTTGTATGGGCAGGGGCGATGATATGTTAATTGAATCGACTTATGAGATGCGGCTACGAAATTGTCACATTTAGGGAGGTGTTGAAACATATCAATACGAACTGAGACATTTTCATTCCCGTGTTGTTAAGAAAGGGAACTGATATATTTATTCTTATGGTTTAAACAATCAACCAGTTTACTATATTATTATATATTTGCAAAACTTGTGTTATGGTTAGAGAATAGTAGAATGATAAAGGATTAAGGGTATTCCAGAATCCTCTAGCTATGCTAGATCTTCATGTATATATTCGCACTTAGGTGCATTAAAAAGATAAATGAATTTATTATCATCAACACACGGTAGCTCGGGGTGTGGTGTTAAACACATTGTTACCTGTTGTGGTATGATAAAACCTAAAATAATTTTCAAAACAGATTTTTTTTGAGCTAGGCTAATCATATATCTATGCTATTTGTTCAAGCTAGACAAAATTATAAGAAGGAATTTTTCTTCAACGTGCCATGGAACCTAGTGTGGATATGATAAATGATGAGTCATCAATGCACTATTGTAAGGTGTGGAATACAACCATAAAATTAATTTTAAATTTTTTTTGAATGGTTTAAAGATGAGTCAATGCCAATTATTTTGGCTAGACAAACCTGTTATGTAGTTCGGCAGGTCAGTAATTTGGCGTGTACAGATATTCTAAAGACATGTGGTATTAAAGTTAATCACTTGAATAACTGTTATTAGTGTTTTCATTATTTGTGAGTGTTAAACATAGAATGTGTTCTCAATTTTATTTGATTGCTACACAGGAAGAGTGTTTTCAGTCTTAGTAACTGTTAAAAGTTTGTGGGTCATATAACACCCTTTATATTTGAGAAAGTTCAAGGTCTTATTGACCCGTCAGTATCAATTAAATGATAAGAGTAAATTAATCTTAATGTGATAAAAGGCTTAAAGTGAAGTAGAGTATGATTGAAGGTTTGAAACCTAGAGTTATGAAAGAAAATGTGTAGAGATAAGTGAACATTATTGACCTAATCTAAGTATTAAGAATTTAATGCGAGTAAAGACGAATTAAGAAAAATTCATATTGAACACTAAGTTGGAGATAATTATAATTTCAAGGACGAAATTCTTATAAGGAGGAGAGAATGTAATATGCTAAATATTTATAAAATTTATAAATATGATATTAAAAGATTAGAGATAATTATACTGTAATTTTGAGGACGAAATTCTTGTAAGTTGGGTTGAATGTCCTATCCCAAACATTTCAAAGCTTGTAGATATGATCTGAAAAGATTTATATAAAGATTGACAATTAAAAACCTAGTTTTATGTGAAACCAATACCTAAGAACGATTGCTCGAGTATACATTGAGCTATCTTAGTGACTAAATACTACTTGAAAATACAATCGTATACAACTAGAGGTTAAACTTTTAACCTAAACTATGTGTTATATGATTAGTAAAGATTGAATTAAGCTTTAAATACGTCATGTGATTTTTCTATTTGTTGGGTTTTGTGTTTTGGTTCAAGTATTCAACCTTAACACTTAATAAAATCAATAATTTATTTTGAAGAAAACCTAAATTAAGGGTTAGAAAACCTGAACCCTAAGGGTTAGAAACTTAAAAGTTACCATTCACAAATACGCGTATAATACAAAAATTATACGGATAGAATACAGAAATAATACGAAAATTATATGGTGTAAATACAAAAAGTCAACTGTGAATAGTAAATTGTCAACGTATGAGATTTGATATTGGAGGGGCATGAAATGTCATTTTGCAAGCTAGATGAAGGGCATTAGGGTCTTAGAAGTTTAAGAATTGGAGCCAAAGTTGGAGTCAAGCCAAACTTAGAGCCAAAGTGAAAGACAAACTTGAAGCCTAAGTTGGAGCCAAGCCAAACTTGAAGCCAAAGTTAAAGCCAAACGTGGAGCCAAAATCGAAGTCAAGCCAAACTTGGAGCTAAAGTCTAGTTGTTATTTTTACCATACTACCCTAACTTTGAAAGTCCTATAAATAAGAGCCTTAAGCTTCATTAGTTCTTCAGTAATCTAGAGTTTAAGAAGCTAGTATAATCATATAGAATGTGTTAATTGAGAGCTTGAAAGATCAAGAGTAATAAAGCTTACACTTCAAGAGGTAATCAAAATTATGCTTTTGTAGTTTATGTTTTGTTAATATGTTTTTTGTGTTCTTGAGAAAAAGTCATAATTTCTTACATAAGTAGGTTTCTGATTTTGTAATTTAGTGTTATGGAGTCCTAAAATATGATTCCCTAGCCTTATACTCTAGGGATATCAAGTTGTAGTAAAGAAACTATGAAACATGAAATATTTGTGAAATATTTATGTTCTTCATGTTCTTGAGTAAAAGTCATAATTTCGTACATAAGTAGTTTATGGTTTTATAATTTAGTGTTATAGAGTGGTAAAACAAGATGACCTAGCTTTACAATGTTAGTGGCATCAAGTTTTAGCAAGCAAAAGCAAGTACGTATGAAACTAGTTTTCATTTCGTCATTTAATTTGTTATTCGTGTTCTTGAGTAAAAGTCATGAAATCTTATATAAGTAGGTTTATAATTTTGTTAATTCTATGTTATGAAATGTTATTGAGTGATAGAACATGTTATCTTAGCAAATTAATTCTTGGGGTATCATGTTTTACCAATCGGATCAAAGAAAGATGAACTTGGTTTTTATTCCGACTTTAATTGCCAATTTACGACCTTTTGTGGTTGGAATTTAGCTTAGAAATCTAAAATAAAGTTGTAGAGGGTGAAATTATAATTAATTTAGGCTCAATAATAACCCCAACATATTTTTAAATGAAGTAGTTATAGCCATTTGAATGAACGAGGGTCAGGCAGTCCAAACCTAAGGTTAGGTTCTGCATATTTGGCGTGCCTCACACCATTACAGGCTTAATATTGGTCTGCCCCGCGCCAGTCCAGGTCTTCAAAACTAAATTTTTTGTTTTGTTAAGATTTTGTCAAGTCGAAACTCCGATTTATCTTATCAGTTAATGAAAAGTCCAAACAAAATACCGTTAAAGACTTAAAAACTAATATAAACTTATAAAGTCAATGTTTTATGTTTATATAGAAACTTATTTATATGATTATTAATCGTGGAGGATTCAAAGCATGTTTAAGCTTTAGTAATATACTTTAATACACACCGACGCAATTCTTCTAACTTTTACGTGTTATGTGAAGTCTTTAACTTATGTTTGCAAGTCTTATAACTCTTATGCATGTGTTATGTTACAAGTTATATACATGCTTTATACGCTTTGTGTGACAACGTCATATAAATTATTGAAATACAAGTTATTTGTGATATTAAATTGAGAGATATGTGAAGTCAAAGCATGTTAAAGTTTATATGAAAGTAAAAACTGTGTATGTATTATTTGTTAGACTTACTGAGCCGTAATGCTGATTCTTATGAATAAACTTTATTTGCAGCTAAAAAGAATGATAAGAAGATTGTGGAAGTAAAGAAGAATGTGTAGACTGGATTGTTTACTTGCCTTTTATTTATAGTCATAAAGATTTATATAATATGAACAAGTAAACATGTAACCGAATATTATTCAATGATATTATTATATTATCATCAAACAGTGTTATGTTTTTAAATTTGATATAACATATAACTTATAATTGTTAAACATTAAACCAATGTTGAGAAAGAACTATATATCTAAATGAATATATTGAATAACATTGTGAGTGCTGTAAAAATAGAGATCTAGCACTGATGAAGAAACCAAATTCATTTGTAGGGTTCCTCTATTCCAAGTACAAGTGTGTTATCAATATTGTGAATTTCAGATAAATAGGAAATATTAATATGAAGAGATATCTCTATAAAGATATGTATCTAAGTGATAGTATTGAATAATATGGGGAGTTCTGTAGGAAAATGAATCTTACCACAGATAAAGATGCAAATATTTATCGGAAGTTTTTTCTTTTCCAAGAACAATCATATTATTAATGTTATGAACCTTGGATATATAGAAGTATAGAATGAATAAATCTTAAGGTTAAAAATTAACTGGTATATATGGTGTTATCCATATATACGGATGAACTATAAGTTGATACTTGTAAAAAGGATGAGATCGAGACCAAATTAAGATTTAGGGATTAAGTAAAAGAAATTTTTAATGAAATGTCTGTAATAGACTAATTCAACCAATATGATTATGGGATCATTGGTTAAGTTAGTAAAATATATGGAGTTTAACGTATAAAGTTCGCTGTAAAAGTATAGGAATTTTGGGGCCTTACACCCATGCCTCATATAACGACTCTGAATAATGCTGCATGAATAAAGTGATGTCATTCCTCATTTTTGCAGTTTTTGTTGATGGATAGAACTTCGCTAGGAACTTTTGAGCCAAGTCATTCCATGTGGGGATAGAACCCGGTGGTAGTGAGTGTAACCAACTCTTCGCCTTGTCCCTAAGAGTGAATGGGAACAAGCGAAGCCTAACAACATCATCTAAGACTCCATTGTACTTAAATATGTCGTATATCTCCAAGAAGCTCATCAGATATTTGTTTGGGTCATCATTGGGCAAACCCCTAAACTGCATAGAATTTTGTATCATTTGAATTGTGTCCGACTTGATTTCAAAAATGGTAGCATGAATTGCTGGCCTTTGGATGTTCGATTGGATCTCCGTGACTTACGACATTGCATAATCTTGCATGGTTTATTGATCTCGCTTTGCCGTGGTACCTTGATTAATCTCTTGACAGTACTTCTTTATCCTTCTCAAACTTCTTTCAATTTCGTCTTTGTATGGAAGTAGTTTATGTTCTTTAGATTGCGTTTGCATACACAATTAAGCGTACCTAAAAAAGAAGGAAAAAAAAAGCGTTTCAACTAAAAACTAATTTGATTGAAAATATTGGCAAAAATTATTAAATTAATTCTATGACAACCCGAAATTTTGATGTATTTAAATAATTTTAAAATAAGAATTTAATATATAAATTTTTTATTATGAGACAAAACGGGTTGAATGAACAAAATTCTTATTACGAGAAGTAATTGTTATATATATTGAATGCAAAATGAAATGTATATATATAAGTGTAATATATATACAGACTTGAATTAAAAATAATATATATTGGTGATATATATTTTGAACTACGTGATTTATGAGGAGGAATAAAATATTTATATATTCATATGTGAAATTTATATTTTAAGTTGAAAATGAGAGTTTAATAGTTAATTAAACTATTAATTTAATTGACTTAAAATAATCAAGGAAATGAAATATGGGGGTTTAATTTAGTAAGTTAATTAATTAATTTTAATTAATTGGAATAAATATGAAATTATATTATGAAATAATATAATTTGAATATTTAGCTTTGTTTGGCCATAAATTGAATAATAAGTTGATTACGAAATAAATTTCATAAATAAGGAAATTAATTCACTTAATTAAAAGTAGTGAATTAATGTGTGTATTTTATAAAGTAAAATAAAACTCATTATTTTAATATATTACATTTAAATGTAATATATTTATGTAATGGGTTAATATTCTATATTATGCCAAACAGAAATAAATTAAATAAGAAAGCAAGGAAGTAATTTATTAATCTTTATTAATGGATTAATATTTAACTTTAATTAATTAAAGAAAGAAAAGTTATTTTCTTTTATGAAGAGAAGTATGTTACAATAATCAAATGTAACATATAATGATATGAAATTTAATACTATATCAAATGAATGTGAATTAAACTATGGGGTGAGGGACCAATATTTATTAAGTAAATATTGGATTTCAAAATTAGTAAATTAAATTAATATTTAATATTTTGAATAAAATGTTTGAAACAATTTATGGTGGGAAGTAGGAAATTAAATTTAATTATACAATATTAATGGTATAAATTAAATAAGTGGTTTAAAATAATTCACGGAATAAATATTAATTATTTTAATTTAGCGATTCGTTACACAAAAAGTGTTAAGTTAATTATGGAATGATTGATTTTACATGATCTTAAATGTATAAATTTCCAAATTTATTATGTATTAGGAATACATATAGTTGTATTTTTATAATACACGAGGATTATTAAATATTGAGAATGCATAATATTTGTTATGTATTTGTGTAAATTAAATGTGGAAATAGCTATTATGTATATAGTATACATAAGATATGAAAAGGTGCTGGATTCGGAATAGTATTATAATGTATTAGTATCTATGTATAGCATTATGCACATATGCTATAAAAAATAAAAATAAATAAGAATGTTGGGTATTCTATTAATGAAAGCATGAGTAAGCTAATGTGCTCCTATAAATTGACACCTGGCTTCGTAAATTACATCCAGCTGCTGGGTTAGTATAATGAATGTAATTCTACTGCAGAGCCGGGAAGGGATTCGTCTATTCAAAGTTCTAACTGAGAACAAGTTCTCTCAAAAAAATCATAAACTATAGAATAAAAGATAAGTTCCAAGTTGGAATTATGGAGAATACAAGCAAAGGAATATCAAAGAGGAAGATTAAGTAAGCAATTTTCAAGGCTAGAGCAAGGAGTTCCATCATCAACAATCTTCAATTTAAAGGTTAAAAGTAATCTCTTCCTTTAATGTAGAGAAATTAATTTATATTCTAGTTTCTAGTATGGTATAATTAGCGTTGGAAATTTGTTGTGGGAGGATTTAAAATTGTGAGAACCATGTAGGGTTCTGTAGATACAACGTGGGATTGAATTATGAAGATGGGTTTTTTTGATCGAATTCATATGAAAAACTTAGATTTTCAAACATGCACTCCAAATGTTTGTGAAACCGCCTTTAGAGAATATGATTTGTAAAAACATGAAGAATTAAAGGATTCATGATGTATGATTGCATGTTAGACCAAATCATGGGTCATATATAATTGTAAGATTAATTGGAATCATGTGGGATAGCCTTGCTAGAACAAATTCTACCGAACTGCAGTTTATTTTTCTAAGCTCAGGACACTGTGCCGGGGCGTAGTCTGGTTGTGCTGCTTGCGCAGTTGGCTTTGTCCAACTGCACCGAGGAGTAATGTTCAGGTATTAAAAACGCGCCGGGGCGCAGTCTACTAGAGTTGAAATTTAATTTTTATTTTTAATTATTAAGCTTTTAAATGATTATAAATAATAGAGGATTACGTTTTAAAAAGCAATTAACCTATAATTGACATGTTAAATCCAATTGGGTTAACATTTAAGGATTTGAATATGGAATCTAGAAATGAACAAAGTTTTAAATAATTGTAATTGTTAACCAATTTGATTCAACTTGAAATGTATATAGGGGTATTCTTTAATCCACTTGTCGAGTAAAGTATGAATTAAAAATTCGAAAACCAATCCAAATAAAATTGGAAATCTCGAAAGAGATTACAGTAATGCGTTTTATAACTGAACTTTATATGTGAAGGTTATATGGCGAATGAATGAATAAGGTTATACAACGAATGTGTGATAATCGTCAAATAAATCGAGGCAAGTTTTCTAGTCTTGATTGCTATATGTGAACTTGATAATTGTTATGTGAAATACACATTTTGTATTATAATGGTATATGATTTATAAAGTCAAATTATACAGTTTATGGAGTTATGGAAACTCAAGTTGTTTGTGTTATGTGATACGTGAGAAATGTTAATCTTGATAACACATGTCGTATGATTTATATCCGATGCAAAAATGAATTAGAAAGCATGTATAAAAATGTATTTGTGAGAAATATACACCATATATGAAATATGAATTACATGAAGCATGAAAGGTATTACACTACAGAACTTGCTAAGCCGCCACGCTCATTCTTGCAAATATTTTATTTGCAGATAAAAGTTGAACAATCAGATAATATTGGCGATAGAGATTTTAAGCATGTTTGTAAACAGTTATCATTTTCTTTAGTTGAGTTTGTATCGAGTCAAAGTGATTTGTTGCTATATACATGAACCAAGTTGTATTTAACTGTGAGGGTTCAAATGAAGGTTATTTGTTTTGAAGATAACATGTGATGTGTAATAATATAGTTCATGTATTATACGAATAATTGTATGTAATACATATTCGATATGCTGTATTAGAGTTCAGGTTGGGGTTATTATATTTAACTTGTGGGATCACATCAAAGGATATAAAAGACAACATTAGTTATTAAAAGTTGAATCATTATATTCCTAGCTGATGTATTAAATTGAATCATAATATGTATATGATTTTTGAAAATATAATTGAATAGTAAGATGAATTATAAAAGTTGTGATTTCGAAGCCGAAGAATTATAAAGTTTCAAATAACTAAATTGTAATATTGGTTTTGATATTGAACATTGTTATAAATTTTTTTTAAAATTCACGAAATTTATCAGTTTATTACTGAATGATGACGTGGAGTTAGATTGAGGTCGGATCGTGAGCACCGAATCCAATGATAAGGAGACTCGAATTTGGAGGCATTACAAATTCCCCTGCAACGGTGCCAAAAACTTGTTTGCCTATCTTTAACTTAGGATTTCACACGAAAGTATACGTGACAGGATAACAATATAATGACAAGCAAGGTATCGTTCCCACAGAGAATTATTTAATAATATTTACCAATTACTAATCCTTAACCAAATTAATTTTATTTAAACAATCAAATAAAAGTATTAAGTAAAAATCTAATTAAAGTAATAACTAAATTTATCTAACGACAAAATTAATATCAGATTTTAAGGACTTAAGATTATAATTTTTCTCAATACTTTATTTAAATCTTTTCACTCTATTTTTAATTAATTAATTATATAGCATTGTTAATCGAGAATTTTTTATAGGATTTATACCCTTCTTTCGATAGTTATATAAACAAATCCTTCTAAATATGACTCTAAGGCAACAAAATTAACAAGGAACATCCTATGCTAAATAAATCACTATATTCCTATGTGAAATATGTTAACATGGATATTAAGTTCAGATTCTCTTTAAGATTACATATAGTATATAGGTATATTCATATCTTATATACAAATCGTTTATCCCATCCCATGCAGAATACATGAATATATTCTATCATATTCATATCTAAACGTATAATCCATCCCTAAAATTTATATAGATTATCCTAATAATTATCTTCAATCATGAATGCTCATAAATATTTAGCACAAAAATATTTAAATCCAAATCTATAATCCATTTGTCGACTTTATATAGACTAACAAATTAATTATTGCTATTCATTAATACTCAAAAGCACAAAATATGATAAAAAAATATTCATATATAATAAAAAAAGAAGAGAATTAATATAAACTACACATTAGGTTCAATTGCAATCTTAATTAAGAATTAACTCATAACTAAAAAAGAAAACATATTCATAATATTAGATATCATCATCCCAAGAATTACAATAATTAAAAGAAAAGATTTAGAGAGAAAATATCTTATTCTTGAAGCGCGATCTCCAATTCTTTCTTCAATCTTGAATCCTTGTGTGAATCCCCCTTTAGATATGATAGAAACCTTAATTATGTATTCTAATATACTCCTAACTATGTTAATCTCTCATAAAATAAGAGTAAAGTCATGTATTTATAGGTAAAAAAGTAATTCCTAAGCATATATGGAGAAACAAATCCAATTTAAACTCAAAAACATCAAAAACGCGTCAAAACTTGATTTGGGCGCGTCCCGTAATGTAGCTGCCATGCCTTAGAGCGCACTTGTGGTCTTTTTATTTTTTTAATAGATTGTTTGAATGCACCTGCACTAGTTAGAGTGCAACTGCGGTTCCCTATAGCGATGGACTGTCCCGTCACCTTCAGTTCTAGGATTTTGACTGTTTCAGCATCTGTTGGAAAAATGGCCATAACTTTCTTATCCGAACTCCGATTGAGGTGATTCAAGATGTTTTGAAAAGTTGAGAAGTAGATCTACAACTTTAATGTTTTAGGATTTAAAAAATTCTAGCTGGATCAAGGTCGAAATTGGGCCTCAAGTGGATGCTTCGTCAAAAGTAAGCTGAAAATTCCAACATAGTAACTCCAAACTTTGATCCACCAAGACCTTATTCCAATTCCTACAAATAAAAGTAAAAATAAATAAAAATAACATAAAAAACGTAAAACTAATATAATATACTTATGAACTTATAAATTATTAAGCTAAAAGATAATCAAGACATAGGTATAAAACCCACTTATCACATTTCACTTTGAGACACGATCAAATAAGTTATAGAGTTTACTACCATCTCTCACAAGCATCTATTTTGACAAACTGTTTCTAAGTTTAACTAGCTCGACACATGAATAAGTGAGCAAATGAAAAGGAACTTTAGCAAAGTAAACAGTAACAAACAGTTAAGATTTACACTAGTAATATTTATCCATTTCCCAAGATTTATTAAATAATTAACCAAGTTTTTATCATTAGCGAATTTTTTTTCCCAACTAATTCATTGCTCAACCTATCCTAAACAAATGTATCTAAATGCATAACAACCTAAACAAATCTTAAGTGCATAACAACTAATGAAAATAAACTATATATGAATGAGTGAGGCATACTATATATGAAAACATAACAAAAATAACAGACACCCCCAAACTTTAAGTAAACAATGTCCATATTGTAAGAATAATGAAATTTCAAGTAGAGGACTTCCCTGAGAATGGATCAAGCATCACCTCCTCATTTGGTGAGTCTGGAGGATAGTCTAGAAATGTCGGAGGAGCGGGGAATTGGACTAAATCAGGACCAGAGTTGAATTTGCAGCTCGCGAACATCCAAGTCAAGACAGTGTTGAAATCTATAGAGTAGGCTATAAATGAATCCATATGTGGAGACATATGATCAATTATGCAATTTTGGCATCTATATTCCCGTAGTTATCCACATACCTCATCAATAAGAGATGGTGATTATGAAGAAATGGATGCCTGTTGTGCAGTGTACTCCAATATTCGCAGCTCAGAAGGTCCCGCAGCTTGTGAACTAGGTGCAACAATAAATCTGGTACCTCTAGGATGTGAAATACCTCCTTCCCACACTTTATATCTAGTAATCGTAGCATGGTCAATTAGTGACATTGGAGGCTAGAATATCTCATCAGCTCCCCACTTGACAATTACCCTCTTACACAACCCACATATCAAAGAGGGGTGCGATAAGCCGCCCGATGAACTACCTTTAAAAGTATGCTTAATCAAATCTTGAATTACCTGATTACCTGACCTACATCAATACTATTTCCCTTAATGATGGAATACATAATCATAGTTCTTTCCTTGATCACGTTGCTCATATACCTGGTTGGCATCAATTTCGCACAAAGGAAACTATACCAAGCCTTTCGTACCGACTCAACTCCGTGTGAGTAAAACTTATCATTTCGTATCCATTGTCCTTGAATTTCTAATCCATGCTCAGTCGACACAAGGCTTTAATTACAATGTCCAAGTCCAAATCTCTTTTAACGAAGTTTGAGAAGCCATCATCGTTAATGTCAAGAAGGTTGTAGTAAGCATTGATGCTACTATGGTCATAGGCAACCGCATTCCCTCAGACTTGGGCCACGTAATTTACCACTTGTTTTGCGTTAACATAGAACTCATTAATAATGAAAATTACAGCGGCCTTGGGCTGTTCCGTAAACTCAAACCAATTCCTTTCTGCAATCATCACAATTATGTCACTGTCTTGAGTTTCATCAGGCCTTAGACCTCTTTTTGGTACCAAGGTCTTTCCTGCTAATACTGTGTGGTATCTTTCAGACGCTGCTTCACTAACAAATCTTTTTTAATCGTATGATTGAGAGGATCTTGAACTTTCACCTTTTTGTCTCTTTGAAACCATGATTAATCAGTTGTGTAATACTTTAAGTTCAACAAAAATTGGACAACACCTCCCTCAAACTTAGATTCATCCCTCTCATTTGACTGAAAAAAGCCTTTCGCACCCGAATTATCCTTAATGGCGCCTTTAACTGCATTGATCCGAAAGAATTCTTCATGATCACTTGGAAACTCTATTGCCTTGTAAAGCTTGAAAGTTACCTCTTGATCTTGGACTCTCATAAATAACTCACCTTTTTTCACATCAATAAGTGCCCTCCCCATAGCTAAGAATGGTTGCCTAAGAATGATAGGAATGTCTTAATCTTCCTCAAAGTCAAGAACAATGAAATTCGCTAGGAAGATAAACTTATCCACTTTTATAAAAACATCTTCAACAATATCCCTTGAATAAATGGGAGACCTGTCCACTAATTGTAAGGTAACATTTGTTGCCTTCGCTTCCTTCAACCTAAGGTTTTGATAAATAGATAGAGGCATCAAATTAATGTTAGCTACCAAGTTGCACAATGTTTTCCCGAAAAATTGACTCCCAATGGTGCACGAAATAGAGAAGCTACCCAGATCTTTAAGCTTTAGTGGTAGCTTCTTTTGAAGAATTTCACATCACTCCTCCAGAAGTGCCACAGTCTCAAAAATCAAAAATCACCTAGCTTTCTTTTCTTTGACAAAATTTCCTTCATGAATCTCATGTAGCTAGGCATATGCTCTAATACGTCAGTGAATGGGATGTTTATTTGTTGCTTTTTGAATACCTCCAGAAACTTAGAGAACTGTTTATCCAATTTCCATTTCTGAAGACATTGAGGAAACGAGCCGGGTGGCACTATCGAAGTCTTTTTACTATCATTAGAATTCACAGTTATATTCCCCCCCCCCCCCCCCCACCTTTTTTCCCTGTTCCTTGCTCTTCTTCCTTCCAGCATCACTATCATCTTCCGTAACAAGAATTAGCCTATTTGGATTTCCTCCAACTATTTTATGTAACTCATTGCCATTGCAAAGTGTAATTGCACTACACTGCTCTTTGCCTTGCCCTCTTGGATTAACTTCAATATCCCTTGGCAAAGTTTTATGGGGACGATTATTGATGGCATTAGCACGCTGTCCCACTTTCTTGAGATTTTGAATCAATACTTCTTGACTTTTCATCCAAATCTCATTTTGTGCAATATACTTGGTAAAAAATTCCTCCAAGTTGGACTTCTTCTCTTATTGTGGTGGAGCTTGATACGAGACTTTTTGTGGTGGAGCATGAGTTGGGAATCTGGGAGGGTATGATGGTCTTGGAGCAGAGGATTAGGCTTAGTTGTCATTGCTACATGAGATTGAAAACATTTGTGTTAGTTTATATATCGTAAGTTAGTTTATATGTATGTGTTGTTGGGATTGAAAACCGAAACAGGTACAAAATGTGATGTAAAAACCTGGTTATTGTAAAAATAAAATTATTTTTTTTTATAAAAAAATGCCTTATTTCTGACGGAATAAGGTATTTTTGATAGAACCTCTGTCGAAAAACAAAATTAGTACTCCCCTGACAACGGTGCCAAAATTTGGGAAGATGTCATTACGCTACCAAAATTAAAACCTTATATTCTATGAACACAAAATTCAGTATAGTGACAAGTAAGGATCAATCCCACAGAGAACACAATTATTTTCTATTTATCCTAATATTTCTAGTAATAATTAAAGCAAATAATAAAGAGGGGGTTTTCAATTAACTATAATTAACTAAATAAACAAAAATAAATTAATAAGTTTAACAATGAATTAAAACCTTCAGTTCTTCAGTTCAATCTCATCCTTAAAATTAATAGATCAACTAATTAGAATATATTTCTATCTTCAATGAAACAAATAACCCTTGGCAACAACAAGCTCTACTACCTAAAATTTTCCTTAATTGCAATATAATAAAACAATCTCTTCATTAGATTTTAACTATTATACAACCTAGAACAAACTCTCTAAATTTAATATAATAGAAGCATTAATATCAAGGAAATTAGATTATTCTAAGCAACAATCTCATAACTCAGATTGTTTAACTTATATCACGATAATCATAGCAATAAATAAAAACTTGACCATAATTGTAACGCCCCCAAATTCAGATACCTGTACCTCGAATCTGGTGTTTCACGATTCAACTCATACAATATACTAATATCAACTAAATACGGAATAATAAGAATATTTACATTGAGATAACATAAATATTTGCGTCCCAAGTCTCGCAACCGATACTAAAAAATAACACCCCTTAATAATAACAAGTACCACATAAGTCTTAATACAACATTGAATAAAATTTAATTACTACATCTTAATAAGGCTATTTAGCAACTTTGCCTTTATCTTTTCCTGAGTCGGTGCCTTTTTCAGACTTAACTGTAATGTTTAAAGAAAGCAAGGGTGAGCAACGAGTTTGCTCAGCAAGTATAAAAATAATAATAGTAAGCATTTATGTTCAAGAATACATATAACAAGGTATGTAACCATAATTAAAAGCTCAGGAATTTAGTAAATAAATTTTGAACAATGTAAGTGTCAAAAGTTTCAATTCTGATCATTTCTATTACTGAAGAGTCACTATAGACTGGAGGATATATATGAAATCAAAAATTTAATTTTTTTCAGATAAATAAACATATTGAACTAAAAGGTCACTATGGACCGTGAACACATGCTTGAATTAACAGTATTTTACTAAAAATTCACAATAATAAACAAGTACAATAGGTGATCAGACTAAAGTACCCTATATTATGCATAACATTTAGACATGCTATTCGCACATGTGACGATTCCCCGACGTAAAGTAGTTGTTCATCTCAGCATATTATAAGAGTCCTCACCAAGGCAATTAGTTTGGATAGCTTTCTCAAGAAAATATGATTGATTAACAATCGATCTTGTCATTGGTCTAGCCGATACAAATGGCATAGACGTACTTCTTAACACCATTAGAAACAATTAATACATTCAATGTTCGCAACTAGGGTTCGAATAATCGTTCTAGGATATAATCATGATATTAAATCAAGTTTCAGAGATAATAATTTAATCTTTGCAATATATATAAACATGAATTAATCCATCAATTAATTCTACTTGTACGAATTGATAAAAGTACAAGTTAAAGTATTTGTCTGAATCGTCGACTCTATCGGACTGTAATTCCTTATCCTTTGAACAACTTATGTTCAACATATTCGTCTAACGGTTAAATTCTATTAACCTTCACATAATAATCTAACAGATTTAACTTACAAGTTCTATATAACTTGGACCCTCAAATCATTACACATATAATTTCAAATAAAATTATTTGTTTGTACATTATTATCTTTCACATTCCTTATTTCATTCATTCATTAACTATCACAAATAATATAACACTTTGTATTATTCTATTTTTTTCATTATTCTTTATCATCTCTTAATGATTCACAACAAAATGATCTCACTTTATTTATTTATAACTTATTATTATATTCTTTGAACATCATTTATTAATCCACAAATAAAATAATTTAAGTTATCATTTTATTTGTTTAATTTCCAATTAGAGTAACCTTTACTCTTATTTTATTTTAATTATGCCTCATTAGTACACAATTAAAATAATTCTCAATATTATTTTAATTGTTCATCTTTGAATAATTCACAATCAAAATATTTGTTACCAGTATTTAATTACATCTTCATTATTGAGTTACAACTAAAATAATTTTTAATATTATTTTAATTGTTTGACTCTAATTAATTCACAATTAAAATAATCTATAATATTATTTTATTTGCTTATGTATTATTAATCTACAATTAAAATAGTCCTTTAACACTATTTTAATTATGTAAATAATCTTCATTATTATCTTACAAATAAAATAATTTTTAGTTATTATTTTATTCATTTAATGTTAACTCACCAATAAAATAATATTATTTTATTTTTTTATTTAATCAACTCACAAATAAAATAATTTTAAAGTATTATTTTATTTGTTTAATATTATTTAATCACTTTACAAATAAAATGTTATTTTATTTATTATTTTAATTAACTTACAAATAAAATAATTGTTAATTATTTTATTTGTTTATTATTATTTTTAATTATTATTATTATTATTATTAAAAATAATTTTTTTTTTTCGCGGTCGGATCGAGTCGGACCGGTCAACCCAACTGGTTTGACTCGGTTTGACTGGCCCAGGTCAACTGAAATTTTTTATCAACAATGCAGCGCCCGGTTATATACTAGGGGGCGGCGCTGAAGCGCCCCTATGGCAGAAACCAATTTTTTTTTTCCAATTTTTGTTTTCCTACCTTTTTTGATTCAATCTTTCATATCTTGCTCATTTAAAATTCAAATGAGCTCAAATCAGTTTTGTTAGCTCATAAACTTATAACTCTTCAACATTCTAAATTTTCTTTTTTAAATACTTATTTAACCAAATTTATTGGTTTTTCAAGCTAGAGTTCCATTTTGACATCATTTACAAGAAAATTCACCATAAATTCATTTTAGCTGCGTTTTTGTTCGTTCCACTTGGAATCTCTTCATATTTCATAGAACTACAACATACAATTTTTAGATCATGTAAATGAGTTACATATTTTATTCCATTTTACACAAATTACATGTTTTCACTAGTACACTTAGGATTTTCATGTTCATATATATTTCTTTTGTTCATTTAGACATAAAACACATATGTAGACATACAAAACATATACTCTTCTTTATAACACCATCCTTATGTCTTTGGAATCCACCATGATTCCCACACACAAGATCTCACACACCCAAACATAAATATTTACACAACTAGTTATAACATGCTACAAATGAAAATATTTAGGGTTAGAAATTATTTTTACCTCTGTGAAGCTCTTTTCCTTCTAGAGATGAACCTTGCTAGGGTTTCCACTTCTCTTTGCTTGATTCTAAGATTTCTAGAACTCAAATTTGCAAGAATTCCACTAGGTTTTCTATTTTTCTCTCAATTTCTCTCTACAATTCTCTCTAACTCATCAATTTGGCAAATGAGTTAAAATGAATTTGGGAGAGCCTTATTTATAGGCCTCCTCCAAATACACATACTATTCCTATACATGTATTCATACAAGTATTTAACCCACACATCTTTGCATTAACCCTTGGATAAATAAAAGTTGGTGAACTACTTCACCAACTCCACTTTTCTCCATTCCTAAACTAATTATGGCCCTAAATTTGCAAAAATAAAAAAAAATTTACAAATAGGATATATAGGTCATGATGAGAGCACTTTATTATTTATTTATTTATCTATTTAATTTATTTATTTTGTGAAAGCATTCTAGAAAATGGGTCATTAATTTGGGCCACTCAATTGGATCATGGTTTGGACTTTTCATTGGACTTATAATATTCCAACTTGGACTAAATACATGGACCATCAATAATTCTCTACAATCCACTTAGTGGGCTTAGTAACAATCTCAAGTGTTGGGCCAATTAATTTAAATCTAAATTTTTTACATACATGGACTTTTAATTATAATATGTTGGGCTATGTCACATTAATTCATGTGACCTCCTAATATTCACATTGTGCTTAATTATTTTCATTTTATAATCACCTCACAATTAATTAATTAATTAATTGATCTGTCTTAATCATTATGCCACACAAGGCATATTACATAAGCTTCAATTAATTATAAATTAAGTTCATCATCATCATCACTTACTTTATTATTTATCACATATTTAATTCAATTTAAATTGAATTATTAATGCATGTAACATAACACATAAATGTATGAGCACACACATAAATTTTAAAATATTCTTATTTCTTATTAATAATAATAGTATATTTTTCTTGATTATTAAAATAATCATCTATCACTATTCATTACCAACGATTAGGAACAATATCAATTACATGTAATATAATCCTTAAATCTAGTAATTGATAATAATTTGATCAATCTAATTAACTCTAATCAAACCAATCAAATTTAATATCAAATAAGCAATTGAAACATATTATCACGAATAATTTCATATAAGGAATAATAAATAATATTACTGAATTTATTTAACCATTAACTGCAATTGAGTTTGAAATCTTCTAGAATTGAATTAAAGAATTTAGCTTAACATGCTCTGATAGTAATTTCTATGAATGAATGAATTAATCAATAAATTACAAAGCTTTAATGATTGTTTATATTAATCTATAAAATCCTACTCCTATAATTGCTAGTAAACTTGATTACAAAGAAAATTCTCATCAACTATAGAAATAAAGTCTTAATTTGAATCAAATTTGTTCAAAATTGCGTGGTTAAACCTCGCGCTGACTTTTCTGGAATCAGCTCACTGCATCGGGGTGTAGTCTTTTAAACTAAATATCGCGTCGGGGCACAATCACTTGGTCGGGGCGCCTTCTGAACTCGTTGTTCGCGAATTCTTCTTAGTCCAATATTGTCGAAGCGTAATATTCCTTCACAAACAAAAAACATTTCGCCGGAGCGTGGTTACTGATAATTGGATTATATTCCTATTTATTTAATATTTTTAGACTTAATTATTTGTGAGTTTTTAAGTATTTTTAGTAATTGAAGTGTTTTATTTAATTTTATGTGTTATTATTATTTTTAGTATTTTTATATTATTTTTATTTAATTTATATTTTATTTTGTAGGAAATTAATCACTAGTGGCATTGTTGTAATTTCTGGAGGAAGTTGGGGGAAAATTTGTAATTTTCGAAAAATGGGATAGCAGTGCATGGCGCGTAGGCAGCCAAGACATGGAGTTGAAACGACGTCATTTTTGATCAAGGCAGCAACATGCGCGCAATGCGCGGATGTTCAGCGGAAGGAGGTAGGGCACGGATACGGCATCGTTTTATCGAGCGGTGCTGGGAAATAATCTGCGCAATGCGCGCGGCTGTTTTGAGTGGGCGTTGACCAAGTCAACGCCGCGTTTGGCGACATGGAAATTGGCCAGAATAGGATTTTTCGCGATTTTTGATACTTTTTGATTCCAAATTGGATTTTAATTCCTATTAGGATTTGAAAAAATAAATCCTATTAGGGTTTGGATATATTTGAGGCCTATAAATACATGCCAAATGGAGAGCACATACAGACAATAACCTAGAGCTACATTGAAGCATTAAAGCAAATGAGACAACATCAAGGGTTCAAGAATTGGAGATTGAAGAAGCGCTACAAAATATTTTATCCTTTATTTTTTTATCTATAATTTTTGCTATGATGTTGTTTAATTTGTGGAGTTCTTTTTATTTACTTATGAACTAATTTTATTTTAAGATTACAATGGAACCCAATGTTTAGTATAAATTAATTCTCTCTTGTTACAATTATTAATCTTTATAATGCATTTATCATATTTTATGCTTACATGTTATAATTGTTTGGCCATATAATTATTTGATTTCCTAGATGGCATTGGAAGATACAATCTAAGTTTTGATCTAAATATGAGAACATGCATTACGTATAAAATAGAAATATATTTATATGTTGCATGTAAGTGTTTTGGGAATTTAAACTTATTGAATCTATTCTTAATTATTTTACATAGGAATATAGTAAACTAATTGGAATATATATTTTTGCCAAACTCTTGGAAAATGTTTAATAAATATTTATGAATTTACGCTTAATGAATTGTATCGATTAAATAGTTGTCAAGAGAGTGAAAATATTTATGCGAAACATTAGGGGAAGTTGTAGTCTTAACCTTTAAATCTGATATTCATCTTTGCTTAATAATTTGCTTGTTTTAGTTAGTTAATTTAATTACATAAAATTTAAATCGGTTGTTTAAATAAAATTGAGTTGATATAAAATTAGTACTTGAATATTATTATTATTATTTTCTCGTGGAATCGATACTTTACTTACTGTTATATTACTTGTTGGCTACGTATACTTGCGTGAATTTGTTTATACATAAATCTGACAACAGTTACTATTTTCCATTTGACTTTTGTTGACTTTTTCCCATTTTGCTTATTTCTCCATTTTTCCTGCAAAATCAATTTAGAATAGTTAATAAGTGTAATTAGACAAAAAAGAATTGTAAAAACTAAAAATTAAGGGATAAAAACATAATAAAATTCATTCCTATCAAATTCTCTCATATTTAGCTTTTGCGTGTCCTCGTGCAAAATAAGAATTAAAATTATAACCTATAAAATACTCAAACAACAAATCATCATAAATTGGATTAACACCATCAAAGATTACATAACATAATTCAAAATAAATCTCAAAACATGATAGTATTAAAATCTCAACATAATCACCAATTCCACAAACATTCAAGATCCTTTAGTGTGTGTGTGTATGCCCCCACTGTTTCAACTAGTCATAATTTAGATAAACTCATACAATCAAATACTTAATGAACGACTCTATTTAAAAAGTAAGGTTTCATTTTGCACATCACTATTGACTAAGTAAGACAATCATATAAATAAAGGATCGTGCGAATTTAACATATAAGTATTTTTATTTTTACTCAAGCGAGTATATATAATTTTCTTTCTTTCATCTCGCTTCATATACTTGTATATGGATGAATGCATTTTATACTCCATTTCACCCTTACATATTTCTATTTCTTAGTAAGTGCATTTTATGCTCCATCTCACTTAAACTTGCATACTTGACTTGTGCAATGTCTAATTTTATTAAGCTTTTCAGAATTACCCATGTAGCGAATTTTCGATCAATGACTCTCAAACTAGTTAGTTTTAGGGCACTAGATGTAGAAACATCCCTAAGGGCTTACTTATTCAAGTAACAAAGGCCACAAAATTTTGACTAAGTCAAGTTATTTAAATACCATATATCTTACTTTATTTCTCCCAAATTTATATAAAAGCCTAACTTAGCACAAAATGATGTTCAAAATAAGAATTTTAAATTTTCAATGTTAATCCTCACAAATATCTAACATAATAAGTTCTCTAAATAACAACTAATCAAACAACAAGATATGTGCTCATAAATGCAAAAGAATTGTGAATATTGTAAAACCATCTCAAATATCAAAATATAAACTCGTATATTCGTCAATTTCTCTTAAATAGCAGCGAATAATCAAAGTCTTATCATCGGTCTTATCCTAATTCACAAGATTAATTACTCAAGTAAAAAAAATAAAAAAAAATGTCATAACTACCCATTTTCGTATATATCACGATTAAACTTTGCATGTACAACAAGCCTTTAAACCCCAAGGTTACCCCAAGTGAACGAGTTTTATTTCGTGAGGGTTTATAGTGAATATACCCACAAAATTCAAAAGTTAATCCTAGAAATGCAAAGAAAAATATCCTAAAAAAAAGATAAGAAAAATATCCTAAAGCCATTCCCCTACACTTAAAATTTATATTGTCCCCAATGTAAAGTAAAATACAAAGAAAAGATACAAATAAATACTCATTAAAAGAAAAAGGAAAAGAAAATCAAATCTGGTGTCTTGGGTCGCCTCTCAAGCAACGCCTTTGGTTAATGTCATTGGCTCAACTCAGTCATTCCTTCTTAATCCAAATAAACTGGATCTCTCAACGCCATAAGTTCAACATTCTCAACTTGAAAATCTTCACGAAAATGTTAAAGTCGATGTTCATTCACCTTGAATACTTTTTCTGTTTTTGGGCTTCGAAGCTCAACTGCACCATACGCAAAAACCTTAGTAATAACAAAAGGACCAACCTAACGGGAACGCAACTTACCAGGAAATAACTTAAGCCATGAGTGATAAAGTAAAACTTTTTGTCCAACAACAAAGTTCTTCTTAGAAATCCTCTTGTCAAGAAAAGCATTTGTCCTTTCCTTGTATATTTTAAAGCTCTCATACGCATTATTTCTTAATTCCTCTAGCTCTTGTAATTACAACTTCCATGTCCTCCTACTTCTTCCATGTCCAAGTTACATTATTTTATTGCCGAAAAAACCTTGTGCTTCAGTTCCACAGGTAAGTGACAAGGTTTATCAAATATCAACCTATAAGGTGACATACCTATAGGAGTCTTATAAGCAGTCATATAAGCTCAAAGTGCATCATCGAACCTCAAACTTCAATCCTTTCGATTAGGTTTGACTACTTTCTCTAAAATAAATTTGATTTCATGGTTGGATACTTCAATTTGGCCACTGCTTTGTGGATGATAGGATGTAGAAACCTTATGCATCACATTATATTTCTTGAACAGTACTTCTAACATATTATTGCAAAAATATGTTCCTTTATCATTGATGATTGCCCTTGAAATGTAGAGCTTGACAAATATGTTAGACTTGACAAAATCTGCAACAACTTTAGAATCATCAGTTCGGGTAGCTTTAGCTTCCACCCATTTAAAAACATAATCAACAACCAAAAGAATATAAATATTACCAAAAGAAATAGGAAATGGTCCCATAAAATCAATACTGAAAACATAAAAAATGTCAAGAATTAGAATAGACGTTTGTGACATTTGATTCCTACCTGAGATATTACATGTTATTTGACAATTTTCTCATGATTTACAAAACAGATAAGAGTCTTTAAAAATGGTCGGCTAATAAAAACTACATTCCAAAACCTTGTGAGCTGTTCTTTTAGGTCCAAAATGTCATCCACAAGTATAAGAGTGACAGAAAGTTAAGATAGACAAAAAATCACTATTAGGTACACATCGTCTAACTATCTAGTTAGCACAAAATTTCCACAGATATGTGTAATCCCATATATAATATTTGGCCTCACTCTTGAGTTTTTCTTTTTAAAATTTAGAAAATCTGTTTGGAAGATAGGCACTCAATAAATAATTCACAATATTAGCATAACAGAGTGTAGCTCTATCAATTAAAAATAAATGCTCATATGAAAAAGAATCTTGCAATGGTAGTGCTTCCTCATTTTTAATCAGCCTACTCAAGTGATCCGCCACCAAGTTTTTCACTCATTTCTTATATCTAATTTCTAAATTAAATTATTGCAACAACATAATCTATCTAATGATACTAGGTTTGGATTCCTTCTTGGTCAACAAATACCTTAGAACAGCATAGCCAAAAAAAATTACAACTTTAGTACCAAGCAAATAAGATCTAAACTTATCCAAAGCAAAAACAACATATATAAGTTCTTTTTCAATGGTAGAGTAGTTAAACTGAGCGACATTCAAAGTTCTAGAAGCATAGTAAATGGCATGAAAAACTTTGTTAATCCTCTGGTCCAAGATAACCCCTACTGTATAGTTGTTTGCATCACACATGATTTCAAAAGGCAACTTCTAATTTAGTGGTTGAATGACTGGCACTGAGGTCAATAGCTTCTTTAATTTATTGAAAGGCACCTTGCACTCATCGTCAAAATAGAATTCCACATCTTTTTGTAGCGCAACTTACATAATGGTAATGCTATCTATGAGAAGTCCTTGATAAATCTACGATAGAAACCTGCATGACCAAGAAAAGAACGAATCTCCTGCACACTTGCAGGGTAAGGCAAAGAAGTAACAATTTATATCTTAGCTTTATCTACTTTTAATCCTCTAGCTGAAACTACATGTCCAAGCACTATACCTTGCTCTACCCTAAAATAACATTTTTTTCAATTAAAAAGAAGATTAGTTTATAAGCATCTCTTTAACACACGAGTCAAATTATCTAAGCATACATCCAAAGTATCACCATATATTGTCAAATTATCCATAAATACTTCAATGTAATTTTTAAGAAGATCGAAGAATATACTTACCATGCATCTCAAAAAATACCTGGTGCATTGCAAAGTCCAAATGACATTCTATGAAACGCAAATGTACTAAACGGACATGTAAAGGTAGTTTTTTTTCCTGATCCTTCGGTGCAATCACAATCTGGTTATAGCCTAAAAAACTATCTAAAAAATAATAATAAGTATGGCCAGCTAGTCTTTCTAACATTTGATCAATAAAAGGGAGATAAAAATGATCTTTTCTAGTTACAGCATTTAACTTCCTATAATCAATACACACTCTCCAATCCTTTTTGCATATGAGTAGGCACTAACTCATTATTATCATTCTTAACAACAGTTATACCAGATGTTTTTGGAACTACCTATACTGGACTCACCCATTAACTATCTGAAATAGGATAGATAATACCTACGTCAAGTAATTTTAGAAATTCTTTTTGCACTACCTCCATCATAGGTGGATTCAATCTGCATTGAGCATCTCTCTTTGGTTTGTCTCCTTCTTCAAAAAGAATTTGATGCATACACACAACTGGGCTTATACATTTAATGTATGCAATTGTCCAACCAAAGACTTGTATGTGGTTCCTTAAAACTCTAAGCAACTTTTCTTCTTGGACTTTAGTCAGATTATTTCCAATAATCACTAGTAGTGTATCCTCCTTCCCTAGATATGCATACTTCAAGTGGGTTGGTAAGGGCTTTAAATCCAATGTCGGAGCCTGCTCAACAGAAAGTAATAATTTTTCATGAGTCACAGATAGTTGAATGGAAGAAACTGCATACTTATCTGAAATTTTTGGAAAGGACAGTAGTACAACTATTGTATCCTTTAATTTTGAAGTTTACTCAATTTCTTCTTCTTTGTTCAAATCCAAGCTATTTGTAATAGCAACTTTCAAAGTTTCCTTATGCATGTGATTGAAAGATTTCTACACCAAAGAGTCAATGACATTAATAGCAAAAACATGATTAATATCACTAGGGTACCTCATGACCTCATATATATTGAACTGAATTTTTTCGCCATTAAATTCCATGGTTAAGGTCCCATTGTACACATTTATCATAGTTCGTGCTATCTTCATGAATGGTCTCCTTAGCAATATATGAGCAGGATTTGGAGATGCATCATCATCAATGGCCACTATGTAAAAATCTACAGGAAATATAAGTTTATTCACCTGCACCAATACATCCTCAATTACCCCCTCTGGGTAAGTATTAGTACGATCAGCCAATTGAATAATAACATCAGTTTGTTTCAAATGACCTAAATTTAAAGAAACATAAATAGATAATGGCATGACATTAATAGATGCTCCTAAATCTAGCATGATTTTTTCAAATCTGGTATTACTTATTTTGCATGGAATGGTGAACATACTGGATTTTTACATGTTTTACATTTATGAGGCAATTTTCTTTGGAGAACTGTCGAGACATTATCTCCAACAGTCATTTTTTCATCATCATTTAATTTTCTCTTTTTAGTGCATAGTTCTTTTAAAAATCTTACATATCTTGGCACTTGTTTAATTACATCTATCAAATGAATAATTACCTCTACCTTTCAGAAGGTTTCCAGAATCTCTTTCTCTTGCACATCTTTCTTTGAATTTTTGGGATTCCTAAGAGGAAAAGGCAAAGGGCTAATTTTAAGCTAAATAGTAGGGTTAGGTATTACCTTTGATATTTTCGCTTCTTCCTTAGCACTATCCTCATCAAATTTCATGGTAACTTTTGGTGAATCCAATTGCTTCCCACTCCTCAAAGTTATAGCACTTGCATTTTCTCTCGTATTGACCACTGTTTAAGAGGGAAACTTTCCTGAATCTTGAGAGTCCAATCGCCTAACTGTGTTAGCCAATTGGCTTATATGATTCTCCAAACTATGGATGGAAGTCCTTGTCTCTTGCTGAAATTAATGTGTTTAGGTCATAAATGCTTTAAACATATTCTCTAGAGATCTCCCAGAATTTACATGTGCTGCTTGTCTTGGTGGGTACTGCTGTTGAGGTTGTTAGAATCCTTATTGCCTATTTAGAAAAGT
The DNA here is from genome assembly GCA_947179155.2 of Hedera helix. NCBI lineage: Eukaryota > Viridiplantae > Streptophyta > Magnoliopsida > Apiales > Araliaceae > Hedera > Hedera helix. The sequence continues at coordinate 5,100,559 of OX359287.1, forward strand.
ATTTTGTGGTGGCGGGGGCCTATTTCCTCCATAGACCAGGTTAGGATGATCCCTCCATCCTGGATTGTAAATGTTGGAGTACAGATCATATCTGCGTTGAGATTGTCCTTGAAAGTTTCCTATTATGTTGGTTTGTTGTGTGGTGTCATCATCTTGTATTGTGGGCTAAACATCTGTAGTATGATCTGACGACAAACAAACCCGACAAATCCTTGCAACTGGTGTATTTTCCATAGACAACTGACGAATCATAGCAGTTAAATTTGAAATCTATTGTTCCATATTGCACGAGCTAACTTCATTCACCTTTTTTAGTGTATGGTCCATCCTAGTTCCATATTATTGTGAATTGGCCGCTATGTTCGCAATTAGGTTCTTTGCAGCTGTAATGACCAAGAAAATTACAATCTTAATTTTTTTTTAAATATATTATATTTATGAGGAAATATGATGTGTGTATATGTTATGTGATGAGAGTTAGTAAGTTGGTTAATTTAAGTTATTGTAACTAACTAAAGAATATAAAAAAATATAAGAACTTATGTGATGAAATCATAAAGCTTGAATATTGGCTTTGAATAACAAATAAGAAATTTAATAATCAACAAGTGGATTACGTATATGATTAATGAGAAAGAAGAAATAAATAAATTATTAAAGTTAATCCAATGTGAGAATACTTGTATGTATGTGTGTTAGGGTTTAACAAACAAGTCCAAGATATGTTAAGCTTTAGTGTTTTGTAAACTAACTCGATTAGGTAGTCCAATTGACTTATAAATAGCAAGTCTAATTGGATTATGTAATTAAACTAATGTGTTTATTTAATGAGCCAATGTGGTAGCCTTATATGATTTAATTAGTGAACCATATATGAAATATATGGTGAGTCCAAATTAATTTAAACAAGCCAAATACTTGTTTTTATTTCAAGTATTATAGTTAGTCCAATTGATTTAATTGTTGGGAGCCCAAGTGTTAATGACTTAAATGAATTATTTTAGTATCCCAAATGAATTAAATTGTTGAGCCCAAACAATTGTAATTCAAAGTTCAAATAGAATTATTTTTAAGGTCCAAAGTGGAGCTCAATGTGCATGCATAAGTGAATGTGTGTGTATATATATATATATATATATATATATATATATATATATATATATATATATATATATAGGACATAAAAATAAAGTTAAATTGGAGTAATTATAGAGCTAGGGCCGAATTTTGGATCCTACATGGATGTGAAGCTTGCTTGTATGGTGAATTTGAGTACAAAGTTGCTCAACAACTCCCCAACCACCTTAGGCATTCATGTAGTCATTCAAAGTGTCACTCAAGTGGCCATTCAAGGCAAGAGTAACAAAGATTATAGTCTTAATTACCTAAATGTTAGTAGATTAAGATCTTAAGTGAAGTACTCATAGAAGTCTATAAATAAGAACATTCACCAAGCTTAGAGAAGTTTGTTGGTCATTTGCTAGCTTCCAAGTATAGAAATAGTGAAAGAGTTCTAGAGCTTTGAGAGAAAAACAAGAGAGTTCTTGAGAGCATTGTGAGTTAAAGAGTTTGTTAACTAAAACATCAACAAGGTTGCTAGAGAAGAAGTTCGTGTAGAGAAGAAGATCAAGGGAGAGTTCTAACCAATTCCAAGAAGAAGATTTCCATAAAAGGTATAAAAGTCTCTCAAACCTTAGCTGATTTCTTTGTATGAGTCTTTGTATATGCTTGGTTATAGGAGAAATTATATGAAGATGATCTATGGTGAGATCCAAAGATATAAGGTGGATCTGTGATGGAGTTTTGTGTGACTATGTGTATATATGTATCAAAATGTTAAAAGAATGAAAGAGGTTGCATATAAACTTGTTTTCAAGAAAAACCCTAGTTAAATGTCTAGGTTGATGAGTTAAGATTTGAGATGTGTAAGTTATTTTTATGATTTATGAGTTTTGAATGGTAGATCTAAGTGTTATGAAGATAACCCAACTTGAACGATTGAAAAATATGTTAAAACGAAGGAGTTATGAGTTTTCTACGATGATTTAATGGATTTGATCTAGATTTTGATGTCCAAAAGGTTTTTGAAAAGGTGATTGATCCATGTAATATAGAAAAACAGTAAGTTACAAAGATAATAGATCAAATTTGGAGTCATTTGAATGTATATAACATGTTTTATTGGAGATTGAATCAAGGTAGCAAGATTTGAAAAAAAAATCTAAATATGTTTCTGCATGACTAGGGTCGGGGCCCTAGTTTTGTACTAAAAACTAGGGCTGGGGCCCTAGTCCATTTTCAGAAAAATAATGTTTTATTATCCGGGTCAAGTCGAGTCAATTAACCTAGTCGGGTCTGTGACATCCCAGATTTTTGACAAGATTTCTAAATAAATATCTTGGCTAATTAAATAAATGTTATAAGTTAAAACCTAGTTTGGAAGGACAAAAAGTGTAAATAAGTGATTAAATTTAATTATTATTTAATCAATGTATTAAGAATGACCTATGTGGTTGAAATTGTAAAGATCTTGATGTAAAAATGAGTCTATAGAACTTATAAGGATCAATCACTAATAAAAGAGCACATTAGTGGCTCGATATATGATGAAATTATATTTAATATAATTTACTATACTTGAATGCAAATAGAATGGATTAAAAAGAAAAGATAAAATGAAATACCTATGATTACGTAATTAGAAAGAAATTATTATATGACAATGTGATGTGTCAGAATGTGGTAGATTGAATGTGTGTGTGTGTGTGTGTGTGTGTATTTAATGGAAGAAAAAATTAGAATTTAAAAATAATAGAAAATGATTGAAGCAAAGTGTAAATTGAGCTTAGGTTATGGAAATTAATAACTAACTTGATGAATAGGCCTTGAGAGGCTAGGTTACGAGAATGGCAAGGCAAGATATGTCAGAATGTGCAGATATAATGAAACAGTTTAAGCTAATCTATATATTATGAATTAATTGAATAATAAGAATTATGAAATTTATTGTTTGAATTTGATTATTAAATCCATATTAATTGATTAAAATGAATTGAGTATTTATATTACGTATAAATACAGAAGGTAATACTCCCGAAAAATGAGTAAAAGGAATGTAGTATGCATGTATGATTCAAATTGTCATATGTGTATTAAGTAAACGAACGAAAGAACGTAAAAGTCATAAAAGGGTATTAGGAGCTTAAATGGTAAAAGGATGGATTTTTGGTAATCCAGTCAAGGTTCGCTTTTTGAAAAAACAGTTTAATAGAGAAAAAAAAGTGAGATTTTGTCTATTTGAGATGTCAGGAATTGAAATTGATTAAACTTAGAACCGAGAAGGTTCGTAGAAAAACTAGAAACATAATTCTAGCTAAGAAAAGTTATTTAGTCGGTTTGCTATTAAATGTCTAATTAAGCTATAAAATAAGACTACGTGAACGTAGTACAGTGAAAAATGAACGACCTAGTCGGTTGATTGGAAAAAAAATCAATTTAAATGAGTATGAAATGAATAAATGAGAAGGAAGTATAAAAGTTTCTTTACTAGGAAATTGGCATGAAATTGAAAATCTAGCAAAAATGACTTTTGTCCAAATTTCCCTTAACAAATTATGTAAAGACCTTTGTGTCCAAAAGGGCAAAATTACCAAAATACCCTTGATAAATTAAGTAATGACCGTTATGTCCCAAAAGTGAAATGTCAAAAATGACCTTCATTAATTATGTGAAATGACCAAAATGCCCTGGGGTTGAATTAACCATGATTAAGTTAACTTAACCCAATTTGGGTTAAGTCTCATAAAAATCAAGCAAGAGCTCTTCTCCTTCATTTTCATTTTGCTGAAAATTAGCCCTAGGATAGGGAGAAATAAGGAAACCATGAAAGCAAATGTGAAAAGCTTGAAATCAAGGAAGCTAAGCTTGGATGATCTTGGAGCAAGAAGTAAAGATGAAGCCCTCGTCATGGAGAAGCTTTCTATATGAAGAAGTTGATCATCCATAAAGGTTTAAAAGTTTTCCAAACTTAAAACTTGGATTTAAGTATGTTTAAACTTGTATGTATGGTTAATAGTATGATTTATGGAAGAATATATGTCTAGATTTGGATGATTTTGGTGAAACCTTGAGCTATAAGGTTGAACATAGGTATATGAGGTGTATTTGCATGAAAAATAGCATAATAAATGCTTTAAAATATAGAAATCATAATTTTGGAGGTTAAATCTACCTAAAATGGTAATATGTGCATGTAAACATAATTTAAAGGTAAATTAATTTCAAACAATTCATATATGTGTAGTATAATACTGCAAAAGTTGAAAATAGACTCTTTAATGAGTATATGAAAAGTAAGTTAAGAATTGAAAAAGTAAATTTTTATGAAAAGTTGAGTAAAGTGGATGAAAATTCATCTAAAAGGTGATTTTTGGAAATTTTAAGTAATTAATGGTGAAATAAAGTCAAACGATTTAGTTTTATGTTATTGCACGTGTCTACGTTGATTTGCTAGTCAACAAATGAAAGTTGAAACAAAAATGCGTTTTTAAGTGTAAAAACGAGTTTAAATACCTATTTATGGGCTAATGCTTCGATAATTGTAAGAAGCCAAATAAGCCAAGTATTATTTTTGTAAAATACTAGGTAGTAAGACATAGTTATGGTTCAAATTTGAGCTTAATTAGATGTAAGATGAAGGAGTTAAAAATCAACAAAGTGCAAGAATAAAAAATTCTAATTTCTGAACACTGCACCGCAGTGCTACTGAAAGGAATTCGCGACCAGCGAATTCAGTCGCTGCCGGGGTGAAGTTACTGTTCATGGGAAAAATTTTAAATGTCCAAAACGCTATGTTTTGATGTGAAATGATAGAGATAGGTTATGTAAACCCTAAATTGCTAAAAATGGTCAATGTAAAGGGTGTTAAAGCATAATGAAACAAGACACGATATAACTTAACATATCCAAAAGCAAAGTAAAAGCATGATAATGCTTGTGTAAAAGGTCGGTAACAGGTTAGGATGTGTTATTAACTTATGTAAGGTGTAATATATAAAAAATATAATGAATAGAGACTAATGGTCTAATAATTATGATTTAAGTGAAGTGAATTACGTAAAATTTTATGACCCTATAATGATATATAGGTTGTATGTTGACAGATAGAGTGTGGACTATCAAATCGACGTGATGAATGATATAAAAGACGTTCGAGGAACGTAAAGGTTAAGTTGGATAATGCGTAACAGACAAGTTTTTCAAAACGTGTTGAAATGTAATAATTATTTTATGTGAACTATTTGACAGATTATATGACATTAAATGTTTTAAAATGTGCACTTCGTGCAACTATGTGTTTTGATTGTTAAATGCAATACATGACATTTATCTTTTGAAAATGCACAGCATGGTAAAGTAGAGAATGTATGACGCATGAATATGAACTGTAAGTATAAAAGGTGTTATCTATTAGACTTGCTGAGCATTTGTGCTCACTCTTGCTATAAATTGATATTTTCAGGTAAAGTATGAGAAGACCGGAGGTTCCGATAAAGCTAAAAAGGTAATGAATGCTAAATGTTTATAAAAGCATAAAGGACTTGATACATGTAATATTTACTTTGTATAATGTGGCAAATCAATAGTAATGTAAACCTATAAAGGTATAGGTAAATTAACGTCTTAGTTTTAATATAAAACTTCATCGTTAATATAGAGATGTGTGTTTTGTAAATCCATAGAGATAGTCATGTATGCATGTATTATTCAGAGGAACGTGTAATAAGATACTATGAATGTATCCGCTTAAATAATAAGTCAAGTCTGATACGTAATAAACTCACATGTATGGAACATATATAAGCAAGCATGTGTATGTAGATATAGTTATGAATGATGATTATACTCACAGGTTAAGTGAAGGCAAAAATCATAAATTATATGATTTTAAATTGTAATAGACTAAGTCATGACATATGTAATTATGATATGAGTTCTACGATGAAGGATGTGATGTGACAGCCCCAAAATCCGTCTCCAATAACCCCGGATCTGGTCCGTCAGAAATAACCTCAATCCTGAGTTTAAGTCGTTACACGAACAACCTTCTCCTTATTATACACAACATTACATAAAAGATAAAATTTAATGCTGTTAAAACTCAATATATTAATTGATAAACTTAATTAACTTTCAAAAATCTTCTATTCCCAAAATCGCAATCTTTACATCGCTCTTTTACATCTCTAGATCATATACATTATAATTTAATATATAATCTTTACCTCTATAAGTTATTCTTTATAATCCAGTAAGCTGAATATATGATTCATCAAACTAGATTATCAAAACAGCGAGCTGTAAGATACGCTAATATTGTTTGTGAAGTCACTCTACGATCGTCTGGCTTGGCAGTCTATGCTCGCAGAAAACTTGGACAGTGGAATTTCACTCTACGATCCCACAGTAAAGTTACTCAACGATTTGCTACTTTAAGATCAAGCACTCTACGATCGGCTGAGACTCACTCTACGATCGCTTAGGCTCACTCTACGATCGCTGAGACTCACTCTACGATTGCTGAGGCTCACTCTACGATCATGACCACAGATCAGTAAAGCCAATGCAACAAACTGTTTTCCCATTACAGCAACCTGAGTTTCCTATTCAACATACCGTATATCCAAACGCCTTCAAGAATTTCTTCATTTACTTCGCTGAAAATGTTAATTTAAAGCAAGAATGAGCACGACGGCTCAGCAAGTCCAACAGCTAACACATAACACGTAGGTTATATTTAATTTATGCTTTATGCTCCATGCTTGGCATTTATATAGGCATCATGCTTATCATGCGTTGCATTTATAAAATCTACCCATGCTTACCATGCATGTCAATGTTACCATGTTATATAACTCATATAACACATTCGATTCATAGCATTAATTATATATAACAGCTATTAACAACATATGATTGTACACAGACACGCTTACAATCAGATAACACATAACGTGAGTGCACATTTAATAGTTTATGCATATAAAACATAACACTGAACAACTTGTAGGGAGAACAAATATCACTGAAAGACTTGCCTGATACGCGCATTGACTTACGCTACCAGTCTGATGTCCTGCGTTCCATCACTAACGCTCATACAATTCCAATTACTGCATCCGCAAGCCCTAAAACGCTTGCCTGCCAATTAGGAAGGTGCATGAGAACTTAGTTGTCATTCACAAAAGAATTGACTCTACCACACGGCAGTTCTTATCTATTAACTCAAAATTTATTGGACAATATTATCCTCCTTGGATAATATTTTAATTACGGATTAGTATTATTATACATTAATAATACATCACTACGTTACCAACTGTACTCAAGTACGGAACACCACCTTAATTGGTTACTAATATTATTAATCTCTTAATAATATTCTCTCAATTACCAATATTATTAATCTGTTAATAATATTTTAACACCATTAAATATTTAATAATAATTTACACCTTTAGTAAATTTAAAGACTTAAACTATTTAAATATAAATTGTTTAATTACTTCATTATTCCTTTAATTTCTTCACATTATTTATTTAATATTAATTAAATAAACAATTTACTCACTTAACTTTACTTGTTTATTTACCTTCACATAAACAATTATTTCATTAACCTTAATTCCCTTTTATTATTATTTAATATCACTTGAATAATAATTAAATTAATTAATTAACTATTCTCAATTCCTTAATGATCATTGAATATCATTCTAGTAATAATTTCTTAATTACATAACCTCATTTATTATAACAAATGATCACTTTATTAACTTTATCCCGCTTTAATTATTATTAATTTAATATCCTTTAAATAGTAATTAACTAATTAATCACCCTTATTTGTTTAAAAAAATAAGTAATTACCTTTTTATATTTATCATTCTTTAATTATTATTTAATACCTCTTAAATAATAGTTAATTACTTACCCATCCTTATTCATTATTGAATATAACTCACTTTAATTATTGTTGCACAATAATTAATTAAATACCTTGTTTCAATTACAATGAAACCTTTATCGTTATCATTAATCATTTGATATTAATTACCCATTGTCTAATATTATTAATCTGTTAATAATATTTTAATTAATAAAACATTTCCTGAAACCGGCGACTGAACCGAGGTTCAGGGCCTGAATACACTGTCTGGGCTGGCAGCTCTACGATCGTCGAGTGGGGGTCACTCAACGATTTTCCAAGACTGGTCCAGACTGTTCTACGACTCGGCGAGTACAAAGCACTCTACGATCTCGAGTGGACTCTACGATTTTCAGTGACTAGTGTCACTCTACGATTTTCAGTGACTAGGGTCACTCTACGATTTTCAGTGTGTCACTCTACGATTTTCAGTGACTAGGGTCACTCTACGATTTTCAGTGACTAGGGTCACTCTACGATTTGTGAGTGGGAACCACTCGACGATTCACAAGTCTGGTTTAGACTGCTCGACGATCCCTTGTGCGAGCTTACTCTACGATCTACCGAGTAACTAAACGAAGTCACTCTATGATTTACAGCTAAGCTCACGGCTTAGTTCTTTCTCAATATTATAGTGGGCTCTATGATTTTCGATTGAGGCCACTCTACGATTTTCAGGTTTACCCTACTATTCTTTCTCCTGATTTGGTTAAGTCATTCATTGGCTGAAGGGTGAGCTCTACGATCAGAGTGCAACCACTCTACGATTCTTACCGCAACTAAGGAAAATTTCCAGATTTACACTAGCTTCATACAACATACCAAAACTCATTTTAACCTTTCTGGTTTACTCTTTAGACTAACAAAACGTCTAACATATTACTTAAAGAGGTTCTGATTTTGAAAACAGATCATTGGACAGAAGGTTTAACCACCTCGATTCTCTTAGACTATTAATCAAACACTTGGTGAGCATATGTGAATAACTTCAAAAACTGATTATCTAAAGTAAACAAAGACTCTTCCATACCTACTCCAACCTTGTATCGTCTGGACCATTCTTGGTCCTTAACACAGATTTCTCCCAACCGAAAACCACATCTAAACCAATAATAAGTCAATACACCAGTCCATTCTAAAGTTTTATGAACATGAACACCGAGTACAGACCAACTGTGGTTCAGACTCTTAATGTTGACTGGGTAAAATAATCGAAACCATTATTCTAGTTCTGATTCAATCATTAACTAGTTTCAACAACATTTGACTACCAAGTTTACATTACTCTCATTTAAACACCTCATATGCAACTCTAGCATATTCTGCTTCCTTAATCCAACATAACATAAAACTAGTTAAATCAAAATAACTGGATAATACCTTCAATCTTTGACAGATGATTTACATTCAGATTCTGCCTTCTCCGAACAACATGAACTCCTCTGAAGTTTGCATTTACTTCTCAAGCTCCATATCTCTCTTAGCCTAAATGAACGCGAAGGGGAAATGAGGGAATGACTGAGGTTATACAACACTCTCTCAGCCTTAAATAACTCTGAGGAGTTGGACCCTATAGCCTCCCCTATGCCTGACTTGTTCCTTCTTTTCGCAGCACTGATTCCTTGAGCTTTGCACAAACTGCGCGTGCTCTGCTTTTTCTGAGGTTTTGTCCCTAAAGGAGTGGCACTCTTACTTTTCCACCGGGTTATGTTATTACTCTTGGGCTGGGCTGCTATTTGTTTGGTTAATTAAACAATTGGTGGCCCAATTGTTACTTATATTGCAACCAAGCTTTGGGTTGCCCAAATTAAATTTCTAGTGGAAATATAAAATATTAATACCCCACTATCAATAACTTTCCAAATGAAAATAAATATATCATTATTAATGTTTACAAAATCTCATTAATTAATAATTAATAACCATATTAATTAATTTACACATCCAGCTTAACGTGCTAGCTATTTAATTAAATATCACATAGCTCATTTACCCTATCAAACTTTGATACTATACAACCTAGGTTGGTCCATTAATTTAATTAACCCATTAATTGAACCTTCCTTAAATTCCTTTAATTACTTCAACACATAATTAAATAAACCAAGCCATCATATAATGATTTAATTTAATCCTCTAGAAATTTACAATTACAACCAATAATTCTATTTCTCTATATTAAAATATTTCGGGTCGCTACATTCTTCCCCCCTTATAATAATTTCGTCCCCGAAATTTCAATATAAGGTAAATCCAAAATATGAGGGTAATTCTTCCTCATCATATTTTCTGTACCTATATACTATATAGATACTTAACTTAGTGTATACCTTATCATATACCCCTTCAACCAATTCTAGGTTTTAAACTCCCAACAATTATTTTCCTCAGATTAAATTTTTAACTTAATCTTTACAAATGATTCCATCCTTGGAATTAGCACTACATCCTTACAACATTTGCCCCGCCGATCAATCTCATCGATTATCTTATCATAGGCATTGTTTTACTTATTGTTTTATAAACACTGTCCTAGTCCCTCCGTGACTGGACTCTAATTCCTTTCCAGCGATCTTTACCACTTTACTAGGGTTAGTTTTATATCTTAACCTCAAATCTCCCGCTTGAATCCTCGAAAGCTTAAAATTTCCACAAATCGACTATCCACTACTTCCTCATCTAAGGATTAACGTAGCCTTAAATCACATCAATCTCCTAAGACCATACTAATCAGTCTTATGAATTTCCGAGTCATTACATGTGAAGATTACAATTCTGAGATAAATAATGAATGTAAGATATAATAAACAGATTTATGAATTGTATTATGATTGTATGAAATGATTATAAGGATATAGGTTATGTTTTAATGCACAAGATCGCCATTAGCAAATGATGGGGTTTCAGGGGAACGTTATAGGGTCGGATCTTTTGAGTTCAAAATGGGTCAGAAAATATAATTTAATATAATAATAATATTAAACAATATTTAAATATTTAAAATATTAGTAAATAAATAATAATATTAGTAATTGTATAAAATATTATTAAATGATTAATAATATTGGTAATTAAATAAAATATTATTAAATGAATAATAATATTAGAAAATAAATAAAATATTATTAAATGGTTAATAATATTAGAAAGTGATAAAATATTATTAAATGAATAACAATATTCTAAAAGGTATAAAATATTATTAAATGATTAATAATATGAAAAAATAAATAAAATATTATTAAATAATTAATAATATTAATAAATAATTAAAATATTATTAAATAATTAAAAATATTAATAAGAGAATAAAATATTATTAAATAATTAATAATATTAATACTGGATTACAATAATACTAAATGTTTAATAATATTAGTATGTAAATAAAATATTATTAGATTATCAATAATATTTATAAGGGATTAATGTGACGACCCCGAATTCGGGTCCCTCGAACCTCGAACTCGGTTCATCACAGGTACTACCTTTTCCTTATTGTTCATGAATTACAACAATATTATAATTGATAAATAACCATTTATTTACAATTTTACAACATCTCTTTCTATTGCAGAATCGAAATCTTTATACATTCCTAGTATGTCTTAATATCATACATGATACGACATTCTATTACAATCAACTTGTGTATTTAACACTCATATAACATACCAACTAATTACACTACACAATCATTTACCTGTCCAGTTTAGACTAATATCTACAACAAATATTTAGATTTTCAGTGAAAGTAATATGTTTTCCTGTTCCTTGATCTTTATCGAGAACTTCAAATGATTTGCACTATCTGAAAATGTTGGTTTAGGCAAGAGTGAGCACGACGGCTCAACAAGTCTAACAGATAGCACATAACACATAGTTCATGTTTATACATGCTTCTCATGCTTCATACATTACATTATATGAATGCGTCATGCTTCTCATGCTTTGCATTTATTTATGCTACATACTGATCATGCATTGGAATGAATACATGACATACAGTTCAATTTATTCAATTAATTCAAGCTTTCTATCATATAGAATCAACACACCTCATATGGTTTCACAAAAACATATTTAATTCAAATTCTCATATGCTTCAAGTGCACACACAACAGTTATACACATAGCAACAATATCTGAAAAACTTGCTTGGTTCGCCTCTACCAGTTATGCTTATTTGAGTCTTTCGTTCAACCTACAATTTATATAGGAAATTGACATAATCATTAGATGCAATGACAATTACTTAGCCTTTATATAAGACTTTAACTTTAAATTATTAACTCTTAAGATGTCCGACAAACGAATCCTTTAGTTCTGGACAAAACCCTAGCCCAACCCCAGTTGAACATGTCGGGTATGCTCATCTAACTTATACCTTCACTACACGTTTTCGTACGACTTACTTTTAATAAGTTGTCTAAAATTTAGTCACAAATTGACTATGTACATCAGTTTAATTTAATTAAACATTCTTCTTTTACATAACTTAATGATTCAGACATTTAATAATGTACCAAATACCTCAATATATCATCTACCTTTGATAATATACAAGTATACAACTACATTCAAATATTATTAACCATTTAATAATATTTTAATCACTCATTAATATTATTAAAAATTTAATAATATTTTAATCTCTCCTTAATATTATTAACCATTTAATAATATTTCAATCTCTTATTAATATTATTAACTATTTAATAATATTTTATTCACTTATTAATATTATTAATCATTTAATAATATTTTAATCACTTATTAATATTATTAACCATTTAATAATATTTTAATCACTTATTAATATTATTAACCATTTAATAATATTTTAATCACTCCTTAATATTATCAACCATTTAATAATATTTCAATCTCTTATTAATATTATTAACCATTTAATAATATTTTATTCAGTTATTAATATTATTAATCATTTAATAATATTTTAATCACATATTAATATTATTACTCATTTAATAATATTTTATTCATTTACTAATGTTATTCATCATCTAATAACTTTTTAATCATATACTAATATTATTGATCATTTAATAATATTTTAATAATCTTCAATCAATACCAATAGTTAACCTTTTAATTTTGTTAACCTTAATCTTTAACTTAAACATTTAGCTATCATTTAGTCACTAATAGACTCTCTTACAATAGCTTATCTTTATTTCAATAGTGAAATTATCTTTTGTTAAGTTTTACAATGCCCGGCAAGCGAAACCTTTAGTTCCGAACAAGTCTGGATTAAAAATTTTATTTTTTTTTAACAAGCACGGGCGTCTAGACGCCGCCCCAAAGCCTTTCTGGGGCGTCTAGACGCCCATAGGCAGAATCCAACAAGGTCCGGGCGTACACTTGGGCGTCTAGACGCCGTGTACTTTGGCTGTCAGAACCTCTCTTACTAGTTTGGCCATAACTTTGTCATACGGAAACATTTTGAGGTTATTTTTTAGTCTAAATTCATTAGAATTTCATGATTTACAACTTCTCTTTAGATCACCAATTCAAATTCCGAACGGAACTTTACTAAAAACTGCTCACAAGGACAAAGTGAAAACTAAAATCACAAATCCTTGGTTTTAAAGGTTCAAACTTGAATAAAATGAAATCTATTCATCCAAATGACACCAACTTAGTGTTGTTATCTTCCTAACCTCTTGTATTACAACATTTCATGGTTCGATCGCATTTTTGAAAACGTTTGACAAGAAATTTTAAGATCGAACCACTTAGGGTTTTACCGGTAACACAATATGGAATTTTCTTCCATTTATTTGCTTACCACACATACCAATACTTGTACTAAACATATTAAACCATGAAACTACCTATATATCATAGATTTAGACTTTTAGAGTATCAAAATAACTTTTGATCGGTTAAAAATATATTTTGACCGATTAAAACTTATATAGACTATAAAAATGAAATAGGTGAATGTTATATCACTTTTGAACCTCTTGATCTTGGATGTTCTTCATCACTTGACTATGATCTTGGCTTGTGACTCCACCTTGATCATCCTCCAACATTTTTCCATGGTGGATCATCAATCTCACAAAGTAGCTCTTATATTTCTCTAGAGCTTCTCTCTCTACAACACTTGAACTAGCTAGCAAATGACTAACCTTTGCTAGCTCTTTCCCTCTTCTCTATATATAACACTCCCTTAATCACCATCAACTCCTACTAATCAACTACCATAGTCAAATTAAGAGTTAATTATGCTTACTATTGGATTGATTGACCACTTGAATGACTAGGTGATTGACTAGGGTTGGTAAACCACTTTGATATTGTGTACAAGTGAAGCAACCAAGCAAATCAAGCCACCCCCTTGTGGGGACCACTAAATCTCAGCAAAATGGGATTTAATCCCCCATTTTTTCTTTATTTTTATAGCTTAAATATACATTTATACATCTATATATTTATATACTTATATATATAAATGTTGACCAATTTTGACTACCATTTGGGCTCCACATTGGACTCTAGGATTTAAATATATTGGGCTCATCCATTAAATTTGGTTGGGCTCAATTTAATTGTTACATTGGGCTAACATTAAATACCCTATGTTACATTTAATTAAAACAAGCATTGGGCTTGATTAATTATTACATGAATCAATGTTTAAATTAAATTACATGGACTACTAGGTTAATTAATTTGACCTAGTTTAATAACTCAATTGGATTTATAATATAATCCAATTAGATTTGCTATAATTAATTCTACCACATTGGGTTACTTAATTAACTCATCCATAGTTAATTCTCAACACCACCTTTATTTACCTATCAATTAACCAATGATTGGTTAATGCTCTCTCTTGTCTACCAACTAGGGTTATTCAATTAACTCTACACTAGTTAATTCTCTACACTCAATCAATACTTGAAATGTTTCTCCCAACCATTGACCATCATTTGACTTTTAATGGTTTGGGCTACATAACTTACTTTTTATTGGGCTCTCTTATTTAAGTACCCTCTTCATGTAAATATTTCCATATTGGCTAACACATATAATCCTTTTGGGCTAGTCCACTAGTAGTAATAAAATTATTTGGACTCTTCATGAGGTTAAATCCTTAAATTCATTTGGACCTATATAAATCCTCAACAAGACTTACAACAATTAACATATTGGGCTTGTTTTAATCTCACATTTGAATTCTATACCTCAACTTAATAATTAAGTTAATTTCTTAATTAATTACTTCTTATTATTGCCATCATCGGCAATAATTCTAGCTTCTCTATAACTTTAACTCATACCTAATATAATTAACATAATTAATTATATTTCATGATTTTCATTCTTACTTCATATTTAAACTAATTAATTTATTAGTTTTATTGAGTATTAATTTACTCATCTTCTTGTTTGGCTAACGAACACAACTCTAGGAATATGTAACTATGTATATATATCCTTATAACCGTCTTCACTTCTCAAATGAATGTATTTCCTTAATAAATTCTCTATATGCATCATAAAATATTTTCACATTTAATTTCTAACAAATACATTATGTTAAAAAAAATGTTTACCCATTTTCTACACATCTTACTTCTCACATTCTAGGTTTTAAACCTTAACCTTTAATAAAATCAATTAAGATATTATTTAAAATCTTAAAAATATCTAGGATATTACAATTAAAATAATATTAAATGGTTAATAATGTTAGTGAGTGAATGAAATATTATTAAATGATTAATAACATTAATAAATGATGAAAATATTATTAAATGGTTAATAAAGTTAATAAGTGAATAAAATTTTATTAAATGATTAATAATATTAGCAGATGATTAAAATATTATTAAATAATTAATAATATTATTAAGAGGGTAAAATATTATTAAATTTTTAATAATATTTATAAAGGATTAAGAGATTAAGATGATTATTAAATGATTAATAATATTGATGATTGAATAAAATATTATTAAAATAATATTCATAAATTGTTAAAATATTATTAAATAGTTAATAATATTTATTTGTGATTAATATGTTAAGTGATAATTATGTGATTAAAATATTATCAAATGTTGATAATATTATTAAGTGATTAAATGTTATAATTAAGTATTAGATGATTTAAATGATGTATAATAAAGTTGCGTGATATACTGATTAGTGGATCAACATTGTTAAATGTTAGGTCATCCAAATAAAGTTAATTTAAGTCGATTAACAGTAGTCAGCAGAACAGACAAGTTCTTCTGAACCTTAACTTAATTCTTATTGTGCAAGTTATTCTGAAATCCAAACTCGTTTCATTACGCAAGTTATTTTAAACTTATAATTATTTTATTGTTCAAGTTGGATTAATTATTGATAATTATTCCAAATCACTATTGTTTATCGGTATTCATACTTCTGTGCATGTTAGGTATTTTCTATATGAATATATGCGTGTAAGTATACACGGTCAACAAGTAATAAAGTGATAAAGTAGAGTGTCGAACCCACAGGAAATTAAATAATAATAATTATCAAACACTAATTTAATATCAAAATAATTCTATTTAAACAATCTCAATTTAATTATAAAATAAACTAATCAAAATTACTAACTAAATTAAACTAATAAAAATGATTAAATCAAAATAAAATAGTTAAGATCACAATTTTCCCCAATAATTCATTTAAATATCTTTATTCTCTTTTTAATTAATTAACTATATAGAATTGTTAACTGAGATTTCTTAACTATTTACTAACATTTTTCAAGAATTAATAAAAAGATTTAATCCAATTAAGTTGCTATATTGCTATGCAAAATAAATTGAAATAAATTCATTAAGATCCAACTCTCAATACAGTTATATGTGGCATATAGGTATCTTCATCCTATACACTATTATGTTACGCTTCCTAGAAAGAAACAACAAATTCACATGTTATCATATCTGGATCTAATCGTAGAATTCCTTTTACAATTCCTTCTAAGATATCACAATTAATTATTGCGCAAATAATTATACATGAACGTACTAAATATGATAAATAACTCATATATAATCATTAATAATTAAAAAGAAAACAAATTAAATTAAACTACACATTGGGTTCAATTGCAATCTCAAATAAAAATTAACTCATAATTAAAAAATAAATTAACCACAAATAATTTAACATCTCAAAATTACAAAAATAAAAGAGAAAAAAAGAAATCAAATTTGTGTTGATATTCGTCTGTCACTCGGATCACAGTCTCCAATTCCCAAGCTCCGCCTTTACTTTTTGAATCTTTTGCGTTAAATATTTGCTCCTAAAACTACTCTTAAAGTACTCTAATATAATACATTATGCTCTAACCTAATAATATATTCCGCTCTAACGTAATATATTCTGCTGAAAATAAAAGTTACATAGTATATTGATAGGAGTACAATAATAATCCTAAGCTAATGTGGAAATGAAATTCAATTTGGAATCAAATTAGTGCAAAATTCGCGAATAATCTCATTTTCTGGCATTTCTGCTCCATCCAAACGCGGCCTTCACTCTATTGACACGTCAGTCGCCCGTTGAACACGCGCATGGCGCTAACTGCTGCTTCCTTCTTTCCATACACCGCCGTTTCATGCAAAATTCTGAATTAATAACCTCCCGCCTGCGCATTGCGCGGGCTGTTCTTTCCTATTGATCTGACGCCGTTTGCTGCTATGTAGCTGCAGTTCCTTGCGCGCCACGTGCGAACACTGCTGCAACCTTTTTGGTTAATTACGAAACTGCCATCAAGCTAGTTATTTACCATTATGCCATCATAGCTGCAGAATTTACAATTTTGCCATTCCACTTTAATTAACCTACAAAATTAATTAAAAATAATATAAAAATACTAAATATAATAAAATCACATAAAATTAATTAAATTACCTAAAATCAATTAAAATACTTAAAAAACTATCAAATAATTAAGCCTAAAAATATATAATAAATAGGTATAAAAACCTATTATCAGTGCATTCACATGACTTGTTTTAAATATGAACTATTTAAAGAAGTAGATTTATGCTAATTATTTTGGCTAGACATTGTATTTATCAATTAATTAATTTGAATACTTTTGAAAAACTATCTAAACTAGTAGGTGGTGCGGACTCGTATGGGAAGAGTGAGTAGAACAACCCTTATAATGGGTTATTCTTTATTGAAAATGAAAATATTTGCGCACACTATTACTGAATGTTATACATATACATCAGATACAAGAGGTCTGATCCCCTTAAGTGTCCAGTTTGAGTGTTTACAATTTTAAAATTGTTTAATACTCCTGAGGTAGTCAGATATGCCCTGGCAAGCCCCCTTAACTTTTGAGATATTCAGTTCAGAGCTAGAAAGTTCTCACGTATGTTCTTGGTTCTTTTTGACCAACTCAGCAATAAATATTCTTCAAATTATTTTATTGAATATAATATGTATGTTGCGTGCCTTCAAAATTATTGTATATTGTTGAAATTCCAAAAGAGTAATTCCTTTTCATTCATGATATATCTCATTTACTTATTTAAAGTTACTGAGCAAAGTAGTTGCTCACTCTTGCTATATCATGAACTATTTTTTAGTAAAGTCTGAATGTTCTAAGAAGGACAAAGACAAAGAAAATGCAATTGAGTAGAATGTGTAAAAATAAGTTTTAATATTATTGTAGATCTTATGTAACTCTTTAATATAACAAGGTGATGTATGTATTTAAGGGTAGTGGAACCTGGGATAATGGTATGCTTTGTAATGAATTTCTTTATATTTTTTGCGAGTTATGAAAGTTGAAGTTTATGAATGTTATATAAGTATTGAATCTTGAGCACTGAACCCGAGGTTCAAGGGACTCGGATTTGGGGGGCGTCACATGTTGGTATCAGAGCTGTAGGTTATAAACCGTAGGTATGGGGAAAACCTTAGTATTATGACCCTAAAGAAGATAAGAAAACTCATGTCGAGTATAGGAGATGGATTGTGGGAATTCATGAAGTAGGAAAAATTTATGTGTTACGTGATAAATTATTTTCGCATGAGGTACTATTAAGTTGTGTTTGTTATTGATGTTGGTGGTTGTAGAATGTCTGAAGAAGGTGGACTTAGAGATGTTCCCATCATCTAGGAAGGAATGGTTGTAGCACCCGAGTATGAGGCCATGGCAGCCCCAATGGGTGAAGAGTTTATAGAAGATGTAGCCTTTAACGTTTTTCAATCAGAGGAATCATCCAAAGGCAATATAGAATATCGGGAAGGATTTGTAATGAAGACTAGAAAGGAATTGATAGTTGGGAATAGGAAGCTGAAAGGTGAAGTGCCAAAGTTGGAGGAAGAAGTTAGGAGACTTCGATCTAGTAATCAATATAGACAAGAAATTTGGAAGTAAGAAATCTGTATGAGGATAAGAGCTGAAGAACAAGTAGAGGTTCTGAAGTTAGAGTTGTAGGAGAAGAATAAGCAGTTGGCTTATTTAAAAAAATGAGGTCATAGTGATGTGACTATAATTATATATATAGTTATTAATGTATGTAGGGTGTTGCATGGTATGTAAGAAAAAAGTTAGGTAACTTCTAGCTTTTGTGTAGCATATGGGATAACTTTTGTTAATTCCAAATTTTTTGGATATGTGATATGTTAATTTAACCTTATATATTAAGGGATATATGTGGAAGGGATAACATAACACTCTAAGACGTATAATATATTATGAAAAGCATATTAATATAAGGTATTTATAAATTCTATTAAAGAATATTAGGGCAATCGAAGCAAGAATTAAAATGGTTAAAAGATATATGATTAAAAGTTAAGTCATTAATAACTTATGCTCGAAGTAAAATAAAGGAGGAATTACATTGTTTTGTGTTTGTTTAAAGAATGCCCCCTCGAAGTAAAAAGCGAGCTCAACAAGAAGTGGAAGAGGCAATGATGGAACTTAGGGAACTAACTCAAGATCCTATTCAACAATTGGTGAAGTTAATAGTAAAAGCCTATGAAGAAGGTATCAATGAGTGTAAGAAGAGTTTGATGAAGAGTGAGAGGATCGAAAAAGAGATCACCCCAACAAAAGAAAGAAATGTTAATCAATCAACAAAGCTAAAAGAAGGTCAAACTGAAGAAGATAGTAGTGGAAGCAAAATAAACTTTAAAAGAAAATGGAAGAACGACAAATATAAAGCTGAAGGAAGCCAGTCAAAGAAGATAAAGGCGTTGGCTTGTACTAATTGCGGTAAGAAGCCCATGGGAACGTGCTTAAAGGAAAAAAGGATATGTTATCACTACAAGCAAGAGGGACATATTACTCTCAATTGCTCTAATCCAAGGAAGGGAGGGTGTGTTAACTATCATGAACTGGGTCATTATATCAAGGACTTCCCTATAAAGGGTCAAACCCAATGCACTTTAAAGAGATGGAAATAGAGAAGAAATGTATTGCGACACCCAAAAAGTGTGGCATGCTTCAGCAGTAATCTAGTTGTAATATGGAAATGGAGAAGAAATGTATTGTTTTGGCTAGATATTGTATGTATCGGTTTATTAATTTAAATACTTTTGAAAAGCTATCCAAACCAGTAGTTGGTGCGGACTCATATAGTAAGACTGAGTAGAACAACCCTTATAATGGGTTATTTTCTATTGAAAATGAAAATATTTGCGCGCACTATTACTGAATGATACGCATATACATCGGATACAAGAGGTATGTCCCCTTAAATATCCAGTTTGAGTGTTTACAGTTTTATACTTGTTTAATACTCCCAAGGCAGTCAGATATGCCCTGACAAGCTTTCCTTACTTCTGAGATATTCAGTTCAGAGCTGGAAAGTTCTCACGTAAGTTCTTGGTTCTTTTTTACGAACTCAGCAGTAAATATTCTATAAATTCTTTTATTAAATATAGTATGTATATTGCATGCATTCACAATTATTGTATATTGTTGAAGTTCTAAAATAGTAATTCTTTTTCATTTATGATATATCTCATTTGATTATTTAAACTTACTGTGCAAAGTAGTTGCTCACCCTTGCTATATCATGGACTATGTTTTAGCGAAGCCAGAATGTTCTAAGAAGGACAAAGGCAAAGAAAAGGCAACTGAGTAGAAGGTGTAAAAATAAGCTTTAATATTATTGTAGATCTTATGTAACTCTTTTGTGTAATGAGATGATGTATGTATTTAAGGTTAGTGGAACATGGGATAATGATACGTTTTGTAATGAATTTCTTTATATTTTTCACGATTTATTGAAAGTTAAGTTTATGAATGTTGTATAAGTATTGAATCGTGAGCACTGAACCCGAGGTTCAAGGGACCCGGATTTAGGGGTATCGCAACAGCCCATGGAGTCTTATCTATTAAAGTTCCTCCACTCGCAGCATTGATCATACTCCTATCCATCGGTAACAATCCTTCATAAAAGTACTGGATTAGGTGTTGATCGTGGATTTGGTGTGGTGGACAACTCGAGCACATCTTTTTAAATCTTTCCCAATACTCGTAAGGAGTTTCTCCATTAAATTGTTTAATGGCGTATATCTCCTTCCTAATGTTAGCGACTCTTAAAGTAGAAAAATACTTCTCTAAGAATAGCCTTTTTATATCATTCCATAATTTGATTGATCCTGAAGGAAGATAATAGAACCAATCCTTTGTTAAATCCGCCAATGAGAAGAGAAAAGCCCTTAGCTTAATTTGCTCTTCTATGACTCCTTGTGGCTTCATGGTAGAACATATCACATGGAACTCCTTTAGATACTTATAGGGATCTTCACCTGTAAGACCACGAAAAGTAGGCAAAAGATGAATTAATCCAGATTTAAGCTCAAAAGCAGTATCTAAAGTAGGATAATCAAATACACAATGGCTGTTGATGTAAATTTGGAGTAGCCAACTCCTTTAAAGTCCTGTTAGCCATCTTTTCTTCGTTCGAATTGCTGTATGAATTAGATAGTAGTTCATGCTATGTTAAGGCTCGATGTCGGAACAAAAATGTCTTCTAAATCCGCAATTGTGCTTTTTGCTCGACGAGTCTATTTCCTTAATCGTTTTGCAATTTTATCAATCTCTGGATCAAAATTTAACTTACTTGATTGAAAGGATTGATTCATAAACTAAAAGGAAACAAAGAATAAATAAAAACAAAATTAGTACTCCCCGACAACGGTGCACAAATTTGGGAAGTTGTCGTTGCACTATTAAAATTAAAACCTTACTTATATTCTATGAACACAAAATTTAGTATAGTGACAAGCAAGGATCGATCCCATAGAGAGCACAGTTATTTTCTATTTATCCTAATATTTCTAGCTATAATTAAAGCAAATAATAAATAGGGGGGTTTTCAATTAATTATAATTAACTAAATAAACAAAAATAAATTAATAAGTTTAACCAATGAATTAAAAACTTCAGTTCTTCAGTTCAATTTCAACCTTACAATTAATAGACCAACTAATTAGAATATATTTCTATCTTCAATGAAACAAATAACCCTTGGCAACAACAAGCTCTATTACCTGAAATTTTCCTTAATTGCAATATAATAAAACAATCTCTTCATTAGATTCTAACCATTATACAACCTATAACAAGCTCTCTAAATTTAATATAATGGAAGCATTAGTATTATGAAAAATAGATTATTCTAAACAACAATCTCATAAGCTCGGACTGTTTAACTTATATCACGATAATCATAGCAATAAACAAACGCTTAACCAGAATCATCTATCACTATTCACTACCAATAATTAGGAACGATATCAATTATACGTAATATAATCCTTAAATCTAACACTTGATAATAATTTAATCAATCTAATGAGTTCTAATCAAACCAATCAAATTTAATATCAAATAAGCAATTGAAACAGATTATCACAAATAATTTCATATAAGGAAGAATAAATAATATTACTGAATTAATTTAACCATTAACTGTAATTGGGTTAGAAATCCCCTAGAACTGAATTGAAGAATTTAACCTGACATACTCTGAATAGTAATATCTATGAATGAATTAATTAATCAATAAATTACAAAACTTTAATATTTATTTATACTAATCTATAAAATCCTACTCCTATAATTGTTAGGAAACTTGATTACAAAGGAAATTCTCATCAACTATGGAAATGAAGTCCTAATTTGAATCAAAGTTGCTCAAAATCGCGTGGTCAAACCCCGCATTGACTTTTCTAGAATCGACTCACTGTGCCGAGGCGCAGTCACTCGGCCTAGGCGCCTTATAAACTTGCCGTCCGTGAATTCTTTTCAATGTTCCTTCACAAAAAACTTCGTCAGGGTGCAATTACTGTTCCCCAGTTTACTTTTGTTGACTTTTTTTTCTATTTTGCTTATTTCTCAATTTTTCCCATAAAATCAATTTAGAATAGTTAATAAGTATAATTAGACACAAAGGAATTGTAAAAACTAATAATTAAGAGATAAAAACATAATAAATCTCATTCGTATCATTGATCTCGAAATTATTAGCTTGAATAGTGGGCCTATGGATACTCGACTGAATTTCGATAACATGCAACTTAGCAAAATCTCACAAAAACTTATGATCCTCGTCTGCCATGTCATCTTGATTGTTTATGTCTCGACAATACTTACGTAGTCTATGAAAAGTTCTCTCAATTTCCTATTCGTAAGAAAGTGGTTCCACACCTTTAGATCAGATTTACATACAAAATCAAGAATACCTGAAAATGAATTAACAAAAAAACAAAAAAAAATGTTTAAACTAAGATTAATTCGATTGAAATTAATATTGAAAAAATTATTAAAATAATTCCCTAGCAACAACACCAAAAACTTGTTGCCTAATTGTTTACTAAGTAAATGCCCGCAAGTATACGCGATTAACCAGTAATATAATGATAAGCAAAGGATCATTCCCATGAGGAATTATTACTAATAACTACCAATTACTAACATTATATCAATTTAATCTTATTTAAAAATAAATTATAACTATGAAATAAAAACTAATTAAAGTAATAACTAAATTACTAAACAAGAATTACTATCAGATTAAAAAGATTTAAGATTACAATTTCTCCTAATACTTCATTTAAATTCTTCACTCCATTTTTAATGAATTAATCATATAAAATCGTTAACCAAGAATTCGTTAGTATTTATAAGTCTCTTTCGATGGTCAAATAAGTATCCCCCCTTTAAATAAATCACTGCATTTCTATGTGAAATAAATTAAACAAAGAGTCATTAAGATCAGATTCTCACAATAGTTACACATGGCATATATGTATATTTATATCTTATACACGAACTATGTATTCCATCACATGTAGAATAAACATAAACACATGCTATCATATCCATGTCTAAACCTATAATTCATTTTTCAATTTCATATAGGTTGCCACACTAATTACTGGCCAGACAATTAAACAATAAACATAAAATATGAGAAACGATTCATTAATAATTAAAAACAATTAAAAAGAGAGTGAATTAATTCAAACTACGCATCGGGTTCCACTGCAACCTTAATTAAAAATTTAGTTCATAATTAAATTAAAAATCATCATCTACAAATAATTCAACATCATAAGATTAAAAAAATTAAAAGCAAAGAGAAGAGATCAAAACTGGGTTGTAATCTTTAGTCTCCAACATCCAGCCGTCAATTCTTGATCCTTCTTCACGTTGATTACTTGTTCCTTAATTCCTTACTTCTTTTACCTTCAAAATATGGTCTCAACCCTTGCTTTTATCTTGTTCCAAAGTAGCCTCAAGTCAAGTACTTATAGGTTTTCTTGACAAAGCCTACCAGATATTGAAACCGAGTCCAAATCCAAGTCAACATGTGTAAGTCCGCAAGTAGCCTAAACTTTTTGCAGCCCAAGCGTTGCAGCCCTTCAAACTGGCATCACATCGCCTACCTTAATTTCCCCAAGCACCGTAATGCTACTTAGTTGTGCCGCAGCGCCCAAGTCCTTTCACGCCTAGCACACCTACTACAAGTCTAGCATTACAACTCCTTTTGTGGTTCCCTAGCGCTTCTTCTCAATCCCTGCTATAAAATGACAATATTTCCCCTCCATGCCTTTTCCTACAAAATAAACACTGAAACACATAAAAAGTAACTAAAAATACTTGAAAATTCACAATTCATCAATTTAGGAATACCTAATTCATAGGTATAGAACCTATTCATCATTGTTGTTATTTTGCTGTCGATTGTAATTAGCCACTTACTGTACTAATTCAGAACTGATGGCATATTGATCACTCGGATGATTCCCAACACATAACTCACAAATCACAATCACATTCTAAATAGATTGAATCCCGAGAGCGGGAATTTTCTTTATAAGCGTTGCCACCTCTGCAGCCAATGCAATAACTGCATCAAGTTCAATTATTCCTGCCACTTTTGGTTGTGTCATCCTTGCAGAAGGTCACTAATAATTATTAGCAGTCATTGTCTTAAACAATTCATAAGCATCATCAATGTTCTTCCCCATTAAAGCACCACCTGTAGTAGCATATCGATATTTATTCTAGTTTAACTGAATAACATATTATAAAATGTCTGAACTTGCAGCCACTTAGGTATGCTATGATGTGGACATCTTCAGAGTAGATCCTTGAAACACTCTTAAGCTTTATAAAGAGACTTAGAATCTTGATGTGCGAATGATGTTATGTCATTCCTCATTCTTGCAGTCTTAGGTGGTAGAAAGAATTTTTCCAAGAATTTATAAGCCAAATCCATCCAAGTAGTAATAGATCCTGACGGAAGTAAATGTAACCAACCCTTCACCTTATCCCAAAGTGTGAAAGGAAACAAGCGAAGTCTTATAGCATCGTTCGTAATTCCATTATAGTTGAAGGTATTGCAGATTTCTAGAAAACTCACCAAATGATCATTCGGGTCATCTTTAGGCAACCTACCAAATTACACCAAATTCTGAATCATCTCAATAATGCTCAGCTTGATCTCGAAATTGTTAGCCTGAATAGCGGGCCTATGGATATATGACTGAATTTCAATAACTTGAGGTATAGAAAAATTCCTTAATGATTTATGATATTCATCTGCCATGGTATCTTGATTGTTTATATCTTAACAATACTTCTGCAATCTACGAAAAGTTCTCTCAATTTCAAGAACATAGGAAATTGGTTCCTGACCTTTAAATCATGTTAGCATACAAAAAATCAAGAGTACCTAAAAAAAAGTAAAAACAGAAAAACACGTTTAAATTAAGATCAACTGGATTGAAATTAATATTGAAAAAATTATTAAAATAATAACTCCCTGGAAATGACGCCAAAAACTTGTTGCCTAATTTTCTAATTAACAAACACGTGCAAGTATACAAGATTAACAAGTAATATAATGATAAGTAGAGTTATCGTTCTCATGAGGAATTATTACTATGACGACCTCGAATCCGGGTCCCTTGAACCTCGGATCTGGTTCAACACGAGTATAACCTTCTCCTTATTGTCCATGACTTACAACAATAATATAATCGCTATATAATCATTTATTTAAAATTTTACAACATCTCTTTCTATTCCAGAATTGCAATCTTTACAAATTCCTAATATGTCTCAATATCTTACATGATACGAGTTCATTCTATTACAATTAATTTGAGTATTTAAACACTTACAATACACATTAACCATTTAGTTAATTACACAATCAGTTTACCTGTCCAATCCAGACTCATAACTACTATAATCGTTTAGACTTTTGGTGAAAGTAATACACATTCCTGATCCTTGATCTGTGACGAAATCTTTGAATATCTTTCACTTATCTGAAAGTGTTGATTTTATAGCAAGAGTGAGCACGACAGCTCAGCTAGTCTAACAGTTACACATAACACATTTCATGCTTTACATATTAAACATACTTTGCATTTTATACATACATCATGTTTGTCATACTTTTCATTTTATGAATACTTCATACTTCTCATGTATCTCATATAATAAACAACTAGCATCTATCAAGTCATGCTTCATATTTTGTACATACTTCACATATAATCCTACTTCATGCTTTTCACATATCACAAAATATCATCAATATATCTTCATATCAATAATTTAATATAACATTGTTGCATAACAATACACATAGGAGCAAGTTCTGAAAAACTTGTTTGGTTCGTTTCTACCATTTACGTTTATTTTACGTCTTTCGTTCAACCTATAATTTATATATGAAATTGACATCATCATTAGTTAAAATGACTATTACTTAGTCTTTATATAAGACTCTAACTTCAAATTATTAATGTTGTACGATTTATATAATGACAAACACGCGCAAGTATACACGATCAATCAAGTAATAAAGTAGTAAAAAGGATGTTGAACCCACAAGGAACGGATAACAATTATTCTGACTATCACGCAAATAACAATTTAATCTAATTTAAACGATCACCAATTTTAATTGTGAGAATATTAAATTGGAAGCTAATTATTAAGAATTGAATATCAGATATTTAAAAACTTAGGATTATAACTTCCCCATTTGATCACAATAATCTTTTCATACTATTTCCAAGTGATTAATTCTTATGAGTTGTTAGCGGAGATTGCCTATCTATTTATTAACTTTGTTCAATAATTAATAAAAAGATCTAAGCCTACCTTGCTATAATCCGTGCAATATAAATTTGACATAGACTCACTAAGAACAAACTCTCAACCAACACTACTAGAAATCTGGCCTATAGCGACGGTCGTCGACCGTCGCTATAGGTCAAAAGACCGTCGCTAAAGGTATTAGCGACGGTCACCCGACCGTCACCTTAGAAGTCGTCGGTAAAATCTATAGCGACGGTCCTACATATCTATACCGACGGTCAGACCGTCGCTATTAATATACCAAAAACGCGCTTACATTTCTTTACCGACGACCATTTCATATCAATAGCGACGGTTCTGACCGTAGCTAAAAAAGTCCTATAGCGACGGTCGGTCCCGACCGTCGATATAGACATTTTAGATTTTAAAAAAAAAATAATTTTAAAATCTAAACGGCCTATAGCGAACGTCGGGACCGACCGTCGCTATAGACATTTTAGATTTTAAAAAAAAATTAATTAATAATGCACATATTTATTCAACAAATGCATACAACATAAAATTTTCCCTACACTAATGAAAAATACATATCTTCCATTGAATAATCACAATATAAGCTCTTTGAGATAGCAAGTCTAAGCTCACAGTAACTTTTTTGACTTGAAGCTTATAATCTGATATAATATCATACTTAGAACATTTTAAGAAGAAGATAATTATTCAAAAAATAAGACATCATTATTCAAAAAATAATATAGTTGCAGACAATGATCACTTTTCCCAGCCATAACAAGCCTCTGCATTAAATCTTCTGTTCTTGGGTGATGTCTCCAAACACTTGCCATTTTTTCTGTCGTATGTCATATAGGATCAATCCACGAAGGCCAGCAACAGCTAAGTACATACCATCCTTGCTAGCTGCCACATGTAGAACAGGCCAATTTTGGGAGATATAAGAGACCTGAACCAGAGCAAAATTGTATTAAGAACAACCATAATGTATAATAACAAAATGGGAACAATCCAATATCATTACTGTCTATAACACATAACTGGAAGGTTAATATGCAAAAGTTTAAGGTCATCGGTATCTTCAGACTGCACAAGAAGCAACCGATCTTCGCCATAGACAACTTGACGGGCGTATGTCGAGCCTGAAACTTGGGTGAGCGTTGACTTGTGGCCAGCTGTCAAAGCGCTCAAAAACATATTAGTATCTTACTTGTAATTCTAATGCTAAAAGGAGGTTCAACTCCTGATTTCCTATGGATTTTTTACCATGAATCTAACAATAAACAAATTGACAATATTTGCATTACCTCACCCTTCCAGGATATGATGTACAAAGATCCATCAGAGAGTCCAACCAACAAATTCTTGTTGTCACAGCAGTAAAAGAATTCTAATTGTCTTATATACCTATTATATTTCATCAAAATTTAATTTGGTAATTACCCAAAGATTGTGTGACATACAAAAAACATAAGATAATGACTTAGATTCCATAAACATCTGAGTTTTGCGCCACTAGAAAAGAAAACTGAATGAAGTTGACATAAAGCCCAAATATTTAGTATAGTAAGAATTAGTACTTACACAGTCAAATCTTTATTTGGACAAGGCACCTCCTCGCAAAGAACTAAAGATATAGTGGCAAGATACAAACTAGACGGTTGTTTTGCTCCAATTTTTATTTTTTTTCCCAGTGAATTGGACCTTAAAAATGTGAAGATAGAAAGAAGAGGTCTGCATCTAAAGGAAAAAAATTAAGTTAGTGTTATAACTTTATTGATCAGCGAAACCATATTCAGTTACATTACAGTCACCTTTAGATGGTAAAAATATAAGATTTCACAAGCTCATTTAATTTGACACCAATTTGATTTCAATAATAATAGTCACAACATTAGTGCCCATAAAGTTTCAATTTTTATGTTTGTTACAGTGCAATTTGAAATAATAAGTCAATAGTTAACCTTTACTATCTAATTTTTATATTTTTACAAATATTTAGTATTATCTATTATTTGAAAATGTATCAGTACTCTGCCACAAAAACTATCAAAATTTACCATAAATTGACCAAACAAGACATTGTAGAACACAATGACTTATGCAATGCAGAATCCATAAAATTCACACTTACAAGAACAACAATCAATTTTCCATCCGGACTCCAAATAGCCTGTGAATTCTCTCCTTCTGTATTGAATCTGAATCTCGTTTATACTTCCTAACCGCACTCTATGCTGAAATGGCAAATCAAACATTTTAAATAACAGAAAAATGCAACATTGCTGGTCAAAAACTAATCTTCAAGCATAATTATACATAAAACAAATTACATACACGAATAGAAAGGGTAATATATTTGGTAAATCCTTTGTTCCTTCTTAGTTTTTCATAACACAAATCATCATGAAGTTACTACAATAATACATTTGTTGAAAACAACACTTACTACTATAATACATATAAAGATCTAAACCATTTCACATAACACCATCCATACAACTAACTCATGAACTTCCCCCTTGGTTTGAACATTGAACTTATTAAAACATAGCATATATCATAACATCTAACCAATATAACATTTAGTTTCCAGTTTTTCAACGAAAGAATACAGAGTACACAGAGATGGAACTTACTTTGAAAAGGTCCTGACCAAACTAAGTATCAAGACAAACCTGAAAAGATGTACTAGAATTATACAAAAGATAACAGTTGCTTATAAAACTGGCGAAAATGTCCCCACTTAGATTTTCCGCAGATGGAGATCGGCATCCTGCTGAGCAAGCTCCACAGCCATGGCTTCATCAAAGAACTTGTTGACGCTGACATCTTCGCTTATTCCCTGTCAAAGCTAATGCAAAACTGAAAATTAACAAGTGTGAATTTTGTTTGTACACAGTTTTAACCATAAGGACATGAGTTAAAACTGTGTACAAACAAAATATGTTTAATATGTGGATGCGATATGTCAACATAGAGGAAAAGAAAAATATTTCAATATTTAAACCTTTCTGCTCCTCGTCTTGACCATTAACTCCAGAGCCAGGTGCTGAATAGGTGCAGTTTCAAGAGGTCTTAAGACGATGCTCTTGTCCAGGGGATCCCCCGAAACTATAGCCCAATGATCAAAAACTGAAAGGCAAAATGCCTGCCCTTGAGTGTTATATCTCAGGTCCATCTCAAATCCAAACGACTCAATAACAGGTAGGAATGCCTGAAATTCCAAACAAAAGTAGAAACAAAACACATATGAGCTCAAAAATGAACAGAATTATAAACATAAGAGTTAATAACCAACATCTAGACCATGTCTAAAAGGATCTAAAGGATTTCCCCCCAAGTTTGAGCTCATATGGTTGGGAGAGTGAACCCAAAAAACACAAATACATGGGAATAGCTATAAACAAAAATGTCATTTGCAGTCTGTCGGTGTTTGTATCTGAAACACCAAATTAGTTCATTAGAAAGTTAATAAGATATAGGAGAGAAATCATTAAGTGCTACTTAACAGTTGAGACAGTCAAATATCCACCAAGTGATATCTTCTATGTTTGAAACAATTTCAAGTAGAAAAGGTAAAGTTTTTCCTTTCCAAATATATTCTCTTTTAGTCTTACATTTAGTCCAATAAACTAGGTCCAACCATTAGATTATAAACTCATAATTGAAAACAGAACAAACCTGAAAAGCAGCATAAATTAATAATAACCTAAACAA
Organism: Hedera helix; assembly: GCA_947179155.2. Taxonomy (NCBI): domain Eukaryota; kingdom Viridiplantae; phylum Streptophyta; class Magnoliopsida; order Apiales; family Araliaceae; genus Hedera; species Hedera helix. The sequence continues at coordinate 5,131,902 of OX359287.1, forward strand.
AACTCACACAAATAATCAACATCAATTTCTAAAGCGTATCAAAAGGTACCTGTCACTAGTCCTAAAGATGGGTCCAGCATTCTCCAACAAAATCTTAAGCAACTCCAAAGCAACAATCTTTCCCCTGGTCAAATTAGGATCTGCCAATGCTTCATTTGGCAGCATCTTCATAGACAACTTGCAAAGAGCATGAAACACCAAAAAGGCATCCTTCCTCAACTTATTCCCAATCTGAACCTCCAAATCTTCATTCCTCTCCAACTCTCCATCCACCAACTCCCCTTTACGCCCCTTCAACGCAGTTTTATACATACTAATCTCCCAGTACTTGGCATCCAACATATCCTTATCTGTCGAATCCAACAAATCAGTCGGATTTGTAGACTCCACTGTCGAAGTCTTAGTGTCAAATGCCCCATCATGCACTCCTGCTCCCCCAGAACCTTTTCTCGGACTCCCCAGATTCAAAACCTCATCAATATCCTGTATTATCTTAGTAATAAACCCTAGCACAAACATTTTCTCGGTCGTACATCTGGAAATGGGTTGGAGTGCTCGGAGCTCGCCGCTGCTATAGTAGAGTCCGAAAGGGAGAAGGGGGAGTTTATTTGAGAAAGAGATACAGTTGAGAGAGTTTCAGGAGTTCTGGAGAGTTGAGATTGAGAGATTTTTTAGGTGGAGCGAAAATAAAGGAGGGAGTTTATACCGTGCACGAAAAAATGTTTTTAGGATGAATCTATACCGACGGTCAGGCGACGACCGTCGCTATATATGAATATATACCGACGGTTAAGAGGCGACCGTCGCTATATTAACCTATAGCGACGGTTCCATGTCGACCGTCGCTATACCTCGTCGCCATAGATCGATTTTCTAGTAGTGCAAATTACATATGGCACATAGATATTTTCATCCTATGCACTATTATGCTATTCTCTTAAAAAGAATCAACAAGTTCATATGTTATTATACCCAAATCTAATCCTAGAATCCTTTTCCAATTCCATCTAAGATATTAGATTAATCGTTGTGCACACAATTAATAGATTAAGCATGAGATATAATAAACAATTCAAATAGAATCAATAATTGGAAATAAGCATGAATTAATTATCGTAAATCAAAAGGTTCCATTGAAATCCTAATTAAATGTTTAGTTCATCATAGTCAAATAGAAAACCATCATCATAAATATAAATAACATTCAAAGGTTCAAAATAGAAAGATAAGGAAAGGGGAAGAATAAAACTCTATAGCCTCTCTAATCCTTAATCTTCAATCTTGATCTTCTTGTGCTCTTTAATTCACGCGTATGAAGATCCTTTTGCTTCTTTCGTTTCCCCTTTGTAAGTCCCAAGTCTCCATATATATACTAATCATCCCTAAGTAGGGTTTTAAGCGTCCAAAATCAATTAGGAAACCAAAATCTTCAGCAAATCACGAAATAGCCCGACCAATTTGCGACACAGCGCTGCCAGCTCTCAGTTTAGTACTATTCCAGCATTGCCAGCTTTGGCCCTTTTCCCAGAAATTACAAAATTTCCATTTAAGCCCCGAACATGCCTATTTTACCCCTTTTCACCTTTCTGCATAAAATAAGCATAAATGCGAATAAAATGTACTAAAAGGACTTAAAGACAACAAAATAAAAAGCTTAAACATATCCAAATCATAGGTATAAAACTTACTTATCAAATACCCCAAAACTCAAGACTTTGCTTGCCCTCAAGCAAACACGAAAAAGGAAAACTAAACATACAAACTAATCTATCTCCATGAATGCAAATGCATGATACCTAATATATCGAGCAACAAACCAACATAATTCAAAAAAAAAAAAAAAATCCAGCCTCAAAGATCCTTCACTAATTAGCAAGACTTTAAATTCATGCGCAGTCAAAAGTCTAACATATCACGAATTTTATTCCACTCTCAACCCTTTCATATGTGTGTGAATTCAATATAATAAACCAATCCAAATCTCAATCCAAATCACGAATATCAGTGCTCAATAAAATACTTCATTACCCTTCTATACATTTGTTTTCACATTCAGGCTATTTTTCTTCTTTATTTTACGAGTGCGTCTTACGCTCCATCTCGTCTATTATTATCTTAGCATGTGCAATGTCCATCTTTCTTAGGCTTTTCAACATTACTCATGTAGTGAACTTTCCACCAATAACTCCCAAACCAGTAGACTTTAGGGCACTAAGGGTAGAGACAATCCTACGGGCTTACTTGTTCGAGCAATAGAGGTCACAAAAACAGACTAGCGAAGATCTGCTCATATATGTCTAATTTTCTTTATATTTTTTTTTTTCTTTTCATTACATTTCAGACAGACATTGAAGCAGGTATTTATCTCCATTATATTCTATGTTCCAACAAGTGATAAAAGTTTTCTATATCCTTAACAAGCACTTAACTCGTAACCTGAACTAAAACCTAACCAATTCAATACATTGAATGTGCGCAATTAAAAAACCAGTAAACAGTTAAATCTTCAACCTAGCAATCCTTATCCATCCCACTAAATTAATTAGAATATTGATCAAGTTTTCATCATCGGCCTTCCTTAAATTCCATAAATTAATTCATTGCCCAAATGTCCCTAAATGAAAATGAATGATACGAACTAAATGCAAAACGATAAATATTTTTGTGATTTTTTAATTTTTATTTTTAAAAATTTATGCTAACAAAATGAACCTAAACTGAAATATGCAAAATATGCAAATAATGCAACATAAGAGAAATGCCATGAAATTGCAAACAAAATAACAAACCCACCCCCAAACTCATATGGAGCTATGTCCTCATGCGAAATAAAGAAGTGAAAAATATAGACATGTAACAAAATAAAAATAAAGAGGAGTAACTGAGGACTCCTCTAATCATGTTAATTAGCACGATTGACCTCCGCGCCATCATCGTCATCCTCATTCTCCTCGTCATCTTCATCCTCGGCAGCATCTAGGTCTAAGGGTGGATATTGGGATAAAGCCGGCGGCATCGGGAAATGGAACAGTGGAGCATGCAAATTCAGCGTGGTAAACATGTCTGTTAATGCTCGATTGAAGTTGACAAAATATGAATATATCTCCGCTTGACACGTAGCAAGACGGTTGTTTTGCCAAACGGTATCCTAATGTTGTTGGTTTAACCGCATTTGCAACTGCATAAATCGGTGATCAAATTTCCGCGATAAAGCATCCATAGAGCCCGACGGGTCAGCTGCTTCAGGTGGTGGAAATGGAGGTACCATGCTATAATCGAGCCCACTCGGGTGAGATTCTCCCCCTTCCTATACTGTATATTGCATTATCAAGGCGTGGTCAATTATAGGTGATGGTAGGGCCACTTCTTCCTTATTAGTCCAAGTCACACCTGCTTGGTGACATAAAGCACATATGAGGGAGGGATGAGGGAATCCTCCCGTGGTAGCCCCTTTCCAAGCTCGGAAAACTGAATCGTGAATGACACGCCCAACATTAACACTCATCCCCGTTACTATACCATATAATAGCGCAGCCCGCTCCTTCGTCACTTCACTCACATGTCGTGTAGGCATTAACCATGCACAAATAAACGCATACCACGCCTTGCCGTAACGACTTAGTGTAGAATGTGAAAATGTCATCGCCCCCCCCCCCCCTTCCCTTAACTTCCATCTTGTCCTTGGTTTGCATAACATAGTGATAATCGCTTCATAGTCCGGATTATCAGTCACATACTTAGAATACCCGTCATTAAGTGCATAATTCGACAGGTTGAAGAACTTGTTAATTTTGGTGCTGACGAATGCAATTGTCTGCCCGCGGACTAGAACGTCATGAGAGGTGTGTTCCTGCAAATTCGCATAAAATTCCATCACAACAGGAACCACAACTTCTACAAGCTGCTCTGTAAACGAACGCCATCCTTTTTCAGCAATCATAGCTGCCAGGTTACCATCTAGCCTTATATCGGGCCTTAGTCCCCGTTCCGGAATCACGGTTCGGTTGTCCCACACATGAAATTTTGCAGTAGCTTCAGCACTAAGGAACTTCTTCTTATTATACTACTTGGAAGATTTTGAGTTGGATCCCTCAGCCTGTTGACGCTTAGAAGACATTAAGGCAATATCTATATCCATATATCACCCAAAAACCTTCAAAGGTATTCCAAAACTAAACTCACTTGTCTTTGAAGCAAATTGTCGAACACTTGGTATGCACTGTGTAGTTCCACCTGAACAAAGCCTCCCCCAAACGGAATGGACACCACCCACAATGGGTTTCTTTGCTGCAAAACCAAGACCCAAAGGTCACACTACTTGCAACACAACCCAATTGATCCAACCCAACGGGGTATTCTACTGAGACACCAAGAATACTAACGACCCAATAATTGAAGGCAATGAAAATTACTCTGAATTCGGACTATGCACAAGCAGCTCTTCACAAATACATCCACATCCGATTCTAGTTTGAGTGTGCAAAAGTACTTACTTGATATTGTTGGTTAGAATAAAAAGTCATGAAAACTTTTTTGTTTTTAGTAGAATAATCGTTGCACAGTTGGTTTGGAAGCCGAATGGAGTCTGGAAATCGGATGTTGATCGTTAATGAGAGACTTTAGATGCGAGAGAATCAGAGTGAATGGGACGTGTAGTATGATCAGGTTAGTCGGGCATAGCGTTTTATGCAAGAGAATGGTGGAGATACTTGAAAAATTCGATTGAATAAGGGATTTTAAAACCAGGCGTAACACCCCAGCGCTGGCAGCTCTCACTTTTACCTTGAAGTAGCGCTGGAAGCGCCCAAAACAATGGGTGTTAGAGCCGACAGCTCTCAAACTGCTGGCCAAATTTTTCTAAACAAAATTCCTTCAAAAATTGTCTCCTCTTAGTTCTCATGTTTACATGTCTGACATAAAATTTGACAAGCATTAGCATGGTTCACATAAAATCATATACTTAGCGATTCTAAAATCCTAAAATTCGACTAAATGAATGCAATAATTATAGGAAAAATGAAAATACTAAAAATGACAACTTATGAATGATGATTGGGTTTCCTCCCAACAAGCGCTTGGTTTAGAGTCTTCCAGCCTGACTACTTCCTAATTTTATTCTGGATCGGCAAGGCTGATTGAGGTTCGTTGATGATTCACCTCATCGCCCTAATAATGTTTTATTCTTTGACCATTGACCTTGAATGTCTGCTTGGAATTCGTCTCTAATTCAACAGCTCCATATGGAAACACCTTGGTAACAATGAACGGACCAGACCACCTTGATTTTAATTTGCCCGGGAAGAGCTTGAGTCTAGAGTTGAACAGTAATACTTTTTGACTTTCTTCAAATCTTCGCTCAGTGATTTTACTATCATGCCATCATTTTATATTTTCTTTGTATAACTTGGCATTTTCATACGATTGGAGATGGAATTCGTCCATTTCACTCAGTTGAAGTAGTATTTTCTCACTCGTTGTATTCATATCAAAATTCAGCTTTCGAATTGCCTAATAAGCATTGTGCTCTAACTTCACTGGTAAATGGCATGCTTTTTCGTAAATGTGCCTATAAGGAGACATCCCAATTGGTGTTTTGTAGGCAGTTTTGTACGCCCACAACACATTATCTAGCTTCTTCGCCCAATCTTTTCTACTCGGATTCACTATTTTCTCCAAGATTTTTTTTACTTCTCTGTTTGAAACCATAGCTTGGCCGCTTGTTTGTGGTTGATATGTTGTAGCAACCTTTTGTGTAACTCCATACTTTGCGAGCAGGGATTGGAAGTACTTAATGCAAAAATGAGTACCCCCGTCGCTTATTATTGCCCTTGGTGTTCAAAACCTTGTTAAAATGTTCTTCCGGAGAAACTTTAATACCACCTTGGCATTGTTCGTTGGCAAAGCAACTGCTTCCACCCATTTTGAGACGTAATCCATAGCAAGTAAAATATACTTGTTATTGAAGGATGAAGAAAATGGACCCATGAAATCAATACCCCAAACATCGAAGATTTCCACTTCCAAAAAGATGTTTAATGGCATCTCTTGCCGTTTTGAAATGTTTCCTACTCATTGACATCTGTCACACTTTATTGCAAACCTGTGGGCATCCTTAAAGAGAGTTGGCCAATAAAACCCTGATTGGAGAACCTTTACTACTGTTCTCTCTCCTCCGTAATGACCGCCATAATCCGATTAATGACATTGTTGTAGAATTCCTTCACTTTCTTTTTCGGGCACACACCGCCGTATCATTTGATCGGCACATTGTTTGAACAGGAAGGGTTCATCCCATGGATACTGCTTTACATTATACAAGAACTTCTTTTTCTATTTGTAGTTCATTTTAAGAGGAAGTACATGACTCACAAGGTAGTTCACATAGTCGGCATACCATGGTACCTCTTGCTTGACATAGAATAATTGCTCATCTGGGAAGGACTCATTGATCATCACACCATCTCCGTTCTGTTGTTGAGAGTTTTCCAATCTAGATAGATGGTATGCGACTTGATTTTTCGTCCCTTTCATGTCTCTTATCTCTAGATCGAATTCCTGAAGCAGAAGGATCCAACGTATCAGTCTTGGTTTGGCATCCTTTTTCAACATGAGATACTTGATGGCGGAATGATCAGTGAAGATAATAACCTATGTTCCAATTAGATAGGCTCAAACTACTGCCAAAAGTTCCTTCTCCGTAGTCGTGTAATTCACTGTGCATCCGTTAGAGTTTTGCTAGCATAATAAATCGCATGAAATACCTTATCCTTGAGCTGGCCTAAAACCGTGCCAACTGCAAAGTCGCTAGCGTCACACATAAGTTCAAACGGAAGATTCCAATCTGGTACAACTATTACTAGAGCAGATATCAACTTTTTCTTCAAGATCTTAAAAGCTTCAAAACGCTCTTCATCAAATCGAAAAGGTACATCCTTCTCAAGTAAAGTGCAAAGTGGCTTTGTTATTCTTGAGAAGTCCTTAATAAATCTTCGGTAGAATCCCACATGACCAAGGAAGCTACGGATTCCTTTTACAGATGTTGGGGGTGGCAAGTTTTCAATCGTTTCAATCTTCGCCTTATCCACTTCGATACCATTTGCTGAGACTCGATGCCCCAGTATGATCCCCTCTTGCACCTTGAAGTGACATTTTTTCCAATTGAGGACCAATTGGTTTCTACACACCTTTTGAGTACCCAAATCAAATTCTAAAGGCATAGATCAAAGCCATTACCAAAAACCGAGAAATCATCCCTAAACACCTCCAAATTCTGCTCCACCATCTCTAAAAAGATGGCCATTACAAAGCCCAAAAGACATCCTCCTAAAAGCAAAAGTACCATAGGGGCATGTGAAGGTTATCTTTTCTTGATCTTCGAGCGCGATGGCGATTTGGTTATACCCCGAATACCCATCCAATAAGCAATAAAATTGATGGCCGGCAAATCTATCTAAAATCTTATCAATAAACGGTAAAGGGAAGTGATCCTTGCGAGTTGCCTTATTCAATTTTCGATAGTCCATACATACCAGCCAATCGGTCACCGTCCTCGTCGAGATTAACTTGTTGTTTTCGTTAGACACCACAGGCGTACCACCCTTCTTCGGTATGCATTGCACCGGACTCGCCCATAAGCTGTCCGATATAAGGTAAATGATGCCCGCATCCAACCACTTTATGATTTCCTTTTTCACAAATTCCTTCATGATTGGATTTAACCGTCTTTGTTGTTCGATTATCGGTTTTGCAGTATGCTCTAGCAGAATTTTATGCATACAAATTGATGGACTTATTCCCTTTATATCTGCTATGGACAACTAATTGTGGTCTTGAACTGCCGCAACACTCTCAGTAATTTATCCTCTTGTGACTCATTGAGTGATGCAGAAATAATGACTGGTAGAGTAGAAGACTCACCCAAATAAGAGTACCTCAAATGATTTGGTAACTGCTTCAACTCTAAAACTGGTGGCTCCTCTAATGACGTCTTTGCTCGGGTGATTGGCTTCTCTTCCAGATCTAAGGACTCATACATCTTTGCAACTTGGAAGTACAGTGATGCTGTATTCAAAAACTTCAAATATTCAAAACAATCTGGAAAATATGTTGCGTTTGGATTAGTCAATGCCTTCTCAAGTGAATCCTTCTACAAACTGTCTTCAGAAGTCTCATCCACAGTTACCTCTAACCAATCATTCTTAAAGCATTCCTCAACCTCCTTTGGGAACTTCATGGCTTTGAATATGCTAAATGTTACTTCTTGATTGTGTACCCTCATAGTCAATTCACATTTCTACACATCTATCAGAGTTCCACCCGTAGCTAAAAATGGTCGCCCAAGGATGATTGGAATTTCTTTATCTTTTTCATAATCTAACACTATAAAATCGGGATGAAAGATGAACTTGTCGACCTTTACCAAGATGTCCTCCACTATTTCCTTCGGGTAAGTCAATGAACGATCTGCTAGTTGTAGAGTAACATTAGTTGGCTTAACTTCCTTCAGACCCAACTATTGGTAGATTGATAAAAGCATCAAGTTAATACTCGCCCCCAAATCGCACAAAGCTCTTCCAAAGAATTTGTCTCCAATGGTGCATGGTATTGTAAAGCTACCCGGATCTCTGAGTTTAGGTGGTAGCTTTTTCTGTAAGATTGCATTACACTCCTCCGTAAGTTCAACTATTTCAAAGTCCTCAAGCTTTCTTTTCCTCGATAGAATCTCCTTCATAAATTTCACATAACTTGGCATTTGAGTTAGGGCATCTGCGAATGGTATGTTGATTTGGAGCTTTTTAAACATCTCTAAGAACTTTGCAAACTGCCCATCTTCCCTTACCTTTTGAAGTCTTTAGGGAAAGGGAACCGATGGTACATAAGGGCTTGGTTTAACTTCATCAGATTTCTTCTCAACCTTCTCCTTCTTGTTGTCATCTTCTGAACTATCCTCCTTCACTAAATCTTTATCCATGTTAGTGCCCTCCTCATGTGATTGCTTTACTTCCTCCTCCATTTTAGGTTGTTCCAACTCCTTTCCACTCCTCAAAGTAATTGCTTTACAGTGATCCCTTCCATCTCTTTGTGGATTCAGCTCCGTATCACTAGGTAAGGCTCCTTGGGGCCGATTGTTCAAAGCATTGGCAAATTGCCCCATCAGATTTTCCAAATTTCGAATGGCCACTGACTGACTCTTAATATTTATATCCATCTGAGAAACGATATTGTTTTGTGCCTGCATCCTTGATTCAGTACCCGCCATAAATTTTGCTAATACATCTTCCAAATTACTCTGCTTTTCTACCTGAGAAGGGGGTTGATTGTGGAATCTAGGTGGATTTGCTTGTCTTAGAGCCTGATTTTGTGCTTAATTATCCCTCCAAAAGAAGCTTGGATGATTCCTCCATCTTGGATTGTAGGTATTAGAGTTGTTGCTGTACTGCTGCTGCTGCCTATTGTAATTTCCAACAAACTGAATGGATTCGGTATTGATTGCACACTGATCGGCTGAGTAATCATCCGCACAAAGTTCACAAACCATGGTTACATTCTAAATAGGCTGCATTGCCATCGTGTCAAACCTTTTCGTCAATGTAGCCACTTGTGTCGCCAAGGCTGTAATTGGACTAACTTCATGAATTCCCGCTGCTCTTGGTTGATGCATCCATGCCGTCGGCCACTGATAATTGTTGGCAGTCATATTCTCAAGTAGATTATAGGCTTCCTCGCAGTTTTTGCCCATCAATGCTCCACCTGCAACCGCATATATGCCTATCCTCACTTGACTGAACAGACCATTGTTGAAGGTCTGCATTTGTAACCACTTGGGTATCCCGTGATGGGGACATCTCCATAATAGATCTTTAAACCTATCCCAAGCTTCGTATAGTGACTCAGAGTCATACTGAATGAAAGAAGTCATATCGTTCCACATTTTTGTTGTTTTTGCCAGTGGAAAGAATTTGGCCAGGAACTTTTGCGCCAAATCGTTCCATGTTGTGATGGACCCTGATGGCAATGAGTGTAACCAGCTTTTGGCTTTATCTCTCAATGTGAGTGGGAAAAGCCTCAGCCTTATTGCGTCTTCTGTCACCCCATTGTATTTAAAAGTGTCGCATATCTCTAAGAAGCTGACAATATGGTCGTTGGGGTCATCGTTTGGTAAACCCCCGAACTGGACTGAGTTTTGGATCATCTGAATAGTTCCGGGTTTGATCTCAAAACTAGCTACTGTGATGACAGGCCTTGTGATGCTGGTCTGAATTTCCATAACCTGTAGCGTACTCCCGCAATGATTTATGATCCTCTTCTGCCATTCTTTCTTGGTTCTGCACCGTCTCGTGAATAAAGTTGTGAATCCTTTGAAACCTTTGCTCAATCACATCCTCATATGGAACCAATTCCGAACCTTTGGATCTCGTGTGCATACACAAATTAGAGGTACCTAGGCTTTAACTTCGGGAAAATGTAGTTTTATGTACGTTAACAGAATTTTTCAGCTTCGATGTCTACGTAATCTTTGTAAACCAAGATAGGCAGGCCAACACTTGGTTCACGGGTAATACTAAGATCGCTCCTTTGCAAGAGCACATATTGACTTGAATAGATGAAAGTCTGCAAAAGCAAAGGAAAACTAAAAATTAATACGCTTAAATTAAAACTAAATTGATAAAAACTAATAATAAAATAATTATTAACACCGTTCCCCGACAACGGCGCCAAAAACTTGTTGTCCGATTTATATAATGACAAATACGCACAAGTATACACGGTCAATCAAGTAATAAAGTAGTAAAAAGAATGTCAAACCCACAAGGAACGGATAACAATTATTCTGATTATCACGCAAATAACAATTTAATCTAATTTAAACGATCACCAATTTTAATTATGAGAATATTAAGTTGGAAGCTAATTATTAAGAATTGAATATCAGATATTTAAAAGCTTAGGATTACAACTTTCCCATTTGATCACAATAATCTTTTCACACTATTTCCAAGTGATTAATTCTCATGAGTTGTTAACGGAGATTGCCTATCTATTTATTAACTTTGTTCAATAATTAATAAAAAGATCTAAGCCAATTACCTAGCTACAATTCGTGCAATATAAACTTAACATAGACTCACTAAGAACAAACTCTCAACCAAATTACATATGACACATAGATATTTTCGTCATATGCACTATTATGCTATTCTCTTAAAAAGAATCAACAAGTTCATATGTTATTATACCCAAATCTAATCCTAGAATCCTTTTCCAATTCCATCTAAAATATCAGATTAATCATTGCGCACACAATTAATAGATTAAGCACGAGATATAATAAACAATTCAAATAGAATCAATAATTGGAAATAAGCATGAACTAATTATCGTAAATCAAAAGGTTCCATTGAAATCCTAATTAAACGTTTAGTTCATCATAGTCAAATAGAAAACCATCATCATAAATATAAATAACATTCAAAGGTTCAAAATAGAAAGATAAGGATATGAGAAGAATAAAACTCTATAGCCTCTCTAATCCTTAATCTTCAATCTCGATCTTTTTGTGCTTTTCAATTCACACGTATGGAGATCCTTTTGGTTCTTTCATTTCCCCTTTGTAAGTCCCAAGTCTCCATATATATACTAATCATCCCTAAGTAGGGTTTTAAGCATCCAAAATCAATTAGGAAACCAAAATCTTCAGCAAATCGCGAAACAACCCGACCAATCTATGACACAGTGCTGCCAGCTCTCACCTTAGTACTATTGCAGCACTGCCAGCTTTGGCCCATTTCCCAGAAATTACAAAATTGTCATTTAAGCCCCGAACATACCTATTTTTCCCCTTTTTACCTTTCTGCAAAAAATAAGCATAAATGCGGGAAAAAAATATACTAAAAGGACTTAAAGACAACAAAATAAAAAGCTTAAACATATCCAAATCATAGGTATAAAACCTACTCATCAATTAACTCTTAAGATGTCTGACAAATGAACCCTTAAGTTCCAGATAAAAACCATAGCCCAAAATATAATTCGAACATGTCGGGTACGCTTCACCAACTTACGCCTTCACTACACATCATCGTACAACCCACTTTTAATAAATTATCTAAATTAGTCAAAATTGGACTATTTACATTGCTTTAATTCAATTAAACTTTCTTCTTTCACATAACTTAATAATTTGGACATTTAATAATGTACCAAATACCTCAAAATATTATCTACCTTTGATAATATACAACTACATTTAAATATTATTAATTATTTAATAATATTTTAATCACTTATTAATATTATTAACCATTTAATAATATTTTAATCTCTTACTAATATTATTAACCATTTAATAATATTTTAATCACTTATTAATATTATTAATCATTTCATAATATTTTAATAATATTTTAATCTCTTACTAATATTATTAACCATTTAATAATATGTTAATCACTTATTAATATTATTAATCATTTAATAATATTTTAATCTCTTACTAATATTATTAACCATTTAATAATATTTTAATCACTTATTAATATTATTAATCATATAATAATATTTTAATCACTTATTAATATTATTAACCATTTAATAATATTTTAATAACTTCTTAATATTATTAACCATTTAATAATATTTTAATCATTTACTAATGTCATTAATTATTTAATAACATTTTCATCATTTACTAATATTATTAATCATTTAATAACCTTTTAGTTACCTACTAATATTATTCACTACTTAATAATTTTTATTTTAAACAATATCAATAGTTAACTTTTTAATTGTGTTAACCTTAGTCTTTATTTTAAATATTTAGTTACCTAATTAGTTACTAATAAACTCTATAGTTGGTTTATTATACAAACACATTCATTTTACACTTATTTCAATTTAAAGTTTCAAAGAAAACCCGACCCGAACTGACCCGACCCAGACCGACCTGACCCAGACAAAATATGCTCCCAAACCCAGCAGATTCAAGCGTCTATGCGCTTGGTAGGCGCTCGGCCAATTTTCAGAAAACCAAATTTTTGGACTACACAACCTTTAGTCCTCCGACAGTCATAACTTCTTCATTTCAAAATATTTTGGGGTGATTTTTGAGTCCATTCTAATTAGAATTTCCCCCTCTACAACTTCTCTTTATATCACAAATCCAAATTCCAAACGAAACTAGATTAAAAACTGCTCATAAGGACAAAGTGAAATCTAGTTTTACAAATTCTTGGTTTTATTGGTTTAAACTTGAACAAAATAACATCTACACATCCAAATGACACTAACTTAATGTTGTTGTCTTTCTAACTTCTTGTTTTATAACATTTCATGATTCAGTCATATTTTTAAAAACGTTTCGACAAGAAATTTAAGATCGAACCGTCTAGGGTTTTATCGGTAAATCGTTACATGAACTTTTCTTCTAATTCTTTGCATACCACTCATAAAAATACATGTATTAACTATATCAAATCATGAATATACCTATATACCATAGTTTTAGACTTCTAGAATATCAAAATAACTTTTGATCGGTTAAAAATATACTTTGACCGTTTAAAACTTATATAGACTATAAAAATGCACTAAGAAATGGTTAGACCACTTTTTAACCACTTGGACATGAATGCTCTTCTTCCTCTTGATATGAACTTGACATGTGACTCCTCATTAACTATCCTCTAGTACTTTTCCTTGGTGAATCATTAATCTCACAAAGTTTGCTTAATTTTCTTTCAAAGAGCTCTCTCTTTTCTCTCTAGAATTTCTAGACAAATGGCTAACCAACACAAACCATTGGTGCACCACTCTATATATAGCACTCTAGGATTACATCATTAACTCTCTTAATCAACTAACATAGGTGAAATTAAGCTCCAATCTTGCTTACTATTACAATGAATGACCACTTAATAGACTTGGTGATTGACCAAGTGATTGATAACCAAAAATGACAACCATCAAGATAACTTTCAAGCAACCAATTGAGTAAAACAAAAGCAATCTTTCTCCAACACTTAACTAATGTGTGATTAAGGCTCTTACTCTTTTAACCCATGTTAACTTAACTATCAAGTATGGTTTAAACTCATCAATTAAACATACACACATCTTCCACCAAATAACTCAAGTAATGTTAATTCTCTACAATCAAGTATACATATATATTCAATATATTTATATATTTACTAACACTTAACTCTAGCATTGATTAATGTTTTATTTTTATTATCACTTAGGGTTAACAACTAACCCAGCAATGGTTAGTTCTCTACAAACATGAATTTAAGGAATTGACTATCTTAATTGACTAGGGTTGGTGAACCACCCATTGGTTGAGTGTAAACAACAATTCTCTACCATTTAACGAATGTGTGGTTAAGTACAAGCTTTCATATTATCCATGGTTAATTCATTTAACCAACTTTGGTTAACTCTCTACCAACCCATATACTTATAACATGTATATCTCCACATATTCACCAATAACTTTTTTTTTTTTTAAATTACATCCTAGCATGAATTAAGGGAATTGACTAAATGATTGACTAATTTAAATGGAATACAAGCAAAATGCAAGCTACACTCAATCCCCAAGTGGGGTCCCATATTTGGTCAACACTCCACCATTTTCCTTTATTTTTATTATATATACATATATATATACAATACTTGTAATTTCTCCTAGCAATTAACCAAGGTATGGTTAATTCTCTACAATAAACAACCCATGGTTACCTACCAATTCTATCTTAGTAAAATTATATACATATATAATTGTATCTATAATTTTCTTTCACCAATTAACCCATGTAAAGTTAATTCTCTTATAACAATTTTACCTATGGTTACTCAATTATATACATACATAATGTTTGGTTAATGCTTTCCTTTGTCTACCAACTAGGTTATTTAATTAACCCTACATTAGTTAATTCTTTACATTCAATTAATACTTGAAATTTTTCAACACTTTGACTCTCATTTGACTTTTAATTGTTTGGGCTATATAGCTTACTTTTCTTTGGGCTCTATTATTTAATTACATTACTTCATGTAAATATTCCCATATTATGCTAACACATATATTCCTTTTGGGCTAGTCTACTAGTAGTAATTAAATTACATGGACTCTTCATGAGGCTAAATCCTTAAATTTATTTAGACCTCTTTATAATTGCCAACAAGACTTACAACAATTAGCATATTGGGCATGTTTTAATATTCACTTTTAAATTCTATACATCAACTTAATAATTAAGTTAATTACTTAATTAATTACTTCTTATTATTGCCATCTAGACAAATATTCTAGTTTTTATATAACTTTAACTCATATCTATTATAATTAATCTAATTAATTATATTTTATGACTTTACTTCTTACTTCATATTTAAACTAATTAATGTATTAGTTTAATTGAGTATTAATTTTCTCCTCTTCTTATTTGGCTAACAAGCACACTTTAGGTATATATATATATATATATATATATATATATATAAATATAACCACATTTACTTCTCAATTGAATTTTTTTCCTTAATAAATTTTCTATATGCATCATTAAAATATTCTCACATTTAATTGTAAAAAAAATATTTACTCATTTTCTACACAACTCACTTCTCCAACTCTAGGTTTTAAACCATAACATTTAATTAATCTTATCTACAAATCTTGTAAATATCTGGGATATTACAATTACTAATAACTACCAATTACTAAAACTTTACCAAATCAATCTTATTTAAACTATTGATTTAATACTATGAAATAAAAACTAATAAAATCAACAACTATACTATCAACCAAGAATTAATAGTAGATTACGAAAACTTAATATTACAATTTCCTCCAATACTTCACTTAAATCTCTTTACCCCCTTTTTAATTAATTAATCATACTGAATCGTTAACCAAGAATTTAAAAGTACTTACAAGCCTCTTCCGATGGTCAAATAAACATATCTCTTCTAAATAAATCACTATATTCTTATGTAAAATAAATTAGAAAATGAGTCATTGTGATTAGATTTTCACAATGGTTACACATGACATATAGGTATATTCCTATTCTATACACAAATTATACATTTAATATTAAGAAGAATAAGCATAATTATATGTCATCATATTTAGGTCTAACCCTATAATTCATCTTTTAATTTCATATAGGTTACCAAATAAATCGCTGGCAAACAATTAAACATTAAGCAAATAATATGATAAAATATTCATATATAATTAACAATAATTAAAAAGAGGGTAAATCAATTTAAATTAATCATCAGGTTCCATTATAATCTTAAATTGAAAACTAGTTCATAACAAATATATAAAACATAATTCCTAAGATAATCAACATCCTTGGAAAACAAAAGTAAAGGAAAAGTTTATACAGGAAAGGTTGTTGTCATCCAATCTTCAATCTCCAAAGCTTTTTCAATCCTTAGCCTCCAATGTTGTTGCTACCTTGCTTGTTCTTGAATTCCAGAATTGAAGATTCAGTAGCCTCACATAGTGTTTAGCTGCCTCCTCCCTCTCTCTCTCCAAGATGATGTATATATAGCCCATGTTGCAAATGAAAGTAGTAAGCCCTCAAGTCAATCACATTTTATGTCATAAGCATATACTTTGTAATCTTATTCGTTTATTAATAAAATTTTTATTTAAATACATTTCTTTATTCATGATTAATTGGTTGAATTAATTAAATGGATAAATCTGTAGTTTTGAGGGGAATTTTGGTTGTGTAAGGGAGATAATTTTTGTAACTTTTATATTCCGTGAAAAAAAAAATTATATTGTGGGAGGGAGGATGTTGCAGCTTTTAATCCATGCAAAAAGTTGTATTATGGTATTGCGTAAGCCCATTATTATTATAATAGTGGAAATTCGGAGTTTGACCTGTAATTTTTTCCTTTAAGGTGTTTTCACGTTAAATCTTGTGTTGTTCTTCTCTCTCTCTCTCTCTCTCTCTTTTTTATATTATTTGGTTTGCGTCGACTTAATTCCCAATATATCAAACACTTAGAATGAATCTTTAATCTTCACGGGATCAAATTTGAATGTTTTTTCTTCTCAAAGAATAATCCTAAAACTAAGTAAGAAAATACTAACATTTTCCAATTTACCTGCATGACAAAGAAATCTTAATAAACAACAAAATCAATAATTTCAACGTCCTCAATCAATTTTGTCTTTTATAGTATCTCTATCTGTAGCTTCTCCATTCTTAGATTCTGTAACATCTTCTATACTCCCTCAATAATGGGCAACTTGTTAGGAACTTGGGATTCTTCAACAATAGTAGTTCCAGTCTCAACTTGACTTTGCTCCATAACAAAACTCCCATGACCCTCTAAATTTGTGTCTCATCAAATATAACCTCTACTTAAATTCTTCCTTTGAATATCCGATAATTTATAGGTTATCAATATGTATCTCCAACTCACAGCTGTAAGAATGGCCTTTTACTCTTGAACAACTTTGGGCATCTCGATGAATCTCTTAAACTCACAATTTTTTATGGAGGTAGACATTATGGATAATTTATTTTGAAGTTTCTATAAAAAAAAATTGGCATTTAATCAAAGATTGAACGTGAAACTCATGACAACGTCTCACAAATTTTACAACCCATTGATCCAACTTACAATGAATATATGTGAAGTGTTGCCGATAGTATTCGAAAATCAACATATCTTTCATATATTTTCAATAGAAAATCTTTCTCATATCATTACGCGATCTGACATACTCCATTTGAGTCCAACTTTCGACTGCATACTCAACAAGTTTGTTTGTTATCAACCTGATCATTTTCTTCACGGATATTATCAAAATAAAAGTACTTTACAATTTAATAGAACTAATGAAGAAAATAATTTGTGTTGTACCCTTCATAGAACAAAGCACACATAAATTTTTGTACGAGGTTTCCTTTTACCCATAAGCATAAAATTCAAAAGTCAACCAAATATAATATTTCCAAGGATTAAGTGCCTTGTCGAATTAACCAAGTCTTTGGGACTGATTTCAGAAAATATAAGTATGCTAAATACCAAATTATTAATATCCAAAAACTTGAGGCACCACAATTGTATTTGTAATTAAATCTCAAGGGACAAAATTGAAAATTTTCAATTAAATCAATGTGCTACTAGGTTACCTCTTTTGCCCGTTCAAAACTAACGACGATACGAGTTTCATTACAACAGCTGGAACTTAGTTTCTTTGCAGCTGTGCTATAGAGGTTTTTTTTTTTTTTTTGGGGGGGGGGGGGGGGGGGGGGGTTGTATAAATTGAAAACTTCACTTGACCTCGATCTAGGCAAAATCCATCGCGAGTTATGCAATTTTTGACTCTAGAATTTTGTTTTCACCGAAAAGTAGAACTCGAGATAACACACGAGATTTTACTCCATACAGTTATCCTAGATCTGATGCCAATTGACGTAATAAGATAATGGCTAGACTTAATGCTCTAACATAAACATGAATGGTTAGTTATCATACTAACGCCAATGAGATAAAATCATTGAATTCACCAAGAAGAGAAAAACTCTTAAAAGAAAATTTTAAATAATTGTCAAAATTTTATCTCATAAAACCCTAGGATAATATATTTATGGGTCCGCTTAATGTGTGCCCTAAGAACACACATTAAGCGCTGAAAACAAGAAATGAGACCAGCTAAATATTTTTTTTTTTATATTTACACTAAATTCAATACATGAGGTCCACTATCATATTATTTTTTTATACATTGAATTCAGTGCAATTACATAAACAAATAATATTATACATTGGACTCCGTGCTTAACATGTGCCCTAAGGGCATATTCTAAGTTTTCCCTATATTTATTATGATAAACTACTTTTCTACGATTAATTGGAAAAGAAAAATAATTAAAAGTTAAAATTAAATAAAATTATTAAAATTAGAGCCCAAAATATAAGCGGGTCAAATATAAATTAAGCTGCTATTTATTTTATTTTTTGAATAATAAGTAAAAGTACACAAAATTTATTAAATCTCCATATATAGTAAAATATATTGAAATTCGAATTTTCATTGTCACTTTTTACCGTTTAACATGATGAGCACGGTTCCCCATTTAAGGCGTAATTATTGTTGGAAGGAATCTCTGCCCAGTTGTGTTAGGTGCAAATGGCAGTGGAGCTTCCTATTTCATTATTTGAATTTAATTTTGTGACGATATTTCGATCAATTTATTTCCGATTATTTGCTTTGGATGGGTCTCCTAAGAATTAAATTTGTCTTTATTCCCTTATTTTAATTTTGTATAAATTAATTTTTTATAATAAGAAAGTGAGAGACAATATTGAAACATAATTTTTTGGGCCTGATCCATCTCTAGATTTAAACTCGAGCTATTTGAGAAGATGGCCTATGTTATGTTTTGGCATTTTAGAAGTGTTGAAGTTTAGGTTGATTTATGATTTCTGGTCAAATTTGGTTTCCTATTTTTAAGGACGAAAGTTCTTTTTCCATGATTGGATCTATATTCCTATGCAAACTCTAATTGGAAATCCTATTCCCAATTGGCTTCGGAAATTTGTTTAATCAGGAGTGTGAACAACTATAAATATAATCATACTTTGAGGTTAGGGTACGCAGTTAATTATTCTCAATGCTAGAGTAATTTATTTCCTCTATTATTGATGTTTTTGACCTGTACTAATTCTTACATCGAAACTATTCCCTGACAGTCTAAACTATCAAGCTTTTGGTTTATTCACTGTTTGCTCCCTATGTAAATTTATTGTTGGTTGTTTAGTGATTAGGCAAGAATTATTTATCATATATATTATGTTTGATTGATCCTAACAACTTGAATTTTGTCTCCATTCGCCTTATATAATTTTATTAGTTTTTGTTCAATATATAGTTAATCTTTTATTTCTAGTTCATCTTATCATTAGTTTTCTTTCTTTGCTTTAAAAATGGTAAGATAATATCTAAATTTATAACGGAGAAAGTATGTAATGAGAAGTTAATTCACCATTATTCAGCAGTTAGCATATCTTGATCAACGCGAATTATTTCTCATATATATTGTGTTTGATTAACCCTAACAACTTGAATTTTGTCTCCAGCCTATATAATTTTATTAGTAGCTGTTCAATAGTTAATCTTCTGCTTCTCTTATCGTTAGTCTTCTTTTTTTGCTTTAAAAATAGTAAGATAATCTGATGGGGCCAATTCTATTTCCTTTTTGCCAACTTGCACTTGCATTTTTCTTTTGTTTCCCTCTTTATTTTTAAACTCTTCATACCAAAATTTTGGAATTATGTTACTTTTAAAAAATTGGAAAAGTAACTTGTACAATTCCTTCTTTTTAATAATAAAATATTAAAATAAAATAAAATATATTCTCTCTCCGTGTATTTAGTAGCACCTTGGTATAAACAACCTTAAAATATTACTCTCTCTCTCTCTTCCGTGTATTTAGTAGCAGTCTAAAGGTAATACGGTATGACATTGGAGACACAAATTAATAGGGTGAGATTATTTATTATTAAATTTTTTTATTTTTTTATATTGAGATATATAATAATAATTTTAGAGTTCATAATGACGGTATGTCTCGTTATTATAATTATATTTTTTTGTAAATTTATGACAATAAGATATATTATTGCTATAGACTCTAAAAATTATCATTATAAATTTTAATACAATAAAATAAAAATTTTTGATAACAGGTGATCTAAAACCTAAATTAATCCGGCTGCCAAGTGTTTCACATGCACGTGAAGCACCTTGATATAAACGACCATCCGTTCAGTGTAAAGTCAGCGGTAAGGTTCGGAGCACACCTTGTCTCAATTATTTCATAGAAAAGAATAAATTGAATATATTATGATATTTTATATTTTAAAATAAAAAGACATAAAAGACACTGGTCTTCGCGTTCTCATTTTCGACAATTTGATTTGGTCAAATTTTGAATTTAAATTAAATCATATATGTTACAATTTATGTTAAATCTCGAGTTCAAATTAAATTATAACATAATAAGACTATTGTCTCAATAATATTTTGCTAGTCCATTTTAATCCAACATAAGTTCACCTAAAAAATTATGACTAAATATATTATTGTTAGTAACTTAATTTCTTATATACAAATAATTTTTTTTCATATATTTTAATGTGAGACTAATCGAGGTGTTATATTTTTACTCTTTGATTTCACATCCGAGCCACTCTTTCTCCTTGATTTTCTCTTAGCTGTCTATTTGTAAGTCTTACGGGTTATGATATAAGTAGGATGATCACAGTTATGAGAAATTGGATGATTTGGATAAAAAGGGTGTATTGGAAGAGATTAAAAGTTAAAATACTAGCATATGTGAAATTGATTGATTTTTTGTTCTTAAATATTTTAATGTATTGTGACTCTTTATTCCCTAAAAAATAAACTGAAATAAGTGAAACTGGAGCAATCGGTCACATTTGACTGGTTAAAAATCTGGTGTGTACATAACGTTACTAGTAATTTTAGAATGCATGCTAAGCAAACAAGTTTTCAAGTTTGGGGTGGGACAAATCTCTGACAGGTAAATTTTGAGGTCCTCTGTATTTCAGTCTGTAAATAATTACAAAGATGGCAAAATATTACAATATTATAGGCAATCAATTAAAAAGAAATTCAACCCCAAAAAAAAAAAAATAATTCAATCGAACTTCGAAGGCATAACATAAACTTACATTTTTCATGTAGGGTATTGGTTAATTATAAGATCTTCTAACATTTATTGAGCAGTAGACTTGAATTTGAAAAATCATCTACCACTAAGCTATGAACTTTACTCTAAAAATTTATAATTTATTGGTAGTAGTTTTGATTTGCAATTATTTTAGTAATTAGAGGACTCCTGGTCTTAACAAGTAGTGGTTAGAAAATTTAGAGAGTAGATTATTAGTTAATTTGCAAGTTGGCTTAGTGGTCTCTATCGTATTAATCTTGCAATATATATTTATTCATACCACTTGATTGTATGAAATAATAGAACCAAAACTATTATTAAGAAAAACTTCAAATCTGCACCTATGAAGTCCATGGTCTGACTCTAATATAAATTGAACGACCCGCTTAGGATTCTCCCAATGTTATTAACTTGTGATGACCTTCAAGAAAACCTGTGGTAGTATTAGGAAAGGAATCATAAAAACTTGTGTTTCGTTCCGGTCGTTATTCAGCTCTTCTTTCCGTCCAACTCCTAGATTTGATGGATTACGACGACGTGATCCGTTCTCTTCCACTCTACAAAGCTGCACTGGAAGACGACTGGGAGTCTGCTAAGCGCATTTTCCAAGACGACGAGGAGAAACTGACCGCAAAAATCACCTATTGGTGGGAGACCCCACTTCACATTGCGGTGGGAACAAACAGATCCCACCGCTTTGTGAAAGAACTCGTGGAAAGGATCATGGCGGCAGGCGGGGTCGAGAAGCTGCGGACCCCGTCATGGTGGAAAAACAACTCCCTTCACTATGCTGCTAAGGTCGGAAACACGACGGCTGTCAGGATTTTGGTTGAGAAAGATCCGGAAATGCCTCAGATAGCTAATCCAGGCGGGAACACAGCCCTGAAGTTGGCGGCTTGGTATGCCCAAAAGGAGACGCTTTGCTATTTGCTGGAGGTGACTAAAGATGTTGTTGGAGAGGATGGGACTAGTCCTTTTAGGGGACTTGCTGGTGCTGATCTGATTACTCTTACTATAACAGCTGGTTTCTACGGTATGTTGGTTTTACTTATGAGGTTGAGGGTGGTGATAGATTTAGTATATATTTGGTTGCCTAGTGTTTATAGCCTTTGTTGCGTTTGAAACGAAAGATCTAACGCTTTTGAATTATTATTTTTTTAATCTAATAACTGTTTATTTTAAATGTATATTATTTAACTTAGCATAGTGTTTAAAATTCAAAAATAACATGTCAAAATTAATACAGCGTGTTTTAAAATTCAAATGCTACAAATATTATCGCCACTAACGTTGCAAATTCAGTATACAAAAACAACTCATCCATTAACAGTAGTCATATCATTTTATCATCTCATTATAGTACTTTTAAAAACGTTTTACTAAGTCTCTCTACGTCACTCTCTATGTCATTTTATCATCTTATTATAGTGTTTTTTTTTTAAATTTTTTTACCAAGTCTCTTACGTCCTTTTTTCTCTTTATTTATATACTTTTGCATTAATTATATTTCCTCAGTTTTAAAGTTAAAAATATATTCTTTTGAGCATTTTAAAATTAGAGATTCTATTTTTCAACTATAAAGTGATATACGAATTTAAAAATATTTAAAATTAATTTTTTAAAAGTAAATAATAATTTTATAATTTAAAAAAATATATAAAATATATTTCTATCATAATACTCCTGGTAATATTCCCAATTCCTAATATAACCGTTAACTAATAATATATGTTAACGGTTATAGATGCAAAATTATTAATATATATATATAAGTAAAATATGTATTTTGTATTTTTTAACTTTTATCATTTTAAAAAAGTCGGTTCCTCTATTATTTCTGTACTTATTCTTTCTAGAGATTGAAAAATAAAACATGTTGATATGACACCTGCGTGGGTCTCTATGCAGATGTGGCTTTGTATTTAGTGGAGAACTATCCAAACCTGGTGGTTGAGAAAGATAGGAACACGCAGACAGCTTTGCAAACGTTAGCTTCAAAATCAAGTGCTTTTCCAAGCGGGAGTGCGTTAGGATTTTGGCGACTTATCATTTATTCATGTTAGTCTCCTCTCTCCCTTTCTCACTCTTCCACTTTTTTCCCCCTAAAATTATTAAGGGTAGGAATTTCTAGTAAAGGATAAGATCATTTTGTCACTAGTCGTGCTTCATATTGTTAACGTTTCAATATGTTCAACCACCAGCTTGTAAATGAATCTTCACAATGAACATTATCATAAAATATTTGACAATTTAGGCTGCCGAGTAACTTTCTCCTTCTTGATTTATATAACTTTTGCTAAAGATACAATTTGTATTATAATTTTACAAATTTTCTCCCCTGGTCGGGAGGTTTATTTTTATTTTTAATGCTTTATTTTGATGAATGACTTGTTTATCTCTTTGATTCTATTATTATTATGATGTCTGATAGCATACTAGCACTTATGCTCCTCACCTCCTTAGCCTTGCTCAATAAATAGAAGAAGTAAGGCTAAAGGGTTAGGTAAGTGATGCATTGGATCGAAATATATAAAAGTAAAAAACAATAATATGAAATAGAATCATTACTTTTACTAATTCTCGAAGAGATAACATATATTGGTTGAAGCAACCTCAAAATATTCTAAGTGTAGAAAGTCTATTATCAAGATTGATTACTGATAGTACCACCAAAGTCGAACAATGAGCTGGGTTTTAGGTATAGGCTTTCCATCCAATGTTTGAAGCTTGTAAGTACTTGACTTTGAGACTTCAATAACCATGTAAGGTCCTTCCCATTTAGGCTTCATCAATTTTCTTAAGCGTTAAAGCTTTGATACTACGGCTTGCTGAAGGACTAGGTTACCTACATGGAAAGTTATGTTCTTCACTTTCTTGTTGAAGTGACGAGCTGCTCACTCATTGGTAGGCAACAAGTCTAAGCATTGTAATAGAACGACTCTCAAGGATTCGATTAGTGACTTTAACCTACCCATTAGCTTGCGGATGAGCTACTGAGGTTCGATGGTACTAGATGTGTAATTCTTATAGAAACCCTTTGAACTTGTGTCCAATGACCTGGAGTTCATTGTCTGAGACCATGGGGATGTTAACGTGGTATACCACTTGTTCTTTGAAGAATTAAAGGCATATCTATTTGGCAATGCAAGACAAGGATTTGGCTTCTACCCACTTAGTTAGGTAGTCAATTGACACAATCACTAACTTCAATTGTCCTTTTTCTTGTAAGAGTTGTCCTAGCAAGTTGATTCCCTATATAGCGAAGAGGATCAACAATAAAGATTGAATGAGCTCTTTGGGAAGTTGGTGCGGGACTAGCATAAAAGAGCTAGCACTTGAGACATCTTTTGATGAAGTCCGATCCTTGGTATTTTGATTCATGGTGGACCAATAATAAACCTGCCGAAGGATCTTGTGCGCGAGTGCTTTTTCCTCTACATGGTCTTGTAAATTTCTTTGTGCACCTCCTAAATGCCATAGTTAACGTTCCTAAAGCCAACACATAGGAGGAAGGTGAAGAGTAAGACCTCCTATAAAGCTTAAATCTTGTTTTCGGGAAGGACTTCATTTTTCAGGAAGTTGATGCTATAAGTCATCCATGAGACTTCCTTCTCAATCCCATAACTTTTCGAGTCATAATGCTAGGCTCTTCAAGAATTTTCATGTAGATAGAGTCTTCGAGGGCTCTCTGATCAATTGTTCTTCATTTGAATAGGGCATTAAACGTGGTATTTTTGGATTTGACCATGCCTATTAGCTGGTACTTGTTAAAATAGGTCAATAAGGAATGGACAAGTCGAAGGTAGGTTGGCTTGTAGATGTGCCTCGCAGGCTTCATATATATTTTCCTAAGACTTGTTTGATAACTAGTTAAGAGTCATTATCAAGTTACATACCTCGAGGCTTTGAGTAAATCTAAGTCCTACTAGAAGGGCTTCATACTTCGATATGTAGTTTGCTACCATAAAGCTAAAATGCTTAATGCACTTTGAACCTTTCTAGTGATGTGAGGATAACACTTGTTCCACTCCTAAGTCCTATGGAAGTCCCGTTAATAAATAAGGTCTAGGCAAGGTCTTCAGATGATTGTTTGTCATCTGATGTGGGAATTTCTTTCTTTGGCTAATCAATTTCCATATCTTTGGGAAAGGAACACTCGGTGATATGAAGTTAATGAGTGCATGTGCTTTGTAACGCCCCGCGAATCGCCGCACTGGCTACGAGCGACCCCCAATCGTTAATGTACAACATTTTCTTTACTAACCATAACATTCTATAATAATATGGTGTTAAAAACTCAATAAATTTAAAGTTTTATAATATTTTCTTGATCTTTGTCTCAGAATCGAAATATTTACACTGATCTTACAAATTCATATCATTTATAAATCATGACCTAGTGTATTACAATTGTTGTGAGTATACAAAAGCTCACACTTCAATAATGAGTTACTACGACTATTTGCCAACTCCTCTTAACTAAACGAGTTCACAATTATTAGCACTCGTCTTAGTGTATCCTTTCACTATCATTACAAGGTCTTAATTCAAAGATAATACAAAGCTGTAATTATCCTAACATAATACATCAAGAAATTTAAATAATTATAACAACAAGGTTTAATAACCCAAAAATAACTTCAATTATTTCCTTTGATCATCAAATTCCTCGCACCTCGCTGAAAATGTTTGATTATAGCAAGAGTGAGCACGACGGCTCAACAAGTCTAATAGTTATCACATAACACGTAGTTCACATTTAAATCATACTCCATGCTTTGCATTTTATATATGCATCATGTTTTTTATGCTTTGCATTTATTCAATTACTTCAGGCTTACAATTCATCTCAATATTTACAAGTTATATAATTCATATAACACACACTAATTTTCATAGTATCAACTGTATATCAACTATTCACATCATATGTTTGCATAAAGACATATTTAAAATCAATTTGCACATGTAATAAGTGCACACATAACAGTTTATACATATAGCAACAGGTTTGCAAGAACATCACATAGTACTAAAAAAACTTGCCTGATATGCATATTGATTTACGCTATTACTCTGCATTTACATCCATCATTAACGCTCACACAATTCACATTACTTCCTTTAAAAGACCTAATTTTAAATAAGTTTATCTTTTAATTAGTAAAACACATAGGGATTCCTATATCAATCTCAAATGAATTGACACTTACGCACATAATTCCCTATTTACAAACATATACATTATAATACAATATTATCACACTTGGATAATATTTTAGTTACCAACCCATATTATTATACACCTAATAATGCCTCAACCATTTACTAATGTTATTAAGTATTTAACAATATCTTAAATGGTTACTAATATTATTAATTCTTTAATAATATTTAAATCTTGCAATTATCATAAATTATTTAATAATAATTTAATCATTTAGTAATATTTAAAGACTTAAACAATTAAATATAAATTATTTAATCAATTTATTATTTTCTTAATTCCTTCACTTTATTTATTTAATACTAGTTAACTAAATAATTAATTTAATTAAATTTACTTGCTATTTATCATTACATAAACAATTATCTTATTAACCTTATTTCCCTTTAGTTATTATTTAATATCATTTAATTAATTAATTATTATTTAATATTAATTAAATAATAAATAATTATTTTATTAACTTTATCTCCCTTTAATTATTATTTAATATCGTTTAAATAATAATTAATTAACTAATTATCCTTATTCTTTATTTAATATAACTTACTTTAATCATTATTGTACAATAATTAATTGTTTAAAGTTTATTAAGTACTTTGTTAACTATATTCTCCTTTAATTACGATTAAATATTAATTTAATAATAATTAATTAATGAGCTATACTTATTATTTAATAATAAGTTTACTAACCTTCATCTCTTTTAATTATTATTTAAAGTAAAATAAATAAATAATTAATTAAATAAAACAACCTTACATATTACTTAAATCTCAATTAAGTAATAAGTAACTAGGTTATTAATTTTAACCATTCTTAATTATTATTTAATTAGATAATAATTAATTAATTATCTTTAATTATTATTTAATGTTAGTTAAATAATAAATAATTATATTATTAACTTTATTCATCTTTACTTATTATTTAATGTTATTTCAATAATTAATTAATTAATTAATTAATTATCCTTACCTATTATTTAATCTTAATTAAATAATAAATAATTAGTTTAGTTCATAATTCCCTTTATTTATTATGTCATTACAATTAAATGATAAATAATTAACTATTATTTAATATTATTTAAATAGTAATTAATTACCTTAAATACTATTAGTTTACATTGTTTAGTATTTAAAGTTTATTTAAATAATAAATAATTATTTTATTCAAGTCCCATATTAATTATATTAACATTTAAAATATTACATGACCTATTTAATTAATTAAAATCGACCCGGAGCAGTAACGGACCAAAATAGTAATAGTCAGGGTGCCTACTTCAATGCCTAGGTGCTCAAAGGCGCAGGAACAGGCACCTAGGCTCCTGCTTCCAGGATTTTTTTTACAATTCACAGTTTTGTTTTCTGATTTTCATCTCCTTTGCCCAAACCTCAACTCCTTTGCACAAGCCTGAATAAAAAGAAATCTACAAATTCAAATGAGCTCAAATTTGTCTTGTTGGATTTGTATCTTCCCAAACTACAATTTTCCATTATTGAAACACATTTTTGGATGTGTTTTGATTACGAAAAATGGGCTTAAAATGGACTGTTAGGTTTAGGATCTTGAAAATGAACTCCTTTGGTTCCAAAAATCATAACTCACTCATTTTAAAACCTTTTGAAATGATTCCAACTAGGTTTTACTCTTAACTTAAATATCTAGCATGTGAAAAAAGAAAATCACATAACCAACGTTTAGGTTTTAAAATATAGAGCTTCGAATCACACATTCGATTAGGGTTCCGTCGGTAAAAATCGTTTTCAAGCGTTTTGCTAAACTTTTCATAATAGATACACCTAAATGCACATGTTAAACCCATTGAACCCTATATCTACCAAATATAATATGGATATAAACATTTAGAGTTTTGAAATTAGTTTTCTAGCAAAGAAATTACATTTGGAAGCTTTTATACCTCTTGGGCTTGTGAGATATTTTTCTCTTCCTTCCAAAGTGTATAATGGTGCTAGATGACATCCAAGATCTTCCCTCTAGCTGTCGTGCACTACTCTTCAAGCCCCCTTGGTGTAGTATTTATATAACATCTCAAGAATACTAAGTGTTCTTCCTAATTTCTCTAACTTCTCTATCTTTTTGCTCTTTACAAGATAGCCAGGTGAATTAACTCCTGCACCTTTAGGAGAGGCTCTTATTTATAGAGGATAGTTAAGTGCCCTTAAGCTCTATTAATTTATATATCATCTCAAGAACATTAAGTGTTTTTCTTAATTTCTCTAACTTCTCTATCTTTTTGCTCTTTACAAGATAGTCAGGTGAACCAACTCCTACACCTTTAGGAGAGATTCTTATTTATAGAGGATAGTTAAGCGCACTTAAGCTCCATTAATCCACCAACATTGATTGTTTTAAGCTAATTAATCACTAAACATAGTTCCACATTTTGAGGGGATTTGATGGGTGCTTGGAAGGAATTTAAGGGATTAAGTTCTCTAGGCAAATTTGAGCATTAAACCAGCCTAGGGACTCCACCCCAATGTGTCGGTAATGCACTTCCTTTCCTACCAATTTTTGATTTATTTTCTAATTGCTACATAGCTTAATTACACACACACACACACACACACACACACACACACACACACACATAGTCCAATACTAGCAATTATCTAGATCATCAATTGGGCCACTAAATAATTAAATCATTGGGCCAAATAAATAAATCATTGGACTACCTTCAATTGGGCCAATTAAATTAGTTACATGACCAATTACAAGTCCACTTACAAATTAAATTGGATTGGACTTGTTAAATAAACCAATTAGGCTAATCCACTATTAATAAATTCCTAGTGGAACTATAAATTATTATTATTAATATTTTACACATTAAAATTAATTAATAACCACATTAATTAATTTTCATAATCCAATTAGATTTGCTATGAATCAAGTTAATTGAATTATTACACAACTTAATAATCTTATCAAGGTTTTAATATTAAATACCCTAGGTTGGTTCATTAATTTAAATAACTCATTAAGTGAACATTCCTTTAATTATTTGCCACATAAGCAAGTAAATTAGACTATCACATAATGATTTAATTTAATCGCACAAAAATTTAATTCATCAATAATTAATTTTATTAATATAGGTTAGAATATTTGCGGTCATTACATGCTTTAGTAGCGGTTTGGGGGCAAAAGTCTAAGATGAACAAGCTGAGTTAAAAATTGGTCATAGCGCTAATCTTCTAGAGAGATCAAGTTGATATAAAACATGCTTGAAGGGCTGATATCTGAGGATAATTATTGTTCATCCTTTGAAATACTTCTGAAGCATCTTGTTGGTTATTATCATAGCATAAGCCAATTTCTTAAGATTCGAGTTCCTAGTCTCAGCATCCTGAAGAGAATGGTTGATATAGTAAACTAGTTTCTGAACTTCAGAATCTTCTCAAATCAAGGCTGCCAATGGCTAGAGGACTTTCCAAAAAGTAGAAAAAGAGATCCTCTTTGGGGGAAACCTTGGTTCGGATGGGAGGGGAGGAAAGATACCTTTTTATACCCTAAAAAAATGCTTTCAAACGCTCTTCGGTCCATTAAAAAGTCTTCTAATTTTGAGTTTCCTTCAATGTATTAAAGAAAGTTAGGCACTTTTTTGTTGGTCGAGCCATGAAGCGCCGAAGAGCTACCAATCCTCCTATTAGCCTCTAGAATTCTTTAAAGCTTTTGGAGCCTGTATGTCGAGTATAACCAATATTTTCTTAAGATTTGCCGCGATCTCTTTTCGGCTAACCATATAAACCAAAAAATTACCCGCCCCCCAATTTGAAGGTACTCTAGTTAGGTTCAACCTCATGTTGTGGTAGCACAAGTTTTTATAGCATTATCTAAGATCGGCTACGTAGTCTTCAATTGGTACGCTCTTAAGTATCAAGTCATCAATGTAGACCTCTATGTTCCTACTGATCTAGTTATTGAATACGTGTTCATCACATGCTGATAGGTTGATCTAACATTGATGATGCCGAAGGGCATGACTCTGTAGGAATATATAGCTTTGTGATTGGTGAAGGTTGTCTTTGGAATGGCTTCGGCCGACATTCCACTGTAGTTATATTTGGAGAATGGGTAAAAAAAAACTAAGCATTACATGTCATGAGGTGGAGCCTATCAGCTAATAGATGTCTGGAAAGAATAATAATCCTTTAAACAAGCTTTATTTATATATGTGTAGTTCACACTCATTCTCTACTTTTCATTATGTTTTTTAACTAACACCACATTGGTGAACCATTCTAGGTAATTGATCCCAAAGATAAATTTTACTGACAAGAGTTTAGAAATCTCTCCGCTAGTTACTTTCTATCTTTCAAGAGT
This sequence comes from Hedera helix, assembly GCA_947179155.2. Taxonomy (NCBI): domain Eukaryota; kingdom Viridiplantae; phylum Streptophyta; class Magnoliopsida; order Apiales; family Araliaceae; genus Hedera; species Hedera helix. Next base: position 5,163,231 of record OX359287.1, read on the forward strand.
AGTGATGGTTTGGCATTTTTGCTTCACTAACTTAGCTTAAGAATTGACACTTAGTTTGTGCATCACTACTTTTTCATCAATCCTAGCTAGGCATATCGGTTGGGTTCTAGGCAAAGATGTTAACATACTCTCTTAGAAGGGCGATTGAAAGGCTTTAGAAGTTAGTTTGTAGTTCGAACCCTATTTGCACTATCTTTTCCCAGTTGCTTGGGTACAATTTTACTCCTCTATCTCTTCAGGTGGGGTAGCCAACGGTTCAGTGCCACCTTCTGTAAAAGGGTCGATTTCAATCTTCGTGGTCTATTTTTATTTGTTGACCCCTATAGTAGTGGCGTGGAGAATTTGGATATAGCACTTCTTAAACATGTCTTGGTCCTCTGTAACTTTTTTGACTCCAAAATTGATTGAAAACTTTATCTTCAGATGGGGAATGGAAGTTATTACTTTTGGTGCTAGTAAGGTTGTTTTGCCAAGGTGGCATTATAGTTGCTATCCATGTTATGAATTTTTAGTGAATCATTTCTATAATAAAAATAGCTTAATTTGAGGAAAGTAACCAGTATAGTTGAATGTAAAGAGACTAATTAACATAACTTAATTAAAGGAGAGTAATTAGGCAATTAGGCCTAGATGTATGCTTAATGATTTTCTTTCCATATATTTACTTCTAGATTGTTCATTCATTTTATATATAAACTCTTAGTTGTTGTAATCATTTACACAAGTTATAATATATAAAATATTACCATATGGTATTAGAGCTACTAATTTGAACCTAAAATCTTTGCACCATTAATCATTGCTTTGTAATTATAACTTGCCACACTAACTCAATAGGATTCCGCTCTTCACTAGAGTTGTGCAATTGAGATCATATCGGAAAAGATTGTTACAATACAAAGTTAGTATTAGATTTAGATTTGGTAACTAGTTGCTATCTTAGATGGCAAGGTGATAAGGAGATGATAGGGGCGACCTGACATTGGGGGCCACGCCCCCAAGGTTCTTTGACATTGGGGGCCACGTCCCCAAGGTTCTTTTAGGAAGAATATATATATATATATATATATATATATATATATATATATAAAAGGTGTTCTATGTAAGTTTAAAAAGTTTAAGGTTTATAATATAATTTTTATACAAATGTAGGCTCCTTAGTGTTGTATTTAAGGCTCTCTTGTAATACATCTTAGTCCCGTTATGTGGTTTAGTAAATGCTTATAACCCATAATTTGTAGTTTGGCCTTTTTGGCCCTCCTTTGCAACAAAAAAAATTCTTATATATATGAACTTATGTATATTACTCCTATGTTTTTTTTTTTTTTTCAAAATTAGATATTTATTTTGACTTTCTAAAGTCATCTTCTAATATATATATATATATATATATATATATAAATTTATTTAATATTTTTATATCAACTATAATGTGCATTCTTTGATTGTGTTATCTGGTCATTTTTTTTTTTGCATGAGTTCATATTTCACAACATTTTGCTTGAATAATTAATTATATTCTGCCATTTATTAATTAATTGAAGGCATATTAAATATTTTTATTGGTTCGGAGATAGATAGGTTTGTATGTATTACCATGTTATTTTGAATATTATTGTGTTATTTTTACAGTTATTATTATTTATTTTAAAAAATTCATCCTATGTTTTAAAAATTTAGGACTCGTCCAGAGCTAAAATTTTCTATGTCCATCACTCAGTAGCGAGACCAAGCATATTGAACTTATATACGAATCCGATGAAGGCTTAGTGAGTTGGTTGGGGTTAGGCCCAATATAAGCATCCACTAATGCTTAATAAATACGCAATACAACAATGGTAATTATCAAATAGAATTTGTATTGGACATGATAACGTATGAGTTCCCTTAAGCAACAGGACGGTTGACCTAAATCATAATGAACTTAGGAGTTCCATGAGGCGTGTAACACCGACTGGATCACAGAGCAAAACCCAATAGGGTCCCCACTTGCACTAATAATACACAGACCAATACACACACACACACACATACATACATACATACATACATACATACATTGATAAATTTCTAACTTTAGGTCGTCTTTAATTTAAAATTTTATTAAATTACGTGTTTATAGAGTAATTTGCACTTTGAATTTCTTATTTTATCTCATTTTGCATTACGAATTACAAAAGTGAGCACTTTGCATTCCATATTTTCGGTAGCACAACAAATTGCACACTATGGAATTTTTTTTTGTTATATAAGTTGATGAAGGTAGACCTGTACATCACATATGTTGTTTTTAAGGGCAAAAACATCAACACGTGTTGTAATGCAGGTACCAAATCAAAATATAATAATATGAATAGGATTAAAAAAAAGTGTTCCTCAAAATTCTACAAATTTTATTTTTAACCCCAAAGTACCAATTTTTGCAATTATGTTCAATCAATTATAAAATTTTCATAAAATTGTTCCCTGTTAATATGTTGGTGAAATTATTGGTCAGAATCCTTTACATATGTACTTGTCTGGATATTATTGTATTCATACGTTAAAATGAGAAAAATATGTATTCACCTGTATAAAATGTGAGTCTCGGCTAATAATTTCATCAGAGTATTAAAAGAAAATAGTTTTGTAAAAAAAGTAAATGTGAATGAACAAAATTGAGAAAGTTGGTAATTTGAGGCTAAATTTAAAATTTTGTAGAACTTTGAGGGATACTTTTGCAATAAACCCTTATACTTCATTTCTTGGTTCTGCAACAAAATTTTCTTTTGTCAGATGTTTTCACAAAAACAAAATCGTCTTTCATTGATGATAACATTATATTTATATATATAACTCAATGTCTTCATTTTGTCATTATAATTTAATTATATATCATGTTCATCATTATTAAATTAGCAAAAGTTATTATTTGTAAATTATGCAAATGAGAATCTTTTGTGAGAATTTTGTATGAAAAGGAGAGAGTAGTGTTTTCTCCATAATAAATGTGTGATTTATATATTTCTTGTTTGGTTAATTAGGGATTCCTGTAAGTAGAGAGACAGCATTTAAGAACCCCATTACAGGACTAGACAAGGCAGATTACTCTACAACTAATACACAGGCTGTAGAAAAGGGTCCAACTACAAATCTTCTCATCAGGTTTTTCAAAAGAGGTAATATCATTCCTGTTCGTACTACATTTAAATTTTTAACTACCTTTTTTACTGTTTGTGAATGTCATTATTACCTATTTACTGGAATTGCCAAATTGATGAAAAAAGTTTCATTTCATTTTAGCTCGTCATTGTATATTGCTTAATGTCTTTGCCTAGCTGTTATGGCAAGAAGCAAAATTTTATAATTGAAATAAGATCATATAAGGGCTCGATAGACAATAGTTTGTGTAGTGGGTATATGTTATTGCCCTAGGATGATCCGTTCCATGCAGAGGATAACTACCACAGCACTAATACCTGTTCATCTCCTTATAAGTCTTGGTGACTTTGCCTTAGTGACCTTAATTCTAAATGAATTAAGTAAAAAAAAATAGTTTGTTTCTACGTGAGAAAGCGTTGACGTTTCCTTCTCAGCGTAGAAGAAGAGTGGAATAGAGAATTTTGTTTACCTTGAACCACTTCAAGACCTAGTCTTGTTTTCATACCCTTTTTACACTTTTTGTTCCTATAATGTTACAAGTGTTTGCATTTATATTTATATTTGTGTTCAGGGATTTTTCAAACTCTAAACTTTGAGGGATTTTTCCCTGTCAAATATCATCTTCTTTAACATGAATAAATTTAAGGGTTAACTTGGTAATATTAATTAATAAAATTTTGGAAGACTATTCACTCCACCCCTTTACTCTATTTAGTTGCACCTTTGGGACCTAATCATTTTTGTTTTGGGTTTAAATAACCTATAAAATAAGTCTATAATTGTAGCTATTTATTTTTCTTATTTGCAGCTCACCATCGCATGAGTGTTGGCTTTTGGAGTGTCCTTCGATACCTAGGTATGCATCCTACTCTTCATCCCATTTGATTTTATGGATTTTCATTTATAACTTGATATCGACAACAGTACCATATATCAAGAACATCCACGACATGAAAGTAACGCACATACAAGTAGAACAACTTGTGAAAGCAATATGCTCAATCGTTATGAAGAGGGTCGACCATTCCATAGCTTGGGATGTTTTAGGAACATCGATGTCGACAGCAGTTACGCATGGCACTCGTGAGATTATAGAGGAGTGCATTAGAAATTATCCTGGCCTTGTTTGGTACGATGTGCAAGGCTTCTATTTGTTTCTTGCAGCCATAAAGCATCGTCAGGAAAAAGTGTACAATCTTGTATATCAAATGTCTGGGCACAAGGTATTTGCTGCAACTGAAAATATAAATGGAGAAAATGCACTACATATTGCTGGCAAGCTAGCACCTCAACATCGCCTTAGTACTGTAACTGGTGCAGCTCTGCAGATGCAGCGTGAGCTTCAATGGTTCAAGGTAATCATACTACGCATTACTTTAATTAGTTCGGTATGTAGAATATTATACGTTCAACTTTTTAAAAGCATATTAACACTTGCATATGTCACGCATAGACTTATTCAATCAACAATTTATTTTTTAGAGGCTGAATTGCAAAAGTGTTCTTCCAAGTTCTCATTTAACTTCAGTTTGGCTCTTTAAGTTGTAAAAATTTTAATTAAACCCTTCAAGTGGTTAATTGAATTCAATCGAATCCTTTATGGGGAAAAAAAAAAAAAAAAAAAAAAAACTTATTGAGTTGATGGCAAGGTCGAGAATCAATTAAAATGACTTTTTGAAGGATTCAACTAAGGATTTTGTAACTTGAAGGGCCAAATTGAAATTGAGTGAAAACTTGGAGGGATATTTTTATAATTTAATTGGCCTAGTTGAGTTTTATGTTTGTCTCTCAAAATTAACATCGAATTTCAAACTGGCCCTTTATTGGCAAAAAGTGAAACATTCGTCCTCTAAATTGACATCTTGGTTCAATGTTATTCCTTGGGTTAACTTACATAATTGTATATCTAGAATCTAGAACCGCCACACTAAAAATTAGCACAACGAATAAAAATAAACCAAAATACCATTTTGGAGAAAGAAAGTGACATTTTAGCCAATTAAATAAGGTGCCACTTTATAACTCCGTTGCAATTTATAGGGACATATGTAATTCAGCAATTAAATGCTGAATTACATAATGGCATTAGTCCTAGAGTACAAGACATGATAATGCCCAAAAGTACTTGATCAAAACCATCAAAACCAATAGACAAAGCCAGCACTACAATCATACCACTGATTATCCCACAAATATTTCAATTGGATATACGGTTCATACCTATTATACTGATTCATGCCTGAATTCTCTAATCCAACCAACGAACTTTAGCTTAGCCTCTGATCAACGTACGAGATATATGGAGAGAGTACTACTTTTCACTTATTATATATGAATACTAGGTATATATTATTCTTATTAACCATAAAAATAAAATTGTTCATAGTATGGTATTAGAACCAATTAAGATGGTGGTCAATACGAATATTTGTTTTAAGAATGATTTATATTACTAATTGAGTTTGATGCAAAATCCAATATTAATCGAACAAATCAGAGAATAGAGTAATCGTTTCTAAATTCACTACCGAGAGAGAGTTTAAGAGGTATAGTTAAAAGCTTCCTTTTTGCCACTAAGTCAAGCTTCTCCAATACCATAATATTCAAATCCAATATTAATCGAACACATCAGAGATTAGAGTAACCGTTTCTAAATTCACTACCGAGAGAGAGTTTAAGAGGTATAGTTATAAGCTTCCTTTTTGCCACTGAGTCAAGCTTCTCCAATACCATAATATTCAACATAATTTATCATATTATAAGGTACTCTCTTCAAATAGACTTGGATACAATTATATCTATTGGAATTCAGGAGAGGTTCTTTCTTGGAAATTAAGGAGAGGGTATGAATTAAAAGGGAGATAAAGGGTATATTTAGAGAACACTCAATTAATTGTTTTCATCTTACTTGATTCTTATGTCTGTCCAAAATGGACAGTATATATATATATATAGGAAAATTTTCAAAAGCGAACTAAAGACGAACCGTCATCTTTGGTATCTATGGCGATGGTTCGACCCGTCATCATAGAGTGCATGGCTATGGCGACGGATCGAACCGTCGCCATAGATACCAAAGACGACGGTTCGTCTTTGGTTTGCTTTTTAAGGTTCGCTGGAGAAGGGGACTATATATATATATATATATATATATATATGAAAAGTTTATAGAAACAAATTTAATTTTAGATGACATTTGTTATGACTATTCAACTTATTTTTATAAATTGTCTAAATAGATTGTCCATTTCATATTATCAGGAAACAAAATCCCCTTTATGCCTATGCAACATTCTTCTAGTCTTCGGGTTATAATGACATACATGCACTTCAAAATAAAATCTCTCTATGCCACTTCAAAACAAAATACACCATGAACCCAAATAATAAAATTACAACATGTAACATGTATACTATAACTAACTACAAATTTTTTACTTTATACTATAAACATAAGAGAGGGATTTTATATTTTCTAAAATTGTTGGCAGACATTAGTTGACTTCGTTTGATTGTTTAATTTTTTACCACGTGACAGTTTGTGTTATATCACTTTGTGCTTGTTACTATGCCATTCGATATCTATGTTGCTCCTTCATTGTCTTCGGATCTTCTTCAACATGAACATTTGGTACCAAAATACCCTCAGAAACCCTAACTTCATCTCCATTGTCAGTGTTACTCAACTCCTTTATCTTTGAGAACCCTAAACTCTTTGTTTCAACCTTAATGTTTCGATTTAGTCCCTTACTTTTATCATCGTTGTTAAATAGATGAGATAGAGTGTTCTTACTCCTAGTGTTGCAAGAATTCTGTGGCAGCTCGAATTCAAAGCTTCACATTTCCAGACGGATACTAACTTCCTATGGCGGAGCTACGGTTGGAGATTGCTTCCAACGCCGCCAATGTTATTGAAAGATGGAACAAAAGCGGATGTGGAAGTGAAGGACGACGGTTCACCAGAAGGTTCAAGACCAGCGAGGCATTCTCTTAAGCGGAGTGCACAAAATTCGATGATAACAGTAACATACGAGATACGGCTGGATTGGACTTTCGGCCGTCGTTTAGGGTGGGGTCACTAGTCATGCCGGAGGTGATAGTACGCATTTGGCTTATTATAATTGATAAAAGTGAAGTACACAAAAATGAAAAATAAACCGTTACATGAAGTACACTAACGTCTATCAATGATTTTAGAAAAAATAGAATCTATCTTTTACATTTATAGTTTAAACTGAAAATTTTGTAGTCAATTGGTAAAACAAAAAGTTTGTGAAATTTATTAGTTTTTTGGCGTCATTTGCCTTAACCCATTCATGCATTCTATCAACAATTTTACTTCACGACAATATCTTTCTCCAGGAAGTTGAAAAGTTTGTGGCGCCTTCATATAAAGAAGATTTAAACAAAGACCTAAAAACACCAAGAATGGTATTCACTGAGGCACACGAGAACCTACTTAAAGAAGGACAACAATGGATGAAGGATACATCATCGTCATCGACAGTTGTAGCTGCACTCATTGTTACAATGGCATTTGCAGCCATGTTTACCGTGCCAGGGGGAAACAATGGCGATGGAAAACCCTTGTTCTTACAAGATGCAGGCTTCATGCTATTTGCAGTATCAGATGCCATAGCGCTATTCTCTTCATCCACTTCCGTCTTGATGTTCTTATCTGTACTTACTTCTCGTTATGCTGAAGAGGATTTTCTCTATGCATTACCCAAGAGGCTGACAATCGGACTTCTCTCCCTATTCATGTCCCTAGCAGCAACGATGATAGCATTCAGCGCCACCCTTGTGCTTGTGCTTCGTGATAAAGTAGAGTGGATTATTATCCCAGTTGCTTTAGTAGCTTGCTTTCCTGTTTCCTTGTTTATTATGCTTCAATTTCCATTACTCGTGGAATTAGTACATTCCACGTATGGGAAAGGAATCTTTTACAAGCAAAATGACCATTTGCTTCATTAGATAGTGACGAGTGCTAAGAATATATATGGTCTTATATTGAATATCTTAACAAAGTATGTAAGGCATATAATAATTAGGGTCACTCAGTTCAAAATTAATTGATTACAAGAAGAGTTGATTCTGAGCATTATATACTAGCATACTTTCTGAAGGAATTCGATATGGGATACTATTTAAACTCTGACAATCATCAAGTATCTGATCACGTATGTTTGTTTGGAGTCTAATTCTTTTATAATGATGGAATGAACTTTCGTACTGTGTCCTCATAAAATCCAGTTCAAATTCGTAATGAACACAATGGTTGTTGGTTCTGAATTGTATAAAGTGTTTTTACTTTTATTGTTGTCGTTGTTATGTTATAATGTTAGGGGTCTTAAATTTATAACATGATATTAAATATATTAATATTAATTTATGATATAATCAATCAAATTAAATATGTCCAATCAATTAATGTTATAGTGCCGCATCATTTGAGATACTTTTTAAAATAAAAAATTTGAGACATCTAGTATCACCCTTCTAGAAATACACAATGAAAATGCACTTAACATATTTCTTTAAATAATTATATTTGAAATTGTAAGTTTCAAGGATTTTTATGTTATACTCCATCTGTTTCAAAATATAAGATCTTTATTGATTTTTTTAAATCAATTTAAGATATTTTTAAATTTAAAATTGACATGAGTACTTTTAATTTTAATTAATACAATGATAAATATTATAAAATATTTCACAAATATTAGTCATAATAAAAAATAATTATTTCGAATTTTTAATAAATTATCTCAATTTTAAACATAAATATGTCTTAAAATGATTATTAAAAATTATTAATAATTATATAATTTAAAATAAATGGAGTATTTTGAATTTAATGAAAAAATTCATGCACTCACCCTTTTGCACATAATTAAGAGTTCTCCAAATAAAGTACTTAGGTTAATTATGTAGACAAAAATCACCCTTGCAGTAAAAGGACGAAAAGTGTAATAAATGATGATAAGAAAAGGTATGGAAGCTACAACTGTCCACATTAAATGCTAGTAATAGTGGATTAGTAAAATAGATAATGGTCCAAAACCCTTGTCTGTATAACAAACTCCGGTTTATACAAACACTCCCAATCAGACTCAATCAAGTAGATTTACAATCCTGCTTGGACTTCATTAGAGATGTACGATACAAGTTTGGTTTAAATAAAAGCTATCTATACATGATTTTGATTTCAAACAGTTCAAATAGATAGTTCGCTTTGGTATTTATAGAAACAATTATATTTTTTATAGCAAAGAGTTGAACTTGTATAACAAATATTATCTCAGTTTCAACTTTTTTTTTTATACAAAATACAATTTATTTTTATAAATTATCTCAATGAAATTTAACTCACTTTATACAAAATACAACTTATTTTTATAAATTATCTAAATGTAATTCACATTTACAACTGTCTGGGATCTAGATCCATATATTTATGTTCAACTAAGAAGACAAATCATAGTCAGACAAAAAGAAGTAATTCAATCCTAAACTGATTCAACCAATATGACATAAATCAATACTTACACATAAAAGATTGACATCTAATCAAATTTTAATTTGAAAACTCGGTACTGAGTTGACTCAGTTGGTATTGCAATATCTCTGATATTTATAACGAAAATATCAATGAAAGATGATTTTAAACCCTAGTGTATCCAATTTATAAGTTGAAGTAATAAATTAAAAGTAGAAAGTAAATAAAAGAAAAGGAAGGAAAGGAAAGTTCTATTCAAAACTCAAATTTGAGTTCGGGATTGAATTTTGAAACACGGACTTTACCATTGAGTCTGGAACGTCAAATTTAGTAGGAAGAGATTTTAAACACCTTAGGGTGTAGATGTTGACTTTTATGGTTAAAGTCAACAGTTGATTTTAAGATTAAAGTCAAACTTTGAGTTAGAAGACGAATTTGATGAAATGGACGCACTACAAAAAAATTTGGGCATTTGAGACGAAAAAATCCATTTCAAATATAGCAGAATTCATCTCAAAATCTATGTCAATAAGTCGCGTCGCTAAATTGTACGTCTAAAAAAAATTGAAACGAATTTTGTCCATCTCAAAATATTTTTAGAGACAGATTGTTTCCGTCTCAACTTGACCAATGAGGAGCCATTTTTTGAAACTACTTAAATTTGTCTCCATTTTGGAGGGAAGCATTGGCGCCATTTTTTGACGCACATAATTTGAGATGAAAAATGCGGTCTTCAATTCGTTTCTAAATAGTTTTGGCATGAGAAAATATATATATATTTGAGATGTTTTATTTCTGTTTCTAAATCTGTCTCATAATTAAAAATAGTTTTTTTTCACAAATTTTTATTTTTATAATTTTTCACACCCAAATAATTTTAATACTTAAACTTAATAAAATAAAACATGATCAAAACACAATAATATTATTGCAACTATTATTAATTACACGTCAATCATGTACGTTACAATGTTAACATTCTACAAAATATTACAAACTAATAATTCAAATCAACTTTTCAAAATCTAACATATACATTAATGCTTTTGAAGCAATTGTTGTAATCATATGTATTGTAATTTTACTACAAGTTATAACAAAGCCAAGCATTCATCAAACAAGTAGAGACCGTTGTGTTGCAAGAAGCTAGAATATGTGGCATCAATCTTAGGCTTCTTAGTCCCCTTACACTGCTGGGTTGGCTTTGTTTTCTGAACATGCAAAAAAAATTAATTTAGCTATCCCAATGACATTCTAGCTCTCCTTATTAGTGATAAAAGACATAATTATTTGCTACAACATTTGCATTTTAGTATTCACCTGTTCACCAACGACATTTAAAACAGGCACAAGGCTGACATATATCAAGCAAAAGTTGCCAGCACCTGAAATGGGGGCATTGGTGACAAAAGGTTAATTGCATAGTGAGATTACTTTAGCTTTCTTTTGATTTAAAAAATTGAACAAGCTTATACAAATTCACATGCGTAATTTATCAACACGGTAAGAGAACTGTCCAAGAGCTTCAATAAATGGCATTGATTCTATGTCCCCTACATCCATGAACTCCAGTAAATCACAAGCAAAACAGCAAAAGCAACAAATGCTACCAACATTAAAATTAAATTCCTTCACCAGATTTCAAAAATGCTGGCACAGAAATCATAAAATTTTCAAATTAACTTTGTACCAATATTGTGAGAAAAAAAAAACTTTAAGGCGTAACTAAATCTCTTTGAAAAGAGAAACTTTGACTGAAACTTTGCTTTACAGTATTACTTACTCGAGCTTGAGACTTATTTGTTTTCTTTGTCACATCATCATCGTCATCTCTGTTCATAAGCATTTGATGAATCGATGATGAAGAGTTATCTGCTCTCCTTCTCCTCTTGGTGGAAGATACATAACATTTACCTCATCCTCTTAGAACATGATAAGGTTCACGGTACGCTTGCATAAGGTGAACACTACCCGGATCGTTTTCTAGCAAAGTTGTTTGGTGGAACACTAATAACATCCCAACCCAATGCCTATAAAGAGACGCGAACTTTGGTACAATTGCTTGTGTAGGAAAATTGCGTTGAATGGATACTAACGACACTTAAACCCGTTGTCTATAAAGAGACAAGAACCTCGATACAATCAACGATTGATGCGGTAGAAGTCACCACACCTAACTATGTATTGTTGAATGATAAGATAAATTGAATCTCAAGAACAACTAAGAAACGCTTAGAAATCCTCAAAGAACCAAAAGATAAAGATTAAATCATCTCAAGAAAATATATTGAACAATAATAATCTGTTGTTTTTAATTACTATGTTTTGATGCTTATTTATACTAATATTATGAAAGCCTAATCCACAAATCAATAGGAAATAACCTTACAAAGAAATCTAATCAACTATAGAAATAAAATATCCAAATTGGAATAAAAAAACTACTCAAAACACGTCAAAGTCAAATATGGTCAACTGGTTTGCGAACACTGTGTCGGGACGTAGTGTTTTAATTGCAACATCGTGCCGGGGCGCAATCACTGGGCCAAGGCACACACTGAACGCGCTGCCAGAGAGTTCTTTGCAGTCCAATCGTGTCGGGGCGCAGTTTCTCAGTACAAACATTACGCCGAGGTGCAGTTTTAGTTTTCTGAAATTTCGAATTTGCCCCTGCTTTCTAAAACGGCCATAACTTTCAATCCGCTTAGAGTTACAAAAAGCCACCTATCAAATCGAAGCTATTGACACGCTCTTCAATAAAATCCGAGCTTCGCTCACAGAAAATATGTTTTAAGCTATATAAGTATAGATCAAAGATTCTGTCCATAACGTCCTTGAAGAATTCTTCAACCCAAACACTTTGAATCACCTGATGAACATTTAGAATTTGATTTTTCCTTGAATTAAGCTTCATTTGAACAATCCTTGAATAAACTTCAACTCACTCGCTTGAAATCCATCCAATATGACTTTTCTCGAACTCTTTAGCCCATGTCTTGATATTGACTTGAATTGAATCCTTCTCTTTAGCCAAGCATTCACGAAGCTTGGCCTTGTTTGATTTATCCGCGATTAGGATGTCATCATTCCCCTCCTCTTGAAAAGGAATTGTCCTTAAATCTGGCCCTATAACAAAACAGACTAAGTTAGTAATACCAAATAAAACATAACCATAATTTTTACCTAGCAAATTAATCATAAAGACAATGTCAATAATGGAAGTAAGAATATGAAAAACTCCATCTCCTCTTGGATCAATCTTGAAAATGCTACATATTGCAAATACACCCATTGAAGAATTCCTGGATCAAATATCAGTATGTTCAACCCTTCATGTTGTATATATGAATTCTCACGTCTATAAATTCCAGGATCAAACACAAAATAAACGCAATCATATAGCCCTTGGCCAATTGATAATGTTGGTAGCCTAATGACTTCGTCGGTTTGTCAATTCACCAGGGTCAAAAACAAAACAAAACCAATCACTATGTCTCATTTATAATTACTATGAACTCAAAAACCTCAAATTTATATGCATAGTCTCCTTGATGAAAATTAAAAATACCCCCCTTTATGTTCTCTATGCATTGATCCATCTGGATAGCATATTGCTTCATGTATCTCTCAACATTAAAATTCGTCTCATCCTGAATTTACACAACACAAACAACCTTCATCTTCCCATTGACATTAACATAATCAAAATCAAACAATGATGCTAATGGAAAAAATCCATAACCAACTACACAAGATGAAAACGCAATTGCAAATTTAACATTACGATCATACGAAGACTTAACAATTTAAACTTTTCTTTTCCCACCAAAAATAACATATTCTAAATTATGTAATGACACTAACTCCAACGGAAAAACACTACTCATATGAAATCGATCACAATCATTATCTAACAATGACAACTCACGTATAAAATGATCAATATGAAAATAAAAATACTGATTAGAAAAACTAGAATGCGTGTTATGGAAATAAACACTTTGAAAAAGACGACAAGAATGAAGAAAACAAGAATTTTGAAAACAACAACTAGAATGAATAAAACAAGAATTTTGAAAAAGACAACTAGAATGAAGAAAATAAGAATTTCGAAAACAACAACTAGAATGAAAAAAAATAAGAATTTTGAAAATGACAACTAAAAATGAAGAAAATATGAATTTTGAAAACGACAATGAGATTGAACACTATGATCATAAACTAACTCAATGTATATCAAATAACCTCCCTTGTAACGCCTCAAAAATCCCCGCACTGACTATGACGGACTTTGTGCATTAAACTTCCATAATATTTATCAATTTAACCAATGATCCCATAATCATATTTGTTGAATTAGTCTAGTTTAGACTATTTATTTAAAAATTTCTTTTACTTCATTCTAGGATCTTAACTTAGTCTCAATCTCAACATTTTTACAAGTATCAACTTGTAATTCATTTGTATACATGAATAATACCATATATACCAGTCAAATTTTAACTTTAAGATTTAAATATTCTATAATTTTACTTATACAAGATTCACGGTATTAATAATAGGATGGTTCTTAGAACAGAAGAACCTTATCATAGATATTTGCATATTTATCTGTGACAAGATTTATTTTCTTACAGAACGCCTCTATCATTGAATACCATTGCTTAGATACATATTTTCATAGAGATATCTCTTTATATCGATATTCTTTATCTATCTGAAGTTCATAATATTATTAAAACACTTGTACTTGGAACAGATAAACCTTGCAATGAATTTGGTTTCTTCACCGGTGTTAAATCTCTAGTCTTACAGCACTCACAATGTTAATCAATATCCTCATTCAGATTCATAGTTCTTTATTAACATTGTTTTAACTTTTTACTATTTATCTTAAGTTTAGAGTATCGACATAACATGATCAGTCTATATTACCAATACCCTCACTCAGATTAATAGATCATTAACAATTCTACGTTATATCAAAGTAAATACATAACAATATTCTGATGATAATAAATAATATTATTCATATAAGATTCGATTACATGGTTTGCTTATTCGTATTACAACAATCATTATAATTTTTTACAAATATAAGTAAATAAAGCGTGAAACCTAGTCTACACTTCTTCTTTACCTTCATGACCATCTTATCGTTCTTCTTTAATCTGCAAATAAGTTTTATTCACAAGAATTAGCACGATGGCTCCACAAGTCTAACAAATAACACGTACACAGTTTATGCTTTCATATAAACTTTAACATGTGTTGACTTAACAATATAACATTTCATACTCATTAAACATTCACACATAATCACATGAAATTATAATTTCATTTATTATTTAACAAATGCTATATAACTATCACATAATAATCTTAAAGCAAGAGTTAGAACTTGCTTGATTCGTAAACTAGGGTTTCTCGGTAAACGCTTAAAAACTTACATAAGGGGTTACGCGTTCCTGACTATTAGTTTATCAAATTTTACTTCTTAATAAGTGTTTTTATAACTTAAATAGACTATTTCCATAGGTGAAATTAATTGGAAGGTTGAATAACTCAATCAAAATCATTTTTAAGGTCAAAAATCCGAATGCCCTTTAAAGATTTTTAGTTTTGACCTCTTTTACATAAACAACCATAATTTACTCATAATAAAACATTTTGGGGGGTGATTCTTGTGTCTAAATTTTTTAGAATTTTATGATCAACAACTTTCTTTTAGGTTTTTAAGGCAGATTCAGAAGTTAAAATTTTGAAAATTGGGCAGAAAGGACAGAAATGCAAACTAGTTCACAATTCCTTCACTCCACTTGGTAAAACATGATACAACAAGCATCAATATGCTATGTTATCATGTTCTAACACTTAATTAGCTTCAATAACATAAAAATAACAAGATCATAAACCTCCTTATATAGAGTTTTATGACTTTTTCTCAAGAACGCGAAGAACATGAAGAACTAAGTTTCATCATTTCTTTACTACAACTTGATATCCTTAGCATATCAAGCTAGGAAATCATGTTTTAGGACTCCATAATACTAAATTATAAAATCATAAACTTATTAATGTAGGAAATTATGATTTTTGCTCAAGAACACACAAAGAAAGAAACATCGTACATGGTAACGACTTATATTTTTGAGCATTTCTATAGAAAATCGAACATAACAACGACTTGCTCAAGAACATATGAAGAAACACGAAGAACAAAAAATTGTACATGGTAACCACTTATGTTCTTGAGCTTTTCGACTATAAGATGTAAGAAAATCGAACATAACAACTACTAGGGATTTTACCTCTTGTAGTCGCAAGCTTTAACTATTTCTTTACAACTTGAGATAACTTAAATTATAACTATTTTAAATATATCTAGAGAGTAATTTTTCTCTTGAAATGGTAAAAAATAATGAATGGCGAGCTTCTTATTTATAGAAAAAATAAAGTTTCATTAATCACACTTTTACCCCAACTTATTACACTTTGCACCCTAGCATATTCTTGGAATATTTCCTCAAAATATCTAAGTAATCATTACATTTCACAAAATATCTAAAGCATATTCTAGGAATATTCTTTTAGGGGTTGCATCATCATTGCATCATGCTTACATCATCCGTATTTTTTTCCGTATTATTTCAGTATAATTTTTGTATTATAGGGTATAACTAAATTAGTTAGTTTTCTAGTTCATTTCTAACCAAGTTAGTTCATTCCTAACTAAGTTGGTTCATTTTCAATGAAATTAGTTCATTTTTAAGTCTTTTGGTTTAATTGACCTTTACTAATTTAAAAGTCTGACATTATTGAGTTTTGTTCTGTATAAACACTATTATGTGAAGTGAAAGTCCAAAAGACTTGGAATGTTTTTTAATGAATAGTGTTTTTGGCGACCATTTCTAAAAAATTGGTTAGACAATCAAAAAGTCAAAAAATATATTTTTCGTCTTATTTCCGTGCATGTTTTTCGAGAAAAACTTTTATTGATTATTACTTATATGTGTTCCATACAAACACTTTATCTTCAAACAAAATGTTTAAAAATGAAAAGCGTTTCTATATAAATAGTTTTTTTCATCTTATTCTAGAGAAGTTTTTTATTGATTCTCTGGCATATATACCTCATATTAACATTATTTTGTGAAATGTGATATGTCAAAATGACTTAAGACGGTTGACGATTCTGCTAGGCTATAACCCTTAGGATTTAGGTATTAACTCTTTTTCCAATATAGGTTTTAGCCCTAAACTAACTTTTGGATTTTTAATAAGTGTTACGATTAATTACCTGAATAAAAACACAAAATCCTACATATAGATAAATCACATAGCACATTTGAAGCTCAATTCAAGCTTTACTAATCACATAACACATAGTTTAGGTTAAAAGTTTTAACCTACAGTCATATACAATCACATTTTTTAGTCATATTTATTCTTTAAGATAGCTCAAGGTATACTTGAGCAATCGTTCTTAGGTTTTGAATTGACAACCTTTATATAAATTTTTTCAGATTATATTTGAAATGTTTGGGATATTATATCCATAGTTGATGATAAAAATGATTCTACTATCAAAATAGCTAACAACAAATTTACCAATGGAAGCATTCAAAACATGTTTTAACAAACTCATAAAAATACTAGATGCATTAGTCAATTTAACTGAAATAACTAACCACCTATATATATCACATGTTAAAATAATTTTCCATTTATCACATTCTCTCATGCTAATTTGATATTGCAGATCATTAATGGTTATCATCAAATTAGACAAATCATAAGATTTATGCAATTAATTAAACATATTATCTAAGCAAAGACAAGAATATTGATACTTGTTTACCAATTAAAAATCAACGCACATGCTCAATGTTCCATCCTCCTTTGGTACTTTGAATGCGGAAACTGCATAAGAACTTACGTTTTCCCTAATGAACTCCTCCTTTGTCAACTCACCAACTTGCTTTTGTGACTCCTTCGTTTCCTCGGGATTACTCTTATAAGCTGGCGCAGAATGATATCACTAGGTATGAAATCAACCTGAAATAGTGAAACAATAAAACTAAACAAAGAAGAGTTATTATTGTTTGTATTCAAAAGCGCCTCTTTATTCGAAAGTACAGTCATCGGCTATTTAGAAAATAACTATCCTTAACTCACTTTTTTCATAGTCACATATTATTCTCTCTTCTTTTATCTCATTCTCCTATTTTCTCTTAATCTCACCTTTATCAATTTATCTTTTCTTACTTTCCTCTTTCTACTCACTCTTTTCAATCTCTTCACTCTTTTCTTTTTCTTCACTATCTCTATAACTTTTTTGTAAATGTATTTGATCTTCATGAACGTGCTTTAGACTTAATGGCACCAAGGCAACTGGCTTTTGCTTGTAGATGAATGAATACTTATTTGTAAGGCCATCATGCTTCGCATGCTTGTTGATCTGCCATGGTCTCCTAAGTAACAAGTGACAAATGTTCATTGGAACCACATCGCATAAAGCTTCATCTTCATATTTTCCAATGCTGAATGAAACTGTCACCTGCCTAGTCATCTCCACCTCTCTAATACCATTGACTGCTTATAACGTGTAAGGTTGATGATGCACAACTGTTGACAAACATAGTTTCTTCACTATAGTAGTGCTAGCAATGTTAGTACAGAAATCACAATTAATCTTTACACTACAAATCTTACTTTGTATGAGGCACCTAACGTAAAAGATGTCTTTTTTGCTGCTTGGCATCTTCGTTTTTGACTTGCTTATCAACAGATTCCTCTTTGGTAATCCTTCGTCGAGAATTCTCCTTCTTTTGAGAACGCATAATCAATTGAGACTGCTCCTTTTGAGTGCTTTCTATCTTCTCAAATTTATCTTCAGAATGTTCCAAATTTTAGAGTATCTGTTGTAGTAAAACATCCATGTCTATCTTAGAATATGTCTTGTGATCCTTCATTGAGGAACTTTCTCCAAATAACCCCTTATCCTTCATACTAGACATGATTGCTGTAAAACAAAGGTTAATAGATAAAAAATTTCCTCTCCACTCCCTTATGTGTTTTGCTTGATACAATGAATCATAAAACGCTCGTGTATCACTCAATTAGGCTTTTACCCTCTAATAGTCTCATAACTCTTGCCTTTTACCACTCAGATATTCTCTCTTATAGGTTCTTTTTGAATTCACTAAACACAATCAAAGTATCTATAAATCCAATAGGAACTATCAAGAATAATAAATAGTAAAGTATGACAATTGTGTTACTGACAAGATTCACGGGTTGTTCACCTTTAAATTTTCCTTGAAAGTTTTTTATCTTCAAAAATTGCACTGGATTGAAGCCTCCAATTCCACAAATTATACTTGCTGGAAGCCTTGTAATTTGTGATTTGCAAGAATTTGATAAAAACTATATATATATATATATATATATATATATATATATATATATATATATATATATATACTTCTTATTTCTTTTTCTTGACTGACAAATACTCAAATTAGAACAATAAAAGTAAAGATAGATAACCCGTTAGATGCACGTAGCTTTGATACCAACTGATAAGGTCCACGATATACTTGCGTAAGGTGAACGCTGTCCGGATCATTTTCTAACAAAGTTGTTCGTTGGAACACTCACAACACCTCAACCCAACGCCTATAAAGAGAAGATAACCTTGGTGTAATTACTTTTGTAGGAGTTTAATGGACACCAACGACACCTAAATCTGTTGTCTATAAAGAGACAAGAACCTCGACACAATTGACAATTGATGCGGTAGAAGTCGCCACACCTAACTATGTATTGTTGAATGACAAGACAAATTGAATCTCAAGAATAATTAAGAACCGCTTAGAAATTCTCAAAGAACCAAAACTTGAAGAATAAATCCTCTCAATAAAATATATTGAATAATAATAATCTGTTGTTTTTAATTACAAAGTTTTGATTTTTATTTATACTAATACTATGAAATCCTAATCCACAAATCAATAGGAAATAACCTTGCAAAAAAAATCTAATTAATTATGAAAATAAAATATCCTAATTAGAATAAAAAAAAACTACTCAAAACAAGTCAAAGTCAAATCTGGTCAACTGGTCCGCAAACAATGCAACATAGCGCCGGAGAGCGATCACTGGGCCGGGGTGCACACTGAATGCGCTTCTAGCTAGTTCTTTACAGACCAATCGCATCGAGGTGCAATTTCTCAGTACAAATATTGCGCTGGGGAGCAGTTCTAGTTTTCAGAAATTCTTAATTTTCCATTGCTTGTTAAAACGGTCATAACTTTCAATCCGCCTAGAGTTACGAAACCTACCACCTTGACATGCTCTTTTGTAAAATCCAAGCTCTGCCTACAGAAAATATGTTTTAAGCTATATCAGTACGGATCAAAGATTTTGTCCATAACCCAAACACTTTGAATTACTAGATGAATGTAAGATCTCGACTTTTAGAAAATATAAATTTAATTTTTTTTTATATATTTTCTTCTGAAATGGTAAGTGGATAAATTGATAAAAGTTAAAGTTAAAAAATGTTTTGTGAAAATTTTATCTTGTTGGAGAATATTCATTTTGTCAAGGAATATTCGTTTTGTCAGGAAATATTCGATTCGTACAATGGCGCCGAAATAACCAAACATTGGAGGACTGTAACGCCCCCAAAATCCTCGCACTTTTACCTGCGATAGACCTTGTGCGTTAATTTCGTACATCTATCGACTTAACCAATGATCCCATAATCATATTGGTTGAATTAGTCTTATTTTAGACTATACATTAAAAATTTCTATTAACTTTGTCCCTGGATCTTAACTTTATCTCAGTCTCATAAATATACAAGTATCAACTTGTATTTCATCCGTATAAATGGATAAAACCATATATAACGGTCTAATTTTAACCTTAAGATTTAAATATTCTATAACGTTACATGTTCCAATATCCATGGTATTAAATCATTAGGACGGCTCTTGGGAACAGAGAATCCCGCGGTGAATGTTTGTATCTTCACCCGTGATAAATGTTTGCATCTTTATCTGTGAAAAATGGTTGTATCTTTGTCCGGTGCAAAATCCTCTTTCAGTACAGAACATTACCCAACTAGTTAAAACCCTCATTTGAAACATATTTGTTTATAGTGATATCTTTTCATATCAATAATCCTACTTATATGGTATTCAGAATAGTAATAACAAGTTATGCTCGGGTCTGAGGAACCTTAACGATGGATTTGACCAGTCAACATCTCTTAGTTCTGTCTCGGATATACAACACTCACAAGTTATTTACCGATCCTCATCCAGATAAATAGATCATTATCAATATTATGTTAAGTTTTAACAATTCTAGGTTATATCAAAATAAAGACAAAACAACATTCTGATGATAATAATTTATATTATTCATTCAATATTCGGTTACATATTTGTTTGTTCGTATTACAACAGTCATTATGACTTATACAAATACAAGTAATAAACATGAAAACCTAATACACGCTTCATCTTTACGTTCATGATCTTCTTAACGTTCATCTTTAATCTGCAAATAAGGTTTTATTCGTAAGAGTGAGCACGACGGCTCAACAAGTCTAACATACAGCACATACGCAGTTTATGCTTTCATATAAACTTTAACATGCCTTGACTGAACATAATTCTCCATTTAATATCACATATAACTCACGTTCCAACAATTTATATCACATTGACAGGCAAAGTATATAAATCATGTTCATAACTCGTAAACATAACACATAACATTTAGAAGGCTTGCAACCATCAGTTAAAGACTTCACATAACATCTATCACATAATAAATAACACAAAAGGGTTTAAAACTTGCCTTGAAACTGTTTTAGGGTTTCCCGGGAAATCGTTAAATATCTACAAAAAGGGTTACGCGACCTCGAACGTTAGTTTATCAAATTTTCCTTTTGAATAAGTCTTAGAATAACTTAACTAGACTATTTTCATTGGTGGAATCATTTCGTTAAGCGGCAAACTCAAAATCTTATTTTTCAGTGCTTGAATCCGAAGGTTCCTTAAAAAATTTCCGCTTCGACCTTTTTTTATTGCGGCAGTCATAACTTTGTCATACGAAAATATTTTGAAGTGATTCTTGAGACCAAATTGCTTAGAATTTCGTGATCTACAACTTTCTTTCAGGTTGCTAAGGCAGATTAGGAATTTATAATTTTAGATTTTAGCAAAAATATTCTGCGACTATATTAGACTTAACTTTCTTTGAACCGATGGGTAAAACATGATACCTCAAGCATTAATTTGCTAAGATAACATGTCCTAACACTTCATAACATAAAAAAAAATAAAAAAAATCATAAACCTACTTATGTACGATTTATGATTTTTTTTCTCAAGAACATGAAGAACGAATCGAAGAACACGAAGAACAAAGTTTCATCGTTCTTCGTTTTAACTACTAAAACTTGATGCCACAAGTATTATTTAGCAAGGCCATCATGTTTCATCATCCCATAACACTAAATTACAAAATCATAAACCTACTTATGTAAGAAATTATGACTTTTGCTTAAGACCATACGAAGAACACGAAAAACGAAAAATCGTACATGGTAACGACTTATGTTCTTGAGCTTTTGGATTTCATACTTGAAATAATTTGAGCATTATAACTGCTTACATATGTGATTATAACACTTTATAATTGACAACATTTGGTCATTATAACGACTTGTTTACTTGATTATAATAATTTATAATAATGCTCCAGAACATATGAAGAACACGGAGAATAGATAAATCGTATATGGCTACGACGTACGTTCTTGAGCTTTAAACTATGAAATGAAATTCGACATAACAATGACTTGCTCAAGTCTTAAGGAACAAGGAGAACGAAAAATCGTATATGGCTACGACTTATGTTCTTGAGCCTTATCGATATAATAAAACTTTAAGCATAATAACAATTAAGAACCGTACATTTTATTATTGCAAGCTTTAACTATTTCTTTGCAATCTCTTGATTATAGGAATTTTGCTTTGAAAATTATTGAAGAAATGAATGAGGTTAACACTCTATTTATAGGAAAACCAAGGGTCAGGGTAGTTTAGTCATTAGTTTAAAAGCCAAGGGCATTTTAGTTTTTTTGCACATTATTTAATTAATAAAACAAAAATAATATCTAGATATTTTCCAAGACAAAACCGCCCACTAGCTACTAGAAGCTTCCCGAGCTGTTTTCTCATTATTTCTTCCGATTTCGGTATATCAAATAAATCGCGTGCGATTAATTTAAAATATTTCGCATTAGTAATATAAGTTTTAATTACTTATACGTATTTTATTAAAAAATACATCATACAGTATTAATATGATGTCTCGTCTGACCCTCAAAGTTTTCTTTGAATTAATCTTGGATAATCTTTCATGTATTTTTCTCAAATATACCTACCGAGCGATGCGATTGATAAATTTCTTTCATTCTAGACACAACTTATGATTGAATAATATAATTAGGCATTAAACTGATAAATTTGATTATTCAACTTTAATGTTAACCTATCTCATGTTCTGTTTGATGAAAATAATACGAATGAATTAGCAATTAATTATATAACAGTTCGATTCCAACTAAATGGTTAACTTCTACTGATTTAAAATTTTGATTTTACTGAGTTTTGTTCCGAATGAACACTATTCTGTAAAGTGAAAAGTCCAAAAGACTTGGCACGTTTTTCGGTGAATAGTGTTTTTGGCGACCATTTCTCAAAAAATGGTTAGACGACCAAAAAGTTGAAAAAAATATTTTTCGTCTTTTCCCTAATTTGTCTTATTCCTAACGCGCTTTTTGAGAAAAACTTTTATTGCTTATTATGCATTGCTGTTGCATACAAACACTATATCCTTTAGCGGAACGTTCAAAAATGGAAAAGGTTTCCATTTGAAGAGCATTTTACGTTTTATTTTTGAAAAAATATCAGTGGCTCCCTGGTATCTATTCCCCGTATAAATACTATATCGTGAAATGTAAAAACTCAAAATGTCAAAAAGAACGTTCAAAAAGATGACAAACGTTTTCTCGTAAATCGTGACATTTTTGTTTTTTTCTCCAAAATTTTTAATTGATTCCCTGACATCTAAACCTCATATTATCACTATGTCGTGAAATATGATAAGTCCTACAGATGAAAGAAACAGTCAAACGAATAAAAAGTGTTTCCTCGTGAATAGTATTTTTACACGTTTTTTGAGAAAAACTGCTACTGACTATTTCGTGTTTTCAAAGTGTGGGAAGGATGAATCTTGAAACGGAATGTCAATTTGACCTCCACGTTTTGCTCGAGGGCCTAGGTTATTTCCTAGGGTTTAGGTTTTAACTTTTTTCCTAATTTAGGGTTTTGCCCTAAATTGAAGTGTTAAGGCTAACTACTCAAACCAAAACACAAAATCCTACACATAGATAATTCACATAGCACATTTAAAAGCTCAATTCAAGCTTTACAATTCACATAACACAAATTAGGTTAAAGATTTTTAACCTCTTAGTTGTATACGATCGCAATTTCGAGTCGTATATATTCTTTCAGATAGCTCAAGGTATGCTTAAGCAATCCTTCTTTAGGTTTTGAATTGACAACCTTGCTTAGATCTTGTTAGATCAATTTTGAAATGTTTGGTACATTACAATCAACCCAACTTACAAGAATTTCGTCCTTGAAATTAACTTTACAATTAACTTTAGTCATTTAATATCATATTTATAAGTGCTACAAATATTCAGGATATTATAAGGACCCCACAACGAAATATTGTCAGATATAAAAAACGACATAAGTAACCTTTTTAAATAAAAATGGTCAACGGTACTATCACATTTAACTGCTAAAATATCTGGTGGTAAATGAATAGTAGAACATGGTATTACACAGTAACATACGGTATTGCCCAGTAGTACACGACATTGCACAGTGTTTCATATTATTGAATTGATAAAGTGGCTATTGTACAATATTAACTTTATTGAACCAATAATTGTCACATGCACAATAATTCATGTTATTGAACTGATAATTGTCACAATAGTATATGCACAGTAATTTACATTACTAAATTAATAATTGTCATTACACAGTAACGTGTTTTTTATTTTTTATTTTTTGCATTATTGTTATCATTATTATGATGTTGATTTAACTGTTGTATTTTATTATTAGTTGATATTTATGCTTGTATTGTGAGTATCTAACTAAGAAAGACAACTACACTACATTTACAACAATTAGTCATAATATTGAATAATTGTGAATTATTGTTGAATAATTGAAATAAAGTTATTTACTTTATATAAATTATGTAAAGTAAATTATTTTATTATGACATATTATATAAAGTTATTTATTTTATATATAAAGTTGATTAATTTATATATAAAGTTAGTTGTTTTATATATAAAATTAATTGATTTATATATAAAGTTAGTTGTTTTATATATAAAGTTAGTTATTTTATATATATAATTAATTGTTTTATTAAATAAATTGTATACATTAAAGAAAATCTGAAATGAATTGTATAAATTAAAGATAATGTAATAATTATAGAATTTGAAATGAACGTTGTAGATTAAAGATGATCTTTGAATGAGTGATTTAAATTAAAAAAATATTAAAAGATGAAATATATGGTATAAATTAAACATTCTCTTGAAGTATACGGTTTGGATTAAATTAGAAAATTTTGGATTATGATAAGATTTTAGGCTATAAATAAAGGCTACTTAAGAATTTTTCATAAACTTCATTACTTATTATTTCTTTCACTCTTTAAAATATTACTTTGTATAAGTTTTCTCTGTGTGTGCTTAATCTATTGTGAGTATTTATGAAGATCAGTAAGAGTATAAGTTTTGTTCAAGTAAGTCTTTTCATAATAGTTAATCAAGTAACCACACACATCACACAGTGTTTATAAATCTTCCTTTAGAAGACTCTTCCTTTAGAAAATTCATTTTGAAAAACTTTCCCTTGAAGATTCTTTTGAAATAATATTTTCAAAAACTATTTTGAAGTTTATTATACTTTATTTGGTACACTACACAAATTTTTACTATCAAATCACTTTTGATGATTTCATACGAATTGGTATACACTATGAAATTTATATGTGGTAGTTACTAATTAACTTATAAATATATGTAGGTTGATCAACTTTTTTTAAATCAATATCCAGTCACGTGTTAAGGTAAGGAATATCATCTTCTATTATTAAAATTTATTACTGTAAGAGATATTATTTTTTTTTCATACTCTTAAACTTATTACGGTAAAGGATATCATTTTTTTTTCATACTCTTAAACTTACTCTGGTAAGTATTTGAATCTTTCTATTGAACTTTAACCGTTTTTTTGAACTGTGGATCTTGAATATCATTCTTGAATTTGAGTCCACATCATGTTGATAATTTGGACATTATTTGACTCTGGACAAAGTAAAATTATAAACTTTTGATAGCTATTATTTATCTTGTTATTCTATTTCTTATGTTTATCATTTATATCTCTGTTGTTGTGAATATCTATGGCCTGGGACACAGATGATAAGTTAAAGGCGATATAATGGTGGCGTGTCTTTTAGGGCACATGGTGAATGTTCTATTTGGTCTAGGACAAAGAAGGACTGTTCTTGGTATGATCATGACCAGTGATGTTTCAAATGATAAAAGTTGATGATATTTTTATGAAAAAGAGAAGCTTGTAAGCATCATAGTCTACATGATTCTTCTAATGGATTGCTCATTCCGTTGCTATTATTGATCTAAAATTTATGGTTTATTATATTCAATCAAGAACTCAACCATTGAAGGTTAATGATAATTTACTCATTGTTATAGTAGTCATGATATTTCTTTACTAGACTATTTAAGCTCACCCTTTAGTTTGTTTCATTGTTCTTTAGAAAATGAAAGAGTAATTGGGTCTAGCCAGGAAATAGAGTGAAGATCCGAGTGATAGCTGTAGAAGTCTCACATATTGTAAAATAGTGTGGCAATAATAATGAAGACTTAGTTGTGTATTATCGAGTTTCGTATTTTTGTACTGTTTTGTAATAGTTTCTATGTATTTTAGTGGTCTCAAATTGGGTTGTGTAGTCCCAGATTTGGGGGCGACACATTTGGTATCTGAGCTTTGGGATATGATATGGGGTAGAAGTAGGAGGATAGAGACGAATAAAATACGATACTAGTGTGTTCTATATAAATTAAATTTTATTATCTAATGAGTCGGCTTGAATGTGGGGACACGAAGTGACGAGTCAGTTTGTTTAACTAAGCTTTATCTTGTGATTGCAGTTTAGAATGGCTTCTGAAAATCAAAAAATGAACTATCCAATACCCAAGGCGAATGTAGCTAAGAACCAGGATGCTATAAATAATCCTCCTGCAGCTTCGAAATATAACGCGGGTGATCATGTAAATTGTGATGGTTTCTTTAAAAACTTCATGCAATTCATGTAAAATCAGGCGAGGGGAGCATCTACCCGTGGAAACGCTAATAATTCAAAGATGGTCATTATTAAGCAATTTAAGGTGTTGGGACCACCTGAATTTTTCTAGAAGCCGGACCCATTCAAGGTGGAAGCATGGCTAAAGAAAATGACAAAAATATTTGATGTTCTATGATGTGCCAATGACCAGAAGGTTCCATTTGTCACCTTCATGTTACGAGATGAGGTGAACCATTGGTGGGAAGCGGTAAAACGTATCTATCATTCAACACTCGATATGTTTTGTGCTTACAGTACTCACAAATATTATTTATCATCTTCATTATGATAAGTAGTTCATTATCAATACTATATTAACGTTTTACTTTATATCTGAAGTTCAGAGTATTGACATTACATGACCATTCCATATTATCAATACCCTCACTAAGATTTATAGTTCTTTAACAATTTTAAGTTATATCAAAGTAAAGACATAACAACATTTGATGATAATATAATAATATCATTTCATAGTATTCAGTTACATGGTTTGCTTGTTCGTATTACAACACTCATTATGACTTTACATAGATATTAATAAATAAAACATAAAACCTAATCAACCCTTCTTCTTTACGTTAATGATCTTCTTATCATTCTTCTTAATCTACAAAACAAATTTATTCACAAAAATGAGCACACCGGCTCAACAAGTCTAACAAATAACACATAAACAGTTTATGCCTTCACATAAATTTTAACATACTTTTGACGTATCATACATCTCAATTAATAATCATGTTAATTCACATTTTCACAATTTATATCATGTTGTCACACAAAGTGTATAAATCACGTACATAACTTTATAAACATAACACATAATAGTTAGAAGACTTGCCTATTCAATACGCATTTTAAGTTTACACTGATAAGATGATAATTGGATTTTATTCCTAGTTATTATATATTTTTAGGCTTAATTATTTAATAGTTTTTACGCATTTTTAATTGATTTTAGGTCATTTAATTAATTTTATGTGATTTTATAATTTTTAGTATTTTTATATTATTTTTATTTAATTTATATTTTATTTTGTAGGTTAATTAAAGTGGAATCGCAAAATTGTAAATTCTGCAGCTGTGATGGCATAATGGTAAATAACTAGCTTGATGGCAGTTTCGTAATTAACAAAAAAAAGGTTGCAACAGTGTTCGCGCGTTGCGCGCAAGTAAACTGCAGCTACATAGCAGCAAACGGCGTCAGATCAGCAGGATAGAACAGCCCGCGCAATGCACGGGCGGAAGGTTATTAATTCGGAAATTCGCATGAAACAGCGGCGTATGGAAAGAAGGAAGCAGCAGTTAGCGCATTGTGCGAAAGACAGTCAATTTGACCGGTCAACCGAACGAAGGCTGCGTTTGGCTAGAGCATTAATGCACGGAATGAGATTATTCGCGGATTTTGCTCTAATTTGATTCCAAATTGGATTTCTTTTCCCCATTAGCTTAGGATTATTATTGTACTCCTATAAATATACTAAGTAACTTTTATTTTCAGCAGATTAGAATAGATTATGATAGAATATATTAAGTTAAAGCAGAATATATTATATTAGAGTAATTTATGAGCAAATATTTAATGCGAATGATTCAAGAATTGAAGGCGAAGCTTGAAGATTGGAGACTGTGATCCGAGTGACAGACGAATATCAACACTGTAACGACCTAGAATTTTAAGTTACATTATAAAAAAAAATTAAGAATTTAATTTCTAATTAAGTTGTGTGAATTAATTTAAACCTTTATGTGATAGTTTGACTATTGACTATTCGGTTAATTTTAGTAAATGAAGTCCGATTAATGGATTTATTAAATTAACGGACTAACTTAAGATTATTTTATGATGAACTCTAATTAAATATTCGATTAATATTGAATATGACAAGTCTAATTGGATTATGTAAATTAAAATTAATTTAATTATTAAATTGTTCCTTAATTATTTAAACAAGACAATTAATTAAATTAAGAGTTGGACTTGTGGAAATTTCTATATGATTGGGTATTTTATTAATCTAGCCCAATGTTTTAATTCATTGGGAGTCTAGTAAATTAATTTAGTATCCCAACATTTTTCAATGGATCAAAGGAGTAAAGTTGGCCCAAATGATTAAATTCCAAAGCCCAAACATTGACCCATTTGAAAGAGCTTCCAGAAGACTTTAATTTGTAAATTGTGGAATAAAAATAAATGAAAATTGGGGCAATAAAAGGGAGTATGGCTAGTGGAATGGAGGAGTGTGGACTCCAAATTTTTATTAATTTTGCTTGCTTGATAAAGTGTATGGAACACTCAATACATTTTGCTAGAATTTGGAAGAAAGATGATGTCCATTCTATAGATATATGTAATATATGTATAGAATGCTAGGCTTATAAATAGCACATCAATTTTCATTTGAGAGGGTTCCAAAAATATTGCTAGAGAGTCTCTTTTATTGTGAGTTAGTAAACTAGTGAGTTAAAGAAAACGGTAGTGAGTTAGTGAGTTTCTTTAGTGAGTTACATCTGAGTCAAGCTTAGGTCTTGGAGGTTCATCTCCTACTCTCCAAGACTTTGGAAGGAAGAGAAAGCAAGCACACAAAACAAAAAGGTTAGAAACCCTAAAAACCCTAGTTATGCTTGTTATGTGATTTAAATAAGAAATAAATGGTAAAAATACCATCTTTATGTTCTTTAAGTCTAAATCCATGCTAGATATGTTAAATAAGTGTTTCATGAATTTTTGGTATGGATCCATAAGCATTTATGTAAAAAAAACATAGCAAAAGTTATAAAATGAAGTTTACCGAAAAACTAAAAAATCGAGTAGCCTCATTCCCGAAATTATTGTTCATGATCCATAAGTCAGAATCATAATCCATCAAATTTGTATGCCAGATCTTGAAGTTATGTAAATTCTCCAACTTGAATGACTAAAATCCGATTTAAAACGAGTGAGATATGATTTTTCTACTCAAACACTCCACTGTCGGAAGTTTTGCGTAAACAGTCCGGTTCTAGGCTGTTTTTAGTGATCAAATCGTGTCCAAAAAATTAATCCAATAATGAAAAATTGTAGTTCGGGAAGTCACGATTCCAACAATATAAAGTAGAGCTCCATCGGAGTTATAGAACTCAAGTTATTAAGGTTTTTATCCAAGACCCCAAAGTTGGCAGAATCTGGAATAAGGGAAAAACCTACTGCCGGTTTTTTTTCTAGTGAACCGGCCGGAGCATTCCGGTGGCCGGTTCCGGCGACGGTCTAAACTAGAAAGTTTCTTGAAATTTCGTGTACTATTTTCTGAAATTTAATGGTATTTTTATAATATCAGTAGCTATTTTTCATAATTATTTAATGATAAAAGCTTACTAAATGTATGAAAAATAATATAAAAAAAAATTTAATTTTGGAAAAATATGAACAAATAACCTACTGATTAGTTGAAGTGTTATATGTACGGAGATAATATTATTTACAAAAATTGGTATTTTCCATATTAATTATGGTGTAAAGGTACACTAATTTGTGACTACCTAGCTAATAATTCAAGAAAATTATAAATAAATTATTATTAAATCTTAAATATGTTCTTTAAGTATTTAATAATAATATCAACATGTTTGGAGAAAATAAATTAATTATTTATTATTTAATCAGGTATTAAATAGTAAATAAAGGAAGTAACTAAGTAATTATTATTTAAGTAATATTAAATAGTAATTAAATTATGAGAAAGTGTTTAAACTAATTATTTATTATTTAGTTAAGAGTAAATAATAAATAAAGATAATTAATTATTATTTAATTAACATTAAAAATTAATTAAAGAGGGTTAATTACTTACTATTTAATATATTAAATAGTAATCAAAGGATGTTAGAGTTAATAGTATAATTGTTTATTATTTAATTAATATTAAATAATGAGTACGGATAATTAATTAATTAATTATTATTTAATTCATATTAAATAATAATTAAATGGTAATTAAGTGAAATAAATTATTACTTAATCGAAAGAAGATTATTAAGTAATTAAAATATATTGATAATATTAATGATTAACTATTAAATGATAATAGTTAAGAATTAAATCATTATTCAATAATTAATAATGATATGTAATTAATTTAAAATATTATTAAAGAATTAATAATACTGTTTAACAAGTAATTAACTATTGAATAATAATAGTTAAGGGTTGAATCATTATTAAATAATTACTAATGATACATGAGGATTTCAAATATTATTAAATGGTTAATAATATTGATGAACAATTAAATTATTATTAAAATTATTAATAATAATGAGAAGTCAATTAAAATATTATTAAAGGGTAATAATACTAGCAAGCAATTAAATTATTATTAAAGGAGTAATAATAATGATTAAGGTAAACTATTATTAAAAAGGAATAAATAATAGTGATGATTATTTAACGTGTTATTTAACAATTAAATAACATTATAAGTTATTACTAATTAATAGTTAGAGTTTAAAATATTAACCAAGGCAGGTAATATTATGATAAATCATCGAGTTAAATGATGAGATTAAGTTAAACCAAGGGTATGGTCCATTAGTGACTAATTAGTTGTTCGACCTAAACAGAAATAAGGTCCGGACATTAATGCAGTGACATTAATAAATGTCAGAACTACATAGTTTGTACAAAAGATTTACGGTGTTGAATATGAAACACTGAGTCAAGTCAACAAGAGACTAAAATATGAAATTAACCCTATTGATTTAAAAGGGGACGATAAGAAGAAATAAATATCTTTAAAGGTTTATTATTGAGTTAAACTGTGACTGATATTGTGCATCGTTGATCTCACATACTGTATAGGTGATGCAAGGAACGTGAAAGATTAGCGTAAGCTGGTTATACAAGTCCAGACAAGTTTTTCAGAACGTGTTGCATTATGTGTCTAATTTAGAATACTATAAAATTATTATGTGTGCATAAATTATTATGTGCAATAATGTGGTAATGTGCTTTTGTGATACAAGTTGAAATAAACTGTTGATATGCAGTAGATGATTAAGTTGATTGCTCTATATATATTGAACTGTATGAAATTGTAAATGACATGCATGAATAGCATCAATCATAGAGTAAATGCAAAACATGATAGGCATAAGATATATAGTTATTGTAAAGCATGAGCTGTATGAAGCATGATGAAATATGTTTATGTGTTATGTGAAATTGTTAGACTTGCTGAGCCGTCGTACTCACTCTTGCTTAAAATAAAACATTACAGAAAAGCTTGAGGAAGCTGATTACTCTGGTAGAAGCGAAGATGGAGATTGACTAACAAGTCATCAAGATCGAAGCATAGGTACTTTTATAGTAAAACCCTACGATATAATAAATTATCTTTGTGGTTATTACTTGTGAAGATTTTTATGTCTTAAACGTGCTATAGATTAGCAAACCGAAATGTTAAAAGAACATATATAGATTATTTTAAATCATTTTCAGATGCTGTCCTTTATGTATAAGGGTGACAGGTTAGTATGCTAAATCATTATTCATATGATTAGGAAGTGTAATAAAAATGTTTAAAGATTTCGATTCTGGAATAGAATGATATTGAAAATTTTACTCATTTAAGGTTTAATACCTGATGTGTGACGCCCCCAAATCTAGGCCCACACAGCCCAAACTTGAGTCGTCAAAAGACTACAACAAAATTATTACAACAAAGCACAACGTACAACAATACAGTGTATAATAATACACAACTAAGTCTTCACTATTATTGCCACACTATTTTACAACACGTGAAGACTAGGATAACTATTCTTCGGACTCTCACTCCATCCCCCGGCTAGACCCAGCTACGTTCTCATATCCTGTTGAAAAATAATGGAACAAAAGGGTGAGCTCAAATAGCCCAGTAAGAAATATCATGACTAAGATAATGACGAATAAATTATCATTAGCCTTCAACATGTGAGTTCTTGATAGAATACAACAGAATACAAGGTGTATATCAAAAACTGCAGTTAAATTCTTGAACAATGTTCAGATCAATAATAGCGGCGGAATGAGCAATCTATTAGAAGAATAATGTAGACTATAATGTCCACGCGCTTCTCTTTTTCGTAAAAACATCATCAACTTTTATCATCTGAAATACCATTAGTCAAGATAATACAAATTCACAGTTCCTGGTCATAATCATGCAAATCAACAGTTCATCTATGCATTACGGGCCAAAAAGAACATTCAATATAGCACCAGCGGTCATGATTATACCAGATTCAGCCTTTGGTCATAATCATACCAAACAACAGTTCATCTATGCACTACGGGCCAAAGAGAACTTTCAATATAACAACAACGGTCATGATTATACCAGATTCAGCCTTTGGTCATAATCATACCAAACAACAGTTCATCTATGCACTACGGGCCAAAGAGAACTTTCAATATAACAACAACGGTCATGATTATACCAGATTCAGCCTTTGGTCATAATCATACCAAACAACAGTTCATCTATGCACTACGGGCCAAAGAGAACTTTCACCACGTGCCATAAAAGACACCGAACAGATGTATCGCCTTTAACCTAATATATCGCCTTTAACCTATCATCTGTTCAACAAATATATCACATCTGTGCCCCCGGCCACAGATATTCACAACAGCTTGATTCTTGATGATTAGTACAAATAATAGTGATACAATTGATGAACAGAAGAAACAGGATAAACAATAAGTATCGGAAGTTTACTTTGTGCAGATTCAAATAATGTCCAAATTGTCAACATGATGTGGAGTGAAATTTAAAAATGTTATTCAAGATTCTCAGTTCAGAATAACGGTTACAGTTCAATAGAAAGATTCAGAAAATAGGAAGGTTCAGTTGAAATAATGAAGTTCAACTATTATGGAACATATAATATTTTCAGGAATTATAGAAGCAATAGTTCCATAATAAGTTTCGATTCAGGAGTATGAAAGAAAATAATATCCCTTACCGTAGCAAGTTCAAGAGTGTAAAAAAAATGACATTTCTTACCTTAACACGTGACTGGATATTGATTTAAATGAGATTGATCAACCTATATATTTATAATAAAATTAGTAATTACAACATGTAAACTTCAAAGTGTATGATAACTCATATATTATGAACTATCAAAATTATATATATTTAACATAATTTTTGTAGTATAAAATACCAACTTTAAAATAGTTTTAAAAATAATATTCCAAAATAAATCTTCCAAAGAAAGCTTTTAAAAATGAATCTTCTCAAAGAAGAGTCTTCT
Organism: Hedera helix; assembly: GCA_947179155.2. NCBI lineage: Eukaryota > Viridiplantae > Streptophyta > Magnoliopsida > Apiales > Araliaceae > Hedera > Hedera helix. The sequence goes on from OX359287.1 coordinate 5,197,714, forward strand.
AAAGGAAGATTTGTGAATACCGTGAAAAATAGGAATTTATAAAATTACTACTCTTTAATAAAAGACTTACTTGAAAAATTCCTGCACTCCTTTTGGCTTTCAAACTCTCAAAATAACCTTACTATTCTCAGAGAAAACTCATAAAATTTTTATAGAAAAATTTTATGTTTTAGGTGTGATTTTTCTATTTAGCTGAACAAGCTATTTATAGGAGAAAATAAGGCACTATGCGTGGTAGGTGAACAGAAAAAAAATTCAGCAGAGGCTGCGCAAACGTTTTAAAAAATTTTCAATACTTGCACAGTAACTTTAAAATTTTCAAAAAAGTGAACAGTAATGAACAGTAACTTTTGTCGGCAGATGAACAGTAACTTTCCCGAGATGAACAGTAACTTCCGTCAGTGAATAGTAACTTTTTCGGGAATGAATAGTAAATTCCGGGAATGAATAGTAACTTTTGAAAAATAAAATTTTTTATTTTTCCTGTGGGTCCAACATATAAAATGAAATAATGCTACAACAATAATGTAATAAACACGTTACAGATTATTATTAATTTAATAATATAAATTACAGTATATTTGCAACTGTGACAATTATTAGGTTCAATAATTTTAAACTGCAGTGCACCAACAATTATTGACTCGATGATATGAAATACAGTGTAATGACAATTATTGAATCAATAATGCAAAATACTGTGTAGCAACAATAATTGAATTGATAATATAAAATATTATGCAGTGACAATTATTGATGAAATGATGCGTAACAGTTACGGTGTCAATAATATGAGACACTGTGCAATACCGTGTGCTACTGTAGAATACCGTGTGCCACAATAAAATACCATAAATTACCGTATGCTACTATTCTTTTATCACCGGTATTTTAACAGTTAACACCGTTGACTATTTTTATTTAAAAAGGTTACTTCTGTCGTTTTCTATATCCGACAATTATTCCGTTGTGGGCTCCACCAATAATTAGTTATTTCGGCGCCGTCGTACGGCCCGAATATTCCCCGACAAAACGAATATTCCCCGACAAAAAGAATATTGTCCGACAAAATAAAATTTGCACATAACATCCTTAACTTTCAATTTTAACAATTTAACCACTTACTGTTTCATGAAAAAATATATATGAAGAAAAATTAAATTTTATATTTCATAAAATTCGGGGTCTTACAACCTCCCCTCCTTATGAAATTTCGTCCCCGAAATTGACGTACCGGGCATTTTAAAGTTATCCTCCTGATTTCCAGATGCCATACTAAACTGTGGTCACAAAATAATTGTTAGTTCAAACAAACTGACTCATCACTTCCTGTTCCTACATTCAAATCGATTCGTTAGATAACAAAATCTAATTTAGGTGGGACACACTAGTGACTGATTCTATTCGTCTCTCCCCTCCTAGTTCTACCCCAGATCTCCATTAAAGACCATATCCCTAAGCTCTGATGCCAACTGTGACGCCCCCCCCAAATCTAGGCCCACACAGCCCAAACTTGAGTCGTCAAAAGACTACAACAAAATTATTACAACAAAGCACAACGTACAACAATACAGTGTATAATAATACACAACTAAGTCTTCACTATTATTGCCACACTATTTTACAACACGTGAAGACTAGGATAACTATTCTTCGGACTCTCACTCCATCCCCCGGCTAGACCCAGCTACGTTCTCATATCCTGTTGAAAAATAATGGAACAAAAGGGTGAGCTCAAATAGCCCAGTAAGAAATATCATGACTAAGCTAATGACGAATAAATTATCATTAGCCTTCAACATGTGAGTTCTTGATAGAATACAACAGAATACAAGGTGTATATCAAAAACTGCAGTTAAATTCTTGAACAATGTTCAGATCAATAATAGCGGCGGAATGAGCAATCTATTAGAAGAATAATGTAGACTATAATGTCCACGCGCTTCTCTTTTTCGTAAAAACATCATCAACTTTTATCATCTGAAATACCATTAGTCAAGATAATACAAATTCACAGTTCCTGGTCATAATCATGCAAATCAACAGTTCATCTATGCATTACGGGCCAAAAAGAACATTCAATATAGCACCAGCGGTCATGATTATACCAGATTCAGCCTTTGGTCATAATCATACCAAACAACAGTTCATCTATGCACTACGGGCCAAAGAGAACTTTCAATATAACAACAACGGTCATGATTATACCAGATTCAGCCTTTGGTCATAATCATACCAAACAACAGTTCATCTATGCACTACGGGCCAAAGAGAACTTTCAATATAACAACAACGGTCATGATTATACCAGATTCAGCCTTTGGTCATAATCATACCAAACAACAGTTCATCTATGCACTACGGGCCAAAGAGAACTTTCACCACGTGCCATAAAAGACACCGAACAGATGTATCGCCTTTAACCTAATATATCGCCTTTAACCTATCATCTGTTCAACAAATATATCACATCTGTGCCCCCGGCCACAGATATTCACAACAGCTTGATTCTTGATGATTAGTACAAATAATAGTGATACAATTGATGAACAGAAGAAACAGGATAAACAATAAGTATCGGAAGTTTACTTTGTGCAGATTCAAATAATGTCCAAATTGTCAACATGATGTGGAGTGAAATTTAAAAATGTTATTCAAGATTCTCAGTTCAGAATAACGGTTACAGTTCAATAGAAAGATTCAGAAAATAGGAAGGTTCAGTTGAAATAATGAAGTTCAACTATTATGGAACATATAATATTTTCAGGAATTATAGAAGCAATAGTTCCATAATAAGTTTCGATTCAGGAGTATGAAAGAAAATAATATCCCTTACCGTAGCAAGTTCAAGAGTGTAAAAAAAATGACATTTCTTACCTTAACACGTGACTGGATATTGATTTAAATGAGATTGATCAACCTATATATTTATAATAAAATTAGTAATTACAACATGTAAACTTCAAAGTGTATGATAACTCATATATTATGAACTATCAAAATTATATATATTTAACATAATTTTTGTAGTATAAAATACCAACTTTAAAATAGTTTTAAAAATAATATTCCAAAATAAATCTTCCAAAGAAAGCTTTTAAAAATGAATCTTCTCAAAGAAGAGTCTTCTAAAGGAAGATTTGTGAATACCGTGAAAAATAGGAATTTATAAAATTACTACTCTTTAATAAAAGACTTACTTGAAAAATTCCTGCACTCCTTTTGGCTTTCAAACTCTCAAAATAACCTTACTATTCTCAGAGAAAACTCATAAAATTCTTATAGAAAAATTTTATGTTTTAGGTGTGATTTTTCTATTTAGCTGAACAAGCTATTTATAGGAGAAAATAAGGCACTATGCGTGGTAGGTGAACAGAAAAAAAATTCAGCAGAGGCTGCGCAAACGTTTTAAAAAATTTTCAATACTTGCACAGTAACTTTGCACAGTAACTTTAAAATTTTCAAAAAAGTGAACAGTAATGAACAGTAACTTTTGTCGGCAGATGAACAGTAACTTTCCCGAGATGAACAGTAACTTCCGTCAGTGAATAGTAACTTTTTCGGGAATGAATAGTAAATTCCGGGAATGAATAGTAACTTTTGAAAAATAAAATTTTTTATTTTTCCTGTGGGTCCAACATATAAAATGAAATAATGCTACAACAATAATGTAATAAACACGTTACAGATTATTATTAATTTAATAATATAAATTACAGTATATTTGCAACTGTGACAATTATTAGGTTCAATAATTTTAAACTGCAGTGCACCAACAATTATTGACTCGATGATATGAAATACAGTGTAATGACAATTATTGAATCAATAATGCAAAATACTGTGTAGCAACAATAATTGAATTGATAATATAAAATATTATGCAGTGACAATTATTGATGAAATGATGCGTAACAGTTACGGTGTCAATAATATGAGACACTGTGCAATACCATGTGCTACTGTAGAATACCGTGTGCCACAATAAAATACCATAAATTACCGTATGCTACTATTCTTTTATCACCGGTATTTTAACAGTTAACACCGTTGACTATTTTTATTTAAAAAGGTTACTTCTGTCGTTTTCTATATCCGACAATTATTCCGTTGTGGGCTCCACCAATAATTAGTTATTTCGGCGCCGTCGTACGGCCCGAATATTCCCCGACAAAACGAATATTCCCCGACAAAAAGAATATTGTCCGACAAAATAAAATTTGCACATAACATCCTTAACTTTCAATTTTATCAATTTAACCACTTACTGTTTCATGAAAAAATATATATGAAGAAAAATTAAATTTTATATTTCATAAAATTCGGGGTCTTACATGATGTATAGTAATAATTGTATTTGTTTGTGGTTTATAAGTCAAATATAATTAGTTTAAACTCAGGATTGAGGTTACGTTTAACGGACCAAATCCGGAGTTATTGTAGCCGGATTTTGGGGTCGTTACAAACGCAGATTTGATTTCTTTCTTTTATCTTTTATTTTTTGTAATTTTGAGATGTTGAATTATTTGTGGATAATTAATTATTTAATTATAAGTTAATTTTTATTTGAGATTACAATTGAACCCAATGTGTAGTTCAATTTAATTTGTTTTTTTTTTAATTATTGATGATTATATATGAGTTGTTTATCATATTTTATGCGTTCATGTATAATTATTTGCGCAATAATTAATTGTGATATCTTAGAAGGAATTGTAAAAGGAATTCTATGATTATATCCGGATATGATAACATGTGAATTTGTTGATTCTTTCTAGGAATAGTAGCATAATAGTGTGTAGGATGAAGATACCTATATGCCACATGTAACTTTGTTGAGAGTTGGATCTTAATGAGTTTATTTCAAATTATTTTGCATAGCAATATAGTAACTTAATTGGAATAAATCTTTTTATTAATTCTTGAAAAAGGTTAGTAAATAGTTAAGAAATCTCAGTTAACAATTCTATATAGTTAATTAATTAAAAAGAGAATAAAGAGATTTAAATAAAGCATTGGGAGAAATTGTGATCTTAACTATTTTAATTTGATTTAATCATTTTCATTAGTTTAATTTAGTTAGTAATTTTAATTAGTTTATTTTACAATTAAATTGAGATTGTTTAAATAGAATTAATTTGATATTAAATTAGTGTTTGGTAATTGTTATTATTTAATTCCCTGTGGGTTCGACACTCTATTTTATCACTTTATTACTTGTTGACCGTATATACTTGCACGCAAATATTTATATAGAAAAAACCCAACAAGTTTTTGGCACCGTTGCCGGGAAATTAATTTAATAATTATTGCCAATATTAATTTTAGTCAAATTAATCTTAATTTACACTTATATATTTTTATTTTATTTTATTTTATTTTTCTTTTCAGATACAATGGCTGGAATTAATTATCAATGGTATTTTGATAGGATAGATCCATCAAGGGTGGCAATACTTGAGCCATTAGTTAATCAACTTTCGGAGCTTGAAAGAAAAATTGACGCTCTTGGGAATCAATCCGTTAAAAATGCTTACAATCAGCAGCCTAGTTACACCCCAGACTACTATCATCCGGGTTGGCAGGATCATCCGAGCAATTCATGGAATAACAATCAAGATCAATACTTTGCCTCAAGTTATTATCATCAGGATTTTCAATACCCACCTCTACAACAACAAAAGCGGAAATCTAATTCGGAGGAAATTCTTGATAGAATTTTAGAGCGAATTGAGATAATAATGAATAATCAAGAATTTTTTAATCCAAATTCATCATACACATCAAAATTTTCGTATCAACCTCAATCATACGAATTCTCATATCAACAACCTCCACCACAGTGAGATAAAATATCAACTTGTGAGGAAATTCTTGCGAGGATTATAGAGTTTAACGAAAAGAATACAAAAAGTATTGAAGAATCAACACAAGATTGGGAAATTCGAATGCGAGAGTGGGAGATTCAAAGGGAAGAGAATGAGATTCGAAGGGAAAAACTTGCCAATCAAGTCAACAATTGCATTCACGAAACTTTACCTAGCAATACAGAGATAAATCTTGAGGAGGAAGGTAAAGAGCAGTGGGAGGCAGTTACATTAAAAAATAACAAGGAGTTTCAAAAGGCTAAAAAAGTAAATCTAAAGAGGTCTCGTTCAGATGAGAAAGATGACGATGGGGTTGAAAAGAAGAAGAGCAAGGTTTGGGAAGAGGAAGAGAATGATGAGGATGATCAAGTCTTGAATTTGAATGGTATTAAGAAAAATTCGATTATGCCTTTTGTGCAACAAATTTAAAATTTTGAGGAGTACTATCGGGTTGACTTTTTTAAAGACTTTGATAACTTGGATGAATTCAAGTTTGGGGGTGGTTCGCAATATTTCAAGAATGCCATGGAAATCAAAGAAAAGATCAAAATGAGGCATGAAAAAGATAATTTTTGCGATTGAGCCTGATTGAAGAAAATGGAGTAGTCAGGCTGAGACTTAAAAACAAGCGCTTATTGGGAGGCAACCCAAGTTTTAGTTTTTTTTTTTTAGTAGTTTTATTTTAGTAGTAAATTTTAGTTATTTAATTATTTATTTTAATATTTTAATTTTTTTTCAGATTTATTCAATGCACTCAGACTGAGCAGATGAGGAGGAGAAAAAATACTATATATTCAGGGGAGTTCCTTGTTCTTATTTTTCTTTATTACATTGAGGACAATGTCTGTTTTAAGTTTGGGGGTATGGGTAAATTTGAAAGTTTTTTTTAGGATTTATTTTAGTTTAAATTTTTTGAATTTTGTGGGTGTATTCACTGCAAACCCTCACGAGACACAACTCGTCCACTTGGGGTAACCATGGGGTTTAAAGGCTTGTTGCACATGCTAAGTGCAATCGTGTTTCCTACAAAAATGGGGTAACTTAATTTTTAGGTAGAGTCTCTTGGGTAATGAATTAATTGAATTAAATTTTGGTCGATGATAAAAATTGGTTTTTATTTAATAACTTTTGGAAAATGGATAAAAATTTTATTAGTCTAAATTTTGGCTATTTATTGGTTATTATTTTATTTGAGATCCTTTAAATTTTTATGAACATATCCAATTGTTTGAGCTAGTTTTAACTTAAGGGAAGTTTATTGGGTTAAATGCTCATGATAGAAATTTTTTAATTCTATATTTTTATTTGATCGTAACTTGAAGTGAAATTGTGGTAAAATATAATTTAGGAGAGATGATTTAAGTGAATTTTTTGGGATTAGTAAAATTAATTTATCTTGTGGAGGAAAAAAAAAAGTTAAGAAAGTTATTGAAGAAATCGAGATGGAGCGTAAAACGCACTCGTTGGTGAGATGGAGCATAAAATGCACTCACTGAGGTTGAAAAAAAAAAAAAAAATGGGATGGAGCGTAAAATGCACCCATTTAATTGAAAAAAATAGCTTAAAAGAAATTAATAATCCTAGTGGTGTTTAAAAGATTAAAAACTTTTTGATCTCCTAAGTTATATTTTCATGTATTAGCTTTGAGTGATGCAAAAAATAAAAATATAGAGTTTTGTTGTATATATATTTTTTGATATCTTTTATGAGACACTTAATTATATGAGCGGGTCTAAGTTTTTTTCATTAGATTGATACATTTGGATTTCACACACACACGAAGGGTCTTGAGGAGAGTAAGATTGATAAATATGTTAAAATTTTGGACTTTGCATAATTTTAATTTTTTTTAAGTTATCATTTAAAAATCTTTGAGGTTAAAGTTGAAATTCATATTGATTCATTGCTTGAGTAATTTTGGTTTAATTAGTAGAGTCTTAGTTTCTTAGTTTTTATTTTTTGTTTTTTTTAGGGCAAGCAAAGAGTTAAGTTTGGGGGTATTTGATAATTGGATTTTATTCCTAGTTATTATATATTTTTAGGCTTAATTATTTAATAGTTTTTAAGCATTTTTAATTGATTTTAGGTCATTTAATTAATTTTATGTGATTTTATAATTTTTATAATTTTTATATTATTTTTATTTATTTTTAATTAATTTATATTTTATTTTGTAGGTTAATTAAAGTGGAATCGCAAAATTGTAAATTCTGCAGCTGTGATGGCATAATGGTAAATAACTAGCTTGATGGCAGTTTCGTAATTAACAAAAAAAAGGTTGCAGCAGTGTTCGCGCATTGCGCGCAAGTAAACTGCAGCTATGTAGCAGCAAACGGCGTCGGATCAGCAGGATAGAACAGCCCGCGTAATGCGCGGGCAGAAGGTTATTAATTTGGAAATTTGCATGAAACGACGACGTATGGAAAGAAGGAAGCAACAGTTAGTGCATTGCGCGAAAGGCGGTCAGTTTGACCGGTCAACTGAGCGAAGGCTGCGTTTGGCTGGAGCATTAATGCACAGAACGAGATTATTCGCGGATTTTGCTATAATTTGATTCCAAATTGGATTTCTTTTCCACATTAGCTTAGGATTATTATTGTACTCCTATAAAAATACTACGTAACTTTTGTTTTCAACAGATTATAATAGATTATGATAGAATATATTAAGTTAGAGCAGAATATATTATATTAGAGTAATTTAGAAGTAGTACTAGGAGCAAATATTTAACGCGAATGATTCAAGAATTGAAAGCGAAGCTTGGGGATTGGAGACTGTGATCCGGATGACAGATGGATATCAACACAAATTTGATTTCTTTTTTTTATCTTTTATTTTGGTAATTTTGAGATGTTGAATTATTTATGGATAATTAATTATTTAATTATGAGTTAATTTTTATTTGAGATTGCAATTGAACCCAATGTGAAGTTCAATTTAATTTGTTTTCTTTTTAATTATTGATGATTATATATGAGTTGTTTATCATATTTTATGCGTTCATGTATAATTATTTGCGCAATAATTAATTGTAATATCTTAGAAGGAATTGTATAAGGAATTCTAGGATTAGATCCGGATATGATAACTTGTGAATTTGTTGATTCTTTCTAGGAAGAGTAGCATAATAGTGTGTAGGATGAAGATACTTATATGTCACATGTAACTTTGTTGAGAGTTGGATCTTAATGAGTTTATTTCAAATTATTTTGCATAGCAATATAGTAACTTAATTGGAATAAATCTTTTTATTAATTCTTGAAAAAGGTTAGTAAATAGTTAAGAAATCTCAATTAACAATTATATATAGTTAATTAATTAAAAAAAGAATAAAGAGATTTAAATAAAGCATTGAAAAAAATTGTGATCTTAACTATTTTAATTTGATTTAATCATTTTCATTAGTTTAATTTAGTTAGTAATTTTAATTTGTTTATTTTACAATTAAATTGAGACTATTTAAATAGAATTAATTTAATATTAAATTAGTGTTTGGTAATTGTTATTATTTAATTCCTTGTGGGTTTGACACTCTATTTTATCACTTTATTACTTGTTGACCGTGTATACTTGCACACAAATATTTATATAGAAAATACCCAACATAAGACTCGTATAGCAATCCAAATATGTTTAATCATGTCATAAATGATTGTTAGTATGCACATGAATATGTATTTAATTTAATTAACTATGTACATATAGGGTTTGATGTCGATTCATTGTTAAATCGTCGCAAAAGATAGTTTATATATATATAACGTATATGTCACTAAAGGCCAATTTAGAAGCTACCTTGATGAATTTTTAATTAAATCAGTGGCTAAAGAAAATATAAAACTACTTTTATTTAAGTTTAATTAAATTATGTTATGTATAGCTATTGTCTCGAACCAAATCCGCCACTAAAAGTGTTTTTAAATTGAATTTAAACTTAATTTAAAAATCTGTCGATAGACCCGTTGCTTAAAGTATTTAAAATTAAATTTTAAATAATTTTTAAACTAAACTATCGCTGAAAGCTACTGCGACAATCATGTCTATCGTTGTAGGTGTTCTTGAGGCCGGAAGGAAACCGTCGCTAAATGATTTAGTGACAGACCGTCCGTCGCTATAGCCTAAAGAACCGAAAGCAGACTGTCGCCAACACATCGCCAGTCCGTCGCTATAGCTTCGGCATGTAGGCGTCCAACTCCAGTGCCCTGGCGCCAGTTGCCTACCTAGATTCCCAGTTAATGTTGAATCAGCATTCTCTGTAAAAATCAATACATTCCCAAATGGAAGAGCTTGGTTTAATATTTCATTTGTTTATCTAAGTAAACTAGGCTTTAAAAAACATGCTCTACTATCATAAGAATTAGATAAACTTTTCTTCGATCATGCACAAGCAAATATTCATCTGCAAAGATGTCATGCCCTATACGTCTTTCATACTGCCATGGTCCTCCATGTAATGAGTGACAAATACTCGTAGGAACTATATCGCGCATAACACCTCGTCTTTGTAACTTCTAAGACCAAAAGAAACTAACACCTGTCTATCCATTTCCACCACTTCAATACCATCAACTCCTTTCAATGTATAAGGTTGAGGATATGTAACTATAGAAAATCCTAATTTCTCAACCATAATAGTGCTAGCAATATTAGTACAACAATCTCTATAAATTTTAATAGTACACAACTTTTCTTGAACTAGAAACCTAGTATAAAATATGTGAAAGATGATCATTTGTTATACAATGTCCTGCTCTCTATTATGTACACTTGAACCTTGTTTTCTCACCGCCAATGACTCATCGTGGATTGCATGATCTTCTTCAACCTCCCTTGGTTGAGCTCTTTCAAACCTTGCCTCCCTAGGCTGAATTTGCCCCCTCCTACGCTCCATAGGCTTTCAAGGCTGCTCCCTATATCCATAATAAAATCTATCATGATGCCTCTCATACTCCTCCTCTCATGTTCTTTTTCATTCATCCATGAAAGAATCCATACGAACTCTTGGTTTTCTTCTCAATGACTCCTCAAAGCCAAACATGTTTGTTATAAAACAAGGGTTAGTAGATAAAAAATTTCATCACCACTCCCTTGCGTGTTTTGCTTAAATAATTGGATCGCTTGTGTATCACTCTATATGCTTTTACTCTCAAATAATCTCACCACTCTTGCCTGTTCTCCCTCAAATATTATCTCTTATAGGTTCTTTTAGAATTTGCCAAACAAAATCAAAGTTTATATATCAATTCAACAAGAACTTATCAAGAACAATAAATAGTAAGGTATGACTTTGATTACCAATACCAATCAGATTTGATGCCAATTGTACCTTAACTTTGGATGACAGCCTTAAACCTCAAGGGTTGGTAACTCCTAGAATACCCTTAAATTTTTGGAAAAAAGGGTTAGGCTTGCGAAAATTTTATGTTTTGCTCTTTGTAAGTCTTTAAATTTACAAGAAATAAGGTTATGCTAGCGAGCTCTTTATAAGTCTTTAAATTTACAGGAAACATGGTTAGGGTAGCAAAAAATTTGGCTTTGCTCCTTGATCCACGGATTGCAATTTGATTGAAGGTCTTGGATTGTAAAACATGAAACAATTGAAAACAACAAAATTTATCTATATGTATATGTATATGTATATGTATATGTATGTGTGTGTGTGTGTATAATATATATTGTCTTTTTGTTTTTTTTCTTCTAATAGATAATCAAACTAAAATTAAAAGATAGATAACCCACTACATGCCAACTGATAAGCTTTGTGGTATGCTTGCGTAAAGTGGTCGTTGTCCAGATTATTTTTTAGCAAAGTCGTATGGTGGAACATGCACGACACCTCAACCCTTCGCTTATATAGAAGCGAGAACCTTGATACAATCGCTTGTGCAGTGAATCTTGTGTAGAATGGAACCTCAACCCGTTGTCTATATGAAGACAAGAACCTTGGTATATGTAGAAAACGCCATACCCAACTATGTTTTGTTGATTGATAAGTCGAGATTGATTCTTAAGAACACTAAGAATAATTTAGGAATTCTTAATGAACCAAAAGATGAGAAAACTTCACAAGTATATTATAAACTCAGTGAATAATTGTTCAATGAATAAATTAGCTCTTGACCCCTATTTATATTAGTAATAAGTAACTTTAATCCTTAAAGTAAAAGGAAATAAAATTACATAAGAATCCTAATTAAGTAAGTAAGTAAAAACCCTAATTACATAAAACTATGCTACTGAATTGAAATCCCGCCTCATTGCTGCACTGCGACGATGTCTTTCTGTGCTACGGCACTGACCCATAGTAACACCAGTGCTGCGGCGCTCATTCCCGGTGCTGCGGTGCTCATTCTTTGTTTTGCGACGTTTGCACATAATTTTATCTTCTATCGAGTGGCGCTATAGCGCTCCATAAAGGCATACATGAAGGTGCCATGGCACTATTTCAATTTCTAAGTTACCGAGATCCTTATAGATCCAATTTACTCCTTGCTTTGAACTTGTAATCAAAATTCCCATAAGATGAATTGATTCGTTGGGTTACATTAAATGTGGGACCATGCTTCCATGTTAGTTTTTGACCCCAATTTCATGTAAATGATTTTGGTTTGCCAGGTGAAAGTTGTGAATTGTCGAGGTCTTGCCGCAATTAGGAAAAATAAACTATTGTCGAGGCTTGGAAAATAAAATGTAGAGCTCCTTTAAAAATTGAATTGGGCTTGAATCGAGCTCCACTTTAGAATTCCTTGAACAAACTTTAGTACAATTAATTAGCCTTGAATTTCCCTTGCAATTGACTTGAGCCGAAATTCCTTGAATTAGTCCATAAATTCTTTCATTAACCCCTTTTAGCTTTAATCCTTGAAATTGGTCCAACTAAAATTGAATTAAATCATTTAAATCAATTTTAATTAATGTAGATCTAGACAAGATTGTGTTATTTCCCTCCTCTTGAAAAGATTTGTCCTCAAATCTGGCCTACATCAAAACGAATTAAGTCAGTAATGAAAGTAGTATGATCTCAAGCCAATCACATTTAATGTGATAAGCATAGACGGAGTATAAACAACCCTTATGAATATCGGGTAACCGACTGAAAGGAGATATGGATGTCGGGAATCCGACTAAATACTTTAAATGTTGAAGGATTGTCATGCAAAACATGGGGTATGGTAGGTTGATCACCTATAGTACCATTGACAATTTTTATAGTCTATAGGGATAGTTCACAGTTTTATCTATTGAACTTGGTATAAGTTCATGGTCCTTGTGACAGCCCCAAAATCCGTCTTCAATAACCCCGGATCTGGTCCGTCAAAAGTAACCTCAATCCTGAGTTTAAGTCGTTACACGAACAACCTTCTCCTTATTATACACAACATTACATAAAAGATAAAATTTAATGTTGTTAAAACTCAATATATTAATTGAGAAACTTAATTAACTTTCAAAAATCTTGCATTCCCAAAATCGTAATCTTTACATTGCTCTTTTACAACTCTAGATCATATACATTATAATTTAATATATAATCTTTACCTCTATAAGTTATTCTTTATAATCCAGTAAGCTAAACATATGATTCATCAAACTAGATTATCAAAGCAGCCAGTTGTAAGATATGCTACTATCGCATGTGAAGCCACTCTACGATCGTCTGGCTTGGCGGTCTACGCTCGCAGAAAAAACTCGGCCAGTGAAATTTCACTCTACGATCTCACAGTGAAGTTACTCAACGATTTACGACCAAGCACTCTACGATTTCTGAGGCTCACTCTACGATTAGCAGAGACTCACTCTATGATCAGCTGAGACTCACTCTACGATTGCTGAGGCTCACTCTACGATCATGACCACAGATCAATAAAGCCAATGCAACAACTGTTTCCCATTACAGCAACCTGAGTTTCCTATTCAACATACCGTATATCCAACGCCTTTAAGAATTTCTTCATTTACTTCGCTAAAAATGTTAATTTAAAGCAAGAATGGGCACGACGGCTCAGCAAGTCCAACAGCTATCACATAACACATAGGTTACATTTAATTTATGTTTTATGCTTCATGCTTGGCATTTACATAGGCATCGTGCTTATCATGCATTGCATTATAAAATCTACACATGCTTACCATGCATGTCAAACTTACCATGTTATATAACTCATATAACACATTCGATTCATAGCATTAATTATATATATAACAGCTATTAACAACATATGATTGTACACATACATTTACAATCAGTTAGCACATAACATGAGTGCACATTTACTAGTTTATGCATATGACACATAACACTAAAAAACTTGCAAGGATAACACAGATCACTGAAAGACTTGTCTGGATTGCAACACCAGTTTACGCTAACCTTTCGCATTCCTTGCACCACCTATACTACATGAGAGATCAACGGTGCATTATATTAGTCAAAGTTTGACTCAATATTTAATCTTATTCTTAGGATGTCTACTTCCTTTTATCGTCCCATTTATTCACTAGGGTTGATTCATTAGTTTAGTCCATTGTGGATTCATCACGATGTTTCACATAAACACCGTAAACCTTCTATACTTAACTTTGTATATCCGACATTCCTTAATGCCATAACATTATCATTTGGTCCTCATAATTATTTAGGTCAATCTACCAATTAGTCACTATTGGACTTTACTAGGTTTAATTCTACAATTACCTCATCAAGTTGTCATAATATTATCCGCCTCAGACAATATTTAAAACTCTTACTAATCCCAATTAGTATTACTTCAATTAATCTCTAAGGTTATTAAATTGCTAAATAACACTTTACACAGCGTTTCGACGTTTATACGCCACACGTTTATCCCGCCTCATATGCACACGTTTAGCATGCTCATACACTTATCTGATTAATCGTTGATTAATGATAGACATCATTATAAATCATAATATTCATGCTTTATACAAATAACAGTATAACTTAGTGTTGAAAACATTGCACGTTGCACACGTGCATGCCCGACGCCCTCCGATTGCCTCCTATTACCCATCATACATCAAGATGATCAATTTAGACTTTGTTACAGACCTTAAATCGAAAGAGTTAAAGAATAAAAGTTATAGGTCTATCTCTTAGATTTCCAAGACATCTTGAATCATATTAATCTGAATCCGTATACAAAAGTTATACTCATTTTACTATAAGAGGTCAAAACAGTCCCAAAAATGGTCAATTTCTACCTTGCTACAGACATCAAATTGAACTTCGTAAAGAATGAAAGTTGTAGGTCTATCTATTAGCTTTCCAAAACATCTTGAATCACCTTAATCCGAGTTCGTATGAGAAAGTTATGCTCATATTACTAACTGACACTGAAGCTGTCCAGACTCTACGATTTTCACTCTACGTTTTGCACTTTTCACTCTACGATTTTCACTTTTCACTCAACTATCACCAACATCACTCTACTATCAGCAGCACCACTCTACTATCAGCAGCAGCACTCTACTATCAGCAGCAGCACTCTACTATCAGCAGCAGCACTCTACTACCAGTCCACTCTACTATCAGCAGCACTGTACTACCAGTTCACTCTACTACCAGCAGCACTCTACTACCAGTTCACTCTAAAGTTTTATGAACATGAACATTGAGTACAGACCAACTGTGGTTCAGATTCAAAATGTTGACTGTGTAAAATAACCGAAACCACTATTCTAGTTCCAATTCAATCATTAACTAGTTTCAACAACATTTGACTACCGAGTTCACATTACTCTCATTTAAACACCTCATATGCAACTTTAGCATATTTTGTTTCCTTAATCCAACATAAGATAAAAACTAGCTAAATAAATAAGGATAATATCAAAATAACCGGATAATACCTTCAATCTTTGACAGATGATTTCCATTCACATTTTTCCTTCTCCAAATAGCATAGACTCCTCTGAAGTTTGCATTTACTTCTCAAGCTCAATATCTCTCTTAGCCTAAATGCATGGGAAGGGGAAATGAGGGAATGACTGAGGTTATACACACTCTCTCAGCCTTAGAAAACTCTGAAGAGTTGGACCCTATAGCCTCCCCTATGCCTGACTTACTCCTTCTTTTCTCAGCACTGAGTCCTTGAGCTTTGCACAAAATATGCGTGCTCTACTTTTTTTGAGGTTTTGTCCCTAAAGGAGTGACACTCTTACTTTTTCCACCGGGTTATGTTATTACTCTTGGGCTGGGCTGTTATTTGTTTTGTTAATTAAACAATTGGTGGCCCAATTGTTACTTATATTGCAACTAAGCTTTGGGTTGCTCAAATTAAATTCCTAGTGGAAATATAAAATATTAATACCCCCACTATCCATAACTTTCCAAATGGAAATAAATATAACATTATTAATGTTTACGAAATCTCATTAATTAATAACTATATTAATTAATTTACAAGTCCAGCTTCACTTGCTAGCTATTCAATTAAATATCACATAGCTCATTTACCCTATCAAACTTTGATACTATACAACCTAGGTTGGTCCATTAATTTAATTAACCCATTAATTGAACCTTCCTTAAATTCCTTTAATTATTTCAACACATAATTAAATAAACCAAGACATCATATAATGATTTAATTTAATCCTCTAGAAATTTACAATTACAGCCAATAATTTCCATTTCTCTATATTAAAATATTTCAGGTCGCTACATTCTTCCCCTCTTATAATAATTTCGTCCCCGAAATTTCAATATAAGGTAACTCAAAAATATGAGGGTAATTCTTCCTCATCATGTTTTCTGCACCTATATACTATATAGATACTTAACTTAGTGTATACCTTATCATATACCCCTTCAACATATTCTAGGTTTTAAACTCCCAACAATTATTTTCCTCAGATTAAGTTTTTAACTTAATCCTTACAAATGATTCCATCCTTGGAATTTCTATTACCAAGGAAATATCAGAGTTTGTTTCATTTCCAACTCTTTACAATCTCATGTCTATCCGACAAATCACATCGATTATCTTATTCTATGCATCGCTTTACTTATTGTTTTATAATTATTATCATAGTCCAATCATGAAAGAACTCAAATTCATTTTCCAGTGATCGCCCATCACTTTACAAAGGTTAGCTTTATATCTAAACCTCAAATTTCGCTCGAATCCTCAAAAGATTAAAATTTCCACAAATCGACTATCCACTACTTCCTCTTCCAAGGATTAGCGTAGCCTTAAATCACATCAATTACCTAAGACCATACTAATCAGTCTTATGAATTTCTGGGTCATTACATTCACCCCTTCTTCTAAGAATTTTGTCCTCGAAGTTATAACATACTTACCCCTTTACCCGCTCGATGTCCATAACATTAGAACATCTCTAGGAGTCTTCACAATTGATCAATAACTGTGAATGAATTTGAATAACCAGGAAGTAAAGTAACCCCTTTAAAATAAACAATCCCCTTTGTCCGGCATCATTAGAAATTTTACTGAACACCTTAGGGGTATTAAAAAAATCTGCGAAAATTGCACTCACTTAACCCGAATACTTACCTCTTAAGGTGATCAACCTTCTGTACTCTATGTATATGCATAACATTTAAACTGGGTACTCCCACTGATGGAGATCAACCTTATGTACCCCATGTATATGCATAACATTTAAACTGGGTACTCCCAAGAAATACTTGAAAAATATAACTCGACTTTTGTCTAGCCAAAACAATTAGCTTAGACTTTTCAATAATGGTCAGCACATACGTGCAATAAAACATGTCTAGCCACATCATTTGGCATCAACACATATTTTCAAAATTTCAACATTGAAAATCATTTTATGACTTCATGATACCACATCTTTGGCACAGTGCATTGAGGATTCCGTCATCACTATGACTTCGTGATACCGCACCTTCACAGAAGATACGTTGAGGATTCCGTCATACATTATCTTCACACCATGGCTTCAATGGCGTAAGATGGTTTTGTAAATACATTTTGATATTTAAAAATCAATTGTGTCTAGCTGAATCAAGTAGCATAGACTCTCCTTTGAACGTTTCAAAATATTTGAAAAAATACTTTTGTTTTTTATCATACCACAATAGTAAAGATGTGACATTTCACACCTCAAATTACTATGTTGATGATAACCAGAAAACTTTTGTATTTTTAAAAGCACATAAGCACGATTTTAAGATTTTCAAAGTCTAACATAGCTAGAAGATTTGGAATATCCTAAAACCTCAAATATTCACCAATTTTCTCCTCATCTTTTCCAGCTTAATAACTATATCTATTATAGCTTAAATCTTGCTACTTAACTCTACCCACACTCACTGTTCATCGAACTTACCGCGTGTTTGGGCTCAGGAACTTACCACAATCATATGGTTGGAGGAGCTTGTCCTAGTCAGGCCAAAGTCGCCCATTCGCTGAGGGGCTCCACCACATGACTATGAGTCACGAACTTACCATACGTGTCGGTTCTCAGAACACGAACTTATCTTAACATTCTCTACCTATCCGTTATACACATAAGAAAAGAATCACCTTCTCAACATACATATAGCGAATAACGCGACACCAGGTTTCAATTGATTATCACTTTAAGAAGCTAAGTGGTCGTCAAACCAAACACAATCTCCTGCACATACAAGAAATTAGTCAACTCGACCACTATATCAATATAGGAAGTTAAGCGGTCGTTAAACCAAGAACAAATTCCCTGCTCATACAAAGAACTGTTGAACTCAACCACTACATCAATAAAGGAAGCTAAACGGTTCTAAAACCAAGCACAAATTCCCCGCCCATACAAGGAATTATACAACTCAACCACTACCATGAGTCCTCAATTAAAAACCCACAACCTGTTAGAGTTTATGCCCTAGAGGCTAATTATTTGATGTAATTGCTTAACATTTTTGATATTATATTTGATTGAATAAATGGATTATTTTATTATGATTTCATTTACTGCGTTATATAAATGTTAACATAATAAAAGCCCTTAGAATAATGATACAAATTATATAGCTTTAAGTATGTGACTTGAACATGAGATTATATAATTATAATTAGTATCATTGCTCTTAAATGTCCCTAGTCGAGCATCATTGTTAATGAGACAACAATGATGCATTGAGACTAGTATGTGAATTGACTGATGGTCAAATCTCATTGGTCATAAATATATGAGATATTTGAGTCAATGCATAGGTACATGTTAGAGAACAATGTACTGGACTGACCCACCATGAGAATTCTACATGGAGCATTATGCAAAGTGTCATAAGAAATTCTTATAGTGACAATGATGTAATGATCCTCCGACCTGAAGTCACTATATTATTACACGAGAATTTGTGTACTTTGATATCATCAAATGTCACCTTTAATAGGGTAGATAATAAAGGTGATTATTGGGTACATCATGAATCGTGTGAGGAATATGAGTGATCTAGATGGAATTTAACCCTCCTATATATTAGGGGTGATATCCATAGGCCTCTTGATTGAGTAGGACTATGAAATGCATGGCCATGCTCAAATATTGATTTGTTTCATATAGTCTACTCATTGATCAAGAAAACTCAGATTAAATTATGAAGAGTATGACACATTCCATGCCTCAAGTTTAATCTAGGACATAAGGTTAAAAGGATTAAATTACATTGAAACATTGGTCACGAAAAGGTTGTATCGAATCACCGATCTTATTATTATTTGGGTAGCAGTGATGCATTACTAGATGCCGCTCACTGTTTATAATTTTATAATATGATTTTAAAATTATTGCCAACATAATAATAACCTATAGGGTCACACACTTAGAACGTAATTAAAAGGGAATTAATTTAAATTGTAAGTATTTTAAATATGTCAATATGATTGATAGTATTTAAAAAATTACGAATTTAAATTAATAGGATAATTTGTATATATGTATATTAATTAAGTAAGACTTAATTAAAATATAATATATATAAATTTAGATTTTATTTTTCTATTTATTTTAGGTTTTAGTTAATTCCTATTAACTACTATATATATGATATATCAGTAGTCTAAAAGTCACGTAAGGAAAAAAAAAACCCTAGCCGCTTTCAGAAAGAGGCTAGAGAGAAAAATAGGTTAGAAATCCTGATCTTGGTGGCTAGTACCGCAAATCCCTTTTGCTGCAGATCGTGTGACGGTTCGCGGAGCGTTCGTGTGGATACTGTAGAGACGCAATCGCTGGATTGCGTTGAAGATTCGAAGCCGTTTCAGAATTCCATCGTCTCCTGTCCATCTCGAATAATCGGTAAATAATCTAAACTTCTGAATTAATATGGTTTTGCATGGATCCTAGCTTAGGGTTTCTGAATTTTTTTTTTAAATTTCGCTGCTTTCTTTGTGTCGAAACCCTATCACAACCTTCAATTACTCTTAACTTGATATGAATTTTCTCAATTCATACCTTATTACACTCAACACTTCAAGAGTTCACTTATTACTATTTCATAGTATCCTCATTGTTATAGCACCATGCTATCAACACAACCTCTTAATCATTTAACAGACCATCTGCATTTCATGATTTTACTATGATCACCATATGATCTTAATTCACAATTGAATTCACTATATGATTTCTCCTTTATTCTAGGATCGTTTAATTCTATCATCTTATCAATCATCTCTGATCATTTTACTGTACGATCCTTCTCTTTTTAAATTCTTGAATCACGTGTTCCCGGATTCTTTTCTATTCGTTTGGATTATACTCTTTGAAGATCCTTCTTTGAATCTTCTCAAATATACCTTATTTTCTTCTTTATAAATTTCATATATTCCGTACTTATGGCTTAAACTCCATATTTCAACACATACCACTCGCTACGAGTTTACTACTATTCCCTATAGTATCTTTGGTTTATAGCATCTTGCTATCTGCACATGCTGATAATCCTTTAATAGATCATTTAACATTTTCTTTAACCTTAGCCAATATCTGAGAACTATATTTCTCAACTTATGGCTCTCTACTCTAATCCCCCCATGTTCATCAAACATATCACGTATTTGGGCTCAGGAACTTACCACAATCATATGGTTGGAGGAGCTTGTCCTAGTCAGGCTATAGTCGCCCATTCGCTGAGGGGCTTCACCACACAATCATGAGTCACGAGCTTACTATACGCTTGAGTTTTTTTAGAACACGCAACTAACCTTACTCTTTCTTATTAAGGTTATAGCCTAAGGTACTCCTACCTAAGGTTTATAACCTATCAGCTCTGATACCAACTGTGACAGCCCCAAAATCTGTCTTCAATAACCCCAGATCTGGCCCGTCAAAAGTAACCTCAATCCTGAGTTTAAGTCGTTACACGAACAACCTTCTCCTTATTATACACAACATTACATAAAAGATAAAATTTAATGCTGTTAAAACTCAATATATTAATTGAGAAACTTAATTAACTTTCAAAAATCTTGCATTCCCAAAATCGTAATCTTTACATTGCTCTTTTACAACTCTAGATCATATACATTATAATTTAATATATAATCTTTACCTCTATAAGTTATTCTTTATAATCTAGTAAGCTAAACATATGATTCATCAAACTAGATTATCAAAGCAGCCAGTTGTAAGATATGTTACTATCGCATGTGAAGCCACTCTACGATCGTCTGGCTTGGCGGTCTACGCTCGCAGAAAAAACTCGGCCAGTGAAATTTCACTCTACAATCTCACAGTGAAGTTACTCAACGATTTGTACTTTACGACCAAGCACTCTACGATTTTTTAGGCTCACTCTACGATTAGCAGAGACTCACTCTACGATCAGCTGAGACTCACTCTACGATTGTTGAGACTCACTCTACGATCAAGACCACAGATCAATAAAGTCAATGCAACAATTGTTTCCCATTACAGCAACCGGAGTTTCCTATTCAACATACTGTATATCCAACGCCTTCAAGAATTTCTTCATTTACTTCGCTGAAAATGTTAATTTAAAGCAAGAATGAGCATGATGGCTCAGCAAGTCCAACAGCTATCACATAACACATAGGTTACATTTAATTTATGTTTTATGCTTCATGCTTGGCATTTACATAGGCATCGTGCTTATCATGCATTGCATTATAAAATCTACACATGCTTACAATGCATGTCAAAGTTACCATGTTATATAACTCATATAACACATTCGATTCATAGCATTAATTATATATATAACAGCTATTAACAACATATGATTGTACACATACATTTACAATCAGTTAGCACATAACATGAGTGCACATTTACTAGTTTATGCATATGACACATAACACTAAAAAACTTGCAAGGATAACACAGATCACTGAAAGACTTGTCTGGATTGCAACACCAGTTTACGCTAACCTTTCGCATTCCTTGCACCACCTATACTACATGAGAGATCAACGGTGCATTATATTAGTCAAAGTTTGACTCAATATTTAATCTTATTCTTAGGATGTCTACTTCCTTTTATCGTCCCATTTATTCACTAGGGTTGATTCATTAGTTTAGTCCATTGTGGATTCATCACGATGTTTCACATAAACACCGTAAACCTTGTATAGCCGACATTCCTTAATGCCATAACATTATCATTTGGTCCTCATAATTATTTAGGTCAATCTACCAATTAGTCACTATTGGACTTTACTAGATTTAATTCTACAATTACCTCATCAAGTTGTCATAATATTATCCGCCTCAGACAATATTTAAAACTCTTACTAATCCCAATTAGTATTACTTCAATTAATCTCTAAGGTTATTAAATTGCTAAATAACACTTTACACAGCGTTTCGACATTTATACGCCACACGTTTATCTCGCCTCATATGCACACGTTTAGCATGCTCATACACTTATCTGATTAATCGTTGATTAATGATAGACATCATTATAAATCATAATTTTCATGCTTTATACAAATAACAGTATAACTTAGTGTTGAAAACATTACACGTTGCACACGTGCATGCCCGACGCACTCCGATTGCCTCCAATTACCCATCATACATCAAGATGGTCAATTTAGACTCTATTACAGACCTTAAATCGAAAGAGTTAAAGAATAAAAGTTATAGGTCTATCTCTTAGATTTCCAAAACATCTTGAATCATATTAATCTGAATCCGTATACAAAAGTTATACTCATTTTACTATAAGAGGTCAAAATAGTCCCAAAAATGGTCAATTTCTACCTTGCTTCGGACATCAAATCGAAATTTGTAAAGAATGAAAGGTGTAGGTCTATCTATTATCTTTCCAAAACATCTTGAATCACCTCAATCCGAGTTCGTATGAGAAAGTTATGCTCATATTACTAACTGACGCTGAAGCTATCCAGACTCTACGATTTTCACTCTACGTTTTGCATTTTTCACTCTACAATTTTCACTTTTCACTCTACTATCACCAGCAGCACTCTACTATCAGCATCACCACTCCACTATCAGCAGCAGCACTCTACTACAGAACTCTACTATCAGCAGCAGCACTCTACTATCAGCAGCAATACTCTACTACCAGCAGCACTCTACTATCACCAGCAGCACTCTACTACCAGCAGCACTCTACTACCAGTCCACTCTACTATCAGCAGCACTCTACTACTCTACTACCAGCAGCACTCTACTACCAGTCCACTCTACTATCAGCAGCACTCTACTACCAGCAGCATTCTACTACTAGTTCACTTTACTACCAGCAGCACTCTACTACCAGTTCACTCTACTACCAGCAGCACTCTACTACCAGTTCACTCTACTACCAGCACTCTACTACCAGTTCACTCTACTATCAGCAGCAGCACTCTACTACCAGCAGCACTCTACTATCAGCAGCAACACTCTACTATCAGCAGCAATACTCTACAACCAGCAGCACTCTACTATCACCAGCAGCACTCTACTACCAGCAGCACTCTACTACCAGTTCACTCTACTACCAGCAGCACTGTACTACCAGTTCACTCTACTACCAGCAGCACTCTACTACCAGTTCACTCTAAAGTTTTATGAACATGAACATTGAGTACAGACCAACTGTGGTTCAGATTCACAATGTTGACTGTGTAAAATAACTGAAACCACTATTCTAGTTCCAATTCAATCATTAACTAGTTTCAACAACAGTTGACTACCGAGTTCACATTACTCTCATTTAAACACCTCATATGCAACTTTAGCATATTTTGTTTCCTTAATCCAACATAAGATAAAAACTAGCTAAATAAATAAGGATAATATCAAAATAACCGGATAATACCTTCAATCTTTAACAGATGTTTTACATTCAGATTCTAACTTCTTTGAACAGCATAGGGTCCTCTGAAGTTTGCATTTACTTCTCAAGCTCAATATCTCTCTTAGCCTAAATGCATGGGAAGGGGAAATGAGGGAATGACTGAGGTTATACACACTCTCTCAGCCTTAGAAAACTCTGAAGAGTTGGACCCTATAGCTTCCCCTATGCCTGACTTACTCCTTCTTTTCTCAGCACTGAGTCCTTGAGCTTTGCACAAAATATGCGTGCTCTACTTTTTCTGAGGTTTTGTCCCTAAAGGAGTGACACTCTTACTTTTTCCACCGGGTTATGTTATTACTCTTGGGCTGGGCTGTTATTTGTTTTGTTAATTAAACAATTGGTGGCCCAATTGTTACTTATATTGCAACTAAGCTTTGGGTTGCTCAAATTAAATTCCTAGTGGAAATATAAAATATTAATACCCCCATTATCCATAACTTTCGAAATGAAAATAAATATAACATTATTAATATTTACGAAATCTCATTAATTAATAACCATATTAATTAATTTACACGTCCAGCTTCAATTGCTAGCTATTCAATTAAATATCACATAGCTCATTTACCCTATCAAACTTTGATACTATACAACCTAGGTTGGTCCATTAATTTAATTAACCCATTAATTGAACCTTCCTTAAATTCCTTTAATTATTTCAACACATAATTAAATAAACCAAGCCATCATATAATGATTTAATTTAATCCTCTAGAAATTTACAATTACAGCCAATAATTTCCATTTCTCTATATTAAAATATTTCGGGTCGCTACAGTCCTTATGACCACTTGGTACAATACTTGAGATTAAAGTACATGTTTTACTTCCCCTCCTTTCATGTTGTTCCATAAATTTTCAATAATCAAGTTGTCAAAGCTCTTCAATGATTATTCATTTTGATTATTATACTTCATTGATAGTATTTCTTTATACTTGCTGAGCAATTTAGTTGCTCACTCTAACGAATTATATTTACAGTTAAAGTAGAAGGTTCAAAATGGTTGGACGTTAAAGATAAGGGAAAAGGTAAAGCCGAGGAATGAGACCTATAGCAGTAATATTAATATAATGTTGATAGTTAAATATCTAATGTTGTAATCTTTTAAGACACTAATATTTGAATGTAATGTAAGTAAATCTTGGGAATGTAAAGTTAAGATATGAAGTGTTATACTAATATAGTAAGTTAGTTGTATTATCTAACTGGTTATATCGTGAGATAGATAGTACTGCACCAAATTTAGAGTAGTGAGTACTCGGATTTGTGGGCGTTACAATTAATAAGTAGCATTCTTATTATAATTAATTTAGTTCTTAAATGGTTTAGGAATTAGATTAAATATAATAATTAATTTAGTTCCTAATTAGTTTGGGAATTGAATTAAATTAAAACCCTATTCCTAAAGAGTTTAGGAGAGAGGAGCAATTAGTCTATAAATAAGATGGGTCTTATTATAGATAGGGTTGGTTGAAGTATTACAACAAGAATACTTATAATTCTCTACAATCTAAAAGGTTAAAGAGAAAGAGAGTGTGAGAGAGAGATAGATAATTAGGGTTAGCCACTCAAGGTGTAGCAGAGCCTAAATCTACTTTTTCAAATCAATATTCTCTTAGTAGATCACCTTTAAAGCGCTATCCATGCTGAGTAGCTTGTGTTTAATCGGTGGATTTGAATGATCGTGAAGGAATGAGAGATTGGTGCTTGTAGACCAGTTCATGGTTTCGATCAATCTACATAAGGTATAATCTTTTATCATTCCTCAATTAATAATATCGCATAAAGGTAGATCATGGAATTTGGATTGTAGAAAATTTTAAATATGATTTATGCTATGTTTCCGCTGCGTTACATCAATTGATTGTATGTATGTATGTTTTTGCAAACCAACACAACTACTATGCTCTTAAGAATTATATCAGCAATGTAGACCTCCATGTTTCTGTTGATCTAGTTCCTGAACACCTTGTTCATCATATGTTGATAGGTGACTCTCACATTGATGAGACCGAAGGGCATGGCCCTGTAGGAATATATAGCTTTGTGATTGGTGAAGGTCGTCTTTGGAATGTCTTCGACCAATATCCCAATCTGGTTGTATCTGGAGAATATGTCAAAATAAAACTAAGCATTACTTGTCTTGCGGTGGAGTCTCTCAGTTGATAAATGCCTGGAAGGGGATAACTATCCTTCAAATAGGCTTTATTTATATCAGTGTAGTCCACACATATTCTCCACTTTTTGTTATGATATTTTACTAACACCACGTTTGTGAGTCATTCTGGGTAATCGATTCCAAAGATAATCCTTGTTGACAAGAGCTTAGAAATATCTTCGTCAATTAGTTTATGTCTTTTAAGTGTGATGGTTCGGCATTTCTACCTGAGAATTGACAATTAGCTTGTGCATTGCTACCTTTTCATCAATCATATGCATATCGATTGGGTTCTAGGCGAAGATGTTACCATACTCTCTTAGAAGGCGATTAGAAGGCCTTGGAAGTCAGTTTGTAGTTCGAGCCCTATTTGCTCCATCTTCTCCTGTTTGTATGAGTAAAATTCTACCTTATCTATCTCTTCAGGTGGGGTAGCTGACGGTTTGGTGCAGCTTCTATAAAGGGTTCCATTTTAATCTTCATGGCTTATTATTATTTGTTGACCCATGTAAAATTGGCTTAGAGAGCTTGGAGATAGCACTTCCTAAACATGTCTTGGTCTTCCATAACTTCTTCGACTCCAAAATCGATTGGAAACTTCATCTTTAGATAGGGAATGGAAGTGATCACTTTTGGTACTGATAAGGTTGTTTTGCAGAGGATGTCATTGTAGTTGTTATCCCTGTTGTGAATCATTTCTATAATAAAAATAGCTTAATTTAAAGAAAGTAATTAGCATAGCTAAATGCAAAGAGACTAATTAGCATAACTTGATTTAAGGAGAGTAACTAAGAAATTAGGCATAGATGTATGCTCAATGATTTTCTTTCCATATATTTACTTCTAGATTGTTCCTTTATTGTGTATATAAATTCTCAACTGTTGTAATCTTTCATTGATGATAACATTATATAAAACAATGTCTTCATTTTGTCATTATAGTTTAATTATCATGTTCATCATGATTAAGTTAACAAAAGTTATTATTTGTAAATTATGCAAATGAGAATATTTCGTGAGAATATTTTGTGAAAAGGAGAGAGTAGTGTTTTTCCATAAGATATTAGTGATTTATATATTTCTTGTTTGGTTAATTAGGGATTCCTGTAAATGGAGAGACAGCATTTAAGAACCCCAGTAAAGGACTAAACATGGCATACCACTCTACAACTACAAATCTTCTCATCAGGTTTTTCAAAGGAGGTAACATCATTCTTGTTTCTACAACATTTAAATTTTTTGCTGCTCTTCTGATTATTATCTCTTTTTACGAAGATATTTGTGATTTATATCTTTCTTGTTTGGTTAATTTGGGATTCCTGTAAACGGAGAGACAGCATTTATGAACCCCATTAAAGGACTATACAAGGCAGACCACTATACAACTACAAATCTTCTCATCAGATTTTTCAAAGGAGGTAACATCATTCTTGTTTTTACTACATTTAAATTTTTTGCTACTCTTCTGATTATTATCTCTTTTTACTGTTTGTGAATGTCATTATTACCTATTTACTAGAATTGCCAAATTGATGCAAAAGGTTCATTTCATTTTAGCTCATCATTGTATATTGCTTAATGTCTTTGCCTAGTTGTTGTGGCAAGAAGCAAAAATTTATGATTGAAATAAGATCGATCATATAAGGGCTTGATAGACAATAGTTTGTGTAGTAGTTATATCTTATTGCCCTAGGATGATCCTTTCCATGAAGAGGATAACTAAGCTACAACACTAACACCTGTTCATCTCTTCTTGTAAGTCTTGGAAACTTGGCCTTAGTAACCTTAATTCTAAGTGAATTATAAGTAATAAAAAAAATAGTTTATCTCTACGTGAGAAAGCGTTGACCATTTCTTCTCAGCGTAGAAGAAGAGTGGAATAGAGAATTGTGTTGTGTTTGCCTTGAACCACTTCAAAACCTAGTCTTGTTTTCATACCCTTCATTTTTACACTTTTTGCTCCTATAACGTTGTAAGTGTTTGCATTTATATTTGTGTTCAGGAGGATTTTTCAAACTCTAAACTTTGAGGGATTTTTCCCTGCCAAATATCATCTTGTTTAACATGAATAAATTTAAGGGTTAACTTGGTAATATTAATTCATAAAGTTCTAAGAGACCATTTCACTCCACCCCTTCAATCTATTTAGTTGCACCTTTGGAACCAAACATTTTTGTTATGGGTTAAAATAACCTATAAAATAAGTCTATAATTATAGCTATTTATTTTTCTTATTTGCAGCTTTTTGGAGTGTCCTTCTATTCCTAATCCCTCCGGAATTATGGTTCATTTATGTCTTGATATGGGTAATAAAAACAAATATCACAAATATCAAGAACATCTGTGGCATGAAAGTATCGCACATACAAGTAGAACAACTTGTAAAAGCAATATGCTCAATCGTTATGAAGAAGATTGACCATTCAATAGCTTGGGACGTTTTAGGAACATCGATGTCAACAGCAGTTACACATGGCACTTACGAGATTATAGAGGAGTGCATTAGAAATTATCATAGCCTTGTTTGGTACGATGTGGAAGGGTTCTCTTTGTTCCTTGCAGCCATAAAGTATCGTCAGGAAAAAGTGTACAATCTTGTATATCAAATGTCTGAGTACAAGGTATTTTCTGCAGCTGAAAGCACAAAAGGAGAAAATGCACTACATATTTCTGGCAAGTTAGCGCCTCAACATTACCTTAGTACTGTAACCGGTGCAGCTCTACAGATGCAGCGTGAGCTTCAGTGGTTCAAGGTAATCATAATACACACTACCTTAATTATTTCGGTATGTAGAATATTACACGTTCCAACTTTTTAACTTTATAAAAGCATATTAACGCTGGCATAAGTCACATAGAGACTTGTTCAATTGACAATTTACTTTTTAGAGGTTGAATTGCAAAGTGTCTCTCCAAGTTATCACTTAACTTCAGTTTGGCGCTTTAAGTTGTAAAAATCTCAAGTAAATCCTTCAAGTAGCTAATTGAATCCTTTATGGGGGGGGGGGGGGGGAACTCCATTTGAGTTGCAGACATGGTCAAAGTCAACTGAATCAAAATGGCCTTTTGAAGGATTCTTTTGTAATTTAAAGGGGCAAATTGAAATTGAGTGAAAATTTGGAAGGATATTTTTGCAATTTAATTGGCCTAGTTGAGTTAAATATTTGTCCCCCTAAGTTGCCGTGGAATTTCAAAGTGGCCCTTAATTGAAAAAAAGTGACATTTTCGTCCTCTAAGTTGACATCTTGGTTCAATTTTGTTCCTTGGAATACATAATTATATAGTTAGAACCGTCACACTAAAAATAAGCACGAGGAATAAAAATAAACTAAAATACCAATTTGAAGAAAGAAAGTGTCATTTTGGGCAATTACATAAGGGGGTCACTTTAAAACTTGCAATTTATAGGGACATATACGTAATTCAGCAATTAAATAATGGTATTAGTACTAGAGTACAAAGCATGAAAATGACAAAAAGTACTTGATTAAAACCATCAAAACCAAAACACATAGCCAGGACTACAATCATATAACTAATTTGTTGGATTTTTTCTATAAAAATTCTATTTATCTATTTATTTAATGATTATTTATGTTGGACATTTATTTATTAATAAAAGTACATTATTCATCATTCATTAAATGATAATTTATTTTGTTTATATAAACTCCAAATTTATAGATATTATGATTTATATGTATAAATAAATAATATACACAGAAGATATAAATCATATGTAATATATATAAATAAAATAAATAATGGTTTATAATCTATGATAATTAGGAGATATTATCATGTAGATTATAGTGCGTTAACAGATATGATTTATCTTGATCAAGGAAGTTAGACTTCTAATTAAAGTACTAGTGCATTAACAGTGTGTATTAAACGGATCATGTGATAATATTTTATTTATAAAATATTTTCACATAAACACTAATTTTTGAATATTTATTATTTTAATATTCCAATGAATGAAATTATATTGTGTTAATTAATATCTCAGAATGTTAATTAATATATTTAATTAATATCAAAAACATTATTATTGTCAAAATATCTATAAAAATTTTCATAAGATAATTTATTATTGATCAAAGAATCTTGGCCAAGTCTTTTAATATTCATTATTAAAAGGATTGATTTAATTGTTAAATCAATTTATGATCAAATGAAGATAAATTATGGACTTATGAAATTAGTTTAAATATATTGGGATTATATTTAATTCTGAAATATTTATGTACATCTATAGAGAAAATATTTACAGTTTATTACTAAGTTTATTTTAATTAATTCCTGAATTGAAGTGCAATTACAATTATTTGGTTGAATTAATTATAATTAATATGTATTTAGTATATTATTATTAGATAATAATATATAAATAAATATTGGAGTCAGAATAGGAATCCCTTAGGATCCTCATCCTAACCTAATATGAATCAGTTTCATTAGAGAAATAATGATCAATGAGGATATAAATATATCATTGATCAGATACGTAAAAAAGAAGGTTCACTACAAAAAAAAACGGCCATTTGGCAACAACGCGTTTTCGTTGTTAAAGGTCTTTTGCAACGAATTTTAGAGCGTTGTAGCTTTCGTTGCGGAATGAGGTTGCTAATTATTCTGCAACGAAATTATTTTGAACGTTGCAAAAAGTGAAACATTTAGCAACAAAACTTGAATTTCGTGCAAAACCATAGGTCATTTAGCAACGAAAAAATTCGTTGCCAATTTATTTAGAAAATGTTGCTAAAAACCAATTTTCGTTGCAAAAGCCTACTTATTAACAACGAAAAACATTTTTTCTTTACCAACGAAAATGAACTTTTGTTGCCCTTGATATACTTTTGGCAACGGAATTTGGCGTTGCTGAACAACTTGATAATTGTTGCCTAAACTTGTTTTCGTTGCTAATTGTATACTTTTTAACAACAATTTTCGTTGCTAAATGTACACAATACATCGGTCATATATTATTTTGCAACGAGATTATGATCAATTAGCAACGATAATATGTGTTACAGATTAATTTTAAAAAGCAATGAAAGTTATCGATTAGCAACGACACTATACGTTGTTGTTTGCTTTTTATTTGCAACGAAAGTTGATATAATTTGCAACGAAAATTGATATGATTTGTAATGAAAGTTGATTTGATTTACAACAAAAGTTGATTTAATTTGCAACGATATAAATGTTGCCTTTGTTTCAACAATATCTTGTTCTTTAAAGAATGTCGAATTATTTTACAAACAAAATAAATCCTAACTCAATGACTATAATTATTGATTCATGACATAATCATTCATTACCTTTGCAAATAATTACCATCCCACATTTATTCAATCAAGTATATATCTACATATATAGAGAGACTACACTTCTTATAGCAAGTCATAGATGTAGGAAATGTGACACCCCAGGATTTTACAGATATGTTAAATAAGGATTATGATTAATTAAGTAAGATTATTAGATAAAACCTAGTTATGAATGACAGAAAGTGTAAGATTAATTAAATATGATTTGATAGGTGATCAATGTATTATTATGTAATTAAAGTTATTTTGTAGTTAAAGAATATATATATATTATAAATGACCTGTGATGGTTGATTAACGAGGAATTGATTTTTATGATGAAATGATAATAAAAATGAGATTAAGATAAAGGTTTGATTGTTGTAATGCCTACATTAGGGGAATTTGAAAGGAATTATGGTAGAACACTAGATGGTGTCAGTTTGTGATAGGATCAATGTATGTTTATGAATGTAATTGATGAAATAAGGGAAAAGAGACATTAAAGTGAAAGAATAAAAAGAAATAAGGGCGTTTATGTGAATTAATGTTTAATTTATAATATTTAAGACGAGTTTAATGAATAGGCCTAAAGAGGTGAAGTTATGAGTATGACAAGTAAATGAAAGTTTGTATGAGTAGTAAAGAAAAGAGCCGTATGATCAAATCGGCTGATTAAGGATTTATGAAATATTAAGTGCATAATATGTGTTTATATGGAATTTGTAAGGAAATTGATAATAAATGATGAAAATAAGATAATTGTGATATAATGTATAAATACCGAATGTGATACTCTTAAATATGAGTAGAAGGAACGTAGAGTTGGTATATGTTCAGAATTAGTATTATGTGTGTTAAATAAACTAGCGAACGGAAGTTAAAGTCATAATAATATTATATGAGTTTAAAGAATAAATATTGATGGAACTCGATAATTTGGTCGAGGTACGCTTCCCGAGGAAGTGGTTTATGAAAATGATGAGTGTTATGACTATTTTGAAATATCAGGAATTGAAATTTATCGAATGTGAAACCAAAAAGGGTTCGTAAATAATTAAGAAATTATATTATGTAAATTGATCAATGTTATGAATCATTATTGTTATTAATTAATGAAAAGCAATTTTTGAAGTGAGACAAGTATTTTGGGACAAGCCAATTATGGTGTATTTAATGATGAAATAAAATTTAAGCATAATGGAGCAAGGTTGGATCAAAAAGGAATTTAATTGGATTGAAATTAAGTAAGTTATGAATTTTGGGATTTTATTTTTCTAGCAATTGTGGCAATTGACCAAGGTGCCCTCAACAATTCAAGTAATGACAAATGTGTCCTAGAAATGAATAATGACCAAGGTGTCCTTGTTTAGCCATGTAAAAAGACATATGTGTCCCTAACCATGCATGAGTTAAGACTAACCAAGGGTGGTTAGTTGTTGGAATATGCATGTATTATATGTGTGTATATATTTTAAGTATCCAACTAAGTTAGCTTATTTTCATTCTTCACTTTCGAAGATGCTAGAGAAGAGAGGGAGTTCAAGAGAGAAAGAGAGAAGAAGCAAGAGAAAGCTAGGGTTTTGTAAGGATTAGCTTGAAAGATTCAAGGAGAAGTGTTCAAGAGGCTTGAAACAAACTATCAAGTGGAGTTATAACTTTATAAAAGTTCATAGCTAGGAGAAAAAGGAGCTACATGAAGGTAAATTCTGGTTCTTGCTCTAAAACTTAAAGTTTATGTGGGTAAATAGAAGTTTAAGAGTAGTCATGCATGGAGGTGTGGCTAGATGTAAGTTATATGAGTTTATATGTGTTATCTATGAGTTATGCTATGAAACCCTAAGCTCAAGTTGGTAGAACCAAGATGTTATGTTATTAAGTTCATGTTCTAGGCTAAAAGTTGTGATTTAATGCATGATTATGTGCTATATGTAGTTAAATTGGACAACAACATAGATGGAAAGGTTGATTATAAAGAAATCATATGTAATATTATGATAATAGCAAACAAGAATGTTTTGAAGATTAAAAATTATGTTTTGTATAAGGAAGTGTAAATATTAGGCTATACTTTTTGTGTAAACGACGTAATAATCTGTAAAGTGCACTCGGTTGTGCATATGGAAGTTATAAAGACCTAAGAAGTTATTAAATGCATATGTGTTAGCCCATGTGGTGTTTGGAGATCAAAGTGTCAAGTGAGCTTAAGTTTGAATTTTGAAAGTTTGGAAAGTTTTATGAAAATCCAACTCAAGGATGATTTTTGGCAATTTGGAGGGATTAAAGATGAAATGGAGTCAAATGACTCATGTTTATGATAATACACGTGTCTAGGTTATTTTGGAATTCAACGGATTTGAATTTGAGCGAAATGGCGATTCGAACGATCGAAATCGATCGTTTCGAATCAAAATGGATTTTTAATGGACAATTCTCGCCTCGTGCGAAATTTTATCGTTTTGAAAGTTGGAACATGTCATATATAAGCTATGTGAACTATGTCAAGTGTTGGAATTGAGTTTTGAAGCAATTGGCCAAAAATCACAAAGTTGCAAAAGTTGAGTTTTAAAATTCTGAAAATTTTTCCAAGTATAGAAACGTGTTGAACAGCCCTCCTAGGGGCTAGTGTATCTCTACTTTTAAGAAGCCAAATGAGGCAAGTAGTATTTTTGTAAAATACTAGGTAGTAAGGTCTAGATGTGGTCCAAATTTCAGCTCAATTGGAGTTAAGATGAAGAAATTAAAAATCGGCAAAGGTAGGGCAAAAATCAGAAAGTGCTGAATTTGAACATGGCGCCCCCGCGCCATGTTTTGTACTAAAAATGGCGCCCCGGTGCCATTTACTGTTCATGGCCGAGAGCTTTTCGCGGACAGCGAGCTCTGGAGGCGCCGAGGCGGAGGTACTGTTCATTTGAAATTTTTTTAAGCTTCCAAAAAGCTATATTTTGATATAGAATGATAGAAATGAGTTATATAAACCCTAAAAGTAATAATAATGGTTAAATTAAAGGGTGTAAAGTTATAATGAAACGATAAATGGCATAGTGTAACATGCCTAAAGTTAAGCCAAAGCATGATTTAAGTTATGGAAAGGTCAGGGGACAATGTAGGATGTATTACTAACCTACATAGGGTGTAATACATCAAATGTAATGTGATTAGAGATTAATGGTCAAGTGATTATGATCTAAGTTTGATAAGTCATATGAGTTTATGATCGTATAATGATGAATGTAGAATGTATGTTTACAGATGAAGTTCGGACTAGTAACCGAGGCAAGAAATGGTTGACGAGGCCAAGCTACGCAATAAAGGTTAAGTGTAAATAAATGCGGTACAGGCAAGTTTTTCAGACCTAAAAGTACTAATTGAACTACGTGAATTATGTGATAATTGAGATGGGCACTCCGTGCCACAACGTGAACTAACTGTTAAATGCAATACGTGATATATGAGCATGACATGTTAAATTAAAGAAAGCATGATGCATATTATAAACTGCGAGCATGAAAGGTGTTAACTGAATTACTTGCTGAGCTTTATGCTCATTCTTTCTATGAACTAACATTTCAGGTAAAGTACAAGAAGGCCGAATAATCCGGTGATGCTAAGGTAAAGAGTGTGAATGCATGGAGATACGTGAAGAAATTGTAATTTGTATTTGTGAGATATTCATGTAAAGCAAATGTATGTAAATTTGTAATAATCGGTTTTAATTGTTAAACCTAAGTGGTAGAAAGGAATGTATGATTTGCTAATTTGTATTATCGAAAAATGCAAAGTATATGTATATATATTATCCCGGAAAAAAATGGGAAAGTGATACATGTGATAAACTTGTATGTATGATATAAAGATATGTAAATAGAAGATATATGATATAGAAATATGATGAATGATTATGTGTTAACGAGAGCAGGTAACGAACAGATACAGGTAAACAGGGTCATATGTAGATACTTCATGGCGAAATTTTATTTACATGTTATATAGCACATGAATATATATTTGGTTATGGAAATTGTATATCATAGGTCACAATTGAAAAAAATGAGGACCTAAGTCTAATAAAGGGTAACGTGAATGTTGCGATCCTGAGACTAGTAAGGAATGTAAGTTAAATAAGTTTTAAAAAAAAAATATGGACCGAATTACGGTCAATTAAAGTTAAAGGTCAAGTTTGATGCACGAAATTCCAGGTTAATATGATTTTAAAGTTATTAAATGTGATTTCCAGAGATAATCGGATAATTAAATAAGGTCGGGATTTCGGGTTATCACAGGAAACCTAAAGTACTCTTCTGCTCTACGTGCAGCTCGTATGCCTTCAGATCAAATAATCTCTAAAACAACAAAGTAAAGGAGTGTAGTCTGCTGCCAGTTTTAAGAACATCTGCTAGGAGTTTCAGGAACTAACCTACAATTTGAATGACCAAAACTATATTATTTACAATCATTTAAGCAACATTTTTGGATGTTAAGTTGACTAAGTTATAGTAGTAAGCAAGGGTTAAACAAAAAATCGTACATGATAAATCTACTTGATAAATGTAGACTAAAGTGGATTAAATGGATGAGATATAGCTTGCCAATTATAATTTTGTCATGCTATAAAAGATGAGGTGAGACAATAGGTTTATCAATATACCATTGAACTATTGAAGTACTTATAGAACTCAAAGAACTCACTGGCTTTAATTAGCAGCAGCAAAATTAAAAGTACTTACAGAACTCAAAGCACTCACTTAATCACAAATCTCAACTTGCTCCAATGTGCTAGGCACCTGCAAAAAATAAATATAAATTATTATAGGGCATAAACATTATCATATCAACCAAGTGTCAAGGAACAAAAGTTATTAAAATAACATACATAACGTGCTCTGAACTGAACTTCATTTGAATCACAGATGATAGACACAAAAACTTAACAGAGGAGTCTTTTTATCTGCATATTAATCCAGTTGAAGAGTTCAAATTGGTTCATAAAAAGTAAAAAGAAAATAAAATAACTATTTCTTTCATACAATTGTTATTCAGAAAAGCTTCACTTCTTTT
This sequence comes from Hedera helix, assembly GCA_947179155.2. NCBI lineage: Eukaryota > Viridiplantae > Streptophyta > Magnoliopsida > Apiales > Araliaceae > Hedera > Hedera helix. The sequence goes on from OX359287.1 coordinate 5,234,441, forward strand.
CTTACACTGGCTTCCTTAACAAGTCAATTTCATAATACTGAACAACAAAACTTTGCTTATATGCATAAGACACTAAAATAGTTCATTAATTCGAATAAAATAAGAATTGGCAAAATCACCCAGTAATACTAAAATTGAGTTAGGTAAATCAAAAGCACTACAAAATCAGCAGATTGATATCTTTACAAGCGCAACAACGCAAAAAATAGTCACTACATGATAAAATATATTTCATATTATGATAGTTTCAAGAAAAACAAACAAACTCCTGAAAATAGAGAATACAATTATGTTGACAGATCAGACTTGAAATTTGATCGACATGATGGTCGTGCCTGTATTAAACTCTTCATCACACTGCCAATTGGAATAACAGAACATAAGAATACCATTTAGGAAACATTACTATATTAATTTTGTGACACAAATAGTTATAATGCAGAAAATATGCAATCTCACTTTAATGATCTACCAGTGAAAAGATTATGGGGTAATCAATACACAATGAAAAAAAGGAATGAAAGAAAAAGTAGACATATTATCCTATTCAATAGTTATGCAGTTAATCATTTAACTGAATGACTGCCATTGTTGAATCAAACAACTTCATTGCAAAACAAATTGTAATGAATGCAGAAACAAAACTCAAAATTGTAAAGAAAGCACTATATAAATTGTAATAAGTAGACGACCAACCATGCCAATAACTCCATTCTAATTGTGGACAAAAGAAGAAACATGAAGGAATCACAAACTCATTTCGAAGTCTAAAGCTTTATTAAGTGCATCCAAAAAACTTCAAAATCTTAACAATTATATTGTTTTATTATTTGCATATGCTCAGTTGTGGTACGGGACAAGATAATATTTTATGAAATGACAACAGAACTTCAACCAGAAAGAAAAATAACTTATGCTGAAAAGTTCATGAATTTTCTGTCAATAACTCCAACCTATTACATAAAATCTACCAAAAGAACACTAAACAGAATGTTCCAAGCAAACTTTTTCTTAAAAAAATTAAGCAGCATAACTATTATTAATTAAAAAAACCACAGAAAAAAGTTTGGGGAAAACCAACATTTTTAAGCAAGAGGTGTATGCCAGAAAAGCTAACTGGTGTCTAGAAGAAGGAAATAATTTATTAGCCATGCAATGACACGTGAGGATCAATAATGCTACTAACAAACCAATCTGATGAGGAAAAAAGTACTTTGGAATAATCAAAAACTGCCATTTCCGTAGAGTATGTCCATCTCCATTATTGTTGAATCATCTCCTGGTACATGCTACATAACCCTGAATTGGTATTCATGAACTAATATGAGAAGGTTGTAACCTTGAAATAGAGAATTGCTCATGTAACCAAATGAACGCATTGTAAATGTCAAATTTGTAACGATACGGGGTAATTTCATAAATTGTCAGAAAAAAATCAATAAATGAAACTTTAAAAATATTTTTGTAGCGACTTTGATGTAATTTAATTTTGTCATACATGTTGAATGTTGTCATCTAATTTACTCTATTTTAATAATCATTTTGTGATAATTAAATTAAAATACAAAAGGTCTTCGTCCTTCACTACGCAAGACCATACTAGCAATTAACAAATTATATCAATACACAGCCGAAAATGTTAACCTGTGTCCACAACTAACAAATTATATTGAACGTTTTAGATGATTCTATAAAATGATCGGATAGCTGGAGGAATAGTGCAAGAAATCTACCTCACTAACAATTACGAAACATTTTATGAAATAGAGTTAGATAGAATTATAAAGGCTCACTAATACTTCTCCACAACTAAAAAATTGGCATCGCAATATTAATCATTTTCTTATCAACAAACTACTGATCTATACGTGAAAAGGGCATACCATGGAAAACATAAAATAAACAAACAAACAAATAAATAAAATAAAGTAACCAATTATTAGCAAAAATCAACTTTTAGTCCTCCGGTGTTCAAGCATTAATGGTCTATGTTCTTCCCAGATGGATAATTTGTTGTACTTAGATATTTTGGTTAATACTGACTGAATGTCATTTAGTTTTGAGGCTGTAAGTTTTAATCATGTAAGTTAGAGTGGTAATTGTGTGGCACGTGGACCAACAAAGTTGGCCATTAATTTGGTTTTCCATACTTGCTAGTTGGAAGAAATTCATCAAGTATTGACCTGCGGCAAGCTCAACCCAAATCAATAATACTAGTGTTTTTCATACTTGCTAGACATTATTGATGTGATGATACATTAACTTGCAACAAGCTCAACCCAAATCATTCTAAACAAAAACAAGCGTATTAAACTAATTTTCAAGGTTAATGATACATTAATCCCTGCAACAACTCAAGGTTAACTAATTTGTTTCTTCATTAAACTAATTAATGCACTAATAAGATGTTACTACCACATTGTGTAGGTAGGTAGGTAGGTAGGGGGAATCCAGGGAGAGAATATTTCATACGACCCGTGATATAAACAATATAAATAAGCACAAAGATCACTGATAAAAATTACAAAAAAACTGCAAAGAACTTAAAAACTTAAAACATTATCAATATCTGCTACACCCTTTCTGGTAATATTCACAAAAGCTAATTGAGGTATGTAATAATAACAGTAATAAAGAGTACAAAGAACTCAAAAAACAGGAGAATGCCTATCTGTACTTGGTACATGGAAAACGTAGAAATTTGCCTTCTCGATGTTCTTTCATTGACGTATATATGTTATAATAACAATAACAATAACAATAACAATAACAATAAGAATTGCAAAATGTCTATTAGTATTATTATAATATATTCTTATATAGGTTCATAGTTATGGGAAATACAGATACAAAATGCTCTTCTACCAAAATCGGCATGCATTCCCTTCATCCTAAAATGCATGTTAATAGTACTCCTCCTTTCCATAAAACTAGCCTCATTCGCAAATTGGAGTAATTTTGTTCCATATATATAAATAAATAAATAAAGTCTTTATTTTATTAATAGTAATATAACAGTCCTTAAATTTAATATTTTCATTGTTATACAACCATTACTTAGTGACAAACAAATTGTTTCGAAAATAAATATGACAGAAATATATATATATATATATATATATATGTATATATATATATACACACACACACACACACACACACACACACACACACACACACACACACACACACACATACATACTAGTTCAAGGAAATTAAATTAAACAAAAGCTCTTCATGTAATACCAACTTTGTTCCTCTCTTAATTATTTAGAGAACAATTGAAATATATATATACAAGTTTGAGGATGGGAATGTAGGTGAGTATGATATCACTTGGACAGATGCTTAGTAGAGATTTTCTTAAATGTTAATATGTCATGATCAGTCTTCTTTATCATGTCATGTTAGTTAATGTGTCATAAATTTTGTTTATGATCATGTTATGTAATATGTAAATATCCTTTTGAAAAACAGAGGCCAAAAGGAAAATTTAGAAATTAGTCCATCTAATTTCTTGCATGCAAATATAATATCAAAAGAGAATTGAAAGACTCCAATAAATAACTTTAATGTCATTCATGTCAAAGATGGGAGATAAGTTTATCAAATCAATTACTGCACTATTAATGTACACAAACAAAAAAGGGTTGTCTATGTTATATACTACAATCAAAAGTCTGATCCCCAAGCTATGGAGCAAAAGCATCACTCACACAGGAAGATCAAAAAACCAAGGCCCTCTTACCATATACATAGATTTTGTTATTCTTTTCCCTATCAATATGCTCATAGATCCATCATTATGCATGAATCAAACAATATAGAATTTATGTTAACATGACCAAACTCATATTTGTTAACCCCCAATGTCAAATAACCACAAACAAACCCAATACTGCTATGGGATAGTAAACTTCCAGAAAGCCATTGATGATGAGTGCAAAACTAAAAACTCAAAAAAATAAAAAAATAATAAAAATTAACAAGTATACATACAACATAACTTAGTTATATTAGTATTTTTTTCAATTAACTTCATCTACCTCAAATGTTAATAACCCAACAATCATGAATCAAAATATAAGGAAATGCATGAATAACCATAAACAAACACGATTCAACCATCTCAAAATCTTCTATATTAACCCTGATACACCAATTCAAGACAACAAATTTAATCCAAACAAAGTACAAAAATTACATAACCAAAACACAAATCCTAATATACCCAAAATATAATAAGTTCTAATAGTGGGAGATATAATAAATTAAAACAAAAGGGGTTCATGGCAGTGCTACAATTGTGATGAAACATAGCAAGAGAGATCACGAAACTAAATAGTTACATATAACTAAGTAATTACATATAACTTGCACGATGAATTTCAAGATAATTATGGCTAAAAGAGCAATCTTGGGGGAAAATTCAACATATAATCAAATAATAATCAAGCTGTAAATCAAAAACATAATTTTTTTTTTTGAAGACACTAATAATCAAGCCGCAAATCGAAAAACATAAAAAATTTAGAAGACTTGAGTCTTATTGGGTTACCTTAGCACGCATCTTCACTCAACTTTCTACAAACTTCTCTCATATTCACTCGATGAGCCGAATTTACTCCAGGTATGAGCAAATTGTGTTTCAGAGCTAGATTGAAATGATCTCTTAAAATTACCGGAAGAGGAATGCTGGTAATTGTAGCCTTCACACTTGAATACATAAGCAACCATTTGTGAGATAGAGGATTACTGATTTGGTGAAAAAGGGGTACAAATTAACCACCCAGGGTAGGGGAAAGAATAATTTGGGGAAAGAATAGAAGAGGCTATACTGAGTGAATGAAGGAAAAAAAACTTTTGAAAAAAAACTTTTTATCTACCGCCTTACCCAAAATGTTGCCGCTAGTTTTTTTTCTCAACTTCCCACTCTTTTGAATATTTAATAAAAATAACAGGTTTAGATTTTGAAATTTTATAAATTAATGTTCACTTAGAAAATCTTTATAAGAAAATTAGTTTCGACCAATACTATATTATTTGCCTTATTTTTTTATATATATATAATCAATTACCCAAATAATCAAAAAAAAATTAATTTCATTAAATTAAATATTGTTAAAATTCATCTTACTTTATCTTTTTAATGGATAAGTATTAAGAAATATAGTAAATTCTATATTATAAAGTATAATAATATTTTAATTCAAAAATATGACACAATTATTACCTTTTTAAAATTACTATAAAACGTTTTTAGATTCAAAATTGATATATATTCATTTAATTTTTAGTCATTAAAATGAGCAATATTTTAAACTAAGTAAAAAGTGCTACTAATTATAAGATTTATTATTATTAATTTTATGAATATCTCAAAGGAAAACAAAGTGTTTTCTAATTTGGTTCTTCAAAACAAGAAGTAAGGGAAATTATTGTTAAATAGATGTGGATAATAATTGGTCACTATTTAGAAATTATTATTAATTGTCTTTGGTTGGATGACAAGAACACATGGTGAAAGTTCTCTTTGGCCTGGGTGCAAAGAAGAACCTTTGTTAGCTGACTGGTATGATCATGACCGCAGGTGACACAGTTGGTGAAAAGATCGATGATGTATACTAGACATCATGATCTATCATGACCAATGGTGTTACAATTGATGAAAGATCGATGGTGTATACTAGACATCATGATCTGTTTTATTCTTCTAATAAATGGTTTATTCCGCTGCAGTTGTTGATCTAAAACTTATTGTTTATTGTGTTGTATCAATAATTCAATTGTTATGTTATATCATCTTTATCATTGTTGAAGGTTAAGGATAATTCATTCATTATTACCTTAGTCATGATATTCTTTACTGGGCTATTTGAGTTTACCCTTTTGTTTCACTATTTTTCTCAGGAAAGGAGAGTCTAGTCGGGACTAGTCGGGGAATGGAGTAGTGGTCCAAGGGAGAGTTACTATAATAGTCTTCACCATATTATAAAATAGTGTGACAATAATTCTAGTGAAAATAGTGATGACGATGTTGTGTGGACCCAAATTTAGGAGCGTCACAAAACTTGTACCTAGCCATATTTTTCTAATAGCTCATATGAAGAAAACAGTGATGACGATGTTATATTTTTCTGAAAATGTGGATATAGATGAACCTGATGATATGGATGATGGGAGAAATGATGTGGTCTTATTAACATAACTTCGAGACCAAAAATAACTTTTTTAGTGAATACTCAATTTTTTTATGTTGATTTATTAAAAAATTTAAACTCAAAAATAATTTTAAGTTTGTTTAAATTCTATAAAGAAATAGTATAGCAATTATTAATAATTTTGAGTTCATTTATATTATTATAATTGTTTCCGTCATAAAATCAAATAAATAACATATTAATTTTAAAATTTAAAATTTCACAAACTTTAAGATAACATAAGAATATTACCCAATAGAAACTCGAAAGTACATATCAGTAGTAACATGAAGATAACATGACCATCTAAGTTCAAAATTATTTATAAATACGTATAAGTATAAGTTTTCAAACACTCTATACATATATAGATATTTTATCAATTATGCAGAAGAGTCTTAGATACAAAAATTACAATATTTTAAAAAGTAGTAGTAAATTATTAATTTAACAAAAATAACATAATAATAAATTTCAGAATATTTACATAATTTTAACTACCATTGGAAGCTGTCGTTAACACTCCAAAATTAATCCTTACTTTCAATGACTTAATCAGTATAATAGCAAGTAAGAGTCAATCCCACAGAGAATGATATTGCTTCAATAAATTCCAATATTTTCTATTTATAAATAACAGTAAATAAATAAGGGGGTTTCGAGTTGTAACTTTGACTAAATGAATTGCAAATAATTAAAGTCAAATATTAACGAAAGAAATCAATAAAGAGAAACTTCAGTTCTTCAGTTCAGTATCACTTTTTCACCTTTAACAGAACAATCAAGTCTAATGTTCTTTCTTTTCCTTTCCTATAATGAGACTAATAATCCTAGGTAACCACAATCGTTCAATTACCAAAATTCTCCTTAATTTTTAATCTATTGTAGCAATCGCATCCAATAAACCCTTACTATTATACAACTTAGAGCTATCAGTCTAGATTTAATATAATAATAGCACTAAGAATTAGAGAATTAGATTAATCCAAGCAACAATCGTACGATCGCAGATTATTTAACTTGCCTCCTTGATAACCATAATAATATTCAAAAGCTTAACCGCAGTTAAATATTATTAATTACTACTTATGATCAGATACAATATCTTTTGCTTAATCCTATACCTTAATCTAGCAGATAATAAAAGATAATAAAACTTAATCAATTTAACTGGCCACATTAAATCAACCAAATCAAATACCATTCACCAATTCTAATGGATCATCAAGAACAAATATCATATAAAAAGAATAAGATAAAATAAACTTAATCAAACCATTAATTATAAATAAGGTTCAACATCCCTTTAGAACTGAAAATAAAGAACTTAGCCTGACATAGTCGAAATAGCAAATTAATCTTCAATCCTTGCACTAATGAAAATCTCCTCCTCCAAAAGTTAAGTTACAATCATAGAGTTCTATGTATTTATATCCCTCTAAACAATCCTAAAAGCCTTTTCACTGTTCACCTTTAACTCTCTCCAAATCAACTTCAGAAAATCTGATTAAAACATTCCGCGCGAATCTGCCGACAAGAGCCCCGGCCCTTGATTTACACTGAGAAGTAGGGCCCCGGCCCTACTGTGCCTGAAATTAAAAAAATGCCATTATCGCTCATTTTTCCCATTTTGTCCATCCGATGTTGTTTTCTGCAAAGTAAATATAAAAACAAGTAAAATGCTCATAAGAATAACAATACTTAAGTTCGAAAGCATACAATTTGTAGGTATCAAACCCACTCATCAAATATCCCCAAACTTAAACGTTTGTTTGTCCTCGTACAAAAGAAAATTAAATAACATAAAATATACGACTAATCTAATTTCCTACTACCATGCAGGCTTAATTAAAACACAACTTAGCATCACCTCAATATAATGAATAAAGTTCCAGCCTCAGAGATGCATCATAGATACCTCAAGTAAAATTTCAAAATCATGTTTCATCTGCATCTTAACTTATCATTAGCACCATATCACTTCCAATCCCTTAGTGTGTGTGTGTGAATTCAATGCACTGAATCAATGAAAAGCCGGATAAATTGATAATTCTCAATACCACCAAAGGTTACAATAATCATCCATAGGATTACTCTCGTACATTTATTAAACTATTAAGCTCCTATTTTTTTTTCTTTTTTTGTTCTTTTCTTGGTATGTGCAACGTTTATCTTTCTTAGGCTTTTCAAAGTTACTCGTGTAGCGAACTGTCCACCAATGACTCCCAAACCTATCAGCTTTAGGGCACTAAGTGTAAAGACACTCCTAAGGCTTACTCGTTCAAGTAATAGAGGCCACAAAGACAAACTAACCAAGACTGCTCATATCCGTCGTACTAACTTCTTCAATCAACTACTTCGCTTCATCTTCATAATTTTCTTATTATTTTTTTTCTTCTTCAAATTGTTTTCCAATGGACATCGAAGCAGTTATAATCATATATATATATATATATATATATATATATATAGAGAGAGAGAGAGAGAGAGAGACTTTCCTTTATCCTTAAATGGCACCTCATTCTATCAGCCTATCCTAAACTAGTGCACAAAAATGTTCAAAGGTTTCAAACAATATTAACACTAATAATAGTCAAAATTTAGACTCATGTAACCATCCATTTTCCCAGAGTTAAATAATGACCCACCGTATTATCCTCATAGGCTATCCTTTCATCACTGATACTTAAATGAGTGCTCAAATTAGACATGCATGATTCTAGAATGCACTAATTTTTCTATATGCTCTCTTTTTTTTCTTTTTCTATATTTCAATTTTTTTTTCATTTTCATCATTTTTAAACACATATGAAACTAACTAAAAACATACTAAATATTAACATACTAAATACGCCATGCTCCTAAACCTACAATGAAAACAAACTGAACACACACACACACACACACGCACACACACACACACACACACACACACACACATATATATATATATATATATATATATATATATATATATATATATATATATATGTGTGTGTGTGTGTGCAGACAAACGTATGCAAAACATATCACCCCCAAACTTAATTTAGATAATGTCCTCATTGAAATGGAAAAGACAAAAATCAAAACGGGGGACTTCCCTGGTAAGCTAATCAGCACGAGCGTCCCCCTCATCATCCTCATCCTCCAACATGTCGTCGCTTACTTCAGATTCACTATCGGGATCGGGAGGTGGATAGGGAGATAACATTGGCACTTCCGAAAGCTGGACAGTCGCAATGGACGGATCCATCTGCGCTAGACATCTAACCAACGCATTGTCGAAATTAAAATTGTATAGATGCATTTCATTTTGACGTTGAGCAAGACGATGCATTTGTCGATCTGTTTGGTATTAACATTGGTCAGTACGATGATTCTCGCGATCCATTCTATGCTGTATCATCTGAATTTATTCACTGATGGTACGGAATGAATAACCCTCAGAACTGGATGGTGTAGCTTCTTGCTGAGGCGGCTCCTCCTCATCAGGCGGTCGAAGGATGAATCCCAATTCGCGAGGATGAGACACTCCGCCTTCCCAAACGTGGTACCGCTGAATCAGACTATGATCAAGAAGAGTCGTAGGTGGCTGTAATAATTCTGCTGCTCCCCATTTGATGCCGGCGTGCTTGCACAACCCAGTAATAAGAGAAGGATGAGGCAGACCACCCGAAGTACCCCCTTTCAAAGACTTCTTAATTAAGGCTTCAATTACTCGTCCCACATCAATATTCAAGCCCGTGACGATAGCATAAAGCAGAGCTGCTCTCTCCCGTCTCACATCACTTAAATGGGTGCATGGCATGAGTTTAGCACAGATGAAAGCATACCAGATTTTTCCATATCGACTCAGATTCTTGAAAGGGAACGACTTCACATGACCATTGGAGAAATTTCCCGTCCACTCCGTCCCAGGTTCACACAATGCCTGGATAATTTTGTCATAGTCGGGTTGGAAGCTCGCATACTGGCAATTGGCATAGCTCGATAAATTGTAATACGCATTAATAGTCGCTTGACTAAATATTACTTTTCTCCCCCGCACCATTACTTCACATTCCGGTGTATCTTGGGCGTTGGCAAAAAATTCCTTGACTATGGTGGTAACGGCCCGATCCGGATGATTTGTCAATGTTTTCCAATGTTTCTCACGGATCATGACTGCCATGACACCATCATAAAGCTCATCCGGTATGAGTCCCCTCTCAGGAACCAAAGCTCTGCCTGCAAGCACAAGGTCAAATTTGTCGGCCGCCTCGACGTTAAATAATTTTTTCTTGTCAAAAGCCCGTGATGATGAAGAAGAACCTTCCCCTCGTTGACGCTTTGGACCCATGGCACACTCAGTAGATAGCACAAATCAATGCCACATGAAACACAAATGAAACTTCCCTTCTTTCTTACAAAATACCGAGAAATCCTCTTGCAGGCAATATATCAAACAGTTGGTGTGCACAGTGCCATCACCCCCAAACTTAGAACTTGCAATCTCCAAGAAGCAAACCACCACTGCTAGTCCCGTTTAATGTCAATAAGAGCGAACACCACTTAACCACCGAAACCCCCACACTCCTCCAATTGGCCAACACAAACCAATCGGGAACCAAGCAAGTATATCATAAGTAATGGATAAAAGAAACAACTACTCTTTACGGCAATTGGTGATATGAAAACCTTGAGAAGTTACCTTAATCGACGAATTTTGAGCCTCCAAGTGATGTTTAATATGGAACCCAGGTAGTGTCGGCCTTGACAGTGCTAGACTAGAATTTGTGAGTGTCGTGTATGAGTAGAAACCGAAATAGCGATGAGGGAAAAAATAAACGAAGCATATCGGAATGGGAAGTGGAGAAGGGAGAGAGGACTAGGTGTTGGATTGAATTTGAAATGGACTTGGAAAGGGTGCCAGCAAATGGAGGAAAGAGCAACCGAGGGTGGATAGGCAACCGGTTTCGGCAATTTGAGAAGTGAGAAGCCGAGGTCCTATAGGAGAAGGAATGCCCGAATTTTTTATTTTTTTTTTAAACTAGGGAGCGAGGGTCAGGGCCCTTGAAATGGTATATGAAAAGGGGCCAGGGCACTTAATTACAAAAACTTCATGTGGGGACTAAGGCCGGGGCCCTTAAAATGGTCATGGACACAGGGTCGGGGCGCTCGGTGGCAGTTCACAGTAGCACTGGGTGCGCTCGAACAAGGGTCGAGGTGCTCGGCTAGGCAGTTCACAAACTGATGGACCAGGGTCGGGGCGCTCAATTTGGTCGTGGAAATGGGGCCTGGGCGCTTGGTGTCAGTTTGTTTCCTTCCTCCCAAAAGTTCGATTGTGGCTGTAAATGAGATGTTAAATCTAATGTTCCTGCAAGGATCAAAATAAACTATACTCAGCAGGCTATCATAAAAATTAACAATTTTAAGATAAAAATAAAAATAAAATAAAATACTGCAAATAACAATGCATAAAATGGAAAATTAAAGTTGGGTTGCCTCCCAACAAGCGCGTTTATTTAATGTCGTTCGCTCGACATATTTCTGTTTAATCTGGATAAACTGGTTCCTCCAGGCCCAGAATCTCGACGTGTTCCACTTGATGGCCTTCGTAAAATGGTTTGAGCCTATGACCATTGACTTTGAATATGTTTCCTGTTGTTGGGTTATGGATCTCTATTGCACCATGAGAAAAAATATTTGTAACGACAAAGGGACCGTCCCAATGAGAACGAAGCTTCCCTGGGAATAATTTCAGTCTTGAATTATACAGGAAGACTTTTTGGCCAAGTTTGAAGGTTTTTCTTATAATGTGCTTATCGTGAAACGCTTTTGTCTTTTCCTTGTACATTCGGGAGCTTTCATATGCTTCATTCCGTAGTTCTTTTAGCTCTTGCAACTGTAACTTTCTATGTACTCCCGCTTCGTCTGAGCTCATGTTGCATTGCTTTATCGCCCAAAAAGCCTTATGTTCTAACTCCACAGAGAGATGACATGGCTTTCCAAACACAATCCGATAGGGTGACATTCCTATAGGGGTTTTGAACGCGGTCTTATAAGCCCATAATGCATATTCCAGTTTCAGGCTCCAGTCTTTTCTGTTCGGCTTGACAACCTTCTCCAAAATGGATTTGACTTCTCGATTGGATACTTCTGCTTGACCGTTTCTCTGTGGATGATAAACTATACAAACTCTGTGTATGACATTATACTTTTTGAGCAGAGCTACTAGCACTTTATTGTAAAAATGTGTCCCTTTGTTGCTGATGATGGCTCATGGAGTGCCAAACCTAACAAAGATGTTAGACTTGATAAAATCTACAACAATGCTAGAATCGTCAGTCTTGGTGGCTTTAGCTTCCACCCATTTTGAAACATAATCAACAGCCAAAATGATATAGATATTACCATAAGATACAGGGAATGGTCCCATAAAATCAATGCCCCAGACATCAAAAATTTCTACAATTAAAATAGGGTTTTGTGGCATTTGATTCCTACTGGATATATTCCCTATCTTTTGGCAATTTGCACATGATTTACAAAACAGATAAGAGTCTTTAAAAATGCTGGGCCAAAAGAAACCAGATTCTTAAACTTTATGGGCTGTTCTTTTAGGTCCAAAATGACCTCCACAAGCATAAGAGTGACAGAAAGTAAGAATGGACAAAAACTCAGAGTTAGGTACACATCTCCTAACTACTTGGTCAAAACAAAATTTCTATAAGTACGGGTCGTCCCATACATAGTATTTGGCATCCCGCTTTAGCTTTTCTTTTTGAAGTTTGGAAAACTCACTCGGTATGTATGCATTGACTAGATAATTCACAAGATTAGCATATCAGGATGAAGATTTATCAATGGAGAATAGATGTTCATCTGAAAAAGAATCATGCAATGGTAGTGTTTCTTCCTCTTTGATCAATCTGCTCAAGTGATCTGCCACCAAGTTGTCAGCTCCTTTTTTGTCTTTGATTTTCAAGTCTAATTCTTGGAGTAGCATGATCCATCTTATGATCCTAGGTTTTGAATCATTCTTCGTTAGCAGATACCTGAGAGCAGCATGGTTAGAATACACTATGACTTTAGTACCGAGAAGATATGATCGAAATTTGTCTAAAGCAGAAACAACATATAATAGTTCTTTTCTGTCGTAGAATAGTTAATTTGAGCATCATTCAATGTCCTAGAGGCATAATAGATAGCATGCATGGCTTTGTCAACTCGTTGACCCAAAACAGCCCCTACTGCATAGTTGCTAGCATCACACATGATCTCGAAGGGTAAATTCCAATTTGGTGGCTGTATCGCTGGTGTTGAGGTCTATAGCTCCTTCAATTTATCAAACACCTCTTTGCACTCGTTATCAAACTGGAATTATGCCTCTTTTTGCAGCAATTTACACAATGGCAGAGCTATCTTGGAGAAGTCCTTGATAAACCTTCGATAGAAACCTGCATGACCAAGAAAAGAACGAATCTCCTGCACACTTGCGGGGTAAGGTAAAGCAGCAACAATTTCTATCTTAGCTTTATCCACTTCTAATCCCTTACCTGAAACTACATGGCCCAGTACTATACCTTATTCTACCATAAAATGACATTTTTCCCAATTTAGAACAAGATTAGTGTCTAAGCATCTATCGAGTACTCGAGTCAAGTTATTTAAGCATGCATCCAAAGAGTCACCATGAATTGTGAAGTTATCCATAAATACATCTATGCAGTTTTCAAGAAGATCAAAAAATAAACTCACCATACATCTCTGAAAGGTACCTGGGCATTGCAAAGTCCAAATGACATTCTCCGATAGGCAAATGTGCCGAATGGACAAGTGAAAGTGGTCGTTTCCTGATCCTCTGGCGCAATCACAATTTGGTTATAACCTGAAAAACCATCTAGGAAACAATAATAAGTATGACCAGCCAATCTTTCTAGCATTTGATCAATAAAAGGGAGAGGAAAATGATCTTTTCTAGTTACAGCATTCAACTTTCTGTAATCGATACACACTCTCCATCCTGTTTGCAGACGAGTAGGCAGTAACTTATTATTATCATTTTTAACGACAATTATGCCAGCTTTCTTGGGAACTACCTATACTGGACTCACCTATTGACTATCTGAGATAGGATAAATAATACCTGCATCAAGTAATTTCAAAACCTCTTTTTTCACTACTTCCATCATGGGTGGATTCAGTCTCCGTTGAGCATCTCTCTTTGGTTTGGCTCCCTCCTCTAAAAGAATGTTATGCATATACACAGCCGGACTTATACCTTTAATATCTGCAATTGTCCAACCAAAGACAGTGATATGGTCCCTCAACACTCTAAGCAATTTTTCTTCTTGAACTTTGGTTAGATTATTGGCAATAATTACTGGTAGTATGTCTTCCTTGCCTAGATATGCATACTTCAAATGTGTTGGTAGGGGTTTTAATTCCAGTGTAGGGGCCTGCACAACAGAAGGTAACAATTTTTTATGAGACACGGGCAGTTGAATGGAAGAAACAACACACTTATCTAAAAATTTTGGTAAAAAATGTAGTGCAGCTATTGTATCCTGTAATTCTAAAGTGTGCTCAATCTCTTCATCTTGTTGTAGCTCCATACTATTTGTTATAGCAACCTCCAAAGTTTCCTTATTCATTTGGTCGAAGGATTTCTGCACCAAAGAATCAATGATATTAATAGCAAATACAGAATTAACATCATTTGGATACCTCATGGCCTCATAAATGTTGAACTGGATCTTTTCGCCGTCAAATTCCATGGTCAAGGTTCCATTGTGGACATCAATCATAGTCCTTGCTATCTTCAAAAATGGCCTCCCTAACAGTATATGAGCAGGATTTGGAGATGTATCATCCTCCATATTCACAATATAAAAATCTGCAGGAAATATAAGCTCATTGACCTGCACCAACACATCCTCAATTACCCCTTCAGGGTAAGTATTAGTAAAGTCAACCAATTGAATAATAACATTAGTATTCTTTAAAGGTCATATATTTAGAAAGGCATAAATAGATAGTGGCATAACGTTAATTGATGCTCCTAAATCTAACATAGCTTTTTCAAATCTGGTATTACCTGTCTTGGAGGGAATTGTGAACATGTCTGGATCCTTACATTTAGGGGGCATTTTCCTTTGAAGGACTGCTAAGACATTCTCTTCAACAGTCACTTTTTCATCGTCTTTTAACTTCCTTTTGTTAGTGCATAATTCTTTCAAAAATTTAGCATACCTTGAAACTTGCTTGATTGTGTCTAATAAGGGAATATTCACCTCCACCTTCCTGAAGGTCTCCAGAATCTCCTTCTCTTGCTCATCCTTCTTTGAAGTTCTAAGATTCCTAGAAGGAAAAGGTAAAGGATTATACTTAAACTGAATAGGAAAGTTAGGTATTACCTTCGAAACTTCTGCCTCTTCATTAGCCTTTTCTTCGTCAAAGTCAACAGTAGCCCTTGACGTGTCCATTTATTTTCCACTCCTTAACGTAATGGCACTGGCGTTCTCTCTTGGATTGATCACTGTTTGAGAAGGCAACTTCCCCGAGCCTCGAGAGTCCAATCCTCCAACTATGGTAGCTAATTGGCTCATCTGACTTTCCAAGTTATGAATGGAAGTCATTGTCTCTTGTTGGAACTGATTCATGAAAGCCTTTGTATCTTGTTGGAATTGTTGGGTCTGGTTCATGAGATCTTTAAACATATCCTCCAAAGATGCCTCAGAATTTCCAGGTGCTACTTGTCGAGGTTGGTACTGCTGTTGAGCTTGTTGAAAACCTTGTTGTCGATTTAGAAAAGCATTTTGCATTGGTGGCCTGTTTCCTCCGTAACTCAGATTAGGATGATCCCTCCATCCTAAATTGTAAGTATTAAAGTAGGGATCATATTTTCTCTGAGATTGTCCTTGGAAATTCCTCGTTGCATTGGCTTGCTCAATGTTGCTATCTTCTTACAGTGTTGGACAGATATTTGTTGAATGGTCCGATGACAAACAGATTCCACAGGTTCTTGCACTTTGCACGTTCCCCGCGGATATTTTACGTACCATAGCAGTTAAGTCTGAAATTTATTGTTCGATATTACTCGAGCCAACCTCATTCACCTTTTTTGGCACATGGTCCATCCGAGTTCCATATTGCTGTGAGTTAGCTTCCATGTTAGCTATTAAGTTTCGTGCGACGTCTGGAGTCTTATCGACCAATGCTCCTCCACTTGTAGCATCGATCATACTTCGATCCATTGGTAGCAATCCTTCGTAGAAGTACTGGATTTGGTGTTGATCGTCAATTTGATGTGGACAACACGAGCACAACTTCTTAAATCTTTCCCAATACTCGTGAAGAGTCTCGCCACTATATTGTCTGATGGCACATATCTCCTTCCTTATGATAGCAACCCTTGAAGGAGGGAAATATTTCTCCACAAATAGTCTCTTCATGTCATCCCATGATTGTATCGAACCGGAGGGAAGATAGTACAACCAATCATTTGCCAAATCTGCTAAGGATAATGGAAAAGCTTTAAGCTTTATGTGTTCTTCCGTCACTCCATGTGGCTTCATGGTGGAACAAACCACATGGAACTCCTTTAAGTGATTATATGGATCTTCACCTGTAAGACCACGAAAAGTAGGCAAAAGGTGAATTAAGCCAGATTTCAATTCAAAAGCAACATCTAAAGCAGGATATTCTATGCATAATGGTTGTTGGCGTAAATTAGGAGTAGGCAACTCCCTCATAGTCCTATTATTCGGTGCAGCCATCTCTTCTTCTGAATCGCTGGATGAAGTCAGTAATGCGAGCGCTATGTTTAAGCCTGGTGACGTAGTAAAAGCTTCCTCGAAATCCGCAGTGGTGCTTCTCCCTCGACGAGTCTCCTTCCTTATTCTTTTCACAATTTTCTCTATTTCTGGATCAAATTTTAAATCAGGAGAGTGAGAGGATTGAGTCATAAACTAAAAGAAAATAAAGAAGATTTAGAAACAATTAAACAAATCCCCGACAACGGCACCAAAATTTGATAGCTGTCGTTAACACTCCAAAATTAATCCTTACTTTCAATAACTTAATCAGTATAATAGCAAGTAAGAGTTGATCTCACAGAGAATGATATTGCTTCAATAAATTCCAATATTTTCTATTTATAAATAACAGTAAATAAATAAGGGGGTTTTGAGTTGTAACTTTGACTAAATGAATTGCAAATAATTAAAGTCAAATATTAACGAAAGAAATCAATAAAGAGAAACTTCAGTTCTTCAGTTCAGTATCACTTTTTCACCCTTAATAGATAAATCAAGTCTAATGTTCTATCTTTTCCTTTCCTATAACGAGACTAATAATCCTAGGTAACCACAATCGTTCAATTACCCGAAATTCTCCTTAATTTTTAATCTATTGTAGCAATCGCGTCCAATAAACCCTTACTATCATACAACCTAGAGCTATCAGTCTAGATTTAATATAATAGTAGCACTAAGAATTAGAGAATTAGATTAATCCAAGCAACAATCGTACGATCGCAGATTATTTAACTTGCCTCCTTGATAACCATAATAATATTCAAAAGCTTGACCGCAGTTAAATATTATTAATTGCTACTTATGATCAGATACAATATCTTTTACTTAATACTATACCTTAATCTAGCAGATAATAAAAGATAATAAAACTCAATCAATTTAACTGGCCACATTAAATCAACCAAATCAAATACCATTCACCAATTCTAATGGATCATGAAGAACAAATCTCATATAAAAATAATAAGATAAAATAAACTTAATCAAACCATTAATTATAAATAAAGTTCAACATCCCTTTAGAACTGAAAATAAAGAATTTAGCCTGACATAGTCGAAATAGCAAATTAATCTTCAATCCTTGCACTAATGAAAATCTCCTCCTCCAAAAGTTAAGTTACAATCATAGAGTTCTATGTATTTATATCCCTTTAAACTATGCTAAAAGCCTTCTCACTGTTCACCTTTAAAGTCCCTCTCCAAATCAACTGCAGAAAATCTTATTAAAACATTCCGCGCAAATCTGCCGACAAGGGCCCCGGCCCTTAATTTACACTGAGAAGTAGGGCCCCAGCCCAACCGTGCCTGAAATTATAAAAATGTCATTATCGCTCATTTTTCCAATTTTGTCCATCCGATGCTGTTTTATGCAAAGTAAACATAAAAACAAGTAAAATGCTCATAAGAATAACAATACTTAAGTTCGAAAGCATACAATTCGTAGGTATCAAACCCACTCATCAACCATCATCAACCAATGAACTTAAGCTCCATCGATACCAACTCAAAATGAGGGGGGTTTAAAATATTAACCATTTTTTTTTAAATGATGGAGTAGATATATAAATATTGTGTGCATCTACTCACATAATGTTGAAAATAAAATTCTAAAAGAATATTTATTTTGAAATTTGTTAGCGAATGTGAGTTGTCTATTAATTTAAAACATGTTTAATATAAAATTAAAATAAAATTATTTTAAATTATAAATTAATAAATTGCTTAGTTAAAAATAATTTAAAATTAAATTTATTTGAATTTGAAAATATTATAAATTAAAAGGGAGATAGTATTATTATTTTATCCCAATCCAAACCACAACAGCACATAGTTTCCTTTTCTTTTTTGCTAAATAAATGACAAAGTTTGATTCCACATCCGAACACCCACATAGTTTTCGTTCCTCGAGTCGGTGAAGTTGCAGGGGAAGCCACGTGTCGCCATGATACCGGAGGATTGGGTAGGGTATGAGATTCCGTGGGTGAACTCCAATTTATTTTTTGAATCAAAAATTTTCTAAAAATTTTCAGATTTACATTCGGTGTACCTAGTTGATGCAGTTGATGCAACTAGAGAGTTGGAGAGGTAATTCAAACTTAGAAATTCAATTTCTCCTCTTTAATTTTATGCATCAATTTGTTTTATTTTCATTTACTTTTTATTTTTTAAATTTCTGGTTTGCAGATCATTCTTAAGGGGTTTGAATTCTCGTCCCTGCCGACATTTAGATGGTACCGTACACTTCTATTGATGAATTTCTCAGTTTATTGTGCATTGTTTGATCAATTATTTATTTCGGTATTGCATCTTCATTACATTAACTGATTTTATGGCTCAGTAATTGGTTTAGTTGATAGCTTTCTATTTGTGCTTAGATCAGTTTATGTTTTTTGATCGATTGGCTAACTATCTAAAAGTAGGGGAATGTTATAAGAACTTGTGTAGCTTTTAATGTTGTGTACTATTTATTTAATTTTGTCTAACTTGTGTAGCTAGTTATCAATATATCATAGGGACTATTAAAGTTAGCGTTGCTCTAACTGAAAAACTTTAATTCGTAATTGCTTATAGTAATCGTGAATCTTGTTCACCTCTGATCCAAGTAAATACATAAGATATATATACAACTGAGTGATGCTTGAGAATGCAACTGTTCGACCGTTTGGGCCAGTGTTGTGAGTACATTGGCGAAGTTTGGCGCTATGGTTGATTCATTGAAGCCAAGATTGCTTCCCCGTCTATATAACATCAATTTATGTTGGTCATAAACTACTAACTTGGAGTTGAATTATCTATATTGTGTTGCAGCCTATATTTATTTTGCTGAGACGTTGTCTCTATGACAGTGATGATGAGGTCAGTTGTTATATGCACTTCTTTTTTTATCCTTCCTTTGCGCTCCATGGAATGCAATGACTTATGAGATTGTTCATGTTCAGAATTCTGCCTATTAAAAATTTATTTGGTTCAACTGTTCCTTTTTAATGTGTAATTATGCCTCTGATGGGTCAACTGGCTTAAGTTTAAAACTTCTAGTTTTCTTGTCGTTTGTCATCAGATTGTGAAAAGAAATGTTGGTTATTAGATACACCCGAAACTCTCTAATTCTGCACATCAGCAAAATGATGTGCAGTCTAATTAAGATTAAGTTAAATCACTTCCATCTAACCCTACAATTCACTGTTATTGAAGTAATATTGCTTTTTACTTTCTATGTGTTCAATAATTCAGTTACTTTGAACAATTTCTCGTTAATGATTTGGATTTTCAAGTAAATTACACTAATATACCTGTAATGTGCAGGCTGAAAGTATTTCTATTATATATGGCTGAAAATATTTCTATAATGTGGGTATATGCACGCTTCTTTCTTTAGTAGCTTCTTTGCAGACATGTATAGGCTATGGGCACGAGTACACTCTCCTGTTTACAGTAATGTTGTCGATTACCTCTGAAATATCTTTCATCTGTTTACAGTAATGCTGTCGATTAAACCATCATGTTGGATCAAACCTGTTTTATCTGGAGAGTTAATGAGTTACTTTCAGCATGCATTATCTTATCTCCCTTAAATGAAGGGGTTCAAGAAAATTATTTGCCAGTTCTAATATCATAATTGACTCAAATATTGAATTGTAGAAATATGGCCAACCCATTTCATGCAAAGTTAAACAAACACATGAACTAGCTCTAAGCCAAACTAAATTGGCTGTCTAATTTCAATGGATTAGTAGAAATGCTAATTTCAACAAAATTATATCCTTTGGCTCAAGGTAACACAAACATAGTTATGTCACTGTTGGGAATAAAGTTGATTTGCTAGGTGCAAAGAAGGTGTCAACAGAGGCAAGTATACTCATTTTTTAATATTAAACTGATTTTTGGTTGGTTTGGTATGTCATGACTTTACTTTGCCTGAGATTAAATAAACATTTTTGAATAAACATTATTAGTTGAATAAAAAGAGTCATTGAAAAAGTGGAACTGCTTAAATTTTTGCACAATTAAACCAAGTACCCTATTTTCGAATAAACATTGCTAGTTGAATAAAAGAAGTTTGAAAAAATGGAATTGTTTAAATTTTTGCACCACTGCACTAAATGCACAAGTCTGGATTGTCCATAATCAATTAGATGACGTAGCTCTTTTGTCTAGTATAATGACTTGAATGGAATTGTTCTCCTTCATGACTGTGGTCATACCAACTGAAGTGATTAAGAGAATGTGAACTCTTATATATTTTTTGGCTGATGTTGGGCCTAATCGTTGGCAACTAGCAATTATTGAGGATCAAAGTTGTTATTTATAACAGTAGTTATTGTTTATCTCATTCGTTTTAGTCTAATATATGACAATGTTCTGATAGTTTACAAATGCTCAATTTCACCTTTGGCTGCACAAAAATCCTCACTATTAAATCTCCAAACAGGAAGTTAGTGCAGCAATTTCTAGAGCTAATGTGTGTGAAAAACTAAAATTTGACAGTGGAATTCATAGAGTATAGGTTCCATAACCCCTTCTTTCTCATAGTCAAGTTTCATTGTTGTTTCATTCTTTTGACAGGTTAAAATTATTTCACTGTAAAGAGAGTAATATACTGTTACAAATTACAACAACAAATCATAGAGTAAGTCTCTTGCAGCGAGTTGGTTTCATTGTTGTTTCATTTTTTTGACAAGTTAAAAGCAGATGTAATTCTTTTTCTCACAGCTTACATTCTGTTTTATGACATTGCTAATCAGGTTCGAGAAGGAAGGATGCCAGGGAAGTCTACTGAGGTTGAAAACCTTGAGGACAATATTGCAGAGGTCCTCCAGGAAGTATCTATGGGTATATTTAATTATTAATTCAATTTACAAATATAATTATGCACGGATTTGTAATTCATGTGCAGAATTATATAGCTCCAGATACACATGCATATGGCCCCTTCAACCTAAAATTGCTCAAAATTTGTTTGTCATGGCATAAATTAAAATTGGGTACCACTAAAAGGTCATTTGTCTGTAATTTTTTTGTTTTATTCTGGGGATGTAATGTTTAACTTGGTCAATGGAAGAACTAATTCTTGTATGCATAGGATCCTTGCCATTTTATTAATTTGTTGACAAGTTGACAAATGTAACTCGGTTTGAACCATTGTTTTGGTTTGTAGTTGGTCAGGGTATTAGTAGGTCATGATGGATATGTAGTTACTCTTCTAGACACCATTACAAAGCTGTAGTATTTTGTGGATGCTGCTTATATCTCCTCAATTAAATTAGTCAATTAGCACTCTTCTGTATATTGATGTTACACTTAATTTCTTAATTCAATTAATCCAAGAACATGGTTGGTTTAAAAGTCTCTCCACAACTCTATTCTTGTGAAGGTAATGGTTTTTTGCTCTTAAAAGTTAAGGAATTATAGTTCTCTTTTCTATTTTTCAAGAATATGTTGTCCAGCTATTTGGGATGATTTTTAAAGCAACAAATACATCTCGAATGCACAAAAAGAACTGCAAGCAGTTTGTGATGCATCTGAAGTTGATTAGGAATCTGTTAGAGCAGCTTAAAATCTCAGAGCTAAAAAGGTGCCCTGAAACCCGTGAGCCTTTGGAGCAACTTGAGGATGCATCGAGGAGATCTTACATCTTGGTCAATAGTTATCAAGACAGAAACTTTTTTTTACTTGTTTGCCATAGGCTGGAACATTTTGTATCAATTTAGGAGGGTTCAGAGTGAAATATTTTGTTTAGAATGTTAGACTTGGTAAATCAGTAATGTGAAAATTTTAATGTATTTGATAATATATATTACAGAATTATATATGTAATGTACATATTCACACACATACTTGTAATATTATTATCATATATTTTTTATTTAGTTTGTTCCATCAAATGATTGATAAAATTAATGGATGACAATGACAGAAATTTTTCGTTGCCCACGATGAGAAGAAATCAACGAAAGAAAAATTATGTTCACAGTAGGGCTGCATGTGCAATTAATAATTTATTACCAACATTTTTACTCTTGTCAAAGCCTAAGTAAGTCATATAATGAATTACAACCTGTCAATGAATTGCCAACGAAATTTTGTAACGAATTGGAAACAAAATTTTGCAACGATCTATAAAATTCGTTACAAAAAATAAAAAAATTTCATAAACTGTAATGAAGAACAAATTTCGTTGCTAAACATGTTTTTTTGACAACGACAAAAATCGTTGTCGAATGTCCAACAAGAATTGGCAATTGCAACAAAAAAAGTAAATAGGTGGGGATTTTTTTTCCCGCCAACAAAATTTTGCAACGACTTATGAATTTCGTTGCAAAAAGTGGAAGTCTGTCACAATCTGCAACGAATGACAGAATTCATTGCTAAACATATACTTTTAGCAACGATTTTATAAGTCGTTGCCCTAAAAATCGTTGCTAAAGTCCCATTTTTTTGTAGTGTTTCGTATTATTTTAATTGCCCATCCTTTATTAATTCACAATTAAAATAATTGTTAATATTATTTTAATTATTTATTCTTTATTGATTATGTAATGACCACGAATTCTATATGTCATTGTAATTATAATTATTAAATAATTATCAATGAATTTAAAAATTTTGTACTAAATAATTGTGCATTAAATAAATTGAATGAATATATTTGAGTATGTGTATTTTTATTTAATATAATGAAGCAAGGTGTTATAATTAATTAAAGCAAGTCTAATTAGATTATATTATAAGTTCAAATGAGATATTAAACTAGGTTAAATAAATTAACCTAGTAGTCCTTGTAATTAATTTAAACCTTGATGCATGTAATAATTTAACTAGCTTAGTGCTTGTTTTAATTAAATGTAACATAGGTTATTTAATGTTAATCCAATAGAACAATTAAATTGAGCCCAACCAAATTAAATGAATGAGCCCAATATATTTAATTCTTAAGTCCAAAGTGAAGCCCAAATGGAAGTCAAAATTATGGTCTAGCATTAAATATAAGTGTGTGTCTATATATATATATATTGTGACGCCCCCAAATCTAGGCCTACATAGCCCAATTTGAGACGCCATAAAATACATAAACTTTAATACAAATAGTACATAGGACAGAAATGCAAAACTCAATAATACACAACTAAGTCTTCACTATTATTTTCACACTATATTCAACATGTGAAGACTACAATAGCTATCACTCGAACCGTCACTTCATTCCCCCGCTAGACCCGGCTACTCTCTCTTTTTCTGAAAAACAATGGAACAAAAGAAAGGGTGAGCTCAAATAGCCCAGTAAGAAATATCATGACTAAGATAACGACAAATAAATTATCATTAGCCTTCAACAGATGAGTTCTTAATTGAATATAATAAACAATAAGTTTTGTATCAATAATAGCAGCGGAATGAGCAATCTATTAGAAGAATAATGCAGACTATATTGTCCACTCGCTTCAATTTTTAGGAAAAACATCATCAACTTTTATCATCTTAAACACCGCTGGTCATGATAATATAAATTTTCAGTTCCTGATTTTAATCATGCCAGTCAATAGTTCATCTTTGCATTACGAGCCAAAGATATTCAAATATAATCCAACGGTAATGATTATACCAGTTTTCAGCCTTTTGTCATAATCATACCAACAACAGTTCATCTTCGTCCCAGGCTAAAGAGAATATTCACCACGTGCCCTAAAAGACACAATAATTATATCGCCTTTATCCTATCAACTGTGCCCCAGGCCACAGATATTCACAACAACATGGTTCTTGATGATTAGAATAACAACCGTGATATAGATGATGAATCAGAAGAAACAGTATGATCAATAAATATCGAAAGTTTATGACTTTACTTTGTGCAGATTCAAATAATGTCCAAATTGCCAACATGATGTGGACTAAAATTCAAGAATGATATTTAAGATCCACAGTTCAGAATAACAGTTAAGGTTCAATAGAAAGATTTAGAAAAATAGGAAGGTTCAGTTGAAATGATATTAGATGAAGCGCAAACTATTAAAGAATATATAATCATTTCAGGAAACTTTACCAACAAGAGACAAATAAGAAATGAATACGAAGAGTAATTCACCAAACATGCGGTAGTCCGCGTAGTCAGGTTATTCTCAGAGATTAATAAGGAATGAATACGAAAGGTTATTCACCAACAGACGATAATCTGCGCCGTAAGGTTATTCCCACAATTTAATACATGGAAATAAATACGAAAGGTTATTCACCAACAGGCGATAATCCGCGTCGTAAGGTTATTCCCACAATTTAATACATGGAAATAAATACGAAAGGTTATTCACCAACAGGCGATAATCTGCGCCGTAAGGTTATTCCCACAATTTAATACATGGAAATAAATGGCACATCTTATGAGTAAGAAAGAAACGATATTATTTTCGAGAATCAAATATTGATATACCCTTACCATAGTAAGTTTGAATAATGGAAGATGAAAAAGATGGTATCCCTTACCTTAACACGTGACTAGATATGAACTCGTACACTTACAGATCTTTACAAATACTCAAGATGACTTTAGCACACTCAAAGAGAACTTATACAAAGAAATATTTGGAGAGTGAAAGAAAGAATAAGCAAGGAAGTTTTTTTTGAAAAATCCTTAAGTTAAGGCCTCTATTTATAGCAAAAAATCTTATCATCACCAAGATTTCCTAATTTAATCCAAACCGTATATTTCAAGATAATGTTTAATCCATACCACTCATTTCATCTTTCAAGATTTCCTTAATCTAAACCATTCATTTAAAGATCATCTTTTAATCTATATCATTCAATTTACTTTATATATAAAACAACTAACTTTAAATAATTCAATTAACTTTATATATAAAAACAAACAACTTTATATAATTTATCATAATAAAAACAAATAACTTTATCAATTCAATTATTCAACAATAATTCACAATTATTCATTATTATAGTTAATTGTTGTAAATGCAGTGTAGTTGGCTTTTCGAGTTAGATAAACAGGAAAATCAACTAATAATGGAATACAACAGTTTAATCAATATCATAAAAGAGATAACAATGATGCTAAAAATAAATAAGAAAATAGCACGTTACTGTGTAGTGACAATTATTGATTTAGTAATGTGAATTATTGTGCATATGTTACTGTGACAATTATCAACTCAATAATATGAATTATTATGCATGTGACAATTATTGGTTCAATAAAGTCAATATAGTACAATAACCACTTTATCAGTTTAATAATATGAAACACTATGCAATACCGTGTGCTACTGTGCAATACCGTGTGCTACTATGTAATACCGTATGTTACTATTCCTTTACCACCGGGTATTTTAACAGTTCAAGATAATTATACCGTTGACTATATTTATTTAGAAAGGTTACGTATGTCGTTTTCTATATCCGACAATAAGTCGTTGTGGGGGTCCACCGTTATTTTGTTATTTCGGCGCCGTCGTACGAATCGAATATTCCCCGACAAAACGAATATTCTCCGACCAAACAAATATTGTCCGACATAATAAAATTTGCACATAACATCCTTAACTTTTAACTTTATCAATTTAACCACCTACTGTTTCATGAAAAAAAATATATATATGAAGAAAAATTAAATTTTGCATTTCATAAAATTCGGGGTCTTACATATAAGGATGGGGGGACATATAAAGATGCCCGGTCCTTGAACCGACACCTCCCGAAGGGTCGGGAGCGACATCTCGGTGATATAAAGATGGGGAGAGACATAAGGAAGCCCAGTCCTCGAACCGGCACAATGAAATCAGGTCAGATAACATACATTCATTTATGTTGTACATTCATTCATACATACATTCATTAATACATACATACATGTGGTACAAGGATGGATGACTAACGTAATGATATAAGCTAACATTTCTTTCAAACTACATATTTGTCTCACATTATATTATGGCGTTCTAAGGTCGGATGGCGTTATAAGGTTGGCCTAACCTCTCTTGTTTCCCTCGGAGTATGAGAGAGTTGCTTTGGAGATATGGCAGGCCTCTGTATTTCGGTCTGACTGGGGGGCAGTAATGGCCCTTATTCTTAATTTTCTACATGACCAAGTCGTTCAAGGGGATACAAAGGGTCAATACCAGTCTCAGAGTTATATGAGGCATCATGGATGGTTCAGTCAGGATAAGTTTTGTGGTTGACAGTTACAAAGTCGACTTCAGTTTGGTTCAGCTAATTTGGGTTCAGTCGACTTCAGTTTGGTTCGGCCAATTTGGGCTCAGTCAACTTCAGTTTGGCTCGGCCAGTTTGGGTTCAGTCGACTTTAGTTTGGTCCGACTAATTTGAGTTCAGTCGACTTCAGTTTAGTTCGACCAGTTTGGGTTCGATCGACTTCGATTTGGCCCGATCAGTATGGGATCATCGACTTCGGTTTGGCCCAATTAGTATGGGATCATCGACTTCGGTTTGGCCTGATTAGTATGGGATCATCGGCTTTGGTTTGGCCCGATCAGTATGGGATCATCGGCTTCGGTTTGGCTCAATTAGTTTTGGTTCGATCAACTTCAGATTAGTCTGGGCAGTTTGGGTTAGGTCGGCTTTAGCTTAGTTCAGCCAGGATGGGATCGTCGGTTTCGGTTTGGTTTAATCAGTTTGGGTTCGATCGACTTCAATTTGGCCCGATCAGTATGGGGTCATCGGCTTTGGTTTGGCCCAATCAGTATGGGATTATCGGCTTCAGTTTGGCTCGATCAATTTTGGTTCGATCGATATGGCTTGCCCAGTTTGGGTTTAGTCAATTCAATTGTTTGAGTTCGGCAGTTTAGGTTGAGTCAGCAGTTTTGAGGTGGTTCGGTAGCTTTGGGTTACTAGTTTAGTTCAGCTAGGCAAGTTCACTTCGCAGTTTGTTCGGCGGGTTCGAAAACTTGTGTGGTTGGTTTGGAAGTCGATGGTACTAGAGTTGTGTTTTTGATATCAAAGGGGAATTCTCGTAAAAGCTAAGTTGTTTTTATTTAATATTGTGATATAATGTCTTGATACATGTATGTTTGTTTACTTGAAATATTAATCCAGATATAGAAAGGATGTTCCACTGATGAGGTCTCTTTTTTTTATATTAGTCCAAACTCGTGGCCCCATACCATACACTAAATTATTTTTCCCAGGGATTAAAAGTCCATCAGAAGCTTTGGAGCATTAACATTGGGGAGGACTTTAATCCATTCGTCCGCCGAGGAGGAATTCGGCGACTTCATCATCTACGGAAGCCTGGACTCAAGCTAGGGGGTCCTGGCTCAGCAGTTTGTGTCAGCAGCCCTATCATCTTCGCCGGCTTGGGTGGAGCTCAACAGCTAGAGCTCAGTGCTCGTATGTTGTAGCTCAATGGCAGCAATTCGGTGGTGGCTCCACTTCGGCAGAAGCTCGGCGGTGGTTCCACCTCAGCAGGAGCTCGGCCTCGGCAGCTCGGTGGCTGGGCGTGGCTCGGTGGTTTGGGTCCGAGGTCGGTGACTAGGGTTCGGTAGTTTTGAAATCGGTCGTTTATGATTAGGTCGGCGGTTTGGTGCAGCTCGGTAACTTCTGTACGTTGGGTGGCTCAGCAGGTCGACTTTTGTCACAGTTCAGCAGCAAGTGGGTTCGGCAGCTTGGGCTCGGTGGGTTTGGTGGTGCAGCCTGGGCTTGGCGGGTATGGTGGTGCAGCTCGAGTTAGAAGTGGGGTGGCTCGACAGCTCCTGGGTTGGCCGACAGTTTGGTGGTCCGAGCTTGGTCTTTGGTTGGTTGTTCATGACAGCTCGGCGATAGAACCAGCAGCATCCCCGCAGCTGGTTGGCGACAGCTTAGCAGCAACACGGTAGCACCTCTGCTCCACCTTGACAGTTTGATGTGGGTGGCTCAGCGGATGGGGTGCAGTTGAGTGTGGCTCGGCAATTGGGTGGTAATCAGAAGTTGGATGGGCCTGCTCGGTGGCTGGGTAGGCTACTCGGCTGTTTTTGAGCAACTCAAGGGCTTGGGGGTTTTCAAAGTTCTACCATTAGTGGTCTTACTAAATTTCTGATTCACCCATTAGTGTATTGGGTTAGGAGAAAGAAGAAAAGTTGAAAGAGGGAGAAAAGTGATGAATATATAAAGAAATGAGCAAGTTCGTGGCAATGGGTGAAACTTGGTAAATTTGGTGAAATTTTGTATTACTCTCCTATTATAAGTTTTTATAACAGGAGAGTGGGGGGCAATGTTGGTGTGTAAATATTTAGGTGATGACTCACTATTTAGATATTTGTAAAATCATGCAAGTGTGGAGATGGTAACAGTTTTACTTTATGAGATTTTGGGCGATGGGGCATTACCAAGAAATATATTCGCAGACACATTAGATTGAGAGAAGCGGTCACTATATATGCTTTATATACAGGGAGTCAGAGATGAGAGAGAGAGGACATGACACATTACAGAGAAGAGGGAGAATATATCATCTTCTCCATTACACCAAATATTGGACCGGAATACTCCATCTCAGTCACACTCCGACGCACATCAGGATCAGCAAAGTGAACATCACACGAAAAAGAGAGAGAAAGAGATTATACATCACACTCCGACACACATCGATATACACAGATTTATAGTGATATACAGCGTGAACACACAAGTACCATTCATATATGTCGGTAAGTATCGAATGGTAGACATATACACCACGTGTATGAAGAAACATTGTCATGTCTCGTTACAAATCATTATATGTCAACATTTATCGGTATACGTTGACCCATGCACAGATGAGTATTTCCCCTGTGAGAATATTGTAACGCTTTTAGTATTATTCTAGTGAATTTCGGAGATCTCTCCCCCGTGATTTTTTTCCGATTTGAGTTTCCACGTTAAATTCTTGTATTCTTATATTTTGAGCTCTTTCTTTAGCGTACAATTTATATTTTTAGCATGTATTGACGTACTTTTTGACCTGCTCTTTTGGTGGTTTTATCAGGTGCAAAATTGGACGTCAACACCGGACAAAACAACGATTCTCAATAACCAGATCAGAGTAAATCATCCACAAATTCAAATCTCAAACCCAAAATTCAAACGATAAACATCACCAAAACACGATCCAATAAAAAAAATACAACCAAAAAATATGATCTGAATTACCTCTATAAAAATTGATGATAACTGCTTACCATCCTTAAATGTAGAATTAAAATATGAAAAATTCAAAATTGATCATGAAACACCCAAAAGGCGAGAGAGAGAGAAGAGAGAGGTGGAGAGAGACCAAAAGCTTTCGACTTGAAACTTTCGATCGAAAATGATGCGCAATACTGGTTTAGGCTAAATAGAATAGAATAGAATGGTCATTTTACAAAAAGGCTGAGGGTAATTTTGTCTAAAAAAATTTAATCCTAAATGGTAAGGATTATAATAACATGTTGAACATGGGATTAAATAATCCTCCATCTTAACTTATTTTATAATCATGTGACTAATAATTCTAAGTCCAAATTTAAAAACAAACAACATACTTGAAATTAATAATCATATCCCAAGTGTAATTCTCGTAAACAAGCATAACCTTAGTTTACAAACTAAAATATCAAAACTATCCTTAAAATAATTTCTAAAATATAATCTTATAAGGATAAAATAGTAATACGTTTTTTAAGTTAAAATTTTCTTTTAAAAATTTTAAATTTCTTTATTTTATTTTCTCCTTAATCTCATAAACGGTGTTGTTAAATGTACGTGAGAGGTAATAATGTGGAATTTAAAATTAAAAAAAATCCGTGTGAGATGTTACTGTACATTTAAGTGGAAAATGAAGAGTAAAAGGACTTTTGACATTTGCTTCTTACCTCCTCCTTTCTCCGGTCGATTTAATTAATGTAGGCGAATTGCTGTCAATAATCTGGTTTCTTTTCAAGTATTTTTTGACGAGTGTGCTGTTCTTCTTCACCAAATCATCACGGAGAAGGCGAAACTTACCGGTAAACATATTGAAATTGATGTGAAACAAATCAGATCTATAAGAACCCAACCTATTTTGCGGGGAGATTGAGGAAATCGATAGAATAACTTGCTTCCCATGTTGCCACCTCCGGGGACCATTGAAGCTCCCCCTTGGTTCCGGGATGTTCCTGTAGCTAATCGCCAGAATTTGTTCCTTTCAAAGGTGCACATTTGTTGCTTACAGTTCGAGTTCTCCGATACCTCAAAAATGTGGAAAGAGAAGGAAATTAAGAGGCAGGCTTGTTGATTTTCCTTTGCATTTTATTTTTCTTTCCCTCGGAAAGTCACTATTTTGAAGCTCTGTGTTTCTGTATTTGTTGGAAGCTTTGACACTGTTAATTTAGCAATACCCAGAAGGCAGAAACCTCAAATTCCTTCATTAATGGCGGTAAAATCTTGTGCGGTTTCACACTCTGTTTCGCTTATGAATGAAAAGGTAATATTGGATGAACTCAGAGATCACCCACAAATTGCCTAGTGTTTTGGTGACAGTTTCACTTTAGAAAACGGCGAGAACTGTATAATGTATTGTTGGAGTATGCTTCCGGAGGTTCTTTGGCTGACAATCTCAAGGATTTCGTCAACGGTCGGCTGCCGGAATTTGAAGTGCAGATATGTACGAAGTCAGTTTGAATAATTCAATTCACAAGAATGGTTGTTCGGGGGGGCATAAGGCCAGATTTTTTTATTTTATTTTTTCAGGTCATTAGTTCTCACACGCTAAAGATTATATAATTTTTTTTGAGGTATTAAATGACTTTATAAATGATGCTCATTCTTTCTATTACATAACGTATATTTAAGGGAAAAAATTTAATTATTTATTACTTTATCCTTAAAGATAGATAGAGTAATCAAGAGAGAGTGATCGAGAGAGAGGATGAGGAATAATTAATTAGTGTATGGATAGTAATGTAACTTTAAACAAATATTAATTACCTAATATTAATATTTATAAAAAAATTTAATATGTGTGATTATGTCTTAAACGACTTATATAATGAAAAAAATATAGTGTACGAATTTCTAATGGGTGAAATAAAATTTGGTAACCTTGAATGTACCTTATATGAATGTTAAGAATTCTGTGTATATCATAAGGATAAATATAAATAAAATTTCCACATTTACCAGTTACTAAATCACATGGGACCAAGTGGTAATGAGATGAAAAAATAGATTAAAGTTAAGATTTTGGTTCGAGCATGGAGTAGCATCTCAATATTTACTCCACATTTGGTAAACTTGAAAACTGCCCAGGTGGTACGAGTTAAATGCGTTTTAAATTTAAATTTTGGTTTGTGTTGGAGCACATTCTGACTTGTGGAAGAAGTATTTCAATGCTTTTGGAATTGTTTATATTGTAACATAAAAAAATTGATGGTATAAGATGGTAAAAAAAATTATTTACAAAATATAACACAAACAATTCTACCAGTTTGTCATGGTATAAGACTGTAATAAAAATTAATAACAAAATATAATACCAAAACAATTCTACGCCAAACTTTGGGATCTAGATTTCGGGAGGTTGCACATGAACAGTCTATTTGACAATTTATAGAAATAAATTGCATTTTATATAGCAGATAGTTAGATTTGCATAATACGTGCATAACACTTGTTTAATAGAGTTGCCAACTCTCGCTATATGAAATTCAATTTGTTGATCACTGGCCAAATAGACTGCCCATTTGCAACTGCCTAGAATCAGAGTCCCAGACTTTGCAAATGCAATCCAACTTTTGGGTGTACAGATACTTGCAGGGGTGCCAACTGCCAAGTCAAAAAATTCCTCCCTGTTATCAATAACAAAAGGATGATAAAAAGAAGTCCAATAAGAGAGTAATTCCAAATTATTCGTTTAATTATATGCCAGAATGCCAAAAAATGAAAATCAGTGCGGAACCTTCAAAATGGTTCACCTTTTAATTACATTCAACATGAAGGATCTAAACTAGCACTGTTAAAAGAACAAACTATAGCAGCACGTCAGAAACTGACCGACATCTTTTTGTAATTTAAAAAGTGGAATACTCGTCCTTAAATATCAAAAATGGACATGGCTGCGATCTGACATTATTTGCAGCAACAAGATGTTGTCCGGCAATACATCTCAGAACTTGCTTAGCTAACAACTCTGGATGCCACCAAAAATGATGATATGTTAAAAGCTTTAGAGTGTTTGAGCGAGCTGATCATGCCACCAAAATAACTGCCAAAAGCTCTTTGCCCAAATTCTATATGCTTGATACATGAGAATTTTGAAGAGCAATCAAGTCAAAAGCCCTTGCACCAAGTCCAAACAGAACTGGATTAGTTTGAATTCGCATAAACAACTTAAGAAGAAATAAGTATTAGCAGGGTCAAATAAGTACCATCGTTGGATGAGAACTGTACAGGTTACATACAAAAACACTCAGAAGTTGCGCAGTCATTTCCCTGTAAGACGAGGACATGTGTTAAACACAAATAAAAAACTTGCAACTCATAAGTGCCAGATAGGAAACAAATGGGTAGACACCAACAAATTGGATTAATGCTGATGCCTGACATGACAATTTAATTTCCTTCACTTATAGTTGTTTCAGCATCAAGTCCATTCGTATGATGAAGCTAACAATCTCATGACGTTCCAAAAAATCCCCCCTTTTTTACAATAAAAATTAACATATACTCTTTTACTCGCTCCATAAAGTATTAGTTATAGAGGACAAATATGGCATGAATTTTGCATTAAAATGTTCATTACTTTGAATGGAGATTGGACTATCAATTGAAAGCTGTAATTCAGTTGGTTCTTCTTTAAAAAATATATATCCTGACTATAATACAACCGATTATAATTATTTCACCAGCTATAATAAGCCATGTAGTGCAAAAATAACATGAAAAATGTGTACCAAACAATCTTATTAACAAACTTGTCAATTCCATCGTCATCGTCAAATTAAATTGACAAGCAGGGTACGCAGAAAGGGGACTTACATGGTTTGGCAACATCGAAAGAACAGGAATAACCTTTTACATTACCACAAAGAAACTTCCTAGTTCAACAAGTTTGCTTAAATTTTGCTAGATAAATGCTGTTGCCCACATCAAGAGATATTTTCCCTCAGCAAATGGTATATAAATAAATTTGGAACACCTCAGCATGATCTAGTGAAGGTAGAGACTCAAAGCAGCAGTTCTCAACTTGAAATTGGTTACTTTCTTTTCTCCACCACCCTAGGAGCCTTTATAAAAGTTTATTTATCATATTTAAACATAAACAATGCCGAAACTGGCTCCTTTCCAATGGACCAGCTCCCCTCCAGACAGACTATAATCATGTTCGTCTACTTGTCTTAAGACTCGAATGATTAGCTCAAAATTAATCTGGATAAATTCTAGTTTTTTCATTATCACTTTGCCATCTTCTCCAGTGAGTTGACCCACTTTCTTCCCTGTTCTCCATTACCCACCATTGTTCTCAACTCATCAAGGCTGGGTGACATAGTGATCCATATGGTATTCAATTATTCACAGGTAAATAAAATTAGTATTATGTTTGGTCATTTTCCCCTGAAAACTGAATATCTTATTCACGCATAATTTGACGTGATATTGGGAAGGGCATGCACAAGGCTCTCACAAATAGCAGGGCTTAGAGGGTGAGAAGTATTTTAGTAAATTACTTATATTAGGTTTATTTAAATTAGGTAATAACAATATATGTTTTAATTACAGCAGTAATTAGGAGTTTATTTCCTTGTTAAGTTTTCTAAATTATAATAGAATTATGGTTTCTATGTCCCATATAAAGTGAAGTAATCCCCATTGTTGAATATATAGAGTTGAATATTGGTTTGAGATTTAAGGCATTGTGCCAATGTGGCCTTTGAACATAGTTCTTCTCCCCATTTTCCCTAGTTTATTCCTCCTAAACCCTCTCCGCAAATCCCATCCTACTCATATGCAGCAGAAATTTAGGATTTTTTTTATTTTTTTTATCATTACTAAACATACAGGGAAAAAATTAAGCATTCATAACTCCTCGCCTCCCCAT
The DNA here is from genome assembly GCA_947179155.2 of Hedera helix. Classification (NCBI taxonomy): domain Eukaryota; kingdom Viridiplantae; phylum Streptophyta; class Magnoliopsida; order Apiales; family Araliaceae; genus Hedera; species Hedera helix. Next base: position 5,269,474 of record OX359287.1, read on the forward strand.
CATAGCTTCACTCTGACATAATGCATACTTCCAAAAAGATTACTATTACTTTCAATAAAATTAATTTGAGTTTCATAAATGCATAAGCACCACCTTACAAGGACAAAACAAGTGCTCTTCAAATATACGTGTGGCCAACTTAGAAAATACTAACTACAGGTGAAAGTTTCAAAGATTCGAGCAGGTTTAAAGGTGAAGGGACAAGTTTATTTAAGTAATTTCCATATATTATTCATATATACATCTACATACTATCAGGTTTGAGAATATATACCTTCAAGTCTCAGGACTGTCCGCACAAAGCTAAGCTGTGCTAAATAGTTGCTCTCAGCAAAATCATGCAAAGTCCGGCGTGCTCCGCGGGTGCTCTCACGATCATGCTTTCCAAATTCTTCTTTCAAAAGCCTTCTACACTCGTCAGCATCCTGCAAAAATAGGAGAGTTTGACAAGAAGTAGCTGGCAAGTAGAAGCTCTTTTAGAAACAAATTAAATCAGGAAAAACTGCCAGGTACAAAATAGGCAACAAGATGTGATGCACAATGATCCTGGAAACTGACACTAACAATTCAAAAACAGGAAAAAAGTACAGCGTCAAACAAACAGAGATGAAAATTGTTTGACCATTTTTTGGAACGAGCTCTGACTTCTCATAGCAAAATGGGGATAGAAATGAAATTAACAGGTTGGGACAATGATGTATCACAATTGGCAAGAGAATACAGCACTGAAAGTTGCCAAGCCCGTTTTGGAACAATTACTCATGAATATTTTGCTTGTCATACATAAAATTATACGGTAATAATACACGCATCAAATTCTCCAATCCAAAAGCAAGCCCATTGAAACTTAAGAAAAAAGTGTACCTCAAGATCTGATAATCTAAATGGAGTGGCATTTTCTACACTTGGATCTGTAGGAGTCGGAATGGAAATCATTATACAACTAAAATCTAATTCAGGGTCAAATAAATTTTATTTATTGTTGGCTCCTCTAAAAGAGTTTCTGATATTGGACATACTCAGCATAGAAGGCTGACTTGTATCGAGTAGAAAACTATAACTGGAGATAACTATAACTGGAGACAACTATAACTGGATTAATAACAATTTCTTCAATACAACTAAATTGTATTGAGTAGACATATATTTTTGCTTAAGGGGAAGATGTTCAGGTTCAGATTTTGCTTAAGGTAACTTTGGACAACAGAAACAAATGATAAATAATAAACCTAAAAAATAAAGAAAAAATTACATCCTAGTAGAGATGAAGGAATATTGGAAAACTAGCATGGAAACTTCTAGACAATATATATGTCTGAGTCGAACATATTAGGCTCCAACACTTTAAGACAATCCTTATGTCTGACAGGGTTTTAGCACTAGGACATTTTTAGTCAATCCCTAATGCATGACTTACATAGCTAATACTTCATTAAATCCATATCCAATAATCCTACAACTGAATAAAGAGATACACCAATCAAAGAGAATTCAAATTGTCCATGAGCTGTCACATATCATGGGTTGAAAGAAAGTACTTAACATAGCGAAAGGAAATAATGATAAAGCTGTAGTATGGCAAGTGAGTACCGCAGATAATATATACGGAGTATATTTACTTGATTTGGTTCAACCTTCTGTTCAAATACTACTAGAATGACGTTTGAAAAATATACATCATATATTTCCTTGTATAGCACATCCATGTATGAACAAACTTTTCTTATATTTTTGTTCTACTGAAGTGTCCACATCATTTCCTTCTTCTACTTTACTTTTCACTTGTCTCCTCAATGTATGTCTCTTACAGTTTCCTCATCTCAATGCACATTTTAGGTTGTGTCCGTGTTCTTTATTTATTTAATTTTTTTTAATGAGTAGCATCTATGTTAAAGTGTTTTTTATACACAAAAACTAGGCATTTAAAAACACTTGAAGGCTGGACTAGCATAGCAAAGGCCAAGTAATTTGGAAGTCGGATATGCCCCAAAAAATGTGAACCAGAAGGTCATACTTATGTTGTTAATTCTTCACTTGCACACAATTCAAACGATGCAAAGTTCAAGAGCAATGAAACCACAAGAACACTTGGCTATTAACTAAGCTTACAAGATCCCCATATTATGTGGCTAGTGGAATAAATAAAGATATCTTGAACTAGATTATTTATTAATTTTATGGCACCAAACCCAAAAAAGAACTTCACATCAGCTATTACCAAAGAGTGTAAAAATGCAATATATACATGTTACAGAGCACAGCACCTGTAAGAATTTCAACATTTGCTCTTCTATTGTACCATTCATGGCCAAAGTTTCAACATGAATAGGACGCATAGCACCCATCCTGTGAGCACGACTAATCACCTGCTCTTCCATGCTGACAAGGTTCCAATAAAAATATATAGTTAAATGTAGTTTGGATGAAATCTTCCTACCAGAACTAATGATACTTCAATCTATTAAGAGAAAATCTTAACAATGACAGTTGACTGTAAGAGTTCAGTAACGTGAAACTAGGCTTCCTCTAACAGAATGGAAGAGAGAGAGAGACGTTTGCCTAATTTTGATTCTCTGAACTATTTCTAATCAGAAACACCTTTGCTTTTGATACCTTTTGTCCCAGATTGGTTCCATCAGAAATACATGTGTTACAAAGCTCAAGTCAAGACCTAACGCTGCGCTACCATCCATCAGTAGAGCTATGCAATTTGCATCATGCTGGAAGGTTGTCAGTGATTTCATCTGAATAAAGTGAAAGAGTTTAACCTTTAAAAAAACAAGAAGTAAGTTCTTAATAGTAGTAAAAAAAAACAGATTCTTACCTTGTTGCTAGAATGCATCGGACTATACATTCCGGCAAATTTGATGTCAGCAACCATTAACTGGTGAAAGAAAAAAATGAACTTTTACAGGTAATCACCTATACAAGAAACAGAGATTTAAAGCCTGCAGTATTTTAAGTGCTACCTGCTGTTCAATGACATGTATGTGCTCAAGAAATTGAGAAAATATTATAACTTTTTCTGGAGGCATCTCGTAAGACTCATTGCTAAATTTAGCACTGGAATTAGTTTCATTAAGTCCCTTTGCATCCACACCCTCATCTATGGAGTATCCAATCTTTCTATTAGCTTCCAGCAGTTCTTTCAACCTATGCACAAGATACATTACTTTGCTGCTAGATGTTGATTGCCAATCAGAATGCCAGTCATCCTACACAAAAACCATTATGAAATGTATTAGAGAACAAAAGGAAACCAGCATAAAACTCAAGATATACTCCTAACAAATCCTGGCTGTTTCCATTTTTCAAGAAAAAAAAACCCTGCCTGTTTATAAGATGGCTGTAACTCAATCAGATCTTTTGGGACAGGCCACTTGGGGTTGGGATTTTCAGGACGGGTTAATATTTCGGGAGTCTGCATCTCATATAAATTACCACATCCAGGAAATGTACAGATTTCACTGTTCAAAGCAACACAATCAAGGCACAAGAGATGTCTGCATGGTGTAATGACGAGTAATCGGCACCATTCTTGGCACCTATAAAATAATAAAGTATCAAAATACAATCTAACGGAGAGAAAATCAAATGGCATATGCAAACTTTATAGTAAAATCTTACCGCATACATTTGCCACCATATAGAAGATTATATCTTATAAAAGCATACTCCTCTGAAATAGGATCGAGACCATTTTCAACTAGAATGTCCATAGTTTCCTGAATATCTTGCCCAGCATCAGTTACTCTAATATGACCAGCAACACAGCAAGATAACCTCACATTTCTAATAGTGTTACTGCGAAACTTCCATTGCTTAGGGTTCAGTAAACTCTCAACATGAGAAGGATCATTCCAATCGGCCATTAATATATTGCGCCGCACTGTAACTACCAATTCATTGTAACTCCTCGCATGTTCTTCAGTAAAATTCAGAAATGTCACTTTCTTAATGCAAGGAGGGATTGTCTGCAAATCTACTTTTCTTGCACTTATCATGCATCTTTGAAGTAATTCCAACAAACGTGATCTACCCTCTTCCATTTCTGCCTCAAATGGTCTAAGAATGCCATTTTCCCATGACTTCTGATTCTGTCCATACACTTCTTCGCGAAGGAACTTAAGCATAGGTTGAAGATGAGACAGTTGACTGTTAGGGGTGTTGGGAGTTGGTGTTCCTGTTAACAACCAACGATTTCTAGCAGTCAATGAAAAAGACATTTGCAATTTGTTTGTCAAGTTAAGACTCGAGCCAAGCGTGTGCCCTTCATCAAAAATAATTCTAAACCAATGAACTTGCATCAATACACTTCTTTTACGAGGACTCCACTCAGTGCTCAAACGACTAAAGGTAGTTATAACAACATCATAGTCCCAGGCAAGATTGTGTGCACATAGCTTTTTATGGTCAGTCCAGATATAAATCCGTAATTGACCAGGTTTGACATGCTTTTGGATTTGAGTGTTCCAATGATCAACTAGATTTGACGGAACAACAACAAGAGTTGCCTTTGACAAATATAATCTCAATGAATCCAATGGCTCACAGAGGGCAATTCTTAGGGCTTCCACATCAAAAACCAGGTTCGCAAGAGTTCTTGGGTAGTACCACTTCGTAGTCCCCTGTTCTTCCCTCTTTATGAGACCAAATGCTTGAAATACTCTATGAAACTCATGGGCAACTCCGCTGCATGCCACTCGAGTTTGCATGACTGGATGCAATAATCCAGTTGTTTCCATTTCTGAAAGTTTGTTAGGTGAAAGTTTAGCCAACCAGGTTAATGCCTTCTTGGTTTCAGAATTTATCAACAAATAGTGCTCCTTAAGCACGCTGATGAAAAAGGAAACATTTTCTGCTTTTCCTCCGGAAGTTTCTCTGCTGTGGAATCCAGGCAAGTTTGTTATTGATTGGCAATAATCCCAAGATTCTTCGGGAACATTGCAACTCTGGTGCAAAGAGTCACTGTTCATACTACAAAACCATGCTGTGGTAGCATCTGCCACACTTGCTTCGGCAAGCTTCCTCCACTTTTTGCAAGCGTCACACTGGACCCAAGTCTCATTATATTCAGAATGTTTTGCGGTGAAATTTTTAAATCTTTTTCTCTTGTATGATACACCTGAAAAACGATCATTTTCTAGGGAGCTGTTTATTGGGTGATTTGATGAATACCTTCTTCTTCTTGAGCTTTCTCTCGCCTTCATGTCTGTAGAAAACCCAGATGATGTTGCAAATTTATGCAGAAAATTTTTCTTGACACCACTCCGGCTCCTAGTGCAGCGAACCACAAATGTTGCAGGTGTAGAATATGCAGCTTTTGGTGATTCGACCTCTTCATGAGGATGTAGCTCGGTTAAGCCTGAAATATCCACAGCAGAATCCACAAATTTGACTCTTTTGGAGAAGCCATTCAAGTTATCCCTTGAACTAAATTTATCTAGAGAGAATTGTCCCCTGCGAGCTGTTTGACTAACAACCCTTTTACTTGACAACCCTTTACCACAAGTGACATTATCAGCACTAAGCTCATAATAGCCACATCTCTGATCACCATTATGTGAGCACCAGATTACTTGTGCCCCATCTGGGAGAACTGCCAGAGTTCCTTGAGTCTTCAGAATCAGGGAAAGAGCTGTTATAGTCTTACCTAGTCCGGGTTCGTCACAGAACATTCCCCCATGGAAATCTCTAAATGTGGGTTTTGTATTAGTGACTATTTCACCAGAAACCGTATTTACATAGAAAGGAAACCCATCCTCAGTTAAAAAATCAATGTATAAAGGATGTGGCAAGACTTCAGAATCCCGCTCACGTTGAAGCATCCACTCAACTGCAGCATGTTGATGAGGAAAAAGTTTAAGTTTCATACATGGCATAATCGAAGCAGCCAAGAATCTTAGATGGTGACAAGTTGAGGAAACTCTGAGAAGGTCAAGAGGGCCAAGGGTAGTTAAAATATTAATCAAAACATCATCTGACATCACCCATAGACCAGATCTACAAGAATCCACTGGACTTACTCTTGAAGAATCATGGTCTCCCTTCGATGACACACTAGGTAAGCTCATAAAAATGTCATGAAGTTCAAATAGCTTTTTCTTAGAAGTGTCTGGAGTATTACAGTGTTGTTTACACCCAAGCACATGACAGTCCGAAAGATTCCAAATGCTATCATTGTGTTCACGATCTGTTTTGCCAAGCTCAAGCATTGAACTCCTAGCTTGCCAGTGACAACTGCAAAGTAATGTTCATAAGTTATTTTATTTCAGCATGAACAACAAATACATGAGCAGGCAAATAAATACATTCCAAATTAAATTTTAGATTATGCACTTAATGCCATAAAGTTCACTACATTTATAAAATCAAAAGTTCTTTTTCTTTGGATGAAAATTTTATCATATGATATGAAGACAATTATATTAAGCAAAACCATCAACTTGATACAGCACCAGTACGCCATGACCTAGTTTTTATAGTGCTTAAAGTAAATAATTTACAGAAGGATGATCATTCCACCTAAAGCAATAACTTTCAAAGTAGAAGTTGATATTTATGGATGCAGTACTGCAATTATCTTTTGCAGTACATGAAGTACACACATAAACACACATTTTAGTTTTGGTAAGCGATGAATTACATTATTTAGCATTTCCTGAAGTAAAGTTAACTTTGTCTTTACTCTTTATCTTTACGGTTGAGTCAAATTAGAATTGCAAGGAGTTGACATACATACTGATGGGGATCACATAGTTAGAGTTGTAAATTTTATTTATCTTTGGAAAGAAATTAGTTTGTAAGTATATTTATATTAGTTGTTTTTATTTAATAGTGAGGATTTAAGACATTTAATATTAATTAAGAAATATTATTCTCTCTTTCTCCTTCTAAATCTCATTTTTACTTTTTAAGCAAACTTGCAGGTCTGTGCAATTCATTTCAGACCGTGTACAAGTTTTTACAAACCATACAGAACTAGCAGACCATGCAACACCACTGCACCACGTGTAATAACCATGATTTGTAAGTGACATTGTAAATAGAATTAAAAACTATTTATCAATGAAGTAAATATTTTGTGTGAATTAATTGTGCACTTATGTGATTTAATGAATATATATGTGTGTATATTTTTACTCGTCTATTAAATGCAACAAGGTAGGAGAATTAATGGATGGATGAATTAATAAAAGATGAGTCCAAGTGTTTTAATTAATACTATTAGACTAGCCCAAGGGTTTTAATTAAACAACCCCAAGTAATTTGTATGAATATAAGTGTTAGTGTTTTGTAAACCAGCCCAATCAAGTAGCCCAAATAATTTTAATAAGGCAAGTCTAATTGAATTATGTGTTAGTCCATGAGGGTTTAATGAAGAGTCCATAATTTAATTAAAAGCTAGCAGTCTTGTAAGTTAATAGAATAAGCCCAATGATTTAATTGTTGGAGCCCAAAAGAATTAACTAGTAGCCCAAATAAATGACCCAACATAGAATTCAAATAAAGGTCAACTAGTTAATCAATGTGTATATATATATTAGAAATATGTATATGTATTGATGTATATATGTATATAGAAGATAAAAAGAAAATCAAAAATAGAGGTAAAAAGGCCAAATGGCGGGCGGTAGTGGGGCCCCTTTGGGGTGTTGTGTAGTTTCGTGTTGCTTTTGTTTTACTCAAGTTCCATAGTTGCTCACCAACTCCACCAACCCACTCACCAACTCTAGTCATTCCAATATGTCATTCAAAATAATAGTAAGCATAAATTAGCACCATAAGTATGTTTAATTAAAGATGTTAGTTGATTAAGAGCTTAAGTAAGGGGGCCACTAAAGTTCTATAAATAGAATTCACCAATATTTGTGAAAATATTAGTTCATTTGAAAGTTCACTAGGTTATAGAGAGAGAGAGAGTTCTAGAAAGAAGCTAGAGCATTTATGAAAGTTCTTGAGAGCAAAACACTTAGTGTGTTAGTAGTGTGAGCTATTTTTGGGTAGAGCAAGAAGAGAAGGTGAAGACTCTAGCCATTTTTCTAGCAAGGAGGAAGAGGGCTTCAAGATCATCAAGGTTGAAAAGTTTTCTTACCTTAAACCTTAGTTATTATTGTAGTATGTAGAGAGGCATGTTTGTTGTGGGAGTTTGTTGTTGAAGAGAAACCATGGAGGGTTTCAAAGGTATAAGGATGGAAATATGATGGAGGTTATGTGTATATGTGGTATATTTGTGTATTATTGCCATGATAGGTCAAATATGTATGTATGAGTCTTTTGTTTTAAAAACTATGGTGAAAACCTATTTTCTAAAGTATATGATCTAAGTTATTTGTGTAGATGTATAATGTATGGTCATATATGTTATAAGATGTCTTTGTAGGCAAATATGTAGTGGTATGTAAATAAGCATGAATTTAGGTGAAAACCTAGGTTGATGTATGTTTTGGTGACATATAGTTCTAAATGTGCAAGCCACTTTATGGATCTATATGTCATATGTGCTAAATGAGACTATAATATGAATCACCTAAGACTAATGAGCTAAAAAGATTGCAAAGTTAATGAGAAATGATTTTTATAAAAAGTTATGTCAAGATGGAAGAACTTAAGGATTCGAGTCATTTTCGATCATGGTTTCGATGATTAAAACGTATTTGAAAAAGTTGTTATTCGTAGTATTTTGTAAATTGATGAACTAAGTGAGCCATGATTTGATTTTGAACTCAATCCAATGTGTTTTGAATGATATATGAATGTTTGAATTAAATGAACTAAAGTTGGAAAATATGAAAAACTAGGGTTTAAAAACTCTAGCTAGGTAGCGTGCCCCGCGCCGTTCCATTACAAATTCTAGCTCACCCCGCGCCATTACACGGAATTTGAATTTCTAGAAGGATAGTACGGCCAGCGCCATGGGTAGTGCAAAGACAACGCACCCCGCGCCGATCTGCCAGAAAATATTTTGGACTGAATCGGGTCGAATCGAGCCAGGTCAGCCGGGACGGGTCAAAATGGGTCGGAATTTCTTAAATTAAATATTATTTATATGAGAACCAAATGTGATGTTTAAACATGATTAAATGTTAAATACTTAAGCGAAGAATAGGAAAGTTATTGAGGTCAAGTAAACCATTATGTGAAATACTAATTGGTAGACCAAATTATTAATTATATAGGTCGTTCAAAGGACGATAACTAAGAGTAGATTGTAGTCAACAAACAAGGCAAGTTTCCTAACTTAACTTGAATTTATTTTACAAGTATTTTAAGTAGGATAATTATTGAAAATTATTCTACATCGATATGGATTATTAATATTCGCACTTGGTGCATTTAAATAATTATTCTATTATTGAATTGTTAAGCTTTAAAGTTCTTTTAAATCCATGAACTGTTTAAGAAGTAGTCTACACTAATTTTTTCAACTACACATTGTATGTTTAAATTCATTCACTTGAATATTATTGAAGCTTATCCAAACCAATAGTTGATACAGACTCTTAATATAAGACTGAGTAAGAACAACCCTTAAAAATGGGTATTTTATGTCGAAAAACTGATAAAGTGCAAAGATATCTAAGTGTTATACATATACATAGGGTACAAGAGGTTGATCCCCTTGAATACCAAACTTGAGAGTTTACACTCCAAAGGTTTTGTCGAATGACTGTTATACCTTAGATGTATGTTCATGGTCCTTTTGCGGCCGCTCAGCATTAAATATTCTAAACAACTCTTTTATTGAATATAGTTTATTAAGTTCATTTCTTCACAATTATTGTACATTGTTGAAGTCTCAAGAAGTTAAAATTTTCATTCATGATATATCATCACCCTATATATTCATTGTTTATTTAAACTTCCTGAGCAAAATTGTTGTTCACCCTTGCTATATCATGAACCATGTTTCAACTAAGTCCGAGTGTTCCAAGAAGGACAAAGGCAAAGAAAAAGCCAAGAAATATAATTTGCATGTTTAATTATTATATCTTAATTATGTAAATTTTTTGTGAACCCTAAATATATGTCTTGATTATGTAAAAGGTTAGAAGACTTTGGATTTGTATTACTTTTCGTAATGAACAGTATGTATTATTCCGCTAGTTAATGAGGATTAAATATTTGGATGTTATAGAAGTGTTAGATTGTGAGCACCAAATTCGAGGTTCAAGGGACCCGAATTTGGGGCATCACACCACGTGCGTGCACGCTTAAACAAACAAATTAGTTACTACAAATGATAACAAATCGGAACAAGACTTGATTCTAGTGTGAGTTGCACTATGAGATGTTAAAAATACATACTGTAATAAAAATATGCAAGATATCATTTTTGTGAGGTTGCACCACTCTTCTTCCAAATAGATTGTGTGCAATTTATCAGAAGTAAAAACTTTATGCGTTTGAAAATGATTGCAACTCAACTTTTTCCTCCTACAAGCTTTTTTTGTTTGCAAGTAAACTAGCAGGTACATGCAACTTGCAGAGCGTGCAACTCACTGCATACTGGCTGCAACTAGGTGAGCACTCACCGTTGCACTTGCACATGCACAGCACGCGCACATGCAAAATTTAGGTAATAGTTTAGCTGAACGAGTTGAGACTTTGCGACACATCCCCAGTTAGGTTCTTCCTCTCATAATCATCATGTCTGTTAAGGTACCTTGTTATTTCCTTTTGAATAGTCACAACATTTTGGAAAAGGTGCCACTGAACATTTTTGGAGTCTGTAAATATGACTGTTGGATACCTCAGATATATAAATTCCAGATTTTCATCCTCTGCTCCCCTTTATCTTTTACGTATTCTCAGCCAAACAAAGATTCTCTTAGATAGTTCTGAAGGATATCTTCGTAATTGATATCTGAGAATTGGTAGCTATGTTGTATCCTCGAGGTGATTTAAAAAAAAACTTGTAGCAAACTTATTCAAGTGGGTGCACATACCACCTTAAAACATATTGTTGTTGATGCATTAAAGCTATGTAAAAATTTCTTGATTCTTCTTTAATTCTGTGCTAACTCCATATCAACTTGAAGGTGATACTTGGGAGGAAAAGAAATGATAATGGCATTCATGCTTAAGAATTAAGACTGCTTGAAATTGGATAGATTCAATGGATCAAACTTCACCGGTTAGTGAGACAAGATGATGTTCTTACACGACTTTGAATATCTCTTTTTCCTATTGGGCCCAATCTGTTACACTGCTACAACAAGAAAAAAAAACACACACAAAAAAAAGGGTATACCGGAAGGATACAGAATTAAAGACGGATCAACAAAAGCATGAGGAATAGTATGGGATGTATGTGAACACGTTGTCTAACAGATTTATAAGATTTGTTCACCTCAATATCTTCACGTAGGGTACCTTGGGAGGCTCTAGAATTCAAAAATATTGTTCATAGAAAATAAATAACAATGTGCAGATAAAATAAGTGGATGAGTTGCAAGACCTCGTGTTCACCTCCATGATTTAAAGGATAAAACAGGGCATATATAGTAGAATATGTGGGATGTTTAGACAAGGTGTTTGATGGGGGTACGGGTATTTTGGGACATAAAGAAAATTCACACAGATAGCTCACACAAAATCTCAATTGATTCTATATTTCAATGTATTTAAAATAATGAAGTACATCCCTATTTATAATACTCTTAGACAACTCTCTTAACCTAAATTGGACTCTAATAAGATAAATACAAATTAAATAAGGTAACCACAAATTAAAATACAACTTCCAATTAAAATACAACTCCTAATCAAAATACAACATCAAATCTATGGACTTAATTCATGGCTTTCAAAACCTTTTATATTGCTCCAACCAAGTCTCGCGGGCTCGTCCACGGATTCGTCGTCTTGCATTAGTTCTCCTCCAGTGAGAAAAACTCGACTCCGTCGAATTAGCAACACAAGAACAACCATGGTTGATCACCAAGGAATTTTTTGTAAGCTTCAATTGTGACATGTCGAGAGCACAGGTAAAAGTGAACTTGGAATGGCCCTTAATAATTGAATAAGTATTAGCACGAGCATCATGTTGTGCATGACGATCCTATAGCCATGTAGGCCCTAAAATAATGTGACAAACTTTAAGGGGTAGAACATCACATATAATAATATCTTTAAACTTGCCAACTGAGAATATAACCAAACATCTTTGGGTAATTCACAATTTTGTATTGGTAATCTATGCAACATCATACGGGTCAGGATGAGGCTCAACTTTTAACCCAAGCTTCTTGACTATTTCCTCAGAAATAATATCTATACAACTCTTAGTATCAATCACAAGAGAGCAAAACTGTCCTGCACCTTTAACTCACGTCTGAAATATTCGCTCACGATGAATTTTAGGGTCATCTTTCTGTCTCTAAGCAACAAGTAAAGGTCGAAGGACACCTAAACATCCTTCCAAATGTGCATCACCTTCCAAATCTTGCTCATCGAGCTCATACTCCACGTCCAATGACTGGCAAACCTCTTCGTTCAAATCAATATTTTCACAATCTTTGTCAACAGTAGCAAGTTGCCTAGAGGGAGGAGAGGCAACATTCATCTACGGGAAAAGACACTCAAAGGACATGTGACCAAAACCATGACAATTATAGCACCAAGACGTAGGTTTGTTGCTAGCATTTGAAACTTGGGACACAATTAGACTTGCTAGTAGTTAAAGGGCTTGCAGACACTTTTTCCACTGACCTACCTTTAAGAGGCTCCACAAAAGTCCACTCACTTCGAGTTTGGACTGATATTAGAGGCCAAACAAAATTTCTTGCCACACTATCTTCCACTTGAGTGACAACGTGAACGGCATCATCCAAGAGCAAGAGTTCACCTGAAGCTACACCACTAGCAATCTCTGAATTTAATCCCAACGGTACATGGAGATTAAAACAACTTCAATCCAAGGGAACTTGGACCTTATAACCAAACTGTAGAACTTTTAAATATATTCAGTTATAGATCGACTATCTTGCACCAACTCAGTTAATTGCAAACATGTTTGCTACTTACAATCTAGAAGCACAAAATGTCATGTTAGGGCAGCTTTCATATCTTCCCATCTTCATGCAACTGTATATAAATTTCACGATCCCACCAAATACGAATTGTCCCTTTCAACTTCGTATCAACAAAGAAAATTTTTCTCTCATCAGTTAGTTTATACCAACGAAAAAACTCTCCAAACTATGAATTCAATCAAAGAATGATTCGAGCCTTTGATCTCTATTGAAATCACCAACATCTAATTTTGCTCCTTTATCCACTGCATTCAATCGGGGGTCTGGCACATAGAAATTATCACGTTGATTAGGTCCCTGTTGTTATAGGAGTCTTATCTGATTAAAACATGGAAGTAGATCTTCAAAATTCCGACGAGCATCTTCTTGTCCTTTATCTATGCGTTCCGTGAGTACATCAATTTTTGCTTCAAGTGTTTTAATAGAGGTTTGAACATGGGCAGTTAATGTTGCAATTGATTCTTCAATTCTTTTAAGACTTTCATCTTGTTGTGACATACAAGCATCTAGCTTGGCGTTGACTTCTTTGACATTCACCAAGGTTCCTACAAATAAAAATAAAAACTTTTTTTTCTCTTTTTTTTTTATAGGGACTAAACTGAAAGCTATTAAAATTTCAAGTCTAAAATGTAAAAAGATAAAAGTGCAGGGACTAATATGAAATTTTTTAAAGTTCCGGGGGTATTTTAAAATTTTATGAAACTTTGGAGGCTAAAATAGAAATATGTAAAAAACTTTGGGGTACCAAACAATAATTTGCCACGAGATATTTAATCAACAGATCAGCAGCAGCAGTCTATCACTTCCTTCTTCTGGTCTCTTTCTTTCTTCTTCCTACAATTTTTTTCTCCTGCTTGCTTCTCCTTCTTCTCGTGTTCTCTCTCTCCTTCACTTCTAAAGATAGTGAAAGGTGTGGCGGCGACGGATAGGTGCGGTGGCAGCGACTCTTTTTCAAGTATGTTTTCTTTTTCTTTTTTTTTCTGGATTTCTGGGTACAGGTAGGGTCGCGATTTGGGTTTGGTTACAGGTATGGTCGCGATTTGGGTTTGTAATTTTTTTGTGGCAGCAACAATTAAGAGTGGGTTTCTAATTTTAATGGTGGCAGAAGGTGGTTTGGTTTGGGCTCTAATACCAAAACGATGGGGGTACGGATATTTTAGGACAAAGAAAATTCACACAAATAGCTCACACAAAATCTCGATTGATTCTATATTTCAATGTATCAAAAATAATGAAATACATCCCTATTTATAATACTCCTAGACAACTCTCCTAACATAAATTGGATTCTAATAAGATAAATACAAATTAAATAAAGTAACTACAAATTAAAGCAACTAATTAAAATACAGCTCTTAATTAAAATACAACATCTAATTTATGGGTTTAATTCATGGCTTTCAAAGGCTTTTATATTGCTCCAACCAAGTCTCGTGGGCTCGTCCACGGGCTTGTCATCCTGCATCAGTGTTAGTAAGGAAGGGTTTTGGGTCTATGTGGAGTTTTAGATAAAAGAGCGCTTCTCTTCTATTCTCTTTCTTTGATTATGAATGAGCAGCCTAAGGCATCATTCAAGGCATCCAGGAGGGCTTGAACATAGGGACTCACATCACCTTTTCTTTTTACTCTTGCAGTGGACGCATCGAGTAGTAGAGTAGGATGATCAGATTGTCGAGAGGCAAGGCCTCATTGATGAATATGAAGTAGGAAGAGACGAGGTTAGAGTGTCTCGCCTAAAGTTTGTGAACATACTATTCTATTTCTCTCTGACGGTGTTAGAGGTTTTAAGAATTTATTGTCCCTTCTTCAAATCTTTTTGGCAATTTCAAGTACGGAGGTTAATCTTGCAAAGTTCAGCCTAGGTAGTGTCAATTTTGAGGAGAATTATCATTCTTCTTAGTTGTGAGGCTGAGTCTTTATTCATAACTTATTTAGCAATCCCTTTGGGAGGCAATCTAAAATCTCAATTTCTTTGGGACTCTGACGTCGAACAGGTGGGTAGGAGACTTCATTTAGGTGCTAGTGATAACTAGCAATAATTATCTTGTTTTCTGTTTGGTGTGTTAGAAGAATGTAGAGTTTGCCCCTATAAGGTGGATTATCTTCTCCCCTACATTGTCAAGGAATTTTGTGGAGGAAAGTATAGGAGGATCCTTTGGAGGACATTCTTGTTTCGTTATCTTTTGGGCAGTCAAGACTAAGAGAATGCTAGGATTTTATGTGGTCAAGCAATGCATATTGGTTCACTTACAAAGTCTCTTCCTTAGCATCTCTTTGGGCTCAGTCAATGTGAGCTATCGAGGTAATCCATTATAAGATTACATAGGGATTGCTGAGCCGTGCTCGATTAGTACCTGGATGATATTTTCACTTTCTTTCTTTGGTTTACTTTTTATTAAAATTCAGCAGTGACAGGATCCCAACCATTTGCTAATTACCAATGGTGTAATGGCTTAAACATGGATAGAAACAGATAAAGGACTGAGAGCAATCAATTTTGATGAGTTCTACTCCAAAATGTTTAGTTGAAATATTTATGCACATGGCGAATGAGTTATTTAATATTAATGAAGTTCAAGAATTCTATCCAAGTGTTTACAGTAACAAGGACATAGAACTGACTTCACTATATGAACAAAAGAAGGGGAGGCACTTCTAGAAAAACATTTGAATTTAATAAATGGAGATATTTCAGCTAATAGTGGATATATTAATGTATGCTTGTACTTCTGCATTACTTAGGAGTCTTGGTTTAAGCTTAGGTTAACAATGACTTCATCAGTGCTTGAAATGCTTATTATAGTAGATGGGGGTGTAAATTGAGATATATCTTCTTGTATCCATTTTGATATTAGTGTTGGAATTGGACTTTATATTACCATCTAAATGTGCAATTTTAAATTAAAATTGGGCTGTAATATTTAAGATATATTTGCAGTAATTGCAACACGCTTCTCTACTGCACGTCATTTTCAACATTTAACCAAAATTGCCAATGCATGCAATTTATCAAAGATGTGCAAGTTATTACAAACAGTGTATGAATTGCACATGATTACAACTCCCATTTTCCCTTCTATATACAACTAGCAGAATCCAACTAGCTGCATATATTCTGTGCAAGTCTTTACAAACTATATGCAACTTGCATAATATGCACTCACTGTATACTGGGTGCAACTCAGTACATCAGCCCCAGTTGCACATGCGAGTGATATAACGTGGGGATCTAATCCTAATCGTAAGGTGGTGCATATTCACATTGTGTGAAACCACTAGATAATGGCCCTTCGCAACTATTAAATGGCATAACAATTACATTCAGAAAGCCAAGAAACAACTAACTTCAATGCAAACTATGTGTCTCATCTCCCTCTTATAGTGATAATCATAATTCTTTAAAGGTGCCTAGTCATTAATCATTACTTTCTTTTTGATCACTACTTTCAGAAAGACCGGACCTAACTAACTTCAATGCAAATAAAAAAAGCGGGTAAATCATAAATAGATAACGGGGCATTACAGTCCCTAACCAAATAAAAATAATAATAATCAACAGTCTTGTAGTTCTTGCAAACATTGTAATACAAAAAGAGTACAACTGTGTATGAAAAAAATCTAACAAGCAATCCATTTATTAATCATGGACTGTTGAGCTCTCGCAGAGAAAATTATAAGTAATTTTAGACTAGCATTTTTAACCAAAAAAGAAAATAGAAGTTGCTTTACTATACTTAGAAGCAAAAACAAAAATATCCAAACAATTACAAGTTTTTTTTTATTATTGATAAATTACAATTTACAAGAATTGATATTTATTTATTGTAATCAAAGAAGTCTTAAATAGGTTGATCAGCAACACAGAATACCACTCTAAGCTTCACAATAGGCTGGCTTACCAAATGAACTCGACCCATTTATAATTACGTAAACAGGTTAATGTATTTTCAACCCAAGATAAGGATCAACTCAAACCTACTATTCCACGTTGGTTTTAAGTTCCACCAACATGCCATGTCAGAAAACTTCACCACTAAGATGCAGGGTAAATATTAGTTTTTTGCAATTTCAAGCAGATTTGTATTTTTTAACTATGGTTCTACCAGGATGGTAGACTCGTACTAACCACAATGTAAATTGACAAGGGTACATGCATGTCCCAAAAAAAAACAGAACTGGACCTATTATACCATGTTATGAGAATTCCTTTCCCATTTTAAAATTTACAACTTTTTATCAATATATATATATATATATGAGAATTTAAAAATAGTGGAGTCTTACAACACATCTTTCATCGTTAAAATTTAATCTAATGGCCAAATATTTTAATCGTTCACACAACTAAACTAGGGATGGAGGCCCACTGTGTGATTTTTCAAAAATATTCTCTTTTCAAAAATAATCATCATCCACAATTAAACTGCGGACGACAATTATTGTCCGCATAACTAAAGTGTGGACAAAAGCCTAATTTGACTTTTCGTCCGCAATTTAGTTTGTTACCATCCCCCAAACTAAACTGCGGACAATGATCACCCTAGTCAATAGATCACAACTTGGATGATAAGGATTTGTTGTAAGGCTATGACTATTTTACAACTTTAGCTATAAATCACTCTCAATATATATATAGGAGTTGCCCATAGCATGCCACAAATTTCAAATCATAAGTGTCCTTAAATACTTTGACTTTCAAATCATATCTCATCTTTATTCAAATAAGTTTTGTTATGGGATAAGTCAATTTAATCTTAAATACTTACTTTCAAATGCAGCCTCTCATATTCAAGTACTTAACCTATTTTTAGTACTTGATCTTAGTTTCTGAATTTTTAACTTGAGTACGTCTACATATAGTGACTCGGCGAAGCGAAAACAATAAGAACGTGTAATTAAAATCAATAAAGAGGGTATGTTAATACATGAATCTACTTACAAATACATGCCTAGATCTGATTAATCCCCTCCTAAGCACTATGAGATTCTCTACCGCCTCAATTTGGTCAAAGCGCCTAGGCCCCCGCCAAGACAAAATGAGACGTCTACTATGAAACTCTATAATACTTAAAATAAATTTGGTAAGCCTAAAAACGTACGCACTAGGTGCCCCCTTCAAGAGCTTAGGTCCACCTAACGATTTTTAGAACACTTTGGCACCAAAAAGTCAGATGACAAATCATTTCTCTTTTAATTTTTTAAAGTATAAAAACTAAGCAAAAACAAGTACCTAAATTGTTATCCATCGAGGAGAGAGAAAGGAGTAACAAAAGTATTCATAATATTTCCAATATCTCAATATCAGGCAGCTCAATCTTATGCGCCAAGAATATGGAAATCCAACAAACACATTTTCTAAAAGGACAATTCTACATATACAACATCAAGTACAAAACCAAACACTATATCCATCTCAACTATTAAAAAGTGGGCCTTGGCATGAATTTTCGTGTGAGGTTCTCTTTTTAATGGTTGAGATGTATTTTGTTACCGATGTTGTGTACTTATACTTTTCCTTTCTAAAAAAAATCAAAAAACAATACAATGCACCTCAAATGCCGAAACAGAGCAGCAGCTGTAGACCCCATTCGCGGAAATTGCCAGCCAGACCACAACTCGATCGGCAAATACACATCAACCAGCACCACAACCCGAATTTCCCCACAATTCTGCTCATCAACCTCAAAATACATCACTCTAGCTCGAATTTCCAAACACTTGTGATTCACCAATGCACGAAGCTGATGAACCACGCTCCTACTCCCATGCAATAGCCCAATTCTTCTCCACTTCTTCATCACCGACGAAGAAGACGACGGCGTACTGCTACATTCCGCGGCGACTACCGCTCCGGCGTTTGGGTTAATTACTGAGAAAACGATGCCGTTTTGGGACACGAAACCGATTTCATAATCTCCGGCAAAGAGTTGGCAGGGAGTGTGTGGAGTTAGGGTTTTTGTTAGGTCGGTGGGATGTGGGGGAGGGATTTTCAGAACTGTACATACGAAACCGCAAAGCTTGTGATCTGGGATTGTATTTTCGACCATTGTATATATTTGAATTTGAGAAATTGGGGAATTAGGGCGTTAACTGTTTTGGGAGTTAGGGTTTGAGAATTTGTGTTTCGGGTTTGGGGCAGAGAGAAAGGAAGCTCGGAGTTCGAGGAGGATTTTGAGCAGAGAAGATGATGGAAGGAGTTTTGAGGATAGAGGATTGCGAGAACGTAGACAGAATACATCCGATCATAACACTCAAGACTATATCAAATTATAATACAAAAATTTATATCAAATTCTATTTTTTAATAATAAAATAAAATATAATCTTTAATATTATATTTAAATATTGTGTATATAAAATAGCCATTTTGATATGGGTTGTGTGAATTGAACTAAATAATTAAAAGTTTAATATACGTTAATTTATTTCTTTAATTTCAAATTTATTATTATTATAGTTTAATAAAATAAATTATTTTTTATTTTTTTAATTTTTAATTTTTTTATACATTTTATCTTTTTAAAACTTAATTTTATCTCTCTAAATTTTTTATTTAATTACTATCTCTAAAATTTTATACATACTTTCAATTTTTTATACGTTACCTTTCTAAATTTTTTATTTACATATTCTCTCTCTTAACTTGACTCAATTGAATTTTAACTTGCAATTGATAAAATAATTAGTAATCTTATATAATTACAAACGAGGCTGAAAACGAGTCAAATCAATCCGGATATTGGCTTTCTCATATTTAACTCGAGACAAAAATAGTTTGCATCGTATTCGACTCGAGTTCGATAATAAAATAGAACTACTTGCTCAAGTTCGACTTGATTGCAAAATCTGAGACTCAAAATTAATTTGATTCGACTCGATACAAAATTCAAACTATTTGTTTTTTATTCGAATTTGAATAAAAGCGAACATGTATTAAAATTCAAAGTTACAGAACTGCAGTACATAATTTTAGATGCAAAAAGTATAAACACTTCACAATATTTTTACAATTGTAAATCTCATTACATAATTACATGATTATTGAAAATTTAATTTCAAACAAGTAGTAACAAGCCAACAACCAACATGCAAGCAACAACAACACCATTACACAACTACACCAGGTCACCATTCAATAGCAAAACACAACACAGAGAAATGTAGAAATCTGCATAATGAGTCAATCTTTTAATCTCTGAACTTCTGTTTCAATCTTTTAGGCATTCTCACTCAACTTCAACCTCCAAGGCATCAATGAATTTCTCACTCAAATAGTCAGCTTCAAGCCTTCAACTTTCAAGGCATCAAATTCAAATATGCTGTATACTTCAATTCCTGAAATAAAACAAGAAACAGTAGTCAATATCACAAATTTAAAAATACATGAGATTAAACATTTGGATTCTTAGTTCCTTACCTCAAGTCTTCAATATTAAGTAATCATCTAATAATCATTAAAAGAAATAATAAGTTAAGCAATTTATAATGTAATACCAAAAATTCAAACACAACCAATTCAAACAAAACCCAAACAACAGTTATAATATCCCAAACATTTCAAATATGATCTGACAAAATCAAATTAAGGTTGTCAATTCAAAACCTAAGAACGATTGCTCAAGCATACCTTAAGATATCTTAAACTTTTTTACCATAAAAATCACATAATACACAAAGAAGATCGTCAAATTAGGATTTTTTTTAATGGTTTTATACCTTTTGCTCTCGCTAGCTTGCTTTCTTTCCTTTCCAAAGAAGAAGATGAAGTTGTTGGACATTCAAAGCTTCACACTTGATGATTTTAATGCTCTCTAACTACCAAAGGCTTGGAGCTTTAATGGCTTTTCTAAAGTTTTTTTTTTCTTCCTTCACTAAAACTCTCTCTATTTTCTCTAGAGAATTTTTCTCTCTAACTTCTCTTGCAACTTTTTCTTGAGTGCTTCTCTCTCTAAAATGCTTACAACTTGAAAAAAAAATAGTATTCTAATGTTGGTCAAATATAGTTTTATTTAATTAGATCTCATCTTTCATCAATTATACATATAACTATATATGTATAGATATATCACTAACTTTATCCAATTCAAGCTTACATGGAGATTTTTAAAAATTTCTAGCCAATTAAATGTGCCACATAAGAGATTACGTGAGACCTAAGGGATCCCTCTCTTATCCATCCAACACCTTATGTTTATCCTCTCATTTTTGCTTTATTATTAACCACTTGTTGACTTTCACTTAATGCACCATTTGGACTACTACATTTAATTTTACTTGGGCTAAGTTAATTAAATCAATGGGCTACTAGCATGACTTGGTATTTAAATTAAACATTTGGGCTAATTTAATTAAATTACATGATCATACATTATTGTCTATAAGTCCATTACATAATTAAATACTTAGGATTGTTTAATTAACTTACTAAGTTAGTCCATTAGTAATTAATTACATACATGGACTATTAAATAAATTCATCTAGTTTAACACATTGTCACATATTTAATAATTCACAAAATTAATTCACAGAAAATTAAGTTCATTAGAAATTAAATTCTTAATTATTTATAATTAACTTGAAATTCTCGGTCATTACATAACCACTAGCAAAATAATTTGTTGTTATATTGTCGTTATATATCATGCATTAATGACCAACATTGATCGTTTAAAATATTGCCATAAAAATATAGGTACAAATATTTGAAATGGTGACAAAAAATTTTTTTGTCATAAATTGTCTTTGTTTTTAATCGTATGTTGTTTATTTGCATATTCATGTATTCTACATTATAATTTATCCAGATCAATCATAATTTAGTTGTCAAACCAAGATTTCATTTAACAAAGTATAATATGAACTCTGACGCAACAAATATATTAATTTTAAACAAAATTTGAACATCCATGTCAAAGCAAAGTTTTCAAACAACTACAGTATTAAAATTAAAATCTATCTCAACAAACTGAGATAAATAAGATATAAACATGAACTATGGTAGAACACATTGTACCACAATAACAAAGATCTAAACAACTAATAAGCTAGTTGTATCTGAAATAAAAATTATCCTAAATGATGAACAAACTACTTAAAAACTATATCACTTTTAATATACTTTTGGATGATGCTTTCGATATTACTCTTGTCTCGAATCCATATGCAATTTTTATCATAAAAAATAAAATAAAATTTACAAGCGAAATTGCAAGAACATTAAAAGCAAAGGTGGGAGTTTCAAAAACAAGACATTAGTGTAATGGTAAGAAGGTGAATAAGTTCACAACAGTGTCAAACAAATGTATATGCGAATTTCGGATACCCTTTTTTCGATCCAAGATCCCACCAATCACACTTAAGTAGAACAACTTTACTTTTCTCTTAATATTTTAATTCATTAATGTCATTTATAATATCCACACGAGTTGGGTCGGCCCGGTTTGGGCCACAGACTTCTTATTTTTAGTTCAAAAAAATTTAGACCACTTTGGTTCGATCCAGATTTGGTCCAATCCACTTATGATCTAGTCCGTTTGGGCCGACTCAACTCGGCCCGTTTGCCAATACACCAACCTCATGAATTAATATAAGCCAGAAAATCACTAATTTTTCATAAAAGCACAACACGTAATTGAAATACATTTAAATGCTGATGAGCTCCTAGGGGAGAGAAGATAACATAGGAAATTTAAGCATTTTTGAAATGGTTAATTGCAAACCGAACTTCGAAATATGTACTCTTTTATACATCGTACTATCAGGTTTAAAAATTCTCATCTCGCTACCCAAAATACTGTTAAGTAATCATTACTGGCCATTTTGTTATTTCCGACCACTTAAATTATGACATATGACCATTTTTCGACAAAAAAAAGATCGAATATAACAAAAGGGTTAGTAATGGTTACTTAATAGTACTTTGAGTAGTGGGATATGAGTTTTTAAACTTGAGGGTATGATATGTAAAATGGTGTATACTTCAGAGTTTGATATGCAATTAACCCTTTTTGAAATCAATTACTATTGACTTAATACAAAAGATACGTATATATTCTTCAAAAATAGTTTCATTTAAATTTTTTTTAATAATTTAATATAATTTTTTTTGTGTTTATTAATATTAGAATACTAAAGAACATTGTGTCATTTTATATTATAATTGATTAAAATGAACTTATATTTGTGAAATAATTCGATTATGCAAATTGGAGGGAACAAATTAAAGGAGTATATTGCAGGTTTGAAATAGACTCAACAACGTTGTTTATTTATGAGGAGCAAGCAATGCATACTCACTTCAACTAGAGATGAATATGTTACCCATAGACTTGGCAAAAGTGACGCAGGCTAATGGTCCGATCGGGTCCGCCTGTCAAAATGCGGATTTTGGGCTGCAAAAAATTAGCCCGGTGAAAGTTGGACCTTTTTGACCCGGCTTGTTTCGGTCTAGCCCGCGAGCTAATTTTTTTTTTTTTTTGATATTGTTGACAAAAAAAAAATAATAATAACTTAAAAAATGAATCAAGTAGAAAATTATGAAGAATATAATAATAAATTCTAACATGTGATCTTGAATAATAATACAAATTTTTTTTATGAATATAATATATATATATATATATATATATATATATATATATATATATATATATATATTACCTTTAGTCCTTCTTTTACTCTTTTACTCTCTTAGTCTTTTATCTTTAATATTGATATTATATACACATATCAATTAAGTAATCACAAAGATTAGTTACATTTTAATATATATGACTATAAAATATTTATAAAATTATTGATTGTTTTATTTTATTTACTAATAATATTAAATGATTTATGTATAAATTATGTGTCATAATTATAAATAATTAGAGTTAATATTTATTTCAAATTATGTATTATAGTTGTATGTATATATATATATATATATTTAAAATATTTTTTTTTTAAAAATTATAAAATACTAAAATGATCCTCGGGTTGACTCGACTCGGGCAGACCACGAGCTTAACTTTCTCAACCCGCAAAAGCTGGGCCGTTTTGACCCGACTCGTCGACAGTCTGACCGGTTTGCCACCTCTAGCCATCCATTAAGATATTTAGACCTGATGGTGCAATAATAGCAATTAGGAGTCATTTACAATCATAGTAACAATGATGATGCTGTTATAATATAAATTGGGAATTATTCACAATCATAGTAACAAGGATTGTATAATAGAGATCTTATTAGAAAGAATAATTATCATATGATAATTAAGAGTCTTATGTAAGTGCACTAAGTTTAATCAGCTCTGGGATAAACTCAAATATAAATAATTTATTTACGCTAACAAATATGCAACTCAATATTTTGAAAACACATAAATAAGGTTGTTGACAGCAATATCCGTTTGTAAGCTATAAAATCAGATTATATACCAAAATTGAATAGAACCACCGTTGATTATGTATTTCAATTAGTTGTTTTTCTAATTTTACCACCTAATAAACTTTTACCAATCACATACATGCAACTAAAAAAAATACAGATCAATGTGTCAAAACACACACGATCACACAAATTTTACCTTAAAATCAAAAAATTATGAGAGGGAGGAGGAGAATAACTAAAGAGTGACTGAAAATTGAAAAACTTTACTAAAAAAAGTAACGAGTGATATACCCTATAACACAAAAATACTATTAATTAGGGAAACTATAGACCCAACAAAAAGATTAATCAAAAGGTTAAATTGATAAAACAATTTTCTTTCTACGTTGAATATATGTAAAAAAAATTGTATATATATATATATATATATATATATATATATATATATAAACTAGTGGTAAATCATCTTTTTGCCACAAAATATAAATAAATTTGTGACAAATACTTGGTGCCAAGATATTGGCGACAACTATAGTGACCAATTTTGATTCGCCATTATATAATTGAGTTTTATTTAGTTAGCGACAAATTTGAGTTTCGTCAAAAGTTTGTCACGAATTATATGCCTTTTCGTGACAGCAATATTTTTGTTATTAAGATTTTTGCCGCTGAATTTGATCTTTTTTGTAGTGATATTTATTACTTTCATATATTTTCTTGTAAATTTTAAAAATTATAGGTGACATAACATAATTTACACCACATTCATAAAATTTGTGGTGGAAAAGAAAAGGGAGATAAAATTAAATTAGGACACAAAAGAAAATAACAAAGAATTTATGTTTTATATTTTTATTTGTTTTTTTTTAAATTTATAAAACAAAAGAAAAGAAATATGATTTTTGCACTTTATCCTTTTATTATATTTTGTTGTGTTTATAAGTAAAAGGTAATACAACAATTGTAGTTATAATCTTTTTCGACTACTTCTTTATTTGTCCATTTAAAACTCAGATCACAGTTTGAAGTTTAGAAATACAATGTTACAAAAAAAAATAAAATAGAAGAAAGGTAAGTGGGACTTAGGGTTGAAAATAATCTCGAGTCGAGTCGAATAGTAATTGAATTTAATTCAAGACTTTTTAAGGGTGTTTAAATTTGTATTCGAGTGTTTTACAATTTTACAAACTTTTCTGATATTCGAATTTGATTTATTTTATTGTATTCGAGTTTGACTTGACTTGTCTTTTAGTTGAGTTATTTTTGAGCATTTTAGACCTATACGAATCAAAACTGAACTATTTATATTATGATAATATAAAAAATATTAAAGAGTAATTTTTAGAAATATAACTTATAACTTTTGCAATTCTTCATATGGAAGGAAAGTGTATTAGATTGCGATTTGATTCCCTAATTTGGATTCTAAATTGAACTTTTAGAATTAAATAGACATGTACGAGAAATGTAAGAACTCTTCCACTCCTCAAAGTATATGAATAGTTTAATTCTTCAAAATTAGATAGTAAATAATTAGAAGCTCCAATTTGGAGCTTTAACTCAGATATGGAGCTTCTAATTATTTTTTAAATTTAATAATCACATTTAATCATGTATATTACTAATTTATTTTTATTTGTAATAAGTGATAATCAATTTTTTTTATATCTAATACTTTTTACATTTTATTAGTCTAAGTGTCTACAAATTATTTGTCTAAAATCAATCATTATAAAAAATTAAAATCCAAATTATTAATCACATTTTAAAGCAATTTTAAACATACTTTAAATGTTAAAATAAATTTAAATTCGACTCATATTGAATCGAGTGTCATTTAAAAATTTTAAGTCAATCTTAAATTGAATTTCCCACCACATGAGTAAAAGAATTTTGCTATATAAAATAGTGGGTCTTAAATTTTAATTATTTTATTAGTTATTTTATAAAAAATTATTATATAAATTATTAGTTATAATAAAATTGTGAGTAAAATGTTTCAGAAAAAGAAAAAAAAAATAAGGGGAAAGGGACGAGTAAAATAAATGTAGAAGGTAAGGAAAAAATATATACTCCAATATAATATGCTCCACCGCACGGGCATTCCGTTAACTAGAAGTATCCTACTTCCTGTGCTACAATTTCCTGAGCGGAGAGAGAGCCTAGCAAAATCATTGAAAGTCTCTCGAACCGTTTCTTCAAAACAAAGATATATCTGAATCTACAAAAACTAGTACAATTCCGTTCCCTCGTCTTCAGTTTACCGGTTTCGCCTGCCGGAGCTCTGGGGACTGGTTTTTAGGTTAACTTACGGTCGGATCTCCTCTTGTTTTGGTAAGATTATCCCTAAATATTCCCCAATTTTCTTGCATTCGCTCATGGCAATGTCTCTTCAATAACTCATACGTATCATATGTATAGGAATTTTGTATTATCTGAATTAAAATCATCAATTTTGTGCATTTATGCGGGTTTTGTATATGTTATTTTTTGTGATTTTGTGAGAACATCTCACTAGGGTTTGGTTTGTAGAGGTTCAAAATTATAAAGGGCAATTTTTTACAATACATATATCCATTCTGTTTTTATTTTGCTGTTATTTTAAACTCTCTTTTTATGAGTTTGTTAATTTAGTTGTTTTTCGACAGAGGATAGGTAGCTTGGTGAATGGCAGCAATGGAAGAAACTAAGCACAGCAGGAGGGAAGGTTCAGAAAAGAGGGAGGAGTCGAAGAGGAGTCATCGGGATAGGGAGAGGAATGGAGAGAAGCACAGGGAGAGGGAGAGGGACAAGGAGAAAGAACATCACCGATCTTCGTATGACAAGAAGGACAAGGAAAGAGAGAAGAGTGTTGATGACACGTATAGAGATAGAGAAAAGCACAAGGATAGGCATAGAGACAGGGAAAAGGAAAAGGACAGGGTCAAAGATAAGGAGAGGGAGAAAGAGAAGGAAAAGGAGAAAGTGAAGAGAGAGAGGGAACAGGAACGGGAACGGACAAGGGAGAGAGAACGTGAGGACAGAGAAAGGGAGAAGGTAAAAGAAAGAGAAAGGGAAAAAGAAAGGGAGAGAGAAAGAGAGAGACAAAGAGAGAGGAGGAGGGAGAGGGAGAAGGAGCGAGAAAGAGAAATAGAAAGGGAGAAGAGGGAAAGAGAGAGAGATGAGAGGGATAGGGAGAAGGAAAGAGAAAGGGAGAGAATTCGAGAGAGGGAGAAGCGGCGAGAAGTGGATAATAGTGATGGTGATGATGTTAGAGACCGTGATCGAAAGCGGCATAGGAGAGAGGAAGATTATAAGGACAAAGAGAGGGAGCGTGAACGAAGCAGCAAGTCAAATAGGCACAGAGACTGTAGCGTAGAGAGTAGCCCCAGAAAAAGGACTGATGAAGACTCGTTAGATAAAAAAGATAAGAGAAGTTGGGAAGATGATATTGAGGAAGAACAGCGGAAGTTGGATGACGAGATGGAGAAGAGGAGGAGGAGAGTTCAGGAATGGCAAGAGTTGAAAAGAAAGACGGAGGAATCTGAAAGAGAGAAGCTTGGAGTAGATGTAGCTGCCGTTGAACTGAAGTCTGGCAAGGCCTGGACCTTAGAAGGGGAGTCTGATGATGAAGAAGCTGCTCTTGAGGAGAAACTAGAAAAGGATATGAACATGGACGAAGATGCTAAGCCCATGGATAATGGTGGAGATGGTATGGAAGTTGAATCTGAAAAGGGGGTTGCTGCTCCTACTTTCCCAAATGGAGGTGATAGTGCTGGTGAGGATGAGGAAATTGATCCCTTAGACGCTTTCATGAGTGCAATGGTGTTGCCTGAAGTTGAGAAGCTCAACAGTGCTGCGGCTCCTGTTACCGAGGAAAGTTATTCTGATTTGAAGAAAGATAAAAATGTTCATAGTATTGGGGAAAAGCCTAGAAAGGGTCTTAATAAGTCTATGGGAAGAATCATTCCTGGTGAGGATTCTGATTCTGATTACGGTGATGTTGATAACGATGAGGATCCTTTGGAAGAAGAAGATGACGATGAATTCATGAAAAGGGTGAAGAAGACAAAAGTGGAGAAACTATCTATTGTTGACCATTCGAAGATTGATTATCCTGAATTCCGGAAAAATTTCTATATTGAAGTGAAAGAAATCTTAAGGATGGCGTCTGAAGAGGTTGCTGCTTATAGGAGGCAACTGGAATTGAAAATACATGGAAAGGATGTTCCGAAGCCTATTAAAACCTGGCACCAGACTGGACTGTCGACGAAAGTTTTGGAGACGATAAAGAAACTCAACTATGAAAAGCCAATGCCTATTCAAGCTCAGGCGCTTCCGATAATTATGAGTGGTCGAGACTGCATTGGTGTAGCGAAGACAGGCTCTGGAAAGACCCTAGCATTTGTGTTGCCAATGTTGAGACATATTAAGGACCAGCCACCATTGATGCCTGGAGATGGTCCTATTGGGCTAATAATGGCACCTACCAGGGAACTTGTCCAGCAGATCCATAGTGACATCAAGAAATTTGCAAAGGTAGTTGGTCTTAGCTGTGTGCCTGTATATGGAGGTTCTGGTGTTGCGCAACAGATTAGTGAACTGAAACGAGGGGTTGAAATAGTGGTATGCACTCCAGGTAGGATGATTGACATACTTTGCACGAGCAGTGGAAAAATTACAAATCTGCGTAGGGTTACTTATTTGGTCATGGATGAAGCTGATCGAATGTTTGATATGGGTTTTGAACCCCAGATCACCAGAATTGTCCAAAATACTCGACCAGACCGTCAAACGGTACTGTTCTCTGCAACTTTCCCTCGTCAGGTTGAAGTCTTGGCACGCAAAGTGCTGAATAAACCTGTTGAAATACAGGTTGGTGGGAGGAGTGTTGTGAACAAAGACATATCCCAGTTAGTTGAGGTGCGACCAGAAAATGATAGGTTTCTTAGATTGTTGGAACTACTTGGCGAATGGTATGAGAAGGGAAAAATTTTGATATTTGTCCACACACAGGAGAAATGTGATGTTCTTTTCAGGGATTTGCTCAAGCATGGTTATCCTTGCCTCTCACTTCATGGTGCTAAGGATCAGACAGATCGTGAATCCACCATCTCGGACTTTAAGAGTAATGTATGCAATTTGTTGATTGCAACAAGTATCGCTTCAAGGGGTTTGGATGTCAAAGAGCTAGAACTGGTGATCAACTTTGATGTTCCTAACCATTATGAAGACTATGTCCACCGGGTTGGGCGGACAGGTCGAGCTGGTCGGAAAGGCTGTGCTATCACGTTCATATCTGAAGAAGATGCAAGATATGCACCAGATCTTGTAAAAGCCTTGGAACTCTCTGAACAAGTTGTACCCGATGACTTGAAAGCTCTTGCTGATGGTTTTATGGCAAAGGTGAATCAGGGACTTGAACAAGCCCATGGGACTGGTTATGGTGGAAGTGGTTTTAAGTTTAATGAAGAGGAGGATGAAGTAAGAAGAGCAGCAAAGAAAGCACAGGCAAAAGAATATGGTTTTGAGGAGGATAAGTCGGATTCAGAAGATGAAGATGATGGGGTGCGAAAGGCAGGTGGAGACATCTCTCAGCAAGCTGTCCTTGCTCAGTCTGCTGCCTTTGTTGCTGCCTCTAAAGTGGGAATGGCTTCAGTGCCAACATCATCCTCATCTGGTCAATTGCTTTCAAATGGTGGATTACCTGTTTCACTTCCTGGTGTCCCGGGTCTAGCACTTCCTGGTGCAGCAGCAGTTGTGTCGACTACCATACTGCCAAATGCTGTTAACGAAGGGGCTGCTAGGGCAGCAGCATTGGCAGCTGCCATGAACTTGCAGCATAACCTAGCGAAGATTCAGGCTGATGCGTTGCCTGAACATTATGAAGCAGAGTTGGAGATCAATGATTTTCCTCAAAATGCTCGGTGGAAGGTGACGCATAAGGAAACTTTGGGTCCAATCTCGGAATGGTATGGAGCCGCTATTACTACCAGGGGGCAATATTTTCCATCTGGTAAAATCCCAGGGCATGGGGAACGAAAGCTTTACTTGTTCATTGAGGGCCCTTCTGAACAATCTGTTAAGAGGGCTAAAGCAGAATTGAAACGTACGCTAGAGGACATAACAACCCAAGCATCATCTCTTCCAGGTTCTGCACAACAAGGCCGATACTCGGTTGTGTAAGAACGCCGCCTGAGCTTTTGATTCTGGAGTTTTTCTTGCTTCATTATACCTAAGGTTGTTCATTTTATATCTAATTGCCGAATTATTTGTTTTAAAAAACTGTTTCATTTTTGTTTATAGCCTGTGGAATATAATGGAACTTGCACCAGATACATGGTTCTCCACATAAAAAGTAATCTAATTTATATTTGATGTACCTATGTAGTGATATGAGTTGTCCTTTATTGAAACAGGAAGTTCTCTTTTAGCTTTGTTGATCTATTTTTTTTTTGGCTAAATGTTGATCTAATTTTATGGTCCTTATGATAATTATTGACCCTAAATTTTTTCTTGGTTTTTTGATGAATATTTTGTGCATTTTAGTCTTCTGTCAGTCACATCTCTCTGTTTTGTGCAATTAAATCCTTGAAAGATATCAGAAAGGTCAAGTTTTCTATACATTGGAAAGTGTCAACGCTTTGGGATTGCATCAAGTTTGACTTTGTCATAATTTTAGGTGCATTGATAACATTCAAAAGGATTCATGTTCTAAAATTGCAATTTATCAATACCGTTGTGCTTCTTTAACT
This sequence comes from Hedera helix, assembly GCA_947179155.2. Classification (NCBI taxonomy): domain Eukaryota; kingdom Viridiplantae; phylum Streptophyta; class Magnoliopsida; order Apiales; family Araliaceae; genus Hedera; species Hedera helix. Next base: position 5,300,620 of record OX359287.1, read on the forward strand.
TTTTAGGACCCCTCACAGAAGTTTATATATATATATAGGAGGCTGCTCGAATTGGTGGAGTGCAAAACAGGTAAAGCAAGACTTCGTAGATGCTTTATAGTTAAATTATAAAGGTAAAGCTGTGCTTCCTGCGGGAGTGTTGGAGGCAGAGAAGACTATTGAACGTGGTGTTTTGCAAGGGGTACTTAGTATGTTATGACCAACTTTCTTTTACATCAAGGAGTATGATCAGCCACTGAACAAGAATCATAGAGTATGGTTATATGGTTCGACTGAGCTACTCTTCTCTGAAGCTCCTTGTATTAAATGCATGCATATACAAAATGGTACACACACGTTGGGTGATTGCTGACTTTTATGTTGTGTTTTATGTTCGGTCCATACTTTTTCTTATACAGGATAGATGTCAATATCTGTCTTTATAGGTTGCCTACAATCAAGGACAATGTTTAGTTAATGGTTATTTTGTTATCTCTGTGTGTTTCTAGGTTTATTAGCAGAGCTTCTAAGGCTAGATAGTATATATAATCAAGTATTGAAGTATGTCAACTCATGTTGAGCTAACTTATTGAACAGAGTGGAGCTCACCGCGGATATGTGCGTGAGCTGGCGACTGAAAGAGGCTTCCGTTGAAGAAGTGCTTAATATGTGCTGCTACGAGATAAAAAGCAGAACTAGTGCCCAGCTCTTCCGGATTTAAGGAAAAGAGTAAGGGGTGACTTTTTTTCAAGAAATGGTATGATAACAATAGAATTTGTATTGGATAAAAGTATTTGATAAAGCTAGAGCACCTCTTTGGTCCTTTAGGTGTGTCCTTAATTTCAATTTAATTCATCTCTCTTATCCATATTATTTTCATGCATAAATTTTTTATTTGTCATTTATTATGGTTCGGAGAAAGAGATTTTTATTTTTTTTCCAGTTACAGTCCTTGCTCTGTCTATAAGCATAACTAGACGTTGGAGACAAAATAGTTAATTAAACATTCAACTTGCACACATGTTTGATTAAGAACAGGTTCCAACTCCGTACTTGACTCTAAACTAGGCTCATTAGTCCACCACATCTTCTGTATTCTCAAGTCACCTGAACATTTTCGTAATTTGTTTGCTTCATCTTTGATATATAGGATTACATTTTATTGGTTGTAATATCCATATATTCAGTAAGATTTGTTGCTCTTATCAATAATTGGTTCACATTGTCTGAACTAATTATTTGTTGGTTGATTAAATGCAGGGACATGTTTGTATTCATAAACCCCCCTGTACGGTGAAATGTCCGAAGTCTTTTATATATGTAATTAATATTTTGGTTCACATACCCCAGTTCTTTTTCACTCATTTACTTGATGATGCACGATTTACGATGCTCCATGGTATATTATTGTTCATGCTCCAAACCCAATGTTTGATTCATGCGCCATTGATTAAGAAACTAAGTTGGGAGTTAATACCTTTTCGTTGGCACTATACCAAATCCTATGTTTTATTCAAGCTATTAATTAAGAAACTAAGTTGGGAGCTAAAGCTATGCTTGTAATTATGTTATGAGTACTTTTTTATCCTTGATTACTCATGAGATTTGACAATTTTATGAATTATTTTTTTGTTTGTAAGGTTATTTGTGTTAGGATTATAATAGTCCATGTATTGTTTTCTCAGGAATTATTCAAGGATAAAAAGTGTTTAATACTAAAGTAGTATAAGTAACATAAATAGTCTACTCTCATGCATAACTATTGTAAATAGCTTTAAGTGTTTGAGTGAGAGCTTTAACAATGCTATTTAGCTCCAAGTTCTTCGAGATTATGTTTGTTTACAGTTGTTGAAATATGATTATTTATACTTGTTCTAATACTTTTATGAATTAATTTTTTGTTATTAGGTTATGTCCGAGGGCCTATATTATCCCAATGGAGAAAGTGGGATCCATGAATATCCCTTTTTGAGGTACCAATGATTTTGGAGTAAAATATATAGTTGGAGGGGACAGTAAGGTTTTTAAAACCTTTTTTTGCCAACATTCGATGGTTTCTTATCTATATTTGTTTTTGTTTATTTTTGCAAGTTTTATGATGTTTGGTTTTGCTGAATGATACCATCATATACATCTTTGTACAGGTGGGAGAATGGGGACTGATCTACTGACCGGAGTAACTTGTTTTTATTATTTTTTATTTTTTAGTTCATAAAAAGAAAAACTTTTACCGTTCAAAATTATAAGATTATTATCAACTTTAAAACATTTTAAAACTTAAAATTGATACGCTGGTAGAAAAATATGAAATAACAAAACATATGATTAGTTGTTTCTTGTTAGATAGTTGGTAATATTTATCTTTATACTGACTTAAATTATTATATCTTTAAATTAAATTTTTAAAAATTAATAATAATTTTATGTTTTAGGACAGATGGAGTATCTATTAATAAAATCTTAAGGAAGAATGCATAAGTGTCTGATAAAAAATATATGGATAGAACCAAGGAGTTTAATTACATTGCAAATGTAATCCAAACCTACAATTAGTTTATTAGCCCAAGCCCCATATCGACCTCAAATCCTATAGGGGAGCAAGACATCAAAATTATTCTTGTTACACGTAGATAAATTTATATTACTAGTAAATATTAATGTAATTTATATCAAAATATTGACCTATACATAAGATATGAGAGAATTTTTTTTTTTTAATATTAATTTATTCTATATTATACCTTAAATTTTCATATTAGTAACAATTATTTTCTCATCAAAATTGTGCATACCATAGCAGTTGCAATAAATCCACGTGTCTTTCACTTCAATTAGCAAATCCTCCAGTATTGACCCAAAAATGTTAAAGCAAGTGGGACATGTGGTTCTCGAAAAGGAAATGAGGTGTTTAGATTGGAAGGATGCTTTTGTTCATGTTTACACTAAAAAAATTAAATAATTAATTTTGTATTGATGTTTTAATAATGAAATTTTTTTAATACAAAATTGAGGATATTGAAATTTTTTATATTAGTTCTAATAAAAAGAGGATTATTCTTGTGAAACAGTAAAAAATTATAAATGAGTCTCTTTTTGTGTGTTTAGAGACTAGCATTTTCAATGAAAAAAAGGGCTCCAGAAATCTTTTTGTGATTAATTTTGAAAATGGGTTTTCATTAATTGGAGGAAATATGTTCATTAAGTTGTCTGCTACATATGACGATAAATTTATATCAATGATAAATAACGTAACTAGATACATAGATACGATGAAATTTGCAAGGCTTAACACTAATTTATTCTATTATCGCTCTAAGTTTTATTTTAATTGTAATTTAATTTTTGTCCTGAAATTTATTGAAATATAAATTATTTTTCAAGTTGTATTGATCAATAAGATAACTCATGAACTAAAGACTAGTCTACTAGGCCGTGCGCGTGGGTCTGGTTTTTCTGTTTTTTTTTTTTCATTTTTTCATTTTATAATTTTTATGTGTTGTTAGTGGTTGAAATTTTGAAATCAAATATGCAATAGATATAGCTAATAATTTATAGATGTCATAGCAATCTAGATAAAAATAATAGTAATTATTGAAGTATATCAATTTTCAGTATTTAATATTAATCTAGACAAATAATAATAGTAAATTTTCATGATATATCGAGTGTAAATATATTTGTTAAATTTTATAATAGCTTATGACTAAATGTGATTATGATTAGATACAGTTATGAAATTCGAAAAATGAACAGACATGAGTCTTGCCAGTACTAAAAGTTTTGCACCCAACTTTGATAATTAATGTGATTGTTGGATTGTGTATTTAATAACGCAAATGAGTTGTCTATATTGGACCTTAACCTCGCAACCTATTAGGCTTAGTGCGCTCACATGAGGACTCATAAGTCTAATAAACTTGAGTTCATTGCCTTGTCATTTAAGACACTAAAGAATTACTATATTCAATACTAATTTATATGGTAATTATTTTTTCCAATAGGATCTCTATTATACAATTCTTATTAGGAATTATAATCCTATCAGAAGGTGTGACTATTATAAATATAAGGTGAACAATAGATGTACGATATACACAATATTTTAGCCTATTAAATCTCTTACATTTATTATTAACATATCTTGAAGGCTGTTTTTACTCTCACACCGGAGTTGCCCCCGATGGGCCAAGCCTTCAAGTACTTTTTGATTTTTTTTCCGTGCAGGTTCACGTCTAAGCTAGTGGTTGAACATATGAATAAATTCAAGTGTTAAACATTGGCATTAAAAGGAGGGTTCCTAGTATTTAGTAGAGTTTTATTTCAACCACTCTTTGCAGAAACTTCTATAGCGGTACTATCGCCGTCACCAAGCCAGCACAACAATTCTCATAAAGAAACACACTCGCTGTCACGTCAAGCAACATACACTAATAGGTACTGTCATTTTCGGGAAGTTCAGGATAAAAGGAAAGCTCTTTAACTTTAGTAAGAAGGGCTTGACAAGTTATTTACAGATCTGAAAAGAGCCAAACATAGCTTGTTACGTACGTGGAACACTTTCCCCATAAGGATGCCGCGGTTCTTGTTGCACTTTTAGGTCTTCTTCTTATAGTAAAAGTACCAGTACACAATCATCTGATTCAGACAGATGTCGAAGAAGAAGATCACCCCTTAACGACATAGAAGTAATGATCAATATCGAAGATCATAATATGGAACCCATTCGATTGATCTTTCGTTAATCATAAAATCATTTACAATGTTTTTTTTAATAAAAAAAAAACTTCAAAGGATTGGAGGGCACATACATGTTCAGATATACATGTTCAGTGTCGGATATGTTGGTTTGCAAAAACATGACATACATATAATCAAATTATATAACACAACAGAAGCAAACAAAATCAGATTTTAAATTTTTTTTACAAACCAATAACCAGGATCTTTTTTATGCGACTATTATTAATTGAGGAATGATAAAAGATTTATACCTTTGTAGAACCCAGCTTCCACATGTATAAGTTCAACTCCCTTTAGTCCTTCGCATTCTTCTTCAAATTCACTGATTAGATTCCACATATCAATGTTAGCTCCCCAAGTGTGAAGTCTCTAAAGGTGATCCACTAAGAGATATATGAATTAATGAAGTGAAGTTTGGTCTCTCCAAACCATTGGTGGCTAGCCCTAATTCTCTATTTCTCTCTCTCCAACTCCTTAGATATAGAGAATTATATAGTGAGTCATTAACTTAATCCATAATAAGACTTCTCTTATTTATAGATATGGTTAACCTCCTAAACTATTTAGGATTAGGGTTTTAATTTAATTCCCTAATCTAATTAGGAATTAAATTAATTATTATAATAATTATAATTCCTAAACAATTTAGGAACTTAATTATTTATAATAATACTACTACTTATTAATTAATTCCTAAACTATGTAGGAATTAAATAATAATAATAATAATAATAATAATAATAATAATAATAATAATAATAATAATAATAATAAGACTCCTTTTATTAATTTATAATTAGTATTTCTAAAATACGAAATTATAAATATTAAGCTATTTAATTTATTCTATCATCATAGAATAAATTAAATATACTTAATTTACTATTACGATTATGCCATCCCCTTCTAAAATAAGTATTACTGTTTTGCGGTTTGACCCTTTAGGTTCTCCATATTAAACCAATTATATAATAAATAAATTAGAACATTTCTAATTTATTTATTACGAATTAACTCTTTAATTTAAAATAAATATTTATTCCACAATAAGGTTAAACACCTTTAGTGATTAATCGACATTCTAGATAATATAGATTTTAAGATTTGATCGTAAAATAACCTTTTAGCGAATAGTTACCGTACAATTGAATCATTCTATCACACAATGTCTCAATCAAATAAAAGACATTAAATTACTGTCAAGTCTTATTTTATTTGATCATATACATTTTCATTCACAAATGCACAACTTTAATGTAAATTAGAAACTCCTTTCTAATTTTCATTTCACCTTAGCCAAGAATTTTGGAGTTGTCATTTATTGAATTACATAGGACATTCTCTTTCTTTACTAGAAGTGGTAGATTATTTGTTGACCATTCACCTAACTCCATGTATAACTTATTATACCCGATCATATCATTTGATATACCCTAAAGGTCTTAAGAAATATGCTAAAGTATAACTCATCATATAATGATCACTTGTACTACTATCACAAAATGAACTCCTATTGACAGGCATGTAAAACTCTATTAGGTGTTTCTTGAGCGAGTCACATTCAGTGAACTTATTCTCTAATAAGCATATACATACTTGCTTTAGTGTCTGTACACAAATGATTATGAGATCAATCATCCTCTTTATAAAAGCAAACATAATATGTACTTATCTATCTGGATTAACTAATCTCCGTTTTAGTGATCCCACGATTAGGAACATTTTAGTTTTGAGCCATCTTGAATTTATATCTCATTAGCACAATCAATATTATGATTCTAAAAGCATTGCACCAAAACTAGGAGTTTATTTATATAATTAATTCAACCAATTAACCATGAATAAAGAAATGCCTTAATACTTTAATTAATATACAAATAAGATTACAAAGTATATGCTTATCACATCAGATGTGATTGACTTGAGGGCATACACTTTCAATCTCCCACTTGCACTAAAGCCAATTGCCATTTGGTATTCCCATACCATTCTTCTCTAAGTGGCATACGAATTGCTTATAAATATTTTAGTTAATGGATCTGTAATGCTGTATTGAGAGTTTACTATCTCTATGGTGTCATCTCTTTTTCAATGATTCCTCTAATCATTCGAAAGTGCCACAACACATGTTTGGATTTCATATGAGACTTAGGTTCCTAAGCGAATTAAACTCATTTAATGCTAGAAATCATTATAAGTTCTTCAATGAACTTGTTCATCCAAACAATATCTTTGCAGCTTCACTTATAGTTATTTACTATGTCTTTATCACTAAATCAATAACTCTTTGCTGTCTAGAACCTTTTCAACTCACTGCACCACCGTTCAAGGTAATCATATAACCAAAAACGGATATGCTGTTGTCTTGGTTAATATGAAAAATTGAGTCTATTAAGTCTTCTAGTTTTAATTAGACCAATCATTAGAAACTACTTTATAATATTCTCTTCTAGGATTGAACTGATATTTTCTTATCATTCATAAATAAAAATAGGTCTTAGTACATGTCATTCCATACATGATATATCCTATTGCCGAAGCAGTAGGCATCTTTATCATGCAATCTCTCTTTTTGCGTGTCTTTGCGGATAATTTCTTGGAGAGATTAACTCACCGGCTCATCAACATGAGACATATTGGAGTTTGGCATGCTAAACTTCTTTAGCATCGAATCAATGTACATTTCTTAGGTCACGCTGAGCATCTTTTATCATTTATCTCTATAGACCTTTATCCTGAATAGAATGTTAGGATGCTTCTCCCAAGTCCTTAATGGAGAAGTGTTTAGACAACTACAACTTTACCGTTTGTAACATTGTTATGTCATTCTTTATCAGTAGTATATCAAATATATAGTACTAGGAATGTCACAGTGCTCACACTAACCTTTTGTTCACACTTAATTCATCTACGTTTTTGATAAAATCAAACTCTTTTGATTATCTCATCAAAACGGATGTTCCATCTTTGAGAAGATTGTTTCAATCCGTAATTGGACCGTTGTAGCTTACATACTTGATTTACTCCATCTCAATGGAGATAAATCCCTACGGCTATATCATACATACATCCTATTTGTATAGTAAGCTGCAACTGTAAGTAAAATTCAAATGGATATATGCATTTTTACTAGTGAAAAGTTTCACTATAGTCAACTCCTTGACCTTGATTGAAACCTTTTGCCACTAGTCAGGTCTTATAGGTCCATACATTGCCATGTGTTTTAGTCTTTCTCTAAAGACCCATTTCAGATTTTATGGTCATTAGCTATTTCTCTTGAGTCTCTGCTACTCATACCTCATTGTATGTAACTGGATCATCATTCACTATGATACATACCTCATCATCATCATCATCTATGATAAATCCATACCTCTTAGGTATCTTCGGTACTAAACCAGATTTATGACTTGGTTATGGTACAATAGGTTTATCTACTTGTATAGATTCTTTCATTTGATCTGTAGTGTTTTGTGAGTTTTGAACTTCTTCAAGATCTATTTTACTCCCACTATCCCCTTCAAGGATAAACTCATTTTTTCTAGAAAGTATCGTGTTTCGACAAACACCTTTTAATTAGTCGGATTATAAAAGTAATACCCTAAACTTTATTTAGGATATCCCACAAATTTTCACTTGCCAGATCTTATCCCAAGCTTATCCTTTTCAAACCATTTGACATAAGTTGAACAATCCAAATCTTAACATACTTAAGACTTGGTTCCTCCCTATCCATAACTCATATGGAGTCTTAGGGACGGAATTTGAAGGTACTTTATTAAGTAGGTATGCAGCCGTTTCTAAGGTATAACTCTAGAAGGATACTAGAAGGTCAGTATAACTTATTGTGAATCATCACCATGTCTATTGTGTAAGAATACCAATCTATTTGAGATGATCTAGAAACTTACTACTTAAGTATTTCTTTCTCGATCTACTCGAAAAACTTTAATACTTTTGGCTATTTGTTTCACTACTTTACTTCTGATACTTTGAATATTTCAAACAATTTGAATTTGTATTTCATCAAATACATATATCAAAATCTAGAATCATTAGTGAAAGTAATGAATGAATATCCTTTTATTGCATGTGTTGTTATATGTCCCACACACAACTATGTGTACCATCTCCAACAACTCTGTAATCATCTCTCCATGTCCACTAAATGGAGATTTAGTCATATTACCCTTGATATAAGATTTACAAGTTGTATTTGATTCAAAATCAAAAGGTTCTAAAGGCCCATCTTTATACAACTTGTTACTTATTGTTTCATTAATATGACTGAGTCTACAGTGCCATATGAAGGTATGATTTATATCATCTCTTTTCAATTAGTTTGTTCAATTTAATTTTTTTCTTCTTGTAAGTCAAGTATGAAAAGTTCATCAAGTAATCAACCAGTTCTAAATAAAATATTATCATTATAACTAGAACAACAATTGTTCTTTTTTATAATGCTGCAACCTTCCTCGTCTACACATGAAACGAAATTACTGTTTCTAAGAACTGAATGTAGTAACAACTTACTAACTTAATAGACTTGACCATAGACAATGCTAAACTATAAGTTCCTATGGCTAATGTAGCAATCTTTGCTCTATTATCCACACACATGATTACTTGTCCTTTATTTAGCCTTCTACTTTTGCTTAGTCACTGCAACGACTCGCATATGTGAGACCACTAGTCGGTATCTAATACCTAAGTAGACATTGACTTATAGAAAATCTTATTTCATTATGAACAAATCTATATCTATAGTAAAAACTTAATTAAGTTTTTTCTACTTAACCATTGCAAGATACTCCTTACAGTCCCTCTTCCAGTGTCATAGTTTATTGCAATGAAATCAAACTCCTTTGTCCTTAGGATCATTTTTATTTATATCATTTAATTAATGCCTTTCATTTGATTTCAATCATTTCTGACTCCTCAGAAACACATTTGATCATCTTCCCCCGCTTAGAAGATTCATATATGAGTAAGACTTGGTTGTTCTTAGAAGGAGAATGACTCTCCACAGTCTTCAACATGTTAAGCAAATCAGGCAAGCTGACGTTTAGCTTAAATATGTAAAATTCACAACATATTGTGAAAGGGAGTTAATGAGAGACTACGAGATCGAATCTTGACTCAACTCTCCATCCATAACAAAACCCAGTTGTCCCAATTGATCAATCGAATTGAACATCTTTAGGACATGTGTCTGCACTATGGTGCCATTGGTTATTATAAATGGGAAGAGCTCTTTAGATATCTTATATCTAATTAACTTACTTTGCTCACCATACAACTATTAAATGTGCAACAATATCGTAGGTGAATCCATTTTCTCATGTTGACGTTATAACTCGATACTTATGGATGCGAGCATGATGCATTAAGCCATAGTTGCATCATCTTGCCATTACTTAAAGTAGCAATATATTTCTCAGAGGCTTAGTCTGTAATGTTTGCAGGGATAGTCAAATTAAAGACATTTGCTAGCATTTCAGCATTGAGAACTACTCTCAAATTTATTTAATCAATCCAAATAATTTGATTCGATTAAATTATTAACATCCAATATGTTATGCAGTGTTAGTGAATTAAACATAATAATATTCTTTAAGTAAATTAATAATAACATTAACATGCATTTATTTTAATAATCACCAAGTTAATTAGGTCTTTATTTAAAATGATATCTTCCACTATTTTTATCAAACTATATTATCATCCTTATATAGTTCAACAAATCTAATTAAAGACTCGTTAGTGAGAATAAGGATCCTATTTCAAATGTATATAGCCTTGTGTGACACAATAAACTATATATAAATAAATGGGTAAACAACTTCTTGTCAATTACATCAATATGTAACTCCTTGTATTTTGCCTCTTGTATTATAATCATGTGCGACACATCCAAATCAAAATTATTCAAGTTAAGTCCGACCTAGTATTTCCATATAAGTGAAGAGAAAAAGACTCCTTGTGCGACACAACAAAACAATAATATTCAATTCATTTATAAACATCAAATATGTAATAAAACAACATCTCAAATAATTAATACAAGCCTTGTGCAACACAACAAACTCATAATGATTATTTGATACTCTATTATTTTTCCACGCTAGAAGGCGACGTTCGATATTTTTAATAAATATCTTCGAACGTTACAACTTAATATTACGAGTAGTAGAATAAATAAATTAGAGCCATTCAAATTTTATTTAATTGAATTAAACTCCTTTAATTCATGAATTAAACCTTTTAATTTATTTTATAATAATATTTATTCTACATCATGAGGAGTTTGTTAATATTAATTGCCTCATCTTGTTTAGCGCGCATGCAGACATATATATAAAATATGCGTCATATTAATTAACATGCGAAACATGTTTGATAATATATTGTAATAATAAAGAAAAATATACTATTATTATTAATGAAAAATAAGAATATTTTAAAAATTATTTGTGTGCACATATATTTATATGTTATGTCATTAGCATTAATAATTCAATTTAAATTGAATTAAAGAATGTTATAAATAAGAAATGAAGTAATGATAATGATGAGCTTAATTTATAGTTAATTAAGCTTATGTAATATGCCTTGTGTGGTATAATGATTAAGATGGATTAATTAATTAAATTAATTGTGAAATGATTAAATAATTTAATGGGCTAATTATAATAAATAATTGGGTCCAATATGAATGTCAAATAATTTAATGTGACATGACCAATGTGCTAGAAATTAGAGTCCATGTATGTATGGATTGCTATAATTAATTAGTGAGCCCAAATGAAATAATTGTACATGACCCAATTTAAGTTAATTTATAGCCCAATGATATTTTAATTGGGTTAGTCCAATAAGACATGTAAAGTGTTGGTGATTGTGTATGTATATATGTGTGCGTGGGTGTGTGTGTATATATATATATATATATATATAAATATAAGTAAGCATTGTATAATAAATAAATAAATTATATTATATATATAAAACCCATCATGTCCGACCCCCCTCTTATATACACTAGAATGTTGATTTTTTTGAAAATAGGAGCTTTGTAGGTTATTATTGGACGAGGCTTGGTTTGTGTACAAAAAAGTGGGATTAGTTTATCCTAATATTGACTAACCAATGGTTAAACCTAAGTTGTGGTGGATAAAATACATGTATTTATACATATATATGGAGTGTATTGGTATATGAATTCTCCTATAAATAGGAGTTTTATAGATCATTTACAAAGTTGCTAGAAATTTTACGAAGTGTTATATAAAGAGAGTAAGAGAGAAATTGAGAGAAAAAAGAAAATCTAGGAGAACTCTTGTAACAATCCAAATTTTTAATAAGAAATTTTAAGAATTTTTTTTTTATAATACAAGTAAACATATTTGTATTTAATATTCTGTGTAATTACATTATGTAATTAATATTGTATGTTGTTATATATTAACAAATGAAGTAAAACATTCTAAATACTCTAATTATATAAACATAATTTGAAAACTCTAAATTTAATTAAGAAAACCTAACCATAATTAAGAAACCCTAATCCTAATTAGGAAACCCTAATTAAGATTAGGAAACCCTAACCCTAAAGTGGTTAATTAAACCTAAATAATTAAACCAACTTATGAATGGACTATTGTACCCTAAAAACACATTGAGAAATGACTAAAACACCCTTAGAATCTGAGCCACATGAAGAGGAGGAAGCAAAATTGGCTTTTGCTTCCTTAAACCAAAAATGAGATTTAATCTTGGTCACATGAATTTGGAAATGGGTGAATCACCATTTGTAATGATTCAATACATTAATTGAGCATTTATGAGCCCTGCAAACCGACCTCAAATCTTCATCACTTGGGTGATGGTGGATCAAACTTAACTTGCAAGAAAAAGTGTCCAAAAGACCATAAAACCCTAACCCTAGCCCTCCTATAAATAGAGAGCACTCCCATTGATGAAACCCACAAAATTCACAACCAAAATCAGTCATAAATCAATCCCTATAAGTCTCAGATCTTCCTTAGATCAGAATCTAGAAGGATTTTAGCAAAATTGCTTCAATAGGTATAAACCCTAAATTTCTTGTAGATATTTAATCTTTTGTTAGATGTTATGTTTTGATGTTTAGAAATGACTGATATTATGTATATAAGTGACATGGATTACTTAATTGAGGTTTCATAACATCTAAATGCATAAAATAATAGATTTTAGCTCTCTGTCCAAAACTGCCAAGAACCCTAAAATTCATGTATGACAGGGTACTTTGTCAGGCCCATAGATCCGATTATGTTGTTATTTTGATCCATGTTAGTGTTTATAGTTGTAGTACGCCACGAGGTTAACAATATGAAATTTGAATCACCCAAATCGGATCACTGTGCTATGAGATAATCATGGTTAAACCTCGTTGACCGATCACATATTCTGTTTTTGGAAATTCCAAAAAATGAAGAATAGTCTGACAAGGCATATTGTCAGACGGTTTGATTCAATCCTGTTAGTTGTATAATGTGTTTTAATGTTTGTAGATGTATTATGCCATGTAGGATATGTTAGAGTTGATGCCCTAGAGGCTAATTATTTGATGTAATTGCTTAACATTTTTGAAATTATATTTGATTGAATAAATGGATTATTTTATTATGATTTCATTTACTACGTTATATAAATGTTATCATAATAAAAGTCCTTAGAATAGTGGTACGAATTATATAGCTTCAAGTATGTGACTTGAACATGAGATTATATAATTACAATTAGTATCATTACTCTTAAATGTCCCTAGTCGAGTATCATTGTTAATGAGACAATAATGATGCATTGAGACTAGTATGTGGATTGATTGATGGCCAAATCTCATTGGTCATAAATATATGAGATATTTGAGTCAATGCATATGTACATGTTAGAGAACAATATACTGGACTGACCCACCATGATAATTCTACATGGAACATTATGCAAAGTGTCATAAGAAATTCTCATAGTGACAATGATGTAATGATCCTCCGACCTGAGATCACTATATTATTACACGAGAATTTATGTATTTTGATATCATCAAATGTCACCTTTAATAGGGTGGACAATAAAGGTGATTATTGGGTACATCATGAATCGTGTGAGAAATATGAGTGATTTAGATGAAATTTAACCCTCCTATATATTAGGGGTGATATCCATAGGCCTCTTGATTGAGTAGGACTATGAAATGCATGGCCATGCTCAAATAGTGATTTGTTTCATATAGTTTACTCATTGATCAAGAAAACTCAGATTAAATTATGAAGAGTATGACACTTTTCATGCCTCGAGTTTAATCTTGGATGTCAAGGTTAAAAGGATTAAATTGCATTGAAACATTGGTCATGAAAATGTTGCATCGAATCATCGATCTTATTATTATTTGGGTAGCAGTGATGCATTACTAGATGCCGCTCACTGTTTATAATTTTATAATATAATTTTAAAATTATTGCCAACATAATAATAACCTATAGAGTCACACACTTAGAGCGTATTTAAAAAAAAGGAATTAATTTAAATTGTAAGTATTTAAATATGTCAATATGATTGATAGTATTTAAAATTACAAATTTAAATTAATAAGATAATTTATATATATGTATATTAATTAAGTTAGACTTAATTAAGATATAATATATATAAATTCGGATTTTATTTTTCTAATTAAATTAGGTTTTGGTTAATTCCTATTAACTACTACATATATGATATATTAGTAGTCTTAATCACGTAAGGAAAAACTAAAACCCTAGCCTCTTTCAGAAAGAGGCTAGAGAGAAAAAATAGTTCAGAAATCCTGATTTTGGTGGCTAGTACCGCATATCTCTTTTGTTGCAGATCGTGTGACGATTTGCGGAGCGTTCGTGTGGATACCGTAGAGACGCAGTCGCTGGATTGCGTTGAAGATTCGAAGCCATTCTAGAATTCCATCGTCTCTTGTCCATCTCAAATAATCGGTAAAATAATCTAAACCTCTGAATTGATATGGTTTTGCATGGATCCTGTTTTAGGGTTTCAGAAATTTTTTAAAATTCCACTGCTTTCACTATGTCGAAACCCTACAGTGGATATACACAGAAAAAAACCATCATTGACCGACTATGACTGACTAAGTTCTGGGTTACCCAGAATCCCAGAATCAGCCAAACCACCTAGTTTGACCGAGTATTAAATTCCAACTGGGTTACTTTCTGGATATATTATGGATATGTAGATGTATACTACAATGTCTAATATATCGACATACAATTATTTTTCCAAAACAGTGCATTATATTTGAATTAAATCCGGTCAAACTAGCCTCCTCGACCATGACCAACTGCCTTTCTAGGCATCCTAGAAAGTGATAATTAGCCTTTCAAGGCTGTTTGACCGGATCATATCTTTCACATATGATTCTGTTTAGGTGATGTTATAGGATATAAATATAGTCCTTCATACCTAGTACAACTATAACCAATTAGGTTGCCAAAACAGATCATGATATGGAAGTAATTTGAGGTCAAACCTCCCCCCTCGGCATCGACCAGAATTCTGGGTAACTCAAGAACATTCAACCATATAGCGACGGACTGACCGGCGCTATAGGCCTTTAGCGACGATCTCCATCTAGTGACTCAAGAACACGAAGAACACCTATAGCGACGGATAGGACCGTCGCTATAGCCTCAGTGACAGAATTTAATTAAGTAATTAAAATTAAATACCTTTAGCGACGGACTTAGTGACAGATTTTTACAAATTCTTTATAAATCACATATAGCGACAGATTGGATCCGTAGCTATATCAATAAATCATAAATTTAATAAACTTTAATAATAAAATTAGTTAAAATACTTTTAGCAACGGATATAATATTAATTAACTAAAAATCAATCTAGGGTGCTTCTAAATTGACTTTTAGCGACGGATAAGTTTTGTAAAATTAAAATATAAATATTTAATAAATTAATTAGCGATGAATAAAATATATAAATACTATATAACATCCAATACAACAATTAAAGTGACGAATCGATATCGAATCATAAACGTATTTAATTAATTAAATTGAATATATAATTTTATATATTTTAACAATTATTGTTGTTATATAATAAATATATTTAGGCTATAAATACAAGTCTAAATACCACATACAATTACCAAGCAAGTTTTTTAAACCCTAACTCATTTCATTGAGTATGTTTTCTAAATTCAAACTCGAATTAAATTTTCAGTTTATGCTAATTGGTTTAATTATTGTAAATTATTCCACATCGCTAATTATTTTTAACATTCACACATAGTGCATTTGCATTCTTAATAAAGTTTACTATCTGAAACTCATTTCATTGAACAATTTTATTGTCTTTTGCACACTGTGCAATAGTATATTTTTAACTATCGAATTTCATTTGACTTATGAAATTCTTAATTTTGTGAAATACTTATTGTGATAATTTTTTTTGATCTTGTTTATTTTTAAGCAAGTATTCTATTCTTTATATATTTATGTACAAACTTATTATTCAGTTTTTGAATTCATTAAATTATATTGTTTGTGTTATCTATTATTAGGAAGTTATTGCTTATTATTCAAGCATAACTTAAAGTGTTGAGCTATTATTTGCGTGAAATTGACTTGATAAGATATCAATGAAAACCAATATTGTTTGGTACAAAATATATACTGGAACTTTGCTTCTTTATATAAGAGTGATAACCAGGCAGTAGTACACTGACCGTGATTTATAGGTAGTATTAAACTGACCTTTGTGTCTGGGACACTGTTGTTAGGATGATATGCATACTCATCCTAGGTTATAAATAGGTTGATCACCTATCAAATAACTGAATCAATGAGTCCTAAGTTTACATGACCTCTTGGAATGATTATTAAGTCCGGATGAACAGATCAACCTATGGTTTTTAAGTCTTTATGACTGACAGAAACCATAATATGTGTGGCTTGACAGACAAACCTCAGTATATATAAATGATTTTTTTTTGAACTAAAGGTTCTTTCGAATTCAGACACAGTGTGAGTAGTTTATTCCTTTTATTGAAACTTGCTGAGCATTTATAGCTCATCCTTGCAAATATTATTTCATTTGTAGTATTGAAAGATAATCCAGATCATTCGATTATGAAGTTCGATGGAAATAGACGTTGTTAAATTAGGTTTATTGCTTTTACTTGTACTATTTAAGTATTTTAAGACTTTGATGTAATAATAATATGTTGTTTAAAAATTTATGTAACCGAAATCAAAGTTATGAAATATATTATCATATTTTGATACATCTATTGCGTTGTACTTATATTTTAGATTATTTAGAATGTTGTCATAATTTAGTATAGTATCTATATGAACTATACATCTGAATGAGGGTGTTGAATAATTTAAGGAGTTCTATAAGAATAGAGAGTTGCTACCTCTATTCTAGGAATAAACTTATCATCTAAAACTGTGAATTTCAGATAGATATGAATTATTGATATCAAAGAGATATCCATGAGACATGAATCTATATATCTAAGTGAGGGTATTCAAACACAGTAATTGTTCTGACAAGAACTACTATATGTTATGGGATATTGTGAACCTGGGATTGATAGAAGTTATGTATTATGGAATATTTGTAATTAATTAGTCAGTGTGAGCACCTAATCTACTATAGGAGGTGTAGAGATTTTGGTGCGTCACAATTCGGTATCAGAGCTGTAGATTGTAGCTCTAAGGTAGAGGTATCCTAGGATATAGTCTTTGAGTCCGTAAAAGATTTTTAATACATATAAAATAACCTAAAATACTTATTATGTTTTGTGTAAAACTGCTTCATTATAATACTAAACAAGTAAAATTTTTATATAGGATGGTTGACTCAGATTGGGAAGACTTACCAGAGGTAATAGATCCACAAGAGATAGAACACAAGCAGGAAGAGCCAGTTGTAAGTAAAGATGAATATGATACTGTAGTTCAAGCCATCATAGACCTAGCTATTGAAGAAATTCAGGCGGTAGACGTAAGAGCTGATGCAGCTGAAGAGTTGTTAGAGATAGAGAGAGATGTTGCTAATCAATTGAGGATGTTACTACTAAAGGAAAAAAAGGGAGAAAGATGTTCTTCAGGCTCAATCAGAACAAGTTATTCGAGGATATTGTAACTCATTTGATGAACTAGAACGTCGGGTGATTAGATATCCGATAGAGGAAGGTAGGTCAGATTACCTTATAGATCGATCAGTGGTATGTCACATGATCCATGATTCCTACGATGAGGCTCGTCATCATTAAGTATATTATAGGACTAGAGTTACCTTCTAGTAGTGTGTAGTAGAAAGTTTTAAATAGGGAAATCGTTTTGTAACTAGTGATAGTATATCACTAGTCGAATATGTAACTTTTATTGTATGATATACAAGATATGTTTATTAAACCGAATGGTTATTTAATTGTATGTGTGTACTTGTATTTATACTAGTTTACCTGTTGACATTAGATAAATAGCATCACAAAGGGGATTACAAACATAAATTAATATGAAACCAATAGAGGTAAACCCCACACTATAGCTATTTGTTATTATTGAGAACATTACAGAGTAAACAAGAAAAACCATCACCTGTTGTGACCAACACATATAAAAATAACTACGAGTAAGAGCAGTGCGTAAATAAAATTCTACAAAAGGAGAAATGTAACAATGAGGGAAAAAGAAGTTCAAGGGGAAAGTATAAAAACAACAAAAGGAAGTTGGATGCCATTTCATTAAATAACTCTAATAGAGGGAAAAATAATTATAACTATAATCACAATAAGGAAAGTAAAACCAACAACAAACAAAAAGAGATTTGATCTCTGTGGCGCATGTAAAAAGGAATACAAAAGAAGTATATCATATAAAAACCACTTGTCTTACCTATAGACAACATGGGCATTACTCTAATCGCTGTCCTCATAATAGAAATCATAATAAAAATAAAATAAATAAGAATGACAAATGTTTCAATTACGGGTCAGTAGAGCACATGGTTAGATTATGTTTAAAACCTAGAAATCAAAATATAAAGGGAAATCAAAACCACAATAATAAACTAAGCCAAACAGTAGTAGAAGATAGTTAGAGTTGACAAAGGATTCTGACTGTGAAATCCTATATCATCCCTGAAAATATAGACTTTCCGTAAAGAACACCGTATAAAGATGGTAACAAGTACAGTGTGAGGTGCTATCCATAATAAATGGAAAGTCACAATTTGATGCCATTATAGACATGCCAAGTCGGAAGAAATTAAAGATAATAACAAAACAACGAGGTACTGATAAAAGATTTTTAACAAATTTAAGACTTAAGTAAGAGTTCCAGCTAACTCTACACATAAATTTTTCGTTATAAAATGTTTCAACTTTGTTGTACAGAGTCAAAGATATACAGGAGACAAACAAAGAGTGTCAAAAGGTAAAACCTGAAATCACTTATACAAAGAATAGAAGAAACAAAGATGGGGTATTGAGCTACGAGGATAAAAATCTGGGTTTCCGTAGTACAAGTACTAATAGATAAAATCTTAAAAGAAGCTCAGAGCTCTAAGTTCGCCATTCATCCGGGTAGTACTAAAAGATGTAAAGACTTAAGTCAACATATTTGATGGCCAAACATGAAAGGAGTAATAGCATAATAGGTAAGTAAATGTCTCACGTGTCATAAAAAGTAAATATCGAACACCTTTGTGGGGATGAAGTCGGACAAAACAACAAATGGTAGAGTCTGAGATAGTTCAATAGAACACGGTAGTTATACGAATCATATGCAAGAGATTGCAAGCACTCATGACCAACAGAGGGAGTATGCGGATCAACAGAAACAACCAAGAGATTTCAACATTGGGAGTCATGTATTCTAGACAGTGTTCCCTTGATAGGGCAAGATAAGTTTTGGCTATGCTAGAAAAATTGAGTTCAAAAATTATTGGACCATTACAGATATCGAGGAGAATATGTGAGGTACCTATGAGGTAGTCCAATCTCCTGAGATCTGTCACATTCATAATATGTTTCACGTGTCCGTACTACGAGTTTATCCAAATCAATTAAAAATTATTATATGTGGAAAATTCCTATCCGGATCATTGATCGGAAGGAACAAGTTTTGCAAAATAAAGTGATATAATCAATTAAAGGTCATATGGGGAAATCAAAATGTCGAAAAAGCTATGTAGGAGCTCGAGGATAAAATGCAAAAAGATACGCGCTTTTATTTTGTAGATTACCTTCTAATTTCGAGGACGAAATTCTTATAAGGGGGAGTGAATGTAACAATCCAAATTTTTAATAAGAAATTTTAAGAATTTTTTTATTTATAATACAAGTAAACATATTTGTATTTAATATTATGTGTAATTACATTATGTAATTAATATTGTGTGTTGTTATATATTAACAAATGAAGTAAAACATTCTAAATACTCTAATTATATAAACATAACTTGAAAACTCTAAATTTAATTAAGAAAACCTAACTATAATTAAGAAACCCTAATCCTAATTAGGAAACCCTAATTAAGAGTAGGAAACCTTAATCCTAAAGTGGTTAATTAAACCTAGATAATTAAACCAACTTATGAATGGACTATTGTACCCTAAAAACACATTGAGAAATGACTAAAACACCCTTGAAATCTGAGCCACATGAAGAGGAGGAAGCAAAAGCTTCCTTAAACCAAAAATGAGATTTAATCTTGGCCACATGAATTTGGAAATGGGTGAATCACCATTTGTAATGATTCAATACATTAATTGAGCATTTATGAGCCCTGCAAACCGACCTCAAATCATCATCACTTGAGTGATGGTGGATTAAACTTAACTTGCAAGAAAAAGTGTCCAAAAGACCATAAAACCTTAACCCTAGCCCTCCTATAAATAGAGAGCACTCCCATTGATGAAACCCACGAAATTCACAACCAAAATCAGTCATAAATCAATCCCCATAAGCCTCAGATCTTCCTTAGATGAGAATCTAAAAGGATTTTAGCAAAATTGCTTCAAGAGGTATACCCTAAATTTCTTGTAGATCTTTAATCTTTTGCTTGATGTTATGTTTTGATGTTTAGAAATGACTGATATTATGTATAGAAGTGATATGGGTTGCTTAATTGAGGTTTCATAACATCTAGATGCATAAAATAATAGATTTTAACTCTCTGTCCAAAATTGCGAAGAACCCTAAAATTCATGTCTGACAGGATACATTGTCAGGCATATAGATCCGATTATGTTGTTAGTTTGATCCATGTTAATGTTTATAGTTGTAGTATTCCAAGAGGTTAACAATTTGAAATTTGAATCACCTGAATCGGATCATTGTGTTATGAGATAATCAAAGTCAAACCTCGTTGATCGATCAGGGATTTTGTTTCTAGAAATTCCAAAAAATGAAGAACAGTCTGACAAGGCATATTGTCAGACGGTTTGATTCAATCATGTTAGTTGTATGATGTGTTTTAATGTTTGTAGATGTATTATGCCATGTAGGGTATAAACAAAAACAAACCAAACGCCCATCGGATCATTATTATGTGAGAAATTAGTGGTCAAACATCGTTGACCGACCATGACTGGCTAAGTTCTGGGTTTAAGTTCTGGGTTACCTAGAAACCCAGAATCAGCCTAACCACCTAGTTTGACCAAGTATTAAATTTCAATTGGGTTACTTTCTGGATATATTATGGACATGTAGATGTATCCTACCATATCTAATATATCGACATACAATTATTTTTCCAAAAAAGTACATTATATTTGAATTAAATTCGGTCAAACTAGCCTCCTCGAGCATGACCAACTGACTTTCTGGGCATCCCAGAAAGTGATAATCAGCCTTTCAAGGCTGTTTGACCGGATCATATCTTTCACATATGATTTTGTTTAGGTGATGTTATAGGATATAAATATAGTCGTTTATACCTAGTACAACTATAACCAATTAGGTTGCCAAAACAGATCATGATATGAAAGTAATTTGAGGTCAAACGTCCCCCCTCGGCATTGACCAGAATTCTGGGTAACTCGAGAACATTCAACCATATAGCGACGGACTGACTGGCGCTATAGGCCTTTAGTGACGATCTCCATCCGGTGACTCAAGAACACCAAGAACACCTATAGCGACAGATAGGACCATCGTTATAGCCTCAGTGACAGAATTTAATTAAGTAATTAAAATTAAATACCTTTAGCGACGGACTTAGTGACAGATTTTTACAAATTTTTTAAAAATCACATATAACGACGGATTGGATTCGTAGCTATACCAATAAATCATAAATTTAATAAACTTTAATAATAAAATTAATTAAAATACTTTTAGCGACGGATATAATATTAATTAACTAAAAATCAATCTAGGGTACTTCTAAATTGACTTTTAGCGACGGACAAGCTTTGTAAAATTAAAATATAAATCTTTAATAAATTAATTAGCAATGGATAAAATATATAAATACTATATAACATCCAATACAACA
Source organism: Hedera helix (assembly GCA_947179155.2). NCBI lineage: Eukaryota > Viridiplantae > Streptophyta > Magnoliopsida > Apiales > Araliaceae > Hedera > Hedera helix. The sequence continues at coordinate 5,322,907 of OX359287.1, forward strand.
ATTAAAGTGACGAATCGACACCGAATCATAAACGTATTTAATTAATTAAATTGAATATATAATTTTATATATTTTAACAATTATTGTTATTATATAATAAATATATTTAAGCTATAAATACAAGTCTAAATACCACGTATGATTATCAAGCAAGTTTTTTAAACTCTAACTCATTTCATTGAGCAAATTTTCTAAATTCAAACTCGAATTAAATTATGCTAATTGGTTTAATTATTGTAAATTATTTCATATCGATAATTATTTTTAGCATTCACACATAGTGCCTTTGCATTCTTGAGCAAGTTTACTATCTCAAACTCATTTCATTGGACAATTTTATTGTCTTTTGCACACCGTGCAATAGTATATTTTTAACTGTCGAATTTCATTTGACTTATGAAATTTTTAATTTTGTGAAATACTTATTGTGATAATTCTTTTTGATTTTGTTTAATTTTAAGCAAGTATTCTATTCTTTGTACATTTATGTACAAACTTATTATTCAATTTTTAAATTCATTAAATTATATTGTTCGTGTTATCTATTATTGGGAAGTTATTGCTTATTGTTCAAGTATAACTTAAAGTATTGTGCTATTATTTGCGTGAAATTGACTTGATAAGATATCAATGAAAACCAATATTATTTGGTACAAAATATATACTGAAACTTTGCTTCTTTATATAAGAGTGATAACCAGGCAGTAGTACACTGACCGTGGTTTATAAGCAGTATTAAACTGACCTTTGTGTATGAGACACTGTTGTTAGGATGATATGCATACTCCTAGGTTATATATAGGCCGATCCCCTATTAAATAACCGAATCAATGATTCTTAAGTCCACATGACTTTTTGGAATGATTATTAAGTCCGGTTGAACAGATCAACCTATGGTTTCTAAGTCTTTATGACTGACAGAAACCATAATATGTGTGGTTTGACAGACAAACTTCAGTATATATAAATGGAAAATTGTTGAACCAAAGGTTTTTTCGAATTCAGACACAGTGTGAGTAGTTTATTCATTTTATTGAAACTTGCTGAGCATTTATAGCTCATCCTTGCAAATATTATTTCATTTGTAGTATTGAAAGATAATCCAGATCATTTGATTATCAAGTCCGATGGAAAGAGACATTGTTAGATTAGGTTTATTGCTTTTACTTATACTATTTAAGTCTTTTAAGACTTTGATGTAATAACATTACGTTGTTTGAAAATCTATGTAACCGAAATCAAAGTTATGAAATATATTATCATCTTTTGATACATCTATTGTATTGTACCTACATTTTAGATTATTTAGTATGTTGTCCTAATTTAGTACAGTATCTATATGAACTATACATCTGAATGAGGGTGTTGAATGATTTAAGGAGTTCTGTAAGAACAGAGAGCTGCTCCCTCTATTCTAGGAACAAACTTATCATCTAAAACTGTGAATTTCAAATATATAGGAATTATTGATATCAAATAGATATCCATGAGACAAGAATCTATACATCCAAGTAAGGGTATCCAAACACAGTAATTATTTTGACGAGAACTATTATCTGTTATGGGATATTGTGAACCTGAGATTGATAGAAGTTATGCATTATGGAATATTTGTAGTTAATTAGTCAGCGTGAGCACCTAATCTGCTATAGGAGATGTAGAGATTTTGGGGTGTCACAACTCTTGTCCATTGTTGGTTCAAGTGGAGCTCTAGAAAAGAAAAGAAAGGTGGTGGAGTATTACAAGTTTATATCAAAGAAGAAAAAAACATCTTGGATGTGTAATCTTAATGTAGTTTTATTTTATAAGTTAAGTTGATATATTATAGTGTATAGTTAATATATTTATGCTTGGTTATGGGAGAACTATGTGTTGTGAGATCATGAAGGATCCAAAGGCATAAGGATGATTATTTTAGGAGTTTATGTGGTTAATTTGTGTCTAATTTCTTAGAAATGCAAGATGTATGATTATGTATTTAAAACCCTAAGTATACTAGTTAAAAATATGTAATTTGGTGAAAAATGAAATGAAATGTGTAACCCATTTGCATGATCTAAAAATTATATGTTGAAGGCCTATGAAATACGAAAATATTCCAAGTGGAACGAACAAAAACGAAACTAAAATGGATTTATGGTGAACTTTCTTGTAAAACGTGTAAAATATAAACTTTAACATGAAAAACTAACAAATTTGGTTAAATAAATATTTTAAAAATTGAAAATATTGTAGAGTTATGAGTTTGTGAAATAACAAAATTGATTTGAGCTCATTTGGATGTAAAATGAGCAAGTTATGAATGATTAAATCAAAAAAGGTAGAAAAACAAAATCTGAAAATTGGTATTATGCTAAGGGGCACTAAAACTCCACCCCCAGTGATATTTGGGGCGTTGTAGCATCGGTCAAAAAGCTTGGTTGATTGGGCCGGTCAAACCGGGTCAAACCAGTTAGGTTGACCCAGTCCGACCTAGAAAAAAAATATTTTTTAATAATAATAATAATAAACAAATAAAATAATTGAAAATTATTTTATTTGTAAGTTGATTAAAATAATATTAAACAAATAAAATAATAATTTAAAATTATTTTATTTGTGGGTTAATTAAAATAATATTAAACAAATAAAATAATAATTCAAAATTATTTTATTTATGAGTTAATTAAATATTAATCAAATAAAATAATAACTAAAAAATATTTTATTTGTGAGTTAATAATAAAAATGATTTAATTAGCACTAAATATTTTTTAAACAATTAAAATATTATTAAAGAATTATTTTAATTATAAATTAATAATACATAAGAAATTAAAATAATTTTATTTTAATTATGAATTAATGAGACTTAAACAATTAAAATAATATTAAAGATTATTTTAATTGTGAATCAATAAAGAATAGATAATTAAAATAATATTAACAATTATTTTAATTGTGAATTAATAAAGGATGAGCAATTAAAATAATACTAAGGATTATTTTAATTGTGTACTAATGGAACATAATTAAATTAAAATGAGAGTAAAAGTTACTCTAATTGAGAATTAAACAAATAAAATAATAACTTAAAATGATTTATTTGTGGAAAATAAGGTGTGATTATAGAAAATAATTAAATAATATTAAGTTGCAAACAATTAAAGTGAGAACACTTTATTAAAATATTATTAGATAATTAATAATATTAATAAGTGATTAAAATATTAGTAAATGGTTAATAATATTAGTAAGAGATTAAAATATTATTAAATGGTTAATAATATTAATAAGTGATTCAAATATTATTAAATGGTTAATAATATTTGAACGTAGTTGTATATTATCAAAGGTAGATAATATTTTGAGATATTTGGTACATTATTAAATGTCCAAATCATTAAGTTATGTAAAAGAAGAAAGTTTAATTGAATTAAACCAACGTAGATAGTCCATTGTGACTAAATTTTAAACAACTTATTAAAAATGGGCCATGCGAAGAATGTGTGGTGAATGCGTAAGTTGGATCAATCTGTCATTAAAGTGATGGATGTTTCACCATACATTGACACACCAGATGATCAGTCTGCAATGCCTGTTTCTTGCTATGCCAGGTGACCATTTGATCAGCCTGCAATATTCTTAATCTTTTTGTTCATCTTAGCCTTAGAATTCTTTCAAAAGTAATTTGATTTGGTATAACTTTCAAAGAATACGAATTCAATAAATATAACTTAAAAATTTGTCTAGCTGAATCAATAGCTCAGACTTATATTTCTTCAACGCTTGTCTAGCTAGTTCAATTAGCATAGACTTACTTTTAACAATTTATAACTCGCAGAAATTTTTAAAACATTCATTATGTCAAAACTTTTCAAAACGTCTAGCCGAATCAAGTGGCATTGACTTATAGCTTTGACATACTTTTATAAATCAAAATCATTTATGACTTCATGTTACCGCATCATTTTGACAGTCCGTTGAGAATTCCGTCGTTAATAATTCCTACACCATACTTTATGGTGTTGAATCATCTTATGACGAAATAGTACCGCACCGTCTCAACAACACGTTGAGCATTCCGTCATTCATCACATCTACACCAGGCTAAAAGGTGCATGGATGATTCTTTTGAAATACATTTTGATGTTAAAAATATTTTTGTCTAGCCGAATCAAGTAGCATAGACATTTTTTTAAATCGTTTAAAAATTCATTTGCATTTTTCAGAGTACATTCGTGCCAAATTAGCTTGAGGTCAAAAATTTCGAAGTCTAGCAAAGCTAGAAGAATGGGAAATATCCTCAATTCCCTAACATTCACCTTCAGTTTCTTTACTTAAATATTTAATTTATTACTAGGACTATTTTCATTTATCATATTGAAATTTCTATTTACTCCAACTTTTCTATACCCCTGTATAGTTCATCAAACTTGCCACACATTATGAGTCCAGGAACTTACCACAAGAATATGAGTTTAGAAGCTTGTCCCAGCAATATGTAGTCTGAGAACATATCAAAGACTGTCCATATGCTGAGGGCTCAAAACATACCATACCAATATGAGTCATGGACTTACCATATGCATGAGTTTTAAGAACTCGTGCCTAACTTAATATTATCTATCTATCAAAACCACTAGCGCGACTCTAACATTTCAATGATTATCACATAGTAACTAAGTAAACACAAATCCCCCGCCCATACAAAGGATTGTGCAATTCAGTCACCACGTGAGTCCTCGATTGAAATTCCGTACCCAAACTTTTTGCCCCCTTATCATAGCATTTATGTCATTCATGTCTCATCATTTTCTGAATTCTTCTTGTACTATTTCATAGTACCATATCTCTTTATAACATTAAACTAAACCTTTTCGAGCATTAACAGCTCTCTCTGTTATTTTACATTCTTACTTGATCCCATCATGACCTTGCTTTACAACCTATTCCTTATTTGATTCCCTTATCTTGTGATCGTATCCTAGTACGATCCTCTTACCGTTCCTGATCATATTATTATGATCTATTTCTGTACTTTTTAGATTACCTTGTCATCTTTATTGCTTGAATCAGGTGTCCCCTGATTTTCTTTGAGATTCATCTTTGAATCGTTTTAATTATTCCTTCAAATATATTAAACTTATAAATTTTCTCAATTCCCTACATTCGTTCAGATCTTTCTTAACATCTTTATCTCTTTCTTATAATCTTATATCTTTCTGATTTCCTTAACCTTAGTCAATATCTGAGATCTATATTTCTTAACTTACATCTTTCTCAACTTATATCTCTTCATTCTAATCCCCCCATGTTCATCAAACTGATCACGTATTTGGGCTCAGGAACTTACCATAATCATATGGTTTGAAGAGCTTGTCCTAGTCAGGCCATAGTCGCCCATTCGCTAAAGGGGCTCCACCATACAATCATGAGTCATGAGCTTACTATACGCTTGGGTTTTCTGAACACGCAACTAACTGTACTCTTTCTTACTTAGGTTATAGCCTAAGGTATCATTTTTCTAAGGGTTATAACCTCTAGCTCTGATACCAACTGTAACGACCCCGAAATTCGACCAACTTTATTCCCTTGAATTTTGTATTTATTATACATTATTTACCTTACGTCCAAATTTCGGTCCGTTAGTAAATCTTTAATCCCTTCTTTAATCCAATAATTGATTTTAAAATCAACATTTACCCAAATTTTCGATATAAATTTTTCTTTTTCTTTTAATCATTGCATTAAAATAATTGGATATTAAAATTCCTATATCTTGATCCTAGTCCCTGGATCGCAACCTTTACTTTTTTATCGTGAAACTCAATAAAGCTCAACATTCACATTCAATGTTGTTTATATCCATCCAATATTCTTTGTTTCATGATTCATCACTTAAACATAGATATATAATCGTCTTTATCATAATAATCATTTTGAACAATTAAAGTTCATAATATAACTCTATTCGCCCTGTCTGGATCCCATTAATACATGCATATATCACATCAATACCACCTTTTGTACATGCATACATCACGTCAATACAAACTTTACGAATGTATTCATATTGAATCATAATATAAACATATAATAATAATGTTCACAACCTTTTAGGAAAATCCGTCTCTACAAAATCTGATATTCTTGAAATTCATTTCTTTCCTGCAAAAATGTTTATTAAGCAAGTAATGAGCACAACGGCTCAGCAAGTTCAACAATTATATTTCATGTAGCACATACCTTAACATACTCAGTGTGTGTCATACTTCATGTGCTTGTGCTTCTATTATAGCAGTATATCCCACATCATTGCACAAAATACACATAGTTGTCATGTTAACCACAGATCACATAACACATAATTTATATGCATTTAAACAAGTATTTATATATCATAACAGGCAAAAATTAACATTAAAGGACTAAAGAACTTGCCTGGAAGTCCAACTATTAAATTGGTAGTTCATACCCTTTACTCGATCAACCTATGATCGTAAAATAATCAAATAATAATTATTTATCCTCTTATGATATTAATTTAATTAATTAATATCATCTCTAGACCCATTATTAAATAATATGGTTAATTAAATTAACCCCGTTCCCTAATATATTCATTTAACTTAATATCAACTCCTTCACTTTGGACAACCCAGCTCATCGGACGAATTTTAACATATCTGGTTGTCCTAAAACCTTATTTAACCATTTTTCTAAATTGTAACCTTACTAGATTAATATTTAAAGTATTTAAATATTAATCCCTAATATTTAATATTTATGCAAAAATATTAAATTTAATGCCCAAATATCATTTCTATATTTTTAGTATTTTTCTATAATTTTTAAACAATTGTTAAACATTTATTTCAATTAAAACTAATTTCTAGGGGCAATATGGTAATTTCTGCGCCCTTAGGGACCCATCCGGCATTAACAGAAAAGGTCCGGGGCATTTTCGTAATTTTCGTGGCATTGGGGATACGCTGGTCATTTTCCGGAAAGTTCAGGGGCATTCCGGTCATTTTGCACAGCTAGGGACACGTTCGGTATTTACCGAAAATAGCAGGGGCACGCTGGTAATTTCCAGCGTGTCGTCGGCCGCGCAATGCGCAACCCCTGCCTCTACTGACGCCAGGAAAACGACGTCGTTTGCCGGCCGTTTTTCGATCTCCGCGAAATGCGCGGACCTTTCTCCCATACGCCCTGAAACGGCGTTGTTTCGGGCCGCGTTCTGCAGAAAAATCTCAGCCGCACCATGCGCGGCTTTCCCTTTTTTTTTTTCTTCCAGTTTCCGCAACAAACAGTAGGCCAACTTTTTCTAAATTAATTTCATTTCCACCATTTTTACTCCCAATTTCACAACATAAATATTCCAAAAATCACATAATCCATAACTATACATCCAAAAATTATTTGAAATAATTATTTTAATTATTTCTTATTTTTTCACAAAATTATTTTAACACCAAAATATTAAAATAAATCAAAGAAATACATTTTTATACCTTCCATAACTTGAAACTCCCTCCTTGAAGCTTGGTGTACACTTTGATGGCCCCAAAATCCTCTTTCCTGGTGGTGGCTATGGTGTTGGGCGGTGGAAGAGAAATGAGAGAGAGAGAGTTTGTGTGTTTTTTTTTTTTTTACTTCCTTTTTTCTTTTTCTATTTCCTTCTTCTCTTCCACATGCACGCATATATTTATAATCCCCTCTTTACTAAATTACTCCACCGACTTAACCCACCAGTGTAAACTTCCGAATTTTTCCAGATTTTACACGCAAAAATTAGTTAATTTAATATATTACGTAATTATTACGTATAATAAATATTTTATATAATGTATATAAAATATTTATTTTAATTCATCAAAAATCATAACATGATTTATAAGTAATATTAATACCTTTTCCGGTATTTTTCTTGACAAATTTTGTACACGCATAATGACATGCACGTAATTATATAAATTAATTTTTACCTCCAAAATTCGTAAAATAATTCATATAACATATAAAAATTATTTTTCGTAATTTTTCACCTCGTTACTTGGACAATATGTTCACGTTTCTGAAATATTATTCTTCATAAAAGTCATAATAATTCCATTATACATAAATATAATTTTTAATGAATTAAAACATTCCTTTTTTCCTCATTTAATTTCATTTCTTTAAATTTTCACCTTAATTTCTTTATATATAAATTATATAATTTAATATTATACAATTTATATAATTACATTCTCCTTTTAAATAATTTCTTAAATTCCTCTATAATTATTAATTAAATATATAATCAATAATTATACATTCATTAATTCTATCATTAATTTAACCCTCTTATATAAATTATATAATTATTATTATATAATTTATATAATCACATTTCTTCTCAATTAATTTCTAAACTTCCTCCATAATTCAAAATCAATAATTACAATTTTACTAACTTCCTCATTAACTTTTCATAAATTTTCGGATTAATTTAATTATTAATCCCTAAATTTTCATAATTAATAACATCTATAATTATAACAATTAAGCATAAACACATATATATACATATATAATTCATATTTCTTACATTTCCATATAACCTTATTTAAAACATAATTTCTGCACTTCCATAATAATTTAATTGTACAATTTATTGTACATTTACATGAAATTTCTCTTATTCTTAATAAATTATTTTTAAACAATTTATTTGCTTTTCAATTTCTTTAGTTCCATACCATTCATCATGATCTCTGTGCAGATTTAATTTACTAATTAAATCTCATCCCATACATTAAATCACATAAAATAATAATTAATTTAACAACCTTGATAATTTTATTAATTAAATTCTCATTTAATATTATTAAAGAAATCTTGAAAATTCAGGTCCTCACAAAAGTAACCCAGATTTGGGGTCGTCACAGTTTGCCAGCTGCAGGGTAATACTAGTGGACTTTACTTCATTCAGCCTTAGCTTCTTGTAGATTGACATGGGCATCAGATTGATGCTTGCACCTAGATCACATAAAGCTATTCCATTGAATTAACTTCCAATGGAACAAGGTATGGTAAAATTCCCAGGGTCTTTAAACTTTGGAGGAAGTTTTTTCTGAAGGATCGCACTGCACTCCTCAGTAAGCGCAACCGTCTCATAATCACCAATCTTCCTTTTCTTAGGCAAAATGTCTTTTATAAATTTTATGTAGCTCGACATATGTTCTAAAGCTTCAGCAAATGGAATGTTCATGTGAAGCTTTTTCAAGACCTCCAAGAACTTGGAAAACTGTTTATCCAGTTTCTGTTTTTGCTGGCATTTAGGAAATGGCATGGGCTGAACTTTCGGAATGGTCTTGTTGGAATTTGAATTTGGCAATTTAACTTCCTCCACTTCAATTTTTGGGTCCTCACTCTTGTTATCTTTTTCAACAACAATGTCTTCCTTGGCAGTTTGGGACACTATAGTGGTTTGTTTAGAAATTTTAGGTAACTCTTTATCACTACGGAGTGTAACTTCTTTACACTACTCCTTGCCTTCCTTCTTGGGATTGACTTTAGTATCGCTTGACAAAGTCCCTTGTGGACAATTATCGACAGCATTTACAAGCTGCTGCCTCAATTGGTTTTCTAAATTCTGAATGGCAACATCTTGGCTATTTATTCTCTTCACTTTTTGTGAAATATACTGGGAGAACAGTTCTTCCAAATTAGACTTCTTCTCCTATTAAGGTGGAGCTTGTTGAGGTTGTTGTTGTTGTTGTTGTTGATTGTAATTTTAATATCCTGGAGGATATGGTTGTCGTGGAGCTGAAAATTGACCTTGATTGTTATTATTGCTACATGAGAAATTTAGATGATTTCTCAAGCCCGGTTGATAATGTGTGGGATCATTGTTGTTCGACTGCTGATTATAATTATTGACATACTGAACTGATTCTACTCTTATAGCAAATTGATCACTCGGGCGATCCCTCGCACAAATGTCTCAAGCTACTGCTACACTCTGTACAGGTTTTACTCCAAAATTATCAATTTTCCTTGCAAACATAGCTACTTGTGTGGATAAGGCTGTAACTGCATCCAGCTCATGCATTCCAGCTACCTTTCTTTGTGTTTGCCTCTTAGAAGGCCACTGGTAGTTTTTAGCTGCCATGCTTTCCAGCAACTCATAAGCATCATCATAGTTCTTCTCCATCAACGCTCAATCAGCTGTGACATCTACACTCGATCTAGTTAAACTAAAAAACCCATTATAAAATGTCTGAACCCGCAGCTATTTTGGTATGTCATGGTGCGTGCATCTTCTTAGTAGATCCTTAAATCTCTCCCACATTTCATAAAGTGACTCGAAGTCTTACTGTGAGAAAGATGTGATGTCATTCATTAACCTCGTTGTTTTTGCTGGCGAAAAGAACTTCGCCAATAATTTGTGAGCTAAGTCAGCCCAGGTAGTAATGGAGCTCGCTGGAAGTGAGTGCAACAAACTTTTCGCCTTCTCACGAAAAGTGAAAAGGAATAGTTGGAGTTTTATAGCGTATTCAGAAACTCCTTCATATCTGAAAGTGTTAGAGATAGTCTATAACGACTAGTATATAAAGATTATTGTATGGCAACTGGAAAATGCCCATGAAGTCTTTCCCCTAAACATCAAAAATTTCAACCTCCAAAATAATTTTCAAGGGAATTTCATGTTTTCTAGATATATTCACAACTCTTTGGCAATTCTCGCACCGTGATACAAAAAAATAAGCATATTTAAACAAAGTTGGCTAAAAAAACCCAGACTGTAGCACATTCGCTGTCGTTCTTTCCTTACCAAAAATGTCGTCTGTAGTCAGATGAGTGACAGTGATGAATCACATTCTCTATTTCCTATTTTGGCAGACATCTCCTCAAAATCTGATCCGCACACTACTTAAATAGAAAAGGTTCATCCCCTATATAGAATTGCATATCACTCAAGTAATTTTTCCTTTGTTGATAACTTAAGTTTGGGGGAAGCACATTAGTTACAATATAGTTGGCAAAATCAACATACCGTGGTGCTTCACTTTGTATGACAATAGCTACTCATCAAAAAAATGTTCATTAATTACCCTGCCATTTTCCCCATGTTGTTCAATATTCTCAGATCTCGAGAGATGATCAGTGACTTGGTTTTCTGTTCCCTTTTTTTATCAAGAATCTCCAAATCAAATTCTTGGAGCAGAAGAACCCATTTAATTAACCTTGGCTTGACATCTTTCCTGGATATCAAATACTTAATGGCAGAGTGATTGGAGGAAATGATTACTTTCATTTCGATAAGATATGAGCGAAATTTGTTGAAGTCATACAAAATTGTGAGTAGTTCTTTCTTAGTGGTTGTATAGTTGAGTTGTGCATTTGTCAACGTCTTGCTCGCATAGTTAATGGTATGGAAAATTTTCTCCTTTTGTTGAACCAAAACTGCCCCAATTGCGTAGTCACTTGCATCGCACATCAGTTCAAAAGGTAATTCCCAATCAGGAGCAACTACTATGGGAGCAAAAATTAGTTTCTTCTTGAGTATATCAAATGCTTCGATGCAGGCCTTATCCACCTTAAAGGGTAAATCCATTTCTAAAAGGCTACAAATCTGCTTAATGATTTTCGAGAAATCTTTGATAAATCGCCTATAGAAGCCTGTATGGCCTAGAAAGCTCCGAACTCCCTTCACAGATGATAGTGGTGGAAGCTTTTCAATGGTCTCTATTTGGCTTTGTCAACTTCAATTCCTTTTGCAGATACTCTATGCCTCAGAATAATACCATCTTCCACCAAAAATGGCATTTCTCCTAGTTCAACACTAAATTTGTTTCCACACATCTCTTTAACACCATAGTTAAATTATCTAAGCATGCTTCAAAAGAATTCCCGAACACCGATAAATCATCCATGAATATTTCCAGAATTTATTCTACCATGTCAGAGAAGATGGACATTAGGCACCGTTGAAATGTGGTAAGTGAATTGCACAATCCAAATGACATCTTCCTGAATGGAAAGATGCCATATGGACAACTAAAGGTTATTTTCTCCTGATCTTCGGGTGCTATAGAAATTTGGTTATAACCGGATAATCCATCTAAGAGATAATAATATTCATGCCAGACAAGTCTATCTAGCATTTGATTGAGGAATGGAAGAGGAAAATGATATTTTCAAGTGGTTTGTTGAGCTTCTAGTAGTCTATGCATACCCTCCAACCAGTGATTGTCTGAGTCAAAATCAGCTCATTGTTCTCATTTGAAACAACTGGCATACCCCTTTTCTTCGGTACATGTTGAATAGGGCTCACCTACGGACTTATAGAGATTGGGTAAATAATTCCAACATCAAGACATTTAATGATCTCTTTCTTCACTACCTCATTCATGATAGGATTCAGATGTCTTTGATACTCAATGGTGGGTTTAGCGTCATCTTCCAACAAGATCTTGTGTATACAAATAGATGGACTAATCCCTTTCTAAGCACACTTAAGAGTTTATTTTCCTCTTCCTCATCTAGAGTTGTAGAAATTATAATAGGCAAAATGGATGTGTTTCCTAAAAAGGCATACCACAAATGACTCAATAGCAGTTTGAGTTCGAGTACAAGTGTTTCCTCATTGGATAAAGTTGATTGAGAATTAGAAGTTTTGGCTCGATCCAAAGATTCATATTGCTTCTTGAACTTGGTGAACCGTGGAGAAGCATCCAACAATTTCACACACTCGATTTGAGCAGGATCTTCCAAAGTAGAGGTTCTAATGATTAAAGCTTCCAAAGGGTCAGATATGCATTATTCCATAAAAACCTCATTCATTACCCCTTCAACCATGTCAACCCGATACCAATCTTTACAGTCACTCGAGAATTTCATAGACTTGAAAATGTTAAATGTTACCTCATGATCTTTCACCCTCATGGTGAGCTATCCTTTTTGGACATCTATGATAGTTCTCCGAGTGGCTAGAAATGGACGCCCTAAGATAATAGGCACTTTATGATCCTCCTCAAAGTTGAGTACTATAAAATCTATGGGGAAGATGAACTTGTCTACTATAACCAACACATCTTCCACCACTCCTTTTGTATATGTAAGGGACATGTCTTCCAGCTGCAGAGTAACATTAGTGGACTTCGCTTCAGTGAACCCGATCTTCTAGTAGATTGACAGGGGCATCAGGTTAATGTTTGTGCCTAGATCACATAAAGCTTTCCCATTGAATTTACTTCCGATGGAGCATGGTATAGTGAAACTTCTAAGGTCCTTAAGCTTTTGAGGTGGCTTTTTCTGAAGGATTGCGCTACACTACTCTATAAGCACCATCATCTCATAATTGCCCAGCTTTCTTTTCTTGGAAAGAATGTCTTTTATAAACTTTATGTAACTTGGCAACTGCTCCAAAGCTTTGGCAAATGGAATGTTTTTGTGAAGCTTTTTCAAAACTTCCAAGAACTTGGAAAACTGTTTATCCAATTTCTGTTTCTGCATTCGTTGAGGAAATGGCATGGGTTGTACTATAGGAATAGTCTTGTTAAGGTTTCGATCCAGAACTTTAACTTCCTCCACTTAAAGTTTTTGCTCCCCATTATTATTATCTTCTTCAACAACATTGTCTTCTTTATTGGCAGTTTGTAACATTGTAGTATTTTTCAGTAGTTTAAGATAACTCTTTACCATTATAGAATGTAACTGATTTACACTACTCCTTGTCATCCCTCTTGTCATTAACTTTAGTATCACTCGATAAAGCCCTTTGTGGATGATTATTGATGGCATTCGCAAGCTTTCCCACTTGGTTCTCTAAGTTCTGAATGGACATTTCTTGGCTATTTATTCTCGTCTCCTTTTTGTGCAATATATCGGGAGAGAAGATTTTCCAAGTTAGACTTCTTCTCCTGTTGAGGTAGAGCTTGTTGTGGGACTTGTTGTTGTTGATTGTAATTTTGAAAACCTAGATGATATGGCTGTTTTGGAGCTGAAGATTGGCCTTGATTATTGTTATTGCTCCATGAGAAATTTGGATGATTTCTCAAGCCAGGATGGTAATGGGTAGGAATATTGTTGTTCTACTGTCGATTATAATTGTTAACATACTGAACTGATTCTGCTCTTATCACGCATTGATCACGCATTGATCACTCATATGATCCCCAACACAGATGTCACAAGCCACTGCTACACTCTGTACGGACTTCACCTCTAGATTATCAATCTTCCTGGTAAGTGAAGCCACTTATGTGAATAACGCTGTAACTGAATCAAGCTCATGAATGCCATCCACCTTTCTTTGAGTATGCCTCTCGGAAGGCCACTAATAATTTTTAGCTGCCAAGGTTTCCAGGAACTCAAAAGCATCATCATAATTTCCCCCCATTAATTCTCCGCCAGCTGTGGCATTTATACTCGTTCAGGTTGAACTAAACAACCCATTATAAAATGTCTAAACCTGCAGCCATTTTGTAATATTCTGAACTTTCGAGATAGTTGTAATCTGACTTTATCTAAATAAATAAAGACTGAATTACATCTTATATGTGTTATGGAATCTTCGTTGATATTTATTTTTGTGTTTCGGTTTGAGTATCCAACCTTAGCATAAAAAATAAGAATAAAAGTTTTTTTTAAAAAATTTAAATGAAGTTAAACCTTAAACCCTAGGTTTAAACCCTAAGAAATAGCCTAGGCTCTCGAGCAAAACGTGCACATCAAATTGACATTCTGTTTCAAAATTCATCATTTCCACGCTTTGAAAACACGCAATAGCCGATAAAAGTTTTTTTCGAAAAGCGAGTTGGGAATAGAACGACATAGGGAAAAGACAAAAAATATTTTTTTTGACTTTTTGATCGTCTAACCATTTTCTGAGAAATTGCCGTCTAAAATACTATTTACCAAAAAAATATGCAACTTTTTTCGGACTTTTCACTTCACAGAATAGTGTTTATACAAAACAAAACTCAGTAATATCAGACTTTTAATCAGTAAAGGTCAATTAAACCAAAAGACTTAAGGATGAACTAAGTTGAAGATAATTAGTTGAAATGACACTAGGTTATGTGTAATTAAATTAGTGTAACCAAACTTGGAAAAACTAGCCTGATTACACTAACTGGGAAAAACAACTAGCACGATTTGTTTGAAACTAAATTCAAGTAAAAATGAATCGACTAATCACAAGAAGGGTGATGCAATGATGATGCAAGACCTAAAAGAATATTCCAAGAATATGCTAAGGTACCAAAGTGTAATTTGTCAAGGTACTAAAGCGTAATAAACCAAGTCTCTAACGTGCAATTAACAAAATTTGATTTTTCTATAAATAGGGAGTTAATTCATTAATTAGTTCCAACATTTTTCAAAGCAAATTTTCTAGTATCAAAGCTCTACACAATTATAAGATTGTGTTCTTGAGAGAAAATTGCAAAGAAATAGTTAAAGCTTGTAAATTCAAAAGGTACAATCTTTAGTCGTTATAATGTTCGATTTTTCTTTCTACTTTAGTTTTAAAAAGCTCAAGAATGCAAGTTGTAGCTATGCACAATTGTCGTTCTTCGTGTTCCTCATGTGTTCTTAAGCATTTCTTCATTTTATAGTAGTTATAATATCGAATCTCATTTCATAATCTAAATCTCAAGAACGTACGTCATAGCCATGTATGATTGTCGTTCTCCATGTTCTTCGTGTGCTCTTAAGAAATAAGTATAAATTGTTATAATCAATTATACAAGCCATTATAATGACCAAATTATTTCAAATATAAGTGTCTTAATCACATATGTAAGCAGTTATAATTGTTCAATTATTTCAACTATGAAATCCAAAACCTCAAGTCGTAGCCATATACGATTTTTTGTTCTTCATGTGTTGAGAAAAAGTCATGAATGTTTTTATGAGAAGGTTTATGATTTGTTATTTTTATGTTATAAAGTATTATTAAGTCTTATCACATGATATCTTAAGTAATTAAAGTTAGTGGTACCATGTTTCACATGGTTAACTCAAAAGATTTTGATCCAGCATGCTCATTACTTGTTTTTGAAACTTTCAGAAAACTTAAATTCATAATCTGCCTTAATAATCTAAGGAAAATTTGTAGATCATGAAATTTTAAGTAATTTAGACTCAAGAATTATCTCAAAATATTTTTGTATGACAAAGTTATAACTGTTACCATAAAAGAGGTAGAAGCTAAAAAATTTAGGGCACCATTCAAGTTTGGGGACTTAAAAATATGATTTTAAGTTCGCTACTTTACCAAATGATTCCACTAATGAAAATAGTCTATTTAAGTTATAAACACACTTATTCAAAGGTAAAATTTGATAAACTAACGATTAGATACGCGTAACCTTTATATAGGCTTCGAAATGCTTTACCAGGAATTTTTTTTCCTAATTTAGTTTCAAGACAAAGTTTTCTATTATTTAATCTTTGTTTACTTGCTTTTTATGTAATTTATATATCTTGTACAAATAGCGTGTTATAAATCTTTGATATGAAAGTTATTGCTTCTTGTTTCGGCTTAACTTGAAAAATGAAATGTTCATTCGTGATATATTTCCAAACATGTTTTATTTTATCACACCAAGTTATCTTGGGGCGATCCTGACATGTGAAATAAACTGAGATAAACGAATATGTAGCGTTGTTCATGATTAGTCCAGTGTAATGTATGTTATACATAACATAGTATGTCGTTAAGTTGGTCCCCTTTCTATGTCCACTGTATGGTTCAAAGTCGAAAGACAAACGAACAGGTCAAGGTCTAACCACCACTTAGTTTTTCTATGTTAAAACATTTTAATATCAATTGTTGTGCTATGAATCTTTTTAATCCATATCGGTATGAGTTCACTTATATGCTATGTATTTAAGACTTGCTGATCATTTTTAGCTCACCCTTGCAAATAAACCCCAATTTGCATTTAGACTTGAGAGCTCTGGCTCAAAGAAGAAAGAAAAGAAGAAATGCATAGACTAGTTTATTGCTTTCCTTACTTGTTCTTAAATGTAGTCATAATGATATTTTATAATAAGAACAAGTCTCACACATTTAACTGTATATTATATTAATATTATCATGTTTGATCACATTCCTTGTTATGTTTATACTTTTATAAGACTTAGAATTGTTAAACATTAACACAGTATTGATATGAACTACTTGAAATTAGTATGCACACAAGTTAATCATATTTGATATGATGTAACATATACTTTTTAATCTTATTCATTTATTAACAAAAGAATTTATTTTATTTAAAGGCATTTCTTATCTATAGTTAATTGTCATATTAATATTGGTAAACCCATAGTTTTTTTAGAAATGCTTTTAAAATTATGATGATGGTCATACTAATGAGATTTAAATTTTTGATAGCTCAAAACGAATATTGGTCCTAATTGTGGGATTACTAAACAGGAGGGTTAATGAATCTAAATAGATTAGTACATACTATACTTGCTCTTATGAAGAGGTTGATTGATCTCATGATCATTTGTGTAGAGACACTAAAGTAAGTATATAGGTGCTTATTAGAGAATAAGTTCATTGAACGTGACTCGCTCAAGCAACTCCTAATGGATTCTTACTTGCCTATAAATAGGAGTTCTTTTGTGATAGTAGTACAAGTGGTCCTTGAATTTGAGATCATCATAGTATCTTGTGTATGATGAATTATATTTTAACATAATCCTTAAAACCTTTAGGGTGTATCAAAGGGTATGTTTGGGTATAATAAGTTGTACATAGAGATAACTAAATGATCAATAAAGAATCTATCACTTCTAATAAAAGAAGAAAATGTCATATGCGATTCGATAAATGAAAACTCAGTACTCATTGGCCAAGGCAGAATAGAAATTAGAAAGTAATTTATAATTTACATTAATTAGAATTATTCATTTGAGAATCAAAATGTATATAATCAAATAAAATAAGACTTGGCAGCAATACCATATTTTATATTTGATTGGGATATTGTAAGGTAGAATGATTGAATTGTACAGTAACTATTCTCTGAATAAGTTCTTTTGTAATTAAATGTTGAAATCTATATTAACTTAAAAGTTATTGATCGCTAAGGGAGTTTACCCTTATTATGGAATAAATATTATTTATCTAAATAATTTAAATAGTTTAATTTATTTATATAAATAAGATTAGAATGGTTCTAATTAATTTATTCTATAACCGATTTAATATGGAAAACCTAAAGGGTCACATCGCAAAATGAAAAATATTTATTCAAGAAGTAAATGACATAATAGTAATAATAAATTAAGCATATTTAATTTATACTATAGTGATAGAATAAATTAAATAGCTTAATATTTATTATTTACTATTTTGAAAATACTACTAATAATTAATAAGAGGAGTCTTATTTATATTATTACTATTATTATTATTATTTAATTCCTAAATGGTTTAGGAATTAATTAATAAGAGTACTCTCATAATTGATAATTAAGTTTCTAAATAGTTTAGGAATTGTAATTATTATATTAAATTAATTAAGTTCCTAATTAGATTAGAAGTTTAATTAAAAACTCAATTCTTAAAGTTGTTAGGAGAGTTGACTATATCTATAAATAAGAGGAATCTTATTATGGATTAAGGTTACATACACTTCCACAAGTTTTGGGAGAGTACTCACATATTCTCTAGATTGATAAAACTAGGGTTTACCATCACCCACTTCTTAGATTAATATTATTCCTTAGTGGATCACCTCTAGAGGCCAAAGACTTGCGTGACTAACATTGATAATTGGAATCTAATCGGTGAAATTCAATGAGAACGCGAAGAACTTGGAGTTGAACTTGTAACTGTGGAAAGTTTGAATTCTACAATGGTATAATTCTCTAACTTATTCTTGATTAATTAATAGTTGCGCATAAAGGTCGATACTGAATTATGATTTGTAAATTTTTAAATTTGATTTTACCATGGTTTTGCTATTTTATGCAATTTGATTGTATGTCTATGAATTTTTACAAACTAACAGTGGCATCAAAAACCAAATTTTATGCGAATTATTACTTGCTTAGATTACATATATGCATGGGTATGTGTTTAAAATAATTTATTGGGCATAATTTGTTGTATAAAATTATTTTTTTCTAATAATAATAATAATAATAATAATAATAATAATAACCAAATACGCGAATTGATTATTTTATCGCAAAACAAAATTGTTGATTCTGAATTGTTTATGTTTACATGATTCACGATTTGGTTATTTATATATATATATATATATATATATATATATATATATATATATATATATATATTAGTTAGCCTGCAGTATGATTTACCGATTCAATGAATAATATATTGGTATCATATATATTAGTTTTTTTTAAGTAATTAAAAATAAAGAGTTTATTTTTATTGATTTTATAATTAAAATAAAAGAATTTATTTTAAACATAAAATTGAATTTCATGCAACTTTAAATTGCTCATTAAATGATATTAATAATATATGGAATGATTTTAATTTTATGAGATGAATATTATTTATTGATATATCTATATAATAAAACAGAGCGGCTCAAATCCCAAGATTTTAACATTTAACGACCTTAAATCAATTTAGGCTTCAACATCCAACAGTCTAAAATCCTTTAGAGCTTCAACATTCAACGGTCACTAATGTATCACTCATTCCCCCCCCCTCTAATTCAACATATTGTTTTCAAAAATCTAATCACTCATATTTTCCTCCCAAATCAAATTCACCACTGCACTATAATAATAATAATAATAATAATAATAATAATAATAATAATAATAATAATAATAATAATAAATAAATAAATAAATAAATAAATAAATAAAAGAAAATTGCACGTAAACAACATGGGTCGCCCTTTTAGCATTGACGTCTTTTCCTGTTTTTTACGTAATGCGGTCGTTATGTTTCCACATGCAAATTGATTTGGGTGGAAAATCACATGGACGATTCAGATTCATTCTAACTGATTTGTAAGTTATTTTAGGTTGCAAAGGGTCTTTAGGTAACAGAGTATTTTTGGAATTTTAATCTACGTCGTGCCTTCAGGCACGGGTAATTACGTGACATCTCTTTTGTGTTTTTGCTTACTATATCGAGAGCGTCTTTAGGTAGTAGGCTCTGACTCATTATATGAGAATCTTTTGTCCAATTTCAAGAAAAAATATAGAGGAAAAAATGTTATCGTGATACGATTTAGTTGGTGTTATGACAATACTTTTTTATTTGGACTTAGAGGACTCATTTTATACTTTTGGGTATATATGCAAAAAAGCCTTTTGTTGGGTTGAGATAGATTTGGCGTTAACAACTTTCTTTCTTTTGGATTTTTACATCTTCCCCCCCCCCATTGGATCCCACCAAATGGCTTGCAGTACTACCATTTTTTCACATAAAATACTGTTTATAGATCATATTGATCGATGATTAGAGATATTGAAAGCAAATAAATGCTGTCAAACTTTTCATTCCGTTTTGTCAATAAATAAAAGGTGTGTGGAATGCCCGAAAATACTATATTACACAAATTTGAGCCTGTTATCGTCAATCAATTAATTGCTCAAATCTGCCAAGAACTAATTTTAAGTTGGGAATGAGTATCACACTAATATTTGCCTAAAAAATAAACTATGATTAAATTGAGTATCAATCTTTTTGTATTAATGGTTGGACTATCAGTTCTATTATGGAACTGAAAGTCCACAACAGTTTTTGAATTTTTAATCTAGAAATATTTGATACAGTATTTAATTGTTATATTAGTTGCACCGTGCCTTTAGGCACGGGTTATCCCTATATATATATAAGAATAAATGGAATTGATTGTGAACTATTGACCAATATGATTGGATTTATTTTTGTGGATGCATGAATGAATAGGTTTTATAAATGGGGTCTATATATCTCATCTTTTAATTTTTCTTGTGTGTAATTCTATCTCCTCCTATGTACTTTCCCTTTAGTGCTGATCAAAGTTTCTATTTTTATGAAAATAGTTTATAATAGGTTAGTTAGAATTATTTGAAGAATTGAAGCCAAGAAACAAGGAGCGCTTGAAGACCTATTTGTAATGGAGTCCGGGTTTAAATGTAATAGTTATATTTAATTTTATTCTTGTACCCTAAGTTTGATCCTTAGTTCACTTGGTGACTCTAGTGAACCAAACTAGAATAAAAATTCATAATCAATTCAAGTAGAATAATATAATATTCTATATGTGTATGCTTAATATATATTTATTATCCAAACATGCTTTGCATGTTAAATAATATGACGCGTATTTTATATATATGTGTGTGCATGTGCACCAAACAAGATGAGACAATTAATATTAACATATCCCTTATGATGTGGAATAAATATTATTTATAAAATGAATTAAAAGGTTTAATTCATGAATTAAATAAATTTAATTTAATTAAATAAAATTAGAATGTTTTAATTTATTTATTCTACTAATGAATATTAATTTGTAACGTTTAAAGATATTTGGAATATCGAACGTTGCCTTCTAGCATGATAAAACAATAGAGTATCAAATAATCAATATGAGTTTGTTGTGTCGTACAAGGTTTGTATTAATTATTTGAGATGTTATTTTATTACATAGTAGATGTTTATAAGAAATTGAACATTACTATTTTGTTGTTTCGCACAAGGACAATATTTTTCTCTTCATTTATATGAAAATACTAGGTCGTACTTAACTTGAATAATTTTGATTTGGATGTGTTACACATGATCTTAATAATTCAAGAGACAAAATAAAAGGAATTACATGTTGATGTAATTGACAAGATGTTGTCTACCTATTTATTTATATATAATTTGTAGTTTTATACAAGACTATATATATTTGAAATATGATCCTTATTTTCACTAGCAAAATTTTAATTAGATTTGTCGAACTATAAATATAGATGGTAATATATAGTTTGATGAAAATAGTGGAAGATGTCAATTTAAATAAAAACCTAATTTTTTGGTAATTAATGAAATGAATGTATACTAAAATGTTGTCTATTTTTCACATGCAGAATTTTACAAATGTCAAACTTACTATCACTGTGTACCATACTTGATGCTAACAAACTGACCAGACCGAATTACACAGACTGGTTAAGGAATTTGAGAATTGTTCTCACTGCTAAAAAGTTTTTCTTTGTCGTCAATTCGTTTGTCCCTACAACTGTTGCAGTAAATGCCTCTAAGGAAGAAGTTGCTACTTTTAAGAAATGACATGATGATGCAGTTGTGGCTCAATGCATCATACTCACATCCATGAGTAACAAGCTTCAACGTTAGCACAAAAACATGGATGCCCCTACTATATTGCTGCACCTTAAAGATCTTTATGGTGAACAAAGTAGGATTGCTAGATATCAGATATTTAAAGAGCTCTTTCGATCTCAGATGATCTATGGCACTATCGTTGAGACTTATATCCTTAAGATGATCAATCCGATTAAACAACTTGGAAAGTTAGGGTTCGTGATGGATGGAGAGTTAAGCCAATATTTGATCTTGCAATCACTCTTGGACACCTTCTCACAATTTATTATGATTTTTCACATGAATAAGTTGGACGTTAGCTTTCTTAAGTTACTGATCATGCTGAAAACTCCAAAAGGTCACCTCCCATCTAAGAATAACCAAGTCTTGTTGGAAGATGATTCTTCCAAGAAAAGGAAGAGGCTTAAGGATACTTCTTAAAAGAAGAAATCTAAGAAGGCTAAGGGCAAGGCAAAAGTAAAGGATAATAAAAAGGCAGATCCAGATAGCAAAGATATGTGTTTCCATTACAATAAGTCGGGTCACTATAAAAGAACTGCAAGGAATATATTGCAAGTTTAAAGTAGAATAAGCTTGGAGAAGCTTCAACCGCAGATCACGGTTTGTTCATGATGAAATAATTTTTTCTATAAGTCAAAGTTCAACTTGGATATTAGATACCAGTTGTGGTTCTCACATATGTAATATTATGCAGGGACTAAGCAGAAGTAGAAAGCTAAACAAAGATGAAGTCATCTTGCGCGTGGGGAATGGAGTAAAGGTTGTCGCATTAGTCGTAGAAACAAACCGGCAATAGTATTAAGATTCTTCGATCGGATCGATGAGGGGAATATTTAAGCAATGAACTTCTTGATTATCTCAAAGAAAATGATATAATCTCACAATGGACTCCACCAGCAATGCCATAATTAAATGGTGTATCTGAAAGGAGAAATCAAACCTTGTTAGACATGGTCCATTCTATGATGAGTTTTACTGACCTTCCAGTTTTCTTCTAGGGGTATACCCTAGAAATAGCTGCACACATACTTAACAAGGTACCTTCAAAATCCGTCCCAAAGACCCCATATGGAGTATGGACAGAGAGGAAACCAAATCTTAAGTATGTTAGGATTTGCGGTTGACTTGCTTATGTCAAAAGGTTTGAGCATGATAAGCTAGAGATAAGATATGATAAGTGTAAATTTGTAGGATATCTAAAAGAATCTGCAGGATATTATTTCTATCATCTTACGGATCAAAAGGTGTTTGTTGCGAAAAAGGCTACCTTCTTGAAAAATGAGTTATCCTTAAAGGGGTTAGCGAAAGTAAGATAAATCTTAAAGAAGTTCAAGAACCACAAAACACTATGGGTCAAATTGAGGTTCCTAACCAAGTAACATAACCTACTGTACCACAACCTATTCAAAAGCCTGGAAGAGTACTGAAGATACGTAAAAGGTATGAATTCATCATAAAAGATGATGATGAGATACACATCATAGATGATGATGATCTATTGACTTACGAATAGGCAATGAGTAATAAAGACTCAGAAAAATGGCTAGTAGCAATGAAATCTGAGATGAACTCCATGTTTGAGAACCAAGTATGGACTTTGGTTACTCCACCTGAGGGAATTAAGCCCATCAGATGCAAATGGGTCTTTAAGAGAAAGACTGGAGTAGACGGTAAGGTAGACACCTATAAGGCCCGACTGGTTGTAAAATATTTCAAACAAAGACAAGGTGTTAACTTATGATGAAACCTTCTTAACAGTAGCATTGCTTAAGTCCATTCAGATTTTGCTTGCGATTGTAGCTTATTATGACTATGAGATCTGACAAATGGACATAAAAACGACCTTTATCAATAGGAAACTTGATGAGGATGTATATACGATACAACAAGAGGGTTTTGTTTCAAAATTTAGAATAAATAAAATTTGTAAACTACAACGATCCATTTATGGATTGAAGTAAGTTTCTCGAAGATGGAACATCCGTTTTGATGAGACAATAAAAGAATTTGATTTTATCAAAAATGTGGATAAACCATGTGTGTACAAGAAGGTTAGTGGGAACACTGTGACATTCCTTGTATTATATGTTGATGATATATTACTGATAGGGAATGATGTTCTAATTCTACAGTCAATCAATATTTGGTTGTCTAAACACTTATCCATGAAGGACTTGGGAGAAACATCCTATATTTTGGGGATGAAGATCTATAGAGATAGATCTAAAAGGATGCTTGGCTTGTCCCGAGGAACGTACATTGATTTGATGCTAAAGAAGTTTAGCATGGAAGATTCCAAAAGAGGACTCATACCCATGGGTCCTGTAATACATCTCTCTAAAAAGCAGGCTCCAAAGACACCTGAAGAGAGAGACCGTATAAGTAAGATTCCTTATGCCTCATCAATATGATCTATCATTTACGGGATGATATGTACAAGACCTGATGTTGCTCATGCACTTAGTGTAACAAGCATATATCAGTCTAATCTTTGAGAAGAACACAGGAAGGTAGTGAAAAATATCCTAAAGTACTTAAGAAGAACTAAGGATGTATTTCTTATTTACGGTGGGTCTGATTTGAAACTAAAGGGCTATACATACTCAAGTTTTAAAATTGACCGAGATGACAGTAAATCCATTTTGGGTTATGTGTTTACCATAAATGATGACGCAGTGAGTTAGAAAAGTTCCAAACAATAAACAGTTGTTGACTCAGTGACAGAGGCAGAGTACATAGCTGCTAGTGAAGCTACAAATAAACCTATTTGGATGACAAAGTTCATTACAAAACTTGGAGTGGTTCCTAATATTTAAGGACCAGTGCCTTTATTTTGTGACAACACAGGAGCTGTTGCACAAGCCAAGGAACCCAGGTCTCATCAGAAATCCAAACACGTGTTGCGACAGTTTTATTTGATTAGAGAAATCATTGAAAGAGAAGATGTCATCTTGGAGCGTGTGGACTCTCTTGACAACATAGCAAATCCATTTACTAATATTTTAACTCAACAACAGTTTGATCATCACTTAGAGAAAATGGGTATTAGATACCACGGTCATTGGCTTTAGTGCAAGTGGGAGATTGAAAGTAGTATGCACACAAGCCAATCATATTTGGTATGATATAGTATGTACTTTGTAATCTTATTCGTTTATTAATAAAAGAATTCATTTTATTTAAAAGTGTTTCTTATCTATAGTTAATTGTCATAGTAATATTGATAAAACAATAGTTTTTTAGCAATGCTTTTAGAACCATGATGATGATCATGTTGGTTTGTAATAATCCATGAATATGCAATCAAATTACATATAAGTAGTGGAAGCATGGTAAATTAGAATTTAAATTTTTTACTGCAAACCATAATCTAGGATCGACCTTTATAGAAACCTATTAATTAATAAGAAGAAGATAGATAATTATACCATTGTAGATTCCAGCTTTCCACTGGTACCTGTTCAACTCCAATTCCTTTGTGTTCCCGTTGAATTCCACCAATTATATTTCTTAGATAAACGTTAGCAACCCAAGTGTTTGGCCTCTAGAAGTGATCCACCAAGGAAGAATAAGGATTCAAGTAGTGGGTGATAACAAACCTTAGTTTTTTCTCTCTTCTAATTTCTTAAATCTAGAGAACTTGTGAGTACTCTTCTAAAACTTATGAAAGTGTATGTAACCTCAATCCATAATAAGACTTTTATTATTTATAGATATAGTCAACTATCCTAACATATTTAGGAATATGATTTTTAATTAAACTCCTAATCTAATTAGGAACTTAATTAATTTAATATAATAATTACATTTCTAAACCATTTAGGAACTTAATTATCATTTCGAAGAATACTCTTATTAATTGATTCCTAAACCATTTAGGAACTAAATAATAATGATAATAGTAATAATAATAATAATAATCCATTTATTAATTTATAATTAGTATTTCTAAAATACTAAATAATGAATATTAAGCTATTTAATTTATTCTATCACCATAGTATAAATTAAATATACTTAATTCATTATTACGATTATATCATTTACTTCTTAAATAATTATTTTTCTTTTGCGGTATAACCCTTTAGGTTCTCTATATTAAACCGGTTATAGAATAAATTAATTACAACTATTTCAATCTTATTTATATATAAATAAATTAAACTATTTAATTCATTTAAATAAATAATATTTATTTCATAATAAGGGTAAGCCCCCTTAGCGATCAACTTTTCAGATAATATAGATTTTAATATTTAATCACAAAAGAACCTATTCAACGAATAGTTATAGTACAATTCAATCCTACTACCTCCCAATATTTCAATCAAATATAAGACATAGTATTACTGTCAAGTCTTATTTTATTTGATTATATGCATTTCGATTCTCAAATGAATAACTCTAATTAATATAAATTAGAAACTACTTTCTAATTTCCATTCTGCCTTGGCCAAGGACTACTAAGTTGTCATTTATCGAATTGCATAGGACATTCTCTTCTTTGACTAGAAGTGGTAGATTCTTTGTTGATCATTCACCTATCTCCACATATAACTTATTATATCCGAACATACCTTTTGATACACCCTAAAGGTTTTACGGAATATATCAAAATATAATTCATTATACACAAGATACTATGATTATCTCAAGTCCAATGATCACTTGTACTACTATCACAAAAGAAACTCATATTAACAGATAAGTAAGACTCCATTAGGTGTTCTTTGAACGAGTCGTGTTTAGTGAACTTATTCTCTAATAAGCACCTACATATTTGCTTTAGTATCTCTATACAAATGATTATGAGATCAATCATCCTCTTCATAAGAGCAATCATAGTATGTACTAGTTTATCCGTATTCACTAATCTCCATTTTAGTAATCCCACAATTAGGAATAATTTTAGTTTTGAGCTATCTTGAATTTAGATCTCATTAGCATAATCATCATCATGATTCTAAAAGTACTGCTCAACAACTATGAGTTTATCACAATTAATGTTAACTATTAAATATGGATAAAGAAAATACATTTGTATAAATAAATTTTTATTAATAAATGAATAAGATTACAAAGTACATGCTACATCATATCAAATATTATTGTCTTGTGTGCATACTACATTCAAATCATGCTAATGAGATCTAAATTCTTGATAACTCAAAACTAAAATTGTTCCTAATCGTGGGATTACTAAAAAGTGGGATTAGTGAATCTGGATAGATTAGTACATATTATGCTTGTTCTTATGAAGATGATGATTGATCTCATGATCATTTGTGTAGAGACACTAAAGCAAGTATGTAGGTGCTTATTAGAGAATAAGTTCACTGAATATGACTCGCTCAAGGAACACTTTATGGATTCTTAGTTGCCTATCAATATGAGTTCCTTTTGTGATAATAGTATAAGTGATCATTGGACTTGAGATCATCATAGTATATTGTGTATGATGGATTATATTTTGACATAATCCTTAAAACCTTTAGGGTGTATCAAAGGATATGTTCGGGTATAATAAGTTGTACATGGAGATAGGTGAATGATTAACAAAGAATCTACTACTTCTAGTAAAAGAAGAGAATGTCCTATACGATTCGATAAATAAAAACTCAGTAGTCCTTGACCAAGGCAGAATAAAAATTAGAAAGTAGTTTATAATTTACATTAATTAGAGTTATTCATTTGAGAATCGAAATGCATATAATCAAATAAAAAAAGACTTGACAGTAATACTATGTTTTATATTTGATTGGGACATTGTAAGGCAGAATGACTAGATTGTACAGTGACTATTCGCTGAATATGTTCATTTATGATTAAATGTTAAACTCTATATTATCTAAAAAGTCGTTGATTGCTAAGGGGGCTTACCCTTATTATGGAATTAATATTATTTATTTATTTAAATAAATAAAATTATTTAATTTATTATATAAATAAGATTAGAATGATTCTAATTAATTTATTCTATAATCGATTTTATATGGAGAACCTAAAGGGTCACATCGTAAGAAAGAAAATATTTATTCAAGAAGTACATAGCATAATAGTAATAATAAATTAAGTATATTTAATTTATAATATAGTGATAGAATAAATTAAATAACTTAATATTTATTATTTTAAGTATATTTAATTTATAGTATAGTGATAGAATAAATTAAATAACTTATTTATTTATTTATTTATTATTATTATTATTATTACTACTACTACTACTACTACTACTACTACTACTACTACTACTACTACTACTACTACTACTACTACTACTACTACTATTATTATTATTATTATTTAGTTAATTATTATATTAAATTAATTAAGTTCCTAATTAATTTAGAAGTTTAATTCAAAACCCAATTCCTAAAGTTGTTAGGAGGATTAACTATATCTATAAATAAGATGAGTCTAATTATAGATTAAGGTTACATATACTTCCCCAAGTTTTTGGAGAGTACTCATATATTCTCTAGAGAGAGAAAACTAGGGTTTATCATCACCCACTTCTTGGATTAATATTATTCCTTGGTGGATCACCTCTAGAGGCCAAAGACTTGGGTGGCTAACGTTGATCATCAGAATCCAATAGATGAAATTCAAGGAGAACGCGAAGAACTTGGAGTTAAACTTATACATGTGGAATTTTTGAGTTATACAAGGGTATAATTCTCTAATTTTTTCTTGATTAATTAATAGTTGCGCATAAAGGTCGATCCTAGATTATGCTTTGTAAATTTTTAAATTTGATTTTACCATGTTTTTGCTATTTTATGCAATTTGATTGTATGTCTATGGACTTCTACTAACCAACAGTCCTTATCAAAATAAGGATGGTGAATAATATTGTGAGTACTATAATCATCCGAGACATGACTAATTTATGTTAAATGGTCAAATTCATCGTTAGGTTCCTTGGACCCAAGTACAATATTGTTATTACTATTCTGAATGACAGATAAGTAGGATTATTGATATGAACAGATATCACTATAACCAAATGTGTTTTGAGTGAGAATTTTATCTAGTTGGGTATGTTCTGTACGAAAAGAGAATTTTGTACCAGATAAAGATATAAACTTTGGTCACGGATAAAGATGCAAACATTTATTATGGATGAAGATACAAACATTCATCGCGAGATTCTCTGTTCCCAGGAACCTTCCTAATGATTTAATGTTGTGAATATTTGAATATGTAAAGTTATAGAATATCTAAATCTAAAGATTAAAATGTAAGAATTAAGTATTAAGTTATGTGCTTCGATTATAAAGACTTAGTATGAAATAATGAAAGATCCTTGGAAATTAAGATGAGAGCTTTATTTATGAATAAAGGAAATCGTCTATAAACCTAATGATTTAGCATTTATAGTGAGGACCAAATCAGCTATAGAAAGGATAATGATTTAGGGGAATCATAGGTTAGTATCGGAGCCGTAGATCGTAACTCTAAAGTAATGCGTACTTTAGGATATGATCTGATGAAATAAGTTAAATGGACTTGCGAAGAGTCTATAGACAATTAAAAGATGTTAATAAATCTTAATTACATAAAAGACATTATGTGAAAGAAATATACTAATTAAAGTCAAATTTTTATAGAATGATAAATTTAAATGGACTAGATATCATAAAAGCCAATGCTCAAGTGATAGGCAACGAAAGTGATCCGAGCGAGTACTTCAGTGATGATTTCACAGATGAGGAGCCTAACCAAGACTTGGAACTCCAAGTTGCCAGTGAGATAGTGGTTGCCCTTGAGGATAATCAAATTCTCCTAGAAGAGAAGGATGATGATGAAGATGTCATCGACTTATCGATTTACTATGAAATAATCGCTGAGTTAGAAGAAGATGCCGCTAAGATGTTAGCTTATGGAACTGCTCAAGAGGAGTGTATTGAAAGTCTACAGGCAGAAAATCAAGTAAACGCAAAAACTACCAACAACTTAATGGAAGTGCTTGAAAGGAGAAGGTTAGATGAGGCCGAGAGAAGCTATCAACTACAAATCCAGTTAGAGGCTTTCTAAGAGGAAGTGACTTACCTACAAGCAGATTGTGGTCAAATCAAATGAGTCTATTGTGCTACATACTCCAAACTCCAGGACAAAATAATTGTTTTCCCTTCACCAGCTAAAGACTTGGGGTTTGACATAAGTAGGTTCATAGTGATTAGCATGATCCACAAAATCTGCAAGAAGGCTAGGAAGTTCTAGTCAGAAGTTGAAGATGTGTAATACATTAGTATGCTTTAAATGTTATAAATTAATATTTCCATTTTTATAAGGAATGTTAATAGTTGTAAAGTGATTTTAAATTACTCGAATATTGTAATGTGGAATTGTTATATGTATAAAAAAAAGGTTTGTTTATAAAATATGTCTTGCAATTATTAATGCTTTCATTTTTACTTATGCTTTTCTTTTTATTTAGAAAGATGGCACTACTAAGACCACAAACAAGGGCAACGACAACACCAAGTGTTAATAGTGAGAGTGAGATTCAAGCTCTCTTTCCTATGAAACAATTCATAGATAAGTTAATAGGAGCCTTAGATACCCAAACAACAACAAATGTTACCCCACCCCCACAACCACAACCACAACCACAGGCACCACCGCCACCACCACAGCCATAGCTACAACCTCAACTACATAAAGTCTTGTTTAAAAACTTCAAGAATGTAGGTCCTCCAGAATTCAAGGGAACCGCTGAGCCTATAGAGGCTCAATATTGGATAAAAGAAATTGAGAAAGCCTTTGACATAGCAGATGTTAATGAGGATAAAAAGACTAAGTTTTTCACCTACCTAATGAAGGGTAAGGCTAACTTTTGGTAGAAAGCAAACCAAGCCCGTGCGGGCGAATGTGTTATACCATAGAAAAAGTTCAAAGAGATATTCTTCAAGAACTTTTTTCCAAGAAGTATGAAGAACCATATGGACGTTCAATTTTTTACCTTAAAATAAGGGGACATGACTATTCCCCAATATGCATCAAAATTTAATGAACTCGCTCGTTTTGCTCCACATCAAGTGGATATGGAAGAGCACAAAACTAGAAGGTTTGAAGAGGCTTTAAAACCCTAGATATATAACAAGGTAGCTGTGTTACAGCTAGAGAATTTCTCTCAAATCCTCGAGAAGGCTATTATTGTCTAAGGCGGTAGCGAATCCATGGCAAAATTTAATAAAGATAAAAATAATAAAAAGGGGAATGAGAGAGGTAGTGATAAAGGGGAAAATGGTGGAGGGAATAATAAAAGAAAGTTCGGTGGTGGGGGAAACTCCTAACAAGGAGGGGACAATAGGAAGAAATCAAGAGAGCCATGCAAAACATGTGGGAAAAGCCACTTAGGACTGTGTCTAAAAGGGAAGAATGTTTGATACAATTATAAACAAGAGGGACACTTAGCAAACATATGTCCTAACCTTAAGAAAGACATTTTCTTTAATTGTGTAGCCACGGGACATCAAGAAAAGACGTGTCCCAAAAAAGGCGAAAACACCGCAGGAGATAATATCAACAAATCTACTCCAATAACTACACCGAGTTGTCCAACAGCCAGGACATTCAACATATCCGTGGGAGATGTAGTAGCATCTCAAGATGTTGTGTCAGGTATCATTCTGATCAACACCATAAATGCCTATGTGCTATTTGATTTAGGTGTTACTTACTCTTTTATTTTCCTTGAATTTGCTAAGAATCTAAACATGCCTAGTGAATTATTAGAAAGTCTTTTAATAATAGAGATGACTAATAAAGAATTAATACCCGTTAATAACATATTAAGAGGTTGTTGTATAGTGATCAAGGGTTATGAGTTGAGAGTCGATCTTATTCCAATCCAATTAGGGGAATTTGATGTAATTCTAGGCATGGATTGGTTGACCAATCACCAAGTCATGATCAATTGTTAACAAAAGTGTGTTAAACTTCTGACAATGTCCAAGTTAAAAGTAGCCGTCAACGGAAGTCAGTCACCGAGAAAATCCCGATGCCTAACTACAAATCAAGCAAAGGGATTACTTCAAAAGGGATGTCAAGGTTATTTGGCATATATCGTAGACACCCAACAGAAAATGTTAGATATAAACCAAATACCAGTGGTTAGAGAGTTTCAGGATGTATTTTCCAATGATCTACATAATCTTTCACCTGATAGGGAAATTGAGTTCGTTATTGACTTAGCTCCTAGAACCGTACCTATTTCGAAGGCTCCAAATTTAATGGTACATGTGGAGTTAAAGGAGTTAATAGTACAACTATTAAATAATAAATACATTCAAAAAAGTATTTCTCCATGGGGAGCACCAACATTGTTTGTAAAGAAAAAAGAAGGAACTTTAAAATTATGTGTTGATTATCGTGAACTCAATAAATTAACCATAAAGAATAAGTATCCATTACCTAGGATTAATAACCTACCTGAACAACTCAAAGGAGAAGAGTACTTCTCTAAGATTGATCTACGATCGGGTTACCATCAACTAAAGGTTATAAAGGAAGATGTGCCGAAAATAGCATTTCGAACACGTTATGGACATTACGAGTTTCTAGTGATATCCTTTGGATTAACGAATGCACTGACAACATTCATGGACTTGATAAATATGGTTTTTAGGCCTTGTTTAGACAAGTATGTTGTAGTGTTCATCGATGATATTTTTACATACTCAAAAACACTAGAAGAACATGTTATACACTTGATAAGTGTACTAAAAACCTTACAGAGGAAACAATTTATGTCAAAATTTTAAAATGTGAGTTCTGGCTAAAGAAAGTTTAGTTCTTTGGTTATTTAATTGACAAGAATGGAATTTCAATGAAACCATAAAAGATAGAAGCAGTGATGAATTGGGAACAACCAAAGACCCCAACAAAAGTAAGGACTTTCTTTGGTTTAGCGGGATACTATAGACGTTTAATCAAGTATTTTTCAAAGTTAGCAACCCCGTTAACCACTTTAACCAGGAAGACAGTGAAATTTTTTATGGACAGATAAATGCGAAGAGAGCTTTAAAGAGCTAAATAAAAGGCTAAGTGAGGTACCGGTATTATCACTACCTGATAATAGTGGAGGTCTTGTAGTTTACAGTGATGCATCACATAAAAGATTATGTTGTATTTTAATGCAACATGACAAAGTAATAGCTTGTGCTTACAACTAAGAGATTATAGCTATCACACTAGTATAGAAATGCCACCATATGAAGCTCTGTATGAAAGAAAATGTAGAACACCGATGTGTTGGGATGGAGTCGGTGAGCGGAAAATGCTTGGTCCAGAATTGGTTCAATAAACAGTGGACGTAGTTTGAATAATTCAACTGAGGTTATGAGCTGCTCAAGAAAGACAAGACAAATATGTCAATCTACATCGATAAAAGAGAGACTTTGAAGTCAGTAGTTATGTTTTCTTAAAAGTATCTCCTTAAAAAAAGGAAGATTCATTTTGGAAAGAAAGAAAAATTAAGTTCAAGGTTTATAGGACCATTCGAGATATTACAAAGAATAGATGAGGTAGCTTATGAAGTAGCTTTACCTCCAGAGCTGAAACATATACATAATGTATTTTATGTTTCAGTATTGCGCCCCTATAAACCCGACTACAAATATGTCATTAGTTACAAACCAATCCAGATCAAGAAGGATCTAAACTATGAGGAGATTCCTGTTAAAATTGTTGATAGGAAGGAACAAGTCTTGCGAAACAAGGTTATACCTTTAGTCAATGTCATAAGGAGAAATCAATCCGTGGAAGAAACAACATTGAAATTAAAAGATAAAATGAAGATATAATATCCATATTTATTTTCTTAATTGTATAAGTTAATTTCGGGAATAAAATTCTTTTAAGGAAGGGTGAATGTAATATTCTAAACTTCCGAGATAGTTATAATCCAAATTTATATGAATAAATAAAGATTGAATTACATTTTACATGTGTCATGGAATATTCGTTGATGTTTATTTTGTGTTTTTGGTTCGAGTATCAAACCTTAGCACATAAAAGGAGAATAAAAGTTTTTAAAAAAAATCTGAAAAAAAGTTAAACCCTAAACCCTAAGGTCTAAACCCTAAGAAATAACCTAGACCCTAGAGTAAAATGTTTACGTCAACTTGACATTCTGTTTCAAGATTTATCATTCCCACACTTTGAAAATATGTAATAGCCGATAAAAGTTTTTCTCGAAAAGCGTATCGAGAATAGGACAAAATAGGAAAACGACGAATAACGTTTTTTTTAACTTTTTGATCATCTAACCATTTTTTGAGAAATGGTCATCTAAAACATTATTCATCAAAAAACGTGCAACGTCTTTTAGACTTTTCACTTTACAGAATAGTGTTTATATGGAACAAAACTCAGTAATATCAGACTTTTAATTAGTAAAGGTCAATTAAACTGAAAGACTTAAGAATGAAATAAGTTGAAGATAATTAGTTGAAATCAAACTCGGTTATGTGTAACGAAGTTAGTGTAACCAAACAAGGGAAAACTAGCACGATTACACCAACTGGGAAAAAAACTAGCACTATATCCAGGTGAAAATAAATCGACCAATCAGAAAAAGGGTGATGCAATGATGATATAATCCCTAAAAGAATATTCCAAGAATATGCTAAGGTACCAAAGTATAATTTGTCTAGGTACTAAAGCATAATAAGCTAAGTCCCTAACGTACAATTAACGAAACTTGATTTTTCTATAAATAGGGAGTCAATTCATTCGTTAGTTCCATCATTTTTCAAAGCAAATTTTCTAGTATCAAAGTTATACAAAATTATAAGAGTGAGTTCTTGAGATGAAATTATCTAGAAATAGTTAAAGCTTGCAAATTCAAAAGGTACAATCTATAATCATTACAATGTTCGATTTTTCTTTTATCCTTAGTTTTAAACAGCTCAAGAAACGCGAGTTGTAGCCATGAACGATTGTCATTCTTTATGTTCTTCACGTGTTTTTGAGAATTTATTCATTTTATAGTAGTTATAATGTCGAACTTCATTCCATAGTCTAAAGCTCAAGATCGTACGTCTTAGCCATGTATGATTGTCGTTCTTCGTGTGTTCTTGAGTAATAATTATAAATTATTATAATCAATTATACAAGTCATTATAATGATCAAATTATTTCAAATATAAGTGTCATAATCACATATGTGGGAATTTATAATGCTCAAATTATTTTAAATATGAAATCCAAAAGCTCAAGAACATAAGTCGTAGCCATGTACGATTTTTCGTTCTTCGTATGTTCTTGAGCAAAAGTCATGAATCTTTCTATAAGAAGGTTTATAATTTATTATTTTTATGTTATAAAGAGTTATTGAGTCTTATAACATAATATCTTAAGGAATTAAAGCTAGCGGTACTATGTTTCACATGGTTAACCCAAAAGATTTTGATTCAAGCATGCTCACTGACTGTTTCTACAAATTTTCTTAAACTTAAAGTCAGAATCCACCTTAATAATCTATAGTAAAGTTGTATATCATGAAATTATAAGCAATTTAGACTCAAAAATTACCTCAAAATATTTTTGTATGACAAAGTTATAGCTGTTACCATAAACGAGGTCAAAGCTGAAAAATTTAGGGCACTATTCGGGTTTGGGCACTTAAAAATATGATTTTGAGTTCTCTACTTAACCAAATGATTCTACTAATGAAAATAGTTTATTTAAGTTATTAACACACTTATTCAAAGGTAAAATTTGATAAACTAACGATCGGATCCGTGTAACCTTTATATAGGCTTCTAAACGCTTTATCGAAAAAAATCCCTAATCTAGTTTCAAGGGAAGTTTTCTATCATTAACCTTTGTTTACTTGCTTTTTATGTGATTTATATATCTTGTACAAACAACATGTTATAAATCTTTGATATGAAAGTTATTGCTTCTTGTTTCAGTATAACTTGAAAAATGAAATGTTCCTTCGTGATATATTTCCAAACATGCTTTATTTTATCAAACAATTGAGATGCACGAATATGTAGCACTATTCATGATTAGTTCCAATGTAGTGTATGTTATGCATAACATAGGATGTCGTTAGGTTGATTTGTTTTCCATGTCCACTGTATGGTTCTCATTCGAAAGACAAACGAATACTTCAAAGTCTAACCACCACACAATTTTGCTATGTTAAAATATTTGTGATATCAATTATTGTGCTATGAATCTTTTTAATCGATATCGGTGTGAGTTCACTTATATACTATGTGTTTAAGACTTGTCGAGCATTTTTAGCTCACCCTTGTAAATAAACCCCAATTTGCATATAGACTTAAGAGCTCTAGCTCAAAGAAAAAAGGAAAGAAGAAATACGTAGACTAGTTTATTGCTTTCTTTACTTGTTCTTAAATGTAGTCATAATGATATTTTGTAATAAGAACAAGTCTCACATATGTAACTGAATATTATATTAATATTATCATGTTTCATCATATCCTCTTATTATGTTTTTACTTTTATAAGACTTAGAATTGTTAAACATTAACACAGTATTGATATGAACTACTTATCAGAATGAGGATGATAAATAATATTATGAGTACTGTAAGCATCTGAGACATGACTAATCAATGTTAAATGATCAAATTCATCGTTAGGTTCCCCAGACCCAAATATAAGCTTATTATTACTATTCTGAATGCTAAATAAGTAGGATATTGATATGAAGAGATATCACTATAACCAAATGTATTTAGAGTAAGGGTTTTAACTAGTTGGGTATGTTCTGTACGGAAAGAGAATTTTGCACCAAACAAGGATATAAACATTTTTCACGGATAAAGATGCAAACATTTATCACGGATGAAGATACAAACATTCATCGCGAGATTCTCTGTTCCCAAGAACCGTCCTAATGAATTAATGTCCTGAATCTTGGAATATGTAAAGTTATAGAATATCTTAATCTTAAGGTTAAAATGTAAGAATTAGGTATTAAGTTCCTCGCATCGATTACAAGGACTTATGATGAAATAATGAAAGATCCTTGGAAATTCAGATGAGAACTTTGTTTATGAATAAAGGGAATGATATATAAACTTAATGATTTAAGATTTATAGTGAGCACCAAATCAATTATAGAAAGTATAGTAATTTGAGGGCGCCACAATTTGAGTATGACATGGTGCGGACATCTTCTGAGTAGATCCTTAAATTGCTCCCATGTTTTATGTGAGGATCCGAATTTTTAGGATTTCTTTAATAAAATTAAATGAGAATTTAATTAATGGAATTATTAAGGTGTTTAAATTATTGGTGATATTTTATGTGATTTAAGGTATGTGAAGGGATTTAATTAATAAATTAAATCTGTAAAGAGATGGTGATAATTGATGTTGATTTAAATTAATTGAAAAGTAAATAAATTATTTAAAAACAATTTATTAAGAATAAGAGAAATTTCATATAAATGTACAATAAATTGTATAATTAAGTTGTTGTGGAAGTGCAGAAATTATGATTAAATGGTGTTATGTTGAAATGTGAGGAATATAAAATAGATATGTATATAAATATATTTGTATATATATATGTGCATGTTTAATTGTTGTAATTATAAATTTTATTAATTATGGATATAAAGGGATTTATAATTAAATTAATCCAAATTTAAATGAAAAGTTAATGAGGAAGTTAGTAAAATTTGAGATATTGATAATATAATTAATCAATAATTATGGCGGAAGTTTAGAAATTAATAAAGAAGAAAAATAATTATATAAATTATAAATTATATAATTTATATAAGAAAATTAAAGTGAAATATGAGGAAAATAATAATTATATAAATTATATAGGAATAATTATATAATTTATACAAGAAGATTAAATTGAATAAGGATGGAAGAAATTTTTTATAAATTGTATTTTGTGCAAAATGGAAATTATTTAAAAAGGGATAATGTAATTATATAAATTATATAATTTATATAAGGAAAGTTAATTTGAATAATAAAGAAATGAAAAATAAATGAGAAAAATGAATGTTTTAATTTATTAAAATTATGTTTATGGTTTAATGGAATTTTTATGATTTTTATAAAGGATAATATTTCGGAAACATGAACATGTTAGTGTAACATGTTGTCCAAGTAACGAAGTGAAAAAGTATGTAAAATAATTTTTATAAGTTATATGAATTATTTTATTAATTTTGGAGGTATAAATTACCACATATAATCACATGCATGTCATTATGTGTACAAAATTTGTCAAGTAAAGTAGCTGAAAAAGGTATTAATATTATTTATAAATCAATTTATGATTTTTAGTGAATTAAAATAAATATTTTATATACATTATATAAAATATTTATTACACGAAATAAATACGTAATGTATTAAATTAGTGGATTATGCTTGTTTTTGGTGCAAATCCGGACCGAGAGATAGAGAGGCAGTGGACTTAAGGTGTGTTTTAAAAATAATTCATGCATATATGGTTTATCTATATATATATATATGTGTGTGTGTGTGTGTGTGTGTGGGGGGGGGGGGGGGGGGGGGTGGGGGGAAGGAAATAAAGAAAAAGAAAAAAGAAGGAAAACAATTCTCTCTCTCTCTCTCTTTTCTTCCACTACCATCCGGACACCACCATGCCACCACCGGAAAACACCACCAAGAGAAAAGAGAATTTTGGTGCCATACAAGTGAAGTTCAAGTTTCAAATGAAAGATTTGCAAGCATTGGAAGGTATAAAATACTTTAATTTGGTTTATTTTGTGAAATATTAGTGATAAAATAATTTTGTGAAAAATTAGAAAATAATTAGAATAATAGTTCCAAATAATTTTTAGATATATATGTATAGATTATATGATTTTTGGAATAATTATGTTGTCAATTTTAGTGTAAAAATTGATGAAAAAATGGTGTTTTGTTGCTTGGCTGACTACTGTTACTGCAGTTGGGAATTAAACGACATTGTTTTGGGACGCTGAAAGGGGAAGGCCGCACCATGCGCGGCAGCCAATTTCTCGCCAGGCCAAACGACGTCGTTTGGCTGGCGTAGGGGGAGGTAGCGCACAATGTGCGGCATCGGCAACGCTAGAAATTACCAGCGTGCCCTTAGCCTTTTAAGGAAATACCGAACGTGTCCCTAGCCTTGCCAAATGACCGACGTGCCCCTAAGCTTTTCAAAAAATTCCGATTTTGTCCCTATAGTTGCAGAAATTACAAAAATGCCCCCAAAAAATAGTTTTTAATTAAATAAATGTTTAAAAATTGTATAAAAATTATAGAAAAATATAGAAAAATACTAATAATATATAAATGATATTTGAGCATTAAATTTAATATTTTTGTAAAAATATTAAATATTGGGGATTAATATTTAAATATTTTAAATATTAATCTAATAAGTTTAAAAGCTAGAAAATGATTAAATGAAAATTCGGACAATCGAATACGCTAAATTTTATCCGATAAGTCGGGTTGTCCGCATTGAACATATTTTATATTAAGTTAAATTGATATATTAAAGGACGAGGTTAATTTAATTGACCATATTATTTGATAATTGGCCAGAGATGATATTAATTAATTAAATTAATATCATGTGAGGATAAATAATTATTAATTGATTATTTTATGATCATAGGTTGTACGAGAAGCATTATAGAATGGGTATTTATTAATTCCAAGAAATTCAGGCAAGTTATTTAGTACTTTGATGTTAATTGTTTACCTGTTAAAATGTGTTAATTCTTGTTTAAATGCAAATAAATTATGTGTTATGTGATCTGTGAATAATATGACAACAATGTGTACTTTGTAATAATAGTCCTAACAATAAATTTAGTAATTAAGTGAAGAAAAGAAGGTGAATGTTAGGGAATTTAGGATATTCTTACTCTTCTAGCTTTGCTAGACTTCAAAATTTTTGGCATCAAGCTACTTTGGCACGAACATGCTTTGAATAATACAAATGCATTTTTTTAAGCGATTTAAAAAGTGTCTATGCTACTTGTTTCAACTAGACAAAATTATTTTTAACATCAAAATGTATTTCAAAAGATTCATCAATGTACCTTTTAGTCCGGTGTAAATGTGATGAATGACGGAATGCTCAACGTGTTGTTGAGACGGTGCGGTACTATGACGTCATAAGATGATTCAACACCATAAAGTATGGTGTAGGAATTATTAATGAAGGAATTCTCAATGTACTGTCAAAATGATGCAGTAACATGAAGTCATAAATGATTTTGATTTATGAAAGTATGTCAAAGCTATAAGTCAATGTCATTTGATTCGGCTAGACGTTTTGAAAAGCTTTGACATGATGAATGTTTTAAAATTTCTGCGGGTTATAAATTGTTAAAAGCAAGTCTATGCTAATTGATTTGGCTAAACAAGCGTTAAAGAAATACAAGTCTAAGCTAATTGATTCAGCTAGACAAATTTTAACATATGTTTATTGAATTCGTATTCTTTGGAAGTTATAACCAATCAAATTACTTTTGAATGAATTCCAAGGCTGAAATGAACAGATTAAGAATATTACAGGTTGATCGAATGGTCACCTGGTATAGCAAAACACGGGGCATTACAGATTGTTCTACTGGCGTGCCAAATTACGGATTAAATATGCATCACTTTAATGACAGACTAATCCACTGTCAGGGTTTGTAGTATGAAATACTCGGGGAGCGAAGTACTGTAAACCGGGATAAAGGTTCATTCAACATATCATAAAAGTTTTTCCAAAATAAAAATTTTGAATTCCTCTACTCTTATGAAGATTGGATGGTAGGATGCGGTAGTATTATTTAAATGTAAGTGATAATGAAAGTAATAATTATGAAGTGAAGAAATTATGAATTGCGACGAATTAAAAAAATTGCAATGTACAATGACCACGAGAAAGGAAGGAAAGAAAGATATGTGGAAAGAATGCAGAGTAAATGTGTATGTTGCAAATGAATGAGATATCAATATATAGAAATTTCGAGGACGAAATTTTTGAAGGAGGGGTGAATGTGATACCCTAGGATTTTTAGAATAATTCCAAATAAGGATTATAATGAATTAAGTAAAGGTTAGCATTTAAAGTCTAGTGTTGAATGATGGAGGTATTAAGGAATGATTTATGAAATGTGAAGAAGATTTATGAATATGAATTAAGAAAAGAATGATGAATGTGCAGAGTATAAATGATGTGCAATAGAAAGTATGAAATAAGTGGATTGAATAAGGATAAGTGCGATTAAAGAAAGGAAATTTTAAGAGAATGAGAATTATCTTGATAAGTGCATCAAGAAACGAGTTAAAGTTTTATTAATAAAATTTTTAGAGAATTATGAAAAGTAATGTTGAGTTAAGAATTGAGTTTTATGACTGTTAGTATCATGATGCTATTATTCATTAAAGAGTTGAGTTATGGATATTAAAGAGGTAAAACATGATTATTATGGATTTAGTTGTTATTTATCAAGATAAAGATATAGCAAGGTGCTATAAATAAAATACGTATAATTATTACGATAATTATGATTCCGAAGACAGAATCCTGTTAAGGGGGGAAGAATGTGAAGATCCGAATTTTAAGGATTTCTTTAATAATATTAAATGAGAATTTAATTAATGGAATTATTAAGGTGTTTAAATTATTGGTGATATTTTATGTGATTTAAGGTAAGTGAAGGGATTTAATTGATAAACTAAATCTGTAAAGAGATTGTGATAATTGATGTTGATTTAAATTAATTGAAAAGTAAATAAATTATTTAAAAATAATTTATTAAGAATAAGAGAAATTTCATGTAAAGGTACAATAAATTATACAATTAAATTGTTATGGAAGTACAGAAATTATGATTAAATGGTGTTATGTGAAAATGTGAAGAATGTGAAATAGATGTGTATATAGATATATTTGTATATATATGTGCATGTTTAATTCTTGTAACTATAAATTTTATTAATTATGGATATAAAGGGATTAATAATTAGATTAATCCAAATTTAAATGAAAAGTTAATGAGGAATTTAGTAAAATTTGAGTTATTGACAATATAATTAATCAATAATTATGGCGGAAGTTTAGAAATTAATAAAGAAAAAAAGTAATTATATAAATTATAAATTATATAATTTATATAAGAAAATTAAAGTGAAATATGAGGAAAATAATAATTATATAAATTATATAGGAATAATTATATAATTTATATAAGAAGATTAAATTGAATAAGGATGAAAGAAATTTTTTATAAATTGTATTTTGTGTAAAATGGAAATTATTTAAAAAGGGATAATGTAATTATATAAATTATATAATAATAAATTATATAATTTATATAAGGAAAGTTAATGTGAATAATAAAGAAATGAAAAATAAATGAGGAAAAATGAATGTTTTAATTTATTAAAATTATGTTTATGGTTTAATGGAATTTTTACGATTTTTATAAAGGATAATATTTCGGAAACGTAAACATGTTAGTGTAACATGTTGTCCAAGTAACGAAGTGAAAAAGTACGAAAAATAATTTTTATAAGTTATATAAATTATTTTATGAATTTTAGAGGTATAAATTACCTCATATAATTACATACATGTCATTATGTGTGTAAAAGATTTGTCAAGTAAAGTACCTGAAAAATGTATTAATATTATTTATAAATCAATTTATGATTTTTAGTGAATTAAAATAAA
Organism: Hedera helix; assembly: GCA_947179155.2. Classification (NCBI taxonomy): domain Eukaryota; kingdom Viridiplantae; phylum Streptophyta; class Magnoliopsida; order Apiales; family Araliaceae; genus Hedera; species Hedera helix. The sequence continues at coordinate 5,365,916 of OX359287.1, forward strand.
TATTTTATATACATTATATAAAATATTTATTATACAAAATAAATACGTAATGTATTAAATTAGGTGATTATGCTTGTTTTTGGTGCAAATCCGGACCGAGAGATAGAGAGGCGGTGGACTTAAGGTGTGTTTTAAAAATAATTCATGCACATATGGTTTATATATATATATATATATATATGTGTGTGTGTGTGTGTGTGTGTGTGTGTGTGTGTGTGTGGAAGGAAATAAAGAAAAAGCAAGAAAAAGGAAAAAGAAGGAAAACAATTCTCTCTCTCTTTTCTTCCACTACCATCCGGACACCACCATGCCACCACCGGAAAACACCACCAAGAGAAAAGAGAATTTTGGTGTCATACAAGTGAAGTTCAAGTTTCAAAGGAAAGATTTGCAAGCCTTGGAAAGTATAAAATACTTTAATTTGGTTTATTTTGTGAAATATTAGTGATAAAATAATTTTGTGGAAAATTAGAAAATAATTAGAATAATAGTTTTAAATATTTTTTAGATCTATATCTATAGATTATATGATTTTTGGAATAATTATGTTGTGAAATTTTGTGTAAAAATTGGTACAAAAATGGTGTTTTGTTGCTTGGCTGACTACTGTTACTGGAAAGAAGAAGAAAAAAAAAATGGCTGCTCGCGCATTGCGCGGCGACCAAAATTTTTTCTGCGGCTGGGAATTAAACGACGTCGTTTTGGGACGCTGAAAGGGGAATGCCGCGCCATGCGCGGCATCCAATTTCTCGTCAGGCCAAACGACGTCGTTTGACTGGCGTTGGGGGAGGCTGCGCGCAATGCGCGGCGTCGGCAACGTTAGAAATTACCAGCGTGCCCTTGGCCTTTTAAGGAAATACTGAACGTGTCCCTAGCCTTGCCAAATGACCGGCGTGCCCCTGAGCTTTCTGGAAAATTCTGGTTTTGTCCCTATAGATGCGAAAATTACGAAAATGCCCCAGAAAATAGTTTTTAATTAAATAAATATTTAAAAATTGTTAAAAAATTATAGAAAAATACTAATAATATAGAAATGATATTTGGGCATTAAATTTAATATTTTTGTACAAATATTAAATATTGGGGATTAATATTTAAATATTTTAAATATTAATCTAATAAGTTTAAAAGCTAGAAAATGATTAAATGAAAATTCGGACAATCGAATACGCTAAATTTTATCTGATAAGCCAGGTTGTCCGCATTGAACATATTTTATATTAAGTTAAATTGATATATTAAGGGACGAGGTTAATTTAATTAACCATATTATTTGATAATTGGCCAGAGATGATATTAATTAATTAAATTAATATCATAAGATGATAAATAATTATTAATTGATTATTTTATGATCATAGGTTGTATGAGAAGCATTATAGAATGGGTATTTATTAATTCCAAGAAATTCAGGCAAGTTCTTCAGTACTTGATGTTAATTGTTTACCTGTTAGAATATGTTAATTCTTGTTCAAATACAAATAAATTATGTGTTATGTGATCTGTGAATAATATGACAACAATATATACTTTGTGCAACGATATTAATATATGTGAAATATATTGGTTAAATAGAAGCATAACACATAATGTATGACACACAGAGAGCATGTTATGCTATGTGTTATATGAAGCATGAAAGATGTAAACTGTTGAACTTGTTGAGCCGTTGTGCTCATTACTTGCATAATATAAACTTTTGCATGTTGAGCCGTTGTGAATGTTATGATTATATTTTTATTAGCATAATTCAACATGGATACAATTACTAAGTTTATATTGATATTTCGTTTGTATATATATGTTGGATCCGGATAGGATGAATAAAAGTTAAATTGTGAACCATGATTGTTCCAGATGATTGTTATAAAAGAGAGTATTATATGTCTAATTATAAATTATGAAACAAAGAAAATTTATATAGATAGATATAAACAATATTAAATTATGAATGTTGAGCTTTATGATACTGTAATAGAAAGAAAAAGTGAAGGTTGCGATCCAGGCACTAGGATCGGGATATTAAGTTCTTAAATATCCAAATACTTTAATACAATGATCGCGAAAAAGAAAAAAAAAATCATACCAAAAATTTGGTAATTGATGACTTTAATGTCAATAAATTGATTAAATAAGGTGAGTAAAGATTTATTAACGAACCGAAATTTGGACGTTAAGGAGATAATGTTTAATAAACATGAAATTTAAAGTAATAAGGTTAGTCGAATTTTGGGGTCGTTACATTTTATAAAGAGACTCAGAGTTCTGTTATGAGAAGGATGTGATGTTATTTCTTAAACTTGCTATTTTTGCTGGTAGAAAGAACTTCACTAAGAATTTTTTAGCCAAGTCAGCCCAAGTAGTAATGGAGCCCAATGGAAGAGAGTGCAATCAACTTTTCGTCTTATCATGAAAAGTGAAAGGGAACAATCGAAGTCTAATAGCATCTTCGATAACTCCTTGATATCTAAATATGTCACAGATTTCCAAAAAGTTTATCAAATAATCATTCAAGTCAACATTAGGCATCCCACTGAATTGCACGTAATTCTGAATCATTTGGATAGTGACCGGCTTGATCTTAAAGTTATTAGCTATAATAGTTGGCCTAATGATGCTCAACTAGATATGTGTGACTATCGGCATAACATATTCCCGCAAAGATTTATGTTCTTCTTATGTCGTAGTATATTGATTGGGTATAACTCGAGCTCTTTCCTTTCACAGTTTCCGTAGAGTTTTTTCCACTTTAGGGTCAAAAGGGACTAAATTCGAATCTTGAAGGTCGCATACAAAATCATGAGTACCTATAAAATTAAACATAAGTAAACGTTTAAATTAAGATTATCTCGATTGAGCTTAATATTGCAAAGAAATTAAATAAATAACTCCCTGGCAATGCTGTTGGTCGATTTATCAATTCATAAACTCGTGCAAGTATACACAGCCCACAAGTAGTATAAAGTAAATAATAATGACAAACCCACAGGGAGTTAGCACTAACACTTTCCAAGCATTAATCTTATATCAATCTAATATTATTTAAACAATGATTAAGATGACGATTATAAAGAAACAAAATTACAAAATTAATAAAGCACATCAACTATTATCAGTACGAGACAAACTAAGACCATAATTTCTCCCAATACCTCGTTAAAACCTCACACCCCTCCTCTTAACTAATGAATCAAACAAATAATAGCCTGAGAATAAATGAAGTCACAAACCTCTTTTGATAGTTAACTGGCTCACACCCAATTAACCAAATCACTATATTCCTATATGATACTAATTAAGCAAGATGACAATAGAAATGGATTCTCAACAAGATATAGCGGTACATTTCTATCTGAGATACAATTTAGGCATTCAATCCTATGATGGATGATCCTACAAGTGTCATCATATTTAGGTCAAGCTCTTTAATCTATTTTTCAATATCATAAACAACACCATAATATTTACAAGATAAGTAATCCGTACATGAAGCATAAAACATGATAATCATTTATTTTCAATCCACAATTATTAAATGGAGGGATCTTAGAATGGAAATTAATTCATAACTAAATGAAGAAAAACTAATAACAAGTTGTTCATCATTCTTGGAATACACAAAAGAAAGACAAAATATACAAATGAAACTCTTAAGGAACAAGTTTCAATCTAATAAACTCCAATCACTTTGATGACATCTAAGCTAGAAGATCTCCTTGTTCTTGAGCTCCAAAACTGATCAAAAGTTGCCTTGTAGAATTAGATGCCCTTTAGGTTATGTTTTAACTAAGGTTAAATAAGGAAAATCCCACCTAAAGTCAGCAAGGATGACCGTTGCAATGGTGGTTAGGCTATAAAATTACCATTTTATGCTTTAAGCTTAAAACCCTGTACATTAAGAACCATAAAAATCACTTATAGAAACATAAATAACTCCCAAAAACTCATAAACCATTAAGCCAGAAGTACTAATTTGCATGTATAAAACCCATTCATTAAGAAGGCTGCCCAACATTAGAACAGGAAGGTTTGCCAAAAGTGGTTTGATGTCACATAATTGGTACTTAAAGAAGTTGAAGCCTTAACTCCTCAAGATACTGGAAAATTGATGCCTAGTTGGGATGGTCCATATAAAGTTATTAAAGTATTAAAACGCAGGACTTATTAACTTTGGCATTTGTTAGGTTCGGAGCTTAAGAATTTTTAGAATGTTAGTAGGTTGAAGAAGTATTATCAATAGTAGATTATTATTTTTGTACAAGTTATTCACTTATTATAACTAGTGTAGACATATTATCTATACACATTAGGATACATAAATAAAAGAAAGTTTAATTTCATTCATCCATTAGTTTATTTACACAAGTTGTTCAATATATTACGATTATTTAAAAGGGAAAAACTATAATATATTTAGTTAGTAGGTTGTTCGGTTTCGGAGTCTTCGGCGTTAGAAAAGCCTAAAGTAGCGAGGTTGAGGTCGACAACTTTCACATTTTCCTTAGCGTACTGGTTGTTGGTTTGCAAAAATATGGCATATGTCGACGCCGGGATTTCGTCGCTTCGTTTTTTAATAATAAAATGCCCTTTCCAATTTTTAGCCTTTGGATTCAAGATGTGATTTTTGAAAAGGGTTGGCTTAAGTGTCGACGGGGTTTCGAAAGGTTGATTTTATAATGAGCCAGTTGACCAGAGTCGCCAGTTGGTATATTTGAAATGGATGTACCAACTCAACCGAATTTTATTTTCGTAATCGCTGGCTCATATGTGACTCCGATTCAATTGGTCCGCGAACCGAGATTCATAGAGTTCGAGGGCTTGCTTAAGCGAGGAGAAGGTGTTAGGCACCCCCCGACTTCCGTGAAACACGGTTACCGCAATCTCGATGTTTTCCTATCCTCTTAAATCCTAAAATGTGGGGGTGCGCAAATGTGTGCATGTGTGCCTAAATGAATGTTTGTGGTGAATTTTTGCATAAAAGTTGCTTTGATTTTATATGGCAAATGTGTTTTATCGAGAAAGTGTTTAGACGTCTTTTGACCCAAATGACAAGGCTTCGTTATTTTTATAATAAAGATTAATTTTAATTTCGAAAATGATGAGGGTTTTTTATTAGATGTTATTTTTAAAAAATAACAGTTTTTAAACTTTTGTCAAATAGGAATCGAGACTATACATTGCCTTCTAACAGTAAATTCAAATAAAATGAAGGCAACTTCAAGAACTCTTTAACCCTATGCACAAAGTTTAATGAAAACGTTTATCTATTTTTTACGAAAACATCTTTTATGACATTTCAAAACCACATGGAGCCTTTTCGTCAAACAAGGATCAAAGTTCGCCAAAACTCTTAATTTTTAAACCTCGTGAATCTAATATCCTAATTTGATCATTTTTTAGAAAATCTTCATCGTTTGCTTTATTTTGGAAAATCGTTTTTCGTGTCGTAAATCAAAACAAGCCTTCAAAACGTGTCGGGGCTATCCATGGGCATGTGAGTCATCTAAATAACCCCAAACACCCACAATCACATATTTTATTATTACGGGGCCTTAACCCGATCACGGTTTGGTATTGCTTTAAGGCCCTAACATTACATATATACAACCATGAACCCTATCCAATGATTACATACACCAAAAATGTCCATCATCGGGATTTGATCACAAGGATCTCCTCCCTAGGCTCACAGTTACCCAAATCGCTGCACAACCATACCAAGGCAAATCTGACAATACTAGACTTGTTATTACATTACATAACTCAAAGATCGCAAACTCAACACTACGAACTATTCATTACCACAATAAACGATATATCACCGTACGGATGTCATCGGGGCATTAGGAGGAAGTTACGTTCTGATGGAACCCTCGCTAATAACCCCTAATCCATGGATCATCATCAACATAACAACATACTACATTAAACAATCCATAACACGAGATTATACTAGCAATACAAATAATAAAATAACCGAGAAAAACACCCTTTTCACCTTGCAAAATACCGATGAAAGCTTTTTATTTCACGAATCGGACAAAACCACAAGAACACTTGACTAATTAGCAAAAGAAAACGGATTTGTTGCTTGAATCTATCAAAGACCCGAGCTTTTCTCTCTCCTCCCGCGCACACTCTCTCTCTCTAAAAACTTAAATTTTTTCTTCTTCTTTGTCTCTCGGGTGGAAATGGCAATGTATAGCATTTCGCAGGCAGCCGCAGGTGCAACTGCGGCTGGGCTCGCTAGCCACCCACGCCGAATCCTCGGTTGCCGGGTTGTCTCCTCGAGCCGCGCACTGTCCTTTTTGTCGGTGGCCGCAGGTGCACCTGTGGCTGCCCGGCTTGCTTTTTTCGATTTTCGTGTCATACGGTCTTAATTTGCCAATTTCCACTGTATTATTTTGGAAGGCTGTTTCCTGATACATAAATCGTTTTTGTGCATGGTTTCCCGGGAGCGATGCCCCCTACTGCTGTAAACGTAATGGTCCTTTGCCGTCTTTGGCGATCGCATCGGGCTTTGTCTGGATTGACCGTATGTCTCGCCTCAAATGACTCGATTCTCGTTGTGCGTTTGGCAGCTTTGATCATAAGCCGTGGTAGTGACTTCTTCTTGGCGTCCACCTTTCCTTTTTGTATGTCGGGTCAAATGACGATTTTGCCCTCCTGTCAGGGTTAGTACACAAGTGCAAAATTTGGGTGTCTACAACATATATATAATCAAAGTATATAAGTGCAACGAAAGCAAGAAAAATCATATTTTAAATTTTTTTCTACAAACCAATAATCAGGATCTTTTTTATGTGACTATTATTAATTGAGGAAGGATAACCTTTGTAGAACTAAGCTTCCACGGGTATAAGTTTAACTCCCTTTAATCCTTCGCGTTCTACTTCAAATTCACCAATTAGATTCTACGGATCAATGTTAGCTTCCCAAGTGTGAAGCCTCTAGAGGTGATTCACCAAGAGATCTATGAATTAAAGAAGTGAATTTTAATTTCTCCAAACCATAGGTAGCTAGCCCTAATTCTCTCTCTCTCTAACTCCTTAGATGTAGAGAATTATGAAGTACTCTCTCTATTCTTGTGAAAGAATGTGTAACATTTATATATGATAAAACTCCTCTTATTTATAGATATAGTCAACCCTCCTAAACTATTTAGGATTGAGGTTTTAATTTAATTCCCAATTCATTTATGAACTAAATTAATTAATTACAATTCTTAAACTATTTAAAAACTTCATTATTTAATAATGAGAGTACTTCTTATTAATTAATTACTAAATTATTTAGTAACTTAATTAATTATTATAATTACAATTCCTAAATAATTTAGGAACTTAATTATTTACAATAATACTATTACTTATTAATTAATTCCTAAACCATTTAGGAACTAAATAATAATAATAATAATAATAATAATAATAATAATAATAATAATAATAATAATAATAATAATAATAATAATAATAATAATAATAATAAGAATAATAATAAGACTCCTCTTATTAATTTATAATTAGTATTTCAAAAATACTAAACTATAAATATTAAGCTATTTAATTTATTCTATCACCATAGTATAAATTAAATATACTTAATTTATTATTACAATTATGTCATCCACTTCTAAAATAAATATTACTCTTTTACGGTGTGACCTTTTAGGTTCTCCATATTAAACCGATTGTATAATAAATAAATTAGAACAATTCTAATTCATTTATTACGAATTAACTCTTTAATTCAGAATAAATAATTATTTCACAATAAGGGTAAGCCCCATTAGCGATTAATCGACATTCCAGATAATATAGATTTCAACATTTAATCGTTAAAGAACCTTTCAGTGAATAATTATCATACAATTCAATCCTTTTACCATACAATATCTCAATCAAATATAAAACACGGAATTTCTTTCAAGTCTTATTTATTTGATCATATGCATTTCAATTCACAAATACACAACTCTAGTTAATATAAATTAGAAACTCCTTTCTAATTCCATTTAACCTTGGCCAGAAATTTCTAAGTTGTCACTTTTTGAATCGTATAGGACATTCTCTCCCTTTACTGGAAGTGGTAAATCCTTTGTTGATCATTCACCTATCTCTATGTGTACCTTATTATACTCAACCATATCCTTTGATATACTAATAAGTCTTAAGGAATATGTTAAAGTATAACTTCGTACACACAAGATACTATGATGATCTCAAGTTCAAGGATCACTTGTACGACTATCACATATGGAACTCATATTGACAAACAAGTAAAACTCCATTAGGTGTTCCTTGAACGAGTCACATTCAGTGAACTTATTCTCTAATAAGCACCTACATACTTGCTTTAGTGTCTCTACACAAATAATTATGAGATCAATCATCATCTTCATAAGAGCAAGCATAGTATGTACCAATTTATCCGGATCTACTAATCCCCTTTTTAGTAATCCAACGATTAAGAACAATTTTAGTTTTAAGCTGTCTTGAATTTAGATCTCATTAGCATGATCCTCATCATGGTTCTAAAAGCATTGCTCGAAAACTAAGGGTTTATCCATTTAATTAATTTAGCTAATTAATCATGAATAAAGAAATACCTTGATACTTTTATTAATAAATAAATAAGATTACAAAGTATATGCTTATCACATCAAATGTGATTGGCTTGAGGGCATACTACTTTCAATCTCCACTTGCACTAAAGCCAATCGCCCTTTGGTATCCCTATACCATTCTTTTCTAAGTGGCGTACAAATTGCTTAGTAAATGCTTTAATTAATGGATTTGTAATGTTGTACTGAGAGTCTGCCATCTTTATGATATTGTCTCATTTTTAATGATTTACCTAATCATATGAAAGTGTTGTAACACATGTTTGGATTTCAAATGAGACCTAGGTTCCTTGGCGAATTAAACTCCTTTAATGCTAGGAATTATTATAAGTTCTGTAATGAACTTATTGAACCAAACAATCACCTTTGTAGCTTTACTTATAGTTATTTACTATGTCTTTTATCACTAAATTTGCAACTCTTTGCTGTTTGGAACTTTTCCAACTCACTGCAATAGCGTTTAAGGTAATCATATTACCAGAAATAGATATGTTGTTACCATGGTTAGTCTGAACAAAATTGAATTTGTTAAGCCCTATAGTTTTATATCAGACCCATCATTAGAAACTCTTTTCTAATGTTCTTCTGCATAATTGAACTAATATTTGCTTATTATACATAAGCAATATCATGTCTAGTACATTTCAATGAATCAATGTACATCCCTTGGGTCAAGCCGAGCATCCTTTATGATCTATTTTTATAGACCTTTATCCTGAATAAAATATTATGATGTTTCTCTCAAGTCCTTGATGGAGAAGTTTTTAGACAACCACATCTTTACTGATTATAGCATCGGTATGTCATTCCTTATCGATAGTATATCAACATATAATACTAGGAATATCGCAGTGCTCCCACTAACCTTTGTGCATACTTGGTTCATCCTCGTCTTTGATAAAATCTAACTCTTTTGATTGTCTCATTAAAACAGATGTTTCATCTTCGAAAAACTTGCTTCAATCCAAAATTGGATCGTTGTAACTTACATACTTGATTTACTCCATCATTATATAGATAAATCCTTTTGGTTGTATCATATATACATCCTTTTATATAGTAAGTTACAACTGCTAATAAAATCCGAATTGGTATATGCATTTTTACTAGTAATTTTTTTTTTATCATAATCAACTCATTGACCTTGTTTGAAATCTTTTTACCACTAGTTAGGTCTTATAGGTCTCCACCTTGCCATCTGTTTTAGTCTTTCTCTAAACACCCATTTTGAATTTTATTGTCATCGGCCATTTCTCTTGAGTATCTAATACTCATGTCTCATCGTATGTAACTGGATCATCATCCACTATGATGCGTACCTCATCATCTATGATGAATCCATACCTTTCAGGTATCTTTGGTACTAGACCAGATTTACGACATGGTTGTGGTACAATAGGTTTATCTACTTGTACATATTCCTTCACTTGATCTGTAGTGTTTTGTGCTTCTTGAACTTCTTCAAGATCTATTCTACTCCCACTAACTCTTTAAGGAAAAACATCTTTTCCTATAAGGCAGCGCGTTTCAACAAACACTTTTTAATTAATCGGATTATAGAAGTGATACCCTAAACTTTCTTTAGGATATCCCATGAGTTTCAACTTATCATATCTTGTTACAAGCTTATCACTATCAAACCTTTTGACATAAGCTGGACAATTCAAATCTTAACATACTTAAGACTTGATTTTCTCCCTATTCATAACTCATATGAAGTCTTAGGGATAGAATTTGAAGGTATCTTATTTAGTAGATATGCAGTCGTTTCTAGGGCATAACCCTAGAAGGATATTGGAAGATCGATAATACTTATTATGGATTATCACCATGTCCATTCTGTGATAATATCATCTCGCTTGAGATGATCTAGAAACTTACTGCTTAAGTATTCCCTTCTCGATCTAATCAAATAACTTTAAAACTTTTGGCCTTTAATTTATATACTTCACTTGTGAATTCTTTGAACGTTTTAAATGATTTGGATTTGTATTTTATCAAATACATATATCAAAATCTAGAATCATTAATGAAAGTAATGAATGAACACCCTCCTCTTGTATTTGTTGTCATAGGTCCCACACACGACTATGTGTACCATCTCTAACAACTCTGCAACTCGCTCTTCATATCCACTAAATGGAGATTTAGTCATATTGTCCATGATACAAGATTCACAAGTTGTATTTGATTCATAATCAAAAGGCTTTAAAACCTATCTTTGTACAATCTTGTTTGGTCTTGTTTCATTAACGTAACCGAATTAACAGTGTTGCATGAAGATATGATTTATATCATCTTTTTGCCTTTAGTTTGTTCAAATTAGAATATTTTTCATGTAAATCAAGTATACAAAATCCATTAAGTAATCAACCAGTTCTAAATAAAACATTATCATTATAAACAGAACAACGATTGTTCATTATTATACTATCAAAAACCCTTCCTTATCATCACATGCAACTGAAATAATATTTTTAAGAACTATAACATAGTAACAACTTACTAACTTAATAGACTTGCATGTAGGTAGTGTTAAACTAAAAGTTTCTATAGGTAATGCAGCAACTTTGGCTTCATTCCCCACATACATGATTACTTCTCTTTAGTTCACCCTTCTACTTCTGTCTAGTCTCTACAACGACTTGCGTATGTGATACCACCAGCCGGTATCTAATGCCTAAGTAGAAACTTGACTTATAAAAAGTTCTATTTTATTATGAACAAATCTATATCTGTAGCTGAAACTTCATTAAACTTCTTCTACTTAACTACTACAACTCTCTTGCAGTTGTTCTTCCAGTGTCTCAGCTTATCGCAATGAAAGCAAACTCATTTGCCCTCGAGATCACTTTTATTTATGTCCTTCAATTAGTGCCTTTCTTTTGCCTTCTACTCTTTCTGAATCCTCATAAATACCTTTGGACATCTTCCACCGCTTAGAAGATTCATCTACGAGTAAGACTTGCTTTTTCTGGGAAGAAAAATGGCTCTCAACAGTCTTCAACATATTTAAGCAAATTAGTTAAACTGACGTCTAGCTTATTAATGTTTGAAGTCCACAACAAATTGTGAATAGGAGTCAGTGAGTGACTGCAAGATTGAATCTTGACTTAACTCTCCATACCTGACAAAACCTGTTATCCTAATTGATCAATCGAATTGATCATCTTTAGGACATGTGTCTTTTACTGTAGTGTCATTGGTTATTATAGATTGAAAGAGCTCCTTAGATATCTTATATCTAGTTGACCTATTTTGCTCACCATGCAACTATTGAATGTGCAACAATATAGTAGGTGCATCTATTTTCTCGCATTGACGCTATAACACAATACATATGGATGCGGGCATGATGTATTGAGCCACCTTTGCATCATCTTGCCATTCCTTTAAATAGCAATATCTTCCTCAGAGGCTTAGTCTGCAACGTTTGCAGGGATAGGCAAATTTAGGACATTTGCTAACTTTTCAACATTGAGAATTATTCTCAAATTTGTTTAATCAATCCGAACAATGCAGTTCAATTAATTGTTAGCATCCAATATGCTATGCAGTCTTAGTGAATTAAAACATAGCAATATTCTGTAAGTGAATTAATAAAAATATTATCATGCATTCATTTTATTAATCACCAAGTTAATTAGGTCTTTATTTAAAATGTTGTCTCTCACTATTTTTATCTAACAATATTACTCTCTTTATATAGTTCAACAAATTTAGTTAAATATCTGCTAGTGAGAAAAGGATCATATCAACATAAGTATAGCCTTGTGTGTGCACAACAAATTATAGTTTATTCAATAGGTAAACAACTCCTTGTCAATTATATCAACATGTAACTCCTTTATATTTTGCCTATTAGATTATTATGATCATGTGTATGCACATCCAAATCAAAATTATCCAAGTTAAGTCCAATCTAACATTTTCTTATATTTGAAGGGAAAAAGATTGTCCTTATGTGACACAACAAAACAGTAATGTTCAATTCTTTTATAAACATCAAATGTGATAAAAACAACATCTCAAAAAATTAATATAAGCCTTGTGTGACACAACAAACTTATAATGATTATTTCATACTCTATTGTTTTACCATGCTAGAAGGCGACGTTCGATATTTTTAATAAATATCTTTGGACGTTACAACTTAATATTATGAGTTGTAAAATAAATAAATTAGAATCATTCTAATTTTATTTAATTGAATTAAACTCCTTTAATTCATAAATTAAACCTTTTAATTCATTTTATAAATAATATTTATTCTACATCATGAGGAGTTTGTTAATATTAATTGTCTCATTTTATTTTGTGCGCATGCACATATATATATAAAATACGCGTCATATTATTTAACATGCGAAGCAAGTTTGGATAATATATAATAAATATTTACTAAGCATGCACATATAGAATATTATATTCTCCTTGGATTGATTATGGATTTTTATTCTAGTTTGGTTTATTCGAGCCACCAAATAAACCAAATCGTCAAACCTATGGTGCAAGAATAAATATATAAATGTAACTGTTACATTTAACCCGGCCTCCATTACAATTGGGTATTCACGCACTCCTTGAATCCAAGTCTTCAAAATAATTCTAACTAATCATATTACAAACTATTTTCATAAAATAGAAACCTTGATCAGTAGTTAAGGGGAAGTACATAGGAGAGAGATAGAATTTACAATAGAAAATTAGAAAAAGACGATGTACGCAGACCCCATTTATTAAAACTCATTCATTCAATGCATCCACATAAAATAAATCCAATTATATTGGTCAATAGTCCATAATCAATCACATTTATTATCATATATATCAACATATATATTAATAAATAATATTCATATCATGAATTAAATGATTCATTCCATATATATAAATCGATATTATTTAATGAGCAATTTAAAGTTGCATGAAATCTAATTTCATAATTAAAATAAACTTTTTATTTTAATTATAAAATCATGTAAAAATAAACTATTTATTTTTAATATATTTTGTATTTTTTTTTTTTGATTTTTAAAATGACCCAAAATAAACTATTTAATTTTTAATTTTAAAAATTTGCTCAAAATTACGAAAAATGCCATTGAAAATCCTGAAATTTGGTTATTTACGAAACTGCCGTCGAAGTTCAGAAATTACGAAAATGCCACTGAGCGCAACGCCCGTGCAATGCACGGAAGCTACCAGACCCCCGCCATGCGCGCCTTCCCGGTTATTGTAGCAGTGCGAAAAAATTAAAAAAAAAACTTTTTAATTTTTTTTCTTTTCAAAACACAAATTTTGTAATTTATTTTCAATACCCATGATTCTATACAACAAATTATACCCAATAAATTATTCTAAACACATACCCATACATATATAAAATTAAAACAATTAATAATTCGCATAAGTTTGACTCTTGATGCCATTGTTGGTTTGCAAAAATATGGCATATA